>CM048745.1:844797763-846071096 GCA_026315105.1 Locusta migratoria
AATTGATGAGACCAAAGGAGTTTAGGTTGAAGAGGAAATTCTGGACTACTACTTCACCGTGGGTCCAGATCACGAAGATGTCATCAATGAATCTATACCAAACTTTAGGTGTCCAGAAAGGCTCCCTTTAAGCGTCCCATAAATAAGTTTGCGTACGAGGGGGCCATCCTGGTTCCCATTGCTGTTCCCTTTAGTTGTTGGTATGTCTGGCTCTCAAAAGTGAAGAAGTTGTGAGTTAGGATGAAGTTGGCTAGGGTATCTCCTTTGGTCCCATCAAATTCACCTGGTCTATTACAAATCCCATGCCACTTGCCTCGATGTTGACCTCCATCTGTCCAACGGCCAACTACACACATGCCTGCACTGTGAAGCGTTCTATGTGGGAATGACCAGCAACAAACTGTCCATTCACATGAATGTTCACAGGCAGAAAGTGTTTGTTGGTAATGAGGATCACCCTGCGGCTAAACACGCCTTGGTGCACGGCCAGCACATCTTGGCAAGTGTTACACAGTCCGGGTTATCTGGATACTTCCCACCGACACCAATCCTTCAGAACTCTGGAGATGGGAACTGGCCATTCGGCATATTCTCTCCTCCCGCTGCCCACCTGGTCTCAACCTCCGCTAAATTCGAATTCCCACCCACCATCTTTAACATCTTTGCCTTGGTTCTCTGGACAGAGCCTCTGCCTCAAGTGGTATCTCTGTCTAACTTCTTCACTTCTTTGCTTTCTACAGTATGTCTGCCTAGGTGTGTTTGCGCCGAGTAAATGTGTGGGTGTGTGTGTGTATTTGTTTACCTTCCTTTTATTCCCCCAAGGTAAGTCCTTCCTCTCCCAGGATTGGAATGGCTCCTTACCCCTTCCCTTAAAACCCTAATCATTTCCTTTTCCCTCTCCTTCCCTTCTGCCTGAAGGAGCAACTGGGTTGTGAAAGCTTGTGTGTGTGTGTGTGTGTGTGTGTGTGTGTGTGTGTGTGTGTGTGTTTATTTGTTGCTATCACTACCTGTGCTCCTTCGCCTGTTAAGTAATTTTATATATATATAGAAAACTGATGACAGACCCAAAGGACAGGCTCATCGACAGATACAAATAAAAACACACATACAAGCTTTCACAACCGTTGGCCGCTTGTCTTTTCCTGAAGAAGCGACCAACAGTTGTGAGAGCTTGTATGTGTGTTTTTATTTGTATCTGTCGACGAGCCTGTCCTTTGGGTTAAGTCATCAGTTTTCTATTTTTTATATTTGTTTATCCCGCCAGGAAAGTTTACTTCACACACACACACACACACACACACACACACACACAAACGCTAGCTTTCACAGTGTAGCTGCTTCTTCAGGCAGTGAAGTTTTTCCTGAGATTGAATGTTTGTGTATTTAAAAAAAATATATATTTTCTATTGGCGAGCCTGTACTTTGGGTAAGTCAAACAATCTTTTTATATATATAATGAAAATTATACAAGGAAACTTTGCTGGTGGGATAAATTTATATAAAAAATAGAAAACTGATGACTTACCCAAAAGACAGGTTCGTTGACAGGCACAAATAAATAAAATAAGTTATTTGTGAAATCTCACTACAGATTTTACATTATGGCAATATACATTTACAAATAACTTAACAGTTAAGTATTTTTAAAAAAAAACAACAAATAATAATGCACATATTTTTCTCCAAAAAAGCAAGCAATATAGTCTGCTTAGACATCATGATCTGATGAGCACAGGAACTCACGACTAATGTGAAACAGCCTCTCTTTTGTTTACAGGTTTTATTCATGATTCATCAATACGTTTTTAAATATAATGTCCTTGAAATATCATATTTTATTCTTCCTCACAGGTTACACCCAATGTTTCCTTTTCTTTATCACACAACTCCTCTAAATGATATGGCTTTTACTTTGCACCTCTTTGCAGGGACTGTTCCAGGATAACATTTAACTTTATACACTGCAATAACATAATTATTTACCTGAAAGTCATCTGCACCTGTTCAGTTACACAACATGTCCAGCAATAAACCTTTATTTAGAACGAGGTTCCTTTTGGCGATTATAACAGAACTGTTATTTATAAGTTCCCCCTCATCAGGCTTACTGGTATTGCTATTTAATTCAGCTAGGATCATGCAACTAACACTAGTATCTGTAAGCATATCCCTTTCAGACCCAAGGTTGTAGGTGGAAGAGAGAATGTAGAGAGGTACATTTAAAATACAACACAGTAAAAAAAATATTTTCAAAAATTTTGTACCCCCACACAATTGTGTTTTGGGCCTTCACTAAAAATTTTTACAGTAACATTCCTTTAAAAGACATGACATTGTAACATCACAGGATCATACAAAATCAATGAGCTTTCAGATATGATAACTTCACATGTCAAAAGGAGGACTTCAACACCTTGTCAACAAGTCCTCCTTGCCGCCATTGTAAGGGCACTGAAAGTTTGCTGACTTGTGGTGCCAGACAGTGTAGAAACATGTAACTAAACCACATTGCGAAAGTTACCACAATCCATCCATGATTGTGTGATGTAGGCCTGTAGCATGAATCACAAAGAAATAAAGTGAGCAAAACCAGAAACGCTCAATTGTATGGGCAGGGCCTGAAAGGAATACCTATTTTAATCTGAGGTGCTAGCTGTTTCATCCTGAGTCTTCACACAACTCACTTTTCTTGCCTTTGGGCTGTGTTGTGAAGAAGGCCCACTGGGTTACACAAATATGGCTTCACTCCTTGGTTCAATTTCTTCCCCTCTTTCCTTCTCCATGTGCCTCCATCTTGCATGTTAACCCTTTCTATCCAAACCTAACAATGGTGCAGTACCTAACGATCATGCGGGTTCGTATTTTAGTTTCTTACCCTGATGTCAATCTTCTGGTATGTTTCCAACCAACATGCAATGATAGGTCAGGCACTGCTCTTCGCCTACATGATACTGCATGTTGGATGGAATCATTTCAGAAGACAGGCCGGAGGAAAAGAGAAAACCAGAACTCGCACAATCATGTAGATTCGGATGGAAAGTGTTATATCAAGTCATTCTTAAATGTAATATAACTTCTTAATTTATTTCCTTACATATTCACAGAATATATGACAACTGCACATGGGCAAAGCTGAAAATGTGTACCCAGCTGGGATTCAAACATGGTTATCCCGCTTTCTAGGCAGTTGCGCTGACCACTGCACCACTGGGGACACAATGATCACCGCACCTGCATGGACTACCTAAGTACCTGGAGCTGGGAATTTGTATCTGCCACAAACCTGGCAACTCTGTATCGGTATATTACCCAAACACTAGTAAAAAACTGGACCTTTCATTATTAAATAACATTAAGTTGATACTGCATGGAATAATACAAAATCAAATTGCATCAATGGAAAGTTAAAGAATTATTAATAGTTTGAAAGTAAAATTATTAGGTCACTGTTATTATTTACAACTCCAGTCACAAACTGAAATCACTCTATTCAGAAACACTCTACACTTTGAACACAGTCAGAAAATAACAACAATCCAAATATTTTCTAGACCAGTTTAAATGTACTTTTAATATAGGAAAATCCAATAGGAATATCAGTGATGGAGGATAGGTAACAACTTACCGTAAAGAGTCTCGCTGAGCTGCGACAAGCAGGAAAATAGATAATCACATTCAAACAACTTAAACACAGTCTAGCATGTGTTGCTGGAGTGGCTGGACATGATAGTTGTGTGTGTAGTTGTCTGAATGATTGTGTAAATGTATGTGTTTCTTTTTCTGATAAACGCCATCGCTGAAAATTTAAGTTGTTTGGATGTGATTATATATTTTTGTGTGTCAGCAGCTGAGCAAGCCTCTTTAAGGTGAATTGTTACCTATCCTCCATTAATGATGTACTTTTAATACAAAATATAAAGCCAAGAGATAATAATACACTGACTTTCAGTACTTTGAATGTCCTATAGATGGTACACCACACATTTTCAACAAGAGTAGGAACTGGTACAAAATTAACATAACTGGTAAAAAGTTGCCCTGATTAACTGTAATGGAAAGCTTTTGGAAAAGATCAAAAATTAATAGAAATGAGGCCCGAGGTATTTGTTGGTAGCACAGTTTCCATACGCACATGCACATCTGTGTATCTACACTCAGCAAGCAATTTGGTGGCATGTGGCAGAGTTTACTTAGCACCATTATCTGATCTCTTCATTGTTCCATCTCTGAATAGTGAGAGAAAAGAAGTTTATGGTAAACCAGTATATTAGCACAAATTTCCTGCACTTTGCATGATCACCTGATTACATGATCAGGTGTAGAACAGAAATATTTTCAAAAAATTGTTTTACAGTAGCTTTTTATTCTTTTTCTTTGTCTCTGACATTCACTCAACATAAAACAAATGATCCACAAAATTCTAACTCCACTTAAACTTAAAACCTTATGAAACTATCCATAGTATGTGACCCACTAGAGTACTATTTAAATTCTTTCTATTCACATTTTTTCATTGCATAATTTTTAAGCGAACACATTACACTGTGTGTGTGTGTGTGTGTGTGTGTGTGTGTGTGTGTGTAAGTGCGCGCACGCGCCCATGTGACTTAATGAGAAGAAGTCAAAGGGAGGCAGTGCTCCACAATTGACTGTGCTTCATGTGTGTACCATTTTGGAATGCCTACCTGTTCTATACTTTCCACACAGACAAACTGCAGTTCACTAGACATACTGAAGTTACACACTTCGTGTAAATAAAACAATTTGCAGAGAAGAGTGCATAGAAAACAGTCTATTTGGCTGGAAAGAATAACTGTAGCCTGATCACCAGTGGCATAGTTGTCTGCCTAGTGCAACAACATAAATGGCACAGCTGATTATGCTGCCTTGTGCCCTTATGTAATAAGATCTAAGCACTATCAATGAAACAATAGAGCCAATATTTACTTCCAGGTTTTTAAAATATCAGCAAGCAATAGCACTTAAATTTGATTAAACTAATTTCAAGGGTTGTTGTAATGGACAAATACTTGATTTATTGTTTAATGTTTGATCATTTATACTGCTCTCCCTCCAACAGTGTCATGTCTAAAAATGTAAAAATGATTTTTAATTACAGGTATGTAACAACTGACACCACCTGGAACTCTTCAGAGTAGATCTATACTTCCAAATAGATAATGTAGTTACAGAATATTTTCTTATCTGTCTCTCTCTCTCTCTCTCTCTCTCTCTCTCTCTCTCTCTCTCTCTCTCTCTCTCTCTCTCTTTTTAATTAGTAAAACTTCAACTTTAGACTTAAGGATACAGGGTACTTTTTAATGATTAAAAATTTTGATTTTTAATGACTTTATTAATTCCTATAGTCTTTCCTGATTACATTAATATATACATTGGAGGGATTTCATTCAGAGAAACCAGTATTATTTCACAAAAGAACTGTCAAATTTTTGTTGCCAGTGATGACTATGTTAGTAACACTGCAGGTTTCTAGGACCTGTAAATTATTATCTTTGTTGATATTTAGTTTTGATTTAAGTATTTTTTTCATGTATTTATCGCTAAATATTTGTAGATATACATATCCTTTAGCGTGCAATCAGTATTAACCCATCAAGGCCCAAAGTTGTGTTGACAACACCACATTTTGTTTTAATATATGAAATTTATTGTACAAACTTTGAATTTCTTTTTTAAAACATCAAAATAACTAGTTTTCGCATTTTAAATAGATAACTAAACACAATGTTTATCACTGAATTTTCAACCTCAGGGATAAATTTTTATATTTCATTGCCAAATTTTTCATTTTCTTTCCTACCTGGCACTTTATTTTTTAATGAATTTTACTGACTGAACTTATTTTAACCTTCTGTTGTCACACAAAATTACTGTTAACAGCCTTAAGTTGGGATTAAAACCTTTGAGTGGGTGCACTGCAGTACTATCAGGGTGGTTGTAATTTAACCCCCCCCCCCCAAAAAAAAAAAAAAAAAAGGTTCCGCCCCCCCCCCCAAGATAAACCCATTTAAGAAAACCCACCAATGTACACATATGAAGATTTAATGACAGAAATTTAAAATTAGAGGAATCATATTTATTGTAGGCAACTATTAGGCACAACAATTTATTGTATTAACATTTTTAAAAATAATTATTGTAAATATAACAAAAATATAAAAAGCAATCTTTCATTTTGAGGAACATACAAGTTAGTCTGTTTTTAAAGAACACAGAAACTTGTTTATCTTTACTAACTTCTCTGCTTTTCTTTCTTCTAAATTGTTTCGAAGGTTTGACCACCCAAGTCCATATGTGGAGAATATTCTTTCAATGGATGAAGTGCTGGCGGGGCAAGAATAAGGCTTTTTTACAAAACCAATAAAACCTGTTGGTAAATTTCCTTTTCTGTTTTTGTTTTGAGTTCCATTAAATTCCACCTCTTGATTGGATGGAACTGAGTAATTACTGTCTTAGAAAACATAGTACCAGGAAAATAGTCCTTATCAGTAATTCTAAATGATAGAAAAGTTGCAATCCACTTTGGATGAAACTCCATGAGCCAATTTTCCTGCAGCTTAATGTTCCAAAAATTTAATACAAACTTTTTTGAAGGGCTTTCATTAATAAGTTTGCTTTCTCCGTTAATAAACTTGATTGTTACTACCTTCTAAATTTTCCTGAGCACACATTGAAATGTACTCTCCTCCATTGAAAAGTAATTTTCATAAGAGTTTTTTTACATCCTCAATTTGAAGCCCTTGTAACAAATGAAGTATGCTTTTATTAGTTCACCGAGAAACCCACGACTTCACCCAAGTACATTTCCTTTCCCTTTTTTCTCCTCTTTCAAATGATCAGCCATTGCAATTGCAGTACATGCAACTGCAGAGCACGGTAATTAAGCATCATCAGAAGTTTTGTAGGGACCTTGACGTAATATCTGATGACATTGTAATACCCCATTTTAGTGCCATATCAAAGATCTTTGTCAAATAAAATTTGTTAGTGTAATATTGGGCTAAGGAATCTATTCTTTACCACCACAAGCAGTTAAGTGCTTGGTCTCCTCGTCCTGTTTTTAGAATTAACTTATCAAGTTTAAAGTAGATCACTGTGCAAACTGGCTTTTTGCAGGGAGGAGGGGGGGGGGGGAGGAAAAAAAATTAAAAAGGAATTGGAAAGTAAGATACGAATGGTTTTGGACTCAGAGCTTCCAGATTTATGTTTCATGATACTGATTCAGTTAGGACTCAATGACAAATGAGTTGCTTTAACATAGTAAGATTGTTTCAAAAATTTGGTACTTTTCATAATAGACATAATCAATGAGTATAAAGTTGGCAGATTACATGTTAAGGATTAGCCTAACTGTCTAATTTGCATGTCCATGTTATCATCAATAAAGTGACCTGGGCTTCATCACAAGAATTTGACAGTATGGAGGGAAAATAAATAAATAAATAAATAAATAAATAAAAAGCTTTCCCAACCCTGGGTTCTGCCTCACTGAACAAATTTTATGGTGCTGCTACATGGCATGGAGATGTGCGGCATTGCAGCTCTTTAAATCTGTCTCCCCCCCCCCCCCCCCTTTTCCTCTCTCATCCGGCCGCTATTCAGAGTCATCAGTATTGTGATGTTTCTCAAGGACAGTAGTGGCATACCCTGCACGCCTTCTTGTGTTATAGCAGTTTCTTTCTGACAGTTTTTTAAAGTGTGTGCCATTTTCACTTTATGTAAGCTTGTAAAAGAATATTTTTATGGCAATATTTATTAGAGGGATCAAAAAATATTTGTCATTTAGTTTCGTATACATCCATTCCATAGTGACGGGTGTGACATTTGGAAGATTTTAATGAATTATTATGTATTTTCCTTTAGTAATTTGCTAATTTTTGCTAATTTAAATTATTGCCTATTAACTGACAAGGTTTACAATCTTTATTTGTGCAGTTATTTTTTTCCTAAAATTTACAAATCAAGAGAAAAATAATGATTAAATGTTTGTGACGGGTGACCTGGGTTTGACATATCATGTAGTTTCTGTTTTCACTAAAAACCTGTGAATCTATTAAAGTAACTATTTCACTTTTATTTTTAAAAGTTAAGTAAGAAATCAATACACAAGAAAATACAACAATATTTTAAAAATGTGCAATTTTTTAAACACAGTTTAATCCTGTGACGGGTGTGACATTAAACGTGACGGGTGTGACAACATCCAACTATCTGAACTTATCTGAAATTAAGCAAAGGTTCCTTCTAAAGAATTACAAGTAAAGAATATAAAATGCTTTAAAACAAATCAAATAATACATTTTGATGACAAATAAGGTTTAAAAAATGATATTAGTAACTAAAACTACCACAATTCTTTCATTATAATAATCACCAGAATTGGTGCACATCAGGAAGTATTTTTCTGACTACAGAAGTGATATCACACTGACTTATAACATTAGTTTTAAGAAGCTATTTGAATTGAAACTGTCCCTTTTTGTTCACTGGAACTGGAGGAGAAACTTTTCGTAGAAAAACAGAAATATTTTCCGTTGAAATGTCAATTTTTTCTTTCTCTGGCCAAATCCAGAATTTACTACCACTGCGACGCATGTAATTCAGTTGCACTTCTTTCTGCATCAATACCAATTACCTCTGCGTAATAAAGAATTTTTTTATTTGCTTGATCTTTGCTGCGTTTTTTTGTTTCAATTTTTAGAGCAACTTGTACAAAATCGTTCAGTGCAATGTCCTGGATGGAGATATTTCCCTCAGAACATAACAGAAAATCTTGAGTTTCAGGTACATATTTATCTAACACCTTAACAGGTTCCAATGCAGACTTGACTGTTCTTCCGACTAAAAGATGATTCCCATCCTTGACTTGAAAATGATGCTTTGACTGTAGCATGGGTATTGGATTACTGTCTTTCCACCTGTCTTCCAACGCGGATCTGTGTGAAACTATGTTCTCTGTTGGGACATACAGGGCTTTTATCTCAGATTCATGTTGTGAAATACAATTATAGAAGTCAAGTGCAGAATTGATAATAGTTTTTCTTGCCTTTACTTGAATCAAAGCTTTACGCTTAATAGTACCACCTATACTATCCACAGCCCCTTTGCCATGTGAGGTGGCAAAAAAAATCCACTCTCCTGTCATGCCAAAATCTTCTTTCATGAAGCACAGATTCAATAGTGTATATCTGTTTTTGAATTGCGCAGCACATCCATCAGAAAACACGAATACTTTTTGTAAGTGAGGGAACTCTGTTTTCAGTTCATTGAGTACAGATTTCAGAAAAACCCAAACAGCTACTTTATCATGAGAAAGATTGTCACTTATTACTACAATAGGTCGCTTTGCACCTTTAAGCCAAGCATAGCTTGTAAATACTGTTGATTGTAAATGAGACCAATGTGCACTAAATATTTCATCCTGATAACAAGCTTCATAGTTCTTGGCAAAGTCAATTTGAAGAACACATTCATTTTCCTCTATGACATGCTTTTTGTCCTCAAAATATTCAGATTGGACACTTTTAACATAGCAGTGAATTTTCATGTATGGGATTTTACTGTTGATTTCATTTATGGCATCTAATAATGAGCCATCAACAACTACAAGCCTAGGAAACCCTTCCACGTCATCCCATTTTTTCCAAGATAAAAAACAGTCAAAGTCCACTCCATCATGTAATAAATAATGAGCAGAAGTTTTACATTCAAGACAAAAACCGGTCATACACTTTTCATCATCAGTGTTACAACATAACATATTTAAAACCTTCTTACACATTTCTGGAAACTCGGGATCTATGGATCTCACTGCTTTTATAAGGAAATCGAAATCAGCGTGATACTAGCAAACGCAAACATTCTGAGGAGTCTCACTGACAGGAATAACAAACTGAGGGCAAAGATCATAAAATTTTGATTTTTTTATGCTGAAGGAACTATTTGAATTCATGGTTTCCTTATGTTCCTTTTTAAACAGCTCATACGCTTCCCTAATAGTCATACACATATGTCTCTTTTGGATCCTGTCACGCTTCCCAGTCTCTCTGTCCTTCACTGATTTGAAATCCCTTTTTCCTGGGGCTTGAATGCTAATGTCATCCCTACAGAAGAAGTCTATAACTTTATCCTTTAGCTCCTGTGCTATCTCATTATTTGCTGACAGTCTTTGTTTTCTCATTATTTTTCTGCCTATTTCTGGCAGTACATCCATTACCAGTTTTTTAACGACAGCAGTTTTCTTGCGTGGACTTTTAGGAAGCGATTTTTTGCATCGTGACACAGCTTTTCCAAGCGATTGTGCACACTTGTAGGATCCAATTGGTGATAAGGTTGTTGACTGTTCAACAGATTCAGTGACTGATAAATGTTTCTTTAATCGACATCGCTTCTGTCTTTTCCTATCATTTAGTCTTTTCAACTTAAGCTTCTGTTTGTTTCTACTTAGTTCTTTATTATTATTTTCACGTCTTATTTTATCTCGCTGACGTTCTTGCTGTAGATATTCTTTCCATTTCTCTTCATTTTTCTTCAGCTTTTCACGGGACAATCGTTTCCATTTTGCAGCTGATTTAGCCATTACCTGAAGTATATGGAGAATAAATGTAACAGTGTCTATAAATATTTGTGCTGTCATTATTTCAAAGGGAAAATTCCATAGGTGTTTGTAATTTTGTGAGATATGCTTTAAAATTACTTATTTCAGTCATTCATGCTAAGAGGACACACAAATTCACTCACAAAATGCAACTTTTAATAAGTGTCATACCCGTCACACAAAAGCTGTCACACCCGTCACATGAAAATTCAGACAAGTGCATAACAATTTCAAAGTGATATTATAGACATATGTTCAGTATCAACATAACCCAACTTTCACAAACTTTCATCATTATTCACAAAATATATTCCTTATAAATGAAATAAATTCACTTTTTTTGTGACGGGTGTGACCGTAGTGCCTTTAAAATGGTTATTGTGGTAAATCCATTGGTGCTTACCTTGAATGAAGGTTTTATGCTAACAAGGTCTTCAATAGAATGTTATTTTCCCTCCAAAACAAAAGAAAGCTAGAAACAACTGTATTTAGTGGTTATAACAGAGTAGTCAACTATCAAAATCATGACTTCCCATCATTGTAAGCATCATGCATTTTCAATAGGTACTACTGTACAAAAAACAAAATGAATTATAATTTTATTATCATTTCCATATTCTTCAATGTTTTATCTTTCATTTGATATATTATAAGTGTGCATTGAGGCAAAATACTGATTCACTATAAATGTCCTTTTTTGTATGGAATGGATGTATATTTTTCCATTATAATCACCATTAAGAGCAATTAATGTTTCTTATCTATTTGCTTAAGGCTCGAAAGGTTTTATAAAGTTGAGGACATACCTTAAAAAGCTTGACGAAGCAGCAAGACTAGGAGTAAATATAAAAGAGAAAGCTGAAAGCGACAGTGATCGGCGTGATGGAAGTTCATCTTAGCAACAAACAGGAAGATTAAAGTGGCAGTGAGGATAAAACGTTAGGAAATTGAGTTTTCATAGGAAAAGATAATCTACCAGAATGGAGTATGAAATCTGTTTCTAGTCAAAGAAAACTAAACAATAAATTATAAAAAACTTTCACCCAGTATTTAAAACTATACAAAAATATTTCCAACGAAACTGATGTATTTTTAAGCTTTTTTAAACTGATATTATGGATATCAAAGAATCCCATGCTAACAAATATTTTAACAATTTTAGAACACTCTACAAACATACAAGAGATCATGAATTTATGGGTAGTTGTTAAATTATGTCACTAATCAGCATTTTATATTTCATGTGTGTCTAGAAATGTCAACATGCAAAACTGAAAGAACTTTGGGAGTCAGACGATACACATATGAATAACCAAAGGGTCACAATGAGCTATAAAATATTTCTATTTGTAATGCAATGTATAAGGCTGGATGTCATTTGAATTCGAAATTAAAGGGGAATATATATATATATATTTCTTCATTAAGGTGCTGAATAAAACTTTTGAAACTACTACGTAATAAAATTATTGTAAATGTATTTACCCAATTCATAATGAAATTGGAGCTTATAAAAGAAAGTGCAGTACTTAATACCCCCCCCCCCCCTCCCACACACACCTTCTCGAGCTAAAACAATCTGCGTACTCACTCAAACGTTAATACACATAATAAGTGGAATTAAATAGGTCTAGTACCTCAGCCATCATGTCACGAATTACCTTCATCATTTCCTTTTCCCTCTCCTTCCCTTCTGCCTGAAGAAGCAACTGGGTGCGAAAGCTTGCATTTGTGTGTGTGTGTGTGTGTGTGTGTGTGTGTGTGTGTGTGTGTGTGTGTGTGTGTTATTTATTTGTGCTACTATCGCACCTGAGCTCCTTCGCCTGGTGAGTAATCATCTATTTTTTATATATAAACATGTAGTCTCCTTCACATGTGTAACGTGGGATTTGATTATACATGAATTTGGGGAAGCATTTTAGGGAAAAAAATCATTTCTTTGTATAAACTAAAATTCTGTAAAACATATACAATCAGTGGATAAAATAAGTAATTGCTGATTTCTACATAATATTCAGCTTGAGAAGTACACTGTATCCTTAACAGCTACTATACCACAGCCAAGCAATTCTGGTATTGCCAAACACTGTCTTGACACCAGTCAGACTGTAGAAAGCAACACAGAGGTTCTGGCACACTACTCCAGCTACTGTGATTGTTGTTGTTGTTTTTTGTTTATAATTCTGCCTGAACTCTTGCCCTCTACCCTGTCAAGAGAAAGGGACAAAGTTGTTCGTACCCCAACCGTTGGTTATTGAAATGCACTATTTATAAGTACTAACAGTAATCTATGGTTAAATGATGGTACTTGTGTTCTGTTTGTGTGCATGTGTTTGGGGGGAGCGGAGTAAGAGGAGGCATGCACACACTTGTATTTTTACCGCTTCCAATCAGATAAAATTTCAATGTTCCCAATTATATAAAAGGATATAGCATCACACCAAGAATTCTGTCAAAAACCATTGTTCACTCTTCAGATTTGTTAAGTATTAATAAAGTATAACTGCAATCCATTGCATTACAATAACAATTAAAACAAATAATGATTTTGCAGCCAAGATCGCATTTTTCATTTATTAAGTTACTGGTTTTGGTGTGCTCGACGCCATCTTCAGACCTGTCTTAATTTACATAACTTCGCGACTTTTTTTGTATACTAAAAGAGTACATCCAGGTTGAGGCATCACCAAACATAAAATTACTAGTCACAAATAAAATATGGTTCTGAAGCGATGTACTTCAAAGTCTAAGTTCAATATTGAACTTAGACTTTGAATTACCTCGCTTCAGAACCATTAGAAGATGGATGTATATATTTTATTTGTGACTAGTAATTTTATGTTTGGTGATGCCTTAACCTGGATGTACTCTTTTAGTATACAAAAAATGTCGTGAAGTTATGTAAATTACGACAGGTCTGAAGATGGCGTTGAGCACGCCGAAACCAGTAACTTAATAAATGAAAAGTGCGATCTTGGCTGCAAAATCATTATTAAACAATTATAGATCGCCCCATTGAACTATGAGTTCCTTATGTAATTGAAAAGAAGATCAAGATTTGTAGTAGCATAACATGTGCAACATAAAACAGAATATTTCTAGAAGTATTTTTATGGAGAATAATCATAATAAAACATTTTAAAATTACAATTACAACAGTCATGATTGCAATATAACATTAATTGCAAAATACAAGTTTCAATCAAGTAAGATGATCTCTAGTTCATAAACACCATGACAGCAGATGGTAGCAGTGAGCTGATCAGGTATTGAGGATGCATAACACAACTGCAGTTTTGAGCAAATCCACATTTTCTTTTTTTTTTTTTTTTTAATAAACATTTTATTACTATCGAACTATCAAACTCTGTAAATATTTTTCCAGATCTTGTTCTTGACCTACAAAAGCAGAAAAGAAGAAAAGTACTTTTACACAGTGTTGAACAACACCCCACTCCTTTTTTGTTTTAAATCAATCCCAGCAGGTTAAATTAGGTTTTTATGCCCCCCTCCCCCCCCCCCCCCACATTCTGTCAAATTCTTGTGATGAAGCCCGGGGTCACATTATTGAGGATATACGGATGTGCAAATCAGACAGTTCGATCCTTAACCCAGATAGAGCGGAATCATTTTTTGTTCAAACTGTTTTTCAAAAGCTATTAATTACCTTCATATAACTACACAGAATCTTGATAACTGATTTTTTTCACAATCACGCCTTTACTTTTGACATAAGGCCCTTCTTTCTGGAAGGATGTCAAAATAAATGTTTTATAATTTCAATCTGGTGAATCATTATTATTAAAACATCATCTAAACTGAAATAAATACCTATAAATCTTGTAAAAATTAATAAATACAAACTTAACTACGAAGAAGTCTTCAATAACTTCTGTATGAGAATCAACTTCGAAGCTGTATCCAACTACTTTGCAATGAACCATACAGGCTAAAATTGATCTGAAATGGGAGCAGACTACTCAAAGAAATAAAATAAGACACTGTGTGCGAATTCTTAAATACAAGAATGAAAAAGTGAGTTGCTGTTCTTGTCCTTCTGGAAGGACGTCAGCCCTATCTGGGATAAAATGTGACTTAGTGGCATTTTATGTTCAATTGGTTCATTCATTTCAGTTATGAAAGTGACTGTTGCCTTTTCTCTTTGAATTTGAGAATCTACCAACTTCATATTCATTGTTTATGTCTATTACGAAAAGTGACAAATTTTCAAAACAATCTTACCATGTTAAAGCAACTTATTTGTCACTGAGTCTTAACTCAATCCAGCAATCTCAACAGCAAAACTTTCTTCCCAAGAAACCTTTATCATGTTTCATTTTGTTGACAGCATGGATCAATACTATGTTTCTGTCAATTTTGTAGTTGATGTAACAAACAGAATTCAGCAGCCATGTTTGCGAACAGTTCAGAAGTAAATACCACTGCATTTGCAATATAACACTAGTGGGAGCAATGCACTGCAGTAAACAGAAGATGAACAATTTAACAAAGGCCTATATTTAAAAGTTAACGTATTACACTATCAAATTTTCTTTAACAAAGTGTGAGGAGTGTTTTTAGAGTTTCTCAAATTTTATAGCACACGCGTATTGAGGCAACATGTTTTTTCGATGCATTAGAAGTCCAAAGCATGTGAACAAATTGTTCCAACTGTTTCCAATTTGCGGATACAAATTCGATAACAAAATCACTTCAGAACATTTCCAGAAGTGGGGGATGTTTTGACCTATGCTTGTTTAAGGCAGTGGTAGATTTCCGACCTGTACAAGAGTTTTTACAGAGGTGCAAACCGTTACTGAATGCCTGATGTATTTTCCATTATAGGAACATCAAACTGGAAAATTATTTGAATAAATTATAGGAATGTGATGTACTGACAATCAACTATAAGCTTGACTTGGCAGAAAATTAAAAATAAGCCTCCCTTCATATTACTTTTTAAATTTTGATGTAGGAATACAGAGGGAGGTTCTATTATAGGAAATATGCAAGGCATTTGGTAACAGTTGCTAGCTCTATGAAAACCCAGGTACATACCCAACCTCTACTGGCACCTTAACCTGCCAAGATAATGTGTCGGAAGTCGGAGTAATTCCAGTTGTTTGAAATTGAATGATTGATTCACAAGCAAGTTCAACCCAGCCATCAACACCTAATACCAATTTCAGAACACGATCAAATTGTAAACGGGTTTCAGCCGGCCTGTTACATAAAATTTTTTATAAATGTAAACCTTGACCCAGGTTTCAGCAAAAATAATTTTGCATTCTTCAGAACGTTTGCAAGTAGATCACATTGAAGTAGTTGGTAAATATAATCAAGTGCCTATATAGTGGCTACCTCCATGTCATGGAATAACTAATGTCTACAAGATAAAAATTGTGTAGCAACACCACGCACAGACCGAGTGAGCACTATATACTGGTAGAACCATAGGAACACAAGTGACGTGCGCCCTCAAGAGTCCACATCAAACCTACCAACCAGCAACAATACTTCCATTTTGACAGATGGTACCCAATTCCACACCAAAAAGTCCCTTCCATACAGCCTAGTCACCTGTGGTCTTCACACCTGCAGTGACAAGCAGTCCCTCTCCAAATATTCCAAACGCCTCACTGACTGCAATTATCCTCAAAACCTTGCCGAGAAACAGATGTCATGGGCTCAGTCTGTCCAGTCACCCTCTAGCTCCCCCCACACCCACAGTCTGGCCAGAAAGAAGTACCTCTCTTGTGACCCAATATCATCCAGGATTGGAACAGTTAAATCACATTCTCCGCCAGGGTTTCAACTACCTTTCATCCTGCCCTGAAATGAAAAATACTCTACTAATTACACCACCCCCCTTTACAGTGGTATTCTGCCGCTCACCAAACCTATTTAATATCCTCGTCCATCCCTACTCCATGCGTGTTCCCAACCCCTTATCCCATGGCTCATATCCCTGCAATACACCTAGATGCAAAACCTGTCCTATCCACCACCACCTAATCCAGTTGTCACAGGCATTTCCTACCCCATAAAAGCAGGGCAACCTGTGAAAGAAGTATGTTATCTACAAACTGAGCTGCAACCACTGGGCAACTTTCTATGTGCCCATGACCAGCACCCAGCTGTTTATCTGAATGAATGGCCAATGCCAACCTGTGACCAGGAGACAGCTAGACCATCTGGTTGCAGAGCATGCAGCACTGCATAGTGTGACTCACTTCAATAACTGCTACACAGCCTGTGCCTTGTGGATCCTCCCCACAAATACCAGCTTTTCTGAACTGTTCAGGTGGGAATTCACCCTACAATACATCCTACACTCCTGCAATCCCCCAGGTTTCAACCTTTGCGAGTTCCTGCCTCTACCACCCTTCCTTTCCTTCCCCTGCTCAGACACTATTCTTACATTCGTCTTCCATCCCACCACACATTTCAGCCCCTTTCCTTCCTTCCACACTGTCCGTCGGGCAGCACTGGCATATTCCCCCAGATCTGTCAAAGCAGCCAGAGACGGCAGTCATGTCTGTGTGACTGTGTGTGTATGTTTATGTCTCTCTAATAGACGAAGGCCTAAACGGTCAGAAAGCTCTCATGTTGTATTTTGTAATTTGTGCCTTTCTGCAGCTCATCAAACATCTCTGTAGTGAGTAACCAATCTACCCTCCTAAAAAATCCTTCCTGGAATTTCCATTGTTTAAGAGATTTTGGCCATATGTTAAATACACTAGGGGCAAAACACAAACAATACCCTCACTATGCGATAGTAATGGTGATCCTGTCGATGACAGCACTACTAAAGCAGAGTTACTAAACATAGCTTTTAGAAAATCATTCACCAAAGAAGACGAAACCAATATTCCAGATTTCGAATTACGAACAGATGCCGTAATGAGTAACGTAGAAGTAGATATCATCGGAGTAGTGCAGCAACTAAAATCACTTAACAAGAACAAGTCTCCTGGTCCGGATTGTATACCCATTACTTTTCTATCTGATTATGCTGAAGCGATAGCCCCTTACTTAACAGCCACATACAACTGCTCTCTCAAAGAAGGATCTGCACCAAAAGATTGGAAAGTTGCACAGGTGACACCTATATTCAAGAAAGGCAGTAGGAGTAACCCACTAAACTACATGCCTATTTTATTGGCATCAATTTGCAGCAGGGTTTTGGAACATATTCAGTTTTCAAATATTATGAATTATCTCGAACAGAACAATCTATTGAACCAAGGTCAACATGGATTTAGAGAATATCGTTCATGCGAAACACAACTAGCTCTTTATTCACACGAAGTGATGGGTGCTATGGACAAGGGTTTGTAAATAGATTCCATATTTCTTGATTTCCAGAAAGCTTTTGACATCGTACTTCACAAACGGCTTTTAATCAAATTGCGTATGGTGTATCACCCCAAATTTGCGATTGGATAGGGGATTTCTTGTCAGAGAGGACACAGTTCGTAGTAATCGATGGTAAGGCATCGACTAAAACAGAGGTGACATCAGGCGTTCCACAGGGTAGTGTTATTGGTCCTCTGCTGTTCCTCATTTACATAAACGATTTAGGGGAAAATCTAAGTAGCTCTGTTAGGTTGTTTGCAGATGGCGCCGTCATTTACCGTCTAGTAAAATCATCTGAACATCAAAACCAACTGCAGAATGATCTGAATAAGATATCAGTATGGTGTAAAAATTGGCAATTGGCTCTAAATAATGAGAAGTGTGAAGTCGTCCACATGAGTACAAAAAGAAATCCGTTAAACTTTGTTTACAAGATAAATCAATCAAATGTGAAGGCCGTAAACTCCACAAAATACCTAGGAATTACTATTACTTCAGACTTGAATTGGAAAGAGCACGTAGATAATATCGTGGGAAAGGCAAACCAGAGACTGCGTTTTATTGGCAAAACCCTTAAAACATGCAACAGAACTACAAAAGAAACTGCATACACTACGCTTGTCCGTCCATTTTTGGAGTATTGCAGCCCAGTGTGGTATCCTTATCAGGTGGGTTTAACAGAGGACATTGAAAGAGTCCAAAGAAGGGCAGCTCGTTTCGTATTGTCATGATACAGAGGAGATAGCGTTACGGAAATGATGCAGGATCTGGGATAGGAATCATTACAACAATGGTGCTTATCGCTGTGGCGTGGGCTACTTGCGAAACTCCAATCGCCAACACTCTCCTCCGAATGCGAAAATATATTGTTGACTCCCACTTACACAGGTAGAAATGATCGTCAGAATAAAATACGAGAAATCAGAGCTTGAACAGAGAGAGTCAGGTGTTCTTTCTTGCCGCCCACTATTCAAGAACAGAATGGGAGACAAATAGTATAATGGTGGTTCGATGAACCCTCTGCCAGGCACTTAAATGTGATTTGTAGAGTATCCCATGTAGATGTAGAAAGATGATAATCCTTAACAATACTGTTATAGATTTCACCACTGTCCTCTATGACGTATTTTTGTACAATCAGGGTGTATAAGCAGATACAAACAAAATTTCAGATTTTTCCCGGAGTTCCCACTTAAAAAGGAACTTTTTCCCTGAGGTGAAAATATATCTTTTCCAGATGAAACACACTTCTTTTCCAAGATAAGCGACAATATACTTTCCTTTGCAGCTACAAAGCATCAAGCCATTGAAAATAAATATTTTATACACCGGCCTTCATTTGCCCGGGTTTAAATGCACTTAAGGTTTCAACGATTTCTTCTTAATGTGTAGAGATTGGTAATGGCTTAATTATTAACGGGAAGTAAGAACTGCCTGTCGTGGGGCAGGTGTGAACAGTCAATGAGAATGTTGTTCCTAATTCCTTAAAATTCATAAACAAAGTTTGCAAATATGTCAATATTGTTGTTGATGTAATTTATAAGAAGTTTGTTTATTTATTGCATTCTGTAAAATACCAAGCTATGTGATCACACACAAACCCAATAGAACAGTTTTAATTGCAGCATGTCAAATGATCAGGAATCAAGTTTATATTCTGGCTTCTCAAAAATATTTTGCCATGTTCTTCAAATGTATCTGAATGATTTTTGAGTATGTGGTAAAGAATGAACCCATTAGTACATAGCACAGCTACACCCACAGAACACAATTGATTACACTGCCATTAGCTATCAGCACCTGGCTCCTGATTGGCAGCCTTCACTCACTACCAATTTTCCCTTCACTCACTACCAATTTTTGAAGATAATCATACTTTCTCCCATCATTATTGTGTAATTTGTATTTTAACTATGAAAGAACTAAAAATAAATACAACATATTAAGCCTCAACGTTGGTCTTTATAGTGTGTTACCCTTTAAGGTATGAAAACACAAATGTGCTAGGTAAAATTGTTAATAATGGAATAAATGACTGGTCTTATGAATCTGAAAGTTATCTAAGTGGCTGGCCATTGAAAGTTTCACATTTTGAAGGAGAGTTAAACATTGTGCAATTTCTAAATTCTCTCTCACCCTTCATGGAAGTCGTGAAAGGACTTTTACTTTGAAATTAAGGCTTCTCAAATAATTATTCCCAATTTTTTCGTAAGGAGTGATAGAAATGTAAACTGGGATGTATATGCAGAGAAGAAGAAAAATTTCCATATTTTTCCTGGATGAAAAGTAAATTTTTCTATGTTTAAAACACTTTTTCTTGGGTAAATTATGGTTTTTCTGTTATAAGTAACAATATACTTGACCTGGAGCAGTAAAACTTATCAATTCTTTAAAAAATTGATGTTTTATACACTGACCGAGAACTTCCCAGTGTTAACATTCACTTACGACATTGGCATGTTTGTTTATGACATGAAATTGATGGAAAAGAGTGGCCATTCATGCCTCAGTTGCAAACAGCCAGTGAGAATTATGTTTTATACTTCTATTTCATAAATGAAGCTCACTTATATTTCAGTTGATATAAATTATGAGAAAGTCATTTACCATTTACTTCATTTTATAAAATACTTTGCTGTATTTTATGAATATGTCATGATTTTTGTGTATGTTGTTAAGGCTTGCACCCAATAGAACAGCTTCAATTGCTTACAATAACAAACTGGTATTCTGCATGATGTTTACTGTATACAGTTATATTCCCAAGTTAAGGTGCAATTTCATATTCTATGTCGGCCCACAGGGCTCTTTTTCTAGCACCGAAGATGGCCACTCAGGGACTGAAATCGATATGCAATAGTTCAAATAATTAAGATTTCGTGCAAGCAAAGCTATTTCCTGCATTGTTAATGTGGTTGTTCTGCATGTGGCTCCAGATGGAGTCGTGTTTATGTACAAAAAATAACTGGTAACTAAAACAGTGAAAAATTCTCAGAATTAAAATTCTCAATAACCCCCCCCCCTCCCAGATCTCCCAGGGCATATACATTCTGCAAATATACCTAATTGTACATAATGATAGTTTTGTAAACACCAGTGTATGGATAACACAATCTCTGAACTACACAGGCTGACATTCTACCAGCAAGAAAGTAAGCTGTGGTGAATTATTAATGTATTTGCAATCAAAGGGACATTTTCTGGTTAATGCATTTATTTTCCAAAAATGCAAATTCCAGGAAAGATTCAACAATATTTTTGTGGATAGGTTGCTACCACAGAGCCACAAGAAGGCATGCAACAGAATACAACTTCCTTAATAACTGTTGGCTGTTACAACCTTCGTCAAATTGAGAAACGCACATCTCTGTGGTGAGTAGCAACCTATCCTCCTCAAAAATATTGTTATATACTTATTTTCCTGTTTTTGTAATGTTTTGCACTATGTAACAGCTGATCTGCAATGAAACAACAAATTTTCACGACTGTTGTCCTTCATTAAATTGGCGGGGTGGGGGGGGTGTGGGGGGGGGGGAAGAAAATAATGGTTGCTGAGCACTACAGCTCTCATCGAGTCCAATCTAATTGACATAATATTAATCATGTTGCTTTACATGAATGCTAACATGTCCTCAGAATTAGACTTTTTGTATGGCTGTGAATCTTATCTTCATTACCATATTGAGTATTCCTTTATGCTACTGTCTCTCAACATGTGTCAAACAACTGATCATTTTCAGTCATGTTGTGTCTTGAATTTCTGTTCTTTATAATTTGGTTTAGTGTCTTCTAATTAGTTACCTGATCTACCCATCCAGTCTAACATCCATAGAGCACCACATTTTACAAAAGCTGTATCATACATGTTGCACTTCTGAACAATGCTACACTCCAAGAAAATACATACTGAAAAAGAGTTTCTAACATTTAAATTTATATTTGATTTTAGCAAATTTCAGATATGCTATTCTTCTTGTTGCCAGACTAAGACACATCACAACCTTTCTGCTTCAAGCACTGTGAAGTCACTAATGCACAAAATACTTGTATACCAATTTTAGAATGTCATTTCACAACTAATTCTAGCATTGTAAATTTAAAATCAATGATATTTCATTAGCACTGTTTTACTTATTTTAATGTTTGTCTGCTACATCTTTTCAAGATACTATCTACTTCATAAAATTGATCTTCCACATTGTTTACCATATTCAACAAAACAACAACAACAGCAAACTATAGAATTTTTAGTTCCTCTACATGAACATTACGTCTTTCTAAATGAACACATTGTATAACATGGGGAAGTTTCCAGGAGAGTACAAGAAGAAAACATTATAGTAAACTTTTTGAATGAAGTTCAAAATACCTCAGAAAATAGTCTCTCACTAATATCTCACAACAAACAGTTCAATGGTAAAAAGAGCAGTTTAATTTTACTTACGCAGCAGCAGAATAGTGTGCGAATTATGGTAATGAATTTTTTTTATTAGGATAATTAACTTACTGACCAGACAAGGAAACACAAAACAAAATGCCACCCATAGAGCAGTAATTATTTATTTCACAGTCAGACTAAATATCCCCCCCTCCCAAGTCTGCGGTCAAAAGAGCACTCAACAGTTGTTGCCAACATCAGCAAACTGCACAGTTGCTGCCATGAACAAAATTCACAGAAGGTGCACTTTTGTTTCTCATTGTCAAAGCAACAGATATGGCGTCACCCCCAGAAGTAGCAATCTATCCTTATCACAATACTTTAACAATGGAAAATCCAATATGAATATCAATTATGGAGGATAGGTAACAACTCGCCATAAAGAGTCTCACTGAGCTGAGAGACGAAAATAGATAACCACATTCACACAACTTAAATTTTCTGCCATGGCCTGTGGAAGAAAAAGAAACACACATATTCACGCACTCAGACAACTATAGACACACAACAATCATCTCCGGCCACTCCATCTACACAAGCATCTAGACTTACGTGAATGTATGTTTTTTCTTTTTCTGACAAAAGGTCATGGCTGAAAAATTTATGTTGTGTGAATGTATTTTCGTGTCTGTCGGCAGCTAAACACGATACTGTTAGTAATAAGTCTGCATCCTGTGTACCAATGACATACTGACTTTAGCCTCACAAAAAATCCATGAACATTTTTGAAAGCCATGGAATAAACATAACATTCAAATCATATAATTACAGTGAAACTTCAATAGAATGTTAATCAAGGGACCACAAATTCTGAACACTGTAGAAAGGAAAAAACTATAAATGCAACTTCCAAATTTTACTGATGATACATTGTACACATGACAGAAAAATACAGTAAATTGTACAAATTAAAAAATAATTACTCACAAAAAATTACTTTAATAACATTTCAATTTGCATCTTCAGCCAAATTTGCAAAAAATTCTACAAACTTGTGAAATCTACAAAATACACACTTTTAACAGTGAAACAAGCAGTTTGCTTCCTATTGCTCCTAGACTGCATCACAACCATTTATTTCTGCAAATGAGCAAGCTGAACTATTGTTCTGTCAATAAAGTCACTTTCATTTTCACTATCATTCTCCAAGCTCCTCTCTGCAGTCAACCCATAAACACTTTCTCCTCCTGTGGTTGCTAAGTTGTCATCTACAGCCACATAGTCCTAAAAAGTGACAGAATCTCTCCAACATTTTCCACAGAGCAACCATATCATAGAATCCTCTTTTTGTAAAATAGTTTTTAACAGTTTCAACACTCACTTCCCTCAATGAGTAGATAAATTAAATCACTGCCTGTAAAATGTTCAGCTTCATCTGTGAGACTATACTGGCTTCCTGGCTTTCATTGGTCCATCACACTTAGGACATGCCCCTTTTTTACAAGGGCTGACTTAAATTCTACGTTACGGGCATGTAAGCCGATTATCCCCATGTTGAATCATTGAAAACAGCTGGTGCAATTGGATGGCAGAAAAAAAAATCAGTTAAACACTTCTCAGAAAGTAAATGTCTGGGAGATGTGCCGCCCATCTATCAACAACTGCAGCACTTTCCTTATAGCAGTACCCATTTTGATATCAAATTCTTCAAGAAAATTTAAAAATATTTCACTTGTCATCCATGCATTGGCATTGTTTGTATATTTGCAGGGAAAGGAGGACACCCACACAGGTTTCATAAACAACAAATTTGTAATGCATTCCTTGCTCTTCTTACGCCATGGCAATTTTCCCCAAGTAAAGTGAAAGTATTGGTCAGCATTAAATTGATGAATATGCCAGTTTTGTTAGCATTATGTCTCATAGTTCACAGTCATTTATCAGATAAAAGAGTGTCTGCACCCAATGAGTTTCAATGAGTTTGTCCACACCTTTACTTTCCCCACATTCCGCTTTGTACACAATACTATGTTCCCTGCTGAAATTAATTTATTCAACCATTTGACAGCTTGAAATTTTCAATTCATAACTGCAGTGATATCTGAAGTGCATTCTCCTTC
Source organism: Locusta migratoria (assembly GCA_026315105.1). Taxonomy (NCBI): domain Eukaryota; kingdom Metazoa; phylum Arthropoda; class Insecta; order Orthoptera; family Acrididae; genus Locusta; species Locusta migratoria. The sequence continues at coordinate 844,822,239 of CM048745.1, forward strand.
ACAATAGTACAGTTTATATGAATGCTTGCAGCACATGCTGCTCTGCTTATGGCATAATATCTACCATTGCTTTCACTAGATAGATGTTTAACTGTTAGTGGCTTTGATCACACAGCACACTTTGAACAAAAAGCACCAACTGAAATGGCACCAAGAGATGGCCAGCAGAATGTGTATGACATTTTACATAACTTGGGCTCTGAAGCACTATGGCTTTGGACTTTCAGAGCCAGTGCAAACCGTGAATCCACAGAACGGAAAACAACTCATCTACATCCAGTCGCTTAACAGAAATACCGAAGAAAATAATTGATTAAGGTTCTAAAAATACGAGTGTTGCATGAAAGAATCTGTAGTATAGAGGAAACACAGTAAAGAAGAAAATTTTACATTGTTTGTATGGGGTTTTAGTCAAGACAAAAGAAGAAAGAAAGGACATAACAAAGGAAAGGATAAACATTATTAATAGGTTTCCATGTATATCCAAAAATACATTCCAAAACAAAGAGACATAAGCATCAGAAATTAACAGTTGGACAAATTGATGGTAGGTAATTGGTGCAAACAGCCAGAACATTTTATATTAAAGAAAAACAACATACGGTAAGTGGACCTGACGTATCTGATTAATCATTCTGTTCTTTGCAGAGCATCTCTGAGAATATAATCACAATCTAACCTCCAGAAGACATAATAATAACCAGACTAAATGAAGAGAGGTGATCATATAATCTTGAAGGAACAGTACTATACACAACTATAAACTTTAGAATGGTTAAGTATGAAAGAAACTGCACTATTCACAAAAAGAAGCAACAATGGAATTAAAAAAAAAGAACAAGTAATGAACTCACAAAAATGCCACACAACAAATATCCCCAACTTTCTTAATCGCCTCAAAATTATCTATCAACTGGGAACCCAATTGTTGTAACACCTAGAAGAACTGTAGCTCTCCCTCCCCCCCAACACACACAATTCTAAATTTTCGGCCGAGGCCTTCCTCAGACAGAACACTCATACAAACAATGTAAACCCTTAGAGGAAGCCTTCCTGGACACCCAAGTCTGTCAACCCAAAATTTGGTATAGATTCATTAACAACATCTTCACGATCTGGACTCACAGTGAAGAAGAACTCCAGAATTTCCTCTCCAACCTCAACTCCTTTGGTCCCATCAAATTCACGTGGTCCTATTCCAAATCCCATGCCACTTTCCTCGATGTCGACCTCCATCTATCCAACGGCCAACCACACACATCCGTCCACATCAAACCTACCAATAAACAACAGTACCTGCATTATGACAGCTGCCATCCTTTCCACATCAAACATTCCCTTCCCTACAGTTTAGGTCTACGTGGCAAACGAGTCTGCTCCAGTCCTGAATCCCTGTACCAATACACCAATAACAGCCTTCACATCCCGCAGCTATCCTCCTGATCTGGTACAGAAGCAAATTGCCAGAGCCACTTCCTCATCCCCCCAAATTCAGAACCTTCAACAGAACCCCAGAAGTGCCCCCTCTTGTCACCGGATACTTTCCGGGACTGGAGCGGACTCTGAATGTGGCTCTCCAGCAAGGATACGACTTCCTAAAATCCTGCCACAAAATGAGATCCATCCTTCATGACATCCTCCCCACTCCTCCAAGAGTGTCTTTCCGCCACCCACCTAACCTCCGTAACCTCCTAGTCCATCCCTATCAAATTCCCAAACCACCTTCCCTACCTTCTGACTCCTACCCTACCCTTGTAACCGCCCCCGTTGTAAAACCTGCCCAATGACCCTTCCACCACCACTTACTCCAGTCCCGTAACCCGGAGGGTGTACACAATCAAGGGCAGAGCCACTTGTGACAGCACCCACGTGATTTACCAACTGACATGCCTGCACTGTGAAGCGTTCTATGTGGGAATGACCAGCAACAAACTGTCCATTCGCATGAATGGTCACAGGCAGACAGTGTTTGTTGGTAATGAGGATCACCCTGTGGCTAAACACGCCTTTGGGCACGATCAGCACATCTTGGCACAGTGTTACACCGTCCGGGTTATCTGGATACTTCCCATCGACACCAATCCTTCAGAACTCCGGAGATGGGAACTAGCCCTTCAGCATATTCTCTCTTCCCGTTGCCCACCTGGTCTCAACCTCCGCTAAATTTGAATTCCCACCCACCATCTTAACATCTTTGCCTCGGCTCTCTGGACAGAGCCTCTGCCTCAAGTGGCATCTCTGTCTAACTTCTTTGCTTTCTACTGTTCTACAGTATGTCTGCCTAAGTGTACTTGCGTCTGTGTAAATGTGTGGGTGTGTGTGTATTTGTTACCCTCCTTTTTTACCCCCCAAGGTAAGTCTTTCCTGTCCTGGGATTGGAATGACTCCTTATCCACTCCCTTAAAACCCTCATCATTTCCTTTTCCCTCTCCTTCCCTTCTGTCTGATGAAGCAGCTAGGCTGCGAATGCTTGCGTTTGTGTGTGTGTGTGTGTGTGTGTGTGTGTGTGTGTGTGTGTGTGTGTGTGTTATTTGTTGCTATCACTGCCTGTGCCCCTTTGCCTGGTAAGTGTACTTCATCTATTTTTTATAAAAAATCTTTAAAATATTGTCATGTATAGACACCATTTACTGACACATTCCACATCATTACGAAATGTCGTATATATGATTTATGGGACAGGTATTTTTCTAATCTCTCTCTCTCTCTCTCTCTCTCTCTCTCTCTCTCTCTCTCTGTGTGTGTGTGTGGGGGGGGGGGGGGCGCAAGGCCGTAGGTAGCCTAATTACTGCTAAGATATTCTGTCTTATATTTCATGCTTTTTGAGTGAATTTCAGCTTCATACAAAGAAATATAGTAGGCCTAAAACATGTATTCTTAATAAAAAGAAAATATTGGAAACTGAACAATGGCCTAACAAAATTTAGTACATGAAAGGAGAATACAATACAAATGGTGGAACTTTCACTCAAAAGTTACTATTTACTTACAGAACATCTAGCATGCACTTTTAATGTGCCAAATGACTTTCACAAAAATATTGCAAGTCATTAAAAATAATTAAAATTTACAGGAAAACTCAATCTAATACAACATTCTAAAAAATACAATCTATGTTAGATTAAATTAATGTGGTACATAACGAGATGTAATTCCTGAACATGCAGGGAATTTCATGACCTGCTTAGAGATGGCAAATGTATCTTACAATGTCCAATAGAACAAACAAAATGTGAATAAAATTACATGAAAGTGGAGAGAAAGGAGGGAAAAGCTTGGTTATGTAATACAAAAGTAGGTAAACAGCTTATATAATTAATTACCACACAACAATGATGTTACATTCCCTCATCATACTACCAAATAAAAACATATCTGCACAACACAAATTAGTGATAAATTTTAAAACATAATTCATCCCTCAGTGGAAAAAACTGCCAGCATTTCATAATGCAACAAATTATATGTGAGTACTTTTCACCTACAGTTTTCTTCTCTATAGCCAAATGTAAAATACCATAACATAATTGTTAGTGGCATTTGCTCTTCTTTGTATACAGATAACCCTGATGATGCGGCTCTAATGTCACGGAAGTAGTTGGTTGAAAATAAATGAGTTCCATACAGCTGAAGTGGTGACCGATTTCAATAATGATTTGTTATGTAGAGATGCACTTTCAAACTCTGATTTACATCAAAGGACAAAATACTAATATTTAGGTTTTATTAATGATTAACAGTCTGCTTGGCAGTTTCATTGATTCGAACATTCTATTCCGATAGTATTCTACCCTTTTCCTCAGTGAAAATTACTTTTTGTAAAATAAACTTTTATGCGGGTGTATCACACTTTTTCAGTTTTACTTCAGTTGGAGCAGTAAAACTGATCAATTCAATGAAAGGTTAAGGTTTAGAAATAGGACAGTTTTCAACTCACTGTATAGATGTGACACACAAATAAGACACACACATACAACACTTTCAGCTACTGGTCATGGCCCTCTTCAGAATGGGAACATTCATGCAATCATACATGCACACAACGAGAGAGAGAGAGAGAGAGAGAGAGAGAGAGAGAGAGAGAGAGATATTTATCAAACATAAGTGAGCAGGTAAGGTTTCTTATAATGGCAGGTCTTTAAGAGACTAAATTGTTTTCAAGTGCTGCTCCACAAGGTGTTCAGTTTTGAAACGTGTAGCACATTCCCACTATGAATGTAATAGGCCTACATAACCATAAAAGGCCATTTACTTTGAAAGTACATCTCTTAAACCACTATTCACAATTTTTACCAGCGACCTGCAAGAAACGTTAACGGATGAGATATCAAGCTCATAAAAAACAGTTTGTTTGGAATATTGCATATTCTTCATCCTAACGACTTTGACACATTCTATTATCAGCAGGTGCTTATGGGCTAAGCACATGGTGTTTTGTTGCTGTAAATCCTGTCTATTCTTTGCAACCAATATTTTGTTTTCATGTTAGTCTCTTGTTTATGTTTTATTACAGCACTATTATTCTGCTGTAGAAGGCTAAAGTTCTTACCAGCCTAAATTACAAAAATATATTAACTGACAATGTAAACAATGAAAAATTTCTGGAATTCTACGAAATTCCTAGGTATTTACTGGATCTCTGGGTTGTTCCAGTGTGTATACACCCCATATGTTGTGGTGAAGGGGTAGATGAAAGGAGTGGAAGGGGGATACAGAAAGAGGAGTTGGGAATGGGTGACTAGCCGCTTAGGGAAAAAAGTAGTCAATTGCCTAGCTACAAATGTGAGGCAGAAGGGGTGGCAATATACAGGTGCTGGGCACGTGATGTGTAAGTGCCAACGGAGAGCAGTTTACAAAAAAGGTGACATGAAGATGTTTGGTGGAAGAGGATGATGAAACTTTTGCGTGGAGAGTGAGGAACCAGTAGAATACTGGAGGTTGAGTATGGTGTGAATTTGGGAGCAGAAAATCTGTTAGCTATACAAAAAAGCTCTCATTGATAAAGCCTAAAAAAGATGTTAGATGAGGAAACATGCCACAGTGTCTGGTTACTGTACTGCTCCTGAAAAATCTCGAACCTTGGTAAACTATAGCTTCAACCACATGCCTGAAACCTTGTTTCCCACATCAAAGATACCACCCACTTCCTTTACCAAGCTTTCACAATCTCCTTTCTGTTAACATCACTAACAGAAACTACTATTAGTTTGAAGGGAAGGTAAGGAAGGCACACAAACAAAACAATGGCACAGCCAGTAGCATCCGCATGGTACCCTCCTAATACAACCTGTATATTGACCATTTAGAAGAAAACATACCTATCCCCCCATAACTCCAAACCCCATATTGGGCAAGGGAGTTCTTGTTACAGCAAATAAGCCATCTTTGAATTCAGACAATGGAGATCTGTAAGGAGCAGCTCAGTAGTTTGTTATCCAGTGATGTTCAGCATCTGACAAAATGCTCAAAAGACATTACAGAATGAAATGCTATAAGCTTTTGTCTTGGGGAAAAAAATTAAGCAATGGCATATATTCTGAGAAATGCACGAGTATCATCACAAGACAATACTTTTCCAACGTCACCATTAGGCCTATGCAATTAAGGAGAAAAGCAAAACTAAAACAAGGATCACATAGTTACCGTGGACATTGAGCAATGATGAGACAGCCACAGTGAACTACAACAATACAGGCATATAACTCAGCTAGTTTAAGGAGGAGACGGATGTGAGGGTAATCATGAGACAGATCATGGACTGTTCAGACTATGTACAAACAACGTAAATTGGGAAAGTAAATCTAGACTAAAGCTCATAAACATGTACTTCTACATCATACAGCTGATCAATTTTTTGTACAGACACTTTGCCTAGAATAACCATATTCACAGCTGATGTATCACTTTCTTTCATTTTAAAAGTATCCTTTCATATATCCACACTTCTCATTGCCATCACTTCCACGTCTTCATTGTCAAAAATATTTTGAATCACACACACACTAGCACTGAAAATTTACAGATTGCCTTTTTCCACCCATTAAGCATACCAGAACATCACTACTACAGCTGTACGACTGAAAATTTTCCAATGGAACGAAATTGTTTTCATGTTCTCCAATAACATCTACATCATCTAGGCTATGTCATGCTCTATCCACTCGTCCTCCTCTCCTCCAGTGCATTTATCTTCTCAATGTGATGATTTTATTCTTCTGAAGTAATCACTCTGGCATAGACATCGTCTTTCTTCTCGTTGCATTGGCGACACTAGTGCGTTTGATTTTCTGTAGAAGCAGGGACTCAAAATCATCCCCTTACAAAAGCATCTGCTTTTGAAGTTGATGGCATTTCAGGAGCAGTAATGCAGTCATTTATTTCTTCGGCTTTAGCACAAAGACCACCAAAAAATAAAAAATAAATTTCAAGATGAGAAATGTTGTGACAATTATCGCAGCCTCTGTATCATAATTCACAAAGTTTTCTTCAATGAATATGTTTTGAATTGTAGCTTTTCCATTATCCTCAACAATATTCTAGAGTAAAACATAGGTCTTCTTTGCTTTCTACAGTATGCCTACCTAGTTGTATTTGCGTTTGTGTAAATGTGTGTGTTCACATTCCTTTTCTTCCCCCAAGGTAAGTCTTTCCTCTCCTGGGATTGGAATGGCTCCTTACCCCCTCCCTTAAAACCCTCATCAGTTCCTTTCCCTCTCATTCCCTTCTGCCTGAAGAAACAACTGGGTTGCGAAAGCTTGCGTTTGTGTGTGTGTGTGTGTGTGTGTGTGTGTGTGTGTGTGTGTGTGCGTGTGTGTGTGTGTGTTTTTATTATTTATGTTACTCTCACTACCTGTGCTCCTTCATATGGTAAGTAAACTTAATCTAATTTGTGTGTGTATATATAATGAAGTCTTCAGGAAAAGAGGAAGGAAGGAGAGGAGAAAGGGAAGGATACGGGTTCCTCTTTACCACCAGTGGTGTCGAAAGCTTGTATGTGTGTGATTTTATATGTATCTGTAGACGAGCCTGTGCTTGTTTGACTTACCCAAAGCACAGCCTCGCTGATAGACACAAAAAACACATACAAATATTCAAAAGCTTTCGCAATTTGTGTGTGTATATGTGTGGATGTGAATTTGTTTACATTCCTTTTTCTCCCTTAAGGTAAGTGCTTCCACTCCCGGGATTGGAATGACCCCTCATCCACTTCCTTAAAACCTGCATCCTTTCCTTTTTCCCCTTCTTCATTCCTCTTTTCCTGACGAAGCAACCAACAGTTGTGAAAGTTTGAATGTGTGTGTGTGTGTGTGTGTGTATTTGCGAGCCTGAGCTTTGGGTAAGTCAAACAATCTTTCGCATGAACGGTCACAAGCAGACAGTGTTTGTTGGTAATGAAGATCACCCTGTGGCTAAACATGCCTTGGTGCATGGCCAGCACATCTTGGCGCAGTGTTATACCACCCGGGTTATCTGGATACTTCCCACCGACACCAACCTTTCAGAACTCTGGAGAAGGGAACTTGCCCTTCAGCTTATTCTCTCCTCCCATTGCCCACCTGGTCTCAACCTCTGCTAAATTCAAATTCCCGCCCACTATCTTTAACATCTTTGCCTCAGTTCTGTGGACAGAGCCTCTACCTCAAGTGGTATCTCTGTCCAACCTCTTTGTTCTCTACAAATGTCTGTCTAGGTGTGTGTTCGTATGGATGTGTGTGTGTGTGTGTGTGTGTGTGTGTGTGTGTACCTTCTCCCCCCCCCCCCCCCAAGGTACGTCTTGGGATTGGAATTACTCCTTTCCCACTTTTCCACTCCCTTAAAAGCCGTATCCTTCCTTTTCTCCTCTCCTTCCTTCATCTTTTTCTGAAGAAGCGACCAATGGTTGCAAAAGCTTGTATGTGTGTTTGTGTATGATTTTATTTGAGCCTGTCGACGAACATGTACTTTGGGTAAGTCATCCGTTTTCTATTCTTTTATATAAATTTATCCCACCAGGAAAGTTTCCTTCTATAATTTTCGTTTTGACGATTTGAATCGATATTTTTAAACATATTTTTCCTAACAGGAAGGTCTCCTATAATATATGTCTTTTCTTGAGGCAAAAATAACAGGTTTGGGAAGAAAATGTTACTTTCCTTGTCTTTGTATGTGATTCATTCAAGGGTAAGTACACATATTTACGAACTGTAAAACCTGATTTTCTACAAATAAGACACTGAAATTTTGCGCCGTCTCATAATCTCCCTTATTTCGCTGTATCATTATTACCCCAGTTGATCCTAATTATTAATGTTCCTGCTGTGAAGTTGATAGGTTCTTGTACGTCCCTTTGTCCAGCCAATAAATTTGTTATCCTTGTAAAGGAAACATATAATTGAACACATTAGCACCATAAGTCACTGCTGTTAATAAAATTTATACCAGAACAATTGTTGAAGTAATGTATGCAACAACATTGCACTGAATTAAATAGAATGAACAGCATTTATTCTCTTTTTCCAGAAAACTTTATTTTATTTTTGCACAATCTGTGTGTTAGTTTATGAGCCCAATTCCTAGTACCTTACTGATTTTAAAGTTGTTACACATGTAAAGACTTACACATTGGAAGGTATTGTATATGAAGTCATTTAAGAAACCATTTCATTTGCACTGGACATCAATTAGAATAACCTTTGTAAATATTGATGTTACTAACCAACCTACTTTAAAATCCACTGCTCTTTTAGTGATGTCTCCTGTTGAAACTGTCTAGTGACAGACAACTAATTATTGTACCTCGAGAAATGAGAAGCCTATTGAGTATTTATGTCATTTCTTCTTCAAAAATTGGTAGCCTTGAGGTCCAAGTACCGTTATCTCCTCTGTAGAGGAGAATAATTGAATTCTGTTCGCTCTTTCGGTAACAAATATGAGGTTGTGCACATTTATTTTTTAATTTATAACATTTCTAACCGAGTCAGAAATGCACCTTTAATTTCTACATGTAAGACTTCTACAATTTTTGCATATTTATGCTCCTGGTCTAAGCAATGTTCAGCAAATGCCTAATACAGCACCTGTGGTGTTCACTGCACCTAGTACAGCTTGCCCATTCCATCTGTCTGTCAGGGGATTTAAAAAGCTTTATTGTGACTTTGCTAAACATTGCTTGGACCAAAAACACAAATATGCAATTAGTTTTAGAACTCAACCCATATGGAGTGGCCCAATGATAGTTGCTTGACCATTTTTGAATGTTTTGATTTTTTAGTATACGATGAGGAGTTAAAAACAGTTTTTAATATTTTTCCCCTTTGCACCTTAGTGAATGGCGGCCACTTTCATTTGTATGCATGCGGCAATTTTTTTAATTTGACGATGTTAGTGATAATTTGAATATCACTGAACTGGGTAAGTTACAACATTACAATGCACAGGACTGTTTTTAGAAAACTCTCCACTACAAAACTGTTTATTAAATAAAATACCCTAAATTCAAAAATAACCAGCCAAAATGACCTCCAAAGTTAGATATCAAAAATTTTGAAAACTGACTTTTTGTGCAGGGGGAAAATAATGACAAGAAAGAAAAACGAGAGTGATTTATCAGAGTCCATTTTTCTCTAGTTAGATATCATAAACCACTAGCCTTATATAGAGCAAGAAAACTTAAAAAATGTTTCCTTAATTTTTTAATGTATTTTGAAATTTGAAAATTTTTAAATTTCATAAGTTTGGAGTTAATTATCTCTGGTGTGATTAAATATAAAACTCTGATTTTTGCACAATTTGTACAACTACATGATAGCAAAGTAATGTAAAAAATTGAACATTGTTATTTGATTGTGAACAAACATATGAATTTTTGAAAATGACAAAAATTCACATTACGCTACAACTCATCTTACGGCTATTGCATAGTACATGTGTGATACTGAGAGGATGTAATCAATTAATATCAAAGTTAAAGTACTGAATTATAAACAAAAACTGGAAACATTACTGAAATAAACATTTATATTTTTTTTACAGATTTAAAATAAGATATTTTGAATTAAGCAGCGCAGGAATAGCTGAGCAGTCTGGAGCGCCACGTTGCGGTCTCCCGCTTCAGAGGTTTGAATCCTCCTTCGGGCATGGATGTTTGTTTTGCATTTAGGATAAGTTACTTCATAAGTAGTTTGTAAATTTAGGGATTGATGACCCCATAAACTTTAAAAACATTTGAACATTTTTTAAATTAACATCCTTGCAAGATGTGATGCAATTGGGTAGATACAAAAAGATCCAGCAATTTTTGAAGATGATGAAAACAGTAGAATATGCCCAGGTTCCATTGATAGCAAATAAGTTTTTATTAATGGAATTAAAAATGACTAGTACCATCATATTTCAATGAACTTCATGTAGCTTTTAAAACTACTAACCCTGAAAGCAAAACTTGAAGGTCAAACTGATGATTAAGGGCTTCAATTCAATGATCTTAACTACAAAGAATTATTTGATTTAAATGGTTTGTGACACTAACAGTTACATAGTTTTCAAAATGATAAGCCAAGATCGCACACTAACAATTTCGGTGCACCGTGTCACCATCATCTGGTCACATACATGTTATAATCTGGACATCATCTTAAAAAAATTGGGTATAAAATAACAAGTGCAACATTGCACTTAGTCACTATATAAAAACAATACATAAGTTAAAAACATGACAGCTTACAAAATACTGACAGCTCTGACAAGTTATGCTGAATTATGGATTTGTGTGATAAATGCCCTGACAAGGATACCATTCTCCTTAATTGTTCAACAAATATGAGGAGGAAATACCCAACAATGTTACCATCAAAACAGTGGGAACAACTGACAGGGCAGAAATTATAACAGTGGTTAAATCTCCGGAAGAGTTACTTCGAATCTTTATTTAATGAATTGCAAAATCTCAAGGGTCACTAAAATTCAAAGCAAGTTTTTGAAGGGCAAAAAGTGACAACTTAATGAAACTCAACGCATAGTCCTGGCTGATTTGGCAGAAAACTTTATATTTTTGGTTCAGGATGAGATACAAGGGTGCCACTGGGTCCTTTTGTTCAGAACTTCAAAAATGTGGACGATGAAGTTGCAGGTTCTTCAGTTTGCATTCTAAACTACTAATTGGAACACAACACTTTGGCTGTGTATGTGTTTCAAAAGTATGTAATAAATTACAGAGAAGTTGGCCAAGGTTGAGAAGTTCACATACTCTTCTGATGGAAGTGGAAATCTATACAACAACAGAAATAACTTTTTAAATCTTTGCCACAACAAAGTAGATTTTTGGTTAGACGCCAAAAGACACTGTCTGCCTCTTGCCATAGTAAAAGTACTTGGAATGGAATATGAGCTACTCTCAAACATTAAGTGAAAAAGCCAGCCTACAATCAAAAACCACAGACCAAATTATTACAATACAGGACATGTGTATCTTTTGCAAGGATAATATTAAAGGCATCGCCCATATCCTTAACAAGAATAGAGAGATAGTTTTATATAAAACACTTCAAACCAGATTTGAAAAGAATAGCAATAAAGGATCAAAGCAAGTCCAAAAATTATTTGACACTGCAGAAAATTGAGCTTGATACTATGAAACATCATGAACCAAAATTCAAGAGGTACACTGTGTCAGTTAAATTACATCTCTGTCTTTGGCATTAAATGACATAGTGGCATTTGTGTATGATGGACAATGGTGACTTGCGGAGGTTGAAAGAATCAGTTTGGGAAACAAACATTGTCTGTGCATTTTTACCAACCTGCTGGGCAAAGAACACCCTTAAAGAAATACACTAGTGAGGAAGTATGGATATCAATGAGAATCATATAATGGAAACTGACAGGGATCAAAGCTACCACAGACTGGAAGGTCTTATTCTATCACAATAGCTCCCTGAAGAAATAAGTGTCCTTAACATTTACCACCAGGATTAGAAAGCAGCACATCTTGAAAATATCTATTTTAAATATGTCGAAATAATATAAATTTTTATTTAAGAAAAGTTTCCAGTTTTTGTTTATAATTAAGTTGTGTTGTGGTCTTCAGTCCGGAGAGTGGTTTGATGCAGCTTTCCATAATACCCTATCCTGAGCAAGCCTCCAACTCCACATAAGAGCGGCAACCTACATCTGTCTGAATCTGCTTACTGTTTCCATCTTTTGGTCTTCCACGGCAGTTTTTACCCCAAACACTTCCCTCCAATGCTAAATTCACGATTCCTTTATGTCTAAGAATGTGTCCTACCAATGAATCCCTTCTTTTAGTCAAGGCATGCCATAAATTCCTTTTCTCCCCAAAATGATCCACCCAACCTTCAGCATTCTTCTGTAGCACCACATTTCAAAAGCCTCTATCCTCTTCCGGTCCGCACTGTTTATTGGCCATGTTTCACTCCCATACAAGGCAACACTCCACGCAAATGCCTTCAGAAAGGATTTCCCTAGGCTTAAATTAATATTCAATGTTAACAAATTACTCTTTTTCAAGAATGCTTTTTCTAACTATTGCCATTCTGTATTTTATATCCTCTGCACTGCGACCATCATTTATTATTTTACTGCCCAAGTAACAAACTCATCTACCTCCTTTACTTTTTTGTTACCTAATCTAATTCCTTCAGCATCACCTAAGTTTCTTAGACTACACTCCCTTACCCTTGTTTTGCTCTTGTTAATGTTCATATTATATGCACCTTTCAGCACATTGTCCATTCCGTTCAACTGCTCTTCCAGACCCTATGTGGTCTCTTGACAGAATTACTGTGTCGGCAAAACACAATCTTTTTATTTCTTCACCTTGAACTTTAATTCCTTCTCCAAAGTTCTCCTTGCTTTCCTTTATAGCTTGCTCAATGTACAAATTGAATAACATTGGAGAAAGGCTACAATCCTGTCTTACTCCCTTCCCAACCACTGCATCCCTTTCATATCCTTCAACTCTGACAACCGTTGTCTGGTTTTGGTAGAAGTTGTAAATAACCTTAAGCTCTTTATATTTTACTCCTGCTTGCTTCAGAACTTGAAAGAGTTTACTCCAATCAAAATTGTCAAAAACCCTTCGCCAAATCTACAACAGCTAGAAATGTAGGTTTGTCTTTACTTTATCTTCTAGCCTAAGCCGTAAACTGAGGATTGCCTACCGTGTTTCTACATTTCTCCTGAACCCAAACTGATCTTCCCCGAGGTCAGCTTCCACCAGCTTTTCCATCCTTCTGTAAATAATTCCTGTTAATTGTCTCCGGACTGAAGACCACAACGTAACTGAATTATAAACAAAAACTGGAAACTTTTCTTAAATAAACATTTATATTATTTCGACATATTTAAAATAGATATTTTCAAGATGTGCTGCTTTCTAATCCTGGTGGTAAATGTTAAGAACACTTATTTCTTCAGACAGCTCTTGTGCTAGAATAAGACTTTCCAGTTGCTGTAGTAGCTTTGATCCCTGTCAGTTTCCATTATATGTTTCTCATTGGTATCCATACTTTCTCACTAGTGTATTTCTTGAAGGGTGTTCTTTGCCCAGCAGGTTGGTAAAATGCATAGACAATGTTTGTTTCCAAGTTTTCACACCTGTCTGCACCTGCTTTCTTTGGAATGGGGAATATTACATTTTTCTTAAAGTCTGAGGGTATGATGCCTGTCTCATACATCTTACACTCCAGGTGAAACAGTTTTGTCATGACTGGTTCTCCCACAGAGACTTCAGAAGCTGTGAGGGAATGTCATCTACTCCAGAGGCCTTGTTTCGACTTAGGTCTTTCAGTGCTCTGTCAAATTCATCTCCCAGTATAGTATCTCCTAAGACATCCTCATCTACTTCTTCTCCCCTTCCTACAATATTGCCTCTAAGTTCATTTCCTTCTTAGAGCTGCTCTATATACTCTTTCCACCTTTCAGCTTTCCCTTCTTTACTGTGAACACAGTTTTCATCTGAGTTCTTTATATTCATACAACTGCTTTTCTTGTCACCAAATGTGTCTTATTTTCCTGTAGGCTGTATCTATTTTCTCCCTATTTATACATTCTTCTACATCCTTGCATTTGCCTTCTAGCCACTCCTGCTTAGCCATTCTGCACTTCCTGTCAATCTCATTTCTTAGTTGTCTGTACTCCATTTTGCCTGTTTCAATTACTACATTTTTATGTTGTCTCCTTTCATCATTTAAATTTTGTATGTCCGGTGATATCCAAGGATTTTTTGTAAGTCTTGTCTCCTACCTATTTTGTCCTCTGCTGCCTTCACTACTTCATCTCTCAATGCTACCCATTCTTCCTCTACTATTTTATTTCCCTCCGTTTCTGTCAATTGTTGCCTAAAGCCCCCTCTGAAATTCTCAATAACTTCAGGTTTCTTCAATTTATCCAAGTCCCATCTCCTTATTTTCCTACCTTTCTGCAGCTTTTTCAGTTTCATCCTACAATTTATGACCAATAAGTTATGCTCAGAGTTGATATCTGCCCCTGGGTACGTCTTACAGTTTAATACTTGGTTCCGAAATCTATGTCTTACCATTATAAAATCTATCTGGTATCTTCCTGTGTCCTGGTCTCTTCCATGTATACAACCTTCTTTTGTGATTCTTAAACCAGGTGTTTAGTTATAACTAAATTATGTTCTGTGCAAAATTCTACCAGGCGACTTTCTATTTCATTCCTATTGTCCAGACCATACTCGCCTACTATCTTCCCTTCCCTTCCTTTTCCTACTATTGAATTCCAGTCTCCCATAACAATTAAGTTTTCCTCTCCCTTAATTGTCTGAATAATTTCCTTTAGCTCCTCATATATCTTTTCAATCTCCTCATCATTGGCAGAGGTAGTTGGCATATAAACCTGTACTACTGTGGTCGGTGTTGGCTTTGTAACTATCTTGACTAGGATAAAGCGATCACTATGTTGCTCATAATAGTTTGCCCGCATTCCTATTTCCTTATTCATTATCAGACCTGTTTTGTATTTATAATCCTGTACTCGCCTGACCAGAAATCCTGTTCCTCTTAGCACCGAACTTCACTAATCCCCACTATATCTAACTTCAACCTATCCTTTCTCTTCTTAAATTTTCTAACTTCCCTACCCGATAAGGGATCTAACATTCCACACACTGATCCGTAGAATGCCTGTGTTGTCTTTCCTGATGATCACATCCTCCTGAGTAGTCCTTGCCCCGAGATCCGAATGGGGGACTATTTTACCTCTGGAATATTTTACCCGAGAGGATGCTATCATCATATGTTCATATAGTAGAGCTGCATGTCCTCGGTAAAAGTAACAGCTGTAGTTTCCCCTTGCTTTCAGCCATTCACAGTAACTATGTGGCAAAGCCACATCAGCTGATGTTACAAGGCCAGCTCAGTCGATCATCCAGACTGTTGCCCCTGTGACTACTGAAAAGGCTGCTGCCCCTCTTCAGGAACCACATGTTTGTCTGACCTCTCCACAGACACCACTCCGCTGTGGTTGCACCTATGGTACAGCTATCTGTATCGTTGAGGCATGCAAGCCACCCCACCTCAGCAATGTCTGTGGTTCATGGGAGTAGTAGATTAGTCTTCCTATGTCACTCAACTGTTACAAAGCTAAGCAATGGGCGCTGATGTACACCACGTAGGATGTTAGAGTTTTATCACTGTATTCAGTAGGCTACCTTAAATTCAATAATAATTTATTACATCCAGCCTATATCACACAAGACTTAGACAACAGCCACAAGTTCAGTTTTAGTTTAATGTGAATTTTACTCATTTTCAAAAATTCCTACCTATGTTCACAGTCAAATATCAATAGTGAAATTTTTACAATACTTTGCTTCATATAGGTGTACAAACATTGGAAAAATCAGATTTTATACTAAGTACCACCAAGGCTAATTAACTTACAGAAAATTTAAAAAATTCAAATTTCAAAAATTTCCACAAAAATTATGGAAACAGCTGTAAGTGTTCTTGCTTTTTATAAGGCTAGTAGTTAAAGATATCTAATTATAGGACAAAAATGGACCCTGGAAAATCACCTAGCTTCATTGTTATTTTTCTGTCCAAAAAGCTGATTTACAAAATTGTTTATATCAAACTTCGAAGGTTATTTTTGAATTTAGAGTAATTTGTTTAATAAAAAATTGTAGTGGAGACTGCATGTCAATTGCAATGTTGTATCTTAACCCAGTACAGAGATAATCAAATTACTGGTAACATCTCCAAAGTGAAAAATGGTTACGAGCTTACATATAAAATCGGCTGCCATTCAGTAACAGTGCAAGGAAAAAAAAGATGTAAAAAGTGCTTTGAACTTCTCAATTATAGAATAATCACAAATAAAAGATCAAAATACTTAAAAATGGTCAAGCAAACAATTATTGGACCACTGCATATGAATTGACTACATGTACAAGTTAAAGATACAACCTTGAACCAATAAAAATATTATAAATTAAGAAACAGTTGCAGACAATCTCGAATTCGTTACTGAATGAGCAGATTTAATCCAATTATTCACCTCTTGTAGATTATGAGTAACCACTACATGTAAGATAATAACAGTACTTGGAACACCATCTTCTGTAAAGAAGCAAACAATGACAAATACTTTGTAGATTTCACAATTGTAGAGATAGACCTACAATAATTAGTTAGCTGTCACTAAACAATATCAGCACGAGACATCAATAAAATACAATGTATATTGCAATATTTATAAAAGATTATTCTAGTTAACGTATAAGATAAAATTACGTCATGATTTCTTAAATTACTTAGTAAACAGTAACAAGTTTGGAAGGTAAATGTTTTATACGTGTAGGCATAATTTCTCCGTACTTAATTATAACATACCTTTCCTTAAAATATGTGTTTTACAAGCGCCGTTGCATTTAATCTGCCCACTTTCGTAATATTTAAGTATATATACAAAATCCGCCAAATATGGTAAATTTGCTTCCAATCGCCTGAATTGAAGGCTACGCAATGTAATGTTCATTTGTTGCAGACCACATGATTATGTCGTTAGCAAATCACAGCACAAAGGTAGAGTATCGTGTTCAGCCAATGATAACCAAACCTTACTGCCGCGGCAACATGCAAATAAGAATTTTTGACATTTGAAATTAAATATGCAGTAATGTTTCTGAACACAAAAGCACACAATGTTTACAAGATGTGAAAATAAACGTGTTAACCTGAAGTTTCAATTATTTTATTTTCGAAATCACTTGATTACACTTTCACACAGATAATTAAAATAAATAAAACGTGCTATACCTACTCTGTGTGTCGACAGGAACATATTTTTATGAGGCCAGTAACTGTTACTGATGGGACAAGGGTACTAACAAGAAACCTGTCAATAAAATAATGTTAACACGTTAATTTTCGCATCTTGTAAACATTGCATGCTTTCGTGTATAAAAACAATACCGCATATTTAATTTCAAA
Organism: Locusta migratoria; assembly: GCA_026315105.1. Classification (NCBI taxonomy): domain Eukaryota; kingdom Metazoa; phylum Arthropoda; class Insecta; order Orthoptera; family Acrididae; genus Locusta; species Locusta migratoria. The sequence goes on from CM048745.1 coordinate 844,839,692, forward strand.
GGTAAAAAATTCTTATTTGCATGTTGCCGCGGCGGTAAGGTTTGGTTACCGTGGGCTGACCATGATACTCTTCCTGTGCTGTGATTCGCTGACGACATAATCAAGTGGTCTGCAACAAATGAACATTGCGTTGCATAGCCTTCAATTCAGGCAATCGGAAGCAAATGAGCCATATTTGGCGGATTTTGTATTTATACTTCCATATATTACGAAAGTGGGCAGATTAAATGCAACGGCGCTTGAAAGACATGCAAAACACGTGTTTTAAGGTAAGGCATGTCATAATTAAGTATGGAGAAATTATGCCTACATGTATAAAACCTTTACCGTTTGGAATCAGTAAGGTACTAGAAATTGGGCTCATGACCTGAAACCTAGGTTGTGTAAAAAAAGGTTTTGTGGAAACCAGATGATAAGTACTGTCTAGTATATTTAATTGAAAATGTTTCACCAAGAAACAACAGTGGAATCAATCAATATGAGTATAGAATGAAATCTTAATTCTAGTTTGCTTGCTAGGTGTCATGGAATTCACAATACTGCCCTTTTCCTTGATCAGTAACAGTTCAATTGGAATTCGCTTTTTATAAAGTTCTAAATTACATTAAAAATGACAGCTTTGCTGCCATATGGCAAGTAAAGAATACATAACAAAATAAGTTATTGTTGGAATACATCCTATTTTGATTAGACATTAACAAAGCCATGAATTGTCCAGGGCAATGATTATGCCTGCAACATTACCTTCTGTAATAAAAAGGCCCCATATTCCTGTTGGGTCCATTATTCAATACTTGCGATTACGCTATATCACAATAGGTCAGTAACACAGAGGATGAAAGCTTGTTGATAGTAGTTCAGGGATTATATTATACTCAATAGATCCCAAGAAGTACTGAGATCACCAGCAACATAAGAGAGAATTATGAAAATTATCCATGACTTTAGTACATAAGTGAAACTGTAGTGGTTACTTAGAATGTTAGGTAATTTCCTAGCACACATGCAAATTCTGTAGTGTAGGTCTAGCCTTAAGAAGGTTAGGTATAGGTTAAACACAAATATCTCTCTCTCTCTCTCTCTCTCTCTCTCTCTCTCTCTCTCTCTCTCTCTCTCTCTCTCTCTCTCTCACACACACACACACACACACACACACACACACACACACACACACACACACTCTACTATGCTGAAAACTTATTTATTTACCTTCTGTTGCTGTGGTAATCCACTGCTGCGATCTTGAGGCCCACTGCTGTGCGGAGGTCCCTGTTGCTTCTCACCTGCATTGGCTGCAGCCTGAGCTGCTGCTTGCGCCACAACCTTGCGGTTATCTTCCTCCTCTTGCCGTTTCTCATAATGCACAAAGTCATCAAAGATAGATGTAGTATGGCGAAAACTGTGCAGTATCCGTAACACATGCCTTCCTTTCTCAAACGGTACTTCTTGTGTATCCCTCGAGTTTGTCACAGATTTGTTATCATTATTTTCCAGTCTGATGTGGCGCAGCTGAGCATTCGGCACGTCCTTCACATATATCCACCTTACACGGAACTGACCCTTCCACTTGTCCTGAGACCACACTGAGCTAGAAGAATTGTAGTCTACCGGTGACACCATCTGCGCCATACCACAGAAATGTCCAGAACCATTGACAGAGAAGAACAGAAAAACGGGTCCACCACCTTTTGCCTCACGTTCACGAAATGCTTGGTCTAGCCGCTTATTTCCATGTTCAGTAGAACACCAAATCTCGTACTTGATAGAACGATGTATATCATCTTCAGAGTATGACTTTATCACAAAGAACCGTGCTCCTTTGGCCGTAAGGTCAAAATCTGGAGGATTGTAGTTGTTTTTGATCCTCAGTTCATCTAGTACCGGGTGCGATGGCAGTGGATTCGCTGGCACCAGAGCTCCAGGATGTTGGCTTGGTGGAGGCTGCTGCTGAATGTGATGGGGTGGAGGAGCAGCCCCAGCACCGGGCTGTGGATGATGAGGATGGTGGGGATGGTGTGGTCCCGGCAAGACAGCAACCTGACCAGGATGATGACCAGGATGGTGATGTGGTGGTCCTCCCGCTGCAGGAGGATAGCTGCCAACACCAGCTCCTGGTGGTCCACCAGCGGTTCCCCTAGGACCTCCACCGCGCACTGGTCCTCCCCATGTTGAACGCACTGTAGGTGGCGGAGCAACTGGCTGTTTGGGTCCACCAGCTAATGCACTACTGCTCCCACCATTCTTCCCTTCCCACGTCCCGATGTCCATGTTATGTTTTCCTGGAACCATTGGTGGTGGAGGCATACCAGGGCCTTTCTTTTTCATTCCTCCTGAAGAAACTTGTGGTTGAGGTTTGGCTGGCTGTCCTGCAATTGATGCCCACGTCATCTTCTTCGGCTGTACTGTGGGCGCTGGTGCTACACTTGGCTGTACTGTCACCATACCTCCCATTCCCATATCTACACTACCACTTTTATCAGACGGGCTTTGCTGTTTTAAGTCCTTGCCATCAGAAACTTTCCCAGTGCCACTACTAGTATCTGAAAGTCCTAGACCTTGCATTCCCTGCTCTACAGCTTTTACATCAGAACCACCAACTCCAGGTGCTGTGTACATGCCATCTCCACCCCTATAATAATCATCATAATGTGGTTTGCGAGAAATGGGTGCAGCAGAGCTGCCCCACGTTGAAAAGTCTCCATTGCCATGAAAGTAGTTGAACCCTGCAGCGGCAGCTGCTGCTGCTGCTGCAGGCTGCCCGAAAGCTGTTCCAAACCCACCGCCGCCACCACCAAACATACCGTCCATACTGTACGAATCATGGCCCATCTGTCCACCGTAGCCACCCAAAAAAGTCATGGGATCACCTCCATTCGACCAAGTACCATCCCCCACTCCAAATGCTTGGTATGGAAACGATGTTCCATAGTAATTTGACATGTTGTATGGGTCCGATGCCATTGAAGTTGAAATTGGGGTGTTGTAACCCTGAAACAGAAAGTAAGTATTCCACTAGAATGATAATGGATTAATTTAAAAAAGGTGACATACTTCAATCTTTATCAATTATTCTTAACTTATACAAGTACAAAATAGTCTTTTAAAATTATGTACAAGTGCACTCGTACTGGTGAGTCTACACTGCCTACAAAACTTTGACTTCTGTGTGGGAATAATTAACACTTACCAGTCACCTTATAAACATACACGGTATTAACAGGAGTTTCTGTGGAAAAATAAGAGCTATGAATATGCTGTGTAAAAAATTATTAAAATGATTGAAAGATAAGTAAATCTTCCTTGCCACCAGGCACTTAAAAACACTCAATATTAAAATAATCACTGGGAACAACTACCCTTTTTACATGTGACAAAACTGTAATAACAATAATTCAAATATATTCAACCACAAAACGTTAACAATAACAGCAGACGTTCATCATACAGAACATAGTTGAGATATTTAACAATAAAAACAAAAGAACATCTGTAGCCAGTTAAGTTAAGAACTGCTACTAAACTTACTGTAAATGTGTTACAATTTTGTGTCTAAATGGCACAGCACAGACATCAACTAAAGAAATTCTATCTAATGAGCAGAACCACATGTATAACTGGATTATATCATGCTCATACATTGTTACTGTGAACATTACAAAAACTATTCTAAGTAAATGTTTTCATTTCTCTCTAAGCTCTGGCAAAGTTCAATGACTCGAAATGGTATCCGAAGTAAATATTTAAGGAAACACAAAGAACAGGGCATGTAATTTATATACACAAACAAAATTTGGTAATTTCCTAGAGTCTGTGTAAATAGAAGAAAACGGCGTTGTGATTGATATATATATCGATCCATCGACTTTTGCGCCACACTCTATGTGGTGACAGATGGAAGCGCTAGTTCTAAGTAGTATTCTCAGTTGTGTTTAGTGCGTGATATTTCCTTGTGGGTCTGTGGGAGGATATAAAGTCCGAAGCGTGAGTCCTTGTCACTATCGTAGAATGAATTAATTTCTCTAATAAGTGAGGCAGAGAACTCTACAAAGTTTTGTTGGAAATGTGGCTTATTGCAAGACCTTCATACAATGACGATTTCTTTATGTTCCAGTTCTTGTATTTTCATAACTCATTTATAAGTGGAATACATGTGTGTCTTGAGAAATTACCAGTTTTCCTTAAAGACAATGCCAAAGTTTACCCCAGATATGGGAAAGTAAGAATGCTACTTTCATGTAGTACTGGAGGTGTTTCTCAGGAATAATGTAAGTGAAAATTTTTATCTCTGTAATAAATGATTGTTTAGTTAGTGCAATTCATGCTGTACTCCTAGGTTCCTGCCCAACCACATCCTTTACAATCATGACAAAGTAGTTATACCTACAGTTTGTTTCAACTGCATACCTTGTCATAATTAGTTACATAAATCAGCTGTTTCGCCATGTTAGCTTCCCATTTGTCACCACATCAATCATGGCGCTAGAGTCAAACATTAGATATAGGCCTATATTTATCGCAACGCCGTTTTCTTCAATGTGCGTTGGTTCTAGGAAATTACCCAAAATTTCATTGTATTTGACCATATTTATTGAAGTCCCCATAGTTAACTAAAATCTGTGGTAGCTTTGTTCCTTTCAAAATACCACCACCAACCTCCAACCTCAATAAATACTGAGGCCTAGGCTGCATGGATAAGCTAGATTTTCCTTGTATTGAACTAAAAACACAACAACATAAAAAGATCACAAGTTAAATTTTACTTACTATGTTGATGAAAATATTCATTTTAAAGGTTGAATTTATTTACTGAATAGACAATGTTACATAAAAACGAAAGATCAGAAAAGCATTCATTATTTATTTCACAGTTAACAGGAAAAATTATTCTCTCCCATTCTATGTGCTCAAATTTTTAAAGAACATTGAAAGGTCATTGTCTACAATAGCACACTAAGCCACCAACATGGTACAGGAATTTATATTTTATCAGAATACCAGTAAGGATAAATTACTATTATAGTCTATAAGTGGCCATTACATTTCAAACAATGTTCAAAATAATGGAAGTCAGATGGAAGAACAATACAGAAATGGACATAATTGCATATCAGGATACAATGCATCGGCTTTGACCCACAACATTATCAACATAGCGGAAGGGGGATGCAATCTTAATACTTATGTGTTATCAATAATAAATAATCCGTGATTAACATTGTAAATTACAGATTACAACAGAATGTACCATTGATTACAGGTCTCAGGCCAAAAACTCACGCCTTTTTATTTTTATTTTTTTTTGGGGGGGGGGGGGGGGGCATCTTTCTGTTAACCTATACCTCATGGGTCAAAGTCAATGGATCGTATACAGGACTTCAACTGACCCAAGGAAGGTATTCACAATAGTCCAATGTACAAGCAATCATGGGAGGTAGGCAATGTATGGTGGCATATGGAAGTTTGGGTCAATCCTGGAGGCATGGACAGATATCCAAACAATTAACAGGACCACTTGCAAAGACTTGGAAAATCCAGGTTTGAGCCTGACCCATTACAAGTTTTCAGCCAATTGATATTTGCAATTTCAAATACTTTCTTGTCATTTGACAGCTGTAGTTGCCACAGTGTCCATTCCTTCAGAAATACGTGCATACACATTATTTCTGAAATGTATTCATCTTGTCCTACACTTCAAGGTCATAGCACAAAAAACAAAGAGCAAATTAATACATAACATAGTTGTTAATAACCCTATTTATTTATTTATTTTCGCTGTCAATAATAAACAGCAGAAGCTTTCTTCAACATTAGATGTAGAAAATTATGAGGTTTTTCACCATGATATTCAAGCAAACTTAAAAGAAATTCCACACTTTACACTAGCATTTCAAGGATGAGAGCAATTAGGCCTACCTGATGATGCTGGGTTCGCCATGAATCAAAATCTTCATGTTCATTCACGTGGTCCTTTGGGCCATTTGACACTAAAAATAATAATTAAAACATTAAGGTTAACAGTGAAATTAGTCTACTTGTATAAATTATTTCACGGCCAAAATTACTCTATTATGTAAAGATATAGCCACACAAGAAATCTTCATTAAATAAGCTTCACACATGAAACAAAATAACGCAAGTTACCACAAATCTAGTGCAAATATTTTAAATTAAAGCCACTTTGAAGTGACACAAATCATCACATGCTAAAGACTGCGAAAAAAACTAAATGCTAAAACTTTATTATGCTAGCCCTATCTCAAGAACCCAGCCTGCAATGTAACTGACAATACAGATCCTTTAGGCCTAGAAGAAATTTTGCTGTGTACCATACAAGAATATACGTTATAAATGTAGGCTACTACCAAATGTTATTGTTATTCATAATGTACACAATCACACTCGCATATACACAACTGGCTACACAATGTTTACATCTTTATTTCACGTTCATTGTATATTTACAAAATCTGTAGAGCCACGGCACGGCAAAAATAATGGCATACTAAATGAAAGTTTCATTCATTTGGCTGAAAACAGCTTTCTGAGATTTCACGTCTACTGTTGGCAATAACAAAACGATCAAATTCTTCATTTTCCGCAGATAGCCTATATTAAACTGTAAACTGAAATTACAAGAACGAGAAACTGGTCTGACTACTACGTATAAGACTACCTCAGTACGGCATTCACAAATATTGACTTATTGGTAAGGAAAAACTAAATATCGGCAAGTTAATCTTCATTTGAGCAATTCCTAAATGAAAAGTCGCAACATATTTGTTTCACCCTTACTGTGATTACTCTCTTCTCCGTGTTCTTCAAACTTTGTTAACACAACATTTAAAAATTTCATTGGGCCAATACATTTACAAATCTTTACATGGATGACCAGCGACATATGGATAAAGAAGAATTTGCTCCATCAGTAACACGCAAGATTGCACGTCACTTCGTACTGAACTGCTTGCGAAGCGACATAACAACAGTCATATTCCAGTTGACTTTTGCCCAAGACACACTCAAAATGAATGTTAACAGTACGTTGACCGCGTCAGTATCTCTCTTCGATCTATCAATTCTATAGCACTAAGATGTCATATGACAATACGCAAAAAAGACAACTTGTTCGTATTACCTTGATTCCCTTGTCCTTTCATCCGCTGCGCAGGTTGACGTCCAGGTAACATACGAAAGAGGACACAAGCATTAATTACAGCACAGATAACGCACTCTTTATTTTCTTTTCAAAGACTTCACCTGAATTTACTACGCCCTAGGATAGCAATTCTTCCTTTACCTGATCTGACACGCCTGCTGACATCACCCAATTTCTGCACTCTGTTCTTTAAATGATGCAAAGTCTTTAAAATAAAACTGTCAATCGACAAGGGATAATTAGTCAAAAGTCTTTCTGGCACAAAATATACAAACAACTTCCTAAAATAATACAAAACTCCACACACAAATCACTTCATTAAGAAACAATGGCGGCTGATCCTAACTCCGAAAAGTTGGGCAAGTGCGCATGCGCATATAGATTTGAGTACGTCATATGTTCCAGATAGAGGTGTCATCCACTTACGGATTTCCACTAATTTTGACCGTGAAAATTTTGCAGATAGTTTGAGAAAACTATTGATATATGTGTTAACTTTTCTCGTTGTAGCTTTTATTCTTAAAATTAACGTACACAAATAAATTATATTTCTCATCGTCGTGGGCATTTTTCATTTCGTGTATTATCTCTGCAGTTTGTAACTGGAAGTTCTTTGGTCTCTGAAGTTCATTGAAATGGTCTTTCGAGGTATGGTGTAGTGTGAGTTGTACCGCGTGTACAGGGTTCTGGAGTGAATAATTGAGTTATATATCGTAGTGAAGTTCTAAAGTTTTCTTGAAAAGAGACAATTTCCATTTCATATTTGGAAAGTCCTTATACTAGCCACCATGGTTGCGCAAAAGAAACAGGTGAGTATTGTAACACGTGGTATCATCTGTAAACATGTATGGTGAGTCAAGATTGTAAATTTTTATGGGTGTTATGTATTTTAGAAAAAGGCGATGGAGAGCATAAACTCCCGCCTGGCTCTCGTCATGAAGTCGGGAAAGTATGTACTGGGCTTGAAACAAACGCTGAAGTCACTTAGGCAGGGAAAGGCGAAACTGGTTATAATTGCAAACAATACGCCACCGTTACGGTAAGTGCGATTCGAATATTTTTATATACTTTTTTCTTTCCTTTATTTGCATTCGTGATTCTCAAATAAAATAGTAAGCCTTTCTGTACAGTATATAGAAAAGAACCATTTAAAGGTATACAGGTACATGTTAATTTTATTTGTATTGTTTTTATCGTATCTGGAGAAGCAATGGTAGTATAATACGAAAACTTCTCTATCCTCTAGACCTATATCATTGGATAAGTGATATTTAAAAGGTATATTGACTATGATAATTATATATCGTCAGGCAGCTCATAACTGGGTTAGTAGTTTTTAAACTTCTCCAAAAGTTACGTGCTGCTGCTGCTGCAGAGAGATAAGGAAAGTTTCAATGGTGTCTAACACATTATCGTCACAAAATTTATTTCTAGTTGTGGAACAGCATAGTATTGAAAAACCTCGGGTTTGTCAACTAAAATCCACTAGAATCTTAATACAGAATACCATTGGCAGTCAGACTTATTATATTCACTTCCCATAACTGGTGGCAATGTTATTAGTATTGCCAGCAAGCCCTAGGCATTTTCAGTGACATTGTACTGTAGGATAGGTATTGGTTAACAGATTTTATTGTATGCGAGTGCCAAGGGCGCGAATTGTTGGGCTAAGACCTGTGATCAATGCTAAATTCTGTTATCTATAATAACTACAGATTATTTGTATCTAAAATACAGACGTATTAAAATATCCTGTATACTGGTTTTCCGACAACTTGATGTCATGGGTCAAAGCAGACAAGTAGTATCCCAGTCTACAGTTATGGCAAATATTTTGACGAGTAGCTTCCTTCAGAAAAATTGACACTTCAGGCATTTTATATAGTGACGAGAGTGATGTAAGATGAATATTTCCATTACTGACATAGAAATAAAACAAAAGTGGATTCAGCTGCATGTTTTGCCCATTAGTTTGGAGTGTATATACTTTGTATGCAGCTACATAGCAAAATAATTGTTTTCAAATAGGGTCTATTAGTAAGGCCTTATGATAGTTCCAAAGAAAGTGCCTACCAAGACTTCAGTTTCACAAAAAAAAAAAAAAAAAAAAATTATTGCTTCAATACAAGATGGCCTACTGAAGTATTGTTTCTATCCAAACTGGTTGGCCTATTAAAGATCTGACTTTGTAATCATAACTTTTGTTGTTAGAAGTAGAAACGACAGGAAAATTAATAACTGATTAATTACATGCCTAGCAGACTGTTTCTTGTATCATATGTCCTAACGCTTATGAGCAGACCATTAGGTGTCATATTTAACAAGTAGGCCTATCTCATGTTAAACTCAGACAGCATTCCACGTTGAAACAGATGAATATGTAATGCATTCTTAAAACTACGTTCGCAAATTGTGCTGACTGTACTTCATTAACTTAAGTTTCTCGCGTGACAAATTTTGTATCGTTAGAATACTTTTTCGTATAAAGTGCACATTTAGTCTTAATAACATGCTCCTTCACAACAAACTAATATCTAAACATAGTACAGTTCCCCCTGAACATGTAGATGCCTACTCCATATTTGTACACTTACCGTAATAATGTACCTAATTTGCCTGATTGGGATAGTTTAAAGAAATTCATGATTAAATAAATGTTCTGTGGTGGACATGACACATGAACTCAAAGGAGGGAAAGGTAGTGAGAATGAACTACCTGCTCAGAGCATAAGCTTTGAAGTTTCTATTCATATGAAATTGAGAACTTACTCGGTACATTCTTTTGCTCTGAGTATCTCCTCTGGAGCATGTGCTTTTAGTTATTCATACGGCCCATAGAGCAGGTATGTTTTGTTTTGTGATCTGTACAAAACAGTGATCACTTTAAGTGAAAGGTTAGGTATAGGTTAAGCAAGATTTTTTTAGTATGTAAGGGTGCATAGCGCCCAAATCTCCGGACCAACTTTTCACAAATGTCTGTCTAGGTGTGTTTGCGTTTCGATATGTCTGAGTGTGTGTGTATTTGTTTACCTTCCTTTTTTCCCCCCTAAGGTAAGTCCTTCCACTCCTGGGATTGGAATGACTCCTTTTCCACTTCCTTAAAACCCATATCCTTCCCTTTTCCTCCCCTTTTTTCCTCTTTTTCCTGAAGAAGCTGCCAGTGGTGGCGAAAGCTTGTGTGTTTGTGTGTGATTTTATTTGTTTCTCTCGACGAGCCGGTCCTTTTGGTAAGTCATCTCTTTTCTATTTTTATTGTTGTTTATCCCACCGGGAAAGTTTCCCTCTATAATTTTCAATTACATATTTAAATAGATTTTGATAGCAAAAAAAATTGGTGTAGTTATTTGTGTTGTTTTGTCCTGTGATAATGTTGTGGCCCACTTGAAATAACTTTTGAGAATTGGGCCCAAACCGGAAAAAGGTTGATTATGACTGATATAGGTTAAACAAGGGTGTTTCTTTAGTAGTAGTATGCGAGGACACGAAGCTGTTCAGGAATACTCAACTTACTTAGTTGTATGAAACAGTGATAAAGTGATGTTAACATGTTGGCAGCAACTGCATCTAATTGTAGCACAGATGGTGACAGCCAATCAGATATTAGTGTCTAACTACTGTTTTGTCTTCACAATAAGTAACACTTATTGTAGGCAGAATATGTTTAATGCTGTTCATTCTCGGTTTGATAGTACAATGTACCTTAGTCTGCTCAGTAAATTGACTGTAATAGTCACTAGAAGAATTAAATGTGAAATGAATACATTGGAATATTGCATGAATCTCATTGGCTACCATACACCATCACTTGATCCCCCCCGGGGACTCACAGCTCTTTTCTGGGTACATGTGTGGTGCACACAGGGCCCTGTCCCAGACCGCTTCCCTCTTTCCCCCAGTTTTCAGTCAATCCACGGGTTTGTTTTTCTTTTCCTCTTTTCTTGGTCCTCTTACTGTTCTTTCGCCTTCCCATCTTGCTCCTTTCTCCTTGTCCTCGACCCACCCTTTAATCTCTGCCTCGGCGTTAAGAGATTCTCCCTCCTTCATCCCTTTCTCTCTCCTTTCCTCCCTGTGTGTATCTGAAGGTCAACCCACGCTCTGCGTAGCCGGTGACGGGGTAAGGCATAACTCTCCATCCTGCGTAGATGTGTAGGGCAGGTACGTACCCCCAGTACAGGCCGGGCCCGGGGGGGTGATTACCCGAGCTGGTACCTTCAGAACATGCCAATTAGTCCCTCCGTCAGTTCTCGAGAGTTGTGACCTGAGGTGCGAGCAGTCACCTAAGGCGGGTGCACTCTGTGAGGGGCCCCCCCACAAGGAAGTAGTGTGCCATTGGAGACACCAGTAATCATGGGGGACACTTCCACTATGAAACCTTCCAAATCTATTATATCTTTGACCCAAAAATGAAGACATGACGAATCTCAGTTCAAGAAAGTCTTGCCTAACGTTCCCAAGTTCCTTGTAGTATCTCGTACTGATCAGGATTTTTCTTCTGTGTATCCTTTTCTTATTCAGAAGGGTGTCTGATATTGCAGGTCCCTTGAAGACCTGCTCCAGACAGCGTAATGGGACTTCGTTGCTCGAAATTGAGAATGCCTTTCAGGCACAGAAATTACTCTGGGCTACACTAGTGCGTACCTTTCCTGTGAAAGTGGAGGCTCACCGCACTCTCAACTCTTCGCAGGGGTAGTCTTCACGAGATCCCTGGATGGGTTATCGGACGAGGATCTCATCTATATGTCCAATTAGGGAGGTGTGCCGTTCATCGCGTAATGAAAAAAGTTAACAATGATCTCTTGCTGCCTTGTACGGTCTTCTTGAATATCTACAGGGCTGACCTACCATAAGATGAAAGCGGGCTACGAAGTCATTTCCGTTCACCCGTATTTACCCAATCCTATGCGCTGCTACCATTGCCAGATATTTAATCATACTGTTAAATCTTGTTCTAATGCAGCCAAGTGCTCCACCTGTGGCAGGGACACCCATGAGGGTAAATGTCCACCTCCATGCCTTTGCTGCATTAATTGCATGGGTGACTATGCTGTTTCTTCACAGGACTGTCCTGTCTATAAAGAAAAGCGGGTCATCCAGGAGATTCGCGTTAAGGAAAAGGTTTCAACCTCTGCAGATCGAAAGTTATTAGCGAGTAGGAATCCCGCTGTACTCCCAGCAGATACTTACAGCCAGGTCCTCACCTCCCCTTGACCAACTAAGGAGGTAGGCATTCAGATCGGCTAGCCAGAAAATTGCTCGTTCCATCTCTCCGATCCCTTCTGCCCGTTCTACAGTGCATTCGTCGACCAATTCCCACACATCCCGGGCACCTAAATCTGCTGCCTGGAGTTCAAAAAAGAACCTGTTCATGAAGATTTCCTCAACTGTCCTCTCAACCGCCATCCGCTTCTTCTACTCGTCATGCCTCTAAGAAGGCTCACAAAAAGGACAGCCCCCTTCCCTGCCACGGCGTGACTCTTCGGTCACGCCATTCAACAGTTGCCAGCCTCGGCTGTCTTCTGTTTCACCAGGACGCTGTCAACCGGGCACCCGGCCCTTTACCGGTGGTGAAAGCTGCCCCTCCTGGTCAAATCAGGGAGGTGGGAGACGTGTCGGTTGAACCTATGTAACACAATCCTTTGCCCCTAGATAGCGATAGCAGTGCTTCCTCGAAGTCCAGTCCTCAGCGGCCGTCAAGGTGACCCCCTTGCTTGTTCCTTCTTTTCCTCCCTCATGTTTTATCATGGCTCTCCTTAAATGGAATATTCGTGGCCTTTGTTCCAATCAGGAGGAATTAAAACTACTACTTAGATTGCACTGCTTGCTTGTAGTTTGTCTCCAAGAAACTAAGTTATGTCGATGTGATCGTGCAGACTTCCCGCACTACATGTCTGTGGGTTTCGACCTGCCTCCTGTGGAAAGTACTCCAGCCCATGGAGGGGTTCTGATGCTCATTTGGGACGACATTTATTACCATCCCATTTCATTGCATACTCACCTACAGGCTGTTGCCGTTTGTATCACTGTCTCCACCTTTTCCCTCTGTAATATCTATTCGCCATTGTCGTCTGCCCTTACTAGGGCAGATGTGCTACACCTCGTTGACCAGCTCCCTTCACCTTTTGTGTTGGTGGGAGACTTAAGTGCCCACCGCCCACTATGGGGCTCTCCAGCACCTTGTCAGAGGGGCTCCCTTTTAGTGGACCTTTTCCACCACCTCAATCTTGTTTGCCTCAACACCGGTGCACCGACCTTCCTTTGCGACACAACACATACTTATTCCTACTTAGACCTTGTGATATGCACTACTCATCTTGCGCATCAATTCAAGGGGTGTGCTCTTTCTGACACATACTCGAGTGATCATTTCCCTTGTGTAATTCACCTCCTGCGTCATACTATAGCTCCTCGTTCCACTGGTTGGAACATCTCCAAAGCTGACTGGGGCTGTTTTTCACGATCAGAATTTTCCCAGCTGTGACAGTCAGGTCGAATACCTCACAGAGGTTATTCTCACCTCTGCCGAACATTCCATACCTCGTACATCCTCTTCTCCATGTCGCGTCCCAGTCCCTTGGACTGCAGCTTGCAGCACAGAGACGGCGACATGCTCTACGCACCTTCCACTGCCACCCAACATTGGAAAATTTTATCAATTATAAACAACTGCGAGTGCAATGTCATGTTATAAAAGAAAGCATAAAAGCTTGCTGGACTACTCCTACCAGTTCTTTTAACCGATTTACTCCCTCCTCGGCTGTCTGGGGTGGCCTACGTCATTTATCTGGCATCAAGGTCCACTCCCCGATTTCTGGCCTGACCGCAGTCCTTGTGGGCCCCGCTGTTTCCAACGCTTTGGGCTGCTCCTTTGCAGTGGTTTCGAGCTCTGCCTATTACCACCCTGCCTTCCTCCCTCGCAAACAGGCAGAGGAGGCACGGCTGCCTTCTTTTCACTCTTTTAATTGTGAAAGTTGTCTCCTTCACCATGCAGGAGCTATACCATGCTCTCACCCTGTCCCTGTCTTCTGCTCCTGGGCCCGATTCTATCCATATTGAGATGCTGAAGAACATTTCTCCTGCGGGCAAGTGTTTCCTTCTTAACAGCTATAATCACATATGGACTGAAGGTCAGGTTCCCGCAGGTTGGCGTGAAGCCATTGTTGTCCCCATCCACAAACCAGGGAACGACAAACATCCTCCTTCCAGATATCGCCCCATTTCTCAGACGTGCTGCGTGTGTAAGGTGATGGAAAGCATGGTTAACACTCGGTTGGTCTGGCTCTTCGAATCTTGACACCTCCTGACTAATGTTCAATGTGGTTTTCGTAGACACCGCTCTGCTGCTGGTCACCTCGTTATCTTGCCGACCTTTATTATGAATAACTTTCTAAGGAAGTGTCAAATGGTAGCAGTGTTCTACGTCTTGGAGAAGGCTTAAGACACCTGTTGGAGGGTGGGCATTCTCTGCATTTTGTTCACGTGGGGCCTTCGTGGCCACCTCCCTCTCTATTCAAGCATTTTTGGCGGATAACAAGTTCCGGGTACGTGTGAGCTCTGTTTTGTCAGATACCTATTGCCCGGAGAATGGGGTGCCACAGGGCTACGTCTTGAGCATGGTTTTCTTTGCCATTGCAATCAATCTGATCGTGGATTGCCTTTCAGCTGACGTTTCTGGATCCCTTTTTGTAGATGATTTTGCAACTTTTTGCAGCGCCCAGTGGACATGTCTCTTGGAGCGTTGTCTTCAACGCTGACTTGACCGCCTATATTCCTGGAGCATTGCGAACAGCTTCCGCTTCTCCACTGAGAAAATTGTGTGTATAAACTTCTGGAGATAAAAGGAATTTCTTCCACCATCTCTACGTCTCGGCCCCGTTGCTCTCCCATTCGTGGAGACAACAATTCTTGGGGCTAATGTTGGATCAGAAACTTTGCTGCTCCCCACATATGTCCTACCTGGCTGCCTGTAGTGCCCGATCCCTTAATGTTTTTTGTGTCCTTAGTGGCACATCATGGGGAGCAGATTGCACCGTCCTGCTTCACCTTTACTGGGCCATTGTTCAGTCGAAGCTGGACTAAAGAAGCTTTGTATACTCTTCTGCACGGCCGTCCCTTCTCTGCTGTCTCAACTCCATTCACCATCAGGGATTACACCTGGCGACCGGTGCATTTTATACCAGCCCTGTTGAGTCTTTATGCCGAAGCTGCTGTACTACCATTGACCTCTCACCGTGACATACTCTTGTCGGTATGCATGCTGACTGCTGTCGCTGCCCAACCATCCATCTTACCCATTATTCTTTGAGGTCTCCCTCGATCGCAGTTGTCTTCGATAGCCTTGCTTCCACCTGAAGTACGGTTTCGCCGCCTGTTTCGGCGGCTCTATTTTATCCTTCCTTCCACCTTTCGGTTGGGCGAGAACCCATTGCCACCATGGCATCAGGCCCAGGTTCACACCCATCTTGATCTTAGTTCACTCCCCAAGGAGAGCACTCTGGATTTGGTATATTGCACGAGGCTTGTCTAACTCCGTTCGCGGTTCGATAATGCCATATTTATCTACACTTATGGTTCCAAGAGCACCGAGGGTGTTGGATCTGCCTTCGTAGTTGGGGTATACCTGTTCCAATACAAGCTCCCTGGCCGGTGCTCGAATTTCACAGCTGAGCTTTTTGCCCTCCACCAGGCTGTTTTATACATCCGATGCCATCCCTTTTATGCCATCTGCTCTGACTCCCTTTGTGCCCTGCAGAGTCTTAGGGACCCTTTCTCGACCCATCCTGTAGTGTATCGAATCCAACGCTCCCTTCAGTTGTTAGTAGATAATGGCTGTGATGCTAGTTTTCTGTGGGTCCCCGGCCACGTGGGTGTGCCCGGGAATGAGACTGCCAACCTACTTTTTGCGTCCCATCAGACGAT
Source organism: Locusta migratoria (assembly GCA_026315105.1). Classification (NCBI taxonomy): domain Eukaryota; kingdom Metazoa; phylum Arthropoda; class Insecta; order Orthoptera; family Acrididae; genus Locusta; species Locusta migratoria. The sequence continues at coordinate 844,855,764 of CM048745.1, forward strand.
ATTGAACGGGCTCTTTGCCGGTGTATTGTCGTCCTGGCACATTTCGTGGTTCTTACTCCACAGCAATAAATTGAGAACCGTGAAACCGATCCCGACCACTTGGAGGACCTCCTCACACCTCTCGGCAAGAGGTGGTCATCCTGGCCCGGTTGCAGATCGGTCACTGCCGATTCAGCCACCGCCATTTGCTAACCGCTGACCCTGCACCGCTGTGCTCCTGTGGTGAATTGATGAGGGTGTGACTTGTTTTACTGTCTTGTCGTAATTTTAGCCATCTCTATGTAGGCCTTAATTTGCCATCTACTCTGGAGGAACTTTTAGCTGGTGACACACTTCTGTTTTAGCTTTCTCTTGATACTTTCTGGCAGTTATAAATTTTTTCGAGCTCCAGCAAATCCCTGTTCTGATCTGGGCGCTAATTGTCTGAAAAGTTGTGCGCCCTAAAACCACGGGGAACACCCATCACCAGATGGGCTGGTCACATGCAGTACGCCTATTCGTAACCAACATCTGAACACTCATAACTATGATGTCACATAGATTGTAAACTTAAGCCCTTTAAAACCTGTGCATACAAGCACCACTAGCTGCATGAATGTGGCAGCCTGTGACGATCTTTTGTGGTTTCCCTCGACAGGAAAATGTGCTTTCACTAATTGTCAAAAATGTTGTCTGACACAGATGATCCGATGATGGTAACTGTATTACCGAAAGTAGTCCTAGAGGCATTAAAATAGCAATCTTGGTAACAATTGGTACTACGTTTAAAATGTTTTAATACCTCCATCTTATTCACCTTTGGTGAATAACAGTAAGTTGTTACCGTAATCTGAATGTGAATATTAAGTCGGTCGGTATGGGGAAATCACAATCCATGAGATATAAAGGGAAACTATTATGGACACATAAGAGTTTTTTGTGAAAATAATTACACCATAATCAAGGGTTTTTTCTTTTGTCGTGTGGGAGTTGTCTATAAATATTAGTAAAATTATTTACATGCAAGAGCTCACCTCAATCATGAAATTGTCTCAAACTAAGCAGTTGATACCACCTGTTGGATTTGACCCCTGTAGTTAGAATATTTTGTTTTAACTCAAAACATTGGTCGTTTATCCTTTCACTATGAATATGTCATTACATTTTTCATTACAAACAGATCAGTTTACGTTCGCCCATGTTTTAAACATTGATCATTCCTAAATAGCAGCACACTATTTAAAAGGAAAGTTTCTTTGTGCTTAGTGTAAAGTTTTATCTTACAAATATTGTGGGGGTTATATTTTTCTGTTTAGTATGTCCTCAAATGTCATGGGTCAAATCAGATGGGTGGTATCAGGTTCTTCAGTATTGCTAATCTGTAAATGTCGTGAGTCTTCAGGTTATTTATAGGACGCGATTCAACCTGTTGGCTTGGAGATTGACGTGTTGTGTAGTTGTCAAAGTACAATTGACAAGATAGCTGTACACCTCTATTGTGACTGACAAAATTGCTTGAATATTTTTACCAATATAGGATGTGGTTAGGCAGGAACCTAAAATTACAGGTTAATTTGTTGCGAGTGAACACAAGATGATGGCTCTGCAATTGTGTGTTAAAAATGTATCAGTAGTCCACAACTGGGTCATTCCATGCCAATTGGTCTAGAGGCTCCCACATCACCCTTATGGATTTTGATGAAATTTTGTATAGACATTCACACATGTTCTCAATGAACACTGGTAAAGTTTAGAAATATAATACTTTCGAAGATAGTCACTTTTTTAAGGCCATAGCACAGCTTCCAATAGCGTGTCCTCGAATTTTCAGCAACTTTGAGATATATTTTGCAGTATTTGCATGAAAGAAACAAGTCCATCTTATACAACTTTTGCAGCTTTTTTAAGTAAAATATTAAGAGAACGATTTCTGAGCAATTTTCATATAGTTTGAAACAAATTTGGGTGGGGAAAAAATCTGGTTAAAAAGGCAAACTTTAGTTTTTATATCTCCGTAAGTAATTGTAGGATGTACATGAAACTTCGCACACCATAACTTATTAGCACAAGGTCATAGAATATAAACTTTCATTCTCCTATTGCTTTCCGTCATTTCACAAATCTATGGTAAAGTTGACAATCTTTCAAAAAGTGCTAAAAATGAGTATTTTTAGTCCAATTGTTTCAAAAAAGTGTTCTCCAAACTCATCTACACTATGGTTGTTAGAAAGAGAATATTCTAAACTATCTAGAAAAGTGGATTTGGTTTTGCAGTGCAAGAGTATAAGGCCCTAAAAAGCAGCATCATCATAGCTGTGGAAGTTTGAATACATTTTTGTCACTTGAATTATACCTGAAATCTTTTACGTCTAATAAATGCTTATTAATGTGTGGGGTAAGTGAAATAAGTCCTGATGAATAGGACCTAACTTAAATCCAAATAGCAAGTCTGTCTCACACACACTCTCACACTAAATTTAGAATGAATGTAAATCGTAAAATTTATTTGTATAATCATTATCTAATTATTAGGTTGGTTGAGTGATAGGTGGATGAGACCAAACAGCTAGGTCATCAGTCCCATGACCTCCGTATGAAATTCAAGCAAGCATGTTGTCAGCTAAGACCCTACCAATAGTAAAATAGAGGAACTAAAAAGGGGGTAAAATCAAATATAACAGGACTAAAACCAACACAAAAAGCAGACTTTCTTTCTAGAATTCTGCGACGGATCTAGAATCCCCGTTTATTGACAAGCATATTGAGAACAGTGTATGCTCATAGATCAGAAGCCTAAAAATGTAATAAAGGAGGGGACCATGTGAATTAAAACAAAGTTAAAAGGAGAAATGGAAGTCGTCAGGGGGAGGGGATGGGATAGTCCAAACACTGCTGCTCGCAGGGAGGGGCACAAACCCACCCATCCTCTCTAAGTGTCAGAGATAAAAAAAAATCTTGTAGCTGAGAGTAAAAACCGCTTTCACGGAGAAATCAAAGTACTGTCAGCCAACCACGAATCATTCGTGAACACAGAGGGCCATGAGTGCGGAATTCGGTATTTGGCATGGAGCGCCAAGAGGAGTGGACATTCCACTAAGATATGACCCACAGATTGTAGGGCCCCACAACCACAATATGGAGGTGGCTTATTGTGCAGAAGAAAACCATGGGTCAGACTGGGGTGACCAATGTGGAGATGGCAAAGGACAGTGGATTCCCTTCAAGAAGGGTGTAAGGAAGAATTCAGAGCTGCAGTGGTAGACTTTATGGAGCATAGTTTATTAGATGAAGCAGTAGCCTGCCAGTTGGTGTTCCAGTGTGAGTAGCAGTCATTTGCACTAGGGATTGCCCAGGGGAAGGGGCAGGAAGTTACGGCTACTCTAGCCAACTGCTCAGCCTGTTCATTTCCTAGGATACCCACATGACTGGGGGACCCAGAGAAAAGCAATGGAACAGTGTGACGAAGATCAGTGAGGTCATGGATACCCATGACCAAAGGATGTGAGGAGTAGCATTGGTCTATGGCCTGCAGGCTGCTCATTAAGTCAGAACAGATTAAAACACGGTCCAGAGCTACCTGTTTGATAAAATGAAGTGCCCTACTAATAGCTCTTAGTTCTGCCATAAACGCACTGCACAATTCTGGCAGAGAATGGCATTCCACACCAATGGGAGATGTAAATACATATCCCGTATGACCAGCAAATTTAGATCCATCAGTGTAGAAAATCTGAACACCCCGAAACTGCAAGTATTGTGGGTAACAAATGTTGGAAGCTTTTGGGGTTTTGTAGAGATTCAGATTTACAGCTGTGGCGCAATCCGGGGGGGGGGGGGGGGGGATGCGGTATAGATTGATGCATACAGTCAAGGAAAGAGAGGTTGAAGTCCCTACCAATGGAAGCGAACTGCAATCCAACAGGTAAACCTATCTGAGGGTGAGTATCAGTAGTTCTAAAACTGTCACCCTCAAAGAGAATGTGATATGTGGGATGACCAGGGAATGGACAAAAGGCAATGGCATAGGACACCAAAAGCTGATGGCGTCTGGTCTGAAGAGGGGATTTCCACTTCAGCAAAGAGACTGTCAACAGGGTTAGTCCAGAAGGCACCTGCAGCCAGTTGGTTGCCACTGTGGTGAACGGGGTCCAACTATTTCAGGGCCAAGGAGCTGCTGAGTCATAAACCTGGCACCCATAATCTAATCGGGGCTGAATCAGAGCCCGGTAGATATGAATTAGTGTTGTATGATCTGCACCCCAGAATGAGTAAGCTAGGAAACGGAGTGCATTAAGTTTCCTTGTGCAGCTTATCTTCAGCTGCCGAATTATGGGGCAGCCAAGTCAGTTTATCAAGGAGGAGGCCCCTAGAAACAGTGGTGTGCCACAACTTCTAGGTGTTGAGTACCCAAGAATATCTTAATTATTAGAATTGCTAGTAGCCTGTTTAATTAACACCAGCTTACTCGTGGAAAAGAAGTGTATAAATGAGTTGCTATGGTTTATCCACTGATAGTTTCATTTCATCTGAAAAACTAGCGCCCCCATCGCCATAGGGACCATGCCCGAGCAACAGCCACAGGTGGGTTTCTTTGCCACAGGATCCCAATCCTGATAAGGGTTTCTTTACTAAAGTTTCCAAGCCTGGTAGTTATTTAAGTGCCCTGGGTAAAATTAGAAGCCACTCATATGTTCCTTAGTGTTTCCTCTAACCCATTTCAATTTTTCAAATGCTACATTACTTTTTCGATGAATATAGAGGAACAGTGTATTGCCGAACAAATTTACTGATGGTGCTGGAATAACTGCAATAATGTGGTGTTCCAGAACCCAGCACTTGTCAGTTCTTGGAGGCCAAGAAAATGAATTTGCTGGACCGTGTGGGTGCATAAAGTTTATTAATGCATCCCTTTGCTCAGTGGAAGTCTCACAGATATTCCCAATCCACCACACATTTTCACAGATGCATGCAACGTATTGTCGTGGTTGGAGAGCAGACATTTGTGTGCCTCCTTCAGTGCTGTGGCCTATTTTAACTAGAAAAAAATGAACATTATTTGAAAGTCTGCTGACCTGTGAATTGTTGTTTCATCAATAGGTAAAAAAAAGTACCTGCTACAGTTTGTCAAAGTTTAAACCTCTACTAACACAAACAAATTTAATTCCATTGTTTTCAGAGCAGAAGTTACAGATCTAGGGGAAGAATAATTTGTCCATTAATTGGCCATTGCAAGCTTGCTCTTGCTGCTAACCGCTTTATTGTACCCCCAATGTCATCACAAGGTGATTTCCTGTGTAATTCTGCTGTAATTCCAAAACTCTTATGAAAGCACAAATTTAGGACATTCTTGAAATTTTTATATTGAGCACTGGAGCCATCACTGAAATGAATGTGGGATATCTGTGCAAACCGTGCTTTTATATATTTGATGAGCTCCTTGATAAAAACATGAACTGTCATGCTGCAAACAATAGAAACTTAGATTCCACTCTATCATTTGACGAAAGTAGATTACAAATGTATGAATTGTTGCTTCCCAGGGGAAGCCTTGTACAGCATCGTGAATGATAAAAGAATAATTTTCTGAAAAAAATCCATTAGGACAACAAGCTCTTAGTCTTTCAGATGACATTTAAGGCCTTTAAGGTGCAGTTATTCCAGCACCCTCAGTAAATTCGTCTGTTCGGCAATACACTATTCTTCTTGATATTCATCAAAAAATTAATATAGCATATCAGAAATTGAAATAGGTACAGAAAACAATCTAAGGAACCTATGAGTGGCTTCTAATTTTACCCGAGGCACTTAAATAACTATCAGGCTTGGGAACCTGAGCCTCCACACTCTATATCCTGTCCATCCCCTGGTACAAAGCATCCAAATGTGATATTTTAGCTGTTGATCAACATTCTGTTGACTTGAGTTTTACTTTTTATACATCGTGCAAATATGGTGAAAGCCATTTAAGTTCTAACCCTGGTTCGATTTTACTATGGGCAGTGTTGGGCGCTAATGACCTAAGTAGTTTCGTGCCCTAAAACAAAAGCTTGGAACCTGTAAAGAAACCCGCCCGTGGCTGTTGTTGCTCGGGTGTGGGCCCTGTGGCGATGGGGATGTTTGTTTTCTCAGGTGAAATGAAACTATGTGGTTAAACCATAGCAACTCATTTGTACAGTTCTTTTCCATCAGTAAGCTGGTGTTGTTCATTAAATGGACTACTAATAATTACATAATTATGCAAATAAATTTTATTATTTTCATTCTGTGTGTGTGTGTGTGTGTGTGTGTGTGTGTGTGTGTGTGTGTGTGTGTGTGTGTGAGAGAGAGAGAGAGAGAGAGAGAGAGGGGGGGGGGATAAAGAAATAACGTAGTTTCTATTTTTATTCTTTCGCTGTTTGGTCTTAAGTTAGGTCCTATTCATCAGGACTTATTTCACTTACCCCAGGCATCAATAAATATCTATTAGGCACAGTAAAAGATTTCAGGTATAATTTGAGTGCCAGAAAAAGTGTTCAAACTTCCAATGTGCCTCTATGATGCTACTTGTTAGGACCTTATATGCTTGCATTGCAAAGTCAAATCAACTTTCTGTATAGTTTAAAATATGCTCTTTCTAATGATAGTTTAGAAGAGTGTGGAAAAAACACTTTTTGAAAATCGTCAACTTTACCCTAGATTTGTGAAATAATGGAATGCAATCAGTGAATGAAAGTTAATATTCTCTGACCTTGTTTTAGTGAGTTACGGTGTCTAAAGTTTCATGTACGTCCCACAATTATTTTCAAAAATATAAAAAACTAAAGTTCAAATTTTTTTCTATCAATTTTTTTTCTTTTTCTTCTTTTTTTTCCCCCCTCCAAATGTGCTTCAAATTATCTGTATGAAAATTGCTCAGAAACCCTTTTCTTGATATTTTATTGTAAAGTTGTATAAGATGGACATTTTGTTTCTTTCATGCAAATACTGCAAAATATGTATTATATCTCAAAGTTGCTGAAAATTAAAGGACACACTATTGGATGCTGTGCTGTGGTTTCAAGCAAGTGACTATCTCTCTGTAAGTATGGAATTTCTGAAACAAACTTTCAGTGTTCATTGAGAATATAAAAAATTTCATCAAAATCCATGATGGTCATGTGGGAACTTTTCTCGCTTGGCACGGAATGCAAAGCTTGCAAATCACCAATAAAATTTTAATGGGCTTAAGTGTGACAGAAGCATGGCATACAGATTGTGGTTATCAGACTGCAGAAAGTGGCAAGGCTTGTCTCTCCTGCTTGCACCTCCACTGTCCACGGCTCCTTCCGTGCCTCCACCCCATCCCACCCGCCATCCAAAACATCACACTCAAGGATTATTTCGTTGTGGTGAAAGAAAACATTGGGTCAAATGTTTCATAAAAGTAAAATCTGTGGAAATTAGTATTGGGAACACTGACATCAACGCAAGTTTCAGAATTCTTCCAAATTCATGTGGATTAGAGGTCTTCATGGACAGTGTAACAAAAGCTTGTAGGCCTACTGTAACCCAGAATAATTTGCCTGATTTTTTACTTATATATACATCTGTGTATGTAGTGGTAAATTTAATAATTATCATTGTGGTCAAAATTTTGAATTGTCTAAGATGTAAAATTTATTTCTTTAAACAAACTCCATGTATTTGTTTGAAGGGTAAAATGTGTGTGTGTGTGTGTGTGTGTGTGTGTGTTAATTTCCACTGGCGGTGCTGATATGTTTTAACTTTCTTTGGCATAATTGAAGACTGTGATGCAACCTGTCGGCTTTGACCAATGAAGTCATATGTCTGAAGATATGCTACATAGACAGACAAGCCAACTATTATTATTTGTTCATAATTATGATTTCTATACAAAATTTACAGTGTTAGGGAAGTCTGTGGTAAAATTACGGAATTCATTGATATATTTTAGTGGTTTCCCAATTCTGCTTTTTGTTGGGTTATTTTATAAACCAATGCAGTTTCAGAAAGAACATAATTCTGTGGTCTTTTATCACTAGTTTGTTACAAAAAGTGTAATATACACTGAACTGGCACATCGACAACTTCACTACGGTACTGTGTGTGCGTAAACATGTAGTTAGGTTGCAATTTGGCATACATGTTATGTCATTAGTGATTATACATAAATTTCTGAGTAGCACTTCAGACATATGCAAGTGAATGGTCAATGTTATTGTTTCTTCTAGTCACATATATGTTGCCAGTGGTATATTTACTTTTTAGTAGGTGCCTTTTTGTGTCTTTATTTGTAATCAGTTACGAAGTAAATTGAGATTTATGGTCAGTTTCATTAAATAAACTGCGGATAAGGCCCTGGTAAACCTCCAAACCCTTACTTCCCCTTATTTTTGCCCTATTACAGATAGTCTTTCCAAACTTAGCATCTCTGCATAGATATACCAACTAACAAAACACACTATCAAATATAAACATACAGGTAATATCGTAAATTATGGATTACAACAGAATATTTCATTGATAACAGGTCTCAGCTGAAAAATGCACACTTTCGGCCCTCGCTTCCACCTCTGTTAACATATACCTATCAGAGTAGCTACACATTACTTTTTAAACACAAAATCATAATCTATAATCTGTGCTGCTTGTAAAAAAAATCATGTCTAACTCAGATATGACATCATTGGTCAAAGTGGATGTCATATAGTGGACTTATATTGACCCCTTTCTTGCTTTATTTAGCTATAAGTGAAATACTTCCTTGAAGAGCTATACAGATATATCAGTATGTTTACAATTATTGTGGTACAATAGCATTCCATAATTTTGATGCCTGTTACAGGAAATCGGAAATAGAGTACTATGCTATGTTAGCGAAGACTGGAGTTCACCACTACTCTGGAAATAATATTGAACTTGGAACAGCATGTGGAAAATATTTCAGGGTTTGCACACTATCCATCACAGACCCAGGAGACTCAGATATCATTCGTTCAATGCCAACTGCTGATGGGCAGTAATGTTAAAATTCAATTATGTGTGAATAAAGTTTTTAATATTTAATGTCTTCTAATGGTGTATAAATTTTATTAGTTTCCCAGTTTTCTTTGATCCCCAAATGCTGCCTTTGTTGAATTTTCTTCCTAAATAAGCCTACATATAATATTCAGCTAATTTGTCGAATGCCTTCAAAACTACTCATTATTCAGTAGTGGTAGTGTAACATACAGTAAATGAATTATGTATGATCCATAATTTGCAACTTCTAATTTGTTAAAAGTTGCCAATTGGTTCTTTAAATTTTTGTAATAGTATACTTAAAACTAAAACTGTAGTGATAATTTTAGTTCTTCTGAACTACTGTGTATATTTTAATATACTTTTTTCTCCAAAAGTGACTGGTCACTTGATATTAGTACTATTACAAAGATGCACATATTTGAGACTTGTTTACAAGGTTTACTACTTATTTAGTTTTAAAAAATATTGTGACTGTTTTAAAGCTGAGGTATTTTGAAGGCATGAATTTAGATTTGGAATTTTCAGTGTTAGATGCTAGTGGGTTATTTTCATTTTCTGACTTTTGTAAACCTACACATCTACTGAACAATCACTGTGACCACTACTGACAAGGAAAGCAGTTAGGCTCGAACAGATATACACCAAAATTGTATTGTAGATAATATAAAGGTCCCTTATTGCACTAGTGATACTCCCGCATCTGCAAAACTTTGCAGTTGCCCATTAGAGGCCTCTGCGTGTGCCATTGCACTTTGACCTGCCGGTACGCCAGTAGTGACGGTGCAGTGTGGCTCTGAAGTAGCGTTTTGTGACTGTGTGTAGTGAAGTGTTGGATGGGTTGGCGATTGGTAATCAATCCTGCTATTATAGTGTGACTGGTTGAGACATTACAAAGAAACTGCCTTCGTGAAGATGATATTGGTGTAGAAAATGAATCATTCGCATGTTACCTGGTATCTATTACAGTGTTTTTAATCTATGCTCATATTTATGCACTATAATATATACCAAAAACATGTGAATGTTCATCTTCTACACCTAGACAGTATTAAAGAACGACTCTTCGGAATTTCATCCCAACCAATTGCAATACATTAGCAGTATTGATTACGAATTGCTGACCCATCTGACGCATCATTACAGAAATGTCACAAAACGGAACTTCAGAGCCACACTGCACTGCAGGCCTGTAATGGGCAACTGCTACTTTTGCAGATGCAAGAGTATCGCTACTGCAATAAGGGACCTCTACACTATCTCACACGATTTTGGTATATTTGTGTTTGTTCGAGCCAGAGTCTCTGCATATGAGACTGCTTATTTTGTTACCTCATATTCTAAACTCGCTCCCAGTCTGTTTTTACCTACATATAAGATCTATAAAATTATAAATAGGAGAGAACAGGATTCAGCAGAGCGCTGAAAGATGGGAGTCGAAACAAGGCCCCTGGATAGATGTCGTCTGAACTGCTGATATGGGAAATACCCTCAGACTTTGAGAAGAATATAGTAATTCCAAAGAAAGCAAGTGCAGACACATCTGAAAATTACAGAACTATCAGCTTAATAAGACATGGTTGCAAAATACTAAAACAAATTATTTACATATGAGTAGAAAAACTTGTGGAATCGGAGCTTTCGGAAGATCAGTTTAGGTGTAGGAGAAATGTAGGAATACGGAAGGCAATACTCACATTGACTTATCTTAGAATATAGGTTAAGGAAAGGCAAACCTACATTTTTAACATTTGTGGATTTGGAGAAAGCTTTTGACAATATTGATATAGGGAGTGAAGAGTTGTATTCAACATATTCAAAAACCAGACAGCAGTTATTAAAATCAAAGGGCATGAAAGTGGACGCAAAGCTTGGGAAGAGAGTAAGACAGGGTTGTAGCCTTTCCCCAATATTGTTCAATCTGTACATTGAGCAAGCTGTGAAGGAATAAAAGAAATAATTTGGAGAGGGAATTAAAGTTCAGGGAAAAGAAATAAAAACATTGCGGTTTGCTGGTGACATAGTAATTGTCAGTCCGCAAAGGATCTAGATCAATTAAATGGAATGGAGAATGTCTTGAAAAGAGGGTATAAGATGAATATCAACAAGAGTAAAACATAATGAAATGTAACATCAGAAAATCAGGTGGTGATGGAATTGGGTTAGGTAATGAGACAAAAGTAGTTGAAGAGTTTTATTTGGGTAGCAAGATAACTTCTGATAGCCAAAGTAAAGAATATATAAAATGCAGAATGGCTATGGGAAGAAAAGTTTCTGAAGAAGCAAAAATTGTTGACATCCAATATTAATTTAAATGTTAGTAAGTCCTTTCTCAAAGCATTTGTCTGGAGTGTAGCATTGTATGGGAGTGAAACTTGGACGATAAGGAGTTCAGGCAGTAAGGTGATAGCTTTTGAAATGTGGTGTTACAGACGAATGATGAAAATTAGATGGGTAGATCACATAACTAATGAGGTGCTTAACCGAATCGGGGAGAAAAGAGTTTCTGGCATATACTGACTAAGAGAAGGGATAGATTGGTTGGACACATTCTGAGACATCAAGGAAGTGTCATGTTAGCATTAGAAGGAAGCGTGTGGGGTAAAAATCGTAGAGGGAGACCGAGGGACGAATATAGTAAGCAGATTCAGAAGGATGTAGGTTGCCACACGTATTCTCAGATGAAGAGACTTGCACAGGACAGGGTAGTGTGGAGAGCTGCATCAGACCAGTCTGCGGACTGAAGACCACGGCAACAAGTGATAGGTTAGTCTTTTCTTACCCCTGATCAACTGTCTGCTTATCTATACAAAGACCTGTAATTTCTTGCAGAAATTTTCCTGGTGTTTGATAATCTCTTAGAATAACTTCCACCTAAGAACATGGTCATAAACCTTTCCTAGAGTTATTAAAACCTAGCTAAAATTTCATTTTAGTCTTAACCCTAGGAGCGCCAAGGTATTTTAGGTTACATGGAGCACCAACCAAAGGCAAATTGTACCCGTATTACAAAAAAGCTGTAAATTCTGTAAAAAAAGTATTTATTTCAAGTAATTCTGTGTCCAATGTAACATCAGTTTAATTATTAACAGGAAGTTTCAAAAACCAAAATAAACACTTGTACATTGAAAATTAAAAGAAAAAAAAGCCTTCTACTTGGAGAGAATAACTATTACAGATGACATTTACCTCCAGCACACAAAATGGTTGATTCTGAATATCTCTTACACAGGTATAGACCACGGCTTGCACATGTTAACTTGGTTTTTGTGATGTTGTCCATGGCTCTCTGGTTACTAGCATTCTTCAAGCATATGTAGCACCTTGCTTTCCTGTTTGGTTCTTCATCTGCAGCAGTTTTGGTCACCTTTAGTTTCTTTCCAAGGATCTCTCCCATCACACAAATAATGAGCAACTGGAGTCCTTTAAAGTCCCTGGTCACTCTTCTACATGTGGTTTCAAAACTTCAAGGCTTAATTCATGGAGATTCAGTTTGCTCGCATTTGATTTCCCTTCATTCCACTTAGGCACATTCATCTTGAACAGTGTGTAAGAGTTTATTGCCGCTATTTCAAGTAGGCTGTAGAACATGGACTTCAATTTTTATAATGTATCGTTCAGTTGCACTACTAAGAATTCTAACAAGTATACCATATTTTCCAGGTTTGTCTTTGAGGAAAACTTTAAAAGGACAATGACCTCTGAAAAGACATAGCATTTCATCAACTGTATTGTGAAGTCCACTTCTGTAGTACCTTGGGAATGTTCCATTCAGTGCTTCAGAATCTTCATGCAACGGCGCAAATTTATCACTTACACGTCTTTCTGTCCTGGTTCCTTTTTCACCAAAACGAAGAATATTCAATAGCTGATATGCTCTTATCTTCCTCATAGTGCCTCTATATATAGCTCTTCCCAATAAATTTGACCATAAATCAGATAATGAAATATTGGTGTCCTGGTAAATTTCCATCAAAGCATATATTTCAGTTTTCGTCAACAGAAGGCATTTTTTCACATTCTTCATTTGTATGCTCAACTATTTTCTGTACTATTTCGGGTGTGAAAATTTCTTGAATGATTCACATATACTTGTTACTTTCCCAGCAGCAGTTACTCCCTGATGTTCACGAACTATGTTGGCAAATTCCCTTTTACAATGCCTTGGAGCGTCTGCAAGGTACACCCTACCAGAACTAGTAACATGTATTGGGAGCATTACCTGCATGGTTTGTTTCTTCTTTGTCCTCGGATTATTCATTTGAGCTCTCTTCTACTTCTGTGTGAGCCGATTCAGAGTCACTGAAATCTGATAACTCATCATCTACTAAAAGTTCAGCAAGAATTTCTGTCTTTCAACCCTTTACAACTCATTTTAGAAAATGTACTTTACAAGAAAAGTGTTTACCCTACTGTGACAAACTGCTAGTAACAATAATCAGTCTCAACAATGAATATCAAACGCAACAATCACTCTCAAGAAGGCATGAAAAACTCACAATCATTATTGCCAACGAAATTTATTATAAGAAAAGTTTAGGGGCGATTTTTGCCCATGCTTAGAGGTTGTAGCGGGCGTGAAGAATTATGGTCGCATGGACTACAAACCCAGGGCAAAATGTGCCCTGGGCATAAAATTGCTATATTTTCCTATCAGTTTTTAAAATTGTAACCATGTAAATGTGTAGGATAGTACTTAATAAGATGAGAGACAATAGAAAAAAGCCCATAAACATTGAAGGATATTATGATTTTTTAATGAAAGAAAAGTGTACGGGCAATTTTTGCCCGTGCTTGTAGGGTTAATAATCCATCATCTGCTGTAAGCCAAACATCTGGTCCTGACAGCCTCTAAGATGCCATAACCCACGCTGATTTTCATCTACTTGTCTTGACTTATACTCCCACTCACTGGATGTTGACTGGTGAATGTTTATGTAGTTGCAACTACTGCCTAGCCTAAAATACCTGCGCGCACACCTCTTCAAGTAGCTCAGGTTTGCCACTCAACCAGGAAATACCTAGGAATTTTGGTTTTCTGGGAATAATCAGGAAAATTATTGTATATTTCTATAATTTCAGTTCCAGGTTTAAAAATTGTGCACATTCAGAAAGGTTGTGGTCTCACGAAATTTTCTGTTTACTAAATTGTGCATACAAGTGAATGCATAACAGCGAACAAGAATTCGCTTTTGTGTGAACGGTTGCATTCTCAAGTGTTAGCTTGTGATCAACTAGTCGTTGGTTTCAGGAGGAACCATCAAAGGAAGTTCGCCTCCACACTGACTGCTAGTTTCGGTGACAGAGTGCAATCGCTTTGCTGATTTTTCTGCACGCATTGTCATTGTTGGGTACTGAAAGTTATTTTCATGGTAAGGAAGTGGCTAGATGAGACTACTTTAGTTGATAGAATAATACAAATCCCATAGATGCTTTTCAGATCATACATACCCACATCCCAAAATAATAATATAAAATTATGGTAGACAAGATAAATTACAAATAATGTGTTGAACTGTAATTCTAGTTACACTTTTGTTGTCTTTCGTTGGCTTTCTTCATGAAATTGATGCTAGAGAAATGTCTACAAACATTGTGCTTGTAATACAAAATATAGTTGTTTTTGTGCCTGTGTAAATCCATATTTGCAGGTACAAGTCAGTTTCTAGCTAAAGTGAATCCACGTTTCCTTCGTGGCCTTAATACTTTGGCTGCCGCGATGTCAGAGGCGCGCCAGAGCTTCCTTGTGTGGCTGCCGGTAGCCACACAGCACCAATCATGTTAAAAGACGCTATTATGTTTAACCTGAGAGTATTCACACAGTGAGCATTTGGATTATATAAATTTTAAGTCATTATTAAAAATGTGTTCTTATCAACACCAAAAATACTTAGCTTCGCACATTAAGTACATTCCAGCTGTTAGTGTCAGCTAAAAGCTATACACTTTAACAATTGTGTAACTTCTAACACTTCAACGCCAGAGAAAGCTGCACAGCGTGGCCTCGTGTGGTACAGAGTTGTCCACGCCAGGGCCGTTCAGCAATGACGATTGGGAGTGCGGAGCCGTGAGAAGTAAACAGCATGGCAGGCGGAAGCAACGGGAAGATCGTGGCCAGTGTCGACTGCCAGTTCAGCTGTTAGCACATTTATATACACCTGGTGTAGCTTCAGCCAAAAGCCATTACTTCAGGACCACCTTATTTCAATGCTGCTTGGGAGCAGCTATACATTCTTACACAGAGCAAGATAAACATTGTTGTCCATACCCTGTTCCACTGTCTAATTGTAAATTAGTACATATCTCGGTTTATGTGAAATACAGAATTAATAATTTCTGAAAACAAACATCCAGCTATATTAAACAATACATACACTTCTAATTTGACTAATAGCTTTATGGTTTTCTATAGTATGTGATACTATATACTATTATTTTTTTTCTGGATGGTTATTGCGTTTTGTCATCTACATGGGATTACTCTATTGGTCGATCGTGTAGAAACAGAAGAGAAAGTTAACGGAAGACTAGCTAAATAAACTGTACATTAAAGTGTGATTATGTATTATTTCACTCTAAACACATCTTCAGAATTCGTTGAAATTAAAGAACGAAGGAAATAAGGTAACAGTGTAACTTGGACATAGAACAAAAATGTTTTAAATCACTCCCGGATCTGCTGTAATGCCTTTTGCACCTTCGCATAGCTAACATATTATTGTGTAGTCAAGCCAACGATTGTTGCCATCGGAAACTTCCACTTAAGACACTTTAGTTACATGAAAATGAGCGAAATTTACATTTCATGTACATTCCCTAACACAATAACAATTGTAGTAATTATATAGATAACAAATGGCTAGTAAAATTTATATATTTTGTGAATAGTGTGCTGACAACCTAAAAATGGGGTCACTTGGACCCAGCCCAGAAACGGCTTATGGTAGCCACTAGCGCTATATTGAAATTGCACACTTCCACATTTCACTACAAAGTAATGTATGACAGGAAATTGTAATAATTTTATTCATGAAATCATTTGTACATTGTTCATGTTAATTTATTTGCAGGTATGGAGCCAAAAAATGACCAGAAATTACAAACGATCCCCTGGAGGAAAAAATGTATTCAAATTTAACAACAAATAAGTTTCAAAAATGCTTAAATGCTATAAGGTATAGAGAAATGTCTTATCCTAAAAAATAATTAGGTCTACAATAAATAGGGGACTGAACAATGTACTTGTGGCATGATATTCATAAAAGATGACCCACCCACTTTAATTAAAGGTAGATTTTCAGTGGTAACATAACGTAACTTTGTGCTCTAAAATTTATTATTACTATTTACAGCAATGTAAACAAATGCTAATATGTTTCTTTTAACCAAACACAGTTTATTATATATGTTTAGAATATATTCAATTTTAATGTCACATTCAATGAACATTCTTCAAACCAGAATAGTTGTAAATGTCTTTATTTCCAGAGCCCACGCCCAACTGGCACCCAATGCAGCTTTATATTGCTTTTTACATGGAAAATAATGTTGGGGATTATTACATATTTCATAAAGTCTGAGGGTATTTCGCATCTCACATACATCTTACACACCAGGTGAAAAAGTTGTCATGGGTGGCTCTCCCAGTGGTTTCAGTAGTTCTGAGGGAATGTCGTCCACTCCAGCAGCCTTCTCTCATTTTAGGTCTTTCAGTGCTCTGTCAAATTCTCCTCTCATTATAGTATCTCCTATTTCATCTTCACCTATTTCCTCTTCCCTCACTACAATATTGTCCGTACGTACATTTCCTTTGTAGAGCCCCTCTATATATTCTTTTCAGCTTTCCCTTCTTTGCTGAGAACTGGTTTGCCATCTAAGTTTTTCATATTGTCTCCAAATGTCTCATTTTCCTGTAGGCAGTATCTACTTTCCCGTTGTTATACAGTCGTCTACAGTTTCGCATTTGGCTTAAATTTAATATTTCCTTTGATATAGGATTTTTTGTAGGTCTTGCATTTCTACCTATATTGTCCTCTGCTGCCTTCACTATTTAATCTTTAAATGCTACCCATTCTTCTACTGTTTTATTTCCCCCTGTTTCTGTCAATTGTTGCCTAAAGCTCCCTCTTTAAATTCTTAAGAACTTAAAGTTCCCTTAATTTATCAAAGTCCCGTATCCTTATTTTCCTACCCCTCTGGAGGTTTTTCAGTTTCAACCTACAGTTCATGTCCAGTAAGGTATGGTCAGTCTAATCTTTCCCAGGGTATGTCCTACAGTTTAAAACCTGGTTCCGGAATTTGTTATACCATTATAAAATCTGAAACCTTCTGGTGTCTCCTGGTCTCTTCATGTATAAAACCTTTCATAATTCTTAAACCAGGTGTTTGTTATGATTAAATCATGTTCTGTGCAAAATTCTACCAGGCGACTTTCTCTCTCATTCCTTCGGACCAGTCCACATTCACCTACTATTTTTCCTTCTCTTCCTTTTCCTATTACTGAATTCCAGTCTCCCATAACAATTAAATTTTCCTCTCCCTTAATTGTCTGAATAATTTCCATTAACTCCTCATACATCTCTTCAATCTCCTCATCGACAGAGCTAGTTGGCATATAAACCTGTACAACTGTTGTCTGTGTTGGCTTCGTATCTATCTTAACAATGTTAATGTGATCACTCTGCTGCTCATAGTAGTTTATCCACATCCCTATTTTCTTATTCATTATCAGATCTGCTCCTGTGATACCCCCAACTGATTCTGTATTTATAATCCTGTACTCACCTGACCAGGAATCATGTTCATCCTGTCACCAAACTACACTGATCCCCACTGTATCTAACTTCAGCCTATCCAGTTTCCTTTTTAAATTTTCTAACTTCCCTACCCGATTAAGGTATCTAACATTCCACACTCTGATCGTTAGAATTACAGTATTGTCTTTCCTGATGATTACATCCTCCTGAGTAGTCCTTGCCTGGAGATCTGAATGGGGGACTATTTTACCCAAGAGGATGCCATCATATTTTCATACAGTAGAGCGGCACGTCATCGGGAAATTGACTGTAGTATCAGCTTGATTTTAGCTGTTCGCTGTAGCTGTGTGGCAAAGCCACATTAGCTGATGTTACAAGGCCAGCTCAGTCAATCATCCACACTGTTGCACCTGTAACTACTGAAAATGCTACTACCCCTCTTCAGGAACCACATGTTTGTCTGGCCTCTCCACAGACACCCCTCCGCTGTGTTTGCACCTATGGTACAGCTATCTGTATTGTTGAGGTACGCAAGCCACCCCACCACAACAATGCCTGTGATTCATGAGGATGGGATCAAGGGATATAAATCACTTTATCATTCTTATCATGGCCTTTCAGCAACCTAGAAACAAAATTCTGCAATGGAATTGTGAAGGATGTTTCCACCATCTGGCTGAGTTACAACAATTAATGTGCCATTACCCTGTGATCTGTTTAACCCATGAGGAAACGGCCCTTCATGGATATTGGGGCTACTACAGAAACCGGACGGGATACAACTGGGTGTCTGGTGGTGTTTGTTGTTGTCCTTGCCACTGTCCCCAGTGCTGTCATGATTTTCCAAACAACGCTTGAGGCAGTGGCTGTTCACATATGGACAGCTCAGGAATTCTCAATATGTTCCATCTACTTTCTGCCAGATAAGGCTGTGTCTCTAACAGATATTTCTGCCTTAATCGCCCAACTTCCTCTACCATTCCTCGTTTTTGGGGATTTTCATGCACACCACCCTTTGTGCAGAGGGACATACACCACAGGTCGTGGTAGGGACATACATTTTTGGCACAACATTACATCTGCCTGTTGAACAATGGCTACTACATATGTGGCAGCGACCATTGCTCCCAAAGTCTTTCTGCAGTCTGCCTGTCCCGGTGGTTCCTCTGCCGAGCTGACTAGCCATCTTACACATCATCTGCTGTGCTTCTAGATCACTTTCCCGTTGACACAGATATTGCAGTTAGTGAGGTTACTGCCGCCATAATTTCCGTTGTGAGGCTACTGTTCTGTGCACGCCTGGTCCACTGCGCTGTAGGTCTGTGCCGTGGTGGACGTCAGAGATTGCCAAGGCCATCCAATATCACTGCAGAGCACTTCAGTGCCCTTCTGCAGAGCATATCATCACTTTCAAGTGTCTCCGGGCCTGAGCCCGACGGCTGATTCAACAGAGCAAGCAGGATTCATGGGAGAGGTATGTTGCCACCATTGGTTCTCGTGCCTCTCCGTCTTGGGTGTGGTCCGAAATTCAGTGCATTTATTGGTACCGTCTTTGTGTGGACGTTCACTGTCTGTATCCAGGGTACTTTCTGTACCAATCCACCCACCATTGCTGAGCACATGGCAGAACACTAAGGCAGCAGCTTACAGTGCCGACTTTCGTACCATACAACAGCGAGTTGAGTGAAAGCCATTGTTATTTTCGCACGCATTGTCAGGATTCGTATAATGCTCTCTTTAGTGACTGGGAGTTCCAGTGCCCTTGCTGCATGCCCAGATACATTGCCTGGACCTGACCGAATTCATAGCCAATTCCTCAGTCATCTGTCGGCGGACTCTATAAACTGCTCGCCCTGTTAAATCATCAATGGGCCGACGGTGTCTTCCCATCCTAGTGCCGGGATAGTGTCATCGTCCCAGTGACAGAACCGGGTCCTGATCCACTTGTCAATAGTTACCGTCCAGTCAGTGTTACTACTGTTCTGAGCAAGCTGTTTGAATGGATGGTGAGATGGTGACTCGTGCGTCCTTGGAACATTGGGCCATCTGCGAGGCCTAGGACAACACCTCATGGTATCACATCCTCTCGACACTACGATTCAGGCTTACGGGCTTCACTCCCAGCTGGGTGTGTGTGTGGTGCAAACAGGGCCCCGGGCAGAAGTAGCCTTCCTTTCCACCCCAGGCTGCTTCATTTTCTCACCCGTTCATGCCTTAGCTCGGAGACAGGCGTTCATTGCGAGTCAAGGTGGTTTCCTGTCCTACTTTTTCACTTTCCTCGGTTTCTGTCTTTGCTTCTGTCTTTCGCTCCATGCTGTACTTTTCTAGCCTTCCTCTTCTCCTCATTTAGTCTCCACTTCGGCGTTTGAGATACACTTCTGTTGCTTCACTTCCTCTATTATTCTTCTTTCCTCCCTGAGTGTGTCTGAAGGCCAACCCATGCATTATAATGCATAGCAGGTGACGGGGTAATGCGTAATTCCCCGCCCCGGGTAGACAAGTAGGGCATGTATGTAACCCCTGGTAAAGGCCAGGGAGGGGTGATTACTTGAGCTAGTACTTTCCGAACATGCCGATTGGTCCCTCCATCCATTCTCGGGAGGTGCTTCCTGAGGTGTGAACTATCACATAAAGCAGGTAAGCCCTCAGAGAGCGCCCCCACTACAAGGACCGCGCTACCGAAGACACTGGTAATCATGGGGGACACTTCCACAATGATGTCCTCTCTTCTACTATGACTTTGACCCAAAAAAAGATTGATTCACCTCAGTAAAAGGAAAACTTTGCCTAATCTTCCCAAATTTCTGGTTGTTTCTCAAACTGATGGCTGAGATTTCTCTTCTGTTAATCCTTTCGTAATCCAGAAGGGTGTTGATGCGATTGCTAGCCCTGTTAAGACCTGTTCCCAGCAGCGTAATGGAACATTGTTGCTGGAAGCGGACAGTGCTTTCCAGGCGCAGAATCTGATAAGGACTACGCTACTACACGTTTCCTGTCCAGGTAGCAGTGCATCGCACGCTCAACTCATCATGGGGGGTAGTTTTCACAAGATCCCTTGACGGGTTGTCAGACAAACAGATCCAAAACTACATGTGTGATCAGAGTGTAACAGCTGTGCATGGAGTGTTGAAAAAGGTCGATAACCAGCTAACACCAACTCGTACTGTGTTTTTGACGTTCGACAGAGTAAAACTCCCATCCAAGGTCAAAGCAGGATATGAAGTTCTCTTGTTCATCCTTATGTACCAAACCCTATGCGCTGTTTCTAATGCCATAGATTCAACCACACCCGTCAATCTTGCCCCAATACAGCAAACTGTCACTTGTGGTAGGGACGACCATGAGGGCAACTGCCCACCTCCGTCCCCTCTCTGCCTTAATTTCAATGGTGACCATGCTGCTTCCTCTAGGGACTGCCGTGTTTATAAAGACGAAAAGGTCATTCAGCGAATTTGGGTCACGGAGAAGGACTCAACATCTGCTGCTCGAAAGTTATTAGCGAGTCAGAAGCCCACTGTACTTCCAGCGGGTACATACAGTAAGGTCCTCACCCCATTCGGCCTTATAAGGATGCAGGTATGCATACCTGTGATTTCACTTTCGCTGACGCAGTTGTACGATTGGCCAGTCGGAAGATTGCCCGTTCCACGTCTCCGCTTCCTCCTGCTCCTTCTAAAGTTCAGGCTTCGCCAACCTCTAATAAACTGTGGGCACCTAAACAAGATGCCCGGACTTCGACAAAGGAACCTGTCCGTCAAGATTTTCTCTGTACTCAGGCTTCCCAACCGTCAACTGCCTCTTCCAAACAAGCGAACAAAAAAGAGTTCCTCTCCTTCCCCGCTGAGGCGTGACTCATCCGTACTGCCACCCAACAGTAGTCGGCCCAGGTCATGTTCTGTCTCGCCGGGATGCAGTACTGTTAGCTGGGCAACCCGCAGAGGATGCTGCCCCTACCGATCACCTTGGGAAGGTGGCAGAAATTCCATTCGCATTGACAGAACAAGATTTTCTACCAATTGATTGCGATAGCAGTGCTCCCTCTAAGTCGGGCCCACAGTGGCTGTCGAGGTGACTCTCTTTTGGCTCGTTCTTCTCTTTTTTTCCCCCCCCTTATTCTTATCATGGCGCTTCTTCAGTGGAATATTCGAGGCATTCGCTCCAATCGCAAGGAATTAAAATTACTCCTTCGATTGCACTGTCCGCCCATAGTTAGCCTCCAAGAAACCAAGTTACGCCCACAGGATAGCATAGCCTTCCCTCAATATACCTCTGTTCGTTATGACCTACCTTCTGTGGATGGTATTCCAGCCCATGGAGGGGTTATGTTGCTCGTTTGGGACGACATCAATTTCCATCCCATGTCTCTGAGCACTCACATAGGCAGTTGCCATCCGCATTACTCTCCCTACTATCTCCTCTCTGTGTAATATCTATACCCCATCATCGTCTGCCTTTACTAGAGCGGGTGTGCTGGAACTTACTGCCCAGCTTCCTCCACCATATTTTTTGCCTATGGGGTTCTCCAGCATCTTGCCCCACAGGCTCCCTTCTAGCAGACCTCTTCAACCATCTCAATCTTGTCTGCCTAAACAACAGTTCACCAACTTTGCTTGCATACCCAACACACACCTATTCCCACTTGGACCTCGCGATATGCATGCCTCAGCTAGCGTATCAGTTAGAGTGGTATGCCCTTTTTGATACATACTCGAGCGACCATTTCCCTTGTGTAATCCACCAACTGCATCATACCCCACTCCACATTCCACCACCTGGAACATCTCGAAAGCCAACTGGGGGCTGTCTTCTTCCATGGCGGTTTTCCATGATCAGCATTTTCCCAGCTGCGATAGTCAGGTCCAGTACCTCACAGGGGTTATTCTCACTGCTGCCGAACGTCCCATACTTCGTACTTCCTATTCTCCACACCGTGTCCCAGCATCCTGGTGAACTGCAGCATGCAGTGACGATATTAGAGCCCATCGATGGAGAATTGCATCCATTACAAACGACTGCGAGCGCAATGCCGTCATGTTATAAAAGAAGCAAAAAAGCCTGTTGGGCTGCCTTCACTAGTTCTTTTAACAAATTCACTCCCTCCTCAGTTGTCTGGGGTAGCCTGCGCCAATTATGTGGCACTAAGGTCCACTCCCCCATTTCAGGCCTACCTTAATTGGTATAGTAGTTACTGTACCAATTAAATCCCTCGAGTGTGTTTTTCTTACTTTCACAGCCACAGCTAACAACCTACCGTTTAGGCAGTTTACCAAAATGTGGCAATTCTTTTGCTCACATAAGGGTTTTGGCGCAGCTATAAAATTCATTGTGGCATGACTGACACATACAGTGGCCGAGAATAACTTAGTATTGCCGCCAATCTCAGTAGCTAAACCTTTACAATTGCAACTGAAGTCGGTAGCACGTTTCTCAGCATGTCCTGCCTCTGTTTGATATGTGGTTTGTAGGAGTCACAAGTCATTCTTATTGGAGCTACTGCCAAGACATACTGACTACTTCAGTGTGTCATTTCTACCATAAAAGTTAAAGATGAAGTCGCGCAAAAGTCCTACCACTACTCCCTGCACTCCCCTTGACTGGACATTTTGAACATGCAGGAGCTGAGAAGTGACAAAACTGCTTTTACAAAGGTTAAAGCCAGCTGTAATATGAATGGTGCCTCAGTTAAGCTTTATTGGAGTTATTAAAATTCAACAAAATGTGTGTTCCAATTTGGAAAAAAGGGTACTTAGGGACCATACTGAAAAAACAGGAACTTTTGGAAAAAAGGGACTTTAGGGACAAATGGGACCTCTGCTAAATACACTGCTATTTATCATACAAAGTTCAAATTCAACCTGGTAAGTTTCTCTATAACCATCAGCTTGAGAAAAATCCATACTGATAGGTGAAAAGAGATCATTGCTCAATTAAGATTAATTTATGTATACATAAGAAGGTTGTATACGTGGAAGAGACCAGGAGACACCGGAAAGTACCAGATAGATTTTATAATGGTTAGACAAAACTAGTTTAGGATGAGCCAGTCATCCTGCACGCACTAAAATCGCTAGACAATCCACATGAAAGTCTGAAAAGGGCTTTAAAGTAATGGAGAGGTGTGAACCTTTCACTGCAGGTGAGTGTACCCACTTCTAAATATAATGGTAAAAGCCAGCTACACATATAAAATGTAAAACACTAACAGCCATAGAGGCATCGTGTCTGCAGCTGGCATATTAAGAGACTGCCGCAGGGCGCCTAAAAGGGAGGCAATCCAACAAAAGGTGGATCATAGTTATAAGGGCACCACAGCAGCACCCTGGAGGGTCCTCACCACAAAGAAGGTAGACAGGTATGGCCAATACGCAGGCGACGAAGGACGATGAACTCCCTGAGAGAGGCCCGCATGGAGGACTTCCATACCACTGTACAGGACTTTATCGCACAAAGCTTGTTGGGCATGCTCAAAGTGGACCATTCTGACTACCAAGCAGCAAAGACCTTACAGCGTAACCCCAATTTGATATACCTCTCTGGGATACCAATATCGATGAGCCAGGAGGTGGTAGCCTGCTTGGCCAGTCGATTCTGGAATACCAATATGGCCTGGGGTCCACACCAAGGCTGCTCAACTGCCAGAAGTAGTGAGCATGAAAACTGAGCTTTTGATACATCACACAGCAGGATGGGTAAGGTAACACTGGTCAAGGGCTTGTAGGCCACTCAGGGAGTCACTGCAGATGACAAATGACTTCCTGGGGCACCCCGTAAGGTGGTCAAGATCACGTGATATCGCGACCAGTTCTGCAGTAAAAACACTACGGCAAGGAGTGTTGTTCAATGGGTTCACCTTGTATAAAGGCATACCCAACTCGGCCCACAACTAAGGAGCCATCAGTGTAGACGATGTCAGCACCACTGACTGCGTCAAGAGTGGCCAAGAACTGGCAATGTAGAGTTTGCAGCAAAACCAATGCCTTTGCATTGTGAGACAATTCCAGGTGGAGCTGCAGGTGGGGGACGGACCATGGGGGGTGTATGGGGTTGGTAAGAGAAAGCAGGAGGAAGAGGGAAGTGCTCAACGGAGGAAAGGAGGGTACGAACCTGGACTGCGATCGGAAAACCCGACCTGGGCCAGCGGGTTGGTATGGGAGGTGCAGCAGCTGGAAAGAGAACAACGCGATTTGGGCGGTATGGCAAGGCATGGGTGTGGGCCACATGAGAGAAGCAGTTGTCAGAGGTGAAACTCCAATGGAGCGATCCCAGCTTCAGCAGGGGGACTCATTGCAGGGCTTAAGTGGAAAGCCTCCAATGTGAGACTGACACCACCATGAAGAATGGGGTCAAGTATCTGCAATGTGGAGGGAGCTGCAGAACCATTAACAAAGCTCCCATAATTATGCCGAGACTGCAAAAATGCCTTGTAAAGCTGCAGGACTGAACTGGTAGCCCCCAAACCGTATGGCGGAGAATAGTGAGGTATCGCTGGCACTTGTGCTTCAGCCGTGGGATGTGCAGCACCCAAGTGAGACGGTCATCAAAAAGCAGCCCAGGAAGTGGTGCATCTTTTCAACACGAAGCATGTCATTACTTAAGTACAGCTCATGTTCCGGATGTTCTGCCCAACGATGAGAAAAGTGCATGACCTCTGTTTTGGTTGCAGAGAAGTGGAACCCATGGGCTAGAGCCCAGGACTGCGGCTTTCGGATGGCTCCCTGCAGACGTCTTTCAGCGACACCAATGCTGGCAGATCGAAAATACACACAGAAGTTGGCAGAAAACAAAGATGACAAAACAGATGATACGACCGCCAAAGCAAGACTGTTAATACCCATTAAAATCAGGGTGTGTGTGTGTGTGTGTGTGTGTGTGTGTGTGTGTGTGTGTGTGTGTGTGTGTGTGTGTGTGTGTGTGAGAGAGTGGGTGTGAGGTGTGGGGGTGTGGGGGTGAGGTGTGTGGGGGTGAGAGAGAGAGAGACTGTTCTACTGCATGTGGGGTGCGCTAAGAGATGCGCTAACCCAGACCCGAAAAGTGCGATGTGAAAAGGA
This sequence comes from Locusta migratoria, assembly GCA_026315105.1. NCBI lineage: Eukaryota > Metazoa > Arthropoda > Insecta > Orthoptera > Acrididae > Locusta > Locusta migratoria. The sequence goes on from CM048745.1 coordinate 844,881,547, forward strand.
AGTTTGTACGAAGATCGGGAGTGAACACTTTTTTTTTGTGGTTTTAGGGCACTCAACTACAGTGGTCATTAGCGCCAGATTCTGACCATAGATTGATTTAAAAAAAGGTTCTGATAAGGATAATTTCAGACTATCACTAAAACAAGAAATAAAAAATAGCTTTGGAAGGAATTAAATGTCCTAGGACAGATTTGTCATATGTATAAAATGCAAAACTCTTGTAGCTGCCCGTGCATCAGCTAAAATGTCCTACAAAGTGGACGCCAGATTTATTGCAACACCAATATCAGAAATATTGGGGCAGAACATTAAAACATGGCGCACTGTCATCGGGTGACCGCAGGAACATACCGGTGGGAGGTCATCTGTTAATAAGTGTCGGTGGCTGAACCAGCAATGACCGATTCTCACTGGGCCAAGATTACCTCCTCCCATCTGGAGGGACAGGAGGTGGTCTTCCAAGATGTGGGGGTCGGTTTTATGGTTCTCAGGTTATTGTCCTGTAGCGAGGACCACAGCAGATGCCATGATACAACAATACGCCCACAAATATCCCCTTGAATATTCTTTGACGGGACACAAACGGCAGCTGTCCGAGGTAGGAGAGTGCCAGTCCTTGCCGCAGCGGTAGCAGCCTTGTTCCCTGGCACACCTACGTGGCCAGGTACCCACAGGAAGTGTATGTGAAAGCAGTCTTTGGGTACCAATTGAAGGGAGGGTTGGAGTCTGAGTACAAAAGGATTGACCGGATACGGGTCTCCAAGACTCTGAATGGCACTGAGTGAATCTGAGCAGATGACATAAGAAGGGTGGCAGTGGCGGCAAACATATCGGACTGCCTGATAGAGAGCAAAAAGCTCAGCTGTGAAATTTGAGCATTGGTTGATGAGCTTGTATTGAAAGCTGTCGAACCCGACAACAAAGGCGGATCTGACACCAATAGATGATGTTGTCATCAAGCTGCAAACGAAGTTTGACAAACCTTGAGCGATACTCCGAATCCAGGGTACTCTCCTTTGGGAGCGAGCTGAGTTTGAGGTGGACTTGAACCTGTGCCTGAAGCCACGGTGGTGTTGGGCTCACATCCATTCAAAGGATGTCAGGGAGGGTGAAATAGAGTTGCTGAAGCAGGCGGCGAAAACGAACTCTGGGAGGTAATGGTGCAGATGCACACACCCCATATTGGCGATCAAGGGAGTCATTGAAAAATGATGGGTACATACGGATGTTTGGGCAGTGACAGCAGCCGGCATGCATACCGACAGAGTAAAGGCCAATTCACACTGTCCGTCACGTCAACGTCACGGCACCGTCACGTCAAGTTGCATTCACACTGTCCGTCAGTGTTTGTTGCGTCAATTCGCCGATCTCAATATGCGATGTTGAAAGTGAGGTTATGAGTAGCGATCTGTTATGTAGAAAGTCATAGTTTAATACTAGAATTGAAGGAACAACAACGCTAAATGTTATTGACAGCCAAATAAAACTTTACAGTGTATGTTTTTGGCCAACTTATTGGGAACTGAAATAACATTTCAAAACATTGACATCTATTTTCAAGCGAAAAAATAAACATATGAATACATCAAACCATACTTGTAAGAGCATAAATAGCGCCTGTTTACTTTATCTATTACAATTTGCCCGTTGACATTGTTAATACCGTCGTAAACAACTGAATTTTTGTCTTTCGTTAGAACTGACTTTTTCATTTAAAATGTTATTTAATGAGAAATGCGTAATCTAATTACAATCTTATTCTAATAAAGTTTTCTTCAGTCTTTTCTGTTACAATGTTAAGTAACATTAACCATTTTTTGGTTTCAGATATCCGACCTCCATTTTAGGGGGACACTCAATTGACAAAAACTTTTAAGTCGTCATGAAACATTTGAGATTTGGCCCTAAAACGAAGTATAACAAAAAATAAAGGCGAATAAGACTTATTTGCATATAAACAGTGCAATCGTCGACTGCAACATTTAATTCGTGTGACGAAAATAGGTTTACTTCCGTGTTAGCAGACGATCGATCCGTCAAAACATTCTTCGCGAGAAAGCTTGACGTGACGGACAGGGTGAACGCCGCCATTAGAAATACATTGCGGAATGTTCTGACGGACCGTGACGTGACGGACAGTGTGAATTGGCCTTAATATATCACGCCGAGAGTGTAATGGTAATTTTGCAGCTTCTGCATACAGGCTTTCAACAGGGCTGGTATAGAAGGCTCCAATCGCTAGGCGTAATCCCCGATGCTGAATTGAGGTAAGAGAGCGCAAGATGTACAGCCCTGCGGATGTATAAACAATGCTTCCGTAATCCAGCTACGATCTGACTATGGACCAATAAAAGTGGAGGAGGACGGTTCTATCAGCTCCCCATGACATACCGCTAAGAACACAGAGGACATTAAGGGAACGTGTACAACAGCCAGCCAAAGAAGACGTGTGGAGACCAACAAAGTTTCCTATCAAACGTAGGTCCTAAGAATTTCGTTGTCTTCACGACTGGGAGAGCGATGGGGCCTAGATGGCGACGCTCCAAGAATAGAGATGGTCAAGACACTACTGGAGACAGCGCTCCAATAAACACGCTCTTTGAGCGCTGCAGTAGATTGTGAAATCGTCCACAAAGAGGGAACCAGAAACGTTGGGTGGGAGGCAGTCCATAATTGGGTTAATTGCTATGGCAAAGAGTACTACACTCAAAACGGAGCCTTGTGGCACACCATTTTTGTGGCAAAAAGTGTCTGACAAAGCAGAGCCCACTCATAACCGAAAATGGCGGTCCGATAAAAATGCACAGATAAAGAAGGGGAGACAGCCGCGAAAGCCGCAGGTATGCATGGTGAGGAGAATTCCCGCCCTCCAACAGGTGTCATAGGCCTTCTCCAAATCGAAGAACACAGCCACCGTCTGGCGCTTTCTTAAAAAGTTATTCATAATAAAAGTTGACGAGGTGGTCAATTGCACAGCGGTGCCACTGAAAACCACATTGAACATTGGTAAGGAGTCGTCAGGATTCAAGGACCCAAACGGAACGAGCGTTAACCATGCGTTCCATCACCTTACAGACACAGCTGATAAGAGAAATTGGGCGATAACTGGAAGGAAGATGTTTGTCCTTCCCTGGTTTGGGGATAACAATGGCCTCACGCCATCTTGTAGGGACCAGACCTTCAGTCCATATGCGATTATAGGTGCAGAGTAGGAAATATTTACCCGCAGGAGAAAGTTTCAACATCTCAATATGAATAGCATCGGGCCCCAGAGCAGAGGAGCGGGAAATGGCGAGAGCACGGTCTAGTTCCTGCGTAGTGAAGGTGTCATTGTAACTTTCATGATTTAATGATTGGAACCAAGGTGGCTATGCCTCCTCTGCATGCTTGTGAGGAAGGAAGGCAAGGCGGTAATGAGCAGAACTCAAAACCTCCGCAAAAGAGCGCTCTAAGGCATTGGATGCATCAACAGGTTCCACAAGTACTGGGTTCGCTACTGTCAGGCCAGAAATGGGGGACTGGACCTTAGTGCCAGAAACCAGCGCAGGCTACCCCCAGACAACTGAGGAGGGAGTGAATTTGTTGAAAGAACTAGTGAAGGCAGTCCAACAGGCTTTTTAGCTTTCTTTTATAACATGACGGCATTGCGCTCAGTCGTTTGTAATGGATGCAATTCTCCATCGTTGGGTGGCATTGAAAGGTGCGTAGAGCATGTCGCTGGGCTCTAATATTGTCGCTGCATACTGCAGTCCACCAGGATGCTGGGACGCGGTGTGGAGAATAGGAAGTACGAGGTATGGGACATTCGGCAGCAGTGAGAATAACCTCTGTGAGGTACTGGACCTGACTATCGCAGTGGGGAAAATGCTGGTCATGGAAAACCGCCATGGAAGAATACATCCCCCAGTCGGCTTTCGAGATGTTCCAGGTGGTGGAATGTGGAGATGGGGTGTATTACACAAGGGAAATGGTCGCTCGAGTATGTATCAGAAAGGGCATACTACTCGAACTGATGCACTAGCTGAGGCGTGCATATCGCGAGGTCCAAGTGGGAATAGGTGTGTGTTCTGTCTGAAAGGAAGGTTGATGAAGAAGTGTTTAGGCAGACAAGATTGAGATGGTTGAAGAGATCTGCTAGAAGGGAGCCTGTGGGGCAAGATGCTGGAGAACCCCATAGGGGGTGGTGGGTGTTGAAGTTGCCAAGCAAAACAAATGGTGGAGTAAGCTGGGCAGCAAGTTGCAGCACATCTGCTCTATTAAAGGCAGACGTTGACGGGGTATAGATATTGCAGAGAGAGAGAAGGAAAGGGTAGGGAGAGTAATGCGGCTGGCAACTGCCTGTATGTGCGTGCTCAGAGACATGGGATGGGAATAGATGTCGTCCCGAACGAACAACATAACCCCCCCATGGGCTGGAATACCATCCACAGGAGGTAGGTCATAACGCACAGAGCTATATTGAGGGAAGGCTATGCGATCCTGTGTGTGTAACTTGGTTTCTTGGAGGCTAACTATGAGCGGACAGTGCAATCGAAGGAGTAATTTTAATTCCTCACGATTGGAGCGAATGCCTCGAATATTCCACTGAAGAAGCGCCATGACAAGAATAAGGGGTAAAAAGAGAAGAACGAGGCAAAAGAGTCACCTTGATGGCCGCTGAGGGCCCGACTTCGAGGGAGCACTGCTATCGCAATCCATTGGTAGGAAATCTTGTTCCATCAGTGCGACTGGTATTTCTGCCGCCTTCCCGAGTTGATCGGTAGGGGCAGCATCCTTTGCTGGTAAAACGCCGGTTGCCCGGCTAACAGTAGTGCATCCCGGCGAGCCACAAGATGAACTGGGCCGACTACTGTTGGGTGGCAATACGGATGAGTCATGCCTCGGTGGGGTAGGAAAGGAACTCTTTTTTGTTCGCTTGTTTGGAAGAGGCAGTTGACGGTTGAGAAGCCTGAGTACAGAGAAAATCTTCACGTACAGGTTTCTTTGTCAAAGTCTGGGCATCTTGATTAGGTGCCTGCAGTTTATTAGAGGTTGGTGAAGACTGAACTTTAGAAGCAGCAGGAGGAAGTGGAGACGTGGAACGGGCAATGTTCAGACCGGTGATCGCACAACTGTGTCAGCGAAAGTGAAATCACAGGTCTGCGTACCTGCATCCTTAGGAGGCCGAGTGGAGGTGAGGACCTTACTGTATGTGCCCGCTGGAAGTACAGTGGGCTTCTGATTCGCTAATAACTTTCGAGCAGCAGATGTTGAGACCTTCTCCGTGACCCAAATTCGCTGAATGACCTTTTCATCTTTATAAACAGGGCAGTCCCTAGAGGAAGCAGCATGGTCACCATTGAAATTAAGGCAGAGAAGGGGACGGAGGTGGGCAGTTGCCCTCATGGGCGTCCCTACCACAGGTGACACATTTTGCTGTATTGGGGCAAGATCGACGGGTGTGGTTGAATCTATGGCATTAGAAACAGCGCATAGGGTTTGGTACATAAGGGTGAACGGAGATAACTTTATATCCTGCATTGACCTTGAATGGGAGTTCAACTCTGTCGAACGTCAAAAACACAGTACAAGTTGGTGTACGCTTAGGGAGATAGCGGAAAGGTCAGGGAAGAAGGCCAGTGTGCACTCTGTTTGCTTGCCGGGGGGTCTTATCCGAGATGTGGAAAAGGCTCTTCCTGCAGCGATAGAGAGCACTGGGTGCACCCGAATGCAAATTGTCGCTCATGTCGGCACTAATGACTCCTGCCGGCTGGGTTCAGAGGTCATCCTCAGTTCATACAGGTGGTTGGTGGAGTTGGTGAAGGCAGAAAGCCTTGCTCGCGGGGTGGAATCTAAGCTAACTATTTGTAGTGTCGTTCCCAGAACAGATCGCGGTCCTCTGGTTTGGAGCCGAGTGGAAGAGGCTCAGACGATTCTGTGAAGATCTGGGCTGCAAATTTCTCGACCTCCTCTATTTTTGTAGGGTTCCCTTGAATAGGTCAGGCGTGCACTACACGCAGGAAGCGGCTACAAGGGTAGCGGAGTACGTGTGGAGTGCACATGGGGGTGTTTTAGGTTAGAGAATTCCCTCCCTAGGCATGACAAGATGCCTCCTGAGCCGCGACAAGGTATCAGTAGGCAGAACACAACAGGGAAGGAAATGATTAATGTAGTAGTAGTTAACTGCAGGAGCGTCTATAGGAAGGTCCCAAATTGCTCTCAATAATAAAAGATCACAATGCCCACGTAGTACTAGGAACGGAAAGTTGGCTGAAAACAGATGTAAACCGTAATGAGATTCTAAACTCAGACTGGAATGTTTACCGCAGAGATAGGCTGGACAGTGAAGTGGGAGGCGTTTATAGCGATAAAAAGTGCACTAGTATCGAAAGAAATAGACGGAGATCCAAAGTGTAAAATAATTTGGGTGAAGGTCACGGTTAAAGCAGGCTCGAACATGGTAATCGGATGCTTCTATAGGACTCCTGGCTCAGCAGCTGTTGTGACAGAACACCTGAAGGATAATTTGGAAAATATTTCGAGTAGATTTCCCGATCATGTTATAGTTTTGGGAGGAGATTTTTAATTTACCTGATATAGATTGGGAGACTCAAACGTTTATTACAGGTGGCAGGGACAAAGAATCCAGTGAAATTGTTTTGAGTGCATTATCTGAAAACTACCTTGAGCAGTTAAAGAGAGAACCAACTCGTGGTGACAACATATTAGACCTTCTGGTGAAAAACAGACCCGAACAATTTGGAACAGTTAATGCAGAACAGGGAATCAGCGATCATAAAGCAGTTACAGCATCGGTAATTTCAGCCGTAAATATAAATATTAAAAAAGGTAGGAAGATTTTTCTGTTCGGAAAAAGTGACAAAAAGGGGATTTCAGAGTACTTGACGGCTCAGCACAGAAGTTTTATCTTAAGTACAGATAGTGTTGAGGAACAGTGGTCTAAGTTCAAAGCCATCGTACAATATGCATTAGATGAGTATGTACCTAGCAAGGTCGTAAGAGATGGGAAGGAGCCACCGTGGTACAACAACCGAATTAGAAAGCTGCTACGGAAGCAAAGGGAACTTCACTGCAAAAATAAACGTAGCCAAAGCCTCGTAGACAAACAAAAATTACACGAAGTGAAATGTAGGGTGAGGAGGGCTATGCGAGAGGTGTTCAACGAATTCGAAAGTGGAGTTCTTTGTACTGACTTGGCTGAAAATCCTAAGAAATTTTGGTCTTATGTCAAAGCGGTAGGTGGATCAAAACGAAGTGTCCAGACACTCTGTGACGTAAATGGCACTGAAACAGAGGATGATACTCTAAATGCGGAATTACTAAATGTCTTTTTCCAAAGCTGTTTCACAAAGGAAGATTGCACTGTAGTTCCTTCCCTAGATTGCTGCACAGATTACAAAATGGCAGATATCGAAATAATTGACAGAGGGATAGAAAAACAATTAAAATCGCTCAAAAGAGGAAAGGCCGCAGGACCTGATGGGATACCAGTTCGTTTTTACACAGAGTATGCGAAGGAACTGGCCCCCCTTCTCGCAGTGGTGTATCGTAGGTCTCTAGAAGAGCATTGCGTTCCGAAAGATTGGAAAATGGCGCAGGCATCCCCGTTTTCTAGAAGGTTCTTCAAACAGATGTGCAGAACTATAGGCCTATATCTCTAACGTCGGTCAGTTGTAGAATTTTGGAACATGAATTATGTTTGAATATAATGACATTTCTCGAGACTAGGAATCTGCTCTGTAGGAATCAGCATGGGTTTCGAAAAAGGCGTTCGTGTGAAACCCAGCTCGTGCTATTCGTCCACGAGACTCAGAGGGCCATAGACATGGGTTCTCAGGTAGATGCTGTGTTTCTCGACTTCCGCAAGGCGTTTGATACAGTTCCCCACAAACGTTTAATGAACAAAGTAATAGCGTATGGTCTATCGGACCAGTTGTGTGATTGGATTGAGGAATTCCTAGATAACAGAAAGCAGCAGGTCATTCCCAATGGAGAGAAGTCTTCTGAAGTAGGTGTGTCACAGGGGAGTGTTGTGGGTCCGTTGCTGTTCACGATATATATGAATGACCTTGCGGATAACATCGGAAGTTCACTGAGGCTTTTTGCGGATGATGCGGTAGTATACAGAGAGGTTGTAACAATGGAAAATTGTATTGAGATGCAGGAGGATCTGCATCGAATTGACGCATGGTGCAGGGAATGGCAATTAAAGCCCAATGTAGACAAGTGTAATGTGCTGCGAATACACAGAAAGAAAGCTACACAAAGGAGGTCAGCAACTGGAAGCAGTTATTTCCATAAATTATCTGGCAGTAGTCATTAGGAGGGATTTAAAATGGAATGACCATATAAAAACAATCGACGGTAAAGCAGATGCCAGACTTAGATTCATTGGGAGAATTCTAAGGAAATGCAGTCCGAAAACATAGGAGGTAGGTTACAGAACACTTGTTTGCTGTTTGCCCACAGCTTGAATACTGCTCACCGGTGTGGGATCCGTAACAGGTGGGATTGATAGAGGAAGTGGAGAAGATCCAACGGAGAGCAGTGCTCTCCGTTACAGGATCATTTGGTAATCGTGAAAGCATTACGGAGATGATCGCTAAACTCCAGTGGAAGACTCTGCAGGAGAGACGCTCTGTCGCTCGGTACGGGCTTTTCTCGAAGTTTCGAGAACTTACCTTTACTGAGGAGTCTAGCAGTATATTGCTCCCTCCTACATGGTACTCACGAAGAGATCGTGAGGATAAAATCAGAGAGATTAGAGCCCACACAGAGGCATACCGACAATCCTTCTTTCCGTGAATAATACGTGACTGGAATAGGAGGGAAAATCGATAGTGGTACTCAAGGTACCCTCCGCCACACAACGTCGGGTGGCTTTTGGAGTATGGTTATCTACCTTTTTCAACACACTATGCACAGCTGTTACACCCTGATCAGACATGTAGTTTTTGATCTCTTTGTCTGACAACTCGTCAAGGGATCTTGTAAAATCTACCCCCCGTGATGAGTTGAACGTGCGATGCACTGCTACTTGGACGAGGAACCATGTGTAGTAGCATAGTCCTTATCAGGTTTTGCGCCTGGAAAGCACTGTCCGCTTCCAGCAATAATGTTCCATTACGCTGCTGGGAACAGGTCTGAACAGGGCCAGCAATCGCATCAACACCCTTCTGGACTACGAAAGGATTAACAGAAGAGAAATCTCAGCCATCAGTTTGAGAAACAACCAGAAATTTGGGAATATTAGGCAAAGTTTTCTTACACTGAGGTGAACCGATCTTTCTTTTTTGGGTCAAAGTGACAGTAGAAGTGAGGACATCATTGCAGAAGTGTCCCCCATGATTACCGGCATCTCCGGTGGCACGGTCCTAGTGGAGGGACCAATCGGCATGTTCGGAAGGTACTAGCTCGGGTAATCACCTCTCCCTGGGCCCGGCCTTTACCAGGGGGTATGTACATGCCCTACTTGTCTACCCGGGGCGGGGAATTACGCATTACCCCGTCACCTGCTACGCATTATAATGCGTGGGTTGGCCTTCAGACATACACAGGAAGGAAATAAGAAGAATAGAGGAAGTGAAGCAACAGAAGTGTGTCTCAAACGCTGAAGCGGACTTGCAATAAACGCCCGTCTCCAGACTAAGGGATGAACCGGGTGAGAAAATGAAGCAGCTCGGGTCCTTGTGCGCACCACACACGTACTCACAAAGCCCCAATTGTACAGCATCACGAGAATGTGATAGCATGAGGTGGTGTCCTAGGACTCGCAGAGGTCAAACACGACCTCAACAAGGTGCTCACGCTGAGTAACGGCGGTAAGGATGGCAGACTAGAGACGCTAGGTTGTTATAGTGGACCGGCCTCAATGGAAGCCCCCGCTGCTGTGGGCAAGGATGCCCCAAAGTTCGAAGGACGCACAAGTCGCTGTCTCACCATCCGTTCAAACAGCTTGCTCAGAACAGTAGTAACACTGACTGGATGGTAACTATTGACAACCAGTGGATCGGGACCCGGTTTTATCACTGGGACGATGAAAATATCCCAGCACTGGGTTGGGAAGACACTGTCGGCCCATTGATGATTTAACAGGGCGAGCAGTTTATAGAGTCCGCCGACAGATGACTGAGGAATTGGCTATGAATTCGGTCCGGTCCAAGCGATGTATCTGGACATGCAGCAAGGGCACTGTGGAACTCCCAGTCGCTAAAGAGAGCATTATACGAATCCTGACAATGCGTGCGAAATGACAATTGCTTTTGCTCAACTCGCTGTTTTATGGTATGAAAGTTGGCACTGTAAGCTGCTGTCTTAGTGTTCCGTCATGTGCTCAGCAATGGTGAGTGGATTGGTACAGAAAGTACCCTGGATACAGAGACAGAGAACGTCCACCTAAAGACGGTACGAATAAATGCGCTGAACTTCGGACCACACCCAACACGGACAGGCACGAGAACCAATGGTGGCAACATATCTCTCCCATGAATCCTTCTTGTTCCGTTGAATCAGCCGTCGGGCTCAGGCCCGGAGACACTTGAAAGTGATGATATGCTCTGCAGAAGGGCACTGAAGTGCTCTGCAGTGGTATTGGATGGCCTTGGCAATCTCTGACGTCCACCAAAGCATAGACCTATGGCGCAGTGGACCAGGCGTGCACAGAACAGTAGCCTCAGCAATGGAAATTATGGTGGCAGTACCCTCACAAACTACAATATCTGTGTCAACGGGAAAGTGATCTAGAAGCACAGCAGATGATGTGTAAGATGTCTAGTCAGCTTGGCAGAGGGACCACTGGGGCAGGCAGACTGCAGAAAGACTGTGGGAGCAATGGTCGTTGCCACATATGTAGTCATGGACCCTGCAGTTAACATGCAGAAGGCTGGGGCTACAAAGGGTCAGTTCTATGATAGAATATGTGCCAAGTGTCACACTTAAATGTATGGGGGCACCATTGTTCAACACGCACACACACACACACACACACACACACACACACACACACACACACACACACACACACACGTGTGCATGCTCGCATGTGCATGCGTGTATGTGTATGTGGTCTTGTGTACTCACTGTGTGCACACATGTTGTATCTTTATTTTACTTTATTTTATTTTGTTTATTTTATTTTATTTATCTCCCCTCACCTACATCCCCACTCCATTCCTACGCTGCATCTCGTTATTCCCATTTAACCCAGCCCCACCACCATGACGTAGCCTTCCTATCCCCTCGCCCCTCCCCCCCTCCCATCCCCGATTCGCCGCAGAGCGTGATTCGAAGTGCGGCAGCCGGTGGTGATGGTTGTATGACTGTGTTGTATGCCTGTGTGATTGCGTGAGTGTTCTGTTTTCTGAAGAAGGCCATCGCCAATAGCTGAAAGTGTTGTATGTGTGTGTTTTGTATTTGCCTGTCGCAGCTCGTCGCCACGTCTTTATGGTGAGTTGTAAACTGTCCTTACTATATTATTAATTCCAACCTGGACTTTCCATTATTATAAATGTAAAATGTTAAATAACTTTGCTCCTCATGGTGATGTGCATCCTCTTGATTCCATTAGATAATTTAATGAGTTGCCTCAAATTTGGAATGATAAGGAGAAAATGTCTTTTATAGGCGGCTTTTTGAAAGGCAATGCTTACAGTTGGGCAGCTGGGGTATCAGATTCTTGTACTTCATGGGAAGAATTTAAGAAGTTATTTTTGAATGAATACTGGTCTAAGAGGAGGCAACAGAGAATTTTGAGTGAGTTTCGGAACGGGGAAAGGTATGACTCTAGGAGAGATACTGTTACAGGGTTTTGCCAATATTGGATTAACAAAGTTAAATATTTAGACAAATTACTGAGCAGTGAAGATATTATTATGGGTCTGGAAGCAAAATTAGGGAGCTGCTTGTACCTGCCCCAAGAAGTAATATGAGTGACGTTTTGGATTATGTAGACAGAGTGGTAAGAATTAACCAACTTTAGAGGATCATAGGGAGAACTTTGCTAATAGTAATCATCATGGGAGAGAATTTCATGTAAACAGGATGAGCAGTTCAGATTATGGTAGAAAAAATGCTAATGATAGGAACAAATGGAATGAGAATGGTCAGAATTGGCATAGGAACGACAGGAGGAACTCAAGAGATAGGAGTGAGGGAAGAGGTAATGGTCCACATGTCAGTAATTTAAACTCAGATACGCTCCAGTTAAGGATCACACTTGGGCGAGAAACAAAAAAGAGCCATATGTACATAGGAATATAAGTGTAGATAAAGTATTTGAAGGTAATAATAGTCATGTAAGTAGAAATTGTAAGTCATTTAGCATAAGTAATGAACATGCACCTATGCTCCATTCATCGAACGAGAGACATACTGAAAAAAACACTGAGGCACGTGACCAGGGGTGGACAAAACTGGGTCTCTTGCTCAATTTCGCTGCACCCATTTCATGTGTAAGGTCGTTGTGTGTGTGTGTGTGTGTGTGTGTGTGTGTGTGTGTGTGTGTGTGTGTGTGTGTGTGTGTGTGTGTGTGTGTGTGTGTGTGTGTGTGTGTGTGTGTGTGTGTGTGTGGTCTTGTGTACTTGCAGTGTGCATGCATTTTGTATATTTATTTTACTTCATTTTATTTTGTTTATTTCATTTTTCTGCCCTCACCTGCCTCCCTACTCCATTCTTAAGCTGCATCTCTCCTCTCCCCTCCCGTCTCCGATTCGCCGCAGAGCACGATTCGAAGTGCGGCAGCTGGAGGTGATGGTTGTATGCCTGTGTTGTGTGCCTGTGTGAGTGTTCCATTTTCTCAAGAAGGCCATGGCCGATAGCTGAATGTGTTGTATGTGTGTGTCTTTTGTATGTGCCTGTCGCAGCTCGTTGCTACATCTTTGCGGTGAGTTGTGAACTGTCCTTACTTTATACATTTAACAATAGAAATATTGCTGCTCCCAGCACTTACACTATACTTTATATTCTCTACATTTTTAACTTTCTTCTCAATTTCTACAAATTTAGAATCTATATCCTACAATTTTTCTACCACAGGTACTGAATTTCCTACCACTTTATCCTCTACAGTGCCCAACCTAGTTACAATTTCAGATTTTACCTGAACAATTCGATTTTCAAGTTCTTCCTTATTCTCTGTGCAAGTTTTCCTGACAGGCTGAAATTTGTTATCACAATCACTAGCAACAGTTTCCACTTTTTTTTCACATAAGGAAATTCTGTTGTTAATTTCAGTAAATTTAAGATTTATGTTTTCTGCTATAGCTTTTATTCTCACAACTAGCTTCTACTTCTCCATTTTTCTTATTTAAATCTACTAAAGTATTATTTAATGCTGCAAATTCCCAAGGGAAATTTCTATTGTTTTCATCCACTTTCCTATCAATCTTTTCAATTTTACTATTGTTTTCATCCATTTTCGCAAATAATAACTTTGCCCAACCAGGAGGTTAATCTGATACCGACTTTACAAAACCATCACCACCTGGTCTAGCTACATTACATATCATAGTGGATGAAGCTTTCACTTCCCCATCCAGACATAGATTGATCTAAGTCAGAGTTATAGCCACTAACTCCTATGGTACCTGATTTTTCACTAATTCTTCCCACCTTATCAAAGAAAACTTCATTCTCTACTACATTAGGCCTAATATTTGCTTCCTGCTGTCCATCATCCAATAATAGATTAACTTTTTCACATTTATCATCCACGGTTAATTCTTAAGAACTCTAGAAATACGATGTTTTCTGTTGGCGATTGACAATCTCGTCGGCAATGTACAGCACTGCTTATGCCATGTCCAAGAAGGCAGAGAACTCGGAACAGCTGCTACTGTGATTTCAAAGACCGCAGCAAAATTTCTTCCATCTGTTTACAAGCCGTCTCGGAATGCTGATCAGTTGCTTTCTCCATGATGACATCCGTGTTGCTCCTTCTTCTACTGGCTGCTACTTGACATAGATTTTGCATACAAGAGGAGATGCAAGTTTGAAATTCATAGACATAGGTGATTGTTTTGAAAAGTAATGATTGTTCTACACTGTTCCTGTGCCACACAAAGTATTTTCATTTTTACAGTTACGACTATGTATACATTATTAATGAGACCCTGTTCATAAAAAAATTGAGAGTCCCAACACAGTTCATTGTAAGTTTCTTCAGTCATTACTGCTGATTACTAAGTCCTCACATGTAGAGGCACAATATGTAACAATACCTGGTTCTAGATTGATACTGCTCGAAATTCTTTAGATAGTCGACGATCGATACTCTTGGTGTTCGTTGGCTGTTATTTCATGAGGTGAGAATGATGAAGGCAACACACAGAATTGCAGTTCTTTGACACTTTTAATGATTTATTGTTATCGCCCAATTGTCCCCATTTATGGCCAGCTTACTAGTCTCATTAATTACAACCATTTATACCAGGCTCGCACATTCCACATGTAAATAATACTGTCGCGTTGAAATGGGAGCAGGCTTGACTTCGAAGGCAACTGAACACAGCACTTACACTGAAAGCTGGTTTATTACGATCTCAACATACACGCAGCACTAACTGCCTCTTGGGCAGAGTGCTCTGCTATTTATACACAGAGAGAATTTACTAAAAATTAGAAGAACAATTAACATAGGAAACAAGTATAATTTACAAGTGAACATACGAATGATGTAGAACATTCTGGAATTGTTAATTACAAAGAAATAAAATTTTGCCGGCGGGCGGGATTGAGCCGGCGACCTTCAGCACCGTAGTCCATGACGCTATCCCCTGCGCCACACCGGCAGTTGGTGTACGTGGTCTCTCGCCTCTTCTGGAAAAACAGCGACCCACTGTTATGTTTCCTGTGGAGCCAGCTGCAAAGTCCTGCAGTCGGCACAGATTTGGTGACAGCGTAGCGTGTGAGATAGTCAGTGCAGACTACTATCCATCGGTTACCAGTTGTCGACTTCGGAAACCTCCCTAAAAGATCGATCCCAACTCGGTGGAATGGAGCTGCTGCCATCGGAATCGGTACGAGATGCCCTGGAGGTAATTGCAGCACACGATTCTGTCGCTGGCACTCTTTACAGTGACTCACATAGTGCTTGACAGATCGGTAGAGACCTTTCCAGTAATACCTGCGTCTGATTCTGTCTGTGGTCTTCACGAATCGCAGATGACCAGATATTGGAGCATCGTGGAAATGTTTCAGAATAGCTGGCTGGAGATGAGCTGGAACGACCAGTAGCCACTTGTGGCTCAGTGGATCGTAGTTGCTCTTATACAATGTTCCATTTTTCAGCTGGAACTCTCCATTGGTTGGTTCTCCTTTCTCCCAAGGCCTCTATCATTTTTAATAGTGCTGGATCTTCCCTCTGTTCAGCTGTAACATCTATTTCAGTGAGGGCTGAAATTTTATTCATGATGTTGTATTCCACTAATGGATTCCTCGAAAGGCAGTTGGCATCCTTGTGTTTGTGTCCGTTCTTGAATACCACTGTGACATCGTACTCTGGAGTCTTAGTGCCCATCTTGCTAGTCGTCCTGATGGATCCTTCAAGCTAGTCAGCCAACACAAAGAATGGTGATCTGTCATGACGGTGAATGGTTTGCCGAATAAAAACCGGCCGGAACTTGTTGATAGCCCAAATAACTGCGAGACATTCTTTTTCAGTTGTAGAGTAGTTTGTCTCGGACTTTGAGAGTACTCTTGATGCATAGGCTATCACTTTTTCAGTACCTACCTGAACTTGCTCTGCTATTTACACACAGACAGAATTATACAGGAATTAGAAGAAGCACTGCACCAATCCCATAACCAATGGCGTCTGTGTGAAGTTCCATTTCTGCATTCTTGTCGTACAAGGCAAGCACTAGTGCGGAAGTTAGAGCCTCCTAAACTGCCCGGAAAGCTCTTTTTTTTTTTTGTCTCATTCCAGTAAAACTTAGCGTCTCCCTGCAGAAGTTCTTGTAAAGGACGTGCCTCGTTACAAAATCCTTTTATAAAATGTCGGTAGTATGAGCACAGCCCGAGAAAATTTCTCACATCACGAATGTGCTGAGGAGTTGGAAATTCTGTGACTGCCCTTACTTTATCTGGATCGGCACGGACACCATCTCTGTTGACTAGGTGCCCCAGGATTTTTATCTCTTTGCTGACGAAGAGGCACTTCTTTGGATTGAGGCGGAGTCCTGCAGTCTGAACACACTTCAACACAGTTGACAGGCGACTCAGATGTTCTTCAAATGATTTAGAGAAAAAGACAATGTTATCTAAATAGCAAAGACACATCGTCCACTTAAGGTGTAGAAGCAAGTTGTCCATCATGCGTTCGAATGTGGCCGGAGCATTACATAATCCAAATGGCATTACTTTAAATTCATAGAGGTCATAGCGATCATCTATGAAAATCCTACATGGACGACAGTCGCTACGATGTCGGGGCACTTGTTGATTCAGGAGCGTCTTTCTCTGTATTGTTGGATAATTACCGCCGCACACTAAAGAAGACAATGTTCTGTGATATGGGGGCAACTGTGCTGAAGGTCGCATACGTCCAGCCAGCAGGAACTTGTGGCAAAAGAATAACCATCAACAAGAGGACCCAACCATTTGAATTTGTCGTGTTAACTGAATGTAGTCACAATGTCTTCCTCGGATGGGACTTCCTTCAGGCATCCCAAGCTATCATTGACTGTTGATGATCTGAGCTGCAAATTGAGGAAGTCATTCAAGCAGGTACACGTAATGCAGAACTTTCTGGGGAGTTATTTGCCGTTGACAATGTGATGTACACCAGTGGAGAACAGCAGTATTATATTTTTGATTTTTTCCCTTAATTTTCGACATGATTTTCCGTGTCTTGCTGCACGTGCCTTAGGACAGAGGTTGTCCGATGTCCCCTGCCATACGTTTGCGTCATGCGCGTCACATTTCCGTTGCCGCGCGCATTCTGAATCTCCTGGCCCGATTCGATCTGTGCTCAGCAACCGGCACGTGTTGCCGATCCATGCAACTGCGGGCGCGAAACCCGCTGATCAGAGCACCTGTGCTGAAGTCCACACCGCGGATCGCAACCAATCACAGCATTAATGCAATTACGTAGATTCAGCACTACTGCCTAGCTGCGAGATCGTTACAGACGGTAAAGGTCTGGCTGTCTGCCGCCGGCTCTCGCCCCGATAGCACGCTCCCCACCCTGCAGCCCCCTGGGCTCGCTCTCCTACTTAAATCATTATGATTACTTCTGTTGCACCACTGGTGGCTCTCCTCAGGCCGTAATATCAGATATTGTGTTCCCTTTTGTGAAATACAACCATTTCGTTACACCGCAACACTCGTGTCCGAGTATGATTTGCTGGTCCTGTCAAACCCCGTCCGGAAAACGCCCACAGCCTTTTCCCGTTCGTGCCATACCTGCACATATTTTGGTGTCAGAATCGTGATCTTCGGATCCGCACCAGTTTTCCGGGGTTTGGAAGCGTGTGTTGGGCGACAGCTAATTGGTAGAAACGCGACGCATGCGGCAACGCTTTGTTCAGCGCGCTGCCTGCCTGGCCGCGTGACCTTGAGCTGCGCACAGCCGGAGCGCTGTGTTCGCCAGGCGCGCGATGACGCGCTGCCACCGGCTCCAGCTGGGTAGCCGACTCAGCTGCTACTGCCTACGTCGCCGTAGCAGCCGAGGGTCCAGTATCTGATGCCGGAATCCGACACTGTCCATCCGCTGCTGATGCTGCCGTCGTCCGTCGCCGCCTTCTGCTCCCTGCAGTCCGTCTCGGCGTCACCGCATCAATAAATAGTTGAAGTAAGTGCTGTCAGCCACGTTCTAAATCCTCCTTGTAAAGTGTTTTATTTGCGCAGCAACGTAATTTTTAAGTAATTTCTGTCCCTTAACTTATAACAATGTCACGTGAAGGATCCCCGCGGGACATAGTCACTGGAAATGGTGAGGATAAAATTGTAGACTCCTTACCACAGCAAGTTTCTAACCTTGTGGTGAGGCAAGCAGAGTTTGAGAGGCAGTATGCACGCCTTCAGAAGCAGTTAGCTGAGCAACAAGCGAGAAATGTTGACATTCAAGTGGATATTGGGGAAAGTGAAGCCTTTAGGGTCTTGAAGGAAACGGTAAAGTTGCAAAGGGAGCAAATTGCATTGTTGTTAGAGAACTACGCTTCCCACAGTAGTCGCACAGGGTGACAGAATATTGCTTCTAGTGTAGTTAGTTACTTATTACAAACACCTGGTTCAATAATCACAAAAGAAGGTTGTATACGTGGAAGAGACCAGGAGACACTGATAGATACCAGATAGATTTTATAATGGTAAGACATAGATTTCGGAACCAAGTTTTGAACTGTAGGACATACCCAGGGGCAGACATAGACTCTGACCATAACTTGTTGGTTATGAACTGTAGGCTGAAACTTAAGAAACTACAGAAAGGTAGGAAAATAAGGAGATGGGACCTGGATAAATTGAAGGAACCTGAAGTTCTTAAGAATTTCAGAGGGAGCTTCAGGCAACAATTGACAGAAACAGGGGAAAATAAAACAGTTGAGGAGGAATGGGTAAAATTGAGAGATGAAATAGTGAAGGCAGCAGCGGACAAAATAGGTAGGAAGGCAAGACCTACAAAGAATCCTTGGATATCACAGGAGATACTAAATTTAATCGATGAAAGGAGAAAGTTTAAAAATGCAGTAAATGAAACAGGCAAAATGGAGTACAGACGACTAAGAAATGAGATTGACAGGAAGTGCAAAATGGCTAAGCGGGAATGGCTAGAAGGCAAATGCAAGGATGTAGAAGAATGTATAAATAGGGGAAAAATAGATACAGCCTACCGGAAAATAAAAGAAACATTTGGCGATAAGAAAAACAGCTCTATGAATATCAAGGACACTGATGGAAAACCAGTTCTCAGCAAAGAAGGGAAAGCTGAAAGGTGGAAAGAGTATATAGAGGGGCTCTACAAAGGAAATGAACTTCGAGACACTATTGTAGGAAGGGAAGAGGTTGTAGATGATGATGAAATAGGAGATACTATACTGAGAGATGAATTTGACAGAGCACTGAAAGATCTAAGTCGAAACAAGGCCCCTGGAGTAGACGATATCCCGTCAGAGTTACTGAAGTCTCTGGGAGAACCAGCTATGACAAAATTGTTTCACATTGTGTGTAAGATGTATGAGACAGACTTTAAGAAAAATGTTATAATCCCCATTCCAAAGAAAGCGGGTGCAGACAGGTGTGAAAACTACAGAACCATTAGTTTAATAAGTCATGGTTGCAAAATATTAACACGAATTATATACAGAAGGATGGAAAAGCTGGTAGAAGCCGACCTCGGGGAAGATCAGTTTGGGTTCAGGAGAAATGTAGGAACACGGGAGGCAATACTCACTTTACGGCTTATCCTAGAAGATAGATTAAGAAAAGGCAAACCAACATTTCTAGCTTTTGTAGATTTGGAGAAGGCTTTTGACAATGTTGATTGGAGTGAACTCTTTAAAGTTCTGAAGCAAGCAGGAGTAAAATATAGGGAGCGTAAGGTTATTTACAACTTGTACAAAAACCAGACAGCAGTTGTCAGAGTTGAAGGGCATGAAAGGGATGCAGTGGTTGGAAAGGGAGTAAGACAGGGTTGTAACCTTTCCCCAATGTTGTTCAATTTGTACATTGAGCAAGCTATAAAGGAAAGCAAGGAGAAATTTGGAGAAGGAATTAAAGTTCAGGGTGAAGAATTGAAAACATTGCGTTTTGCCGACGGCATAGTAATTCTGTCAGAGACAGCAAATGACCTGCAAGAGCAATTGAACGGAATGGACAGTGTGCTGAAAGGTGCATATAAGATGAACATTAACAAGAGTAAAACTAGGGTAATGGAGTGCAGTGTAAGAAAATCAGGTGATGCTGAAGGAATTAGATTAGGTAACGAAACAATAAAGGAGGTAGATGAGTTTTGTTACTTGGGCAGTAAAATAACAAATGATGGTCGCAGTACAGAGGATACAAAATGCAGAATGGCAATGGGTAGAAAGGCGTTTTTGAAAAAGAGAAATTTGTTAACATCGAATATTGATTTAAGCCTAAGGAAGTCCTTTCTGAAGGCATTTGTATGGAGTGTTGCCTTGTATGGATGATAAGCAGTGTGGACAGAAAGAGGATAGAGGCTTTTGAAATGTGGTGCTACAGAAGAATGCTGAAGATTAGGTGGGTGGATCGCGTAACTAATGAGGAGGTACTGAACCGAATTGGGGAGAAAAGAAATTTCTGGCATACCTTGACTAAAAGAAGGGATAGATTGGTAGGACACATTCTTAGACATCAAGGAATTGTGAATTTAGCGTTGGAGGGAAGTGTGTGGGGTAAAAATCGCAGAGGGAGACCAAGAGACGCGTATAGTAAGCAGATTCAAGTGGATGTGGGTTGTCGTTCTTATGAGGAGATGAAAAGGCTTGCTCAGGATAGAGTAGGGTGGAGAGCTGCATCAAACCAGTCTCTGGACTGAAGACCACAACAACAACAGTTCATAGGCGCCGATAACGGGTATTCTCGGTCACTCAAGCATACCCCAAAATTTGAGTGGGTATGCACGGCATACCCCACTGAAAATTTTGGTATTACTTTTTTTTCTTTACGTTATATTTCTTGATTGTAATTAATTCGACTCTCTCATTTCATTGATGGGCGGCTGGCTTTTGTAATACACCAATGTAAAAAGATTACCTAAAACAAACAGGTAATTGGATTCGTAGGCATTAAAATTCATGTTGACATGTGAGTGATCATTTTCTGAACAGTCCGAATGTTAATGGAATGCTGCTTGTAAGTTCAATATCGTAAACTGAAGGCGGTAACCTTTAATTGTTGTATTAAACAACTAGAAATGAAATGGGTTTGGTACGATACGATGAAAATGTGTATACAACTAATATAACGTTTATGTATTCTCTTAGAAGTCAATTGTCTTCAAGGAATAGCGTTTGTGTTAAGTCGTGACATTTTTCATCCTGTTTACTGAATTGGTGTGTGATGTAACAATGGGTTGTAAACCTATTGGTATCGACGGACATGGTATGACAGCAGAAGTGGTTATGGACTATTTTCGTAATACTGCATAGAAAATAAATCTGCAGAAGAAAGAAGGCAGGGAGACCATCCGATGTTAGTTTTTGCGATAATGAACAGGCACATCATTATCTGATATGCATGTCTCAGAAGACGAAAACTCTGAAAATCATTTCTGTAGTTACTACAACGGGAAAAACTGTATGTTAAAAAATTACTTTTCTCCTTTCAGAAATTAAAATGGTCCTAAATTAATACCAGATGAAGCAAAAAAGAAAAAAATACTAATATAAAACAAAATTATCACTTTACCTTCGTACCTAGAATTCGATTTTTTTTTTTTTTTTTTTTTTTTTTTTTTAAGAAATACCAGCCGGGCGGGGGGGCTGCCGGCCGGCAACCACCTCCCCCATATTGGAAACGCCACTGACCACACCCCAAGATTTTTAAAAGTCGGCGCCTGTGGTATAGTTTTAGTTTACAGAGGGCCCCAACGTCAATTTTGCCCCGGGGCCTTTGGTGTAGTAGCTACGCCACTGCGTGCAATGCGAGTATTTAGCAAATATGGTTAGGAAGTATCAATCTCGCCTTGTGGTGGATACCATGGAAGTCGAGACACAAACACTTGAGTATGAAGAGGAGGAAGATCAGCTTACAGAGTTGCTGTATTAGCGGGTAAAAGAAAAGGAGTTGCACGTGAGTCACTGAACAAGGTGGGAGAGGTAGCCGCTACTTCGGTAGTGAATTCAGTTGGTAGTTTAACCAATACTTTTCCAGCGGTAAATTTTATTGCTTCCTTTTCTGGAAAGAATACTGAGAATGTCGAAAGTTTTCTGCAGAATATCCGTGACGTTGGCCGTTTGTGTCAGTGGCCAGACGGATTTCTTTTGAATGTTCTGAGGCTCAAATTAATTGGGGACGCACGCACATTTGTGGAGTCGGTAGCCGTATTGAGAGACGCCACACATTTTGAAGTACTGGCGCAAGGATTGATTCAGAGATTTACCGATAAGAGAGATACTAGTTATACCGGGACCAGCTTTCTACGATGAGGCAGAAGGCCGGTGAGTGTTTTGATGCATACGCGGATCGGATTAGATCTGTTTCGTGTAAAACGTACACCTTAACCGGAGACGCGGTAAGAAATGAGGTGTTGCTTGAAGAGGCTGAAGCCAGGGCAGTGGATGTCTTTATTAGAGGTATAGATCCGCAGATTGGAGGCTAGGTGAAGGTTTCCTCCCCCACTACATTGCACGAGGCTGTTAGGTTGGCCATGTTACGCGAAGAGGCGAGTAGATTTGTAGCCGCGCCGATGCGTAGCCGTGAGCCGAAGCGAGTGTTTGCACAAGAAGCCAGATGCGGCCGGTGCAAACGCGACGGCCACAATGCAGACGAGCGTCTTGCTCCCTATTGTCCACACTGCCGCTCTATGGGGCATTTGGGTATGCATTGTCGGCAGAATCAGAATGGGCAACCACATAACCGATACGCCACGCCTGCAAATTGAGGGAACAGTCAAAACCGACGGGGAAATGGTCGGGGGACAGGTGCAGCCACCCCTCCACGGCCCCGTTAAAAATCATAAACCCAATAAATTTCGATGGGAACACTGAGGTGGCAAACGTGATGTTACTAGGAAAGATAGGAGAGAAACGCGTTAAGTTGTTAGTAGATACCGGAGCTCAAGTGAGCATTTTGTTTTTGTCCAAAGACGACAAGAGACCGTTAAAACCGCCCTGTTGTCGTATCCGTGGATTAGGCGATAATTTAGTTTGGCCATTGGGGGCCTGTTGTGTTAACCTGGAAGTAGGAAAAGTAAGATACCCGTTCGAGATGGAAGTATTGCCTAAGAATGGACGAAAGTTTGACGTAATCCTAGGGAACGATTTTCTCAGCCAGTTTCAGGGTGTTATTGATTACCGATCGCAAACCGTACAACTCGGTGAAGCAATTCATCGGTTCGGCAGCGCTCACACTGAACAAACGCGAGGAGGTCCGGAGAATGGCGCCGTTTTTCCGAACTCCGATAAGCCGCGTACTGCAGTGGTAAACGCAACAACCCCTGTTACAATAAACGGTGGAACGGGAAAGATCCTTTGGGTAACAGTTGAACTTCTAGAGATGAATCCACCCTCACTTTTGATCGATCCGTTCGCGCAAAATGAAGTACTGGATAAAATGCAAGTTCATGTTAAGAGAAGCCTGTGTATTGCCGAAAAAGAGGGTGGAAAATTTAGAGTACCGGTGAGCTTTGATAATTTCGGGACGAAAGTAGCTGTAATTCCGCGTGGGACTGTTTTAGCCAGTGTGCAGTGTGTGGAAAAAGGCGAAGTGCCGCCAGTTCAGAGTAACAAATATCCGAAGAGAGAAGCGAGAGTTTTTCCCATTGAAGTGCCTGCCGTCACGCCACAATTAGAGGAGTGTTTAAAGAGGAAGTTAACCCATTTGAACGAGGGTGATCAGAAATTGTTATACTCAGTGTTAGGAGAATATGCCTGGTTATTTGCAGACCGAAAGTACCTCCCCGCCACTGATTTGATATATCATGAAATTCCTACTGGGAATGCCAGACCGATTGCACAAAAAGCGTATCGGCTCCCTTATCACCTGCAACCTGTGGTTGATGAAATCATCCAGGAGCAGCTAGAGGCAGGAATCATTCAGCCTACAGCTAGTCCTTGGTCATCACCAATCGTGCTTGTGCCTAAAAAATCTGTGAATGGAGAGAAATCGTATCGTATGTGCGTGGATTTGAGGGCCGTAAATAAGGTTACCACGCCTGATACCTACCCATTGCCAAGAATTGATGAAACCTTGGACAGACTGGGAAACTGTAAATACTTCACTACATTGGATATGAAATCGGGCTATCACCAAATTGAAATAGCACCTGAAGATCGACCTAAAACTGCATTCATTGTTCCGTCTGGGTTGTATGAATTTTTGAGAATGCCTTTTGGTTTGAGAAATGCCCCTGCTACCTTCCAACGTTTCGCCGATTTACTATTACGTGGGCTGAAACCTATCACCTGTCTTGTATATCTTGACGATATTATAGTATTTTCGAAAACCATTGAAGAGCATGCGGAGCGCTTGAAGAATGTTCTAACGAGGCTCCAGGATGCACACCTAAGTTTAAAATTAGAAACGTGCTTCTTTGCAGAATCACAGGTCCAGTACCTAGGTCACATTATTAGTTCTGATGGAGTGAAACCAGATCCCCGTTTGACTGAAGCTGTCAGAACCTTTCCAGTCCCTACCAATGTCAAAGAACTGCAAAGTTTCTTAGGATTATGTAATTTCTATCGCCGTTTTATAAAGGATTATGCCACAGTGACCAAACCACTTACTAACCTGTTGAAGAAAGGAATAGCATTTCATTGGAGTCCTGAATGTGATACTGCCATGAAGCAGGTTAAGGAGGTTTTAACTAGCTCTCCTTTGCTAATTTATCCAGATTTCGAAAAGCCATTCATTCTGTCATGTGATGCTTCGAATTTTGCTGTGGGATGTATCCTAAGCCAAGAGCAGGATGGTGAAGAAAAACCTATTGGTTATGCTTCCCGTCAGCTTAACAAGGCTGAACAAAATTATAGCACCACCGAAAAGGAATTATTAGCTGTAGTTTTCGGTATCAACTATTTCAGATGTTACCTGTATGGTAGACAGTTTACAGTTGTAACCCATCATGCTGCTCTGCAGTGGATGCTAAGCCTTAAGGATCCAAGTAGCCGTTTAACCAGGTGGGCTCTGAGACTTAGCGAATTTGATTACGTTGTCAGACACAAACCTGGAAAACTGCACCAGAATGCTGACGCCCTTAGCCGCAAAATAAGAATCGTAAATGTGGAGAATGTGCTTGTTGGCGATTTAATAAAGGAACGAAAAGCAGATGGCGAATGTCAGGGATATGTAAACCACCCAGATTTCGTGCTTGTAGACGAGGTATTGTACAGAAAGACCCCCTTAGGAAACTGTATTGTCATACCAAAATCTTTGCGACCTCAGATCCTAACACAGTGCCATGATAGTATACAAACCTGTCACAGTGGTAGAAGAGCCACTAATGTCCGAATTGCAACTCGTTATTGGTGGAAGACACGCCGGCGAGATGTAGATCAGTATATAAGTGGTTGCATCTCATGTGCTCAGAGGACGCAAATTGCCAGACCCCGAATACCCCTACAAACTGTATCAGAAACGTCTAGGCCATGGCAGCTCGTTGCTTTGGACGTCGTAGGGCCATTCCCGCAATCTCAGCAAAATAACAGATACATTCTCTCTATCATTGACCATTTCTCCAGATATCTAATATTGGTGCCTCTCGCAGACATGACTGCAGAAACAGTAGCCCAAGCATTTGTTAACCATATGATACTGCCTTTTGGAAGCCCGGAAGCTATTCTTACGGATAGAGGATCAAATTTCATGTCCACGTTATTTATTCAAGTTTGTAAGCTACTGAGAATTAAGAAATGGCGAACAACGCCCTTCAACCCTAAAGCCAATGGTAGGGTAGAGAGGGTGCATAAAACCATAGTCAAAATGTTATCTCACTATGTGAATAGTGCGCACACCAACTTGGGATAAGTATATAGCGTTCATAGCGTCAGCGTATAACAGCAGAATACATGAAGAGACAGAGCACACCCCGTATGAGGTCATTTACGGTCGCCCTATGAATTCGCCTTTCGAATTAGAAGTTACCTCCTGGTGTAGACGCTCAAGAGGTGACAAACCTGGCCCGTCGCTTAAAAGCCATTTGGAAAAAGGTGCAAAAGAACAACAAAAGAGCCACTGCTCGTCAATTGCGGCGTGGAAACAAAGGAGCCACTTTACCCACTTACCAGCCCGGGATTGGGTATTGTTGAGAAATACAGTCATTAAAAAGGGACGAACTAAAAAATTCACTCCTTTGTTCGAAGGACCATATCAGATCATACGTTTGACGTCACCCGTTAATGCAGAATTGCAATTATCTGGTCGCACAGTGGTCGTACATTTCGACAGATTAAAATCGTATCATGGGCAAGTGACGCCAAATCCGTCTCCTGCTGTTTCAACCGCACCTAGATCGGCCGGTCGTTCAAGAGAAATTAGTAAAAGGAAAGCTCAACTTCCCCCTACACGCACTAAATATGCATTAAGATCCAAGCATTCCTATGGATTACGATCCAGGGGTTGATGGTGCTGTATGCTCTTTGCACACAAATAGAAATGTTTAAGCAGTGCACATGTTTTATTTCGCATGCCTTTTTGTTTGTAGTAATACCGCCGCCTACTACATATATTTGCTTATGTTTAGATTTAAGTTTCACATGTAAACTAGGATGTCTCAGTCTGGAAAACCCTTTTAATGCCAACCATTATGCCTCGATTTGCCATTAGAAATTTCATTGTTGCAATTGCGGACACAATAATGTAAGGAACATGAACTGCAACATAGAAGTAGAGAGTGTTTAAATGGAGCGCCTCGCGCGCTCAGCAGACAGCCCTAGCCGTGCCGTATGATCACAAGGCCGCGTGGCGTCACTGTCCACCGTCTCTCCCCCCCCCCCCCCTCCCAGCCGCAGCGACTCGACGCCTGCCCATGCTGCATTTGACGCCGTCAGCTGTGTAGCGCACGTGGCCAACACCTGCCACACCGCGACCGCCTGGCATCAGTCCGTCCGTACTAATCTTCTGTTTCACTATAATCGAAACACATACATAATGGTTCTTATAAATGTCAATTTCATGTAATGCTTCCCTACGATGTTATTGTAGAAAAGTGGAACATCTTCTTTAGCCACTGATATACCCAGTACTATCGTTATGTTCGGTATTGCACAAATCTATTTTGTCATTCGATTCTTTTCCCAAACCAGAAGATACTTTTGAAGATAAAAGGCATTCCAATTTTATGTTTCTGTAACTTCATAGTCAGCATCACTCGTCGCCTAAGGATGCTCAATGCGCTGAAAGTAGAATTCCTGAATTGTAAAATAAATACCTACCAGAATTGGGGCTTAGTCGCCTTTTGCGTATTTGATCGTTGCTAACGCCATATACTTTTTACACAGGAACTGTGTTAACACCGCAGCAGTCCGCACATGTTCGATTATTGCGCAACCAGCCTACTCAGTCAGCTCAGCCAGCCATCCGCACTTGTCAGCTAATTCCATATAGACAATGCTCTGCCAACCTGTCACTGTACCTGTGATTGTAGCTGCCAGTGAGCTTCCGACAGATAGCAACTTACACTCCTGACTCCTGCTACGTGTGACTTGCAAATTTGTCGCCGTTTACGAGCCGCTGCTTTATTTCTCTACTACATTCAATTAGCCGATAATTCGGAAGTTTACTGTCCTTCACAATTTCCGCCGCTTACAGATTAATTCCAGTTTTAAGTGGCCGGACTTGATACTACGTAGAATCATCCATGGCGTGACCAGAACGAATATTAATGGACCCGTGTGGGGTTCGTCCACTATAACCGCGTTTGGCATTGTTGCCGTGCCTGTTTGCGCTCGTATTGGTGATTGTTGTCGCGGGTATTTTGGCAACAATGAAATGGTAATATCTGTATTAGTACGCGCCTGAGGCTACCGCATTTCCAAGTTCAGGATTCTGGGGTGCTTTCTGAAAGGATAGACTACATACCTTGTATCACTCACCGTGTCAAGATCTCAGCAATGGATTGCTGGTCAACCGTTCACATTGCGACATTGTTAATCCTACATCCAAAGTACCTGCACAGTTGCACTATCACTACATGCAGTTGTCCACTGCTATGCCTGCGTCCACCAACTGCTTGAAAATGCCTCACTTTAATAATTACCATCCCCACTATTTGCTAAACAAGTTACTAAAACATGACTAAGGCCAAATTACTGTGATGCTACCAAGTACCAACGCTATCCCTCTTACCTTGGTTGTGGTTGCACTAATTGTATGGGATTTATGTCGAAAGCGATGATGCAGTTGGTTCAGACAAAACACTACTGCAGAGGTTCCTGAATGCCATCCAAATGGCACATTCCATAAGTGAAATCTTGTATGAAGGCATGGTCCTCCCTCATTTTTAAGATACCTTAGCGCTAAGAATATAGTTTTTGTAACGTATTTTGCATTTCAAGAGAGGTTAATTGAGATCCTCATAATGTTGTTACCTTTGTGTGTATCTCGTGTCAACAAAGTTACTATTTTGCATTTAATCTATAACCAACCGTACTGTAAAATCCCTCTTTGGTAATTGATATTAATATTGTAACTTAGTGTTAGGCCACACCTTCATTTTGTTTATTGTTTATGTTGCTTGATGTAAATGTAGGTACTCTTGTTTCAAAGACTTAGTAAGCCCGTAAATGGGGGACTATTCCTATTATATATAACTTTAGATTACCCTATCTTAATACTATTAATTGTTACTGGGTATTGCCCACCTACGCTGCGCTCATTAAAACCTCTTGAGGAGGCACGCTACCGCACAAATGGGCAACTCGCTAAGGCAAGTGTGAAAATGTTTCAGCCTTGCCATTCCGGTCGTCAGCTGACTGCCAGCAGCCAGCAACTTCTGACTTCACCAACCAACACGCTACTGGGGCACTGCTACCTGCCATCCCACCCAAACCTTTGTGAGCCGACCAAGGCGCCCTTGGCTTACGCCACAAGAGAAGCAATTTGTACTTTCCCATATAACCATTTCTATGTTTAAGTTTGAATGTAATTTGTAACAGACCCTTTTTACCCGCCGTCACCAACCATGGAACTTTTTATTGTAATTTCACTAATTTTTGCGAATGGTAAATCATTCCCATGGAAGGGGGAGGAGTGTACACCAGTGGAGAACAGCAGTATTTTTTCCCCGTAATTTTCGACATGATTTTCCGTGTCTTGCTGCACGTGCCTTAGGACAGAGGTAGTCCGATGTCCCCTGCCATACGTTTGCGTCATGCGCGTCACATTTCCGCTGCCGCGCGCATTCTGAATCCCCTGGCCCGATTCGATCTGTGCTCAGCAACCGGCACGTGTTGCTGATCCATGCAACTGCGGGCGCGAAACCCACTGATCAGAGCACCTGTGCTGAAGTCCACACCGCGGATCGCAACCAATCACAGCATTAATGCAATTACGTAGATTCAGCACTACTGCCTAGCTGCGAGATCGTTACAGACGGTAAAGGTTTGGCTGTCTGCCACCGGCTCTCGCCCCGATAGCACGCTCCCCGCTCTGCAGCCCCCTGGGCTCGCTCTCCTACTTAAATCATAATGATTACTTCTGTTGCACCACTGGTGGCTCTCCTCAGGCCGTAATATCAGATATTGTATTCCCTTTTGTGAAATACAACCATTTCGTTACACCGCAACACTCGTGTCCGAGTATGATTTGCTGGTCCTGTCAAACCCCGTCCGGAAAACGCCTACAGCCTTTTCTCGTTCGTGCCATACCTGTACAGTGATGACCCCGCCGTTGACTATGAGAAGAGTTGCAGTCACAAAGACAGATGAGTGATTAAACTGTGAAGTGCTTATTGATAGTAAAAAGTTTATCAGGCTCACCAAAGAAATTTACATACCAGCGATCACAAATTGTCACGAGCAGTCACAATGTATCCCCAAGGGAAAGTGTATCGGGACAGCTGAACCAATTCAGGATGATGAGCTCAACGTCATCAACGAAGCCCCATGCTCTGCTGTTTACAGACAACACGCTGGAGGAAACAAACGTGGAACTGCCAATAGGGCCCAGACTGACCAAAGAACAACGCCAGCGGTTGTTAGGTATACTATGCCAATTTTCAGGTGCATTCACACCTCAGCAGGGGAAAAGTCAGACGAAACGGCCCATGACAAGGCATTGTATCAGTACTGGGGATCATGCACCAATTAGCCAGCATTCGTATAGAGTGTCGCCAGCTGGAAGATGGATAATTCGGGAGGAATTGGAGAAGATGTTGCAGGATGACATTATTCAATCTTCGAAGAGTCCTTGGTCGTCTCCGGTGGTCCTCGTAAAGAAGAAGGAAGAAGGATGGCACGTGGCGATTCTGTGTCTACTATCGGCGGCTGAACAGGATCACAAAGAAAGATGTCTACCCATTGTCGCGCATTGACGACACCTTAGACTGCTTGAAAGGAGCTACATACTTCTCAACTATGGACATACAGACAAGTTACTAGCAAATCAAGGTTGACGAAGGTGTCAGGGAGAAGACGGCTTTTATTACACCTGATGGCCTCTATGAATTCAAAGTAATGCCATTTGGATTATGTAATGCTTCATCCACATTCGAACGCATGATGGACAACTTGCTTCGATACCTTATGCGGACAATGTGTCTTTGCTATTTAGATGACATTGTCGTTTTCCCGAAAACATTTGAAGAACATCTGAGTCACCTGTCAACTGTGTTGAAGTGTGTTCAGGCTTCAGTACACTGCCTCAATCCAAAGAAGTGCCTCTTCGCCGCCAAAAAGGGTCAACAGAGATGGTGTCCGTCCTGATCCAGATAAAGTAAGGGCAGTCACAGAATTTCCAACTCCTCAGCACATTCGTGATATGAGAAGTTTTCTCGGGCTGTGCTCATACTACCGATATTTCATAAAGGATTTTGTAACAAGGTACATCCATTACAAGAACTTCTGCAGGGAGACGCCAAGTTTTACTGGGATGAGACAAAAGAAAGAGCTTTCTGGGCACTTTAGAAGGCTCTAACTTCTGCATCAGTTCTAACATTATACGATGAGAATACGGAAACCGAACTTCACACTGACGCTAGCAGCTATGGGATTGGTGCAGTGCTTGTGCAAATTGAGGAAGGTGCTGAAAAAGTGATAGCCTATGCATCAAGAGTACTCTCAAAGTCAAAGATAAACTACTCGCAGTTATCTGGGATATCAACAAGTTGCGGCCGTATTTATTCGGCAAACCATTCACCGTCCTGACAGACCACCATTCCTTGTGTTGGCTGACTAGCTTGAAGGATCCATCAGGACGACTAGCAAGGTGGGCACTAAGACTCCAAGAGTACGATGTCACAGTGGTATTCAAGAACTGGCGCAAACACAAGGATGCCGACTGCCTTTCGAGGAATCCATTGGTGGAACACAACAGCATGACTGAAATTTCAGCCCTCACTGTATTAGATAACGTTACAGCTGAACAGAGGGAAGATCCAGCACTACCAGAAACAATAGCGGCCTTGGAGAAAGGAGAACCGACCAATGGAGAGTTCCAGCTTATAAGCGGAACATTGTATAAGAGCAACTACGATCCACAGGGCCCCAAATGGCTACTGGTCGTCCCAGCTCATCTCCAGCCAGCTATTTTCAAATATTTCCGCTATGCTCCAATATCCGGTCATCTGGGATTCGTGAAGACCCTAGATAGAATCAGACACATGTATTACTGGTAAGATCTCTACCGATCTATCAAGCACTATCTGGAGCTTCTGCAGTCAGCACAGGTTTGGTGACAGTGTAGCGTGTGAGGTAGTCAGTGCAGACTATTATCCATCGT
Organism: Locusta migratoria; assembly: GCA_026315105.1. NCBI lineage: Eukaryota > Metazoa > Arthropoda > Insecta > Orthoptera > Acrididae > Locusta > Locusta migratoria. The sequence continues at coordinate 844,913,101 of CM048745.1, forward strand.
TTACCGGTTGTTGACTTCGGGAACCTCCCTAAAAGATCGATCCCAACTTGGTGGAATGGAGCTGCTGCCGGCGGAATCTGTACGAGGTGCTCTGGAGGTAATTGTGGCACATGCTTCTGTTGCTGACACTCTTTATAACCACTTCCTTCACGCACTCTCCACCATCCCCACCACTTTACCTCCTGGATCCTTACTTGTCACTGTTGATACCATTTCGGTGTACACCAATATCCCACATGCCCATGGTCTTGCTGGTCTCTAATACTGTGTTTCTCAATGTCCTTCAGACTCTAAGAATGATACCTCATTCTTTACAACCCTTACTAATTGCATACTAAAAAATGATATCTTTTCCTTTAAAGGAAAAGCATAGGACCAAATCCACAACACAACCATGGGCACATGTATGGCACCCTTCCATGCCAACCTATTTATGAGCCATCTAGAGGAAACTGCCTAGCTTCCCAGAATCCCTAACCCTGGTCTGGTTCAGGTTCATTTATTATATTTTCAAGATTTGGACTCAGGGCCAGGACACACTATCCTTGTTCCTTCACAAGCTCCACTCCTTCTTCCCCATCTGTTTCACTTGGTGTTTCTCAACCCATCAAGTCACCTTCCTCCACCTCACTGATGGCTCCATCCATATTACACCCACTAATTACCAACAGTACCTGCACTTCAACAGTTGTCATCCATTCCACATAAAAAAATCCCTCCCATACAGCCTTGCCACCCGTGGATGGCAAATTTCCAATGATGAGAAGTCCTTTACTCAATATGCTGAAGACCTCACAAAGGCCTTCACAGACAGACCTTACCCTCCTGACCTAGTCCACAAACAAATTTCCCATGTCATATCCCCACACACAACCAATCCTCCATCCAACCCCAATAACCAGTCACAAAGGAGTGTCCTTGTCACTCAACACCACCCCCCAGACTGTAATAATTAAATAACATCCTTCGTCAGAGCTTTGATAATCAGTCATCATGCCCTGACATGAGAGACATCATACCGAAGATCCTTCCAACCCTTTCTAAAGTGGTGTTCCGTCACCCATCCAACCTCCAAAACATCCTAGTCAATCCCTTTGCCACTCCCAACACCAACCTCTTACCACAGATATATGCCCCAGGTGCAAAACCTGCCCAATCCACACACCCAGCACTACCTATTCTAGTCCTGTCACAGGCTTATTCTACCCCATCAGAGTTCAGGCCACCTGTGAAAGCAGCCATGTAATTTACCAACTCTGCTGCAATCATTGCACAGCATTTTATATTGGTATGGCAAACAACAAGCTATCTATCAGGACAAATAGCCACCGTCAAACTGTGCCAAAAAGCAGGCTAACCATCCTACGGCACAGTCTGCTGATGAACATAGTACTATGGATTTCAATTGCTGCTTCTCTACCTGAGCCATTTGGATCCTCCCCTCCACCAACAGATGAGATTTGTCCCTTCAATACATTCTACAGTCCTACAACCATCCTGGCCTCAATCTAAGATAACCTCCCCCCCCCCCCCCATCCCTTCCCTCTCATTATTCTGTCTCTCTCCAATTCAGGTCTTCCTTGCAACTGTGTGTCACCTGTTACAAGATTCCCTTGATTAATAACTTTCTATATATTATTTTTTCCCGTTTTTCCTAGTTTTATTTTGTCCTTAGTATTTTTATCATTCCAATTCCCCCCACTCCCTCCCCACACTCCTCTACACCTCCCTATTATTCTTTCCCTCCCCTTCCCTTCGCCATATTTAATGTCTCAGTTCAAATTCCCACCTATCAGAACCTTTAAAATCTTCACCACTAAGTGAAATTTCTCAAAAAGAAAAAAAAAAAAAAAAGAAAAAATAAATCATTTATACCTCCTTATGGTGATCTATAACAAGCTCACAACAATTATATTTCCTTCTATTTGTCTTACAGAAATAAACTCAGCATTTATCTCAGAACTATATAGTGTCACATCTAACTTTGAAAATCTTATCTTACGTTTAATGTTAATTGCAGCGCACCACTTTTCGTGTTTTCCCTACATGAAATATCACCTACAACATATCCTTGAGGGATGAGGCAGTCAACTTGATTGCCTTTTAGCCATTATTCTGATACACAAATCAAAGAACATTTTTGTAGCATTACAAATGTAGCTAACTCCAACAATTTATTTCTTATACAACAAATATTGATTTGCAAAATTGTCAAAGTTTTATCATCACTATCTTCTTCAACTGAGCACTTGTACATAGGTAAGTCTGAATTAAATACACCAGGTTTGATTGTACTGCAACTGATGGGATGTTCATGTCCAGTTGATTAACTACAATGTATTGAGTATTCAGTGCTTGTTTTCCCTTGTTGATGAGGGGCCAAATTCACATAGAATTGGCGCCTTCTACTGGTTTCCCTGTGTGAGCATTTGCGACAATGGCTTGTTTGTCTACACAGCTGGTGTCTCGCATTATTTTGCACAAAGCTTGGTTTATATCTGATGAAAGTCTTACCTTACCAAATTGATTGAGAAGTTGACCATGCATTGTGAAGTTAGTTTCTTCGTAACTGACGAGTATTACATTTTTAAATTTTGAAAAGAAATGTTTTAATTTTTTATTTGTTTATCAGATTTCATGATTAACACACGGCCAGTCTTCCAAATCAAATATCATAGATACATTTGTCATAATTAAGTTTGTGGATGACAACTACTGGAGCAAAACAAGCAATTTTTCTTTATAAATACACTGGCATCATTACAGTATACATCATTTGATCCCACTATTTGCACAATACACTCACTTTTAGTAGCAATTGCACACTCTTTTCCAATATTGCATGTCACATTTGCAAATTTCATTCCTTGTTCAACTACAGCTGATAGCTAACGTTCTCCTTAGCATTACTTGAGATCTGGATTGCAATACTGCATTCATGGCTGAACCATTGATCCTTTTAGATTCTGAGTTTGTTTTTAAAGATCCATTTCTACACATTGCCAGACACACTTTTTATTGGTTGCATTTTCTTTGCTAGTATTTGTAGACAGATTTTCTGGTATTGTTACTTAATTTATATATTTGCCTATTTTTTAATGCTCTTTACATATTTTAGGCTGTAGCACTTTTCTTAGTTACACATGAACCGAAGAATTCAGAAAACTTACCAGTATTTGCATTTACTGTTAAACAACCGTTATTGGTGTTCCCTAGAATTTTGCATTTGTTTTCGGTCACAACAAATCACAAACATGATTGCCGAGCTGCAAACAGGCATGTAAGAAAGAAAATCACACTCAAACAACTTAAAATTTTTGGCCACAGTGTTCATCTTTAAAGGAGAGCACAAACACAATTCACAGGCACAACTCATGCACACATGACCACTGTCTCCAGCTGCTGTGCTTGCCTTTCCTACATTCCATTTGAAATGGAATCTACATCTTATAAAATACGCTATGTGTGTGTGTGTGTGTGTGTGTGTGTGTGTGTGTGTGTTCCACATCTCCTCCTAAACTACTGGATCAATTGCAACCAAATTTGGTACACACGTTCCTTAATATCAGGCAACAATCGCTGTCGGGGTAAGAATCACATACGACACATACGTAAGAAGATATGATGTCAAACAATGAGATGTGCGAAAAACTGCTGCCTCAAACGAAAATGCTGCACATTTCCTCCTAAACCACTGGACTGATTTCAACCAAATTGGGTACACATATTCCTTATGTTAGATAAAAATTGCTGTAGGACTATGAACCACTTACGAAATATGGTTGAGGAGATATAACATCATAAACAATAAGAGTTGCAAGAAACTGCCACATAATGTGATGAGACTTTTTGAATACACTATATGAGAATGACAGTACTTAGCGTCTAGTAACAAACTTTAATCATAATTTCAAACCTTTATTAAACATTTTCTCGCTGACAACCATAGCAAAATGATGAAAGTAAAAAGGTTCTCGCTTACTACTTTTCCAGTGTTTATGGAGTAAAACTACAGTATTTGGTATGACATTATAATATATAATTTGAACAATACAAATTGTAGCCACAGGAAATTTTACAGACAGTATACACTTATACAGATGAATGTACCTTCGAAATTGTATCACAGTACAACACATAGTTCATGAGATATGAGGACATAAAGAGTAATGTTCATGGAAACCCGCCCCATCAAGCATCACATTTTAATCTATTACTTCGTTACTACTACCCATATTCGCAACAGATTTTACCGACATACAGCACTTATAGAAATCAATATAGTACTGCAAAATTATACTGTTGTTCAACATATGTATACTAATAATAAATCTGTAAATGTAGGCCTGTCCCTGTTCGCTTCAATCTTCAAAACTACTGGACGAATTTTCAAGTGGTTTTCACAGGAAACATGAGCAAAGATTGGTTCAGGATCTAGGCATGATTGCATTGAAATAGAATCACGAAGTGTTTTCATAGACCGACATGTCTGTCTGTTCAACTATTAGAAACCACTTCTGCAAAACTACTTCACGAATTCACATGGGGTTTTCACAGGTAACTTCAGCGTACATAGAGACTTCGTTTCATAAAAATAGCATCACGGAACACAAAAGAACATCACAATTTAACGTTTTTCGTTGACAAACATCATGTCTATCTTTCTCCTTCATCTCCAAAACTAATAGACGAATTTTCAGGGGTTTTTCACAGGAAACTTGAGGATATCTTGCGGTTACAGAAACACTTAATTTCACAAAATCAGATAAAAAGATATCAAAATTTAAACATTTCTCTGAAAGCAATTGCATGTGTCTAATTGTTGTTGTTGCTGTGGTCTTCAGTCCGGAGACTGGTTTGATGCAGCTCTCCACAATACCCTATCCTGAGCAAGCCTCTTCAACTCCACATAAGAACGGCAACCTATATCTGTCTGAATCTGCTTACTGTATCCATCTCTTGATCTTCCTCTGCAGTTTTACCCCACACACTTCCTCCAACGCTAAATTCACAATTCATTGATGTCTAAGAATATGTCCTAGCAATCGATCCCTTCTTTTCGTCAAGGCATGCCAGAAATTCCTTTTCTCCCCAATTATGTTCAGTACCACCTCATTAGTTATGCGATCCACCCACCTAATCTTCAGCATTCTTCTGTAGCATCACATTTCAAAAGCCTCTATCTTCTTCCTGACCACACTGTTTCACTCCCATACAAAGCAACACTCCATACAAATGCCTTCAGAAAGAACTTCCTTAGTCTTAAATCAATATTCGATGTTAACAAATTTCTCTTTTTCAAAAAAAACTTTTCTACCCATTTCCATTCTGCATTTTATATCCTCTGTACTGCGACCATCATTTGTTATTTTACTGCCCAAGTAACGAAACTCATCTACCTCCTTTACTGTTTCTTTACCTAATCTAATTCCTTCAGCATCACCTAAGTTTCTTAGACTGCACTTTCTTACCCTTGTGTTGCTCTTGCTAATGTTCATCTTATATGCACCTTTCAGCACACTGTCCATTCCGTTCAACTGCTCTTCCAGACCCTTTGCTGTCTCTCGACAGAATTACTGTGTCGGCAAAACACAATGTTTTATTTCTTCACCTTGAACTTTAATTCCATCTCCAAATTTCTCCTTGCTTTCCTTTATAGCTTGCTCAATGTACAAATTGAATAACCCTTCAACTCTGACAACCACTGTACGTTTTTGGTAGAAGTTGTAAATAACCTTAAGCTCTTTATATTTTACTCCTGCTTGCTTCAGAACTTAAAAGAGTTTATTCCAACCAAAATTGTCAAAAGTCTTCTCCAAATTTACAAAAGCTAGAAATGTAGATTTGCCTTTACTTAATCTTCTAGGCTAAGTTGTAAAGTGAGGATTGCCTCCTGTGTTCCTACATTTCTCCTGAACCCAAACTTATCTTCCCATAGGTCGGCTTCTACCAGCTTTTCCATCCTTCTGTAAATAATTCGTGTTAATATTCTGCAACCATGACTTATTAAACTGATGGTTCTGTAGTTTTCACACCTGTCTGCAAAAAAACAAATGTTTGTATAGTCTATGGGACTTAACTACGGGGTCATCAGTCCCTAAACTTACTAACTACTTATGAACTACTTACGAACTAGGACGGCACAAATATCCATGCCCAAAGGGGGATTTGAACCCCCGACCGTAGTGGCCGTGCAGACCGTGACTGGAGCGCCTTAGTCCCCTCGGCCACCGCGGCCGGCCACCTGTCTGCGCCTGCTTTCTTTGGAATGGGGATTATAATATTTTTCTTAGAGTCTGAGTGTACTTTGTCTGTCTCATACATCTTACACACCAGGTGAAATAGTTTTGTCTTGGCTGGTTCTCCCAGAGACTTCAGAAGCTCTGAGGGAATCTCATCTACTCCCAAGGGCCTTGTTTCAACTTCGGTCTTTCAGTGCTCTGTCAAATTCATCTCTCATTAAAGAATCTCCTATTTCATCCTCTTCTACTTCTTCTCCCCTTTCTAAAATATTACCTCTAAGTTCAATTTCTTTGTAGAGCCTCTCTATATACTCTTTCCACCTTTCAGTTTTCCCTTCTTTCCTGAGAACTGGTATTCCATCTGTGTCCTTGATATTCATAGGGCTGTTTTTCTTATCTCCAAATCTCTCTTTTATTTTCCTGTAGGCTGTATCTATTTTTCCCCTATTTATACATTCTTCTACATCCTTGCATTTGCTTTCTAGCCACTCCTACTTAGCTATTTTGCACTTCCTGTCTATCTCATTTCTTAGTCGTCTGTACTCCTTTTTGCCTGTCTCATTTACTGCATTTTTATGTTTTCCCCTATCATCAATTAAATTTAGTATTTCCTGTGATATCCAAGGATTTTTTGTAGGTCTTGCCTTCCTACCTATTTTGTCCTCTACTGCCTTCACCATTTCATCTCCCAGTGCCACCCATTTCCTCTCCACTGTTCCACTCTCCCCCGTTTCTGTCAATTGTTGCCTAAAGCTCCCTCTGAAATTCTCAAGAACTTCAGGTTCCTTCTGTTTATCCAGGTCCAATCTCCTTATTTTCCTACCTTTCTGTAGTTTTTTCAGTTTCAGCCTACAATTCATGACCAATAAGTTATGGTCAATGTTTATATGTGCCTCTGGGTATGTCTTACAGATTAACACCTGGTTCCGAAATCTATGTCTTACCATTATAAAATCAATCTGATACCTTCCGGTGTCTCCTGGTCTCTTCCACGTATACAACCTCCTTTCGTGATTCTTAAACCAGGTCCCAGGTTTGAGTCCCGGTTCCGGCACACAATTTTAATCTGCCAGGAAGTTTCATATCAGCCCACACTCCGCTGCAGAGTGAAAGTTTCATTCTGGAAACATCCCTTAGGCTGTGGCTAAGCAATGTCTCCACCATATCCTTTCTTCCAGGAGTGCTAGTCTTGCGTGTTTGCAAGAGAGCTTCTGTGAAGTTTGGAAAGTAGGAGGCGAGGTACTGGCAGAAGTAAAGTTGTGAGGCGGCATCGTGAGTCGTGTCGGGGTAGCTCAGTCGGTAGCGCGCTTGCCCGCGAAAGGCAAAGGTCCCAGGTTCGAGTCCCGGTTCCGGCACACAATTTTAATCTGCCAGGAAGTTTCTTAAACCAGGTGTTTGTTACAACTAAATTATGTTCTGTGCAAAACTCTACCAGTCGGCTTCCTCTTTCATTCATTTTGCCCAGTCCATATTCACCTACTATCTTCCCTTCCCTGCCTTGTCCTACTACTGAATTCCAGTCTCCCATAACAATTAATTTTCCTCTCCCTTAATTATCTGAATAACTTCCTTTAGCTCCTCATATATTTCTTTGATCTACTCCTCATCGGCAGCTAGTTAGCATATAAACCTGTACTACTTGTGGAACATCTTTTATCTTGTGATGAAATATCGGAATATCTTTATATTGTGAAATATCATTATATATATATTTTAAATGTTAATGAAACTTAGCAAGTAAGAACTGCAGTCAATATTAATAAACCTCAGAGAAACCGTAGAATAAACTCATGTAAAAATACCGACAGTTTTCAAAATGTCTTCTTATTGTTGATTGCTTCATCACATCTCAGGGTCATTAAGTGGTTCACTTTAAGGCCGAAGTAATGAACTAAGACGAAACTTTTCACTCTTGAAAAGGATTTGTATTTTTGTAAAAACATTTACATGTCAACAGAAAATTTATACAGAAGAAAAAAATGAGACAGCTCATCACTTCTAACTGCTCGAGAAATCAAAACAAGACACTGCTAATTAAAAAGCAAAGATACTGCTCTTCCACTTTTTTTCTTTTAGTTCCACAGATGATTTGTTTTTCACAACATTAATTAATAATTGTCAATTATTGTTATTATTAGTAATATTTCTCTCTCTCCTTTTTTTAATAATAATAGAAAATTAAATTAAATGGAATTAAAATAGAAATTCGCTTCTTACTGTTCTGATACCCCAACACTCCATTCCTGGTAACAGCACATACTGTTGTCGGTGTTAGCTTCGTATCTAGCTTGACAATGATAATGCGATCACTGAGCTGCTCATAGTAGTTTATCCGCATACCTATTTTCTTATTCATTATCAGACCTACTCCTGTGATAGCCCCAACTGATTTTGTATTTATAATCCTGTACTCACCTGACCAGAAATTCTGTTCATTCTGCCACCGAACTTCACTAATCCCCACTATATCTAACTTCAACCTATACATTTCCCTTTTTAAATTTTCTAATTTTCCTACCCGATTAAGGGATCTAACATTCCACACTCCGACCCGTAGAATGCCAGTATTGTCTTTCCTGATGACAACATCCTCCTGAGTAGTCCCTGCCCGGAGATCTGAATGGGGGGACTATTTTACCTTCGGAATATTTTACCCGAGAGGATGCCATCATCATACGTTCATACAGTAGAGCTTCATGTCCTCGGGAAAGGTAACGGCTGTAGTTTCCCCTTGCTTTCAGCCGTTCGCAGTAGCTGTGTGGCAAAGCCACATTAGCTGATGTTAAGAGGCCAGCTCAGTCAATCATCCAGACTGTTGCCCCTGTAACTACTGAAAAGGCTGCTGCCCTCTTCAGGAACCACACATTTGTCTAATTGTAGAGAGTAATCTCCAAAAGTACTAAATGAACGTTCATGGGGGTATCACAGATAAATAAAGAATATCCTGGGGCAACATATAGGCTTCATTTTATCAAAATCAGATCAGGAAAGTAAAAGATATTGTAATTTGAAGTTTTAGTTGTATTTTATGCTTGGAAAGAACGGCATAATGCAGCAAAGAACTAATAGATAGCACTGCAGGTGTTGGTGTGAAGTTCGCGGCAATGATCAGATTATTGCCCTTTGAAAATACTTCTTACTCTTTGACTTTTCAAATTTACCATATTTCTGAAAATCGTTTTCTTTGTTGCCATGTTCTATGAAATACGATTCAACGCAATGAATATAAAACTGATACAACACTCACCGTGTTTACCCATATATTTACATACTGATATCACAGTCTAACATATATGTACAACTGCTATGGAAGTTTAAGTCTCACGCTTGGAGCGACAATAGCGCATCTAAAGGAAAGAGCCAACCGCAAGAATAATAATTGTTTTCAGTGATATTTCTACTTTATTAAGGAAATACTTATTACATTTCAGCTTACCAGAGATATTTAAACGAACATGACATAAATAAGATTAGGGCAACATATAGGCATGATTTCATCAAAATCAGTACATGGTAAAAACATACATAGTAATCTTAAGTGTTTTCAGTAACTGACTGTTCATCTATTAGAAATACCTAATCGCATAAACTACTTTACGGATTTGCATGGAACAACTTCTTTTCATAAAAGTGGAAACAGGGAAATTGTTTTAGATGTAGGTTATGCTTGAAGTATGGATTGTGTAGTACAGCAAACAAGCGATACAGGCGCTGCAGTGCACCAAAGAACTAATAAACACCGCTGCTGCATAATAGGTAAGGGGTAGTACAACAAGGTAGTGACGTCTGTGACAGAATTAAGCAATCTTATGTCTATGAATACCAACAAACATTGAAAATATTGTTACTGATTTCGCTTTCTGTATTAAATACTTAACAACATTTCTTTGCTTATTTTGGCACGTTTCACCTTTGTATCTCAAAAACTTTATGAAGATACATCGTTTCGGACAATGACTTTTACTTAAATTTGACATCTTGGCTAGGACAGCTGATTTTATTGTCAGAGTGATCCAAGAAGGATTCTATTTTTACTGACTGAAGTCCAGAACCCTAAAAGCCATGATACCCACAGGCCCTCCTTCAACAACCATTGTGAAGCACGGTCATATAGGCTAGTGACCATATAAAATTAATCATGGGTAAGGCAGATCCCAGACTTAGGTTCATTGAAAGAGTCATCAAGAAATTCAGTCAGTCAACAAAAAAAGTAGGTTTCAAAACACTTGTTCCATTAATTCTTGAGTATTGGTCATCAGTGTGGGATCCATACCAGGTAGGGTTGAAGACAAGAGAAGATCCAATGGAGAGCAACACACTTCATTACAGCAGTAGTTTTTTTCGTGAACAATATGTAACTGGAATAGGAGGAAGAAGTGACAATGTTACATGAAGTACATTCCACCACAAGCTGTCAAGTGGCTAGCAAACTATAGATGTAGATATAGATATGCCTGTCTATGACTCAGCAATCCACTTTTTGGTGAGTTTGCTGCGGCTGACACTATCCTGCATTGAGCGTGGATGCTTATAAGCATGAGCCACAGCGAAAGTGTTAAAACAGTTGACATTACAATCTAGAATTTCCATATTACTATAAGTTATCAATTCACCTATCATCTTCTAATATATAAAGCAGAGTGCCCGTATGTTTGTGTGTACGTGTTGCATACAAACTGTAGATTTTGTTCCAATCTTTATGAAATTTTGTACACATAAGCTTCAATCCATGGGGACAGTCACTGTAAGTGTCAGAATCACATACAACACATAGTTCACGAGATGTGACGTCATAAACAATGAGACGCGCGAAAAACTGCTGCATTTAGCGATAATGCTCCTCATTTTCTCCTAAACCACAGGACCGATTTTTGTGTCTCGTCCTCCAGTTGTCGTAGGTGTCGGTGGCCGAGTAGAAAGAGACCAACACAGGAATAAAGGATGCACACTTGTGCGGTATGAAGGTGACCAGCCAGTGGGACAGCAGACACTAAAAACACTAGAGTAAATTAGAACGAAATATATATTTCATAGAGACTTAGTAATACTTAACTTTTACATAGTTCTTGACTGCAGAATGCTGATACATAGATTAGATATAGAGGCCTGCCTACTGACGAGTCCTAGTGCCTATCCGATAGCCAAGTCTTAACTGGTGCCTATCTGATTTTCAAGTGTTAACTGGTTCCTATTCAGTCCCAAGTCTTCACTGGTGCCTACCTCAGTCCCAAGTGGCCGATGCAGCAGTCATGGCCACAAGCGGAGTTGCAGCAGAGGGCGCTCGTGGCTGTCGTCGTAAGAACACCGCGCCGTGCGTGCATGGCGGCGCACGGCGAAAGTAGGTGGCGCGCACTTTAGACTTGTGCCACACCACACCGATTTCAACCAAATTTGGTACACACATTCCTTACTATGAGGTAACAATTGCTGCAGGGTTAAGAATCACATGACACATGGTTCAGAAGATATGATGTCATAAACAATAGGAATCGCAAAAAAAAAAAAAAAAAAAAAAAAAACTGCCACATAATGTGGCGAGACTATAAATATGCTATATGAGAATGAGAGTACTTAGTGACTTGCAACAAACTTTAAACATACAGTAAAACCTCGTTTTTACGTTCCCAGTTTTTACGTTTTCCTGCCATTTACACCATTTTTTGTAGGTGCCATCAATTTTCTTATGTTCACAATGTCATTTTTGCGTCAACATATTTACACTTTTCCCGCATTTTATGTTTTTCGAAAGCATGTTTGTGAAGAAAAAATGACGTCATCTACATAAATTGACACTAGCATGGCTTTCCTCTTAAAGTATAGTGCTTAAAAATTATTCACAGTCGATTTTCTTGACACTTTACATTTATTCAAATGTATATTTTGCGTATCGTTGTTGGCAATATGCAGCTAGTTGACTTACAACACGCCGATTTGTGGCGATGTAGTTCCTCTTTCCACCAGCTTCTTTGCCAGAGTGCCTGGCGTGTACTCAGACAAACAGAACAGTTTGTTGACTTGAGAATAACACCGATTTGTGGGGGTATAGTTCCTCTTTCTGCTAGCTTCTTTGTCAGAGCAGCTGGCGTGTACTCAAACAATCAGAACCAGTTGCTTTGTTGGGTATATCATAATACCCACAACCTCAAAAAAGCGATAATAGTGTGAGATGCCAATCCTATGCAAACTTCACAAAAATACTTATGCATATGTTTGCACTCGAGAACGCGAATAAATTCTCTAATATTGTCATGTGAAACATCAAAAAATACAAAAAGAACGGAACTTTAGGAATTTTATCAAGTAAATAATTAATGCTGGTAGAAGGTAGTAAATTTAGAGATGTGTTACATAGCCTGGCAGCGGCGTCCAAATGATATCTATCGAAGCGTTCAGGTAATTTTGAAGATGTTTTACATAGCCCAGCATCGGCGTCCTCAATTATAATCAATGAAATTAAGTCAAAAATTTCTACTTCCCATAAAATTACCACTTCTGCTTGGCACATAAAATAGCGGCATCCTCGATTAAAATGAATGAAATTACGTCCAAAATTTCTACTTCCCATAAAATTACCAGTTCTGCCCTGCACTTAAAATAGTAAAAATTTGGATAACCTTTATTGTATAATAAACTTCCTCGCAGGTATTTAGATGCCTATTATGTACATATACCACAAATAAACTACGAAACTGCAAGGCTGATCCAGTAAGCATATTTTACCATTTAAAACATTATTTCCTGCATTTTACACCATTTTACTGAAGTCCCTTGGAAACTGTAAAAATGAGGTTCTACTGTAGTTTCAAAGCTGTATTAAACTTTTTCTCACTGACAGTCATAGAAAAATGATGAAAGGAAAAAAGTTTCTTGCTTACTACTTTTCCGCTGTTTATGGAGTAAAACTATGACATTCGGTGTGATGTTACAATTTTTAATTTTTACATTACTAATTGTAGCTGCAGGAAATTTTACAGATAGTACACATGCATATAGTTCAGTGTACCTTCTAAACTGTATCACAGTATGACACACAGTTCATGAAATATGAGCACATAAATAGTAACATTCATGGAAAATCATCCCATCACACACAAAGTTTTAATCTAGTACTTCTTTATTACCAATTGTATTCCCAAGAGATTTTACAGACATGCAGCCCTTTACAAATGAATATATGTACCTGAAAAATGGCAGGAATAAATAAATAAGTACCCAGGCAACGCCAGGTTTTCAGCTAGTGTATCATAAAGCCAACATGAAGGTGAAGCTCAAGGAATGCATACGCAGAAGAACAATTACAGCAATGGTGTGGAGGTTTGAAAAAACAGAGTCAATATTTCATCACATTATTTGTCTGAAAGTAAACAGATTAGAGAAACATTTTATTTGCCTTTTATAGTGCTTGAAATCATGTACATCACACAATACACTATTCCCTTTTTATGTACAATGACAAAATGAAATCCACCAGCCAATTATGCTCTATTAGCCCCTTTTACATGACAAATTTTCTTGTCTTGGTTGACTACTCGAGACGAGTGGGTCTACTGCAGCATCCCAGACGTGCTAGTCCTGTACTGCATCTTACCTGTCTTGAGTAGTCGTTTTCGTTTCGACGTGACCACCAAAACTGTAGAGCTGTCTGCTATGTTGTTTCACAACTGAATGAAGAAATGAGGTTATGAGGGCACTTTTTAATTGAGTTTTTTAACCTTCCATCTGGTGTGCATATGTGTCAGATACGAGGCGACAAGAGTCGTATCCTTTTCTCACAAAATGGGAGGGTCGAAAATCCCCCTTTTTGTATTAGCCTTCTCTTTTAAGATACAAGTTTTATGTTTGTGTATTTTTAAGGTTTATTATCAAGAGGTATCTGCAAAATATGCATGAACCTCCTTGGCTGACTAGAAGACGCACCTGTTGGAAGGTTAATGAAGAAAGGATGAAAGGATAATTCATTGTTTATGTCCTCCTCAAATGTCATGTGGCAAATTTTGAACACAATTGAGAACCTAAATAATAGGAAAAGTGTCATTCAAACTTTTGAAAACCTACAGATTTATTTGCTGAAGAAAATTTATACTGACAAACACATGAAACAATATCAAGAATGCAGTGACTATTTACTTTAATTTCCATATCTTGTTTTCTTGGTAATGATCCAAATAACATCGAAAATAATGTTCTTATCTAATAATTTTGACTCTTCTGTTGATATAATTTTGGGTAAAATACGTTTACACACACACACACACACACAGACAGACACACACACACACACACACACACACACACACAGTGTAGGCTTTTTTTTTTTCTCGTAAAATGAAAATATTTTTCTGCTTGCAGATATTTCATCTCTTTTGTAGGAGGAAACTAGTACACACACAAAGCAAATAATAGAACAAAGTTAAAAGAAGATATGAAAGCATTTCTGTAATATGAATGTGCTCGACCAGAATACGTTAACTCCCAATGTTATCAGACGTCACTAATGGTACTTGCTTCTGTGCATGCGCTTTCTGCAGCACACTCGGAAATTTAGAACTCCGCATTCGGCACAATCTATAGGTCATTGACATCATAGACACACTCACGATGGGATTGGCTACTAATTTACACGCAAGCACGAATTGTGCACTCACTTAGGGTAGTCATTTTTCACCACAAAGTCGATTATGTAAAACAGTTTTTTATTGCAATTCTAATTAAAAAATGAACTTTTAAATCTCCGTTGTCACCTCATTTGCAGTACATAATTCAAGTATCATTCAGAGGCAGAGAAATTTCTTTTGTAATTTATTTTATTTCTTACTTTCAGACAAATCAATGGACAAAACCACCATCTTTTTTCAAAACTTGAAAATTAAGTTTTGTCAGATGTACTCTGTTACTGCTGAAAATAGACAAATCTAGAGATATCAAAGAAATTTCATTTTATGGTGTTTTGATATTTTTATGACACTTCATTTATAAAGCCAACACCAGCTGTTCATTAAATTTCAATTTTCCTTCAAGTCACCAAGTGTTCATTACCCTGATTACTTCCAATCAACTAACTTTTGGTTGTTATTGCAAAATTAGACCTCACACGACTGCATTTGTCTGTCTCCTACTCATTGTGTGCCTATGAAAATTTGGACAATAAGATGTTGAGAATTTGACTGGCCAGGAGACAAACATGAACTGGGCAATTGAAAAGTGTATGGCTACCACAGGGAAAGAGCTCTAAAGAATACAAGGAGATTGTATGATAGAGAAATGGCGTGGAGGAGTCAGTGGTGGGGATGGAGGTGGAGAGAGAGAGAGAGAGAGAGAGAGAGAGAGAGAGAGAGAGAGAGAGAGAGAGAGAGAGAGAGATATGCTTGACTTCCAGATGGAAAAGACTACACTTGGTGGCAAGACTTGACAGTAGACACTTCACTCGATGATGCCAGATCAGAAACATAAGAGATGGAATTTCTGAGATGTAGCTCCTGAGGATCATTACCACTAATCTCAGTCACCAATTCTAGCTGCAACCAAACGACATCGCACCACCTGTCACCTTCACACTGTTGCCTGGATAAGCTTCCAGACGAACCCAAGGCACATTCTACCACATTCCACTAAAATCAAACCAGCACCTGGTATCGGACTTTTATTTCTGCACTCCAATCAAAGTTCTCCTGATAAATACCCTTTTATCTTTTAGCAAACATAATTTAAATCCTTGATAATGAAACTGACAATTTGCTTTTGTTACTGATCATGGGCAAATTTTATTATAGTAATTAGTAAATTCAACATGTTTAGCTGTTATCAGGAGCATTACAGTCTGAACAAAATAATAAAAGCTGGGCCATAAGCATGTGAGGTACAATTGTTCTTGGGAAAAACCAAAGCAACTGAATATTAAATGGAAGTGTTAGCCCATGTACTCATTTTTAGGGAGTGGGCACACATTGGGTCTTTCTGTGTTTTGGGGGGAGGGGGGGATGGGAGCAGAGGAGTGTTATCATAAATCCTCTTCTTAATGTGCCTTCACCAAAGAGTGTTTTGGTGTATGGAAGTAAGAGTGCAACATGGAACACTCCTTCCAACATGTAATTATACCATCTCCCAATACCTTCAAACCAAGGATTCCATTGATCTTGCTGCAGGCCTTTTCCATTTTATTTTCTCTTCAATGAGTTGTATTAGCTGGTATCTTTCACCTCTTATCAAATGTTCTTGCTACTGAGTTAATTTGTGAACAATAGTTCTGTCCACTTTTCATCTGATTAATGACTCCCTTGTTCGAGATTTTAAGCAATAAAGTTACACGTAAGAGACTGCAATACAGTTACCTTTCGAAAGCTCAATTCTTCTTGCCAGAAATAGTATTCATTAATTGTTATAAAATTGGGGAATTGAAGGGTATGAACAGAATAGAACTGTGGGACAATAGGATAATTTGACTGGTGACATAACAAGTACAATGTTCCGTCTTCCAGTAAAAGAATTTCATAATAAACAATATCATAACTCTGCAACCAAAAGTCTTAACATCTTCCAAGGCTGTAGTGGTTGTGACTTGTGATTGTGATTTTTGCAACCATCTTTTGCTTTAAATGAAGGTCTGTACACTGTCCGTAGTTACCTGTATATCAGATACTCCACTTATGCATGGTCAATACAGCTAAGAATTAATAAGTGATGGTGTTCTAAACTAGTGGATAAACTTGTACATTCATGTTTGAATTATGACTTTTATCAAAGTCATGTTCAATAGTAGAGGGTAATATAAGAGTCAACAAATGAGCCATAGGGTGCAGCTCTGTGGGAGCAAAAAGGTAACTCAAATATGCAGTGTATAAATAAACATGTACAGCAATATTGATCTGGAAAATTTCAAGCAAATTTTCTAAAGGGGAATTATTGTGCCCCAAAATAATAAATAAGATTGAAATGACAAAATCCATTTAAGTTCCCCTTGGCAACACTAGAGGCTAGGCTGGATAGGTTAACATATGGGCAGACTGCCAGCAAGAGAGAAGCAGCAGCAGCAAACGGGAAAGCTATTAAAATATCCTGGAAGGGCTGAGTGGTCAATCAAAATGACATCAGCAGCACTGCCTGACAAATACATATAACCCCTCTCTTCAACAGCATAGTTCTCATTACTGTTCAGCTGCACCCAGATATTCTCCAATGTCCTCAATTGTCAGCAGTCATAGCCTAGTGTTGCAGCTAACCAGTTCAAAGACTAAACCTGAGGTTTGCGGTTTGCCATTTGCAGCCTACTGACTTGGCTAAAATATACAATGTCACCATAAAAGAAATCTGACAGATTATGTTGGTGAAAGCTGCTTCAGCTTCATTCTCATCTTCAATGATGGGAAGATCTTGGTACCTTCTGTCACCAGACCCTTGCAGGTCTCATAGATTGATCTTGTGACCTCATAGACCAATGTAATTCTGGATGAACAAAATTCACTACTGCTCAACATCCCATGATTACGAGCAGACTATGGCATCATAAGACTGCTCTGTGAAAGAAAAGTCATGACGAGATTCTGCTTCTTCGTGTGTTCCCTGCCACGTTTCCTTCCCAGATGACTCCAACATCATTGAGTACACCTTGGAAATCTGCTCACAAGGCTTCAGTGGGTGGCTGTGTTTACAGCACAACGGTTTACTTTACCATAGACGATGCAGCCACCTGCTACATAAGCTGTCCCATAATCCCACAACATCGTAAAGCCACTGTGTCAGTTAATACTGACAGTCAAGTGCTTTATTGGCTGCCAGTAGTCGGAAGAAGACAGCACAGCATTATTGTTATTAATAAATGCACAAACTGAGAGTAATGATTTATTAATGCTTCCAGACAAGTGACAGTTCCTAAACCACCATCCTCCATCTTCATATGACCATAGAGGCCAGTATCTTGTTCTCTATAATATACATATGTTATACATGTCTGAAGAGGATATCCAAAAAGGAAAGGAGTGGGCACACTATAATGTGGCCTAAACTTAAATATATATGAAAAACACCAATAGTGTTTCTCCAACCATCGCATGAATAAATAAATAAACACTTCTAAATGTAATAAATTTGAAAGACTATGAAAGAGTCTACACTATTACTTTATAATATTTAAAAAATGGAACATAAAGATAAAAATGAGGTGTAAAAATCATATCAAAAAACACAAACACAGGCTGTTATTAAAGTTGAGAACACAAGACATTTTATACTGTTACACAAGATCTGGATAAAGAGCTGTATAGTTTTAACAGTACTGTGCTATGAGGTCAGCCACAAAAACACTGACTACATCTTAGAAAAGCTTTTTTTATATTTCTTTATTTTTGTAACATCAATATAAAATATGTATAAAACACAGTTCTTATAAAATAAACCACCCATACATATTCCTTTACCTTGAACACAATAATTGTCATGATCAGAACTCTTCTTTCTCCATTATTTACTTTTCCTTCTTAGTGGAAGTACCTCCCAAAAACTTTCTTCTTTGAGAAAACATATGCAGGTACAATTGTGGGAATACTGTAACCAAATGAAACTTTGCATCAGAACGGTCACATAATGTCATAATCCAAATTACACTAACATGTATGTTTTACAATTTTTAATTCTACTGAAAATTACTAAAATTCAAAACAGCATCTATCTTGCTTTAAGGAGTGTGATTCTATAAAAAGTAGCATGCCTACAATTTTCTAGGGATTCCAAACCAAAGTCAAATTTAACACTTCTGACAAAATCTCTGTATTTGTAATCTCAAACTTGTAAACCCACACAGACAAATAGCTTAGGATAAATAAGGGAAGTCCATATTGGAATGCTAGTAATATTTCAAATAAATAAGGATTCACAGATACAGAAGGTATTCCTAGTGATATGACAATAGTCTCTAGTTATGAACAATGTGTTGTAAAGGAGATAACAACCAAAGTAAAATAGTTGCAACTGTCAAATAGTAAGATTCATTTGAGCAAAGGTTTTGCCTGATTGAAAATGTTGTAATGGAAGGAATAGATGAAGCCACCTTCATTTCAATGGCTCTCACAGTTGTTTTGTACATTTGGTCAAGAGCCAGTGTTGGATAGGGAAAAGAGGAAGGACACAGTCAATCAGATAACAGCTGGAGTCTAAAGAGAATTTTGGCCTGTTCTTAATAAAATGCAAGTTTAGGCCTTTTTATCAATGAATAACTGTGAACTATACAACAGATGTTCACAGCAACATACGAGGGATGATGCAATGCACAATATAGTTCTGTCTACTGATACTGAAGCTGGAATGTTTAAATTGTATGATGGCGCAGTTTGAAAATTGTGTTACATAGGGTATTTTGTCTTCATAGGTAGCTTTGTAGAAATCTGAACTACAAAACAAAACTAACACTTTACTTTCACAAACTTTTAAAGAGCAGCTTAGTGCAGTTCGTCATTTGTTGCCCAAACGGCACGAACCACGTGAAATTCACAGGGACATATATAGTGTGTACAGGGATGACTGTATGGACCATAGAAATGTTTCCATGAATGTTTTCCAAGAGAGCTGTGTAAACATTAGTGTTTCGCCACCCTTTGCACATATGGTAACCGTGCAAACTTGCAGAATGTAAGCCCAGTGAGGCATTCAGAATGAAACTTAATCTGCCAAGAAGTTTCAGCAAGGCATTGATTTTGAATGCTGGTGTCTGCAATTGCAAACCTCATCACAGCAGTTCCACATTTCCTATGGTGCGAAATATGATATTGTTCTTTAAATTCCATAGAGTTAATGTTAGCTAGGTGTCTAAGAACCTGACAGACAACCACAGGGGCCACAGAATGATGACAAGCTTTGCACACAAAAGCCACAGATGGGCATGATTTGCTGAAAGAAATTGTCATTGGTGATGAGTCATGGGCATTTCACTACACAGTTGAAACCAAGCAGGTCTCTGTAGTTTCAAATCTGCTGGTACCCTGTAAGAAAAAAAAATAATGATAATAAACTGATTCACTCTGCTAGAAAAGTGCTTTTGACATTGTTCTGGGATATGCATGGAATATTATGGTGAACTTTGCTTAACATAAGACCACTGTGAATGTTTAAGTATACATTAAAACTGGTTAATTCACATCATGCCCTTCATGACAAATGCCACTACATTAATTCTGATTGTGTCAAACTTCATAGTGCTTGCCCCCACATTGCTGCTCCTGTTCATGACAAAATAGCCAAATATGGGTGGAGGTGTTCCAGTATCCACCACAGAGTCTAGACCTAGGTTCATCGGACTTTCATCTGTTTGGTACCATAAATAAATAAATACTGTCTGGCCAATGCTTTGCAATATATACAGAAGTGAAATCAACAGTCTAAACATGGGTATACTCTGACAAATAGCGGAAAAAGTTATCCTAGTGACACTCTTGACAACCACATTGATATTGCCATGTGGGAAAGTCCAATGTTGGCAACAGAGGTAAAAACTTCCCAGTCAGCCTTGTTAAGAACCACATGGGCAAGTATCCAGGGAAATGATGATGGGGTACTAACAGGAAGGCCAGGAAAATGGTTCCTACCACGTAAGTTGTCATACACACTCTAGTGGCTAGATGGTAGAAGGCTAGGGCTGCACAGTCAAAGGAGAATGCCGAGTAGGTGTCATGCAGCACAAGAAAATGTGTGGAGAACCATTATTTAGAAGACAAAGATCAAGCAGTGTTAGAAAATTTCACCCCACAAGGAAGTATAAACATTGAAGTCACCCAATAGTAGAAAGGATAGAGGGGGAGACTGGGAAATCAGTGCAGCCAGTATGTGTTGTGGTCTTCAGCTACCTTCCAGCAGAAGGTAAACATTGGAGACACTTTAGTCTTTATAGCCACAGCCTCTAAAGGTGAGGTGTTGACAGGGAACAGTCATACTGTAAATAGAAGTAAGGAAATATGTACAAACATTACTTGACACCCATGCGTGTATGATCCCTACAGTAATCCCTATAGCCATGCAGGGCAGGAGTCTGCATAGTAAGAAACCAAGTTTCCTGTAAGGCGATGCAAAAAGCAGGTGAAGAACTGAGAAGCGGTCATGGCTCAGCCATGTGGGGGAGGAGGAACTGCAGCAATTACGCTAAAGGATTAAATTTTGAGTTAACCAGGATGTCATGAGTAGAATGGGAAGGCAGTTCATTCTGCAGGGTCACCTGCTAACACAACATGAGAACCAGACGATTTGAAGACCATCAGTTCTGGAGATTTGGTGAGCGATAGGTTCTCGGGCAACATAACAATTTCCAGCACATCCTAAGAAGCAAAAGATGTGGGAAGGAGAGGTGTAGGAACCACCTAAGACAGTTTTCTCTTTTTTCTTCTTTTTCTTGGCCGCCCACTGATATTTAGGTTTTGAGGGCTGGGTAGCTTCAGGAAGTGATGACAATCAGCAATCCCTTCAACCAGCAGCTTGTGGATCCTTCAGCCACTAGCTGGAATCCTCTGTTCCACTGGTGGAAACCTTGGAAGGTAGTGTTCTGAGGAATCCCTTGTTAGTGAGTGGGACCAAAGAAGACTGTTGCTCCTGTGGCGAGGGATGGCGATTGTTGTTCCCAGTAGTTGGGGGGGAGGGGGGCACGAGGGAGGGACTGCTTACAACACAGGTGTTGGGGGAGCAATAGACGGTGAGCCCACAACCACCTCCTCTGTAGACACAACAGACAAAGTGGACACTATGTATCTCTAGATTAGCGTGTGATTCGTCATCGGAATTCAGGAGGCGATCTCTATGGAATATAATTCTTTGGACCATGTTTAAACTTTTGTGTGGAGTGGCTGATACAGAAACATCACCCATCTTTTCACAGTGACTAAGAATGGAAAGGCAATGCTGCCTCTATCAGAACTGACCCATTTCTCATTTTTGACATTATTGGCCAATTCCCAAAATTTATCCTCTAATTGTTCGGGGGGGGGGGGGGGAGGCTTTGTTTCCATAAAGGATTACCTATGATTTCTTGAGTACATAAGGAATAGGAATATGGGTGAGTATGGCTCATCCCACAAGTCTGATAGTCCTCCCATGGTGTAACCAAGGAAGTGAATGATTTGGGCATGTGCGCACACACACACACACACACACACACACACACACACACACACACGACTGGCTACCATGCTGGATATAACACAATCGTTGTAATTGATGTACCACATAAGGTGTCCTAGCTCAATGCCAGGATTTAGGGTGCAATTAATTAGAATAAAGAGTACAAGACTTAAGGTGTCCTCCTCCAAATGGACTGAACTTTGGAAAAATTCTGAAAAATGTAGTCAAACCTGAATAGGGGACCGTAACTTTTAACACCACAAAGCTCGTAGATTCCTTTTAGTCCTCTTTTATAACAGGTAGGAATACCTTGAGCCTCTTCTACCCCCTGACACTGCAGGGTGATAGTGACTGGTTACTAATTTCCCAATGAAATAATTTTGGCCCTTGTTGACAAACATCTCCAAACAATTGTATGAAATCTAGCCGACCACTTCAAAGATACAAATCACTTCCTTCACTGAGGCTCCATATTCCCACCCTTGTACCTCCTTACTCGTCACTTCCCAATGCAATTTTTACCCCACCAATTTCCTGGCAATGCCAAATTGATGATCCCTTGATGACTCAAAATGTGTCTTACCAATTCATTCCTTATTTTCATCGAGGTATGCCAGAAATATCTTTTCTCCACAATTTGGTTCAGTACCTCCTCATTAGTTATACAATCCAACCACCTAATCTTTAGCCTTTGTCTGTAGCACCACATTTCAAAAGCTTTTACCCTCTTCTAGTCTGAACTATTTATCATCCATGTTTCACTCCTATATAAGGCAATACTCCACAATGTTTTCAGAAAAGACTTCCTAACAATTCAATTAATATTCTATGTTACTAATTTCTCTTTTTCAGAAATGCCTTTCTTCCTATTGCCATTCTGCTTTTTGTTTCATCGGTACTGTGATCATCTTAAGTGCATTAATTTATTGTTGTCCTTCATCTATGATTTTCTGTATACGTTGTTTTACTTCAATTACTAGTTTTTAAAGTGGGGGGGGGGGGGGCTGTTGCTGCACTTAAGGATTTTCAGGTCTATGTTGATGTCTGTCAGGCTGTATTTAATGCCCATAAGACGTTTGGCAAATGTAAGAGTGACAAATATTACTTTCATTGTTCTCCTGTGTTGTTCTATCATCCAGACAGCTCCAATGCAGGACAATGTTCATTTAAAAGACTGACTTTTATATGAATTTTTGTTTTAATCTTGCGATTCTGTTTGTCTATAATGTTTTTGTCATACCTATTCTCCACAGCAATTAATTAATTATTATTTGTAACTCATTTTTGTAATTGTCTTCATTAAGTGTAATTTTGTTCAGTCTGTGCAGAATGTATGGGATACTGGCTAGTTTGTGTGCAATCAGATGATTTAAGTTCTTATGACGGGCTGTATTTGTGGTGAAGACACAGGACTATGTAGAATTTATGTTCATTGTTCAGCCTGCGTATTGCAATGTTCAGGAAACTTAGCATTCATTATATTCTTTTTCTATGGTGAATTTTATTTTTGGATGTATGGTATTTATAGTATTGTTGAGTTCTTGGATCCAACCTGGTGTTTCACCTAGGAGGTATATGATGTCATTTACATAGTAGTACCAGCATACTATCATGTATTGTTTTGCTTTTATTATGTTTTCAAATATTTTGTTTCCTATGCGATTGAGGAAGGTGTTTCTTAGGAGTCCGCTAATGGGTGATTCCAAGTGCAAATCTATTTCTTGTGAGAAGAACTGGTTGTCAAATTAAAAATAATTTTGTTCCTTAATTAGTTATAGAAGGCTTATTATTTCTGTAATATAGAGTTTGAGAATGTTCTACTACTGCTGTAGTTTCTGTTTAACGATGACAATGGTTTCTGTAGCGGGGATGTTCATCTACATTGATGTGATGTTGAATGAGGTAAGTGTGGCTTTCATGGGTGTGTGATTTTTTTTTTTTTAAGCTCTTTGGAATCTTCTGTTATCTGTGTATACATAATGTTTCTTTAAGTACATTTGTATTTCTCTGGCTAGGTGGTATGTGGGTACACTTCTGAAATAAATGACAGGGTAAAATTTTGTATGTGGAGATTTTTTTGTATGTGGAGATTTATAGTTGAGTAATCTTAAATTGAACCCAGATGCAGTGGCAGACTAAGAGGGAGTGGAATTCCCCTGGCCTCTCATCTTGGAGGGAGGGGCCTACAAATTCACCCTTTTATTTTTTGACCACCTTTGGCTACTTGTTTTGGGGACCTCCAAATCTCAGAAGCTACCAGACAGTTGAAGTAAGCCACAACTGCTTCATGCACCTGTGTGCCTTGGTGTGTGTGTGTGTGTGTGTGTCTTTCCTTTTTCCCCCCTAAGGTAAGTCCTTCCACTCCCAAGATTGGAATGACTCCTCATCTACTCCCTTAAAACCTGGATCCTTCCCATTTATCCCTCTCCTTCCTTCCTCTTTTCCTGATTAAGCAGCCAATGATTGCGAAAGCTTGAATCTTTGTGTATGTGTGTGTTTTTATTTGTATTTTTGTATCTGCCAATGAGCTTGTGCTTTGGATAAGTTAAACAATCTATATTTTATATACATATTTATGTTATTTTATAGAATTCACAAAATTGCATAACTCCACATTATAATTTTCACAAGAAGTAGTTAGCATTCATTCATGAAAGCTTGCACAGCAGTGTAATTTGTCAAAGATCAATTTACGCTGACATAACTGTAGTCAGTTGATCAATTTGGGTGCCTCAATAATTTATTTGATTTCTTTCAGCAGTGTCTACGTTGTTTCTGCTATCTTTGTGTTGGATCACTGGTTAATGGTGTTCCATAGTTGTCTTCACAAAAATTTTCTGTTTGTAGTATGGAAAAAATATGTCTTTTATCCAACTACTGGACTGTAAAAAGTAAGAGAAACACCGAGAAAGATGAACAATACACTACTTTGTAACTATTTATGATCAGCACAAACTAATCAATGTTATAAAAACAGTTTATCATTATTACAGTTTTCTTCTGAAACATGCATCCTAAAACACATATTCCTCTTATTATCCAGAGAAATAAATGATTCCTCGAATAAAAGAATGTCTTCGTTGCAAAATTTTTTATTTAAATGACGTGTTTTGCCCGGTTAGGGCATCTTCAGATACCTTATCTGATGTCCCTGTACCACAGAGTAGGTCTTAAACTTATTTACCATATACAACATGCTTTAGTATTGGTCCTGGTACTGCCTGGGGCGGCGTTCACATGTCTACTGCGGATAATTGCCAATAAAGTGTAGTGCTCCAAAACGAAATAAATGTTCTATCAATAAGACAATTAAGACGAAAGGTAAAACAGTGGAAAGCACATATTTAATACACTGTTGGCCATTCAAAATGCGACACAAACACCAATATGTACCGGAGATATCGCAACTTCCCATAGGAACTGAGAAAGATGATAAAATCAATATTGAATGTTGCAGCCATTGCTAGCTACAACCATGGCTACACACATCAACATTCAATTAAAGAGGCTCTTGATGTGTCATTGGAACTAGCAGTCTATACTTCTGTCACACATGGCCAGAATTGATCTGGTGTAAGGTGGGAAGTCATTCAGCAATCAGAGATGGGGAGAACAGGGATATAATACTGGCTGGTTAGTGTACCAGCAACAGGTATTAGGGGGCTGCACAAGTGAAGTCCAATCCCACCCCAAAGCACAATACTTGGTGCACAACAAGTATGGTGATACATAATCTGACAGCTCAAGACTATCTCACCACAATGTCTCTAGGCTCCAACCCAACTATCATGTTGGTGTGCCGTTTACTGCACCATTTCCAATGCAGATGTCTGTGGCATTGACTCAGTAATGGATACCTTGCAGACAGTCCACTCTGCAGCAAATGAGTTTGAATGGTATGAGTAGACACTGCTTGTTCCACAACAGACAATTTGTTGTGATAAGGTTTGTGATGTGGCAGAGCACTCAATCACTGCTAAGTGCACACTCTGCCAGCCATCACATGCCATCGTGCAACGAGGTGGCTGCAATCCATCTTGTCAGCCCATCACTTCCTCCTGGAACCAGAGATTAACTGATCCACATCACAGTTATTGGGTTATATCCAAAATGATCACGATTTCTTGGGGGGGGGGGGAGGGGGGGGGGGGAACAATCCCTGTAGGCAACTATTTCTCCTTGGTATAATTCCAAAACATGCTCGAAAGATACCGAAAGACACTAGACACTCACTGCCTTCTACAAGCCATACTGTATCTTCTCATACAAAACAAAAGCATGAAAGAAAAATTCCAATATGTACAAAAGGCCATCTGAACCTCCTTTATGTAGTGCTTGCTGCTAGGCACATCCATGTTGAAATGCTGATAATGTGTACCTCTCGGCACCACAGATGCGTGCTGCTAGTTTTACTTGTTTTGGATGCTTGCTTTAGGGTGTTGTATTTTGAGTGGCTAGCAGGGTATGTGTATGTAATTTGAAAGTTATTCATAAACATAATCAATTATTATTTTCACTTACTTGGTATGTAAAGCAGCATAATGATAATGACAAAGTAGCTATAACTGAATGTGAAATTAAATGGATTTGGTAAACTGACACTCCACATGTTTGTCTTTGAAATATATTTTTGGGCAGCATACATGCACAACAGTTCTCCTGTTACTCCAATTGGATACAAAGCCATAAAGAAAGTATACCTGGAACATAAATGGACGGTTATGTAGCTAACTGAATAAATAACATTGAAAAATCTGTATACGTGTGAAAAAAGGCCCCCTCCCCCAAACACACACACACACACACACACACACACACACACACACACACACACACACACACACACAGAGAGAGAGAGAGAGAGAGAGAGAGAGAGAGAGAGAGAGAGAGAGAGAGAGAGAGATTGATTTTAAAAATGAGGTACATAATAATCTACCCAAAACAGTATATTCCCTAGGACATTTTATTTCAGTTTGGAATCATTTTGTCTACTAAGATATAACTGATTCAAGTGAAATACTGTATCTGATCATCCCTGAACACAAAAGCACTCTATAAAATAGAATGCAGATTGTTAAATGCATTGGTTTTAAAAAGTCTTCATTATGTCAATCATTTTGAATTTCTTTTGTGCCTATGCTCCAAACAAACCTTGGTATCCAAACTTTGACCCTAATTATCTAAAACCTGTCATGGTTTGATCTATCTGTAAATACAGACACCATATAAATGTATCACTAAAGGATAAGTATACATCTTGTTAAGAGTTTAATCATTTAATTAATGGTCCACCCCCTCACTGATCACAAAAAAGCAGGAAGTGAACAGCTTTTAATTCATGTAAAGTAAATAAGGAATGTATAATGTATCCATACGTACCTGCACCATATCAAAGCATGTGGCACAAAACCAATAATATTGAGTGTATAATAAAGGTAACGAATTATTTCCGACATAGACCAAGCCAACATAGCAAAGGATACTCCAATACTAAGTGGTGCTGTTGGAGTTGCTAGAAGAATGCCACAAACTGCAAATACTCGTGAAAAAACTTGGCATGTTGTTACCACAACACTGGATGGAACAAGCTTCACGGCTGCATGAAGTATCTGCAAAATGTATGCGCATTTCATAAATCTGCATCACAGTTTCACGGAAAAGCAGAAAAGATTCACACATTCAAAGAAAGAATAGAGATTGTGAAAATGTAATAGGTAAGTTAATTTATTGTATTGCTGTATAACTTTGTGAGCCTTGTAGCACTTCCACTCAACGATTTTTCGTTGCTTCTCAGAAATTTCTCACCTGCAATTTTACATTACTTTCCTCTCTTTGTCTCATTTCAATCGCATAAAGACACAAAAAAATGGGAACATTGAAAAGACTGTAGTGAAAATTAACAATTATGTCACTTTGACTTGCCAAGTAATTTTACACACTCAGTTCACCCGAGCAGTACATAAAGTCAAAGGGATTGTTTTAAGGCAGTCTTTCTAGTTTCCTTAAAAAAGGACTGAATGGTGTACAACAAAAATTTAGCAGAAGACAAAGTTGGAATAAAGACACATTCCTACAATACTATGATTATGGCTAAAACTTAGTTTAAGAAATCAAAAGAGAAGATTGTATATGTGGAAAAACCTGGAAAAATATTACTCTAATTATAACTTTTTGGTTAAGTACTGCAATTTAAAAGAGAAGAACATGTATAAATGTAGGTAATCAAGGGATGTAACCTGAATAAATCAAAAGAACCAGAGGTTAATGGACAGACAGTATAAGGCAATGAATAACTGAAACAGGAGAAAGAAAAACAGCAGGACTAATTTTTATGTAGGCATTATTTATGCATTTTGACCTGAACTATAAAATGATACTGGAAACACTGTATCACCCAGTGTTTGCATAAACTGCATACAGTTGCAATGAGTAATAATGCAATATAATGATATTATAACATTATGAAAACACCATATGAAGCTCAGAATTATCTTTTTCATATGAGAATGGGATAATAGGGCTTGTGACAAACACTGAGAGCCAATAGGTGGGCCTGAAGGTTGGAATCAGTTCAGAGGGACAAAAATATCAAGTGAATCTCCTGACACCCCTGATACTCAATCTGGGCATAATGAAATAGTTTGTATTTCACTTGACAACCACACCGTATTCCAGTCAACATAGGAGCTAAGTGTCTGCAGAAGATTGCCTTGTGATATATTCAGCAGAACCACCACTGCTATTGTCATTGCTACTGACCATTGCAGGCAGCATGCTGGATGGGTCATGTTCAAAGTGCTCTTCCAGCACAGAATATTCGTACATATTCTACTGGACCAAGAACACTCTGCTATCGTAACTGTTCAGTGACACATCCCTGTAACGTTATTTTCCATAGAAGTGCAGGTGGGGGGGGGGGGGGGACATTGGGACACAATCACCAGTTCAGTGTCCAAACATCTTCCGGTCAGCTCGACCAATGCCAGTGTTAGCAGCTGCAATGCTGATGCTACCTGCTCCAATACAGGCACTATTTTGATGGACATCAGCTGGAATACAACAACACTGGAAAATTCTGCTTCAATGATGTCACCTTCAATTCCCAACTGGTGTTTCCTTGTCATAATGGGTGCCAACTGCACCTCCAACATGCACCCAATCAGTACTGACACCACCCTCACTTCCCAAGGTGCCCTACACCTCACATTTTGAGATGTTCATCAAAGAACAAGACATAGAGGTGAACCCAGCATATCAATAATGGACGTGGGAGGGGGGGGGGGAGGTATGCTTAGCACATGTGTACCACATTCATCAATATGTTCCAATACAGGTGAACTGGGAGTATTCATACATTCAATTCACCAACCTATGTCTCATACAACCACTCCACTAACAAAACCACCACCTCCAGCTGCTATGTTCCAAGTGACACCTAGCAATAAGTGCAAGTGGGGACTGGAGGTTAGGGAAGGGAGGAGGGAAAGATACAAGGTTTCCCATCAACTCAGACTCTGCCATGGACGTTAATTGCAATTTTCCCTACAGCTTCTAGCACAATTAAATTGTTTTTAGAACTTGGGACAAATGCTCCACTTACAGGTGTAAACCAGCACTGCTGCTACACTCTTAAATCCTCAAACATATGTAGATGTGGGGTCCCCTGTACTCTCTTCAGTTGATCGACACTTGGTAAATTATAACAAGCAAAGCATTCCTGTTCTAGGAAAGTTCATGGCATCAGCGACATATAAAAATGTGGTTCAACTCTTGACATTTTTAGTGGTAGACAACACTCATACTGCCAATTTCTTCGGTATGGATACCTTTGAGTTTTCTATAACTGACTCCATTCACCTTGTTTCTGAATATGTTCCTACCAGCAAATTGAGACATTATCCTCTGAATTTTCATCCCTTTTTTCAGAAGGATTAGGTTGTGCTACAACTTTTACGACATATATTACCGTCAAGCCTAAGGCTCGCACTCGATTTTTCACTTGTGTGCTGTATCCATTGCTTTGCGTGACCAAGTTAAACAAGAATTGGACAGGTTGACTTCTCTGGCTGCCCTGCAACCTATTCCCTCCAGGAGTGGGCATCGCCTGTGATTGTCAAAAAGTCTGTGGTGATTACTGGAGGCAGGAAAGCCAAATAACCATGCACTTTACTGTTACACAATTTTATTCACTGTTGATCATACAACGTTCAAACCGTGACTGTTTAAACATGGTGGTAGCCGAGAAAGCAAGAGACAAAAGCAAAGATATCACACTTCATTCGAAATGGTGGTTAGCACCGCCACACAGACCCCCCCCCCCTCCCGGAGTACAGAGTACTCCTGAGAGCCTTGAGGGGGGGAGGGGTGTCGGATTCAAAATCACTGGGGGAAAAACATACCGAGGGTATTACACAAATGGTGAGTTCAAGTGTTCCCACTGGAAAAGTTGGACGGGGTAGTAGCCGACGAGCCGTTGGGCCGCCAACAATGAAATTCTGCAGACGAGGTGGTAGCGTGACCTGTCGTGAGAGACGCCGGCTCGAACGGGAGCCACAAGCTGGAATAATAATAAGCACAGGGGCCGGAGTAAGGGGACTGTAAGGGCGGATGGACGGTGTCATCAAGCAAGAACACGAACTTGCACGTTTGCAGGTCCGAAGGTACCCTTACAGGGGAAGAAAGAGTGGCTGGCAGGAGGGGGCGGAGAAGCTGCAGCACAGATGTGGCAGACTCAAAGGACTAGAGAGGGGAGATCCTCAAGCGAGGGAGGTGGAGACGGGGCAACAAGCTAGCCAGGTAAGGTGAGCTGTTGCCTGTATACGAATTGCGCAACGGTGCCACGGAGGTCCTCTTTGAAGGTTGAACGCAGGCCAAGAAGGACCAGAGGAAGGGCGTCGAGCCAAAGATGCCCATGGCACCGAAGGGCCGCCTTGAGGGTCCAATGCCACTGCTCTACCAGCCCGTTACTTTGAGGCGATAATAGGCGGTGGTGTGGATCCAGCGAATACCACAAAGATGACATATATTGGTGAAGAGGGCACTGTCGAATTGGTGTTCCTGGTCAGTAGTGATGACTGAGGGGCAGGCAAAGCGAGCGATCCAGTAAGAAATGAAAGCCCGAGTGACAGATTCGGCAGTGATATTAAGCAGAGGTGTGGCTTCCATCTATCTCGTTGTGCGGTCGATCATTGATAGGATGTATCGGTAACCGTCGACTGACAGGAGAGGATCGTCAAGGTCCAAATGGACGTGTTGGAATCTGCTGGACGGAGGAGAGAATGAGCCAAGAGGAGGGGAGGTGTGAGACGAGACCTCGTTGCGCTGGCACGCGACACAAGAGCGGGCCCACACCTGGCAATCCCACAGCGAAACGTTCGCACATCAGGCGAGTTGAGGCCTTGACAACCGGCTGTGCGAGCTCATGTAATTTCTGGAAAATGAGACGTCGAAAGGAGGGAGGTATGAAGGAGCAGAGTTTGCCCGTTGAGTCGTCACACCATACCTCGCCGGTGACGCCCTGAAAGGTGGTGCAGATGGGATGTAGGAAAGAGGAAGGGTCAGAGATGAGGGCAAGGAAGTCATTGTCAGCGGATTGTAGGGCAGAAAGGTTGGAGGGACTGATGACAGTGGACACAGCATTGATCCGTGAGAGGAAGTCCGCCACCACATTATCCGCGCCCATAACGTACGACACGTCCAACATGAATTGAGAAATGTAGTCCAGGTAGCGGAAGCACTGAGGGGGCGAGTCAGACAGAGGATTTTTGATGGCAGCTGCCAGCGGTTTAAGATCGGTAAGAACATAAAAGGGACGACTCTCAAGTTTCGAGCAGAAATATTTCATGGCCTTGTAGATGGCAAGAAGTTCTCTGTCAAAGGCCGAATACTTGCATTGAGCATTATTTAGTTTTTTGGAAAAGAACTGAAGGGGGGAAATTACACCGGCATGTAATTGGCTAAGAACCGCACCAATGGCGGAGTCACTATCGTCAGTTGTGAGGAAGACTTCCGCGTCAGGATGCGGATGAGCAACCATGATCGCCCGAGCAAGTAGATCTTTGAGTTTATTGAACGATTATATCATTTCGCTCATCCAGGGAACTGCACAGTCACCTGACGTGTGTTTGCCAGCCAATACATCTGTACGCGGGGCCTGAACCTCAGCCGCACTAGGCAGGTGCCACCTGTAGTAGTTAATGGTGCTGAGGAACCGACGAAGCTCTTTGTAAATACGGGGGCGCGTGATGTTTTGGACCGAGTTGACCTTGTCAGTGGGAGGGAGAGGGAAGGGGGCGGCAACGCCTTCCAATGAGACTGTATACCCGAGGAACTGTACTGAAGGGAGATGCAGTTGGCGTTTGTCCTCATTCAACTCGATTCCTGCCTCGGATAACCAGTCAAGTATAATCAGCAAAGTGTCTTTTGGTTTCCTCGACTGAGGAGCTGAAGATTAGTATGTTGTCTAAGTATATGAAGCAAAATTTTAAGTCCTGTAAAACCTCATTAATGAACTGTTTCCAGGTCTAAATGGCATTCTTAAGCCCGAAAGGCATGAAACTATGCTGGAAAAGGCTGAGTGGGTTGGTGATGGCCGTTTTTTCCAATGTCTTCAGGGGCCATGGGAATTTGATGGTAAGCACGCTTACAATTGACAACCGAGAAAATTTTCGACCCGGCAAGTAGTTTGGAAAAGTCAGTGACGTTCGGAATCGGAAAGTGATCCATGATAGTCTTAGCATTGAGCTTGTGATAGTCGCCGCACATGCGCCATGTGCCGTCATGTTTCTTAACTAAGTGAATGGGTGACGCCCAACTGCTGCAATTTCGCTCGATCACACCAGTCAAAAGCAGTTCAGACAATTGTGCGTCAACCGTGCCTAATTTTTCGGGACACAGGGGGTGTGGTTACGAAAAAACAGGGATATTGTAAATGAGGCGCAGCCTGTGAACTATGCCGTTCGTGCGACATCAACTTGAAAGCAGGCGAGGGTGTGGCGCTAGGCGCGGAGGACCTAGTGTGTGCGACGGCAGGTTGCACAGAGTGACAGCTGACGAAGGTGGGCATGACATCGGCAATCCGCACAGGCGGGAAGGAGTTCGACAGCAGCGAGGTGGTAGCGGAGGTGGCCGAGAGCGGCATGCGCGTAGCCAGCCAACTCGAAGTAGTTGCTGGGGGTGACGAGTTGGGCGCTGGTGGTGTGCAAGTAGACGTGCATGGCACCGAAGCGGAGGTGGTGGCAGCAGTTGGAGTTGACGAAGCTGCCGCAGAACAGATGAGTCATGACTGCGAGCCACAGGCCGAAGCGGCAGCAGCAGCAGCGAGTGTCAGGGGAACAGGAGCCATAGCGCAGAGGTGGGGAGGCGATGCTTGTGCAGCTGGGAGGGGCAGGCAAGGCGTCGCGGGCTGGAGGTGAGGCAGCATTGCCAACATCACAGTGAGAGCCGGCTGGTGAAATCACAGTCCGCAATGTGGTGCACGCACAAGAGTTTGATTGCGGATTTGCGCAGAGCAGAAGAAGGAGTGCTGATGGGCACACACTGAGACACTTTGCTATCATTTGTAGAGGCAGGGATGGTGAACACAGTGGGTTGGATTAGGAAAGTCACTTGCAGAGCACTCAAACAAAGATACAATTGAGTGATTTGTGTTCAGTCGCGGACGCAACAGATTCCAGAGCATGGGAATGAGCCAAGAGTTTGCAACTGTCTTTCTAGACCTCCACGTACGAGCGAGGAGGAGCAGATGTGATACTCGGAGAAGGTAAAAGTTCCGATGAAGGAGCGGAGTCACTCAAAGGCAAAGCAGCACTGTAACTAACTGAGATTTGTGCACCGCGGAGCTGGAAAGATGCTCGAGGATTCGTTTTGCAGAGTCGAGCGCCGATAGATTGTCAGCCAGCCCTCGAGACAGGTTGTCATGTACACGTCGTAGCTGTTCCACTTGCGCGCATTCCGAATTAACCTTAATAATGGCACTTTGAAGTCTGGACACAGTGTCTGAGCACTCATGTATAACACTAAGGTGTTCACATTTTAACTGCTCGACTAGAGCTTGTTCTGCACATAATTTGTCAATCATTCTGCCTAGTTCGGAAATGGTCTCTAAACACTCGCAAATAACATTAAAGTTGGCACAGCTCGAAGGAGCACACTCGATAAAAGTATGAGGAGGAGAGTGGAACACTGCATATCAAATGACGTCCGGAGATAGTCCATGAAACGAGAGAAAGTCAATGTCAAGAATAGGCTCAGGAACACTGGCCAGTAGAAAACCTCATTTGAACATGTGTGAAGGTGAAAGCTGCACTTTGAGAGTTGTAGAGCCCGAGCAGCGAAGGTGCGAGTCGTTGTCAGCTCGAAGGAGCTTGTTGGTCGGTCACACAGGATTCGGGGATAGACAGGAGGCAGAAGTGAGACATCAGCACCAGTGTCGACGAAGAAGTTTAAGACAGAGTTCAGCTCGGTGACATAGAGACAGGCGCCGACCGTAGCGACACTGTGTACAGAGTTGAGAGTAGGGAGGCGCCTACAATCTGTATGGCAGGCAGCGGAGCATAGACTAGCCTGCCTACTTCATTTGGGTAGCTGCAAGGGGACCTGCACTTCCTCGGAGCGCTGCCAAAATGGCCATGA
Source organism: Locusta migratoria (assembly GCA_026315105.1). NCBI lineage: Eukaryota > Metazoa > Arthropoda > Insecta > Orthoptera > Acrididae > Locusta > Locusta migratoria. The sequence goes on from CM048745.1 coordinate 844,948,065, forward strand.
AAGAAACACTATGGATAACGAGGCTGCTTTTCCTGCGGAAAGCGTGGAGGGGAAGGGGTGTGCTCTCTTCTCTGGAGCTGACACCGTCCGGTGCCGGCAGCGGTTTCAGCATTGTAGAGACGATTTGGCAGGGTATGCCAGGTGGATCCGTGATCTCCTTTGGGTAGCGGGAATGGATTCGTGTGAAGGTAGGTGGGGATGGTGCAAGGCTCAGCGTGGCTGCCTGCGCGAGGCGAGACTCTCGAAGATGCGCTTCATGAACTTGGTCCACAATGCGTACGCGTTCACTAGGGGACTTGAGAATGTTGTATATCAATGCAGTCTGCACAGTCATTGGTAGCTTACTGGTCTAGATGGCCATGAGAGAGGGGTCAGACATGACCTGCACACTAAATCAAGAGCCCAAGGCGTCGCCATAGCTCGGAAGGTCTTTTGTCACCAAGTTTCTCCTCCTCAATTATATATCAAATCGTCTCTTCCACAGACCGGGTGACACGCTCTTGGATTTTTTTTTTTTTTTCTTTTTTGTGGTTTTAGGACGCACAACTGCTAAGGTCATTAGCGCCCAGACAAGAACAGAGATTCACTAGATCTCAAAAAATTAGTAACTGCCAGTTAGAATATCAAGAGAAGGCTAAAAACAAAGGATAAAAAACAATTAAAAGGGTTAAATATCCTTTGATAAATTGGCCAAGTTAATAAAACGCAAAACTCGAGCAGCTCCTCGTGTGTCATCAGCTAAAATTTCCTCCAGAGTAGACGGAAAGTGAAGGGCTACACGGAGATGATTAAAATTAACGCAAGACAATAAAATGTGTCGCACCGTCAGCAATGCACCGCAGGAGCACAGCGGTGCAGGGTCAGCGATTAGCAAATGACGGTGGCTGAAACGGCAGTGACCGATCCGCAACCGGGCCAGGATGACCTCCTCTCACTGAGAGGGCGTGAGGAGGTCCTCCAAGTGGTCGGGATCGGTTTTACAGTTCTCAATTTATTGTCGTACAGTGAGAACCACGCACTGTGCCAGGTCGACATGATATTCCGGCAAAGAGCCCGTTGAACATCGTCCGATTGGACACAAAAGGTAGCCATGCGAGGCAAAAGAGCTGCTGCCTTGGCTGCAATGTCGGCGGTCTCATTCCCGGGCACAACCACGTGGCCAGGGACCCACAGGAAAGAAACGTAGCAGCTGTCATCTGCTAGCAACTGGAGGGAGCGTTGGATCCCATACACGAGAGGATGGTTCGAGAAAGGGTCCTTAAGACTCTGCAGGGTACTAAGGGAGTCCGAAGATATGGCATAGAAAGGTTGGTGGTGGCGGTAGGTATACAAAACGGCCTGGTGGAGGGCAAAAAGCTCAGCCGTGAAATTCGAGCACCAGTCAGGGAGCCTGTATTGGAAACGGTTGTCCCCGACGAAGACAGATCCGACACCGTCAGTGCTCTTGGAACCATCAGTGTAAATAAATATAGCATTATCGAACCGCGAACAGAGTTCGACAAGCCTCGAGTGGTATACCAAATCCGGGGTGCTCTCCTTGGGGAGCGAACTAAGTTCAAGGTGAGTGTGAACCTGGGCCTGATGCCATGGTGGCAATGGGCTTTCACTCAACCGAAAGTTGGAAAGAAGGGTAAAATCGAGCTGCTGTAGCAGGCGGCGAAACCGAACGCCAGGTGGAAGCAAGGCTATCGCAGACAACTGATATTGGCGATCGAGTGAGTTGTCAAAAAATAATCTGTAAGATGGATGGTTGGGCATTGACCGCAGGCGGCATGCGTACCGACACAAGAGTATGTCACGCCGAGTGGGCAAGGGTAATACAGCAGCCTTGGCATACTGACTTTCAACAGGGCTGGTATAAAGTGCACCGGTTGCCAGACGTAATCCCCGATGGTGAATAGAGTTGAGACGGCGGAGAATCGACGGCCATGCAGAAGAGTATACAAGGCTTCCGTAGTCGAGCTTCGACTGGACAATGGCTGGTAAAGGTGAAGCAGGACGGTACGATCCGCTCCCCATGACGTGCCACTGAGGACACGCAGAACATTAAGGGATCGGGCACAACGGGCAGCCAGGTAGGACACGTGTGTGGACCAAAGACCCAAGAATTTCGTAGTCTCCACGAAAGGGAGAGCAACAGGGCCGAGACGTAGAGAAGGTGGAAGAAATTCCTTGTATCTCCAGAAGTTTATACACACCGTTTTCTCAGTAGAGAATCTGAAGCCGTTCACGATGCTCCAGGAATATAGACAGTCAAGACAGCGTTGAAGACAACGCTCCAAGAGACACGTTCGCTGGGCGCTGCAATAAATTGCGAAATCGTCTACAAAAAGGGATCCGGAAACGTCGGCTGAAAGGCAATCTACGATCGGATTGATTGCAATGGCAAAGAGAGCCACACTCAAGATGGAGCCCTATGGTACCCCATTCTCCTGGCGAAAGGTATCTGACAAAACAGAGCCCACCCGTACCCAGAACTTGCGATCCGCCAAAATGCTTGAATGAAACGAGGGAGGCGGCCCCGAAGGCCCCATGTGTGCAATGTGCGGAGGATGCCCGCTCTCCAACAGGTATCGTATGCCAAAGAACACCGCTACTGTTTGACGCTTCTTTAGAAAGTTATTCCTAAGGAAGGTCGACAACGTAACGAGGTGATCAGCAGCAGAGCGGTGTCGACGAAAACCGCATTGGACACTTGTTAGGAGGCGGCGAGATTCGAGGAGCCAGACCAACCGAGCATTAACCATGCCTTCCATCACCTTACAGACGCAGCTCGTCAGAGAAATAGGGCGATAGCTGGAAGGAAGATGTTTGTCCTTCCCTGGCTTGGGGATGGGGACAACAATGGCTTCACGTCAACGTGTGGGAACATGACCTTCAGTCCATATGCGGTTATAGGTGCTAAGTAGGAAACACTTGCCCGCAGGAGAGAGGTTCTTCAGCATCTCAATATGGATGGAATCGGGACCGGGAGCAAAAGCTTGGGACAGGGCGAGAGCACAGTCTAGCTCCTGCATGGTGAAGGAGACATTATAATTTTCATGATTAAAAGAGTGGAAAGAAGGCGGTCGTGCCTCCTCTGCCTGTTTGCGAGGGAGGAAGGCAGGGTGGTAATGGGCAGAGCTCGAAACATCCGCAAAGGAACGGCCCAGAGCGTTGGAAACATCAACAGGGTCCACAAGGACTGCATTCTCGACAGTCAGGACAGGAATCGGGGAGTGGACCTTGATGCCGGATAAACGACATATGCCACCCCAAACAACCGTGGAGGGAGTAAAACAGTTAAAAGAACTAGTAAAAGCAGTCCAGCAAGCTTTCTTGCTGTCGTTTATAACTTTACGGCATTGCGCTCGCAGTCGTTTAATTTATACAATTCTCCAATGTCGGGTGGCGGTGGAAGTTGCGTAAAGCACGTCGCCGGGCTCTAAGACCGTCGCGGCAGGCTGCAGTCCACCAAGGGACCGGGACACGTCGTGGAGAAGAGGATGTACGAGGTATGGAATGTTCGGCAGCTGTGAGAATAACCTCTATGAGGTATTTGACCTGACTGTCACAGCTGGGAAAATTCTGATTGTGAAAAACAGCCATGGAAGAATAAAGCCCCCAGTCAGCTTTAGAAATGTTGCAACTGGTGGGACGAGGAGATGGGGAATGATGCAGGAAGTGGATGACACAAGGAAAATGGTCACTGGAGTACGTGTCAGAAAGTGCATACCACTCAAACCGACCGGCAAGCTGAGGAGTGCATATCGCGAGGTCTATATGGGAATAGGTGTGTGTCGTGTCGGAAAGGAAGGTCGGTGCACCGGTGTTGAGGCAGACAAGATTGAGGTGTTGGAGTAGGTCCACCAAAAGGGAGCCTCTCTGACAAGGTGCCAGAGAGCCCCATAGAGGGTGGTGGGCATTAAAGTTGCCTACCAACACGAAAGGTGAAGGGAACTGGTCAACGAGGTGTAGCACATCTGCCCTAGTAAGGGCGGATGACAATGGCGAATAGATATTACAGAGGGAAAAGGAAAAGCTGCGGACGGCCACTGCCTGTAGGTGAGTATGCAATGAAATGGGATGGTGATAGACGTCGTCCCGAATGAGCATCAGAACCCCTCCATGGGCTGGGGTACCTTCCACAGGTGGCAGGTCGAAACGCACAGAGGTGTAGTGGGGTAAGTCTGCACGATCACTTGGACGTAACTTAGTTTCTTGGAGACAAACTAGAAGCGGGCAGTGCAATCGAAGGAGTAGTTGTAATTCCTCCTGATTGGAACGAAAGCCGCGAATATTTCATTGTAGGAATGCCATGATAAAAAATAAGAGAAGAAGGAAATAAAAAAAAGGAACAAGCAGGTGGGGTCACCTCGACGGCCGCTGAGTACCGGATTTCCCGAGGGAGCACTACTGTCGCCATCTAGAGGCAGAGAGTCATGTTCCATAGGTTCAAACGAATCATCTGCCACCTTCCCGAGTTTATCAGGAGGGGCAGCTTCCGCCGCTGGTAAAATGCCGGTTGCCCGGCTAACAGTAGTGCATCCCATCGAGACAGAAGATGATCAGGGCTGATTACTGTTGGATGGCGTGACGGATGGGTCACGCCTTGGCGGGGAAGGTGAGGAACTCTTTTTCTTGTTGGCTGTTCTGGAAGAGTGACGGTGAGAAGAGGCAGTTGATGGTTGGGAAGCCTGAGAACGCAGAAAATCCTCACGGACGGGTTCCTTTTTCAAAGTCCGGACATCTTGTTTAGGTGCCCGCGGTTTACTAGAGGTTGACGAAGACTGAACTTTAGAAGCAGCAGGAGGAAGCGGGGACGTGGAACGGGCAATCTTCAGGCTGGCGGATCGCACAACTGTGTCAGCAAAAGTGAAATCACAAGTCTGGGTACTTGAATCCTTAGTAGGTCGGGTGGAGGTGAGGACTTGACTGTATGTGCCCGCTGGGAGGACAGTGGGCTTTCGACTCGCCAACAACTTTCGAGCGGCAGATGTTGATACCTTTTCCGTAACCCGAATTTGCTGGATGACCTTTTCATCCTTATATACAGGGCAGTCTCGAGAGGAAGCCGCATGGTCACCGTTGCAGTTAAGGCAGTGAGGGGACGGAGGTGGGCAATCCCCCTCATTGGCGTCCCTACCACAAGTGACACATTTTGCTGCATTTGGGCAAGATTGACGGGTATGGTTGTATCTGTGGCTTTGGAAACAGAGCGTTGGGTTTGGTATATAAGGGCGGACAGAGATAACTTCGTACCCTGCTTTGACCTTCGACGGGAGTTCAACTCTGTCGAACAACAAAAACACAGTACGAGTTGGTGTCAGCTGGTTATCTACCTTTTTCAAATCCCTATGCACGGCCGTGACACCCTGATCGGACATGTAGTTTTGTATGTCTTCATCAGACAACCCGTCAAGGGATCTCGTGAAGACTACCCTCCGTAACGAGTTGAGTGTGCGATGTGCTTCTACCTTGACAGGAAACGTGTGTAACAACGTAGTCCGGATTAGTTTCTGGGCTTGGAAGGTGCTGTCCGATTGCAGCAACAATGTGCCATTGCGCTGACGTGAACAGGTTCTAACAGGGCCAGCAATTGCATCAACACCTTTCTGAATGACGAAAGGATTTACGGAATTGAAATCTTTACCGTCGGTGCGAGAGACAACAAGAAATTTCGGTAGATTAGGCAGAGTCTTCTTTTTCTGAGGCGAATCTATCTTACGTTTCTGGGTCAACGTCACTGAAGAAGAGAAGGAAGTCATTGCGGGTGATTACCGGCGTCTCCGATGGCGCGCTCCTTCCTAGTGGGGGCCCTCTCCAAGGGCTTACCCGCCTTAGGTGATTGTTCACACCTCAGGTCACACCTTCCGAGAACTGACGGAGGCACCAATCGGCACGTTCGGAAGGTACCAGCTCGGGTAATCACCCCTTCCTGGGCCTGGCCTTTGCCAGGGGGTACGTATATGCCCTACTTGTCTACCCGGGGCAGGGAATTACGCGTTACCCCGTCACCTGCTACGCATGATAATGCGTGGGTTGGCCTTCTGACACGCACAGGGAGGAAAGAAAAAGAATAGAGGAAGTGAAGAAAAAGAAGGAAAGAAGTGTCTCAAATGCCGAAGCGGAGACTAATGAGGAGGAGAAGAAAGCTAGGAGAGTACAGAAAGGAGAGGAAGGCAGAAACAAAGGTTAGGAAAGGAAGGAACCAAGGAATAAGAGAAACTACAACAATAAACCACCTTAACTCGCGAAAGACACCCGTCTCCGGGCGAAGGCATAAACCGGGAGGGAAAGTGAAGCAGCCAGGGGGAGAAGGAAGGCTGCTTCGGCTCGGGGCCCCGTGCGCGCCACACACGCACCCACAAAAGAGCCGTGCGTCCCCTGGGGGGACGCTCCTGGATTGTCTTTTTGTCATTGTCGTAGCGGTCCCGACAGAAGTAACCAGGTCACAAATTAGATCCACGAGGTCATGCAGTGAGGTTATTAAACACAGGTAGCGAGTGGAATCATCCAAATTGTAATGTTCGAATATGCGCTTGATGAGAGCAAAGCAGGTAGTCGGGGAGTCGAATGAGAACTGAGGCAGCTTCGGCAGGCGGCTCGGCGGCGGAGACGGAGGGGAGCCAGGAGGTGGCGGAGTGACTGCAGCGTTTGGATTGTCGAACGGCAGAGGCTCGGAAGCATCACTTGGCGCAGCAAAGGACACAGGCGGCGCCAAGGCATGGGTCGTTAGTCCAGCAAAGTGCGAGTGTGGAAGCGTACCACTTCGCAACGAAGAAGGGACGCTCGTAGGTACAACACAAGGTAGCACATACTGAGGAGCTCCCACATTCGCAGGGTACACACAGTCGACGAAACTGTGAGGGTTGTATGACGGATCGGTGCCTCGCATGTTCACTCAATGCACAAAATGAGGCAGCTGAGATGGCACAGCAGTAGGGGGCTGCGCTGCCGGAGACAAACTCAAATGAGAAAAGTAGGCACAATGTTCAGCGCACACATGGTTACTGTGTTGTCCAAGTTCAAAAGGTGCACTTTGCGGTACAGCACTTGACGAAGCAAAAGTACGGAGGCCACCCGGGTGTCGGCCGCTGGCCGCAGTACCGGCGGAGTGATACACTGGCATGCCTGGTGTGGCAGTGGGTGGTTGCATGTTTGAATTTTGCACAAGATTCGCATTGCAGCTTGCATTATTCAAAACACAAAACTATTGAGAGCGCTCAAACGACAAAGAAGCATACATGGGAGTGCTTGAAAACATTTGCGGCATAACAAAGCCACAGTCACATGGTTGAGGCAAGGCACTGTTAAACTGCGGCGACGTGAACACTCCTTCCGGCGAAAGTCCGGACAAGAACGGCAGCCTGGCATTATGGGGACTGCTGTCACTTGTGAAGACACTGTGAGCCACAGGTTGATGAGGAAGTGAGTCCAGGCGGCAGTTGCAGAAGCATTGACATGCTGAGCTTGGGCGTGGGACCGTTGGCGTACCGATCGTGAGCAAATCACACACTGAAAACCGTGAAACTGCACTGTTTGAACGTGTAGAAACAACTTTTCATACGGGGTCACCACTGTAGTGATTACTGGAGGTAGGGAAGCCAAATAACCACACACTTTACTGTTACACAACTTTATTCACTGTTGATAATATAATGTTCAAACCGTGACTGTTTAACATGGCGGTAGCCGAGAAGCAAGAGCCAAAAACAAAGATCGTCACAAAAGATCTCAAAATTCACTCGAATTGGTGGCTAGTGCTGCCACAAGCCTAATGGCAATATCAAGAACACTGTTAATGCCCAGAGCATGATTGACACATACCCATTGTCACAGACAGACAAGCTCTTTGCAAAACTTGCTGGGGACCAGTTATTTTCCAAACTCGACTTATCAGAGATGTACTTACAAGTTGCCCTGGACGATGTTTCCAAACAATTTCTGGTACTCAACACAGTCTTCGGGTTGTACCAATATCAGTGTCTTCCATTTGGAGTGGCTAGTGCTCCTGCAATATTCCAACATTTTTTTGAAATAATTGACAGTACCGGTTCCAGGGTGTGTTAATTATCAGGAAGACACTGTGGTACTGGTGCCATTACAGAAGAGCTCTTATTAAATCTTTGCACACTGTTCATGGTCCTTCAGACGGCTGGCGTCAAATGCAACCTGTCGTCGAGCTTCTTCCAGCCTTCAGTCATTTATCTTGGCTTTGAGCTTTCTAAAGATGGCATCCGTCCCTTACATCATCATGTTGCTGCAATCACAGTTATTCCTAGGCCTACTGATGTTAAGGAGTTACAGGTTTTCTTTAGACATGCTCGCCTAGCACCATAAATTTCTTCCTGATTCTGCCACAGTGGCTCATCCTCTGCATGCATTAGTTCATAAAAACACTCAGTTTCAGTGGATACCAAACTGTGAAAAGGCCTTCCAATGGTTGGAAACTCAACTCAGATCTGCTCGTTGCTTGGTTATCTATCAGCCAGGCCAGCACTTGGTGTTGACTACCAACACTTCACAGACGGGATTAGGTGCCATACTCTCTCACAATTTGATGATGGCTCTAAGTGTCCGATTGCATTTACTTCGAAGATCCTCACTGCTAGTCAGCGACTATACTCCCAAATCAAAAAGGAGGCACTTTCCATTGTAAATGTCGTTCAGAAATTTCATGTGTATCTATATAGGTCTAAGTTTCACCTCATTACTGACCACAAACTGTTGGTTGCCTTATTCAATCCTTCAGTATCCTTGCCTGACAAAGCTGCCCACAGGCTCCAGCACTGTCGCTACGGATCTGGTGCTCAGTAAGGTGGTCTCCTTCATTCAGAACGGGTGGCGGAGCAGCCTCCAAACACAGCTTCAGATCCCTCGTGCAATTCCTCTGTTCTGCACTACCATCTCACTGTCTTTCAGGGAGTTTTGCTCTCTGCTACACATGGCTCGGCTTCCAGAGTGATCACTCCGGTCGCTCTGCACTGGCAGGTCCTTTGGTTGCTTCATCAAGAACATTGGGGTGGCACCAAAAATTTGACACGTTACCATATATATATATATATATATATATATATATATATATATATATATATATACGAATATTAAGACGAAAAATTCCTAGCAGGAAAAATCAAATATAAAAAATAGACGAAGATTACTCACCAGGCGAAGGAGCACAGGTGTGACAGCAGCACAAATAAATAAATGAATACACACACACACACACACACAATCGCAAGCTTTCGCAGCCCAGTTGCGTCTTCAGGCAGTAGGGAAGGAGAGGGAAAAGGAAATGATGAGGGTTTTAAGGAAGGGGGTAAGGAGCCATTCCAATCCCGGGAGAGGAAAGACTTACCTTGGGGGAAAAAAAGGAGGGTAAACAAATGCACACATGCCCACACATTCACACAGACACAAGTACACCTAGGCAGACATCAAGCAAAGCTTTGCCTAGGTGTACTTGTGTCTGTGTGAATGTGTGGGCATGTGTGCATTTGTTTACCCTCCTTTTTTTCCCCCAAGGTAAGTCTTTCCTCTCCCGGGATTGGAATGGCTCCTTACCCCCTTCCTTAAAACCCTCATCATTTCCTTTTCCCTCTCCTTCCCTACTGCCTGAAGACGCAACTGGGCTGCGAAAGCTTGCGATTGTGTGTGTGTGTGTGTGTGTGTGTATTCATTTATTTATTTGTGCTGCTGTCACACCTGTGCTCCTTCGCCTGGTGAGTAATCTTCGTCTATTTTTTATATATATATATATATATATATATAGGTGAACCCGCACATCTCAGTACCAAAGTGTATACCTTAATTAGCTGTTACACTACAGATTTAAACCATTTTTGCACTGTCCACAATACTTAAGCTTATCTAGAAGAATTCCATGATTTACACAATCCACAGCCTTTGAGAGATCACAAAAAATCCCAACAGGTGATGTCTGGTTATTCAGAGCATTTAATATTTCATCGGTGAAAATATGTATAGTATTTTATGTTGAAAAGCTTTTCTGAAAACCAAACAGATATTTTGTTAGAACTTACTTTCTTTTTTTTTTTTTACTAACATGTGAAGTTACTCAAGAATACTAGATGCCTTATGAAGCAAGCAGGTACTGATGGGTAGAGACTAATGCAGCTTGGGAAAGTGGGGCAAGGGGGAGGTGACACAGGGGAAGGGAAACAAAACGGAGACAAGTAGATAGTGATCAATGTGGTGTAGGACAGAGATGGTGGGAACTGTTACATGTAGGGTCTTTGGGGGCAATAGATTGCTGTAGGTTGAGGCCAGGATAATTTCAGGACCAGAGAATATATTGAAATAACAACTCCCATCTGTGCAGCTCAGAAAATCCAATAATTATCAACAAATAAAGAACACTAGACAGGACATTTAACAGCTGATGTAATACTATTATTTGCTTTGTCAAAGACAGTAACACTAAAACTCTAACCTGAGGTACACTTTTCTTATGTAAGCAATCAGAGAGAGAGGATGCCACTGACTTTACATATAAAAAAGCGTGGATCAATGAAACCCCATCTGTGCCGCTGCCTGAGGAAATGATACCTCCAAGTAGCATCTTAGGCTTCCTCAGTATCGAATAATGCAACCAGAAGGTGATGACAATGCAGAAAAGCCAGTTGTATAGTGCCTCTAAAAAGGCCAGGTAATAAAAAGTTGAACAGTATTTCCTGAATCCAAACTGAAAGTAGCTAAGGAGCTGCCTGGATTTCAAGGCAGAAGCTAACCATCTGCACCAAGGTCTTTCCCAGACAGCTAGTGACAACAACACTATGATACCTGCTAGGTTATATTGCTAATGGACATTGACTCCAAATGCTCTCCATTGGTCGGTTCTTTCTCCAAGGCCTCTATGGTTTTTAATAGTGCTGGATATTCCCTCTGTTCAGCTGTAACGTCACCTAATTCAGTGAGGGCTGAAATGTTATTCATGCCGTTGTGTTCCACTAATGGATTCCTCGAAAGGCAGTCGGCATCCTTGTGTTTGCGCCTGTTCTTGAATACCACTGTGATGTCGTACTCTTGGAGTCTTAGTGTCCATATTTCTAGTCAACCTGATGGATCCTTCAAGCTAGTCAGCCAACACAAAGAATGGTGGTCTGTCAGGACGGTGACTGGTTTGCCGAATAAATACAGCCGGAACTTGTTGATAGCCCAGATAACTGCAAGACATTCTTTCTCAGTTGTAGAGTAGTTTATCTTGGACTTTGAGAGTACTCTTGATGCATGGGCTATCACCTTTTCAGCACCTTCCTGGACTTGTACAACCACTGCACCAATCCCATAACCACTGGTGTCTGTGTGAAGTTCAGTTTCCGCATTCTCATCGTACAAGGCTAGAACTGGTGCGGAAGATAGAGCCTCCTTAAGTGCCCAGAAAGCTCATTCTTTCGTCTCTCCCTGTAGAAGTTCTTGCAGTGGACGTGCCTTGTTACAAAATCCTTTTATGATACGTCGGTAGTATGATCACAGCCTGAGAAAACTTCTCACATCACGAATGTGCTGAGGAGTTGGAAATTCTGTGACTGCCCTCACTTTATCTGGATCAGGACGGACACCATCTCCGTTGACTAGGTGCCCTAGGATTTTTATCTCTTTGGTGACGAAGAGGCACTTCTTTGGATTGAGGCCGAGTCCTGCAGTCTGAACACACTTCAACACAGTTGACAGGCAACTCAGATGTTCTTCAAATGATTTCGAGAAAATGACAATGTCATCTAAATAGCAAAGACACATCGTCCACTTAAGGTGTCGAAGCAAGTTGTCCAGCATAAACATAATCCAAATGGAATTACTTTGAATTCATAGAGGCCATCAGGCGTAATAAAAGCCACCTTTTCCCTGTCAGCTTCGTCAACCTCGGTTTTCCAGTAAACTGTCTGCATGTCCATAGTTGAGAAGTATGTAGCTCCTTTCAAGCAGTCTAAGGTGTCGTCAATGGGCGGCAGTGGATAGACAACTTTCTTTGTGATTTTGTTCAGCCGATAGTCGACACAGACTCTCCACGTGCCATCCTTCTTCCTTACAAGAACCACCGGAGACGGCCAAGTACACTCTGAAGGTTGAATAATGTCATCATGCAACATCTTCTCCACTTCCTCCCGAATTATCCATCTTTCAGCTGACGACACTCTATATGAACGCTGGCTAGTTGGTGGATGATTCCCAGTATTGATATGGTGCCTTATTGATGGCTGTTTCATCTGACTTTTCTCCTGCTGTGGTGTGAATGCACCCGAGAATTGGCGTAGTATAGCTAACACCCACTGGTATTGTTCCTTGGTCAGTCAGGGCCCTATTGACGGTTCCACAGTTGTTTCCTTCAGTGTGTTGTCTGTACTAACAGCAGAGCATGGGTCTTCGTTGATGATGTTGAGCTCACCATCCTGGATTAGTTCAGCTATCCCAATACACATTTCTTTGGAGATAAGTTGTAAGTGCTCGTGACAATTAGTTATCAAAGTCTCTCCTCATCCACAGGTAATGCTTATGATAGCCACTGGTATGTAAATTTCTTTTGTGAGCCTAATAAACTCTTTACTATTGACAAGCAAAGACCTTGGTGCAGATGGTTAGCTTCTGCCTTGAAATCCAGGCAGCTCCTTAGCTACTTTCAGTTTGGATTCAGGAAATACTGTTCAACTTTTTATTACCTGGCCTTTTTAGAGGCACTATACAACTGGCTTTTCTGCATTGTCATCACCTTCTGGTTGCATTATTCGATACTGAGGAAGCCTAAGATGCTACTTGGAGGTATCATTTCCTCAGGCAGCGGCACAGATGGGGTTTCATTGATCCACGCTTTTTTATATGTAAAGTCAGTGGCATCCTCTCTCTCTGATTGCTTACATAAGAAAAGTGTACCTCAGGTTAGAGTTTTAGTGTTACTGTCTTTGACAAAGCAATTAAGAGTATTACATCAGCTGTTAAATGTCCTGTCTAGTGTTCTTTATTTGTTGATAATTATTGGATTTTCTGAGCTGCACAGATGGGAGTTGTTATTTCAATATATTCTCTGGTCCTGAAATTATCCTGGCCTCAACCTACAGCAATCTATTGCCCCCAAAGACACTACATGTAACAGTTCCCACCATCTCTATCCTACACCACATTGACTACTATCTACTTGTCTCCATTTTGTTTCCCTTCCCCCGTGTCACCTCCCCCTTGCCCCACTTTCCCAAGCTGCATTAGTCTCTGCCCATCAGTTGCTTGCTTCATAAGGCATCTAGTATTCTTGAGTAACTTCACATGTTAGTAAAAAAAAAAAAAAAAAAAAAAAACTTCTAACAAAATATCTGTTTGGTTTTCAGAAAAGCTTTTCAACATAAAATACTATACATATTTTCACCGATGAAATATTAAATGCTCTGAATAACCGGACATCACCTGTTGGGATTTTTTGTGATCTCTCAAAGGCTGTGGATTGTGTAAATCATGGAATTCTTCTAGATAAGCTTAAGTATTGTGGACAGTGCACAAAATGGTTTAAATCTGTAGTGTAACAGCTAATTAAGGTACCAAGTTGTGCGGGTTCACCTTAAAATATATATATAATTATGTAAGAATATACTGTGTGCCATGTGCTTGTGTGATCAGGTACATGGGTGCAAGAGGGTGCGGCAGCAAGAGACAGAACTACCTGCTGCAGAAGTGGCTGCCGTAGGGCAAAGAATAATCCAATTTGCAGCTCAGATTTTCCACAATCAATGATATCTTGGAATGCCTGAAGAAAGTCCCATCTGAGGATGACATTATGACTAAATTCTGTTAAAATGGCAATTCAAACAGCTGGGTCCTGTTGCTGATGGTTATACTAGCGACACAAGTTCCTGCTGGCTGGACGTACTTTCCATTTGCGACCTTCAGCACAGTTGCCCCTGTATCACAGGGCGGCAGTAATTATCCAACAATACAGAGAAAGATACTCCCTCAATCAACCAATGCGCAGACAGGTTGGGCGTCGATTATGACGTCAATGAGATTTCCCAACAACTTAGCGACAGTTGTCCATTGAGGATTTTCATCTGCGGTGGCCTCTCCTCCGTAAATGGTCACCTCACTTAGTTTTCCTGGGTATGGTTGCTAGGGGAGCATCTGGTACCTCTGTATGGTGATGGTGAATGGCAGTGGCACGTCGGGTAATGACTTCGACAAGAGTATGGCAATGGGCTTCTTCTCATAGGTCGACTGAACTCATCAGCCTGGGATAGTACTGCTCTGATGACTGACATTTTGCAGCAAGATAATCATCAAATAATAGCCTTCTCTTTCTGCAGTAGCGTACGACATGTCAAGAACGCACACAGTGAAAACACACTGGTGTGTTGTCTTCTGTCCTCCAGACGTCTGTTCTTCTGTGGGTTGTCATAGTGCCGAGAGAGTTGGTTGTGGCCGCATCAGCCGGTTCATAGGCTGCCGTTTGGCAGCTACAGCGTAAGTCGTAGCAGGGCGACATCATTCTACACGGCGGGTGCGATTGGCGGGGCAGGGAGGAGCTAATGTCTGAAATACCTCTTTCTCAGCAGCGTCGGCTCCGTCGTGACTTACGGGGCTTACATCTATGGCCATAATCTGATGTTCGCTCAGTCTAATACTCCCAACTGCCATAAACTGTTGTCATTCTTCTCTCACAATTTGTCGTATGAGAGAAGCAAAGTCATGCTGGTCTTCCATAACGGCCAAAGAGACTACATTGGGGAGTCTGTATTACTTCTTTCATGCGGCCCTTCTTTGTTGCATCTCTTCAATCTGCTGGCACCACTTGATGAACTCTTCCGTCGAAGCAATGTCTTTTATCAGAAGAGCTTGGTACATATATTTTGCAATACCCTTCATCAGGTGCATGATTTTGTCGGCCTCAGTCATATCCAGGTTAACTATGTTACATAGGGCCAAAACATTCTGTATGTACGACTGTGTCGGCTCACCATGTCATTGGGCCCAATTCTTCAGTTTTTGTTCTGTCCAGCGGATTTGCCGCTGGGTGGTTTCCAAACGTCTTCCTCTGTCTGGAAAGTTTCCCAGTCATTCAGCCTCCATTCGTTGTTTTCAAACCACTGCTAGGCTGTTCCATCCTGGTAGAAATAAATGTTGGCCAAGCACATTGTACTATCCCACCTGTTACACTTGGCGACTCGGTCGAACCCTTTTAGCCAATTGTAGAGGTCCTATCCAGTGTCGCCAGAGAACACCGACAGGTGTCTTACGTGCAGCTGGGTTACCGCTGGTTTCGTGTCCATGGGTCTTATGATGATATGGACTTTCAGAATGACATACTCGGTATATCCCTTGTATTCTAGTTCTAGTCCATGTAAATGACGGATTTTATGTTGCCTAATCGAAGCCACAGTAATGCAGCTGTTGCACAGGATACCCGGCACCTCCACGAAACAATGTCGTGTCGAAATGGAAGCAGGCTTCACTTTGGTGGCAGGGTTGTCTGAAATACCTATACTGAAATTCTTATACTGAAAGCAGGTTCATTGCGAACTGAAACATACACACAGCACTAACTGTCTTTCAGGCAGAGTGCTCTTCTATTTACACACAGACTGAATGTACCAGTAATTAGAAGAATAGGTAACATAAGAAACCTGTAGAAATTACAAGTGAACATAAGAAACAAGAACATCCTGGATTTGATAATTACAACAAATAATAATAATAATAATAATCTTTGCCTGTAGACAGAACTGAACCGGCGACCTTCAGAACCGCAATTTGTGACGCTATCCACTGTGTTGTGCCGGCCATCACTTAACTTGGGGTCTTGCAGTAATATGACCACCCATCAAATTTGTAACTGTTCCCCAAACTTAAGATATCATCAAAAGGAAAACAATTTCAGACAAGAGACAACATTATGGGAGCATCAACAGCTGAGCTAAACTCTATTCCAAAAGGGGCTTTTCTGTCAAGATTCCAACAACTGTGACACCACTGGGAGAAGTGCGTGGAGCCCTAAGGGTGATTAGATGTCCAATACTCCAGGTAAGGCCCAGTTTTCTAATGTCAGTTACTTTTCTAACAAACCTCACATAATTGTTTATATGTGTTAGTATTCAGTCATCCATCCACCAAAACAACTATTATGGACAAAGAGTAGTAAGTACTTGCGTCTGTGTAAATCTGTGTGTGTGTGTGTGTGTGTGTGTGTGTGTGTGTGTGTGTGTGTATTTGTTTACCCTCCTTTTTTACCCCCCCAAGGTAAGTCTTTCCTGTCCTGGGATTGGAATGACTCCTTACCCACTCCTTTAAACCCTCATCATTTCCTTTTCCCTCTCCTTTCCTTCTGTCTGACGAATCAGCTAGGCTGCAAAAGCTAGCGTTTGTGTGTGTGTGTGTGTGTGTGTGTGTGTGTGTGTGTGTGTGTGTGTGTGTGTGTGTTTTATTTGTGCTACTATCACCACCTGTGCTCCTTCGCCTGGTGAGTAATCTTCGTCTATTTTATATATATTACTGACTTTACTTTTATTAAGACCTTAGTCATGAACAGAAATTTATTGAGAAAAAGAACATTAAGGTTATAGAGAAAGAGGAAGTCTCAAATACATAAATGAATTCAGCCAACCCTATCAAATAGTTTGGAGAAAATCCACAAACCGGAGGTCAATGGGGTCATATCAGGAGAGTAAGGAGCCTGTTGAAGCATGTTTTTTCAACAAAAAAGGATGCATTAAGTCTGAGGAATGTGCTTGAGTACTGTTGTGATGGAGGCACCCATTACTGTTGGGGCCCCAAGTTTGGTCTCCTGAACCACTTCGAATCATGTAAGCAATGGAAATCATCTCTGTTGTACGCTATGATGTCTGATCGAGCCTGTGGCGTATACTCATAGCGTACCACACCGTGGAAGGCAGAGGAAGTAATCAAATCACTTTGATGCAGCTGTGCACTTAGAGAGCGTTCTTTGGTCTTTGTGACGAGAAACACTTCCACCATGACAACTGGGATTTGGTTTCTGGTTTGATCCGAATTGTTTCAACCTGGCTTCTTCCCAGTTTCGGGCAAAATTTTATGCAGTCATGCTGATCCAGTTGTTCTCATGCAATGATAAACAGACAAGAGTCCTACACCCTACTCCAAACAATTGCTGCTTGCTGGCAATTGACTCAAGCTATATAGTAAACCTTGGAAAAGCTAAATGTGTATGAGCACACTTTGAAAAGTGATAGCACTCGTCAAAACAAAAACAAGTCCAATAAACATGGTCCAGGATATGCTTACTTTCTGAGATACGCATGTGTTTATAGGAAGGGTTGTAACACGCTTGGTTGTGAGTGTTAGTACAATCTTTCTAATAGCAGTAAAAGAAGCCATCTCTCACTCTCTTATCAGGAGGACAGGGGGGTTACAATTGTTGTACCCCTATCATCTACTATGCATTCAGGCCATAAGACCACAAGATCTCCATGACAGATCATGGTCACCAAAGTATGCCACAGGTCCATACCTTACCTCTAAAATTATATTTCCCTATGAGGCAGGGTTACAGGAGATGGTGTTGTTAATTTCATAACCTGCATGTAAGTACTGTAGCAATTTAGGGAACAAGACACCAATATCACTTCTCAATCAACATATGGGCATGTGTATTTTGGCAATAGATTAAGAGGGTGCTATCACAGAGATTAAATGAGGTGCATTATACGGAACTTCTCATTAATGTATTGCCTACCTTGCTGGATAATATGTCAGATTAGCAACAAATATGGATGCGGTACACACATGATGTTGCACCAGCACACATTCATCATAATGAGAGCAAACATTTGACAAAGACATTTCAGGACCTCTAGATTGGTCATGAAGGACCTATAACTTGGTCTGCTCATTCCCAGACCCCAACCCCTAGTGTTTTTGGATATAATTAGAAGACCGCAATACAACTCGTCAGCTTTTATCGATGACATCATATGCGAGTCTCACAAGATAAGCTAAGTAGATATACCAACAAGCAAAACAAACACTGTTGTTGTTATGGTCTTCAGTCCGGAGACTGGTTTGATGCAGCTCTCCACCCTACTCTATCCTGAGCAAGCCTTTTCATCTCCTCATAAGAACGGCAACCCAAATCCACCTGAATCTGCTTACTATACGCGTCTCTTCGTCTCCCTCTGCGATTTTTACCCCACACACTTCCCTCTAATGCTAAATTTACGATTCCCCGATGTCTAAGAAAGTGTCCTACCAAGCGATCCCTTCTTTTGGTCAGGTATGCCAAAAATTCCTTTTCTCACCAATTCTGTTCAGTACCTCTTCATTGGTTATGCGATCTACCCACCTAATCTTCAGCATTCTTCTGTAACACAATATTTCAAAAGCCTCTATTCTCTTCCTGTCCGCACTGCTTATCGTCCATGTTTCACTCCCGTAAAAGGCAACACTCCACACAAATGCCTTCAGAAGAGACTTCCTTACACTTAAATTAATATTCGATGTGAGCAAATTTCTCTTTTTCAAAAATGCTTTTCTTCCCATTGCCATTCTGCATTTTATATCCTCTGTACTGCGACCATTGCATGCTATTTTACTACCCAAGTAACACAACTCGTATACCACCTTCATTGTTTCATTACCTAATCTAATTTCTTCAGCATTGCCTGATTTTCTAAGACCGCATTCCATTATTTTTGTTTTGCTCTTGTTAATGTTCATTTTATACGCTCTCTTCAACACACTGTCCATTCCATTCAACTGCTCTTCCAGGTCCTTTGCTGTTTCTGACAGAATTACAATGTCATCAGCAAAACGCAATGTTTTTATTTCTTCCCCCTGAACTTTAATCCCTACTCCAAATTTCTTCCTTGCTTTCCTTCACCGCCTGCTCGATGTACAAATTGAATAACATTGGTGACAGGCTACAACCCTGTCTTACTCCCTTCCCAACTGATGCTTCCCTTTCATGCCCTTCGAGTCTAATAACTGCGGTCTGGCTTTTGTACAAGTTGTAAATAAATCTCCTTTCCCTGTATTTTACCCCTGCTGACTTCAGAATTTGAAAGAGTATATTCCAGTCAACACTGTCAAACACTTTCTCCAAATCTACAAAAGCTAAAAATGTAGGTTTGCCTTTCCTTAATCTATCTTCTAAGATAAGACGTAAAGTGAGTATTGCCTCCCGGGTCCCTACGTTACTCCTGAATCCAAACTGATCTTCCCCAAGGTCAGCTTCTACCAAATTTTCCATTCTCCTGTAGATAATTCTTGTTAAAATTTTGCAACCATGAATTATGAAACTGATGGTTCTGTAATTTTCATACCTGTCTGCGCCTGATTTCTTTGGAATGGGGATTATTACATTTTTCTTAAAGTCTGAGAGTATTTTGCCTTTCTCATACACCCTACACACCAGTTCAAATAGTCTTGTCATGGCTGGCTCTCCCAGAGACTTTAGTAGCTCTGAGGGTACGTCATCTACTCCTGGGGCCTTGTTCTGACCTAGGTCTTTCAGGGCTCTGTCAAATTCATCTCTCAGTATAGTATCTCATATTTCATCTTGATCTATTCCCTCTTCCCTTCCTACAACATCGTCTCTAAGTTCATTTCCTTTGTAGAGCTGCTCCATTTACTCTTTCCACCTTTCAGCTTGCCCTTCTTTGCTGAGAACTGGTTTCCCACCTGAGTTCTTGATATTCATAGAGTTGCTTTTCTTGTCCCCAAATGTCTCTCTGATTTTCCTGTAGGCGGTATCTACTTTTCCCCTTCTTATACATTCTTCTACAGATTTGCATTTGGCTTCTAGCCACTCCTGCTTAGCCATTTTGCACTTCCTATCAATCTCATTTCTTAGTCGTCTGTACTCCATTTTGCCTGTTTCATTTACTGCATTTTTATATTTTCTCCTTTCATCAATTAAATTAGTATTTCCTGTGATAACCAAGGATTTTTTGTAGGTCTTGCCTTCCTACCTATTTTGTCCTCTGCTGCCTTCACTATTTCATCTCTCAATGCTACCCATTCCTCTTCTACTGTTTTATTTCTCCCTGTTTCTGTTAATTGTTGCCTAAATCTCCCTCCGAAATTCTCCAGAATTTCACTTACCTTCAATGTATCTAAGTCCCATCTCCTTATTTTCCTACCTTTCTGCAGTTTTTTCAGTTTCAGCCTACAGTTCATGACTAACAAGTTATGGTCAGAGTCTATATCTGCCCCTGGGTATGCCTTACAGTTTATAACCTGGTTCCGGAATCTATGTCTTACCATTATAAAATCTATCTGATACCTTTCGGTGTCTCCTGGTCTCTTCCAGGTACATAACCTTCTTTTGTGATTCTTAAACCAGGTGTTTGTTATGATTAAATCATGTTCCGTGCAAAATTCTACTAGGCAGCTTCCTCTTTCATTCCTTTTGCACAATCCATGTTCACCTACTATTTTTCCTACTACTGAATTCCAGTCTCCCATCACAATTAAGTTTTCTTCTCCCTTAACTGTCTGAATAATTTCCTTTAGCTCCTCATATATTTCTTCTATCTCCTTATCATCGGCAGAGCTAGTTGGCATATGAACCTGTACTACTGTTGGTGTTGGCTTCGTATCTATCTTGACAATGATAATGCGATCACTGTGCTGCTCATAGTAGTTTACCTGCATTCCTATTTTCTTATTCATTATCAGTCCTACTCCTATGATACCCCCAACTGATTTTGTACTTATAATCCTGTACTCACCTCACCAGAAATCCTGTTCATCCTGCCACCGAACGTCACTAATCCCCACTATTCTATCTTCAACCTATCCATCTCCCTTTTTAAATTTTCTAATTTTCCTACCCGATTAAGGGATCTAACATTCCACACTCCGATTTGTAGAATGCCAGTATTGTCTTTCCTGATGACAACATCCTCCTGAGTAGTCCCTGCCCGGAGATCCGATTGGGGGGACTATTTTACCTCCGGAATATTTTACCCGAGAGGATGCCATCATCATATTTTCATACAGTAGAGCTGCATGTCCTCGGGAAAAGTAACGGCTGTAGTTTCCCCTTGCTTTCAGCCGTTCGCAGTAACTGTGTGGCAAAGTCACATTAGCTGATGTTACAAGGCCAGCTCAGTCAATCATCCAGACTGTTGCCCCTGTAACTACTGAAAAGGCTGCTGCCCCCCTTCAGGAGCCACACATTTGTCTGGCCTCTCCACAGATACCCCTCTGCTGTGGTTGCACCTACGGTACAGCTATCTGCATCATTGAGGCAAGCAAGTCACCCCACCTCGGCAATGCCTGTGATTCATGGGGGTGGAAACAAACACTATCAACGAATATAAACATATGGGATAATTTGTAATACTTATGTATTGTAGATAGTAAATAATATGGATTATCCTTGTAAATTACAGAGAACCACAACAGAATATACCCTTGATCACAAGTTTCATCCCAAAAATTCAGCTTCAGCAAACACCTGAGGAAAAAAGAGAGAGAAACCTAACTATCAGAGAGAAGCTGCAGATCACTTTTGAAACACAAAATCCTAATCTACAATCTATGTTCTGCTAGTAAACAAACTATTGTCTTTAACTCAGAGATGACTTCGTTGTTCAAAGCCGATGGGCCCTACCGCGGACATCTATTGACCCTTCTTTTGATCACATGGACACCTGAAGGAGTAGTATACGTAACTCCAATAAACATTGTGTGCACATTGCAGGTTGGTGTCTGCAATTCATGCCAGCAAATACTACAACAGAAAGTACTTCAAATAGTATGTCATTCCTTATGTTAAATGACAGAGGGATGAGTTACCATGATAGAAGCCACTTTAAACAGCTCCAAAAAGAAAGGTTCTGTTCCTGTACCTATATTTATCGGACTTCATTATTCTTGTTGTATTTAGCACTTTCTGTTTCAAACACAGAGCTGGTATCAGGCAGTCACATGACCCTTCAACAGTCCTCCAAGTCAAGGTATTAAAGTGGCTTGCATCACAGCTGTTGCAAGGAATCAGCACTTTACAATGGGTCACCGGGATATATTGACACAAAGGAGCTACTATGTTTGAAAATGGTCTTGGTAACACCATAAATGAAGTTACTGAATTTGTTGGTGTAAGAATGCTTACGTTTCAAAATACTTATAAGTAACATTGACATGTATCACCATGTGAAAACAGCAGCTATCAAAAGATCCTAATTGATAAATTGACAGAACATGACAGAATTGCTACTGTCAGTGAATGCAGAACCATCTCAAAAAGCAAACATAGCAATTAAATGCTTGTAGTGAATATATGAGGTTGAGTACCTCCCATAACCCTTTCCACCCAAACCTCACGATCGTGAGGGTTCGGATTTTACTTTCTTACCCCGACGTCAATCTTCTGACATGCTTCCAACCAACATGCAATGATAGTTCAGGTTCTGCTGTTCGCCCACAAGATCGTTGCATGTCAGTTGGAGTCATACCAGAAGACTGAGGTCAGAGGAAAAGACAAAATCAGAAGTCGTACGATTCGGGTGGAAAGGGATAAAGGCCCTTATGACAATAGGGAACAATTCTGTTTCTCTTCAATATGTTAAACAGCTTACATAAATTTGACAGTAGCTTGATTTCACTCATTTAGGTTGCAATGTACAAGAACCAGTACATTTATGTCGAGCATCTTGGGGATAGTAAGCTGCCCTTTCTTTAACATATATGTGATGAATATGCTGTGTATAGCTCATGCAAGAAGTCGTGGCATGTGCGCAGAAACAAATTGTCAAGTTATGCACAGGGAAAGTCCATTCCTTTGTTTCTGAGGGGTGACCGGCTCAGTTCAACCTCATTTGCACGTTGCCTGCTGGGCCATACACTTCGTCTGTTAATCCAGCATTCAACTGTGCCCCGCGACTAATAGGCAACACGCAACTGAGGCAGTGACCCCCCAAATAAAGGAATGGACTCGCCCAGGACCCAAGTTAAGAACACAAGGGCCACGACTTCTTGCATGAGCAATACCCATCCATCTTCCAAGACCGCAAGTCATGTTCACAGTGCTGCAGCCATACATTTGTGGTTCCACAAGTATTTGGCAGTATCACACCATTCAATTTCAATCTCTAAAATATCTAGGGCTATTTGGACACTGGATGAAATATAGAAACAAACCAAACAGTGGAATCTGATCAGTTGGCTACAGCTGAATTAGGGAAACATGACAAACTACTTACTGAAATGGGCTCACTATCAAGCCTAGAAGACTGCTTATTATGCAGAGGGAAGAGGTAGTACATGAATATTAATTGCAAGGTACAATATACTGTATGACTAATTTAATACAGTACTGGGAGATTTAAGTCAAAACAAGGCACAACAACATGGAACAGTCACTCAGAATTACTGCACTACTTAGAAAACATGTAGGCCTAACATCATAAAACAATTCTATCACCTGTGGAAGACATAAATATACTTGCAAGCACTTAAAAAAAAAAAAAAAAAAAAGAACACCACACAAACACTTTAAAGACAAGTGAACACATCATGATATAGGACAAGACAGAATAGTTTGTGTAATGATTACATTGAAGATATTTACACATTGGGCATTAATCAAGAGAAGTAATTGTCTAGAAAATTAGAAAGTTAACACTTAACAATTGAAATGGAACAGTACATAAGTTAGAAATATTTACATTGGCGGCAGTGAAATTTTTACATAGATCACATGTTTCATAGAGTAAGTTTGACTGGATTTAACATTCCCGCGAACAATACGTGACTGGAATAGGAGGGAGAACTGATAGTAGTACTCAAGGTACCCTCCGCCATACCGTCGGGTGGCTTGCGGAGTATGGATGTAGATGTATGGCAGTAAAACTTTTATTCAATTATATTATTGCTATTCTCTCGAATATGGGTTGATAATTTGATTTAGACTTTGCCTGGTACTCTCTGAATGTGCAAATACTTAGGACAGACTAGTTGCTAAAATTAGCTGTAAGTTATGTTGTACAGTGTTGGCAGATTATTGTATTATTTTATTCGGTTATAGTGCAGTTTACATGAACGTGACTGGTGCTAGATGTGTAGACATTGGCAACAGTATGATGAATGACAGAAGATGAAGGCAGCTAATAAGGAGTTGCATTCAGGTGGCCAATAAGATTGTGTGTTTGATGCATAGTAAATCTGCCATCAGTTTTAAATTTGTCCTGGCATTTATGCAGTGACAGACTAAGGCTGTCTGAGGCCAGGGGCGGCGGCAAAACAAAATGAGGCCTCCAGTCCATTTGTATTACTATAAAAAATAACATTTGGAGGCCCCCCAGGACGAGAGAAACGGAATAATCTTAGAAAAATAGCTTCCAAAATTTGGAGGCCCAGAACGTGAGGTCAAGGGCACACAAAAAAAGGGGGGGGGGGGGGAAGTGCTCTCGATGTATTTGGAGGCCCCCCAAGACGAAAGGCCCGGGGCGGTCCGCCCCATCCGCCACTGCATTTATGCAGAACGGAGAATGGTGCAAAGCTGTATGGAAGGGTCAAAGGCAGCAGTACGTTTCAGAAGAGTAACATGAGAAACATTAGAGATTGAAACAGGTCTCAATCAATGGGATACAGTCTCATGTGTTTCCCCCCTCCCCCCCCCCCCCTCTTCTCCAATGTCATCTTAAAGAAAATAATAAGAGAGTGTAGGCAATAGGAGTGGACTGGTGTACAGATGAATGAAAACTTCAATTGTCTCGCAGCAGATAACTTAGACCTACTGAGCAAATCAAAGCACGAGTTGAAAGGAATGTACCAACAAATGAACAGCTATGTACAGAAGGTTGGGCTCAAAGTAAATCAAGAAAAAAAAAAAAAAAAAAGTCCAGGCAATTAGGAAGAAGACAAGTGCAAGAAGAATTTCTTGAGACAAATGGTGTGTGATTCAAGAGAGTACACAAATTCAGATACTTGGGATCTTGGTTTACCACAGATAACAAAATAAAATTGGACATCAAGAAAAGAATAGCAGTGGTAATGAAATGCATGCATTCCGTTAGAGACACACAGCTCTAAATCAGTTTCAGTGAACACTAAGATAAAAATCTATAACAAGGTGACATGCCCAGCGGAAATGTATGGTTCAGAAACATGGAGCATAACTAAACGAGACAAGGAAAACTATTAATATTTGAAAGAAAAGTAATGCGGAAGATATGGGGACCAATTTTAGATAATGGAGGAGGATGAATGAGGAAATCTACCTTCTGATGTGACAATCAAATACCTTACAGAAGATAAAGAGCAAGAAAATACGGTGAGTGGGCCATATAACCTGTATGCCAGGAGGAAGAAAGGTGAAGATGGCACTAGAGGGGAAACCAAACACCAAACACCCCACTGGACGGCCAAGGCAACGCTGGATGGACGACCTGGCAGCCGTGGGGACTGAAGGCACATGGAGGAATAGGGCACAAAACAGGGGGAAATGGAGGCAGTTTGTGGAAGCAGCGTGTGGTTTGCAGAGCTTGTGATCACTGTGTTGTAATTGTATTTATGCAGTGTTTTCTACCAATGTAATTGATTTTTGCTAATTTATAATCTGAAGAAATTGAGTTGTTTCTACTGGCTTTTACAGTATATATGGAAGGTGTGCTTGTGACAGAATATGTACCAAACAACTGACCATTGGCATGTAGTATTTATGAGAATAATTAATTTACTCACTGGGCATGGGTATGGCACATCAACATCCTGTCAACCATAGAGCAGGAACAGCAGTAATTATTTCATGGTGACAGAGTTATTATGTAGCCTTGTCTGGTGAGTACGTTAATCATGCTCGTAAGTACTACATGTTTATGAAGCATAAAGTCTAAAGAACTTTCTTATTGGCTGCCCAAATGTGACTTCTGATTGGCTGCCTTTACTTCCCATCATTCACTGCACCATTGTCAACATCTACACATCAAAGGTAAGTCGCTTATCCATAAACTACACTTTAACCTATTATTCCTGTGAGTTTAACATCTTTACTGTATGGATTCATTGAATTGAGAACTATCAAAAGAGCATTTTAAATCCTTGTATCATAGTGGTAACAATCTGAGTTCCTGTGTAGTTTGCAGTTAAATTGTACGATGCTTCTCGCCGGGCTGCAGTGGTTACGTTGGCAATGATGGCAACTCGGATGACCAATAAATGTTTTTTCATGACAACTGCAATTAAAACGATAATTTTTTTTTCTGAACAGACAAGGGTACATGCAAGAACCTGTTGACCATAGAGCAGGTACAATATTAAATTTGCTGCGAGTGAAACAAGCATCAATAACATTTACTCTGTAGCTCGTGAAAAATATTAACGCAATTCTACACTTCATTGTTCATCTGTTGCCAACATAAGCACTGGAGCCTGGCGAGAAGCATTGTCAAATTTTACCTAGTTTGCTGATGTTTATCTTAGTGAAATATAGTAGGTCTGTAATATACTGGCATGATGGTTTTATTCTCAGTTCTGAGACAGTGGTTTACATGTTTCTTTCTGCTGTCTGAACGGTAGACCTATTAAATTCGCCACTTTTTTTTCACAATTTTAAGGAGCTTTACTGACTGTGCTTGTCAGCCCAAAAAAAAATTGGCACAATTGAAGACCGCGATACAGCCGTTGGCTTTGAGCAATGAAGTCATATCTGAGCCTCACAATATATGCTACGTAAGTATACTAACTAGCAAAACGAACATTATCAATGAATATAAACATACGGATTATTATCGTAATACTTATGTATTGTAAATAATAAATAATCTGTGATTATCCTCGAAAATTACAGATTACAACAGAATATGCCATTGATTACAGGTCTTGCGCCTTCAGTGCTTACTTGCGGAAAAAGAAACTTCTCTCTTACTCTGCACCTATTAGATAGACGCTACATGTCACTTTTTAAACACAAAATCGGAATGTGTAACCTATGTTCTGCTTGTAAACAAAATATCGTCTTTAAATCAGATATGACGTCATTGGTGAAAGCCGACGGGGTCGTATCGCGGAGTTCATTTGAGCCTCAACTTGTTTTCAGACTAACACCATTCAAGTCACTAAAATTTGTTTACATAGTACTGAAAATTAGCGCAAAATTGCTAATTCCGCAATCTACTAACTAGAACATTTGGTTGTCTAAGTATAATGGTGAGAGGAAATTTGCCTTCTGTGCTCAATGTATTACCTCTAGAACAGCTGCATTCTGGAAGATGCAAATAGGAAGTTTAACAACTTCCCACAATATAACATTTTTTGTGGGCTGGATATGGTGTTTTACAGTAAGGAAGAGAATATACGACCACCTGAAATGCGAGAGGAAAATTTAAACAATTTTTCATTCCAGATTATTAAAGACAGGGGTTTTCCAACGTATACTTGCCCGAGGAACTGAATAGCGTTATACGCGAAAAGATAGGCTGTTCCAACAGATCCAGGCCCTTTATCTGTTTTCGTTGCTGATTTTTTGACCATTATGCTTCAATATTCGTCCAACCACCTACTAAAAGATACAGTCAACAAACATGTATGTACACACACAGGTGAAGAGCTTATTTAAAGCTGACTGGCAATATTCTAATATGCTGCCAACACAAAACAATTACAGACTTACTTGTACACGGTAACAACAATAAGAAGCATAATGTACTGCCCTATAAACGGTATGTGTGATTGAAAGTAATCTTGTGTTATAGTGCAACATATTACTATTTAGTATTTACAAACTCTACTCTCTTCATCCTTGATAAATCCAAATCCGATCGTTATAAACTACCACTGTACGAAGCAATCTGTTCGCTGTTTTGCGTACCAAGAGCGTTCTCTTATACGTGCGTTATTCATATTTCTACTACAAAAAATAATTCAGTACAATACAAATGACGAATGCAAGCATTCAAGCCTTTATTGAAGCAAAAACCTAGTAAAGTTACTACATGAGGTATTATCGTATTGTAAATGTGCGACGTTGTGTATCAGTCTTCATTGCCACCACGCTATATTCAACAAGCACATACAGGCAAATAAGTCAATTACGTAACATATTTTTATCTGTATTAAGTTATCAAGAAACAGATGTTAATTTTGCCAGTAATGTTGGCAGAACGGCCGTCAGTCCCCCGTCACAACTTCAAAAAATTCTTTTTCATGTTGAGTTTCGACTTTCGACCGTCGTCTATCGACTGTCATAATCCGTATCGAATCTGAACACACCGAAGCACGAAAGTTACCGGTACATCATATAATTGGAAGTAGACGGTAAGGAAAGTTGATACGATTACGTTTACGTGCGCCAATGCACTTCAACTTGCGCTAGTGATTGTTCACACGAGCGCAGAAATTTCGAGTGCAAGCAATTCCAATGTAGTTTTTTTTAACATAGCGCTAACTGATGTGCAACGTGCAGGCCTCCGAGTAGTGGCTTTATTTACCATCCAGAAAATCACAGAATGTTTAAACAGAAAGAAGATGCAGATGCTGGACACGCAAGCAGATTGCGAGGAGGAATGAAGGCCAATTCACACTGTCCGTCACGTCACGTCACGTCACCGTCCGTCAGAACATTCGGCAATGTATTTCTAATGGCGGCATTCACACTGTCCGTCACCGGACCGTCACGTCACGTCAAGCTTTCTCGAGAAGAATGTTTTGACGGAACGGCCGTCTGCTGACATCGGAAGTTAACCTATTTTCGTCACGCGAATTACATGTTGCAGTCGACGATTGCACTGTTTATATGCAAATGTGTCTTATTCATGTTTGTGTTGTTGTTGTACCTCGTTTTAGTGGTAAATCTCAAATGTTTCATGACGACTTAAATATTTTTGTCAATTGAATGTCCCCCTAAAATCGAGGTCAGATATCTGAAACCAAAAAATGGTTTATGTTACGTAACAATGTAACAGAAACGACTGAAGCAAACTGTTTATTTGAATAAGATTGTAATTTGATTACGCATTTTTCATTAAATTACACTTTAAATGAAAATGTCAGTTCTAATGAAAGACAAAAATTCAGTTGTTTACGTCGTATTAACAATGTCAGCATGCAAATCGTAATGGTTAAAGTATACAGGCGCTATTTATGCTCTTACAAGTTTGGTTTGATGTCTTCATATGTTTATTGTTTCGCTTGAAAATAGATGTCGATGTTTTGAAATGTTGTTTCAGTTCCCAGTAAGTTGGCCAAAAACATACACTGTAAAGTTTTCTTTGGCCGTTAATAACATTTAGCGCTGTTGTTCACCCTTTCCAGTATTAAACTATGACTTTCTACATAACAGATCGCCACTAATAACCTCTTTCAACATCGCGTATTGAGATGGACGAATTGACGTGACGGACACGGACGGACAGTGTGAATACAACATGACGTGACGGTTCCGCGACGTGACGTTGACGTGACGGACAGTGTGAATTGGCCTTGAGTTGGTGTTGATCAGGGAACTGGAAAACGAGGACGAAGCGTCCTTTGAAAATCATTTTAGGATGAACGTAACCAATTTTGAACATTTATTAAGACTATTACAGCCTTATATTCAAAGAAAGAACACACTTATGTGGGATGCTATTCCCGCCCATTTAAGGACAATTCACACTCCCCGTCACGTCACGTCACCGTCCGTCAGAACATTCGGCAATGTATTTCTAATGGCGGCATTCACACTGTCCGTCACCGGACCGTCACGTCACGTCAACGTCCGTCAAGCTTTCTCGAGAAGAATGTTTTGACGGAACGGCCGTCTGCTAACATCGGAAGTTAACCTATTTTCGTCACGCGAATTACATGTTGCAGTCGACGATTGTACTGTTTATATGCAAATGTGTCTTATTCATCTTTGTGTTGTTGTTGTACGTCGTTTTAGGGGTAAATCTCAAATGTTTCATGACGACTTAAATATTTTTGTCAATTGAGTGTCCCCCTAAAATCGAGGTCCGATATCTGAAACCAAAAAATGGTTTATGTTACGTAACAATGTAACAGAAACGACTGAAGCAAACTGTTTATTTGAATAAGATTGTAATTTGATTACGTATTTGTCATTAAATAACACTTTAAATGAAAATGTCAGTTCTAATGAAAGACAAAAATTCAGTTGTTTACGACGTATTAACAATGTCACCATGCAAATCGTAATGGTTAAAGTATACAGGCGCTATTTATGCTTTTACAAGTATGGTTTGATGTCTTCATATGTTTATTTTTTCGCTTGAAAATAGATGTCGATGTTTTGAAATGTTGTTTCAGTTCCCAGTAAGTTGGCCAAAAACATACACTGTAAAGTTTTCTTTGGCCGTTAATAACATTTAGCGTTGTTGTTCACCCTTTCCAGTATTAAACTATGACTTTCTACATAACAGATCGCCACTCATAACCTCACTTTCAACATCGCGTATTGACATGGACGAATTGACGTGACGGACACGGACGGACAGTGTGAATACAACTTGACGTGACGGTTCCGTGACGTGACGTTGACGTGACGGACAGTGTGAATTGGCCTTTAAAGTTCCAAATCGCTTTGAGGTATCTTGCTTCCGGCGATTCATTTGCCTCACTGGAATATATGTATCGCCTTTCCAAGTCCACCGCATCCAAGTTCATGCCTGAAGCGCTGGATGCAATATGCAAGGCATTAGAAGTGCATCTGAAGGTAATTTGTTGTCCGTTTTTAATTAGTCTTTTGAAGACTGTTATGTTGCACTTATAAATAGGCAGAGGCTTGTTCTACAGATATGGATGCATTTCATATAGTTCCAGAAACTAAAATGTATATTGCAAAGGCCACCTTTTAGCAACTGCTATCGTTCTTAACTCAGAAACAAAATATTATACTCGAGTTACAACACGCGAACGTACAGACACACACTATAAACAAGCTATTTGACAGCAACAGCCATCTTGCGGAAACGACGAAAAAGTAGTGGGGCAAGCCAACTAGTGCAAGTAAAGGTTCGTTTAAAGCCCAGTTTACACGATGATCGTGCTAGTAATGAACATGGCGGACATCTAAAGTTCTAGACTATTTAGTGAGCGAAATAAAGTGATTTCAGTAGTGAAAAGTGCCATAGTGAAGTTCAAAGAGTCATGTGATAGCATCTTCACTTAATCAGGAAAGAAAACAGGCAGTATTAGTGGGAAAATACGAGAATCATATCGACGAAAGTGAAAGTGTAAACTAGGTTATGGCAGGCCATAAGGATGCAGTGTGTGAGAAGTGCAAACAAAACACAAAAAGTGGTTCTACAACAGTTAAATGTAACGCATTCTGTGGAGCAACTTACCATATTGAGTGTATAGAAATTAGTAGTAATGAAGCTAGGAGTGTAAAATATAATATATTGTTGTGATGTTTGCATGGAGAGGTTAGAAACAGCAAGTACACAAAGTGAGAAATCTCTCAGACTTATTGAGGACAAAATTGAGAAACTAGCAAATATTATTTCTACACAGGCTGTACTCCTGCAAAAACAATATGAAGATCTAAAATCATATCTAGAAATGGTGGATGAACTAAAACAAGAAGTGAAGAAAATGAAAGAAGAAAGTACTAAAAATAACGTATGCACAAATAACTAACAACAAACAAGAAGAAATTGTTTTAATCCAGCCAAAAACTAATCAAAGTAGTGAAACCACAAGAGAAATTTGTAAGGCAAATATAAAACCAGTAGAACTGAAGGTTGGGGTTACTGGAATACGAAACTTGCAGAAGGGAGGAATAGCCATAAAATGTTCCAGCAGCAATGAAGTAAAAAAAAAAAAAAAAAAAATCGAAAATGAGGCTAAGAAAGCCTTGGGACAAGATTGGAAACTAAGATGGACTGCTGGGGGTGATAAACCAGATATTGAAGATTCTGCTAGTAGGTCTCAATTACTAAACTTAATGATGTCCTTTAATTTAATTGTAAAAGTCAATTCTCCAACAAGACTAAACAGCTGTCTAGACCAAGTAGCAACTAACACTGACTGCAATGTAAGGACTATAGGGGTTGGTTTCTCAGATCACTGTGCACTTACAATTCATGTTAAATCCCCATCTAATGCACTCCCATCAGAAAAAATTACTATCAAGTCCAGAAGTTATAACGACAATAACATAAATAACTTTCTATTGAGACTAAAAAAGGAAGAATGGCAAAGTGTATTTACTTCATCAACTACTAATGAAAATTTTGACAATTTCTACTGAGATTTCAATATTATTTTAACTGCCATTTTCCAGAAAAAACAAAAACTATCACCAAAAATAAAAATAATGCTTGGATCTCTAAAGTTATTAAAACTTCATCAGAACAGATGAAACTGCTACACAAAATAAGCAAATTAGATTGTGGTAACTCTGAGGAGTTCAAGGCATACTACTGTCGCTACAAAACCATATATAGGAGAGTTATCAAATGTGCTAAAAAGTTCCATAATGATAAAATAATTAGAGGTTCCTCTAATAAATGCAAGACCGTTTGGGGCATTGTAAATGAACAGTCTGGTAGAAAGATGAGGGTAGAGCCTAAGGTTACAATCAATATAGAAGGGCATAAGACTAAAAACGTAGAGAAAATTGTAAACAAATTTAACAGTCATTTTTCAGAAATTTCCTCAAACCTCCTGGCCACCTCTGCTAATACTGTATACTCCCCTCGAAATAACTTTACTCCTCTGAAGTCATTCTTCCTAACTCCTACAACACAATGTGAAGTTGAAGATACTATTAAGAAAAAAATTAAAAAGACCCATTCTGCAGGACATGACCTGATACCTTGTTTTCTACTTCACAAGTGTGCAAACTACATCAGTAAGTCCCTATCAAACATCATAAATACCTCCTTTCTGGAGGGAACATTTCCGTGCCAGCTAAAACTTGCTAAAATTATACCTCTATACAAGAAAGGAGAAAAATCTGATGTATCAAATTATAGACCAATCGCTATACTATCTACTTTTTCAAAAATATTTGAATATTGTATGTTCACAAGACTAGAAGCATTTTTAGAGTCCAGCAATATAATCTCTTGTTCCCAATATGGGTTCAGGAAAAATATGTCCACAACAAATGCTTTGTATGCATTTCTGGAAAAGTGTTCAGAACTTGTTGACCATAAACAACCTGCTATTGGCATATTCCTAGATCAATCCAAGGCTTTTGATATGGTTGACCACAAGCTGCTCCTTATGAAACTCCAAAAGTATGGAATCAGGGGTGTAGCCCACAGTTGGTTTGGTAGCTATCTCAGCAAAAGGATGCAGTACGTAGAAATAAAAGATCCAAAGACATCCAGAGCTTGCAGGTCAGATATACTACATACAAAGAATGGCGTGCCTCAGGGGTCTATTCTTGGCCCTATCCTCTTCCTTTTGTTCATCAATGACCTCCCAGAACACATACCTGCTGCCAGCTCCTTTCTGTATGCCGATGATACAAATATCTTGATTACCGGTAATGTCGACATATTACAAGATGCAATCAATGAAACCACCGCTCAGTTACACTCTTGGTTTGAAGCAAATAGATTACTCATAAATACACAGAAAACTGTAAGCATGAATTTTCACACAAGACAAAATCTTACTCCGTGTAATGCAGCGTTAGTCATTGGCAAAGACTCCATTGCTAACAGACAGGACACCAAATTTCTTGGACTTACCATAAGTAATACTTTAAATTGGAAACCACACATTGAGGCTTTGTCACAGAAACTCAACAAAACATGCTATTTATACGATCAATCAGAGATACAGTCGGTATAGATACTTTGAAGCATATATACCATGCCCTGTTTGAGTCCGTTTTGAGCTATGGCTTGATCTTCTGGGGAAGTAGTTCTGAATCCCTTGTAATTTTCAAAATTCAAAAACAAGTGGTTAGAATAATAGCTTTGAAAAAAAGATTTGAACACTGCAAACCACTGTTCAAAAAACTAAAAATACTCCCACTCCCATGTATCTATATACTGGAAGTGGCTTGTTGTACAGTCCGATACCTGGAGTCCCTCGACAAAAATGCTGACCGCCACACACATGACACAAGAAATAAAACCCACCTGCAGATTATACCTCACAACACTAAACTATATGCTGATGGGGCTAAGTATATGGGCATCAAAATTCATAACCACCTCCCTCCAGACTTAAAAACAATCCAAAATCCAAAAATAATGAGAATTAAATTAAAGGAACTATTACTAAATCACTGCTTCTTTTCTATTCAGGAATTTCTGGGGACAAAATTCTAAGTTATATCTGTAAACTGATATGTTATAGGCCTAGCTATAAGATTTACATGTAATGTCTTATCTGTATGTACTCTGCAACAAAATTTCCTGTGTTAAATTGAAACATTAATCTATTATGGTAACTTTGCAAATCCTGTTGATTACACTTCTAATGTAATATGTTTCAGCTATAATATTATCCATGATAATTTAAAGAACTGCTGTTTTCTTCTTATAAATATCTTGATTAATTTAATCAAGTACTGCACTTCTTCTGTTTATAATTATTTTGCTTATATTTTTCTGTCATGTGAAGTCTATAACTCCATACCCTTGTACTAATGTAATATGTTATAGCTAAAAAATTTGCTTATTTTCTGCCATGCAAGTCTGTAACTCCATGTTCTTGTAACTAATGTAATATGTTATATCTAAAAAAAAAAAAAAAAAAAAAAAAAAAATGGCTTACTAAATTATCCATGATATATTTTCTGCCGTGTAAGTCTGTAACTCCCCATGTGCTTGTACTAATGTATTATATTATAGCTAAGAGAATTTGCATACAAAATTATCCATGATAATTTTAAGAACTATATTTTCAACTTACAGATATTCTCATTAATTTAAACAAGTACCATTATTTTTCTGTTTGTAATTATTTTTGCATCTGGCTGTAATTATTTTTGTGTATATTTTTCTGCCATATGTAAGAAAGTCTGTAACTCCATGTCCTTAGCCTTAATTTAATTTTTATAGCACTATTTGCATTATTGTACAAAGTACAAAAGTGTTTTATTCCTAGTGCCTTGTCCTATATCACTGTGTGCTCTACTGTACAAATGTTTGATCTACAGGGCAAATAAAACCAAACTAACTAACTAACTAACTAACAATTTTCACTGAAACAGCACATTTTAAACATCGTTCAAAAGTGAAGGAAATACAGAATAGGATCCCAAAACAAAAGCCTCAACATTTAAGCCGGCAATACGAAAATTACATTAAAGTGCTACATCAGAATATACAATCCATTGGCAACAAAAAAATTAGAAGTGGAAATACTTTTAAGCGAATTGCAACCAGACATATTATGTATTAGTGAACATGGACTAACTGAAAATCAGATAGATAATCTGAAAATAAGTGACTATACCTTAACCAGCTATTTCTGCAGATCAAAACAGAAAAGTGGAGGTGTATCTATATATAAAAAAACAGGAAAGCTAGAAACTGCAAACAATAAAGGTGTGAAACTCCCAAAAGTAAAAGAAAAAGACTTTGAAATTACTGGTGTAATGATAGAAGGGTTAAGTATGTTCTGTGTGTACAGATCACCAAATGGCGATATTAGCATCTTCCTGAAAAAAATTGCTAATTTACTACGAATGAATATGAAGAGAAACATTACTATATGTGGAGATATCAATATTGACATGGGAAAAGGATCAAAAATTAGGCAAGATTTTGAAGAACTACTACTGCAGTATCACATGGAGGCAACAATATCTACACCAACAAGAGTGACATCTCATAGTCAGTCAGTTATTGACAACATCATTACCAATATCAGTAGATCGGATTATGAATCACATCTTATTCAAACAGCAATAACTGATCATGATGGACAAATGTTTTACCTTTGTAGACGACATGGCAGGGCATGTGAAACAAAAGCCAAAATCAAAGAAATCAGAGTCATGAGTGAACAAAATATAAACACCTTTAGAACAATTTTAAGCAGAGAAACCTGGACTGAAACTCTGCAGGCACAAACGGTAAATGAGAAGTATGATGCTTTTATAGCAACAATTAAATTTCACTTTGAGGTAGCATTCCCAAAAGTTAAGAGACAAATCAAGGAACAGCAACAACAACAGTGGATAACCAGAGAAGTATTAGAACAACATAGGAAGTTACTGGAATTGCGACAGGTGGGAGATGTTGAAAGCTATAAAACTTTACAAAAAACTTACAGGAAGACAATAAGGAAGGCAAAAGCAAACTCAATTAACATCACCATATTAAACTCGAAAAACAAGATAAAGGCAGCTTGGAATGTAATAAACACGGAAAGAAAGGAAAATGCTGGACCAAACAAAGAAACGGAGATAAAGTCAATGAAAATTGACAATAGCATTGTTACAGAAGGTACCAAAATAGCAAATATTCTCAATGACAATTTTATAAATGTGGTTGAGAACTTAAAACTGGAAAGAAAGAGTTCAAAGAAAAAGGGTACAAAGTTAACAAAACATTCATACAGCACTATGTTCTTGAGGCCTGTTACAGAAGATGAGCTAAGGAAAACTATACAGAAACTGAAGGCCAAGAA
Source organism: Locusta migratoria (assembly GCA_026315105.1). Taxonomy (NCBI): domain Eukaryota; kingdom Metazoa; phylum Arthropoda; class Insecta; order Orthoptera; family Acrididae; genus Locusta; species Locusta migratoria. Next base: position 844,984,563 of record CM048745.1, read on the forward strand.
ATCAGCTGGCGATGATGAAGTATCAAATCATGTGATACAGTTAGTAAGTGAGCACATACTCACACCATTAGTAGATATAACAAACAGCTCTTTTAGAGATGGAATTTTTCCAGAGAAATTGAAGACAAGAAAGGTAGTGCCAGTGTACAAGAAAGGAAACAAGGATGACCCCAACAACTATAGACCAGTCTCGCTGATATCAGGATTCTCAAAAATATTGGAAATGCTTCTGTATAATAGATTAGTTGACTATCTGGGCAAACACAATACTCTTGTACCATCACAGCATGGTTTCAGAATGGGTAAATCTATAGAATCTGCCATTGCTAGTCTGACAGAGTATGTTATACAGTGTTTAGATGAAAAGAGAGTTGTAGCTGCGATGTTTCTGGACCTCTCCAAAGCATTCGACACTATTGAACATGACATACTGGTGAAAAAACTCGAAAATTATGGCATTCGTGGGCTATCAGGTTAATGGATTAAATTATACCTGTGCAACAGGAAACAATATGTTTCAATAGGGAGCTCATTTAGGTCAGAAACCAAAACCAGCAAATATGGAGTACCGCAGGGATCCGTAATTGGGCCCCTGCTGTTTAATCTTTACGTAAATGATATAGGTGGTGAAGAGAAAGAGAAAAAAATCTTGTATGCTGATGACATGACAGTATTGAACCATGGGCAAAATATGCAACAACTTGAGAGAAGAGCATTTATTGCAGCAAACATGACAGCTCAGTGGCTTACAGAAAATGAGCTAGTTATAAACCTAAAAAAGACTATGTTTACAGTGTTCAGAAACAAAGAGAAGTCAGTGCAAATGAATGTAAAGGTCAATGAATTGTATCTGGAAGAAGTAGAATCCACAAAATTTTTAGGTGTTATTATAGACAATGAGCTGAAATGGATAGAGAATATTAACTATGTCTGCAAAAAACTAAGCTCTGTTATATTCATCATGAAGCAACTGTCACAATATGCAGACAAACAGCTATTGTGCACAGTCTATCATGGACTCTTTGAACCATACCTGCAGTATGGAGTGACAGTGTGGGGAAACTCAAATATCCAAGACACGAAAAAATTGTTCACTTTACAAAAGAAAGCAATCAGGATCATACTAAGAAGAAAGAACTCGGAGACCTGTAGAAACTGCTTCAAAAGTCTAGGCATCTTAACTTCACGTCTTTATACATCTATAAAACAATAATGTACACCAAAAAATAGATCTGACTGTATGATACAAATGCTAGTGTACATACCCACAACACACGGGGTAAGAACGAAATAAGAAACATAACCCACCGACTGACAATCCTTGAAAAAGGACCTCAGTATTCGGGCATCAAGTTCTTCAGAAACCTGCCTAAAAATCTTTGTGCTAATATACATGGCAATAATTTCTCAAGGAAACTGAAAGACTATCTAATGGAAAAAGAATTTTACAGCATTGAAGAATACTTGCTTAAATAATTTTGTACAAAATGTTAATACATTCTAGTGAATTTGTGAAAAGTGACATTTGATTGTTATATACATGACATAACTTGTATTAAATTAAATATGTATATGTTTGCTGTTGCACATTAGGAGATAAGTGAAAATGAATATATAATGCTATTGACGTATCCTATATTACACGTACATGTATTGTACACAATGTAATCCTACAGGATCAAATAAAATTCAATTCAATTCAAACTAAAACAAGATGTAGAAGAAGCAACAAGAATAAGCACAAGATATTGCCAGTATACTGATACCATACAGACATCAAGTACATTAATAGATCTAGTAATGACAAACAACTATACACTGGAGGCTAGTGTTCTGACTACCCCTAGAATTAGTGACCACTTCATAGTGCTGATCCACTTGCATGATTTGAGCAGAGCAGAAGAAAGAATGAAGATACTAGACACTGGAAGCTTTGCAATAAACATAGAGCATGTATCTTTTCCCTTATGTGATCCATCCAATAGTTTGACTGCAACTTACGAACAATTAGTAGAAGAACTGGAGAATGTTGTGGAATTATCCACAAAGGAATATGTAAATCATGCAAATGCTAAGCCTTGGTTTAATAAAAATGTTCAGAATGCCGTGAAGCAAAGAGACCTCTTATATAAGAGGTACTCATATCTCCGAAGTGTATGTCCTAACAATAAGGTTATCCTAGAAGAGTGGAACAAGTACAAAACGTTAAAAAACAACTGTCTATATGTCATTAGAAGAGAAAAAAGGGAATACTACAGTAAGACTATAGATAACTGCAGTCAAAACCCAACCAAAATGTGGACCACACTAAAGAAAGTAATATCAAAAACAAAAAGTAGTAACAATATAGGGGAACTAAAAGTGAATGACAGTGTTTATACAAACAAGACTTACATTGTGAACAAGCTAAATGAATTCTATATAGACAGTATAAAGGACATAGTGGACTCAATACCTTGCACTAGGAATATAAACTTCCTGACTAAGAATGAAAATTCATTTGACTTATTTAGGAAAATATCTGTTGAAGAACTGGATGAAATTGTTAATGATATGAACAGTAAAACAGCCACAGGTGATGAAATCTCTATACAAGTAATGAAATTGAGTTGGTCACACATAAGAGAAAGAGTACATAATATAATAGTGAGATCACTTGAGACAGGTGAAGTACCTGAACCACTTAAAGTCTCTACAATAAAACCTATACCGAAAGTGAAGGACGCCAATAAAGCAGAAGATATGAGGCCAATAAACTTGCTGCCTGGTATTGAAAAAGTACTAGAGAAGGTAGTACACAAGCAACTACTGAAGTTCCTAAATAACAACAACATATTAACAACTGTCCAGTCTGGATTCCGAGCCGGGCATTCAACAGAAACTGCTCTACAATGTATCATTTCTAAATGGAAGGAGTGGATGGATCTTGGACAAAGTGTAGTGGCAGTTTTCCTGGACCTGAAGAGAGCCTTTGAGACTATCGACAGACTGAAACTACTTCAGAAACTGGAAGCCTATCGTATACGTGGTGTTGTGTTAAAATGGTTTGAAAGCTACTTAACGGGGAGGAAGCAGTGTGTGAAATGTGATCAGGTTGTGTCCAAAATAATAGCAAATGATCTAGGTGTGCCACAGGGCAGTGTTCTTGCCCCATTACTGTTTATACTTTACATTAATGAAATCCCAAAAGTGCTAAAGGATTGTGAGATACACCTATTTGCAGATGACACACTTCTGTATGCTTCAGGTACAAACATTGATTGCCTTATAGACAATTTTAACAGCAATCTAGCCAGTGTTAATCACTGACTAAATGGGAATAAATTAAAGCTTAACACAAAGAAGACAAAGTGCATGCTTCTTACACTCAAATCAGAGGTAGGTGATCTGAACAGTGACATAGTTATTGATGGCGAAAAAATTGAAAGGGTTAGCTATTATAAATACTTGGGAGTGATTGTAGATAGTAAGTTAAAACTGGATGAATATATAAATTATTTAACCAAGAAGATAGGTAAGAAAATAGGATTCCTTAGTAGGATTAGGAAAATTTTAACAGAAAAAAGCAGAATGACAGTGTACAACACCATCATAATGCCTCACTTTTCATCTGCTGGATCAATACTGTACCTGTGTAACATGACATTAGTGAGTAGGCTACAGATATTACAAAACAGATGCATGAGATTAATATCGAATTGTGATATTCACACTAGAATAGAATATATGTTGGTAACATTAAATTGGTTGTCTGTCAAACAGTTCATCACACTACACGCAATGATTTTTATTCATAAGATTAAATTAGTAATGTGTCCAGACTATTTAGGCAATAAACTAACTTTAGTGAGAGGTCCATAACTATAATACAATAAGTAGCAACAACTACTACTTGGAGTGTAAAAATAAAAAAATATTGGTCAAAACTGCATATTTTTCAAAGGTATTAGCCAGGACAACAGATTACCAAAAGAACTAAAAGACTGTCACTCATTGGCTTTATTAAAAAAAAGGCTGAAAAAATATATAGGTCTACAGCAGAGAAACCTGTGATATATAATGTGTAAATTTATAATAGTGTATGTGTTTAAATATAATGTATAAACCTGTAATGCTGAAACACACAATAGTAAATCAATGTAGTTGTATTTCAATAAGTTTATGTAAAACATCAGCCTGAGTGCTGAAACAAACCAAACTAAATAAATAAATAAAATCAAGTTGCGCACCATCTAGCGACGCAAACGCCTAACTACTAGCATTTCGTGAGTGCAGATGGCGTTTCGTACTAGCTAGTACGCTTTATGCCTAGTTTACACGACGATCGAAAGTTCATAAGAAAGATAAATGTCTGCTGCAGCGCTCCAAGCGAATTAACACGACACTAATGACGTTCGATCATACAGGCTTGATGCGTTAATACTACAAACTTCTGTCTACACGTCTGAATACCACCAACAGCAGCGCCTGTGAGAAAATACGGGCTTATTGCTGTTTGTATACATGGATTGTTCACGTTTGGCTGTGTGTCATAGCTGATAATATTCAACTTAAGAAGATTACACTGTCAATGGTTGTGGGAGCTGTGGCAATGTTTGTTAGAACACTACACCTGAAGAAGAAACAGAAGTTGGACGTGTCCTTGGTTGAGAGGAAGTGACGTAGAATGAGATGTGTACTGCATGCAGATAATGAAGTAACTCATACCGGAGGACCATAATGAATTCAGAATTTATTTACGAATATGAAGTGGTGAGTGTTTTACCAAGTTGCTTTCGTTCGTCCAAGGACAAAAATAGTGCGATGAGAGAGAGAGGGAGAGGGAGAGGGAGAGGGAGAGTATTTCGCCAAGTTGAAGGTACGAAATACTTCTCACACTTTAATTACATTTTCAGCTTTGTTAAATTTATGCGTCAGTTACTTCCTGTAATTGTTATTTTTTGCGGGTTCGCTATAGTATCTTCCAATCAAGATGGCGGAAAGTGAAGCAAACAGATTATGTGAAAAGCGCAACAAATTAGTAAAACACATAGATATAAGTGTGATTTGTGGACTATGGTGTGGGAACGTGTTTCACAGTGATTGTGTTGACCTTACAAACAGTGAAGTTCGCTTGGTAAACAGTTCAAAATGACGAATTAAGTTCTGCTGTGGTGCGTGTGAAGACAGATTACACAATGGACCATCGGAAGTAGCATCAACAGCAAAACATCAACATTCTGTAAGTGCATCCATCTACAGAAACAGTGGAAATGTGAAGGTAGGTGACGAAATAAAAATCATTAATGACTGCAAAACTGACGATAACAAAACCATTAATGAGTGCAAAAGTGACGATAGACTAGAGAACTCACGAAATCAACCTTGTAAATCACGTGGAATTGACCTGCCGGAAATAGATAAGGGTCTTGTGATGCAAAAAATACGAAATAAAAACTGAAATGAAGTGATGCAGTCGAAAATTTAACAAAAACTAGTAAAAGGCAGTTCAAAAATGAAAATGCAACTCAGTACAGTGATCGCTGAAAACTCTAGATTTGTAACGCTAGCGTCACATCTGGCCAAATCTCCTCGAAAAAAAGCGGAAAAGCGCATAAAAATTTTCTGTTGAGTGCTAAAAAAAAGACAACACAACCGGTATATGAGTAAACGCAAATGAAGAACTGATTATTGAGTCTGAAACACTAAAACACAGCCCAGTTTCTAATATTTCAGATTCCCCACAGTCTTCTGCATTCCTCGTAAAAGAAACCGAGTGTGGACACGAAAACGACATTGCAACTACCGGTACGACATTAAAGTCGAAACGCATAAATAATATGGAGTGTACAGTCCATGATGTAGCACAGGATCCATCTGTGAATAGACCTAGTATTTCAAAAACAGGACAAGAAAACATTTCAACTGCGACACCTGTACGTAACAATTTGGAACAAACAAATACTAATAAAGACCTTACAGTCTGTGAAACAGCACAGGATCGATGTTTGACTGATATTTCTTCCAATGATTCGAAAACTAGAGTCAGTAATGATCAACATAGTCTTTACAGCTCTTTGAATACTTCAGATAAATCCAATACAGATGCAAATTGGCGTGATGTTAATTACAGGAAACCTGTTCGCTGTGTGGAAAAACAAATTACATCCACTATAGCAAAACAACAAACCAACCATACGCACAAAACTACACAGAATACATATGCACGACCAAAAATGCTGTACAAAACTGTACTCCAGAAAACTGTAGAGAAAGAAATACCATTGGCCAAACCACAAGCTTCTGCCACAGTGCCTGTCAGAAATTCAAGTACCACAAGAAGAAAAAATCTGATAATAGGCACTGGTGATGAGCAAGGAATGCTATATGGAGAGAAAAGAGCATGGTTCCATTAAGGAAAAGTGAAAAATGTTACAAGAACTGAAAATGTAATAAAATTTCTTGAGAAAATCTTTCCAGGATACAGCAATTTTCAAGTTGAGAAACTAGAAACAAAGGGTATGAACAACAGCTTCAAGATTGGTTTTGTCTTACATCTAAACGACAAGGTAATAGACAATGCTATACGGCCAAATAACATTTTAATCAGGCGTTTTTTATTCCAGAGATCGACCAGTGCCCCAATAAAACAGACCCTGACAGTGAAAACCAGGTCCCCCGATTGTTGTTGTTGTTATGGTCTTCAGTCCAGAGACTGGTTTGATGCAGCTCTCCACCCTACTCTATCCTGAGCTAGCCTTTTCATCTCCTCATAAGAACGGCAACACACATCCACCTGAATCTGCTTATTATACGCGTCTCTTGGTCTCCCTCGGCGATTTTTACCCCACACACTTCCCTCCAATGCTAAATTTACGATTCCCCGATGTCTAAGAATGTGACATACCAAGCGATCCCTTCTTTTAGTCAGGTATGCCAAAAATTCCTTTTCTCACCAATTCTGTTCAGTACCTCTTCATTATTTATGCGATCCACCCACCTAATCTTCAGCATTCTTCTGTAGCACCACATTTCAAAAGCCTCTATTCTCTTCCTGTCCACACTGCTTATCGTCCATGTTTCACTCCCGTACAAGGCAACACTCCACACAAATGCCTTCAGAAAAGACTTCCTTACACTTAAATTAATATTCGATGTGAGCAAATTTCTCTTTTTCAAAAATGCTTTTCTTCCCATTGCCATTCTGCATTTTATATCCTCTGTACTGCGACCATTGCATGCTATTTTACTACCCAAGTAACACAACTCGTATACCACCTTCATTGTTTCATTACCTAATCTAATTTCTTCAGCATTGCCTGATTTTCTAAGACCGCATTCCATTATTTTTGTTTTGCTCTTGTTAATGTTCATTTTATACGCTCTCTTCAACACACTGTCCATTCCATTCAACTGTTCTTCCAGGTCCTTTGCTGTCTCTGATAGAATTACAATGTCATCAGCAAAACGCAATGTTTTTATTTCTTCCCCCTGATCTTTAATCCCTATTCCAAATTTTTCCTTGCTTTCTTTCACCGCCTGCTCGATGTACAAATTGAATAACATCGGTGAAAGGCTACAACCCTGTCTTACTCCCTTCCCAAATGATGCTTCTCTTTCACACCCTTCAAGTCTAATAACTGTGGTCTGGCTTTTGTACAAGTTGTAAATAACTTTCCTTTCCCTGTATTTTACCCCTACTGACTTCAGAATTTGAAAGAGTGTATTCCAGTCAACACTGTCAAACACTTTCTCCAAATCTACAAAAGCTAATAATGTAGATTTGCCTTTCCTTAATCTATCTTCTAAGATAAGCCGTAAAGTGAGTATTGCCTCCCGGGTTCCTACGTTCCTCCTGAATCCAAACTGATCTTCCCCGAGGTCAGCTTCTACCATCTTTTCCATTCTCCTGTAGATAATTCGAGTTAAAATTTTGCAACCATGACTTATCAAACTGATGGTTCAGTAATTTTCACACCTGTCTGCGCCTGATTTCTTTGGGATGGGGAATATTACATTTTTCTTAAAGTCTGAGGGTATATAGCCTGTCTCATACATCGTACACAACAGTTCAAATAGTCTTGTCATGGCTGGCTCTCCCAGAGACTTTAGTAGCTCTGAGGGAATGTCGTCTACCCCTGGGGCCTCGTTCCGACCTAGGTCTTTCAAGTCTCTGTCAGATTCATCTCTCAGTATAGCATCTCCTATTTCATCTTGATCTACTGCCTCTTCCCTTCCCACAACATCGTCTCTAAGTTCATTACCTTTGTAGAGCTGCTCTATGTACTGTTTTCACCTTTCAGCTTTCCCTTCATTGCTGAGAACTGGTTTCCCATCTGAGTTCTTGATATTCGTAGAGTGGCTTTTCTTGTCTCCAAATGTCTCTTTTATTTTCCTGTTGGCGGTATCTACTTTTCCTCTTCTTATACATTCTTCTACAGATTTGCATTTGGCTTCTAGCCACTCCTGCTTAGCCATTTTGCACTTCCTGTCAATCTCATTTCTTAGTCGTCTGTACTCCATTTTGCCTGTTTCATTTAGTGCATTTTTTATATTTTCTCCTTTCATAAATTAAATTTAGTATTTCATATAAAAAATAGACGAAGATTACTCACCAGGCGAAGGACCACAGGCGTGACAGCATCACAAATAAATAAATGAATACGCACATACACGCAAACACAAGCTTTCGCAACCCAGTTGCTTCACCTTCCTTTCCTTCCCCCAAGGTAAGTCTTTCCTCTCCCGGGATTGGAATGGCTCCTTAGCCCCTGCCTTAATACCCTCATCATTTCCTTTTCCCTCTCCTTCCCTTCTGCCTGAAGAAGCAACTGGGTTGGGAAAGCTTGCATTTGTGTGTATGTGTGTATTCATTTACTTATTTGTGATACTATCACACCTGTGCTCCTTCGCCTGGTGAGTAATCTTCGTCTATTTTTTATATATAATTTTTCCTGCTAGGAATTTTTCATTTTAATATTCGTATCATATATTTAAATTTAGTATTTCCTGTGATATCCAAGGATTTTTTGTAGGTCTTGCCTTTCTACCTACTTTGTCCTCTGCTGCCTTCACTATTTCATCTCTCAATGCCACCCATTCCTCTTCTACTGTTTTATTTCCCCCTGTTCCTGTCAATAGTTGCCTAAATCTCCCTCTGAAATTCTCCAGAATTTCACTTTCCTTCAATTTATCTAGGTCCCATCTCCTTATTTTCCTACCTTTCTGCAGTTTTTTCAGTTTCAGCCTACAGTTCATGACTAACAAGTTATGGTCAGAGTCTATATCTGCCCCTGGATATGTCTTACAGTTTATCACCTGGTTCCGGAATCTATGTCTTACCATTATAAAATCTATCTGATACCTTCCGGAGTCTCCTAGTCTCTTCCATGTATACAACCTTCTTTTGTGATTCTTAAACCACGTGTTTGTTATGATTAAATCATGTTCCATGCAAAATTCTACCAGGCGACTTCCTCTTTCATTCCTCCTGCCCAGTCCATATTCACCTACTGCTTTTCCTTCTCTTCCTTTTCCTACTACAGAATTCCAGTCTCCCATTACAATTATGTTTTCCTCTCCCTTAACTGTCTGAACAATTTCCTTTAGCTCCTCATATATTTCTTCGATCTCCTCATCATCGGCAGAGCTAGTTGGCATATAAACCTGTACTACTGTTGTCGGTGTTGGCTTCGTATCTATCTTGACAATGATAATGCGATCACTGTGCTCCTCATAGTAGTTTACCCGCATTCCTATTTTCTTATTCATTATCAGTCCTACTCCTGTGATACCCCCAACTGATTTTGTATTTATAATCCTGTACTCATCTGACCAGCAATCCTGTTCATCCTGCCACCGAACTTCACTAATCCCCACTATATCTAACTTCAACCTAACCATTTCCCTTTTTAAATTTTCTAATTTTCCTACCCAATTAAGGGATCTAACATTCCACGCTCCGATCCATAGAATGCCAGTATTGTCTTCTCTGATGACAACATCCTCCTGAGTAGTCCCCGCCCGGAGATCCGAATGGGGAACTATTTTACCTCTGGAATATTTTATCCGAGAGGATGCCATCATCATACGTTCATACAGTAGAGCTGCATGTCCTCAGGAAAGGTAACGGCTGTAGTTTCCCCTTGCTTTCAGCCGTTCGCAGTAGCTGTGTGGCAAAGCCACATTAGCTAATGTTACAAGGCCAGCTCAGTCAATAATCCAGACTGTTGCCCCTGTAACTACTGAAAAGACTGCTGCCCCTCTTCAGGAACCACACATTTGTCTGGCCTCTCCACAGATACCCTTCCGCTGTGGTTGCACCTACAGTACGGCTATCTGCATCGTTGAGGCATGCAAGCCACCCCACCTCGGCAATGTCTGTGGTTCATGGGGGTGGGTCCCTAGATTATCACACAGAAATAACAATAGAGATGACAGTCATACGCCTTTAGTTATTGCAATTGTCAGTGTGCAGTGTTTAAGAACCAAAATAGACTTTTTATTATTCTTTGTAGGAGACGTTAAACCAGATGTTTTATGTATCTGTGAGCACTGGTTGACTGAAGCAGAAGGTGACTATTACAGATATATTTAATATTTGAATGTGGTAAATGCATGGTATCGAACAACTAAAATTCATGGTGGCTTATCTGTGTATGCAACCAAAAATCTTAGTGTAAAGGAAATAGATCTAAAAAGCTTCTCTACAGACCTAGATCTCGAATTGGCTTCACTAGTCTTAACAAATATCGATCTCATTATTATCTCTGTGTACCACTCACCAGACGGTAATTTTGAAAACTTTATTGCACAAATGGAGAACTATTTGTCTTACCTAACATGCCTTAAATCTAAAGTTGCATTATGTGGTGACTTCAATGTGCATATAGGTGATAGAAGTATCAAAGAGAGAGTCTTCATGAACTTAATAAACAGCTGTGGACTATTTGTAGCAAACCGACTCCCAACAAGAGGCGATGCCTCTCTAGATGCAGTTATCACCAATCTAAATACCTGGGAGTATAATATCAATGTAGTTGAACCAAAGATTGCATTGGTAATGGAAATCAGTATGGATGGCAACAATAAACTACAACCAAGCACATGGCACACAAGATACACATTCAGTAGAAGGGTTATCAAAGAAGACAGATTAAATAACCTTAAAACCGTTCTATCTGGTGTAAACTGATAGCAGAAAATTGTAAAACTGGGAGCCAGTGACTCATTTGAATGTCTGTTCGAAACATTAAAAACAAAATTTGATGGTTTATTTCCAATAATCCACAAGAAGGATCCAGCAGGCAAATCAAAAGGGAGGGACAAACCTATAACAGTGAAGATGTGGTATACTCCTGAGCCAGGCAGATTAAAAGGCACTGTAGTAATGTTCAGGGACTGTATGAAGACAGTTAAAGATCTTCCAACTAAAGATCTGCTTCACTGTAAATACTTGTGGTGTAAGGGATACGGTATGATAGATAAATAACCGGTACACGCCACATTAACTGAATAACACTCATTTATTACAGATAGTTTGATACATTCAAGTACACAATACTTGAGTCCAAACAATACTCAAAGTCCCACGTGGGCTCCCTCTATATCAGCTCAATGATATTCCACTCCAGGTGGAGTCGATCTCTATGTCGCCACAGAGGCCCCCCCCCCCTTGCAGTGCGGAGCACATCTGAGACTGGATCACGAGTGCCGGGCCGAAGGCCGATCACGGGGGTGAGGGAAAACATAGTCTCTATGCCAAGCAGGCGCAATGACTCTGCGGCCGGCACGAGTGTAAGTGGTAGGTGAGTGTGTGGCAGGTGGAGTAGGAGAGAAGAGAATGAAAAGGGTGCCGGTAGCATCAATGAAACACTCGACGTTCGATGGATCAGCGGTCAAAGGAAGGCTTTCGGAAAAGAGGAGGGAAATGTTTTGCTCATGAGGTTCGTTGGAAGAGTCAGGAGAGATGTACATAACGAAGATTTGGTTATCAGTCAAAACGACAGAGATGTCGGAAGGGGGGGGTAGGCAGAAACGTCTACTGAGAAGAAGTGAGGGGGAAGGTGTGCTGGGGAAAAATGAGTTAAGGGGGAGGAAGGTGACTCGGCCCTCAGACTCGGCAGGGGGTCGCCCTCCTGCAGAGGTGTGTTGTCCCGTGGTGTGCAAGGGGGGGAACCGGGGTCGAAGGTAACATCAGGCATTGGTGCAGTGTCGACTGCAGCGTCTGGGAGCTGAGAGGAGACGGTCCAAGCAGGCTTCAGGCGGCTCTTAGACACTGTCGTCGTCTTCCCGTCAATGATGATGTCAAAGTGCGATGGACCTCGGCGTACGACCGTGAAGGGACCACGGTACGGCAGTTGTAGTGGAGGGCGAACTGAATCCTGCCATAGCATCACTGCAGCACACGTTTCTAAATCCCTATGCACAAAGACACCTGGGCGGTCATGAATGAAGGTTTGAGAGGTGCAGGGAGCTCGCACTGTAGTCCTGATTTGCTCAATGAATTCAGGGTATGAGCTAATGGTGGGGGCCATGTCCTCAGAGACTAATTCTGCTGGCAACTTAAGGCATTCACCGTACAAGAGCTCAGCGGTGGAGCATCCTAAGTCCTCTTTGAAAGAAGTTCGGAGACCCAGGACTACCCAAGGAACGGCGGTAGTCCACAATTCTGAGTGGCACATGAGTGCAGCTTTCAGGGTACGATGCCACCGCTCTACCAACCCGTTGGATTGTGGGTGGTAGGTGGTTGTATGTATCCGTGATGTGCCACAGAGATCGCACAACTTATCGAAAAGCACAGCCTCGAACTGCCGACCATGATCGGTAGTGATCGTAGTAGGGCAGCCGAAGCGGGCAATCCAACAAGATACAAATGCGGAAGCAACCGTAGCAGCAGAAATATCCGACAAGGGTGTGGCCTCCACCCAGCGTGAAGCCCGGTCAATGCATGTGAGCAAGTATCGGAAGCCTTCAACACTGGGAAGAGGGCCCACCAGGTCAAGGTGTACGTGAGTGAAACGATCAGAGTGGATACTGAAGGAGCCAAGGGGAGGGTGGCAATATCGGCTAACCTTTGCGCGTTGGCATGGAATGCAAGAGCGGCACCACTCATGAGAGTCTTATTTACCGAAGGCCAAACAAAGCGTTCTGTGATTGAGCGAGTGGTGGCTTGCACACCCAGATGGGCGAGACCATAAAGCGCATCGAAGATCACACGGCGAAAATTTTGGGGGACTAGTGGGTGTGGCACGCCCGAAGATGTGGCACACCACAATGCAGTAGGCGCACCGGGTATGTCTTTGCACTCCAAAACTAAAGAATGCTCGCCGGATTTGAGCAAGGTCGAAATTGAATCATCGCTCGACTGGGCCTTGGCGAGCTAGTGGAAGTCGATGACAGAAGAGATACCAGCGAGCCGCGAGAAATAATCAGTGACCAAATTGTCAGAGCCGTGTACGTACTGTACGTCGCTCGTGTACTGAGAGATCAGATCAAAATGCCTGTAATGACGAGGAGGTGGGTCAGCTGGAGGATTTTTGAGGGCGTGTGCCAGAGGTTTATGGTCTGTGTATATAGTTAGTGGCCGACCCTCAATATCTTCTCGGAAATACTTGACCGCCTCGTATACAGCAAGAAGTTCGCGGTCGAAAGCAGACCACTTGGATTGGCTGGGTGACAACTTTTTAGAAAAAAACTTCAATGGCTGTGACTCCTCACCACAATGCTGCTGCAGCACCGCCCCAATCGACACCTCAATGGTGTCAGTGGTAATGGAAAGGGTGGCATCTGGGGAGGGATGAGCCAAAGTGATTGCTTTTGCTAACGCCGTTTTCAAAGAGTCAAATGCAGTTTGCATCTCCGCCATCCAAAGGACGGGACGATCCCCTGTAGTGTTAGGGCCGCGCAAGGCATCTGTGAGAGGTGTTTGTAGTTCAGCAGCCTTTGGGATATGACGACGAAAAAAATTTATCATACCCAAGAAGCGTCGTAGTTCATGATAAGTTGCAGGTGGAGGAAGTTTCTGCACCGTTTCAACCTTTTCATCAGTGGGGCGAATGCCATCTGCTGACACGACATGTCCCAGGAAAATAACAGACGACTGTCTGAAAACACATTTGTCTTTGTTTATCACAACACCGTGCGAATCAAGGACACTGAACAGTTCGGATAAGTGTTTTTCATGCTCCTCAGGAGATTTCGAAAAAATCAAAATATCGTCCAGGTATGCGTAACACTGTGGCAGAGGGCGAAGAAGGGAGTCTAGGAACCTCTGCCATGTCTGTGCGGCGCTTTTTAAGCCATAAGGCATATATACATATTCAAATAAGCCAAAGGGAGTAATGATGGCCGTTTTTGGAATGTCCGGTTCGTGCATTGGAATTTGGTGATAAGCCTTCTTGCAGTCGACGACGCTGAAAGTGGTAGCGCCTGCAAGTTGGCTAGCAAAGTCTTGGATATTGGGCACAGGATAGCTATCAGTGATTGTTCTATCGTTCAACTTCCTGTAATCTCCACATAAACGATAGGTACCGTCCTTTTTCGGCGTAAGGTGAATAGGAGAAGCCCATTCGCTAGAGGAAGGTCGCACAATGCCGGCCTCAAGCAGCTCGCCAATTACTTCTCTCGCACGAGCCAGCTCGCATGACTTAATGTCAATCTGTTCTTTAAGCCTACTCTGAGTTTCTCTAAGTTCAACAATTTCAAGTCTCTGTACAGTTACGTCACACGTTACACTAGTAAGTTTTGCAGCTAACAGCACGCACTCTGTTTGCAAAAAAGAAATGTCAACATTAATATGCGGCGACGGCCGTGCACTGGGGGAGGAAGACAGACGGATGCGCGTGTTAGTGGTTTGATGTAACAAGATTCCTGCCGGAATGTCCACAGAAAATTTATTGTTCCTTAAAAAGTCTATGCCAAGCACCGGACAGGACACTTGCGCGACCAGAAAGTCCCACTTAATAGTCAAGTCTTTAGATAAATGAACCGGCATGTGAACCGTTCCAAGCACTTTGATAGTGGAGTCGTTTGTGGCGCGAAACAGTGTGGGAGAAGGTACGAGAGTGTCCGGTACAAGAGACGGGGGTAAAACACTCGTATCTGCCCCACTGTCAATCAGAAAGTCAATGTTCGAAACGCAGTCAGTCACAAACAAACAGCCGTTGCAGCTTACTGTACCAGAGGTGCGAGTTGTGGAGTGGAGGCGTCTTCGATTCGAGCGGGGCGCCCCGCCTGCTACTGCGCCCCGCCGCCTGCGTTTCCCGCCGCGCACAGCGCACGGCAATGTTTAGCGTCGTCTCCGAAGTTGCTATGATACCAGCAGAGCGGCCGGCTTTTGTTGGGCGTGGTCGGCGTGCTGCAGGTAGTTACATCGGCGCCCGAGAGAGCGCGCTGCTAGGCTGGCGTTTCCATCATGGCAACTGGTGAGTCCGGAGAATGTTGCGCGGGACGGCTACCAGATGACGACACCGTACGGTTGTGCGACGAAAACACACGGGCGCGATCGTCACCTACGTGCGTGGTGGGGGGGGGGGGGAATATTTTGAACAACACTCGCGCCACTGTTAACACTGGGAGTGCGACAGTTAGTAATCTTAAATGCACAATCTGCTATTGATAGTTTTTCGTCAAGAGAACAAGACGTAAGTGGCAGCAACTGCAGCTGCAAGGGTTCAGGCAATTTCACTAGCCAGATTGACCACAAAATAATGTCCGGGAGAAAATCAGTTGAAACATGGGCGTGCAGCCTACGCCACAGTTCAGATGGTGTAAGGTCTCCTAAGTGCACTTCGTGAATTATGTGATGCAACACTTCATCAGGTGAGCGGGAAAGTCTCTCACAGATGATACGTTTCGCATTTGTGTACTGAGGTGGCGGAGGTGGGTTAAGCACCAAATCGCTAATCAAGTCAAGTTAGTCGTGTAGATGACCGACAAGGCACACGAACTTAGATTCTTCTGAAAGAATGCCGAAACCCTGAAAATAGATTCAATTAATGTGAACCAAGTGTTCGGATGTTGCTTTGCAAAAGGCGGCAGCTTTGGCAATTTAGTGGGCTGTTGTTCGAAATTAACTGGACGAACGAACGGAGGAGGCACATTGCCTGTCGCGAATGTTGACCCGGAAACTGGTACGTTCGTGAGGGCATAGTTCTGTGAAGCCTTTTGTCCAAAACTAACCGGTAGTCCGGCGGTACTATTCAACACATTTGTAACACATGGTAGATGGACAGAAGGCACAGTAACTGAAGGTACAGCACACTGCACTTGTGGAAAATCGCGCGAAAAGTTCGAGATCCAAGGCGTTACCGAAACTCGCTGTTGAGTGCACGAAGAGTCAAAATTCGAATGTTCAGTTGTAACACAGCACTGTTCGTGAGGCTCTGGTGGCGTGAAAGTTGGTTCTACTTTAACTAAGTTGGCGGTTTGAACCATAGAAAGTTCGGGAGCCAACATGTCGGCGTGGCCACACGGATTGTTGACATGTACAACAGGGCTCAATTTGTTAGGCTGTATAATGTCTAGTCCCAGCTGTGAATTGATGCACTGTCCTTTCTCACAGGTTGAAAGCGGAGAAGCAGATAATCCTTGTCCTTGCGATCGTAGCACTGAAGAACACGGAGATTGATTCTACATGGCGATTATTCACTGCACTCGCGTAATTACAAATTCGGAAAAAAAGCACGAAAGCGTAATTGTGCATGAATTGAAACGTGGGGTCACCACTGTGGTGTACGGGATACGGTATGATAGATAAGTAACCGGTACACGCTACATTAACTGAATAACACACATTTACTACGGATCACTTGATACATTCGAGTACACAATAGTTGAGTCCAAACAATACTCAAAGGCCCGCGTGGGCTCTCTCTATATCAGCTCAAAGATATTCCACTCCAGGTGGAGTCGATCTCGACGTCACCACATACTCAAGAGCTAAGAGAAATTTACAGAAAGAAAGTGGAGGAAGCAAAAAAGAAATATAATGAGAAGTTTATCAAAGAGGCTCACAATCCCTGTAAAACAGCTTGGAATCTAGTAAATGAGCACAGGAAGAAGCCTACTTCACCTTAAATTCCTGTAGTCCTGATACCTTCAATCAGTACTTCATTAGGGTAGTGAAGAATACAGTCAATGAAATCCCAGAATCTGGTTTACTTCTCACAAGTGATATAAAAAATGAAAGCTGTAACAGTATTGTAAACTGGAAGGAAGTGCACCCTAAGGATATAATAAAAATAGTGAGATAATATAAGCATTCAGAGAGTGCATATATCTATGTCATGTCTTGCACAGTGCTAAAGAAAATAATTCTAAAGCTTGCCCAACCACTAGCCACAGTAATTAACAAATGTTTATCCTCTGGTGTCTTTCCAGAATTCCTGAAATTGGCAAGGACAGTACCAGTCTACAAAAAAGGTGATCCATGTGAAGTGTCCAGCTACAGTCCCATTTAAATAATCCCCATCCTTGCTAAAGTTATGGAGTCTGTAATGAAACACCAGTTGCAAAATTATTTTGAAGAAAATAGGCTCTTCCAGGACACACAGCATGGTTTTTGCAAGGGAAAGTCGACATTTACGGCTACACTGGACTTGACTAGAAAGATAAGACAGTATTTGAAGACAGAAAAAGTGTGGCACTGACACTCTGTGACCTCAGCAAGGCATTTGACTGCATCTCACACAAGATACTCCTCAATAAATTAAACTGTTATGGTGTTGGAGGTGCTGTTATGGCAACACTCCAATCTTATCTGGAAAACAGAAAGCAGGTGGTGTCAGTTCATGGAGCCTTATCGCAAGAACAAAAGTTGGAACATGGCATATCCCAGGAGTCCGTCATAGGTCCTGTCCTGTTCCTAATATATGTAACCGATATGGGCTGTAGCAACAGTTAAAAATTGTGTGGTGTACATGAGTTCCCTGGACTTAATCTATACTGAAGATGTCCCTTCAGTGAACAAAATTAACATGCTATATTAAATATATATGTTTTATATAATAAACACCAAGCGGAAATGTCTATTATTGTTGTAAATTGTTGTAATATTATAGTTATTTGGATACACGACACATAATTGAGTGTTCATAAAAGATCAAGAATTACTCTATTTGAAGAACATTTAAATTATTTTTGTCAGTTTGCGAAAAAAATTGTGTTTTTTTTCAATCAACTACAATAAACTGTTCTTTGCCACCGAGGCGTCATTTTATTTGGAAGAAACAATATTTCATACTGTTGCCTTGTTTAAACTGCTCGCTGTGCTGTAAAGAGCTCGTGTTTTATTTTATAATGCATATCGTGCATTTAGTGTTAACAGATTTCATGTTCTGCTACAATAAAGAACTAAACATGGAGGTATACTTAAAGGAAGTTGATATTTTGAAAACCACAAAGAAGGCCTCAATATCAGGCACATCTACGTTAATCTGGACATGTTGATATACTCTTAAAAGCGAATAGTGGTTCTAGTAAAATTCTCGGATGTATTGTTTGTTTCATGAAACAATGTAGGATATGTTAACACTGCACATATGAGTATTAGTAAATGTTTACTTGAAGGTTAATACACAAGCTATTCAATCAGTAATTGAAAATAAAATAAATGCCTATATTGACCGCTTAATAAGTAAAAATGTTTTCTTTTAGGCACCAACTATCCACGAAACAATGTTTCATATATCTGTGGTACTTTCTCTTTACATTTATAGACTGATATTTTTTGGTAAATTACTGGAACACACTGCCAACAAATCGTTCAGTGTTTCATCACTGTACACATTTTCGTTACTTTGTATGTTTGATGTATTATGTGAAAAGTTTTAATATCCTTATCATGGTCTCATTAAGTCACACTAATAAAACCGAAAAATAAACTACGTACTTCTCTAGTAGGGGTGACAAGGCTTCATAGTCTTCCCATGTCGTCACAGTGAGCTGTTATTCTCGCTCGTGAAGCTGACGTCGTTCTTAGCCACTGCGTCAAGCTGGCTAAGTATCTCTAACCAGTTCCCCTCCCGAAATCGGATGAAAATCGGGTGTGGAGGCGTCTTCTTCTGTGTGATTGCACCGTCCACGGTCAAGCGCGCACCTCACAACGACAATTTGCTTACCGCTGTGACAATAGCGATTACCACATGAGCATCTTGATGGCGCACGTCATTGTGCGCTAGCGATTCGTGTCCGTCTCAATCCCGCTTTAGAGTAGACGTTAGGCGCTGATCAATGATATCACTGGGGCTGATGCATTCCTTCTGGAAACAGGTGAATATTTCCGCTGAAGATCTTTGGAAGGAAGGAAGCTTAGGATTTAACGTCCCGTCGACAGCTTCGAGACGGATCTAACGCTCGGAGTTTTGGGTAAGGATGGGGAAGGAAATCGTCCGTGCCCATTTGAAAGGAACCATCCCGGCATTTCCCTGGAGTGATTTAGGGAAATCACAGAAAACCTAAATCTGGATTGTCGGAGGTGGATTTGAACCACCATCCTCCCGAATGCGAGTCCAGTGCGTTACCACTGCGCCACATCGCTCTGTTGAAGATCTTTGGTGCAGCAGTTCCTTTCGCAGTGATTTGCGCTACCTTGATCACAACATATTCGTAAACAAACAGACGACGATTTGTGATGTGGATGAATATTACTTGTTGCAACTCGTTTCACTCGCATTTAGTCTATTAGGTACTTGACTTGTTTAACAAGTAACTCGGATATCGCTACATATTTTAAAATAAACAACCAACAATATTTATGAAGGGATTATTCGGCATTTGACTGTGAACAGTTATGTTTTAATTCACGGATTTCAGGTTTTGTTACTGTAAATGGCAATGCTACTTTATGTGAATGAAATCAAAACATGGTCATGCCAGTTCCTACAGCATAAAAAAAATTTTCTATTATGTGTGGTTTCTTTGCACTGACACAGTACACTTTTGATTCGGCTCAGTTATGGAATTTGACTACCAATTTTATTAAACTAATTGAATATTGATTTGATGTCACACAATTTTAAATTATTTTGGTGACACATGAAGTTACCTACACCATCCAAATAATAATTTAGAATTAAAAAATAATAGAGACAGTAATGCCCTTAAAAAAATCACACTGACGTGTTTTACGGCCCACTTTAAATTTGTATTTTTATAATTTTTTGCAAATATTTCGGACAAAAATAATAATGTAAATAATAAAAAATTATAGTGATATGATTACAACTCTACTATTGTGATAATATCTATGCACCCAACAGGTAACCCTTTTAGGAAAAAAGGAGAAAAAAATTTTTGGTAGTGGCGTGTCCCAAACCACGGACCATGTGCATCACAATCCACCATGCTGCTTACTACACTACAGCGAACAATTACGAAATTCGCCCTTAATTTTCGTACTATTGATGGCAGTTGTTAACTGATGCTAATATAGCATTTTTAGACACTAGGTTATCATTTTTCGTATGTAGAATGATGTGTCTTTGTTCTTCAGTGCGCCTTTGCTTTGAAATAAGAACTTATAAGTTACAATAAGAAAATCGTCAAATACGCAACGCAAGATGGCGTATGCCAGAGAGAGTTCTGGGTGTGGAATGTCACGTGACATCTGCGAACAGCTGGTTTTCGTAAAATCAATGGAGGGTGTCAAATCTCCGTTATTTTTGCAAATATCTCTGCAACGATGCAAGATATGATAAAAATCATAATAGAGCGAAGTTGTAGAGAATTTTCCCCACTACCAATCAGGTTATTCAGTTTTTGTGTCAGATGAACGGTTTGTTTGAAATTACAATTATATTACAAACGACTGTTTTTGGTATTACTGCCGTATTTTGTGTCTGAAAAATTCGAAAAAGGGAGGTTCTGGTCTCTGGCGGCCTACAATTATGTATGTAAAATTTGGTGCTGATCAGTTGAGCAGTTCGTCTTAAAAACAGGGAACACGTTACGGACAGACAAACAGACAGGCGTCCCAAAATCTCCGTTAGTTTTGCAAATATCTCTGAAACGATACGAAATATGAAAAAAACACAAGAGAGCAATGTTTTAGATAATTTACTCCTCTACAAATTCGGTTATTCAATTTTCGTGTCAGATGAATGGTTAAGCCGTTATTTTCATTTAAATTTCCAGCTGTCAAAAACCGATCGCAAAGGCCCACTTTTGGTGTTACTACCGTAACCTAAAGTGGGCCAAAATTACGTGATTGTGGTCCCCCACAATTTAACAATTCATTAATAAAGACACATCATTCATCACTCATCACTGGACAGACTGTGTCAGTTTTACTGTGTTACCTAGAAAACTATTACTTACGAGAACATAAATGTCCATGGTACTTATTTCTATCATATTAGTTCAAGCAGTTTGCTTAGGTTCGTGACCAATTACACACTTGCAAATCAGAACATGTTTATGTACAAGCAACCCAATATTAGTGAAATCGCCACATATTCGAAATAGGCAGCCAACTACGTCTATGTGAGATGGAAGATTATAAATATCATTCGTACTTGCTTCAGTCACAGCAACTTAAACTCACCTGTTACCTTCCTGCACATTTTCACTCTCATAAATCGTAAGAAAATGGAAAAAACTAGCGAGTACTGTAAAATAGACTTGCAATAAATTAATATTCTCGTTCTATATTCCGTTACATAAGGCCTACATAAAAAAACTAAAAAAAAATTAGCTTTAACAGGATTCGAACCCAAAATGTTTCCTATTCATACAATCACAACCTAGCACCCTAACCACTAGACCAGTTCATAACACCTACTTTTTTAATTCATTACCTTCTGCTTACATCTTTTATGGTTCTCTTATAATTTACTGATATTCGTAGGTAATTGTCATTTAATCTATCTAAGCGAAGCGTTTATGACAAATGTGTAATGTACCATTTCCGTTAAAGCAGTATCTTGTCATGCTTTGCACTTCATCATGTCGTCTGCAAAGTTATTGAAGACCAACGGCTAACAGCGGAAATATACTCCTCTTTCTGAGAGGAATGCATCAGCCCCAAGGAGGTTAGAATAACCTTCTTGATCAGCCCCAAACGTCTACTCCACTTTAGGGGCTGGTGCATTCCTCGCAGAAAGAGAAGTATATTTCCGCTGTTCGCCTTTGGTCTTCGATAACTTTGCAGACGACATGTTAAAGTGCAAATCATGGCAAAATACTGTTTTAACGGAA
Source organism: Locusta migratoria (assembly GCA_026315105.1). NCBI lineage: Eukaryota > Metazoa > Arthropoda > Insecta > Orthoptera > Acrididae > Locusta > Locusta migratoria. Next base: position 845,006,739 of record CM048745.1, read on the forward strand.
ATAGCACATTACAGATTTGTCACAAACGTTTCGCTTTGGTACATTAAATCTCTATTACCAGCGAATATCAATTATAACTACAGATCACTTTCTCATTTATCAACATTTTCCAAGATAATAGAAACTGACATGAAAATCAGACTAATTAGTTATCTGGATAAATATAACATCTCCGCAATTTCACAGTTCGGTTTTAGGAGTTGTAGAGGCACAGAATCAGCCATAGGACAATTCCTAAAAATTGTTCTGGAACGTCTTGAGAAAGGTGACAGTGTGACAGGTATCTTTTTAGACCTCTCCAAAGCTTTTGACATTGTTGACTATAAGATACTACGGAATAAACTAAAGGCAATAGGCATAAGAGGTAGAGTAAATGATTGGTTTCAGTCATACTTAAAAAAATAGAGTGCAGAGAGTAGAAGTGACACAAACTGTCAATGCATCCCAATTTATTGTCAAGCATTTATCATATCCACCAAAATACATTAACATAGGAGTCCCGCAGGCAAGCAAATAAGGACCAATATTATTTCTGATGTACATCAACGACTTCCCAGATAGTGTTAATCACAGAGATAAAATGCTAAATGCAGATGACAGCAAAGTAATAATCATTGAAAAGACTACTAAAATGTTACTAGAAAAAGCAAACTGCACGTTAATAGACACTGATGAATGGACAAAGTCAAATAAATTGACACTAAACTTGAGAGATTCCAACATTAACTGTGTATCAAGCACCAATTTTTTAGGGCTAATAGTAGACAACCAACTAAAATTGGAGGAGCATACAAGGGTTCCAGCCAAAAGAATGTCATCAGCTTGTTATGCTCTCAGAATAATATCACAAGTATGTAACAGTGCTTGTTTGGAAGCCACATACCATGCATATGTGTATTCAACACTCAGTTATGGCATCATTTTTTGGGGAACAAATAAAAAAAAACACGGAGGTTATCTTTAAGATTCAGGAAAAACTATAAGAATCATTTCATACGGCAGTAAACAGGCGCACTGTAGTGACTTATTCAAAAAACTAAAAATCTTAACTGCAGACTGTACTGTTTATAAAGAAAAATATAAGTCAATAGACTACAAACAGCTCAATACATCTCATGCTACCAGAAACAGAAAAATTACACCTTGAAAGAAAAAATAAGTGCAGGACACAAAATAGTGTACTATATCAAGGCATAAAGCTGTACAATAAATTGCCAAATCATATTACACAAATATGTGATGTAGGCCTCTTTAGGAAAAGTGTTAAGACACACCTTTTAGGTATGAGCTATTACTCTGTAAATGAACACCTACTAAACAATTAGGTAAACTAAAAAATAATGATTAATAGAAATAAAGAATCCCAGAGACGGATTTACGTCTCAAATATGTCAAAGACATTATTGATAGATCTGAAGCATTGAATTAATAATGTCTTTGACATATTTGAGACATAAATCCGTCTCTGGGATTCTTTATTTCTATTAATTGATATTTATATCACCGTAACAGATTGTTCCACCATGTCCATTGCTGAGGTGCTATTCCGCTGCATGAAGAGCCTTGGCAGTAGTGGCAATTATCTTTGGAACAAAGAAGCTGAATTAAAGTTTGTGTTGTGGAGGGAAATCGTACATAGACTATTCTGAGGCGCCTTAATCGTTAGTGGTGTGGTAGTCTAACGGTTAAGACGTCTTACTAGTAAGCATGGAGGTCTGGGTTCGATTCCCGGCTGCACCACAAATTTTAATTCAATGCTTCAGATCTATCAATAATGTCTTAGAAAATATTGCTGTATGCAAGTTATTATATCATACTATGTGTACCCTTCCTGCAATAAAAGTAATTGCTCTGCATTCTTGCACCCAGGGCAGTACTGTGTTGGTTTCAGTGTATGTAATAAATTGTTAAAGTACGGGTTTAATTCCATTATCGTCCATTCTTATATGCTTCACAGTAGTTTACTTAGTTGGATAGTAATTAAATCTGTGTTTATTTCTGTATACGAACATTTTGTATTTTAAGTGACAGTGTGACATCATAATATTTTTTCTCAAACACACTTAATTACTGTAGATTAGCCTAGTTTCTGTATTTTTTAAATTATATTTCACTTTATGTAAAATCTATTTTCACAGTAATCAGTATTTGTGTATTGATGTAATCATTTGCGACTCTATTCGTAACAACCTATACTTCACAAGTCCTATATCATATATATGATTTACTGGATACTTAAATAAATAAATAAATTATGAAAGAACCATAAAAGGTCTACACAAAAGGTATGTCACTTAAAAAAGTAGTTGTCATGAAATGCAAGCAATCTGGTCTAGTGGTTTTGTGCTAGATTGTGATTGTGTGGATAGGAAACATTTTAGGGAGAATCCTGTTCAAGCTAAACTTTTTGGTGTTTTTTTTATATATATAGGCCTTAGGTAACGGCATATGGAATGAGAATATTATTTTATTGCAAGTCTACTTTACAGTACTCGCTAGTTTTTTTTCGTATTTCTTATGATATATTGGAGTACAACTTTGAACATGGCTGATTAACAACAACTGTAATCCAATATTTTAACACTTTTTTATATCAGCCAACCAGTTGCGTAATTTTTAGGTGCTTGACCTAGGTTTCGTTGCCATTAGGGACAACTTCATCAGAAGAATAAAAACTGTTGAATTAGTAAATTGTGGGGGACCACAACCACATATATATTTTTAAGGGCATTACTGTCATCAATTATTTTTTAATTCACAATTATGATTTGGATGGTGTAAGTAACTTAATGTGTCACCAAAATAATTTAAAATTGTGTGACATCAAATCAATATTCAATTAGTTTAACCCTCCGCTACACGCGCGATTTTTTTACCTTCGTTACACGTGTGCGGACTGAGAGTCTGCATCGCGTTTGATACCATTTTCATGAACAATTCTGAGATTATAGTTGGGAAATATAATATATTCGAGTCTGAATAACATAAATAAAACAATGAATCTGTAAACATAATGTATTTCAGTATCAGTAGTGTACATAAAATATTTTAACTTATAATTTACCTGTAAACCAATAAGAACATTTATTGTACTCACAGATATTTACATTCATTCTGTTTTTCCCACTGTTTTTCCAAATGAATATTAACCAACAATTATCTTAAGTAAATTAGTTCAGAAAACTATAGTTTACAGCCTCACTGTCAATTCGAGCAAATCACTCGTGGTGTTTGCCTTTTTCACTGCACTCACTGCACAGATATGCACCGATATGTTCCAGGCATACAAATTTATTGCACACATTGCAGGAAAATCTCGTCGGTCTGTTTTTTTTTCCTATCACAGAAGTTGCATCTTCCTCGAGCTGTTGTTTGTGGAGGTCTAGGAAGAGCTTCAGCTGTTGGTAATTCCAAAATTTCCGTGATACAATTCTTGATGTTCACCAGAGTACTTAGATGATTGACCTTCATTGCCATATAATCATGTAACAATTCTTTGGCAAGAACTTTTAGATAGTCTTTTCTAGGACTTGTTGAATCCGAATTGCTCTTGTAAATTATGTATCTATTGATTCCAGCAATATTTAGAAGAAAGGAAAAAATTATAAATGCCCATCTTCTGGTAATTCTTGTCACAGAGAATGTACATTTCATCTCATCAACTTTATCCACACCAGATTTAGTCTCGATGTAAAATGTTATTATTTCTGGCTTGCACTTTTCCAAATCACTGTCAATACTGTCAATATCATGTAAAGTAGACAGTACAAGAATAACCTTGTCTTTCTTAGGTTTATATGAAACCAGTGTTGTATTATTTCTAAATGCAAAAATGCTGGACTTCACAGGACGATCTTTAGCTACTGTCCTGAATGGAGGAATTTCAAGTTTATTTTTTCGAATGGTTCCAACCATTGTCAGCTTGTCATTTTCCAACAAATCAGCCGCAAGTGGAATTGATGTGAACCAATTATCACTTGTTACATTTCTGCCAGATTTGGATGTGCATTTCACCAATCTTTTGACAATAGCATGAGGTGTGTTACCACAGAGATAAGGCCCATCCACTTGCTTTCCACAGTATATTTCTAAATGGCTGGTATGGAACATCCTTGAATCTGTAAGTGCAAACATTTTTATACCATATTTTGCCAGTTTTGATGGCATGTATTGTATAAACCCACATCTGCTTCTGAATGCATCCAGAATTTCATCTACTGTAACTAGTTCTGACAAACTATAGTGTTTCTTGCAGTTTTCATTGAACTGATGTATCAAGAATCGGACAGCAACTAATTTGTCTGTTTCCTTCCTATGAACTGTGTTTCTGATGTCATAAAATCTCAGAAATGTCAGCAAGAAACGAAAACGATTTATGCCCATTGAAAGTCTGAAGTACTCCACTCCAGTACCATCTGCAGCCCAGAGATCTAGTACATTTGTGTGTGATGTTCGTAGCTCACCCGCCAAGAAAAGGAGTCCTAAATAAGCTTTGATTCTGTAATTTTAGTGTCTGCAGCATCTCTTTGTCTGGAATATTTAGAACAAATGGAAGCAATGTAAATATTAGTACAGCGAAGAATTTCTTCAAAAATGTCATCTGTGAAGAAAAGATGTAAACAATCGGTTGGACGGTTGGCATTTTTTGCTTCGCCTATGACTCCCGGTAAATGCTTGACAATATTATGTTGAGGTCTTCTTACTCTTCTGTTTTGCATTAGAGGTCGATGGATCTATTGCATACCGTCTTTCCCAACTACAAGTCAACTTTTTCCATAGAACCACTGTCGTCAATCGACTGTTCACTATCTGAATAGTGATCACTTTCGAATATTGCCGCGAGAGACCACCAACACCAACTGCCGGCGTGGCGCAGGGGATAGCGTCACGGACTGTGATGCAGAAGGTCGCCGGTTCAATCCCCCCCACCGGCAAAAAATTATTTCTTTGTAATTTACAATTCCAGAAGGTTCTACATCTTTCTTATGTTCAGTTGTAAATTCTACTTGTTTCTTATGCTAACTGTTCTTGTAATTTCTGGTAAATTCTGTCTGTGTATAAATAGCAGAGCACTCTGCCTGAGAGGCAGTCAGTGCTGCGTGTATGTTGAGTTCGTAATAAACGTGCTTTCAGTATAAGTGCTGTGTTTACTTGCCTTCGAAGTCAAGCCTACTTACATTGCAACGTGACATTGTTTGGTGGAGGCGCCGCGTACACTGCGCAACAGCTGCATCACCGTGGCTCCGATTAGGCAACGTAAAAGCCGTCGCTTACACGGACTGGAACAAGGGATACACCGAGTACGTCCTTCCTAAAGTCCGTATTATCAGAAGAACGATGGAGACGAAACCAGCAATAAGCCAGCTGCACATCAGACACCCGTCGGTGTTCTCTGGAGATGCTGGACAGGACCCCAACAAATGGCTAAAAGGGTTCGACCGAGTCGCCAAGTACAACAGGTGGGATCATACGATGTGCTTGGCCAACGTTTATTTCTACCTGGATGGAACAGCCCAGCAATGGTTCGAAAACAACGAAGACAAGTTGAATGACTGGGAGACGTTCCAGGAGGAACTTAAGAAGACGTTTGGAGACCGCCAGCGACAAATCCGCTCGGCGGAAGAACAACTGAAGAACCGGGCCCAACGACATGGTGAGCCGACACAATCGTACATACAGAGTGTTTTGGCCCTGTGTAACGTAGTCAATCCGAACATGACTGAAGCGGACAAAATCACGCACCTGATGAAGGGGATTGCAGAAGATATGTACCAAGCTCTTCTGATAAAAGACGTCGCTACGACAGAAGAGTTCATCAAGTGGTGCCAGCATATTGAAGAGATGCAACAAAGGAGGGTTGGACGCAAGAAGTATGACAGACTCCCAAATGTAGTCCCTATGGCCCTTGTGGAAGACCAGCAGGACTTGGCTTCTATCAAACGAAAAATCGTGAGAGAAGAATTACAACAGTGCATGGCAGCTGGGACTATTAGACCGAGCGAGCATCAGATTATGGCCATGGATGTGAGCCCTGTAAGTCACGAGGTAGCCGATGCCGCTGAGGACGAAGTATTTCAAACATTAGCTCCTGTCTGCCCCGTCAATCGCACCAGACGTGAAGAATGGCGTCACCTGCTATGACTTACGCTGCAGCCGCCAAACGGCAGCCCATGAACCGACCGACGCGACCACAGCCAACTCCCCCGGTAACTATGATGCCCCGCAGAAGAACAGACGTCTGGAGGACAGAAGGCAACACACCACTGTGTTTCCACTGTGGACGCCCTGGACATGTCGTACGCTACTGCAGAGAGAGGAGGCGAGTATTCGATGATTATTTTGCCGCAAGACGTCAGCCGTCGGAGCAGTTCTATCCAAGGCAGTCACCTGCTGATGAGTTCAGTCGACCTATGGGAAGAAGCCCATCGCCGTAACCTAGACGAGGTCGCTCCCCGACGCGCCGCAGCCGTTCACCGTCGCCGTACAGAGGTACCAGCCGCTCCCCTAGCCGCCGCGCTCCGGAAAACTAAGCGAGGCGACCATCTACGGAGGTGAGGCTGCCGCAGATGAAAATCCTCCATGGACGACAGTCGCCAAGATGTCGGGAAATCACATCGACGTCATAATCGACGGCCAACCTGTCCGGGCACTTGTTGATTCAGGAGCCTCTTTTTCTGTATTATCTGATAATTACCGCCGCACACTAAAGAAGATAATGTTCTGTGATACGGGAACAACTGTGCTGAAGGTCGCGAATGGAAAGTACGTCCATCCAGCAGGAACTTGTGTCGCAAGAATAACCATCAACAACAGGACGCAGCCGTTTGATTTTGTCGTGTTAACAGAATGTAGTCACAATGTCATCCTCGGATGGGACTTCCTTCAGGCATCCAAAGCTATCATTGACTGTGGAAGATCTAAGCTGCAAATTGAAGAAGTTGTTCCGCCAGATACACGTAATACAGAATTTTCTGGGAAGTTATTCGTCGTTGACAATGTGACGATACTGCCGTTGACAATGAGAAGAGTTGCAGTCAGAAACACAGATGACTGGTTAAACTGTGAAGTTCTTGTTGATAGTAAAAAGTTTATCAGGCTCACAAAAGAAATTTACATACCAGCGGCTGTCATAAGCATCACCAGTGGTCAAGGAGAGATTTGGATCACAAATTGTCACGAGCAGTCACAACTTATCCCCAAGGGAATGTATATCGGGACAGCTGAACCAATCCAGGACGGTGAGCTCAACGTCATCAATGAAGACCCATGCCCTGCTATTAGTGCAGACAACACGCTGGAGGAAACAAACGTGGAACTGCCAATAGGGCCTGGACTGACCAAGGAACAACGCCAGCGGGTATTAGGTATACTACGCCAATTTTCGGTTGCATTCACACCTCAGCAGGGGAAAAGTCAGACAAAACGGCCCACGATAAAGCACTGTATCAATTCTGGGGATCATCCGCCAATTAGCCAGCGTTCGTATAGAGTGTCGCCAGCTGAAAGACGGATAATTCAGGAGGAAGTGGAGAAGATGTTGCGAGATGACATTATTCAACCTTCGGAGAGTCATTGGTCATCTCCGGTGGTCCTCGTAAAGAAGAAGGATGGCACGTGGCGATTCTGTGTCGACTATCGGCGGCTGAACAGTATCACAAAGAAAGATGTCTACCCATTGCCGTGTACTGATGACACCTTAGACTGATTGAAAGGAGCTACATACTTCTCAACTATGGACATACAGACAGGTTACTGGCAAATCGAGGTTGACGAAGCTGAGAGGGAGAAGACGGCTTTTATTACACCTGACGGTCTCTATGAATTTAAAGTAATGCCATTTGGATTATGTAATGCTCCAGCCACATTCGAACGCATGACGGACAACTTGCTTCGACACCTAAAGTGGACGACGTGTCTCTGCTATTTAGATGACATTGTCGTTTTCTCGAAAACATTTGAAGAACATCTGAGTCGCCTGTCAACTGTGTTGAAGTGTGTTCAGGCTGCAGGTCTCCGCCTCAATCCAAAGAAGTGCCTCTTCGTCGCCAAAGAGATAAAAATCCTGGGGCACCTAGTCAATGGAGATGGTGTCCGTCCTGATCCAGATAAAGTAAGGGCAGTCACAGAATTTCCAACTCCTCAGCACATTCGTGATGTGAGAAGTTTTCTCGGGCTGTGCTCATACTACCGACGTTTCATAAAAGGATTTTGTAACAAGGCACGTCCATTACAAGAACTTCTGTAGGGAGTCGCCAAATTTTACTGGGATGCGACAAAAGAAAGAGCTTTCCGAGCAGTTAAGGAGGCTCTAACTTCCGCACCAGTGCTAGCCTTGTACGACGAGAATGCAGAAACGGAACTTCACAAAGACGCCAGTGGCTATGGGATTGGTGCACAAGTTCAGGAAGGTGCCGTAAAAGTGATAGCCTATGCGTCAAGAGTAATCTCAAAGTCATAGATAAACTACTCTACAACTGAGAAAGAATGTCTCGCGGTTATCTGGGCTATTAACAAGTTCCGGCCGTATTTATTCGGCAAACCATTCACCGTGGTGACAGACCACCATTCTTTGTGTTGGCTGACCAGCTTGAAGGATCCATCAGGTCGACTAGCAAGATGGGCACTAAGACTCCAAGAGTACGATGTCACAGTGGTATTCAAGAACGGGCGGAAACACAAGGATGCCGACTGCCTTCGAGGAATCCATTAGTGGAACACAACAGTATTAATGAAATTTCAGCTCTCACTGAATTAGATGACCTTACAGCTGAACAGAGGGCAGATCCAACACTATTAAAAATGATAGAGGCCTTGGAGAAAGGAGAACCGATCAATGGAGAGTTCCATCTTATAAACGGAACATTGTACAAGAGCAACTATGGTCCACTGGGCCCCAAATGGCTACTCGTTGTTCCAGCTCATCTCCAGCCAGCTATTCTCAGATATTTCCATGATGCTCCAATATCCGGTCATCTGGGATTCGTGAAGACCCTAGACAGAATCAGACGCAGGTATTACTGGAAAGGTCTCTACCGATCTGTCAAGCACTATGTGAGTCACTGAAAAGAGTGCCAGCAACGAAAGCATGTGCCGCAATTACCTCCAGAACACCTCGTACCGATTCCGCCGACAGCAGCTACATTCCACCGAGTTGGGATCGATCTTTTAGGGAGGTTCCCGAAGTCGACAACCGGTAACCGTTGGATAATAGTCTGCACTGACTACCTCACACGCTACGCTGTCACCAAACCTGTGCCGACTGTAGAAGCTCCAGAGATCGCAAAATTCCTTGTAGAAGATTTTTTTTTTTGAAGCATGGAGCACCACCTGTCATGATATCTGATCGTGGAAAAGTATTCCAGTCAAAACTAGTATCAGAGGTAATGTCACGGTGCAACATTGTCCACAGAATGACAACTGCATACCATCCTCAGACAAATGGTCTTACGGAATGTTTTAACAAAACGTTAACCGACATGCTGTCGATGTACGTCGATGTTGAGCAGAAGGATTGGGATAGAATTCTGCCAGTCGTGACATTTGCTTACAATACCGCAAGACAAGACACCACAGGCTTCACTCCGTTTTTCCTGCTCCATGGCCGTGAAGCTGAGACGACAATGGATACACTGGTCCCGTTCCAACCGGACGACACTCAGGATGACTATGTTAAACAGCTCATCACCAGGGTCGAAGAAGCAAGACAGCTGGCTCGCATACGGACACTGGACGCCCAGGAGAAGGACCGTCAGCGGTATAACGAGAAGCACCGACCTGTTGTGTACAGCCCAGGAGATCTGGTATGGGTTTTCACCCCGGTACGGAAGGTTGGACTGTCAGAAGAGTTATTGAAGCGATACTTTGGTCCGTATCGTGTCATACGCCGCCTGTCAGACGTCACATACGAAGTTGAGGATTATGAGCCGTCGTCGAAACGTCAAAAACGAAGAGACATTGTTCACGTCCTGCGCATGAAGCCTTACTACGATCCTGAAGAGCAGGTAGACAACAATGGCTTCTTGTTCAAGGACTTTAAGGACGGTAACGTTCCTGATGAAGCCACGACAGGAACGTCCGTCGTCGATAATCACGGAGAAGGGAAGGATTCTCTCGAACTGTCATACAGAGGACCCATGACACGGTCAAGATCCAGGACATTGCAGCTGGCTCCACAGGGATCATAACAGCGAGTCTCTGTTTCTCCAGGAGAGGGAGCAATGCCGCGAGAGACCACGAACACCAACTGCCGACGTGACGCAGGGGATAGCGTCATCGACTGCAGAGCAGAAGGTCGCCGGTTCAATCCCGCCCACCGACAAAAATTTATTTCTTTGTAATTTACAATTCCAGAAGGTTCTACATCTTTCTTATGTTCAGTTGTAAATTCTACTTGTTTCTTATGCTAACTGTTCTTCTAATTTCTGGTAAATTCTATCTGTGTATAAATAGCAGAGTACTCTGCCTGAGAGGCAGTCAGTGCTGCGTGTATGTTGAGTTCGTAATAAACGTGCTTTCAGTATAAGTGCTGTGTTTACTTGCCTTCGAAGTCAAGCCTACTTCCATTGCAACGTGACAATATTGACTCCAGATCACTACATTCTTCATTAACAAGCTCTTCGTCCAACCACTGCAAAACCTGATCGTCATCCACCGTTCTTCTAAAAAAAAAAAAAGAATGTGTATAACTTATTTCACTAATCGACGTTGGTCAATAAAAAGGCAAATAATTGTATGTCAGTTAGGATAATAAAAAAGTTCTAAACGTAACTTTCTATTTTTTGTAATATTATAAAGGAAGAAACGTCCTTACCTGCAATACATCGTAAAAGAACTGGTGCTTGAACTGCGCCACACGATGCACACACGCGGACTGACACTCCGCACATCATGAGACTGCTGCTTCTGGCAATAATGACGAACTTCAATTGTTGCCAATAATTCGTTACGGAAGGAGAGGAAGGTAGACAAAGACGCTAATGGAAATCTTGAATTTATAACTCATTATTAAAGGAAAGATAAAACTGCAGACTTACAGTCCGTGGTGCGGGTAACGGGGGTTTAATAAAATCGGGAATCAAATTCCATAACTGAGCCAAATCGAAAGTGTACTGTGTCAGTGCAAAGAAACCACACATAGAGGTCAATTCACACTGTCCGTCATGTTACTGTCCGTCAGAAGAATGTTTTGATGGAACGGCCGTCTGCTAACATTGGAAGTTAACCTATTTTCGTCACGCGAAGTACATGTTGCAGTCGATGCTTGCACTGTTTATATGTAGATGTGTCTTATTCTTAATTTTGTTGTTATACTTCGTTATAGGGGTAAAGGCAATACTCACTTTACGGCTTATCTTAGAAGATAGATTAAGGAAAGCCAAATCTACATTTTTAGCCTTTGTAGATTTGGAGAAAGCGTTTGACAATGTTGACTGGACTACACTCTTTCAAATTCTGAAGTCAGCAGGGGTAAAATACAGGGAAAGGAGAGTTATCTACAACTTGTACAAAAGCCAGACCGCAGTTATTAGACTCGAAGGGCATGAAAGGGAAGCATTAGTTGGGAAGGGAGTAAGACAGGGTTGTAGCCTTTCCCCGATGTTATTCAATTTGTACATTGAGCAGGCGATGAAGGAAAGCAAGGAAAAATTTGGAATAGGGATTAAAGTTCAGGGGGAAGAAATAAAAACATTGCGTTTTGCTGATGACATTGTAATTCTGTCAGAGACAGCGAACGACCTGGAAGAGCAGTTGAATGGAATGGACAGTGTGTTGAAGAGAGCGTACAAAATGAACATTAACAAGAGCAAAACAAAAATAATGGAATGCGGTCTTAGAAAATCAGGCGATGGTGAAGGAATTAGATTAGGTAACGAAACAATGAAGGTGGTAGATGAGTTTTGTTACTTGGGTAGTAAAATAACATGCGATGGTCGCAGTACAGAGGATATAAAATGCAGAATGGCAATGGGAAGAAAAGCATTTTTGAAAAAGAGAAATTTGCTAACATCGAATATTAATTTAAGTGTAAGGAAGTCTTTTCTGAAGGCATTTGTGTGGAGTGTTGCCTTGTACGGGAGTGAAACATGGACGATAAGCAGTGCGGACAGGAAGAGAATAGAGGCTTTTGAAATGTGGTGCTACAGAAGAATGCTGAAGATTAGGTGGGTAGATCACATAACTAATGAAGAGGTACTGAACAGAATTGGCGAGAAAAGGAGTTTTTGGCATACCCTGACTAAAAGAAGGGATCGCTTGGTAGGACACATTCTTAGACATCGAGGAATCGTAAATTTAGCATTTGAGGGAAGTGTGTGGGGTAAAAATCGCAGAGGGAGGCCAAGAGACGCGTATAGTAAGCAGATTCAAATAGATGTGGGTTGTCGTTCTTATGAGGAGATGAAAAGGCTTGCTCAGGATAGAGTAGGGTGGAGAGCTGCATCAAACCAGTCTCCGGACTGAAGACCATAACAACAACAGGGGTAAAGATCAAATGTTTCATGACGACTTAAAAATTTTTGTTTATTGAGTGTCCCTCTAAAATCGAGGTCAGATATCTGAAATCAAAAATGGTTTATGTTACGTAACATTGTAAGAGAAAAGACTGACGCAAACTGTTTATTTGAATAAGATTGTAATTTGATTACGCATTTTTCATTAAATAACATTTTAAATGAAAAAGTCAGTTCTCATGAAAGACAAAAATTCAGATGTTTAGGACGGTATTAACAATGTCAGCTCTTCTAAGTAATTTTGATGTTTTCATTTGTTATTTTTTCGCTTCAAAATAGATGTCGATGTTTTGAAATGTTGTTTCAGTTCCCAGTAAGTTGGCCAAAAACATACACTATAAAGTTTTCTTTGGTCGTCAATAACATTTAGCGTTGTTGTTCCCTCAATTCTAGTATTACACTATGACTTTCTACATAACAGATCGCCACTCATAACCTCACTTTTAACATTGCATATTGAGTCGGGCGAACTGACTTGACGGACACTGATGGATAGTATGAATACAACTTGACTTGACGGTGCCATGATGTGACGTTGATGTGACGGACAGTGTGAATTGGTCTTAATGGAAAAGTAAAATTTATTTGATGCTGTACAAACTGGCATGATGGCATGGATAGGCGAGTTGAGGATGGAGGAGGAGGAGGGTTTAGCATAGATTTAGGCCAGGGGGTAGCAGGAGGTGAGGATATGTTGGAGGGAAAGTTCCCACCTCCGTAGCTCTGAGGGGTTGGTGTTAGTTGGCACTATCGAAATGGCACGTGTGATGTAACACTTGCCCAGGTCCCTGGAGCCATGCTTTAGGGCATGCTCTGCTACAGGATATTGGGTGTCCCCAGGCGAACAGTCCGTCTGTCACCATTCATCCGCTCAGCCAATTTGTTGGTAGTGATACCAACATAACAGGCTGCACAGTGGACACATGTCAGTTGATATATGACGTGTGTGGCCCTGCCTTCGATAGGGCAGGTTTTTCCTGTGGTGAGGCTGGAGTATGTGGTAGTGGGAGGATGCATTGGACAGGTTTTGCAGCGGGATCGGTTGCAGGGATAGGAACTATTAGGTAGGGAGGGTGATTTTGGGATGTAGCAAGGTTGGACGAGGATGTTGCGAGGTTGGGAGGATGGTGGAAGGCTACTCTGGGTGGTGTGGGCATGACTTGAGAAAGTCATAGCCCTGTCAGTGTAGTTTGTTGAGGCATTCCAGGCTACGATGCTACTTGTGACTAAGGGGACACTTCTGGGTGGTCTGGAGTTAGGAACATTGTTGTTGGAAGTGGAGGAACGGACAGCTCGGAAGATCTGCTTGTGGACGAGATCTGTACGGTAGTCGTGGGAAAGGAAAGCATTGGATAGATTGTTGTTGTAGGTGGTGAGGGATTCATTACTGGAGCAGATACGTTTTTTATGGATGCCTAAGCTGTAGGGAAGGGATAGTTTAATATGGAAGGGATGGCAGCTGTCAAAGTGAAGGTTATGTTGCTTGTTTGTGGGTTTTATATGGACTGAGGTGTGGATGTGGGACTCGGCAAGGTGAAGGTCAACTTTAAGGAAAGTGTCTTACAGAAGGACCAGGAGTCTTTTAGGTTGGAGTTAAGGTCGTGAAGGAAGTTCAGAAGGGTTTCTTCACCATGAGTCCACACCACAAAGATATCATCTATGAATCTGTATCAAACCAGTGGGTGCAACTTTTGTCTCTTAAGGAATGCCTCTTCTATGTGGCCCATGAAGAGGTTGACATAGGAAGGGGCCATCCTGGTTCCCATAGCTGTCCCCCTGATTTGTTTGTAGGTCTCGCTCTCAAAGATGAAGTAATTATTGGCGAGGATGAAATTAGCTAGTGTAACAAGGAATGAGGTTTTTGGGAGGCTCTAACGCCATACTCATGACCTAGGTCATGAATTTCCTTTCCCATTCCTTTGTTCTTCTTTTTCTCCCTTCTCTCCACCTGAAGAAGTAACACAGTTCCGAAATCATTGCTGTTGAATCTTCCGGGTTATGTGGTCGTGGTCAAAGAAACGTATCTGCTCCTGACGTTTCGTCCAGTGCTGCGCTGGACATCCTCAGAGGTGCTACTGGTAGCAGTGAGTCTTGCCGACTGACGAGTCTGGCAACGGAGGGCGATATAAATACTGTCCAAAAGGGGCGTGGTCAAGTGTTCACGCGCGCAGCAGAGATAAGCCTTGTCAAAGATAAAACATAACTTTCGATAGTTGATGGTCAAAGATAAAAGTGTAACTACCTACTGTGAAGAGCCACAGTCCATATGTCATTAAGTTTCATTGCTTCTTCCTTTCTATTAAAATTATCCCCATGTTTGTATATTTCGATTGCTTCTCTGTACAGTCGTGGATAATAGTTCGTTGTTGTAGATAAAATTTCCGTTTCGGAAAACTTCACTTTATGATTTCCAGATTGGAAAACATGTTCAGCTACAGCTGATTTCTCAATTCTATCCAGTCGGCAAAGACTTTTGTCTTCTTTCAGTCTTGTTTCTTTGACCACGACCACATAACCCGAAAGATTCAACAGCAATTATTTCAGCCGGTCGTGAAAGCCTTCACCGTATGACAGTTCCGTAAGCTTGTTATTTTCCTCCTTTTTTCTGTGTGTGGCGGTTCAGCAAAAGGGTAAGTACTGGCTAGCCAATCTATATCTTTTGAAAAATAATTTAGAATCTTATATTATTTATTCATAGAAAGGCTATTTCTGGTGCTCCAATTATTAAAGGAACAAGTCAGTTTCCAAATCCTCCAATTATAATTGACATAACTATATAGAAGATTATAATAAATGCATGAGCTGTGATAATTACCCTTAACGTCCTCAGTTCTTCCTTCATATTTAGATTAATAAACATGAAATCGTTGGCACATAATGCTAAGAACAATTGCAGAGAATACTTGGAAAATTTATGGAACAATGTTTGTTTCCGCTTTCTAGGTAATCAACTTAGAGGTTTTTTTTTTTTGTTTTTTTTTTTTTTTTTTTTTTTTTTTTTTAAATAATATTTGGCTCAATGTATCGAGTCAACAATAAATAATTCTGAATAATGTCACTTAAGTAAAATATATTAGTTGACTGAATTGGACTTAACAGAAAATAAAATCCACTGTGCAAGTCATATGAAGTGAACAAAGATTTTTTGATCTTTTTCTGTTTAATTGAGAATTAACATTGCAATATTAACTGGATCATATCAATAATTTCTGTTATTGTTCTCTTTGCATTATAAAATTTTAAGGGATACATTTGGAGCTTGTACCTGTGCTGTGCTTGCCATGGCAAAGAGAGCAGGCGGACTGCCTAAGCAGGCAGTACTGCCCTGGTCCAGAGGGAAGATTAGTTTAAGTGTGATCTTGCTAAATTGTCGTCTACTCTGTATGTCACAGAAACAAGAAAACTCCCACTGTATAATGCATTAGAGATATATTTGCTAAAAGAATTGGTGCACCACCACGTACTGTAGGAAGGCTTGTGTCAGATAAAGTTTAAAAAGTAGAGGTTGGACATCTCTGTGGTGTAATATACTTCACAGAGAAGATAGTAAGCAAATTACAAAGTTTTGAATTCACTTTAACATATTGTGATGCAGAAGGGAGTTTTTCATAAAAAAGTTATTTTGCTGTTTAATTTTTTAGTTAAACATGCCACGCTTTTGTTAATAGGGATAGTGGGATGAACGAATGAAGGAATGTTAATAATGCATATGCACAGAAATGAACTTTCCTAAAGTTACTGATGAGTAAGAGGTCTTTGCACATTTTCTTGTCTTTCGAGTTCTACCTCATTACATTGTTCCTCTTATAAAAAATAAAGACACATAAAATTTGAGTAATAATATGTATCATAAATAATATAAGTAAATTATTCTTCTCCATTAAAGTCTTCCATGAACATAAAAAAATCATCACAATACGAATAGAACCACTCCAACACTGAATTATGTTGCCCCAAACGAAGATCTTGAAGCCATCATAGCCAAATACTTAATAATGTTTTCATTTCGTATCTTTCACTAATCAAACAAAATCGACATCTACATTAAAAATGGAAATCGCTGGGACATCAAAATCTAATCTAATTCGATTTCACTAAGGTTGGTAGTGCGACGACAAGATTTCCGAGTAATGGAGTACCAGATGTTCATCATGTGCCATCTCCAGAGGTGAAGCAGATATTTGAGTGTGAGATAAAACGTTTTCCAATAGTGGATATTGAAACCAAGAGGTTCCAGGACGTAAATTTCTGAACATACATATTACGCTAAGGTATTTGCTTTTCTTCTTGCAGGATTAGAAACTAAAGTTCCCTCACACATTCGACCTCAAGTTGAGTTGATGATTTACAATTAAAATAGAAGCACAAAATTTCGTATTGGTCTAATCTCGAGAAAATCACATTAAAAAATTATCAATGTTGTTCATAATACACAATACGTTCACATTATATTTTGGAATAAAACGAGGTCCTAGGATAGAGTCCATATCCTCAGAAGTCTATTTTTTTTAATATGCCCTCATTTGCATGAGAAGAAAAGTTGTAATCCATATATAGTATCGAAAAATTTTAACTCAGCCTGTGCAGATGTTTTGGTCAGATCTCACTGCCACCAAGAAGACGCTACAGAGAAAGTATGATCCATAGCATGATTATTAATATAATTTATAAATACAAAAGTAATGGTTGACACAAGTTATTACCTTAAATGAGTGGATTCGAAACAGATTGCCTATCTGTGGACTCAAAACTTCGACTTTGCAGGCATGAGTAGAGTGCCCAAAGAAGAGCAGTTAGCATTCTGTCTCTGCTGCTCAGTAGTGACAAGATGTGTACCAAGTGTGAAACAACTACAACATCAATCTTCAAATGCAGTTGTCTCTAAAACTCCAAGATTCTCTTACATATGCAGTAGCAATAATTGAGAAAAACGCAGTGAGTCATCCATCTCTTAAAATTATAAAGACGAAACATTCTGCCACATCTACGAATGACAGATCTACGAAACCGCTACAATTCTAAATTTTGACATAGAAGTCTTTCGAACGGTACTCATACTGGTGAACTATCTATAGTGGAAAGGCACATACGCTATAGAAGAGTAATTTTGACGAAAATTTAGCTCGAAAAGTATGGTATATCAATGATTTTGTTTTGAAACACCCACAAGCAATCTTTTGATATTTTGAGGAGTTTCTTCACCTCTCAATTGGTGATGTATTTGCCCTTATTATATTGAAAACAGTGGAGTTTATTTGTAAATGAACTGTTGGTCAGATATTATGAAACCCTTTTACTATGAAACAGTTTCATATTGCTGAAACACCTAATGAAAGTAGCATTTCAAAATAATCTGAGAAAACTGAATATCATTCTGTGACTGTTAGCTTCAGTAGGTAGCTGTGTAAGAAGTAAATCATTTTTATCCAAATTAGCCGCACTGTCAAGCATCTCTGTTTACTCCCGTGCAGAACTCACACTTGCCCCAAGCACTGACTTGACAAGACATTCACAACGATTGAGTAGATTACCTCACCAGCTCACTGATATGTGCGCAACGTTCCTTACAACTACTAATAGGATCTGCTCCTAGTTTATAATATTGTCTAGTGAATTAAACCAGAATTGTATGTTTTGTTAGTTTCGTACAATATGACTGTGGGTAGCCATATTTTCTGCAAAATCTTTTGTTTCTAAACAACTGTAGAACAACAGTTTTAATTTGGTCACTTAACAAGGCATAATACTTTTGAAAAGGTGTATGTGGTGCACTAGAATTGTATTGGATGAATTAGGTTAGATTAGTTGGTTCAGTACATAGATCAGTGTTAAGGTGATCCTCGTGAATGTAGAACATGTAATTATTCATGTGTAACACATTAAACTCGAAGTCAATGGCCAGAAGTTGCTTTAAAAACGAAGTTATATCTTAATGATGGCAAGACAGCTATATATTAGTTTGAACACTAATGTCGCAAGCTGTTTCCCAAGTATTTTTATTTCAGAAGGTGTAGTTTGTGACAATCAATTGATGTGTGTGAACTGATAGTTACACTAAGTGTGATAATGGCAAAAAATACACTCAGGTTGTAAAATTTTGTCACTGAGTTTCTGTAACTGGATGCGTTGAAATACGGCTCTCTGACTCTTTTCATTTGTTTCAATGTTTGCTCATCTCCCTGTATATACCCTGTGTGTGAGTGATACGTTTCTACTGCGTTCTGCACTTGCCTCGTTTCGCCTCAGGGAGCTCTGCTGTGCGTCGTTCGCTTATGCCTTGTTTCAATTAGCTAACGCCGGGAGGTTGGTGTGCGCTCCGCACCTGCCTCGTTCAGCCACCTCCCACTAGGGGCGCTGCTTTTACTAGCGCGTGCAGCGATCGACCTCGCGCAGTCAGCCAGACTCTTTGCACAAGTACGTTATGTCTTCGCCATGCTCTTTGGGAGCTTTGGCGCCAGGATTCGTACGTATCGGAGTGGCGTCGTCACTCTCTCTCCGGTTTCGGCTTAGATAAGATGTTCGTATGGTTTAAATGGTGAGCCACAGCTAGGTCCATGCTATGCTTTCTAGCAGTAATAAGTTACGTGTTCTCTAGGCGTGTGTTAATTATGTTACTCTCAGGAATGTGGTGTATTCCTCTCGTGTTTGTTTTCCAGTGTGACTGCGATTTCTGTTAAAACGGTAAATGTTGACTAGTGAGTTTTAGTTTGGTGTCCGTTACGGCATGTGGAACAAAGACCTATTCTTTGTTCAACGTTTTCCAGCCCTTCAGGCGTTGAAATAATGCTACCTCTTACTATTTCTGTAATATCTGTCCGCGTCCACCGAATAGTTAAACGTAATACTTAGTTTATTTCTTTTACAATTTATTGAATTTACCAGATATTCTTCATCTTGTGCCCACGTGGTGTTTAACTTTCGGTAGGTTGTATTTCTTGCCTTTCCTTTCGCTATGCTTCCTCAACAGATATAATGCTTGCTTACATTATCAGTTCACTCGTGTGTAAGGTTTGTGTGAAATTTAGTGGCTCCTTCCGGGTATTGGAAGTGGAACAGAATATCGTAACTTGGTAGATTCGGCTTATCTGCCTGGTTGTGCATTGTGCTGTATTTCATGTCACAGTTTTCTGTGAGAGTTAAGTGTAGCAGCTGCGCGCTTGTGAATGATTGTGTCCCATGTCCTACCAATCCTCCTGTTTCTTATGTTTTAGATACTCGTTTTTGCTTATCTGACCCCTCTTGGTGTGTGAACAAAATTAGTACCTAGTAAATTACAGTGGGATGCACTTTTGTGTATTTAAAATCAGTGTTGCTCCCATTTACATGTGAACTGACAATAAACCGGCTTAGTTAAATTTTCCCTTGTTCTTAATTTAACCTCAGATCCATTTTATTATTATGGTTTCCCTCTGCTTCCCGAAGGAAACCTCATGTACTCCGTTGCGCAAATCTCTTATCTTGGATCCCTTTTGCTAGGACTTGTTAGTTTTAAATAACTGCAGGTCTTTTATCTCGCAGTTTCCAGCCAGGATCAGTTTTTTAAATTTAACAAACTCTTTTATCTGGCAGTTCCCTGCCAGGATCAGTTATTTGAAATTAACAACCCGCTTTTAGCGTCTTCAGAAGACTATTTCTTCAGCATGTTCACAAGGGTATATTACAGAATACTTGGAACAGAATTGAAATGTAGCCGCAGAAAAATTCGGCGATATAATGACAAAGTTATTGCTGCTTGTAGTTTACTGTGAAAGTACGGAAATATTATGGTTATAAATTCTATGTGGAGTGAAGGATTTTGCTTTCAGTTTAGGGACAATATTGCCACATGACCCCAAGTTAACCGACTGCCAATGTGGCTTAATGGATAGCGACTGTGGTGCTAAAGGTCACCCGTTCACAATCCCGTCCAGGGGCAATTTTTTTTTTTTTTTTTTTTTTTTGTAATTATCTTTTCCAGAATGTTCTACATGTTTCTTAGGTTCACTTGTAATTTCTACAGGTTTCTTATGTTAACTATTTTCCTAATTTCTGGTACCTCCAATGTATAAATAGCAGAGAACTCTACCCCAGAGGCAGTCAGTGCTGCATGTACATGTCAGTTCGCAATAAACTTGCTTTCAATATAAGTGCTGTCTTCAGCTGACAACCCTGCCTTCAAAGTCAAGCCTGCTTCCATTTCAATGTGACATTCTTTGGTGGAGATGCCGGGTATTGATCAAGGTACCTCTTAACACTCCAAGCGTGTCAACTGAACACAGCTCTTATACTGAAAGCAGCGGTAAGCCACACTGGCAGTCGGTTAACTTAGGGTCATACATGTAAGAATGGGCGCAAGCACACGGATGCCAACTGCCTTTCGAAACATCTATTAGTGGAACACAACAGCATGAATGAAATTTCAGCCCTCACTGAATTAGGTGACATTACAGCTGCACAGCGGGAAGATCCAGGACTATTAAAACCCATAAAGGCCTTGGAGAAAGAAGAACCAACCAATGGAGAGTACCAACTTATAAATGGGACACTGTACAAGGGCAACTATGATCCACTGGGCCCCAAATGGCTACCAGGTGTTCCAGCTCATCTTCAGCCAGCTATTCTCAAGTATTTCCAAGATGCTCCAATAACCGATCATCTGGGATTCGTGAAGATCCTAGACAGAATCAGACGCAGGTATTACTGGAAAGGTCTCTACCGATCTGTCAAGCACTATGTGAGTCACTGTAAAGAGTACCAGCAACGGAAGCATGTGCCACAATTACCTCCTGGGCATCTCGTACCAATTCCACCTGCAGCAGCTCCAGTCCATCGAGCTGGAATTGACCTTTTAGGGAGGTTCCCGAAGTCTACAACTGGTAACCGATGGATAATAGTCTGCCCTGACTACCTCACATGCTACACTGTCACCAAAACTGTGCCGACCGTAGAAGCTCCTGAGATCGCAAAATTCCTTGTAGAAGATTTTTTTTTTTTGAAGCATGGAGCACCATGTGTGATGATATTTGATCGTAGAAAAGTATTCCAGTCAAAACTAGTATCAGAGGTGGTGTCTCGTTACGACATTGTCCACAGAATGACAACCACATACCATCCTCAGACAAATGATCTTACAGAACGTTTTAACAAGACGTTAGCAGATGTGCTGTCGATGTACGTCAATGTTGAGCATGATTGGGCTACAATACTGCCAGTCAAGACATTTGCTTATAATACTGCAAGACAAGACACCACAGGCTTCACTCCGTTTTTCCTGCTCCATGGCTGTGAAGCTGAGACGACATTGGATACGCTGTTACCGTTCTAGCTGGACAACAATCAGGATGACTATGTGAAACAGCTTATCACCAGGGTCGAAGAAGCAAGACAGCTGGCTCACATACAGACACTGGATGCCCAGGAGAAGGACAGTCAGCATTATAACACAAGCACCGACCTGTTGTGTATAGCCCAGGAGATCTGGTATTTTACCCCTGTACGAAAACTTGGGCTATCAGAAAAGCTATTGAAGCGATACAATGGTCCGTATTGTGTCATACGCTGTCTGTCAGACGTCACATACGAAGTTGAGGATTATGAGCCGTCATCAAAAGGACAAAAACGAAGTGACATTGTTCACATCCTCCGCATGAACCCTTACAACGATCCCGAAGAGCAGAAGGGCGAAAATGGCTTCTTGTCCAAGGACTCTAAGGATGGTAATGATACTGATGAAGCCACGACAGGAACATCTGTCATCGGTAATCGTGCAGAAGAGAAGCATTCTCCAGAACTGCCATACAGAGGACCCATGACAAGATCAAGATTCAGAACATTGTAGCTGGCTCCAAAGGGAACCTAACAGTGGGTCGCAGTTTTTTCAGGAGAGGGAGCAATGCAGCAAGACCCTAATTTAACTGACTGCCGGCGTGACTTAATGGACGTCCACCACCAACATATTATGCCAGGCGCCGGGTCTCAGCACGCCCGGTCAGGGGGCTGAATGCCCTCTGTAATAAAAAAGCTGAGCCAAGAACACATCGACCAAAACACGAACATACACGATCAGCGTCCGCAACGAGCAGAACTACCTATAGCGAGAAAAAAAAATCGATAATGTCACCGACTGCAGTGCTGAAGGCCGCCGATTTAATTCCTTCCAGTGGCAAAAATTTATTTCTTTGTATTTATCACTTCCAGAATGTTCTAATTGTTTCTTATGTTCACTTGTAATTTCTACATTTTTCTTATGTAACTATTTTCTAATTTCTGGTACCTGTTGTCTATGTATAAATAGCAGAGCTCTCTGTCCAAGAGGCACTTAGTGCTGCATGTGCATTTCAGTTCGCAATAAACCTGCTTTCAGTATAATTGCTGCGTCCAGTTGACAACCCTACCATCGAAGTCAAGCCTGCTCCATTGAAAACTGACCGCCGCTTAAATTTCTATTATTGTAATTCTCTGTGGTAACTTATACGGTTTTTTATTATTCTATCTTTCTGTTATGGCCACAGGGCGTTCGTATTTATCTCCCCTCGTCAGTGCATATGAGTCAGAAGCATCTTAATAAAATTTGCAACCCTGAATACAATTGTGGCATCTAATAATCCACTGAATAAAGAATATATTCTGCGCAACGAATAACGCTAATTCTGAATCGCAGCTACTGTTATTGAACATGGTGGACGGTCAAGTCTTTAGTTTAAATCGCCGCCACATATACTATTCCTTCCTCTAATCATTACTTATACTAATTAATATTGCTGGCCGCGGTGGCCGAGGTGACTGAGGCGCTCCAGTCACGGTCAGCACGGCCACTACGGTCGGGGGTTCGAATCCCCCCTCGGGCATGGATATTTGTGCCGTCCTTAGTCTTAGCTAGTTCATAAGTAGTTTGTAAGCTTAGGGACTGATGACCCCGTAGTTAAGTCCCATAAGCTACACAAACATTTGAACATTTGATTTTGAATTAATATTACACATCGACAAATTAGGGTATGGCAACAAGGATAGGGCGAGGATATTTCTCGAATAACAGAATGGGGAGCAGATTCATAGTTTAACATAACACTTATTGATACTTGAACACATGGATACTGAAATGTGCCGTCTGGCTGCATACAGGAAAAAATTACTGTCTATTGGTCTCTTACTTAGATACGTTATTGATACATTAGATTTGCGCAGGGTAGGGCGGGGGAACAAGGGAATTTCTACCTACATTCCTGTCACCAAAACAACTACGTAGCATGCACTACTGTATTTGTATTAATCATAGCTGATAATAATTTAGCAACTCTCTCGGAAGGAACAGCAACGAGAACTTTGGCAATTGTTATCTAGATAATGTTTCACATGCTCCCTCTTAAATGAAAAGAATTTACCAATATTTATATAGCTGGAAGTGTCTAAAAATGTGGTACAGTGTACTTGCTATGCCACGTGAGGCGACTCGGTCAGACATGACCTCTCACAAAGAAATAGGGAAACATTTTATTTATCATCACATGACACAATATTGTATTATCTATTCTTTATTTTTGTTACACAGAGGGTGATATCTTCTGGAGATTACTCAACATGTTTGGAAGGAAATAAGAAAACCTAAATGGCGGGAATACTCCCCAGTCCAAGAATCTATCATAAGAATCCAGTTATTTCCCGAGCATCCCACACAGCACGTGCTTGGGAACAAATTGAAATTACTTTGGGTGAATATAGGCTACTACAGTATGATATATTGAGCAGCGGAACCACAGAGCTGTGGGCTTGTAGTACTTGGGCAGGACCGCGTGTCTGAACCCAATATTCTCACTCAAAAGAAAATCCCGAAAATAACATTTCAATCGTAAAAGGAATTTAACTGGGGGTGTATGAACATTATGACCATTCACTGAAGGTGATTACTGGTATGAATTACACACAGGGGACGATGTAAGGGAAGCGTGGGAACACAAGTACACTATGTCCCACTCGGAGAAAAAAATGAAACTCCGAATTCTGACTTTATTAAAACACTTGTAATAAAACACACACACTTTAAAGATAAATATTACACAGTTCAGTCACATGTAGGCATGACTTGTGGGCCATAGCTGTTGGCTTGTATCTCACACAAAAGAAAAAAACTATGAGTCCCTCAATTGAATTCCTACCTTAAAATCACCTGAAATTTCTACCCACAAGGTATATTGTAGCAAAAGGTACACAGTTACGTTAAGCTTCGTCGAATTACTAATGAAAAACCACATTATACACCGCATTTTCTATACTCACGTTGGACCTCAACATACTCATGTCCTCCCAGTTCCAGCTCCAGGCTAACTCTAACATGGCTGTCCTCTCTCCTAACCGCTTTCACATTCAACTTCGTTCTCGCGAGTTCTCCCATTGTCTGAGACTGTCACTCGCCCTGGTAAAAACCTGACTCCCCATAAAAATTCACAATCGACCTGCCAGCCCTCTTTGGTTCGGCAACAACCTCTTTGCTGTTCCCTCTGAAGCCTAAGTTGGCTATCCTACACAGCATCAACAGCTACTGCAAGTCTACTACTAACTGTGACACATTCACATACAAGGCGGGGGGGGGGGGGGGGATATGGGAATTGTGGAGACTTGCTCCTTGATTTTTTTAAATTTCATTTATCCTTTTGTAGTCACTGATTTGTCTCTTACTCTAAGCAGTTACCAAATGCAGACAAACTATCTCGTGACACCAAATAAGCAATAGAAGGTCTGTCCCTTCCCATTATTATTTATGATTTGAATAAAAAATGTTGAGAAAAGCAATGAAGCGAACTAACAGTACCGCTTCACAATTTCAACACGACACTATATACTGAATAATACGGAATGTTCCACATGATGCACTCAATGTAATTACTTTGATTGATAAGCACGAGGACAATCAATCGTCATTTTTTAACCGATGAATTCGGATGATTTTTAGAATTCGTATTCACTCAAATTACCAATACATCAGAATAATTCAAGATAATTTGGATGATTTTTAGAATTTGTATTCACTCAAATTACCAATGCATCAGAATAATATTATATATATATATATATATATATATATATATATATATATATATATATATATATATATATGTAAATTGCTGTTCGTTAGTCTCGCTAAAACTCGAGAATGGCTGAACTGATTTGGCTAATTTTAGTCTTGAAATAATCGTGTAAGTCAAGGGAAGGTTTAAACAGTGATAAAATATGGAAAAGTTGTCGGAAAAAGAAGAAAATCAGGAAAACACTGAAACAACTTTTTCCAGTGAGCTATCAATACCGTTCGTCCAACAGCAATAAGATTTTGTACATTTCACGTTGAAAGCAAGAGGAAAGTGTGCATAAAAAAGAAAAAAATTGGAAAAGTCGACGGAAAGTAGGAAATCATTGGGAAAACCGAAAGCTATTTTTTTCTACAAATAAAAATCAATAGCTACATGGTTGTAAGAGCATCACTTGAGTATGGATTGAAAGGACAAGGTTTGTATGAAATAATTTTTTTGGGAAATCTACCGGAAAATTTGTGAAAAATTGAATGTACGTTTTTCAATGCGTTTTTGATTGAATTCAGTACTATGACTGACTATTCGCACAATGGAGAGGAGTAATTCTTTTGTTGTTTTTTTGTTTATGGCCTCAGAAAAGTTTTCAGTAACAAAAAATAAAAAAAATAGGGACAGTTAAGAAGGAAAGTCATAAAATTAGAACCAAGTTCCTTTTCAAATGTGTATTTAAATGTACTCAACACTATAAGTTGAGAACCGTTTGTCCAATTGCAATAAAATTTTGATCTTTTGAACTAAAAATTTAGGAAAGTTACTCAGAAAATTTGAAAATTCGTGAGAAATGTAAAGAGCTATTTTCAGTGGGATATCAAAGATTCGTCTGATTGCGATAAAAATTTGTACATTCAACATTCAAAGCGAGGGAAAGGTTTGAGTGAATTAAAAGTTTGGAATAGATGGCCAGAAAATAGGACAGGCACTTCTAATGTTCTGCTGTTCTGTCCACTTTTTACAAAAGGAACAATACATTTTTAAAAGTTAATTATAACTTCTGAAAAATTGTTAAGAAGTCAAAGAGTAAATAACTTTTCCAGACAGTAATTATTGTTCGATATTTTGCTTTGTATACTTCAAATAAAAAAAGTACCTTGAATTACACACTTTCTAAAACATCTTATCTGGTACTTCATCGCTCAAGCTATCTCCACGCCAGATTTCATCACAATAGATTCAGTGGTTTATGTAATGATATATAGCCAAATTGGTTCAGCTGTCAGTTTTATCGAGGCTAACTAACAGCAATTAATTTTTATCTTTGACAGGTGATATATGGGTTCAAATTGTGTAAAGCTAACTTAGCTCTCTCATAGTATATTTCTGAACGCACCCAACACAAAAACCAAGTCATTATTTTGCATGTTTTAAATCTAAATTTTCCTCGCAATTTTTCTATACTCTATCACCGTTTAAACTTTTCCTGAATTTCCACGAATGTGACTTGAACATTATCCTGGACAAGTGTTCGTGATTTGCCCACTCTTTCCACCCACTATCGAGCCAATACTTAGATTATCTGATGATGCCTTTATAAAGCTACTGGGTCTAAAATACATATGATTTAAATAATATGTTTCATATTAAGAGGTAAATTATACGAAGTTCTCTGGCTCATCTAGTTCAAGATAATTGTCAATATCTGTTTCGCATGTTCTGATAAATTCTAGTACTTTTATTTATATTCCTTGGTAATTAACTGGTAGGAATATTTGTGAGCTAAGAAAACAGTTTTTTGGTGGTTGTATTATTTATTGTTATTGGTGTATAAACCCATTGTTTATATAGTAAAAGTTACTTACGATTATTTCACATATGCTATGTATGTGTATTGAGAGGTCTCTTCATTTTAGCGTTACATTAAAGATGCAGTCTACATGAGTGTGGAAATTGACTTATAAATCGTACACAGACTGGCTGACTGAATCATCTCGAGAAGAAAAAAAAAAATGTTCAAATGTTTGTAAAGCCTATGGGACTCAACTATGGGGTCATCAGTCCCTAAACTTACAAACTACTTATGAACTACTTACGAACTAGGACGGCACAAATATCCATGCCCGAGGGGGGATTCGAACCCCCGACCGTAGTGGCAGTGCAGACCGTGAGTGGAGCGCCTCAGTCTCCTCGGCCACCGCGGCCGGCATCTCGAGAAGACCTGAAATCGATCCCTTGCCTTCCGCCCCCCCCCCCCTCACCCTCAAATCAAACGCTCCGTCAGCAGGTACTCTGACCCAGTGCTGTGGCGGTATGTTGTTAGTATTGGGACACAAATGTAAATGTCAATATTTACAAATTACGTAGACACTTAAATTGCCAGATTTGATGTTAGATCGGGTTTGTTTCATCCAACATAGTTCTAAGGTGAATCACATGCCCCTCCATTGCACTTTCTGCAATGTACTGCAGATGATGTGCCCACTTTGTTTATAGAAGTTCACTCACAAAAATATTTCACACAATACAGATCATGATCAGAGCTTACCTATGACCTGCACATATCCTACCTGTGTAGTGAAAAGTGTTTTCATTGGCTGTTGTCGTATGTAGCTTGCACTGATCAGTCAGAACTAATTTGATGATATTAAATCCAACCAGAGAACAATCAATGGAGTTCGGTGTAGTGTTGAACCTGTTCAGCATTTCCTGTCACTAGCTGTTAACGTTAACTCGAACCTAGATGGCATACTTCAGATACCAAACGGCTATGGAAGATTCTTAAAATGAATCGTGACAACTGTGAGATTTTTACTTCGCAGATGTGCTTCACTTATGTGCTCCATTTACTGCTTAATTGGAAAATGTCTGGTATTGCCATGAGTGGTAAGGGTTCTGCATCATAAGATTTCAGTTTTGCCAAAGGATAGTTCCGGGTAAAGAAACCACAAAAAGATTCAAATGATCAATTGTTTGTAAATCTAAGGGACTTAACTACTTCAGTCGAACATTTGATGGCGAGCAGCGGCATGCATGCAGCAAGCGTTCACATGAAAATACTTAAACTTGTAAATTATTGTAATAACTAGTAGCCCTTTTGCTATATTTTGTAACGAATTCTATCCATTTCTGATCGTCACGAGTTCTAGGCAGCAGAAGGCAACATCACATTCTACAGAACAGGAATATAGTTGTGCACATCCAGTTTTCCTTGTACTCGCTGCAGGAACCCACACTCTTTGGCCGATCTCCGTGCCCATTCCATTACCAATTACCTTCCATTTCTTTGGCACCTTAAATATATTTGGGTCATACCTAGCACCTTTGGGTCTTTAGCAAGTACTCAACCAGTCGATATCGTCTTTCAAAACCACTCATCTCCAAAACGGAGAATACTCAAATAAAATTTTTGTAAATCTACCAGACCAAAATTTTTGTAAATCTACCAGACCAAAATGACCCTCAGTCCATAGCTTACAAACTACTTACATTAAGGTAATCTACCCTAATATTAGCTTACAAACTACTTAAACTAAGGTAATCTAACCTAAGGACAAACACACACACCCATGGCCCAAGGAGGACTCGAACCTTCAACGGCGAGCAACCGCGCGCTCCGCAGCGAGGTGCCTTAGACCGCTCGGCTACTCCAGCGCAGTGCAGAGGATACTGTCGACAGCAGCAAAGGCATGGCAGGCTTCTCTGTGGAAAGCAGACGATGTCTGTCTCAGATTTGGGTTTCTTGCTCTCATTTCACCTTACCGTAGACGAAGAATTACGGTTCTACTGCTAACAGTGGGGCTCAGTGCAAGTTAAATCTGTCGTGTTGACAAATGTATGGTTTCGTTAGAACGACATATCTATCGATTCTGAGCTGCTGTTGTATTTCGGTAGGTATCAGAATGAGGTCATTTGTTCAAGTTGCCATACTCCTTCTTTCGTCTGATCCACTTGGCAAACGTCGACTTGTAAACGCTCATAGTCCTTGGTGTAAAACCGTTTAAAATCCCTGTTCATATAGTGCTGGTGCACTCTTGTCTGTCTCATCCACATGAGACATTTGACGTTGACTGAAACCTACATTGCGTATAACGTACGCTGCGAGCGCTATACAGAATGCTGTCACTCATTTTGCCCCACTTCACGATTGTAGACATAATGCTGATTGGCGAAAGATGGAACATGGGTTGAGGTGACTGCTAAGAACTCAAATGGATGACAACAATGAGGAATCTCAAACCTGAATTCTCATCATTGCACAAGCAAGCAACTTAGAATCTGCATTTCTGCTCACAAGGGAAGAGTATTGTTTTGGCATGTTCCAATCTGTTTCTATTTTAGTTTGCTTTTAGTTAAAGTCACACAGTACTCAGATTGGATACATGATATATATTAAAACAAACTCTGTCAGAACAAGTCTCGATTCTTTGATGATCTTGGGTGAAAATTTCTCTACCTACATAATAGGGAAGAGAAATGTAGGTTCTCCGTGGATAGGTCAGACGTGCCATACACACACGAAGCGGCAACTATGTTAGCGCGGTACGCGTGGCGTGCCCATGTGGGGTTCTTAGGATATAGAAATCCTTTCACAGACCCATTAAGACTCTTACTAATTCCGGTCAGGGCACCACTCAACACAATAAAAGGGAGAAATGAAAGATTAATTTAGCAATAGTTAATTGCAAATGAGTCTATGGAGTGATCCCAGGACTGTTCTCACTTTTAGGCACAATTTCCACATAGTAATAGGGATGGAAAACTGTCTCAAATCAGATGCCAAAAATAATGAAATCCTATACTCCGACTGGAACATAGATGGCAAAGATAAGCTGAACACTGAAGGAGGAGGTGTTTTTATAGCGATAAAAACACTACCGTGTCATGTGACATTATTACAGATCCGGAATGTGAAACAATTTGGGTGAAGGACAGTTTAGGCGGAGATTTTAACTTGCTGACTATACACTGTGAGACTGACGTCTTTAAGACAGATGGCATAGATGAAGAATCGAGCAATATTGTTTGAAGTGCTGTATCCGGAAATTATCTCGAGCAGTTAAATACAGAGCAGACTCATGAAGATAGACATATTAGACTTGCTGATGACAAAGAGTTCGAACTTTTCGACACAATTCGCGTAAAACACGACATTAACAATCATAAGGCCGATACAGCATCAGTTAATAGTGCTGTAATTATAAATATCAAGAAAAGTAGGAAGATGTTCCTGTTTAGCCGAAAAGGGATAGATTTCAGAGTACTAAACTGCTCAAAACGGAACGTCTATGACTCTGACAGTGTTGATAATCTGTGCACCTTTGGATAGGTATGTTATAACGGTACAGCCCCTATATTAACACTTGTTTTGAGTATTCATATGTGTGTGTGTGTGTGTGTGTGTGTGTGTGTGTGTGTTTGTCTGCGCGCGCTTTGGGCGCGATCGGATGGTTGGGTTGTCGCCGTTGCAGTGGCATGGTCCATGAAGTGGGTTATCATGTGACTGGTAAAACTCAAGTGTCCAGTGGTCACGGAGCGGACGCAAGATTGTCTGCTATGGCGGCTAGCCTGTCGCTTATAATAAAAGCAATATTAGAAGGGACATTGCCGCGGTGGAGTAGCCGAGCCGTCTAAAGCACATCGCTGCGTAGCGAGCGGTTGCTCGCCGTGGAGGTTCGAGTCCTTCCTGGGGCATGGGTGTGTGTGTTTGTCCGTAGGTCAGTTTACGTAGGTTTAAGTAGGTTGTAAGCTACGGACTGATGACCACGCAGTTTGGTCCGATAGATTTACAGACATTTGAACATTTGAGAAGGGAAATTCATTACTTGGAAACCAAGCGAGGTATAGGAAGCTGGTACCGTCATGTTAAAGTGTATTGCTAGACTATAAAATGGTGTATTTTTGTGTTATGTGTCTCCGGTGATTGTTGAACCATTTGCTGATAAACAATTTTATAACGATCGAAATTTCAGAAATTTATAACTTCTAAACAAAGGAACTAATTTGTATGAGGTGTCGATCAATAGATCTCGAAGAGCTTTATCAAACTATGATAGCAGCAGTTTTGTAAATATTACTGTTGGGAATTTATTAAATAACAAACGTTTTCTATAACAAACTTTTGATATTTGAGGTACAATTCTTATGAATATAATAAAAAGAATAGCAGTACAAACGTTAGGTAAGCAGTAGGAATACATGTGTACCAAATTTTTAGCAAATCTGCTTTCTTCGGCTTTGCTGTAGGAAATCATCTAAGTATCCTTGTTGAGAACTTATAACAATTTCGCATGCTGAGTTCATTGGTTGGGACTTAGAGTAATCGTGTGGTAGGACTCTAAAAGTTGGAAGTTAAAGATATTTCGGTGTCAGAGCACGCGTAAGCCCAAGCATGGAAGAATTTGGTGATTGAGAAATGACACTTTTATACTCTGAACTACTTCAGACTTGTGTTCACCATGAATATATGAAACTGAAACTTGTCATTTAATTTTTGAACACATAAATTTTGCGTGTTTATCAATCTGTACTTTACGGGCTCTTTATTTATTACTTCTACTGAACTGGATAATAATGTTTCTTTTGTAGGTGGGGGGGGGGGGGGAATCACATATGTAACTGTCTTATTCAATAAACATCCTGAGTAACTCCATTACTTACATACCATAACCATTTCTGCCTGTTAACATTGTTTTAAATTATATTTTGTGTGCATTTATGTTAGATTTGGGCATTGAAATGACGAGTGGACAGTTGGCCTCTGGGCATAAAACTCAGCCAATCAGACTTGAAAATTCCGACTCTCTCACTTTGCTGTCTTGGTGTAGTGCTCCATTTTAAGATATTTTTAAGTAAAATCCATCCAAATTTCTCATAAACTTTAAATCTGTCAGTCCAGACTGTTAGGTAGTCAATACATGAACCATAGAAAGCATTAGCTACTGTTTGGAAATCCTCTACTTTCGCCTCACTTTCATCTTCTAATTCATGCAAAGCACAATTACAGCATGTGGGATAAAGTTGTTCTCCTTTTTCTGTATCACTATTTTCTTTCAAATTGAAAAGAGCCATAGGTACTTCAATACCTTTTGTAAGCTCACCTTCTATCTGGAGAACTGCTTGCCAATGCGTTTTCAAAGTAGGACCTTATTATCACTGGACATTTTTCCTGAAAATAGGACCTCAGTCCTTCAAAAAGTGCAGGAATTGTATAACCTAATAATTTCCTGTACTCAATCTCAGTAAAACTGCAGAAATCTTTCAGTGATTTTACTCATACCGTATATGAGTGAAAATGATAGTAAATTTTGTGAACAACCATTTCTATGTTAATAGGTAAACAATCTGCAGCAGTCTTAATTGTGTTGTACACTATATGTGTTGCACATCCAACCCCAAGAATAATGCGACCCAATACCATTTTAAGTTCGTGAAAAACATTTCTTGTTCCTTTACATGCATCTCCACCAAAGTTACTATTGGTATTATCACCACAGAACGCAATTATTTTGCTATGTAGGTAGTCAAAATGTTCAAATGTTTGTTAAGTTTATGGGACTTAACTATGGGGTCATCAGTCCCTAAACTTACAAAATACCTTATACTAAGGACGGCACAAATATCCATGCCCGAGGGGGGATTCGAACCCCCGACCGTAGTGGCCGTGCAGACCGTTACTGGAGCGCCTCAGTCCCTGCGGCCAGCATGTAGGTAGTATTTTGCAAGCACGTCAGTCAGGTAGTTGGTAACAATATCAGCTGTTTCGCCGGGACATTCATCAAG
Organism: Locusta migratoria; assembly: GCA_026315105.1. Lineage (NCBI taxonomy): Eukaryota > Metazoa > Arthropoda > Insecta > Orthoptera > Acrididae > Locusta > Locusta migratoria. Next base: position 845,040,022 of record CM048745.1, read on the forward strand.
TTCCAAAATTCGGACACAGACACCCTGTAGCGGTAAAAAGTACCTAATCAAAACAGAAAAAATATTTTTTCCCCGTGATTGGAAGCATCTGTAAACACTGTAACATAACTGACTTCCTGCAACTCTTTTTGTAACATTTCACAAGAATGAGGGGCAATTACATTCACAACAATGGCTTCAGTCTTTGTGCGACCGCAAGAGAATTTCGGCTCAAACCAGTTTTTTAGTAGTTTCGAAGAAATCAGTTGAGCGAAAACTATGATTTTCTTCAACCACAAGATAAGCCCAGGCTCCTTCAATTTCAGCCAGTTACAATTCACGCTCTGTTGCTGTATTTGGCCGGAAAAATGAAGTTACACTTCTGGATGATGCAGCAGCAATTTCTGCCTTTTTTATGTTTACTGGAATTAAGATGATGTTCAATGTCACTCTTCCCTCCATGAGAGACGCAAAACTCAATGTTACAAGTGGTGCAACGAACATCAGAATCGGACTGCATTTTCTTTATGAATGTATACCTATGACAGAATAATATAGTACTTGCCAATTCATGCATGACTATTGCGAGTTTGTGGAGTACTGGATACGATATGATAAATAAATACCCGGTACACGCCACATTAACTGAATAATAAACATTTATTACAGATCACTTGATACATTCAATGTACACAAAAACACAATAGTCGAGTCAAAATAATACTCAAAGGCCTGCATGGGCTACCTAACCCTTAGCTCAAAGACATTCCACTCCAGGTAGAATCGATCTCGACGTTGCCACAGACACAGCCGACTCTACAGAGCCCCCCCCCCCCCCTTGCAGTGCAGAGCACATCTGATACTGGATCACGAGTGCCGGGCCGAAGGCCGATCACGGGGGAGAGGTAAAACATAGGCTCTATGACAAGCAGGCGCCATGACTCTGAGGCCGGCGCGAGTGTAAGTGGTAGGTGAGTGTGGGGCAGGTGAAGTAGGAAAGAACAGGATGAAAAGGATGCCGGTAGCATCAATGAAACACTCGACAATCCGCGCGGCCACACCGACATGCTGGCTCCCGAACTTTTTATGGTTCAAACCGCCAACTTAGTTAAAGTAGAACCAACTTTCACGTCACCAGGGCCTCACGAACCGTGGCGTGCTACAACAGAACATTCGAATTTTGACTCTTCGTGCACTCAACAGCGAGTTTCGGTACCGCCTTGGATCTCGAACTTTTCGCGCGATTTTCCACAAGTGCAGTGTGCTATACCGTCAGTTACTGTGCCTTCTGACCATATACCATATGTTACAAATGTGTTGAATAGTACCGCCGGACTACCGGTTAGTTTTGGACAAAACAGAAGTATGCCCTCACGAACATACCAGTTTCCGGGCCAACATTCGCGACAGACAATGTGCCTTCTTCGCTTGTTTGTCCAGTTAATTTCGAACAACAGCCCACTAAATTGCCAAAGCTGCCGTCTTTTGCAAAGCAACAAACGAACACGTGGTTCGCATGAATTGAATCTATTTTCAGGGTTTCAGGCATTCTTTCAGAAGAATCTAAGTTTGTGTGCCTTGTCGGTCATCTACACGACCATCTTGACTTGATTACCGATACACAGTTAAATCCTTTAACTTTATTTATGTATGAGTAAAACTTTTATTTATTTTTATCGTACATTACTGACAAAAAAGAGCAAGAAGCAATTACATGGAAGCATAACACAAAAGGTTAGCTCACGTTATAATAATTACAGGGATTTTGCATTTCAAGCTCACAATTACATGCTGCCCGTAAGTAAAAGTTAATTATTGTAATGCTAAGATTCTTTCTCTCCCTCCATTCCTCTCTCTCTCTCTCTCTGCTCCTCCTTTTCTCTCTCTCTCTCCTCCCTTCTCTATCTCATTTTTCCCCGTCTGGGAGTGGGGGGGCATGTGCCCCTGTGCCCCACTCACCCTGAATCCGCCCTTGGTTGAACGGAATGGACAGAATGTTGAAAGGTGCATATAAGATGAATATTAGAAGGGTAATGGAGTGCAGTCTAAGAAAATCAGGCGATGCTGAAGGAATTGGATTAGGTAACAAAACAATAAATGTGGTAGATGAGTTTTGTTACTTGGGCAAGAAAATAACACATGATGGTCGCAGAAGACAGGACATAAAATGCAGAATGGCAATGGGAAGAAAAGCTTTTTTTAAAAAGTTATAATAATGGAAAGTCCAGGTTGGAATAAACAATATAGTGAGGACAGTTTACAACTCACCGCAAAGACTTGGTGATGAGCTGCGACAGGCACATACAAAAGACACACACATACAACACATTCAGCTATCGGCCATAGCCTTCTTCAGAAAATAAAACACTCACACAACACTGTCATACAACCATCACCTCCGACTGCCGACATTCGAATCATGCTCCGCAGTGAATCGGGGACAGGAGGGGAGGGAAGGGGAGAGGGGATAGGAAGGTTACGTCACGCTGGTGGGGATGGGTTAGATGGGAATAACGAGATGCAGCTTAGGAATGGAGTGGGGAGGCGGGTGAGGGGAGAAAATAAAGTAAAATAAATATATATAGAAAATGCGTGCACACTGCAAGTACACAAGACCACACACACACACACACACACACACACACACACACACACACACACACGATTGCACATTCATACACCACTCAAAATAGACGAGGTTTGGGATAGAGAAGTAGGAACTGTAAGGTATGGAGAAAAATATAGGGAAGTTATCGTAGGTTGATGCCTGGTTGATTTCGGGATCGGAGATTGTATTGTAGGGATAACTCCCATCTGTGCAGTTCAGAAAAGTTGGTGGTGGATGAGAGGATCCAGATGGCCCGGGTTGTGAAGCAGCCATTTAAATCAAACATGTGCTCTGCTGCATGCTGTGCCGCAGGGTGGTCCACCTTGTTTATGGTCACAGTTTGGCGGTGGTCATTCATCCTAATGGATAGCTGGTTGGTGGTCATGCCAATATATAAAGCTGTACAGTGTTTGCAGCACAGTTGGTAAATTACGTGGCTGCTTTCACAAGTGGCCTGGCCTCTTATATGGTAGGATAAGCCTGTGACAGGACTGGAATTGGAAGTGCTGGGGGGGGGGTGGATTGGACAGGTCTTGCAGCGAGGTCTTCCACAAGGATATGATCCCTGTGGCAGTGAGCTGGGTTTCGGGGTGGCATAAGGATGAACTAGGATGTTGTGAAGGTTGGGAGGGCGATGGAACAACACATTAGGAGGGGTGGGAAGGATCTTGGGCAGGATGTCTCTCAGTTCTGGGCACGAGGATAGAAAATCAAAACCTTGGCGAAGGATGGAATTTAGTTGTTCGAGACCAGGGTAGTACTGGGTGACAAGGGGAGCGCTCCTTTGTGGACGGTTACTGGTGTTAGGAGGAGGATTTGGGGTGTGTGAAGATATGGCACCGGAGATTTGTTTGTGGACTAGGTCTGTGGGGTAGTGAGACCTTCAGCATATTCAGAAAGGGAATTCTTGTCACTGCAGAGATGCTGTCCACAGGTGGCCACACTGTAAGGGAGAGATTTTTTGATGTGGAAGGGATGGCAACTGTCAAAATGTAGGTACTGTTGGTGGTTGGTAGGTTTAATATGGACAGAAGTGTGGATGGAGCCATCAGTGAGGCGAAGGTTGACATCCAGGAATGTGGCATAGTAGGTTGAGGAAGACCAGGTGATGTGGATGGGAGAAAAGGAATTGAGGTTCTGAAGAAAGGAGGATAGGGTGTCCTGGCCCTGAGTCCAGATCATGAAAATATCATCAATGAACCTGAACCAGGCCAGAGGGTTTTAGGTTTTGGGATGCTAAGAAGGATTCCTCTAGACGGCCCATGAACAGGTTGGCATAGGAGGGTGCCATGCGGGTGCCCATGGCTGTGCCTTGGATTTGATGGTAAACTTTCGCTCAAAGGAAAAGTAGTTGTTAAGTGCAATGAAATTGCTGAGGGTTAAGACGAATGAGGTATCAGGCTTGAGTTCAGAGGGACATTGGGAGAGGTAGTGTTCCAGAGCGGCAAGGCCATGGGCATGTGGGATGTTGGTGTATAGGGAGGTGGCATCCATTGTGACCAGTAAGGATCCAGGAGTCAAAGGGGTGGGAATGGTGGAGAGTCGGTGAAGGAAGTGGTTGGTATCCTTGATGTGGGAAGATAGATTTTGGACAATTGGTTGGAGGTGTTGGTCAACTAGGGCTGACATTCGTTCGATAGGAGCACAGTAACCAGCCGCAATAGGGTGTCCAGGATTATTAGTTTTGTGGTTTTTGAGGAGCATGTAGAAGGTGGGTGTGCGGAGTGCTGCTGGGGTGAGGAGGGAGATAGATTCAGAGGGTAGTTTCTGGGAAGGGCCATAGGATTTTCTTAGGGATTGGACATCTTGTTGGACTTTGGGGATGGGGTCTATCCGGCACAACTTGTAGGTGGAGGAGACAGAGAGTTGGCGGAGCTCTTCTGCCAGGTAGTCACTGTGATCCATAACTACAGTGGTGGAACCTTTATCTGCAGGGAGGATGATTATGTCAGGATTAGTTTTATGGTTTTGGATGGCTCTTCTTTCTTCTGCTGAAAGGTTTGAGTTCTTGGGAAAGGATGGAGAGGATAAGTTGGAGGTAAGAAACTCTTGGAGGGTAACCAGAGGGTGGTTAGGTGGGAGTGCAGGGGGATCTTTGTTGGATGGTGGTATCAATTGGGACAGGCAGGGTTCAATATTGGGATTAGGTAGATTGCGGTCAGAGGGATTGGTGCCAAAGCAGTGTTTCTATTGTAGGGATTGGCAAAAGGAGAGTAGGTCTTTGGCTAGACCAACATGATTGAACTAGGGTGTAGGACTAAAGGTAAGACCTTTGGATAAAACGGAAACTTCAGTTGGGTTTAGGTTTTTTGTGGACTGCCACAGGGATCATATCCTTGTGGAAGACCCCGCTGCAAGACCTGTCCAATCCACCCACCCAGCACTTCCTATTCCAGTCCTGTCACAGGCTTATCCTACCATATCAGTGGCCAGGCCACTTGTGAAAGCAGCCACGTAATTTACCAACCGTGCTGCAAAAACTATACAGCTTTATATACTGGCATGACCACCAACCAGCTATCCATTAGGATGAATGACCACCGCCAAACTGTGGCCATAAACAAGGTGGACCACCCTGTGGCACAGCATGCAGCAGAGCACATGCTTGATTTCAATGGCTGCTTCACAACCCGGGCCATCTGGATCCTCCCATCCACCACCAACTTTTCTGAACTGCACAGATGGGAGTTATCCCTACAATACATTCTCCGATCCCGAAATCAACCAGGCATCAACCTACGATAACTTCCCTATATTTTTTCTCCATACCTTACAGTTCCTATCTCTCTATAACAAACCTTGTCTATTATGAGTGGTGTATGAATGTGCAATCGTGTGTGTGTGTGTGTGTGTGTGTGTGTGTGTGTGTGTGTGTGTGTGTGTGTGTGTGTGTGTGTGTGTGTGTGTGTGTGGTCTTGTGTACTTGCAGTGTGCACGAATTTTCTATATATATTTATTTTACTTTGTTTTCTCCCCTCACCCGCCTCCCCACTCCATTCCTAAGCTGCATCTCGTTATTCCCATCTAACCCATCCCCACCACCGTGACATAACCTTCCTATCCCCTCTCCCCTCCCCATCCCTCCTGTCCCCGATTCCCTGCGGAGCGTGATTCGAATGTCGGCAGTCGGAGGTGATGGTTGTATGACTGTGTTGTGTGCCTGTATGGATTGCGTGAGTGTTCTATTTTCTGAAGAAGGCCATGGCCGATAGCTGAATGTGTTGTATGTGTGTGTCTTTTGTATGTGCCTGTCGCAGCTCGTCGCCACATCTTTTCGGTGAGTTGTAAACTGTCCTCACTATATTATTATTTTTTAAAAGAGATATTTGTTAACAATGAATATTAATTTAAGCATAAGGAAGTCCTTTCTGAAGGCATTTGCATAGAGTGTTGGCTTGTATGGCAATGAAACATGGACGATAAACAGTGCTCAGTGCGGTCATGTAAAGGATAAAGGCTTTGGAGGTAATAAAAAAATGTTCAAATGTTTGTATAGTCTATGGGACTTAACTACGGGGTCATCAGTCCATAAACTTACAAACTACTTACGAACTAGGACGGCACAAATATCCATGCCCGAGGGGGGATTCGAACCCCCGACCGTAGTGGCCGCGCAGACCGTGACTGGTGCGCCTCAGTCCCCTCGGCCACCGCGGCCGGCTTGGAGGTAATAAACAGAATTGGGAAGAAAAGGAATTTCTGGCATACCTTGACTGAAAGAAGGGATTGATTGATAGGACACATCCTCAGACATCAAGTAATTGTGAATTTAGCATTGGAGGGAAGAGTGTGGGGTAAAAATTGCAGAGGAAGACCAAGAGATGAATACAGTAAGCAGATTGAAATGGATGTAGGGTGCCGTTGTTATGAGGAGATGAAGAGCCTTGCCCAGGAGAGAGTAGGGTGAAGAGCTGCATCCAAACCAGTCCTGGCTGAACACAACATTGATCAACTGCATGTGCATTTCTCTGGGATAATTGATATCTTCTCCATCTTCTGATAATGCCCAAAAATGTCTTCTTTCTTTCCTTTCTTCCTTTGAGTAATGAGCTGGTTCGAATTTCACCAATACTGTGTTATTAATAAAGTTTCTTATCAGATCGATTTCAGTTCATTTTGTAAGGAAATTTTATTTCAGCATAGAGCTACGGGTTACTCCATTGAAGAGTGTAGATTCACATCTATTCATTATAATTTCCAGCTGACAGAAGGCATAGAACTGAAATAAAAGTAAGTATAAAAGTTGCCGTAATTAAGTTTTGAATTTCCTATACCCACACCCCCCCCCTTCCTCAGATCCCTCTTCAGCCTCTTCTCGCCATTTCCCCTGCATGAATTCACCTTCATTGTGCCATGGTGCCAGATATGCTGCATTCATTGACACAGACTCACCCGTGCTCCATGCCACACCCTCATCCAATCTATGCACCAACCCTACTCCCATCAAAAGAAAAAAATCTACAGCATGGAACCCACCCCCATTGCCCCCAAGAAGCCTCCCCTCACAATTGCATCCCGCTCTCCCCGCCACCCACATGGACACTACCTCTCACCGTCCCCTCTCACTCTGCTGATCCTGCCATCCACACCTTTTCCTCACCAAGCCTGATCCCTGCTTCCTGGACAACAAGGCTTTGTCTTTGGAGATCAGGAAGTACTCTCACACAGTCCAGCTCATTCTCCTCAGAGACTGCGCTGATAAAGTCAATCAGCTCCACGTTCCACACAGACCTCACCCAGCGCCTTTCCAGAATCCACTTTGGTCCCCATGCCACCATAACTGCCTACCTCCCAGCCTCCTTGCCCTGCCAGCCTCAATCTTCTTGCCGCCTGCCTACCTTCACCACTGTAATCCCCAAGCCAAGGTCGGTGATGATGGCAGAGAAGTTGTTGGGTCAGCAAAATTCCCATCCCATTTTATCCATCTGCTATGCCAAGCATATAAACAACGCCTCTGATCCAACATGTCTGAGGTTGGTCTTCATGGAATCCGCATCCTCTATCGACCACCTCCTTACTGACGGGGCTCTAATCTATGACCTCTGTTACAAGGTGGATCCCTCCCACTCCCCTCCACAATCCTACCAATGGTGTCTCTTGTACAACGAACTGCCGAATTCTTGGAGAACTGCCGAATTCCCCCCCCCCCACCTGCGCCACTGCAAATCCAACCAATCTAAAAAAAAATGCCCCAACCTCGCCTTTCCCCCACTTGTAACACCTGCAGCAGTCCCCATTCCACATACTCCTACAAGTGCAGAGTCCATCCCACTCCCATCTTCCCTGAACTCGCTATCTCCATTTGTCCTGTAGACCCCCCATGAACCCTGAAAACTCCCTCTGCCCTACAAAATATCCACCCCTTTCAGCATCCCCACACCCTCCAACAGAATGTCCTCAGCATTTGCAGCATCTTCCTGCTTGAAACCTTAACCACCTTTACCCACAACAGCTCCCATTTTACATTCTCCCAGGAGGTTCAGGAGGTTATCGTCGTTTAAAACACCCCTTAACCTATTACCCTTCTACACCCCACCCCACCCCCTGCGGTCTCCATTGGTTCACCCCAGCTTCTACACCCTCCTCCACCACAATATGCTCTCTCCATGCCAACAAGAACCTTTTCCCATCACTGCATGGATACCTTTCTCCTCAATGAGACCTGGCAGAGTGGCTATCGGTCACCTCCATCTCCATCCTGTCTGGCTACAGCCCCTCCTCAATATTTTTACAGAACACCTCATCCTCAGCTTGTTTCTTCCCTACCGCACTGTCTCCCTAGCAACCATCTACATTCACAGCTATGTTACCCTGCCCTATTGACAGATCCTTCACGACCTATGTGATTGCCAATGACCGCAACCTCTCTTCCCGGTTCTTCGCAGAACTCCAGCGGTGGTGTCAAGTTTGGCGATCTCGTTCCCCTCCTGCAACCCACCCATCCTGAAAGCAACACCACTCCCGACGTCGTCTAGGTGTACTCCAACCTCCTGGTGCAGATGTTCTGCACGGTGCCCCTGGTGCCTCACTATTGATCCCCACCACAGCCCCATCCATGCTCCCCATCCTGACTCCCTTCCTAAGTTAGTCCATGACTACTCCTGTGCTGATTGGGATGCCTACCAGCGATCCACAGACACCTCGATCGAGAGTCACCCTCTTTCCCCTCTGCACTCCCACCGACATCAAGCACGTCTCCTCCTTCCTGCACCAGACTGTTGCTGCCACCATGCATAATCACATCCGCATCAAAGGTATCCACCACTATTTTCAGCCCATCCTTCACAGGCTGTCCTCCTCCTCTGTGAGTCCTGTCAGCTCTACCGCTCTTTCTTGCAAAGCTGGGATGGAGACACACTCCTCTGCCACAAGCAAATCCAGAGACACATTAGGAACCTCCTAGCCATGAAGAAACACTGAGCTTGGTGGCAGACATGCACCTATTTAACTACCACACTCTTTGGCAACTCCTCCAAGTACTGGCAAACTTTCCACCACTTTACTAGCAGTCATCCTACTCCTCATTACCCTCTACTTCACAGTGACTTCCCCTTTCTCGACAATGCCAGGAAGACAGAACATTTTGCTTCTTATCTCACCAAAACCTTTTCCAACCCAAACAATCCCAACTTTGTTTATTCCCTCTTTCCCAATGTCCATGAGCAAACTGACACGTGTACCCCTCACCACTTTTCCCAAGCTTGCAGTACTTGAACCACAATCTGCCTTTGGAACTAAACATTCTGATCATGGCTCTAGACATATAATAAACACTCTGCAACAATGTAAGACTGATCCCGGTCACTACTGCCTGACCTACCATCACCTCTGAGCCTGCCCCCTCTCCCCCATCTTTTCACACTGCCCTTGCCTCTCTCTGTAATGTCATCCTCTACATTGGTTTCTTCCCTGACCTGCGGAAAACGTACAGTATCCTGATGATCCCTAAGCCCAACAAGCCCCCATCCACGACCTCATCCTACTGTCCTAGCAGCCTAACCTCAGTGTTCAGTAAAGTCCTGGAAACAATCATATCTTGTCACATCCGTCAGCTCCTATGTCAGCACCACCTCATGTCCCTCTCCCATCGTGGCTTTCGATCATCCTTCTCAACTGACAACAAGCTCCTTCGCCTCACCCACTTCCTCTCCATCTAGCTCAATTCCCATCGTCCTGCCATCTTTGTATATGGCATTCCGGCCACCTATTCAAAGTCCAGGCCTTTCTATTAATTATGTCCATTTCATTGCTCCCCCTCTCCTCTACCTCATCCACTCCACCAATATGCTCCAACTCCAGTTTCCTGTCCACCTCCAACAATATGCTGATGACACCACCTACTTCACTCTTGCTTCCACCCTCTCCCACCTCCTCCAATCCCACATTTACCACCAGTTCTCCACTTGTTGTAATGAGTGGCTCCTCTCTGTCAACCCCGTGAAGTCCCAGGGAATCATCATAGGTCGTACCAACTGCTCTTTTTACCTCAATGATTCCTACCTTACACTCTACAATCGTCCCATCCACCACATCCCCACCCTTAAATACCTCTGCCTTACCAAATGTTTGTATAGTCTATAGGACTTAACTACGGGGTCATCAGTCCCTAAACTTACAAACTACTTATGAACTACCTAAAACTAAGGACGGCACAAATATCCATGCCCGAGGGGGATTCGAACCCCCGACCGTAGTGGCCGTGCAGACCGTGACTGAAGTGCCTCATTCCCCTCGGCCACCACAGCTGACTGCCTTACCATTGACCACTCCCTTTTCTGGACTCTGCATCTTAAAACCGCCCATGAAAAAGCTCTCAACCGCCTCTGCCTCCTCAAACTCCTCTCTGGCTGGACATGGCACCTCAATCCATCCACCATCATCTACATCTACTGGTGCTGCACATGTTCTATCTTGTATAGTTTCTACTTTCCACCTCACCTGGGTCTCTGATCTCCTCCCCAGTCCCCCCCCCCCCATACCTACTACAAATCCCTCCAGATCCTAGAATGCCATGCCCTGCGCCTCACTTACTGTAACCGCTTCCATCCTCCAGACAGATCCTATTTTATCTTATCCACTTCTCTCACTTCCTCCTGTTCCTCGAGCATACCCTCATCCTTTATACGACCTTCAAAATAGACTCAATCTCTTGTTAGTGTACCGTCTTCTTACCGATCCTGAGCCTCTGCCAAGTGTACGCCATTGCAGCCCTCCCTTCACCTTCACACACTTCCACATCCTCTGCCAGAGTAACTTCCACTACCTCCCCCTACCAGATGATGTCCTCCATCATGAAATCTACCCCTCCTGTCAGCTCTAATCCCACCCCCATAGTGCCCCCTCTCCCCACCCCCTTCCCTCCTCAGCCTTCCCCACACTTGGTTCCTCCTTCGACCCCCTCCCCCGCTGGAGTCTTTTCACTCCCACCCCCTCCCCCCTCCCTCTGTGCCTCCCTCTCCTCCTCTCTCTCCCCATGTTGGGTCACCAAGTTACGTACTAAGAATTTCAATCTGTGTTTCATGGTCCAGTATTTTGTGTGATCTCCATTTTTATCATGTTGCAACAGCTGCTCGCGACAGAACAAGCATTGCCTGCGGATTTTAATATAGTGCTGCTGGTCAACATCTCCGTGCTTGTGTTTGAATCAAACTATGTGTCTATGGTGTTAATGTTTCTACTTATGTGTTTTTAAATTTCATTTTGTTTTAGTACCATAACAAAATGAAATTTAAAAACACATAAGTAGAAACGTTAAACAGTGTGTGGCTTGAAAGCACAGTGGTTGAGTGCTGTTGGTTGTTTAAGGGGGACAAAACTGCAATGGTCATCAGTCGGTTGAGTGCCAGACTACAAATACAAAGGTCGCAGGTTCGATCCCTGCCAGGTCCCCGGATTTGTATCTGACACTATCCACTTCTTTCACCTCTGGCAGTGTTGCTGATATGAAAAATATCGAGTAGCACTGTGGTTCGGAACCCATGTTAAACTGTACATCCCCCTAAAACTGGCTGGATAAGTCAGTTTGAAGGTTGGAGGAAGAAAACGGCATATCACCTCCCCATGCCCAAACACCCACCTGCAAATACCTTGGTCTCACCCTTGACTGCTCCCTCTCTCCTAGAACCCCCAGTTTCAGACCTTCCATCAGAAAGCCCTCTCACATCTCAAGCTCCTTTCTGGCCAGACATAGAGACTCAACCCCTCCACCATCGCTTAGGTACTGCTCCTTAAAGCATCCCATCCTCTAAGCTTCCACCCCACTTAGTTCTCCGCCATTTATAAGTCCCTCTACATCCTTGAATACCACACCCTCTGCCTCACCTACTGCATCCACCTCCTCTCCCCAATTCTGATCTTATACAATCTTATTCCTTTTCCCCTCCTACTGAATTCCCAGAGAATTTCTGTATCTTTTACATCACACAAAAAAACAGATTCCTGGCACCCTCTGGTCTCTCACATCCTCTTGAACCCTGGGACTCTACTATGCACTTACATTTGCATCCCTCCCTCTTTTCACCTCCACATCCTATCTGAGGGTAACTTTCACCACCTTCTCGTCCTGGATGACACCATCTGTTCTGACATCTACTCCTCCTACCAATACTGATCCTACCCCCTTCATCATATGTCCAGTGCCTTCTGTCCCCTCCCCCTCTCCTCCTCCTTCCCTTCCTCACTTGGTTTTCCCCATCCTTCCCCTACTTCTGGAGTCCCCAGCCCCCCATCCACCCCCTCTCTATTCTCTCTACGCCTCCTCTCACCTGCAGGGTCTTAGTGCTCATGGATTTTTATAGTGTGCAGTTAGTGTAGTGTTGTGATCTTTCATTTTTGATACTGATACAACTGCCAATATTGGCAAAACCAGTGTTGTGCATATATTTTAATCAATGTCTCCATTTTGTATTACATTTTAATGTCTGTGTATTTTAGTTTCCATGACCACCTTTCATTCTGACTGTGTATGTTTTTATACTACATGTCATATTACAACTTTCCCCATTTACCACCTTTGTTGTTGTTGCTGTTGTTGTGGTCTTCAGTCCAGAGACTGGTTTGGGCAGCTCTCCACCCTACCGTATCCAGAGCAAACCTCTTCATCTCCTCATAACAACAGCAACCTACATCCATTTGAATTTGCTTACTATATTCGTCTCTTGGTCTCCCTCTGCGATTTTTACCCCACACACTCCCCCCCCCCCCCATGCTAAATTCACATTTCCTTGATGTCTAAGAATGTGTCCTACTAATCAATCCCTTATTTTAGTCGAGGTATGCCAGAAATTCCTTTTCTCTCCAATTCTGTACAGTACCTCCTCATTAGTTACGCAATCCACCCACCCAATCTTCGGCATTCTTCTGTAACAGCACATTTCAAAAGCCTCTATCCTCTTCCTGTCTGCACTGTTTATCGTCCATACAAGGCAACACTCCACACAAATGCCTTCAGAAAGGACTTCCTTATGCTTAAATTAATATTCAATGTTAACAAATTTCTCTTTTTCATTCTACATTTTATGTCTTCTGTACTGCGACCATAATATGTTATTATACTGACCAAGTAACAAAGCTAAATTACCACCTTTATTGATTCGTTACCTAATTTAATTCCTTCAGCATTGTCTAATTTTCTATGACTGCATTCCATTACCATTGTTTTGCTCTTGTTAATGTTCGTCTTATATGCTCCTTTCAACACACTGCCCATTCCGTTCAACTGTTCCTCCAGGTCCTTTGCATTCTTTGACAGAATTACAATTTCATCGGCAAAACACAATGTTTTTATTTTTTCACCCTGGACTTTAGTTCCTTCTCCAAATTTCTCCTTGCTTTCCTTTATAGCTTGTCCAATGAACAAATTGAATAACATTGGGTAAAGACTACAACCCTGTCTTACTCTCTTCCCAACCTCTGCATCCCTTTCATGCCCTTCAACTCTGATAACTGCTGTCTGGTTTTTGTACAAGTTGTTCAAATGTTTGTATAGTTTATGGGACTTAACTACGGGGTCATCAGTCCCTAAACTTACAAACTACTTATGAACTACTTACGAACTAGGACGGCACAAATATCCATGCCCGAGGGGAGATTCCAACCCCCGACTGTAGTGGCCGTGCAGACCGTGACTGGAGCGCCTCAGTCTCCTCGGCCACCGCGGCCGGGGTACAACTTGTAAAAAACCCTCTGTTCCCTAATATTTTACTCCAGATGATATCAGAATTTGAAAGAGTGTATTCCAATCAACAATGTCAAAAGCTTTCTCCAAATCTACAAAAGCTAGAAATATAGTTTTGCCTTTCCTTAATCTATCTTCTAAGATAAACCGTAAAGTAATGATTGCCTCCCGTGTTCCTATATTTCCTCTGAATTCAAACAGGTCTGCCCCAATGTTGGCTTCTACCAGCTTTTCCATCCTTCTGTAAATAATTTGTGTTAAAATTTTGCAACCATGACTTATTAAACTGATAGTTCTGTAATTTTCACACCTGTCTGCGATTGCTTTCTTTGGAATGGAGATTATTCTTAAAGTCTGAGGGTATTTCCCCTGTCTCATACATCTTACGCACCACGTGAAATAGTTTTGTCATGGCTGGCTCTCCCAGAGACGTCTGTAGTTCTGAGGGAATGTCGTCCACTTCAGGGGCATTGTTTCATTTCATTATACGTCTCTGTCAAATTCTTCTCTCAGTATAGTATCTTCTATTTCATCTTCATCTACATCCTCTTCCCTTCCTACAACATTGTCTCTACGTCCATTTCCTTTGAAGAGACCCTCTATATACTCTTTCCACCTTCCAGCTTTCCCTTCTTTTCTGAGAACTGGTTTTCCCTCTGAGTTCTTTATATTCATACAGTTGCTTTCCTTCTCTCCATATGTCTCTTTTACTTTCCTGTAGGCGGTATCTATTTTTCCCCTACTTATACATTCTTCTACTGCCTTGCATTTGCATTCTTGCCACTCCTTAGACAAACAACATGGCGGACATCTAAAGTTCTAGACTATTTAGTGAGTGAAATAAAGTGATTTCAGTAGTGAAAAGTACCATAGTGAAGTTCAAAGAGTCATGTGATAGCATCTGCACATACTCAGGAAAGAAAACAGGCAGTATTAGTGGGAAAATACGAGAATCATATCGACGAAAGTGAAAGTGTAAACTAGGTTATGGCAGGCCATAAGGATGTAGTGTGTGAGAAGTGTAAACAAAACACAAAAAGTGGTTCTACAACAGTTAAATGTAACGCATTCTGTGGATCAACTTACCATACTGAGTGTATAGAAATAAGTAGTAATGAAGCTAGAATTGTAAACGCAAAGAAGTGTAAAAATATAATTTATTGTTGTGATTTTTGCATGGAGAGGTTAGAAACAGCAAGTACACAAAGTGAGAAATCTCTCGGACTTATTGAGGACAAAATTGAGAAACTAGCAAATATTATTTCTACACAGACTGTACTCATGCAAAAACAAAATGAAGATCAAAACTTATATATAGAAATGGTGGATGAACTAAAACAAGACGTGAAGAAAATGAAAGTACCAAAAAACGTATGCACAAAAAGCTAACAACAAACAAGTAGAAGTTGTTTTGACCCAGCCAAAAAAATGTTCCAGCAGTAAAAAAAAAAAAAAAAAAAAAAAAAAAATTGAAAATGAAGCTAAGAAACCCTTGGGACAAGATTATAATATCAGAGTTCCGTCGCTTTATCAATCCTGCATCAAAATAGTAGGCATGAAAGAAAAAATAGCAGATGAATTTGTCCTTCATTGCCTAAAAAACCAAAACAAGGACTCTACTGGAGAAAATTCAGTAGTAAAAGTCTTGAAAAATAGAAAAATTAGAGAAGGTAAAGTAATAAAAATTGTGGAAATGGATCCAGAGTCTTTCAGAAAAATCATAGAAGTGGGGAAAGTAAATATTGAATGGCAACGATACAAAGTCTATGAACACTTGAATATTGTTAGGTGTATTAAATGCAAGGGGTTCAATCACTATGCAGACCGTTGTAATGATGACAGCACCTGTTTAAAGTGTGCTAGTTCTTCTCACCAGGCAGATAAATGTACAGAAGACACATTGAAGTGTTCAAATTGAATTAAAGTAAATGCAAGATTAGGAATGAACTTGGACACAACCCATAATGTGATTGACAATACATGCCCAGTTTACAGAAGGCAAGTAGAGAATTACAAAACAAAAATACATTATTCCAAATAGCAACTAAAGAATGGTAAAAGCAACAACATACATGAAAAAGGTGAAATTGTGTCCATTAATGTACAGGGCTTTCTATGTCACAAGGATGAAGTAGAAGAATTTGCAAGACAAAATTCTCCAAGGTTGCTCTGCCTCCATGAAACTCATGTCACACAAGATGTTGATGACATAGAACTCGAAATAGAGGGCTATAATGTAGTTCGTTGCAACACAGAATCCAGTCACACAGGAGGAGTACTTACCTACATAAAAAAACAACAAAGGTACAAGATTGAAATCCATGGAATACTGGGCTGTAGGAATTACAACTGCAATTAAAAAGGAGAAATACTATATTGGCTGCATCTATCATTCACCAAGTGGAAGCTGCTCGAGATTTCTAGATTTCTTTGAAGAGTGGCTGGAAATGCTAATTGACAGTGGAAAAAACATAGTTGTGACAGGAGATTTTAATATAAATTGGTTCAGTGATGTAGAATAAGACAAATAGTTCAGATGTGTGGACTAAAACAAGTTGTAAAAGAAGCAACTAGAATAAGCACAAGATATTGCCAGTATACTGATACCATACAGACATCAAGTACATTAATAGACCTAGTAATGACAAACACCTATACACTGGAGACTAGTGTTCTGACTACCCCTAGAATTAGTGACCACTTCATAGTGCTGATCCACTTGCATGATTTGAGCAGAGCAGAAGAAAGAATGAAGATACTTGACACTGGGAGCTTTGCAATAAACATAGAGCATGTATCTTTTCCCTTATGTGATCCATCCAATAGTTTGACCTCAACTTACCAACAATTAGTAGAAGAACTGGAGAATGTTGTGGAATTATCCACAAAGGAATATATAAATCATTCAATGCTAAGCCTTGGTTTAATAAAAATGTCCAGAATGCCATGAAGGAAAGGGACCTCACATATAAGAGGTACTCATATATCCGAAGTGTAAGGTAAAGCAGTCAGCAATCCAAAGATTGGTTTGAACACCACAGTGCTTTACTAGGCATGGTCCTGTTTGGAGATGGTATGCCGTTTGCTTCCTCCGACCTTCAAACTGACTTACCCAGCCAATTATAGGGGGACCTACAGTTTAACGTGGGTTCCGAACCACGGTGCTACTCGGTATTTTTCACATGAGCAATACTGTCAGAGGTGAAAGAAGTGGAAAGTGACAGATAAAAATCCTAGGACCTGGTGGGGATCGAACCCGCAACCTTTGTATTTGTAGTCTGGCACTCTACCACTGTGCAGCTGAGGCGCACTCTCCGAAGTGTATGTCCTAATAATAAGGATATCCTAGAAGAGTGGAACAAGTATAAAATGTTGAAAAACAACTGTCTATATGTCATTAGAAGAGAGAAAAGGGAATACTACAGTAAGACTATAGATAACTGCAGACAAAACCCTACCAAAATATGGACCACACTAAAGAAAGTAATATCAAAAACAAAAAGTAGTAACAATATAGGGGAACTAAAAGTGAATGACAGTGTTTATACAAACAAGACTGACATTGTGAACAAGCTAAATGAATTCTATATAGACAGTATAAAGGACATAGTGGACTCAATATCTTGCACAAGGAATATAAACTTCCTGACTCAGAATGAAAATTCATTTGACTTATTTAGGAAAATATCTGTTGAAGAACTGGATGAAATTGTTAATGATATGAACAGTAAAACAGCCACAGGTGATGAAATCTCTATATAAGTAATGAAATTGAGTTGGTCACACATAAGAGAAAGAGTACATAATATAATAGTGAGATCACTTGAGACAGGTGAAGTACCTGAACCACTTAAAGTCTCTACAATAAAACCTATACCGAAAGTGAAGGACTCCAACAAAGCAGAAGATATGAGGCCAATAAACTTGCTGCCTGGTATTGAAAAAGTACTAGAGAAGGTAGTACACAAGCAACTACTGAAGTTCCTAAATAACAACAACATATTAACAACTGTCCAGTCTGGATTCCGAGCCGGGCATTCAACAGAAACTTCTCTACAATGTATCATTTCTAAATGGAAGGAGCAGATGGATCTTGGACAAAGTGTAGTGGCAGTTTTCCTGGACCTGAAGAGAGCCTTTGAGACTATCGACAGACTGCAACTACTTCAGAAACTGGAAGCCTATGGTATACGTGGTGTTGTGTTAAAATGGTTTGAAAGCTACTTAACGGGGAGGAAGCAGTGTGTGAAATGTGATCAGGTTGTGTCCAAAATGATAACAAATGATCTAGGTGTGCCACAGGGCAGTGTTCTTGCCCCATTACTGTTTATACTTTACATTAATGAAATCCCAAAAGTTCTAAAGAATTGTGAGATACACCTATTTGCTTCTGTATGCTTCAGGTACAAACATTGATTGCCTTATAGACAATTTGAACAGCAATCTAGCCAGTGTCAATCATTGTCTAAATGGGAATAAATTAAAGCTTAACACAAAGAAGACAAAATGCATGCTTCTGACACTAAAATCAGAGGTAGGTGACCTGAACAGTGACATAGTTATTGATGGCGAAAAAATTGAATGGGTTAGCTATTATAAATACTTGGGAGTGATTGTAGATAGTAAGTTAAAACTGGATGAACATATAAATTATATAATCAAGAAGATAGATAAGAAAATAGGATTCCTTAGTAGGATTAGGAAAATTTTAACAGAAAAAAGCAGAATGACAGTGTACAACACCATCATAATGCCTCACTTTTCATCTGCTGGATCAATACTGTACCTGTGTAACATGACGTTAGTGAGTAGGCTACAGATATTACAAAACAGATGCATGAGATTAATATTGAATTGTGATATGTACACTAGAGTAGAATAGATGTTGGTAACATTAAATTGGTCTTCTGTCAAACAGTTCATCACACTACAAGCAATGATTTTTATTCATAAGATTAAATAAGGAATGTGTCCAGACTATTTAGGCAATAAACTAACTTTAGTGAAAGAGGTCCATAACTATAATACAAGAAGTAGCAACAACTACTACTTGGAGTGTAAAAATAATTAAAAAAAATGGTCAAAACTTTTTTCAAAGGTATTAGCCAGTACAACAGTTTACCAAAAGAACTAAAAGGCAGTCACTCATTGGCTTTATTCAGAAAAAGCTGAAGAAATATATAGATCTACAGCAGAAAAACCTGTGATATATAATGTGTAAATTTATAATACTGTATATGTTTAAATATAATGTATAAACCAGTAAGGATGAAACACACAATAGTAAATAAATGTAGTTGTATTTCAATAAGTTTATGTAAAACATCAGCCTGAGTGCTGAAACAAACCAAACTAAATAAATAAAAAAACTCCTGCTTAGCTAATTCACACTTCCTATCAATCCCATTTCTTAGTCGCCTGTACTCCATTTTGCATGTTTCATTTACTACATTTTTATATTTTCTCCTTTCATCAATTAAATTTAATATTTCCTGTGATATCCAAGGATTTTTTGTAAGTCTTGCCTTTTTGCCTATTTTGTCCTCTGCTGCCTTCACTATTTCATATCTTAAATGCTACCCATTATTCTTCTACTGTTTTATTTCCCCCCATTTCTGTCAATTGTTGCCTAAAGCTCCCTCTGAAATTCTCAAGAACTTCAGGTTCCTTAAATTTATCCAGGTCCCATCTCCTTATTTTCTGACCTTTCTCAGTTTTTTCAGTTTCAGCCTACAGTTCATGACCAATAAGTTATGGTCAGAGTCTATTTTTGCCCCTGGGTATGTCTTACAGTTTAAAACCTAGTTCCTAAATCTATGTCTTACCATTATAAAATCTATCTGGTACCTTCCAGTGTCCCCTGGTCTCTTCCACGTGTTCCAAGTGTTAACAATTGTAAGATATGCGCCAAGAAAGTGATTAAAGGTATTAGATGTAATAGCTGTCACCGTTGGTTCCATTAGAAATGTGCGAAATTAAGCATAAAATTTGTAAACACGACCTATATGTGGGCATGTCTAACGTGTGTTAGTGAAGCAGTGGAAAGCAAATTTAGAAACACTGTCCAGGAAAAAGACGAAACAATCAGAGTACTTCAAACTGACTTACTTACTCAAAGCAGCAAATACGATACTCTGAAAAATACATGTATATGTGGTGCAAATGCAAATCATCCAAATAAGGAACCAGATGTAAACAAATCGGACTTGTTTATCCGCGACACAAATTGTACCTCGTTAAGGGAGGACTGTTTCTCCACAAAACCGAAACAAGTCTGCTCAGTGTCAGGAAAAAACGAATCTAAAAAACCATCAGGTGACGAGATAAAACAGAAGAGGAGGGTGAAATTATTCGGCGACACTCATGCTCGCAACATACCGGATCTACTGACAAACCGTGTAAACAACGATGTTCAAATATCAGGTATTGTGAAACCCGGTGCCAAATTTGACAATGTAATTATAAATGTTAACAAAGAATGCTCAGAACTCACAAGAAAAGACAGTGTAGTGATAGTAGGAGGTGCAAATATGGTGTACAGTAATGAAGCCAGTGCTTTTATAAAGAAGTTAATCACAGTGCTGCAGTTCCTGCATTTCACAAACGTAATTGTTACAACAGTTCTATACAGGTATGACCTTCCTGACTGGTCGTGCGTAAATAAAGAAATTCGACGAACAAATTTTAAGTTGAATAGTTTTTGTGCCAAATTTTGAAATGTAAAGCTCATTGATATTGATATTTACGAAAGAAACTGTTTTACGCGAGATGGATTGCATCACAACAAACATGGTAGGAAAAGACTAGCCGATAGCATAAGCCATATTCTCGAACAGATATCTAATGACAACGAAAACAAAAATACAACTGCTATTGCAATGTAAGCTCCTTTGCAGGGAAACTAATATCGTGGACCGATTCCTATGGAATTAGGTCCGAAAAAACTGATAAAGCGCGGGATCGTAAATTAGCAATAGGCCTAAAAACAAGCTTAGGTGTAAACTTTGCAGACAGTTTAATAGAAAATGTAAATGCTTTAATGGGTAAAAATAGCTTCATAATGTACCTAAATGTAGGCGGCGTGTCAGGGGGAATGATAAAAAAGCTATACGACTTGGAAATATTCTTAGAGAAGATAAAATCTGTAAGTCATATGTTTGAATGAACATTGGCTTAAAGGGGACAATGTCACTCTACTAAATTCAATTTCAGGATACAAGTTAGCTGCGAGTTTTTGTAGAAATAATGGGTATGGAGGATCAGGTATATTAGTTGAACAGACACAAAACTTCGAAGTCAGAACGACTATCAATTGTTTGAATGAGGAACAGCTATTTGAAAGCTGTTGCATTGAGCTGTTGGATCACGGCTTACTCAAATGTTCAAATGTTTGTTAAGCTTATGGGACTTAACTACGTGGTCATCAGTCCCTAAACTTACAAACTACTTATCAACTACCTTATACTAAAGACGGCACAAATATCCATGCCCGAGGGGGGATTCGAACCCCCGACCGTAGTGGCCGAGCAGACCGTGACTGGAGCGCCTCAGTCTCCTCGGCCACCGCGGCCGGCTCACGGCTTTATTTATCATGTCCTGGAATATTGGGCTACCAGTGCATTTCTAGAGAAATTTGAAACTTTACTAGGGGAGAGTGTGGCTAGAGTGGACACGGGGTAAGAGTGGACATACAATTATTTCAAGGATATAATCTTTGGATTTTTTTTTTTTATTTTCATTTTGGTAGTACCACAAAATGTACTAAACAATTAAACAAAATTTGGCGCCAGTCTGTTGATTGTTGTAGGCAACAGAATCAGAAAGCGTTCCATCAAGTGTGCTGGAATCTGAGGATGAAGGATGCTGTGAAACAGATGACGATGAAGCCCAAATCTTACAAAAGTTAACAGATGTGTTAACTGAGGTGTGGTGAGTTTGTTTTGGTTCGTTTCGCCACAAAGAAGACTTTTAAATATTATGTAGGCCGAGTTAAGAGTACAGATGGGAAATCGGAAGTGTTTGTTTCATTTTTGAGAAAGAGAGAGAGAGAGAGAGAGAGAGAAAAGGATCTGGATTTGTGTTCCCTGTTGTCCCAGACGATTCAGTAGTGGAGAGGTCTGACATAACATGTGTCTTGCCTTCTGCGAAAACAACTGGGACCCAAAGACAAGGAAGGATGTTCCAATTCAATGTCAATTTTGAAATGCACAATATTTGTTAAAGAAAAACCAACAAAAAATTCTTTATGTTAATTTTGATATGTATAACATGCATTAAGGTGTAAATACAACTTTTTTGGGAAATATGGCCTTATTTATATAAAAAAAGAAACTGTCCACTTTAACCCCATCAAATTTCAAACAATGGTCACACTTACCCCACCATGGGGTACATGTGGACAGATTGCAGACATCTTTTTTTTTTTTTTTTTGTGGTCAGAATATTGAAGATACAAAGAATTACTTCATTGATTCTTTTAGGGTAGATTCTGTTTAATACTAAGACAGTTAATATCAAAAACCTGCGTTAAATATGTTCAAGATAAAACATGAAACATAAAAATTGTCCACACCAGCCCCACTTTCCCCTAAGTAGGTTACAGGTAGGGAAACCAAATAAAAAGATTGCAATTTGCTCTGATTTTAATATAGATATAAGGGATGATAACAGATTTGTCACTTCCCTGAAGGATTTGTTGGCTACAATACTAAATTTTAACAAGTACATGAGCTACTTCTGCAACAAGCATTGATAATATAGTGAGCAGCAACAATTATGGTGACATAGAAAAACATGTGTTAGATTTAGGAATATCTGATCATTCAGCACTGTTTATCTCATTGCCATACTTAGACAAACCATATAGGTCTACAGTAAAATGGGTCAGAAATTTCAGCCAGCCAAATGTAAACACTTTTGTCTCGAAATTAAATGAAACTCACTGGACCTCCAGCAGTCAGAGTTCAGTAAACAGTAACTACGACACATTGATACCTGACATCAAAAACATTTTCAATGAATGCTTTCCCCTTGTAACAACACGTGACAAATACAATAACAGAAACACATGGATTACGGAAGGTGTCCGGATCTCTAGTATTAGAAAGAGGGAATTACATAACGAAGCTAAAACCAATCATGATGCTGAATTTACCAGCTACAAAAACAAATATAAAAAAAATATTTGATCAGGTAGTGAAACAGGCAAAACAAATGTCAAACAGTAAATATATCGCTAATGCCTCAAATAAAACAGTATGGCAGGTTGTTAAGAAGGAAACTGGGACTTTACGGTACAGAAGAAACAAAAAATTTTAAATACAAACTAGAAATCGACGGGAAATTTGTTACTGATACTAGGCACATCTGTGAAGAATTTAATAAGTACTTCATAACTGCGAACGAAATGAATAACTTAGCCCCACCACAAACAAGGAGTAATGCAGTACTGCAAGAACAAATAGGGTTTAAATTAAGTATCATGCCAGGAAGTAGCCAATACCATAAAATCTCTAAAAAATCTTAATTCTGTGGGCTGGGATGAAATTCCAACAAGAATCATAAAGGCAGGATGTGACAGCATTGCACCTCAACTCTGTAGAATAATAAACCAATCCTTTGATGAGGGCTGCTTTCCGGACAGACTAAAATATGCAGAAGTTCGTCCAATTTACAAAAAGGGAAAACAAGGTGAAATAGGTAACTTTCGCCCAGTGTCTATACTGCCAGTTTTTTTCCAAAATAGTTGAACGAATAGTATGCAATCAATTAGAAAAGTATAATAAAGAAGGTAATATTATTCTTAATAAGCAATATGGGTTTAGGAAGGGACGAAACACATTACAAGCGGTTAATGACCTAATCTCTAAAATAAGTAAATATATCGACACCAAACAATGTGTATCGGGTATTTTTTGTGACCTGACAGTAGATTCAGTAGACCATAAGCTACTGCTCCAAAAATTGGGTATTTATGGCTTCCATGAAAACTCTATAAGATGGTTTTCTTCTTACCTCAAAAACAGGCAACAAAGGGTGTTTATAAATCAAATGGGTGGGAAAACTTGCTCTAGCTGGAAAGAAATACAAGCAGGCGTACCCCAGGGCTCGATACTAGGACCACTCCTGTTCTTATATTACATAAATGACATGCCTTGCAAAGTAAATACAGACACACTACTTTATGCAGATGACTCAACAGCAGTGGTCTGCTGCAAAAGCATTGAAGAATTAGTATTGACCACGAAACAAACTCTACAAGAACTTGAAGAATGGATAAAAAACAATGCCATGAAATTAAATCTGGAAAAAACCCAAATCATAAACTTCAGGACCAAACAAGCTTCTGAATGTGTATCACAAATAGAGTACTCAGGTAAAGAACTGACCACAGTCGAGTCTGTAAAATTCCTTGGGATAATTTTAAATGAAAATTTATCGTGGACTGATCATGTAGACAGTTTACTGAAGAGACTAAACAGCTTAGTTTATGCAATGAGGGAACTACACAAAATTACGGACTTAAAGGCGAAGAAAGTTGTTTACCATGCTTATTTCGTAACTGTTATAAAATATGGAATAATTTTCTGGGGTGTTGAAAAGACAAACCTGCTTAGAGTTTTCAAACTGCAAAAGAAAATAATCAGAGCAATGACAGGAAAAAATAGTAGGCAACCATGCAAACCATTATTTGAAAGCCTGGACTTGATGACAGCCCCTTCAATCTTTATATACGAAGTACTCCTCTTTGAACAGAAAAACTCACATCTGTTCGAAGATAATGCATTCATACATGGCTATAACACAAGACATAAATCACAATACATGTTACCTTGCCATAGACTCAAATTATACGAAAATACTCCATATTACATGGCTCTGAAGATAAAAATAAAATGAGGAACAAAATTTGGGGAATCCACACTGGGGACCATTGCTAAATACCTTAAAAGCAAGTGTTATTACAGTCTAGAAGAATTTTTAAATGATGAAAATCAAATGATGGATGTTTATATATACCGGTAGCCCTAAACTTACTGCCCAAATGGCATATGTATATCTGTACTCCATATACGTGTGTGAAGTTTTATTGTTAAATTTTGATGAGATGTGAAACATTTATAATGAAATTTGGGGTGCTTCCTATAACTCATAATGTATATACTATATATTTACTATAATCCATAAATCAATGTAACATTTTAGGTTAAAGACATGATGAGTCACCAATGTTCTCAATCAAACGATTGTATAAAAACATGTTATGTGACAATAAAGTATCTTATCTTATCAACCTTCTTTCATGATTCTCAAAGCAAGTGTTTGTTATAATTAAATTATGTTCTGTGCAAAATTCTACCAGGCGATCTCCTCTTTCATTCCTTTGCTCAGTCCATATTCACCTACTATTTTTTCCTTCCCTTTGTAATGTACTTGGCCTGGAAAGTCTCGTTTGTTTGGATAAATGCAAAGTACGATACCACATTTGGTCATGGTATTGTAATCTAATATTCCATATTTATATTATATAAGCATTTTATAACGCCAGTACCTGGTCTTCTGTAATGTATTTACCATAGTGTAATACTTTGCTGACCATAAAATTATATAATTTAATCATTTTAAATAATGTAAACAAATATTAACACTGTGCTAATTGTTATTTACTTACGATCTTTTGTATTGTTTTGTTTTTATACGAAAAACTTTTGCTTGACCTACCCTACGGCAGAAGTGCATTACACGTCAAAACCGTCCAATTGGGATTAGACAGACAAACCACATTATTGTAGAAAGATATAAAAAAAGCCAAGATCGCTGATCATCAATTTTTATTTATGACGACCGGTCTCGCTGAACTATGTCAGCATCATCTGGTCCAATAAAATCATTTTACAAGGCCATAATCTTGTAATGTCAATCAGTTGCTACATAACATAATTTACAGGCACCTATACTCTGTAAATTATGTTATGTAGCAAGTGATTGACATTATAAGATTATGGCCTTGTAAAATGATTTAATTGGACCAGATGAAGCTGACATAGTTCAGCAAAACTGGTCGCCATAAATAAAAATTGATGATCAGCAATATTGGCTTTTTTATATCTTTCTGCAATATCATAATTGGATCGCCTCCTAGAACAGAAACAAACTCAAACCACATTATCATTGTCTTAGTCATATGAAACACCTAGTAGAAAAGAGCAATGAGTGAAATAAACTTTTTATTTGCAGTATAAGGTTTCAGAAAAAAATCTGTAATGTGACTCTCTCTTTATAACAAAGTATTTACAATATAATAATGGAGATGGCTAAGTAGGTCACCTGTGTGGAAAGCCATTAGTAACTATAGAGATGACTTTCCAAAAACAGTGACTTACCTCTTCAGAAACTGAACAATCAAAGACAACCGTCGTCAACTAATTTTGAAGCTAATACTGTAAAAGATACAACTTATGGTTTTTTGATTGAAACCATTATTAACTACCTTTTATTAAAATATAATATATTAAAATTGTGTAAGTATTCAAACACATTGAAGAAGAAACTAATAATAATAATCTGCCATGGCAAGATTTGAACCCACTGACCCTATGGTTGTAAGGCAAGAATGCTAATACCTGAGCTACACCAGCAGATGCTCAACTGATTTAATTGTTGGTACTTACGTGTACTTGCAAAACTTCAAAGTCGATTTTCTCAAGAATGTTTTAGAGTTGCGGCGATTGGCTTTGGCTGATTGTTATTTGAGTTTACATACCGTAAATCTCAAACAATTCTAAAATCCGATACCTATGTGGTCTCCTTGTTAGAGCCTAATGCATATTTCAGTCTTTCTGTGTCTATTTGATAACTATAAGGTTGAAGGTTACTATTATGCCATTAAATGTTTGTATTCCTTTCTAGGACTATGCAGACTGAGTCACATAAGATGTAACACCCCTTTGGTTTCATGAACGGTTGCACATATCTAACCATAGTGCCCGTGTGTGTGTGTGTGTGTGTGTGTGTGTGTGTGTGTGTGTGGCTGGGATCAGCATTTGCAGTGCAAACTATCTAGCAGGTGTCCCAGAACAGGCTGCATAACCGTATACCGTAAAGTAGGCCTTTGCGACTCTAGTAATACTTTATTTGCCCTTGAACCAACTTAAGACCTACAGTGGAAGTAGGTTCACCAACGAATGTTACACATGATGTAGGCTACAAACTACTGTAGCACAAAGAGCTTAGGAAAACTACTTGACAATTGTTTATCTTCCCACATGTATGTGAGCTGGAAAAGAGAAATCGCCTGTTAATTCTTTGAAAATAAAAAGGTCTTACGCACTGCAAAAAGCAACTACTGTATGAAATATCTAAATCCAAGAAGTAATAATTGACCCATTGTTTCCTTTACATGGTTGTGTGCTTCTAAGAGGTACAATACTTGCTGTCAGACAACTGTCTCAATCTACACTACTCTAAATTATGTCATATGGGACATATTCATTGAACTAAACAATTTATTAAAATAACTTTGTGACCACTTGTATACTGCAAAATAAATATTCTTCTTAATGAAATGTCATATTATCCTAAATGTAAGTGTATTATGACAGTGTTACCAGCTACATGCAATACACACTGTTGACTCATTTGACACTGCAATGCAATTTCATACACATGTTAACAGTATGTTAACAATTTACTAACAATGCCAACCACCCAAAGGACATCCACTTAGAAATATATTGCCATAAAACAGGAACATTTTAGATTTGGAAGCCCCCACAGGACGAGAGGCATTGGCCAGTCTAAGAAGAATAACTTTTGAGAATTTGAGGCCCCAGCAGAATGAGAAGCCAAGTGCGCTAAAAAAAGAAACCTTGCTTTCGCCACTGTGTCCACACAAACGTTTTACAATTTGTAAAATTCAGACATTGGCAATCTGGATAAATAGTCCTACAGTGCTGTATTGTTTGCATGGCATTTCTTTTACATTCACCATATAAAAGTAGTATTTCAAACTTTTCCTAATTTGTGTGCATGTCTGCACGCAATGGATGTTGAAAGTGGAAATGAGTGGTCTGCAGCACAGACAAGTCGCCAGTCAAATGTGCTGACATTCTGATGCAGAATAGTATGAGAACTCTGCCTAGAGGTGTTTGCCCTGCTAACACCGATTCTGGGCACCGCACCCTCAAATTGTAGGGAATTTCTCAAATCTTTTTTATGGCTGGTTTCAAGGGTAATATTAAAAACTCTGAACACTGTAACTTTTCAAAAGCTATCAAATGAAATTATAATAAGTAACTGGTTGCATAAAAAAAGTGTACTTGTTTCAATGTCTCAGTCGATAATGGTGCTAAAACTGTTCACTGAACAAAAATGTACGTTTTCTCCATTGGTGCTCTAGCATTTGCTCAAAACAGTGTTTCAATATGTGTAACTGTTCATGAAATAAGAGAGGTGTTACACCTTAAATGACTCACCCTGTATAGTTTTAACAATGGAAAATCCAATTGGAATGTCAATAATGAATAGAAATGAGAAGAACGTTTCAGTCTCAAACTATCAAGGATGACAAACACTTTAATGGTTGCAGTTTTTGAGATGTGATTCCAGTTACTTACTTTGTATTATATGTTCTTCAGT
Organism: Locusta migratoria; assembly: GCA_026315105.1. Lineage (NCBI taxonomy): Eukaryota > Metazoa > Arthropoda > Insecta > Orthoptera > Acrididae > Locusta > Locusta migratoria. The sequence goes on from CM048745.1 coordinate 845,068,422, forward strand.
TTTTCAGGATCAGTTTTTAGTAGTTCAATAGCTGACCCTAATATAACAATATAACTGACAAACTTCCACTTTCTTCAACCTCATTTCAGTTTTTACTGGTCACAACAATATGCATAATCAGCCTCTAATGATGATGATGATCCTAAGCTCTACTATTTCATTATTGACATTTCACCCTGTGTAGTGCTTCTTTAAAGAGGACACTAGAACTGGCAGCAGTAGGGGGGAAGTATAGGGAAGTGAGAGATGGAGTTTGTTGAAATATACATTAAGAACCACTTCCCATGCTTAAAAAAGACAACATATGAGGGAATATATGCCAGAGAGGGAATGTAACAAATAAAGCAAAGTATATATAGGAGATGTTTCCTTCTGCCACTCACACCCTCCTCTCTCAAAAAGATTACATTACTTTACAACAAGCATAAATCTACTCTTTGCAAGAAAGTGACAAAATTACAAAGATTATACATAAGGACTGCTTAACCACAACAAAATAAAATTACTATGTATCACACTTTTAAAAATGAATACATACTTCTATCATTCATCCTAACAAATAGTTGACAGTGAAACTCATTTAGTGCAGCACTACATTTCTCCTATAATTAACAAATAAGTATACATGAATCAATCCACATAGATGTATAGCAGAAATACTATTGCATGCATATTGCGTACAACTTTATTTTGTTTATTTTATTTTATTTTTCTCCCCTCACCTGCCTCCCCACTCCATTCCTAAGCTGCATCTTGTTACTCCCATCTAACCCATCCCCACCACCGTGATGTAACCTTCTTGTCCCCTCTGCCCTACCCTCCCGTCCCTGATTTGCCGCAGAGCGTGATTCGAAGTGCGGCAGCTGGAGGTGATGGTTGTATGACTGTGTTGTGTGCCAGTGTGATTGCGTGAGTGTTCTATTTTCTGAAGAAGGCCATGGCCGATAGCTGAAAGTGTTGTATGTGTGTGTCTTTTGTATGTGCCTGTCGCAGCTTGTCGCCATGTCTTTGCGGTGAGTTGTAAACTGTTCTTATTATGTTATTAATTCCAACCTGGACTTTCCATTATTATATAGAGTTCATCACCAGGTGTACAAGATGCACCAGAAGTGTGTGTGTGTGTGTGTGTGTGTGTGTGTGTGTGTGTGTGTGTGTGTGTGTGTGTGTGTGTGTGTATATAAGGGGAGAAAGGGAAGGATGTGGGTTTTAAGGAAGTGGAAAAGGAGTCATTCCATTCCAAGGAGTGGAAGGATTTACCTTTAGGGGATAAAAGGAAAAGCAAACAAGTGCACACACACCCACACACATACACACACAAACACAACAAGGTAGACATTTGTAGATAGCAAAGAGGTTGGACAGAGATAACAGTTGAGGCAGAGGCTCTGTCCAGAGAACTGAGGCAAAGATGTTAAGATGGTGGGCGGGAATTTGAATTTATCGGAGGTTGAGACCTGGTGGGCAACGAGAAGAGAGAATATGCTGAAGGGCAAGTTCCCATCTCTGGAGTTCTGAAAGATTGGTGTCGGTGGGAAGTATCCAGATGGGCTAGGGATGGACAAGTATATTACATAGATTTTGTGGGCAGCAGGATACCACTTTAGGGAGTGGGGTAGGGAGGATATTGGGTAGGTTATTTATCATTTCAGGGCAGGATGAAAGACAGTCAAAACCCTGGCAGAGAATGTGGTTTTACTCATGTTTCCACCCGAGTTTCGTAATTTTCTAGATCAGATGCGGATTCATAAGTACCAGTGAAACGTGGTCTGACAGATGGCACCACCGCTGCATATCGAGGTCACGTTTAGTAGTAGTATCTTTGGAAAGAATGCACACCAAGTTTCACCCATAATGGTCTATTTCTTAGTGTTTGGCATTCGTGTGAATCAAGGAAGTTGAGTGATTTTCAAAGAACGAATGAAAAAGAATTTCATATGGTGAGTAAAGATCACTTTATGAAAGGAAAAACATCTCGGGAGACTAAAGAAAAGCTTGATAAACATTATGGTGACTCTGCACCTTCGATTAGAACAATTTATAAGATGTTTTCATATTTTCAGAGTGGCCTTATGGGCACAAGTGATGCTGAACATTCTGTGGAGGTTATGACTACAGAAATCATTGATAAAATCCATGATATGGTGATGGATGACAAAAGAGTTAAGGTGTGTGAGATTGTCAGTACTGTGGGCATTTCAAATGAACAAATACATAATATTTTGCTTAAACATTTGGACATGGCAAAGCTAACTGCAACATGGGTACAACGAGTGTTCACGTTTGTCCAAAAACTGAATCGTGAAGTGTTGAAAGGACAGTTTGCAGCTGTTCATGAAGATTCTGCAGGACTTTAAGCATTGTTTCATCACTGTGGATGAAACTTTGATACATTACTATACTTCTGAGACCAAACAACAATCTAAACAATGGGTAACCAAGGGAGAAGACTGGTCCTTCGGCTGGAAAAGTGATGGATGACAGTCTTTTGGAATTCACATGGGATAATCCTCATCAACTATCGGGAACTGGATAAAACTATTACAGGTACGTATTATTCATTGCTATTGGACCGTTTGAAAACTGAGCTGCAAAAAACTGCCAGCACACCACAATGCACCAGCACACACCTCAGCAGTTGTGATCGCAAAATTATTGGAAATAGGATTCCAACGCTTTTCACATCACCCCTATTCTTCAGACTTTGTTCTCTCTGACTACTATTTGTTCCCCGATTTGAAGAAATGTCTGGCAGGATGAAGAATTCTTTCAAATGGGAAGTTGATTGCACAGACTAATAACTATTTTGTAGGCTTGGACAATCCCTATTATTCAGAAGGGATCAACAAATTAGAGCAGCGTTGGAGAAAGTGTGTAAGTCTAAAAGGAGACTATGTCAGAAAATAAAAATGGTTTTCCCCAAACAAATTACATGTTTTTATTTTTGCACGGTATTTTCCAATGCCCCTCATGTATGTATATATACAATAAACTGCATATCTTTATTAGATAAAGCATAATTTCCCATTCTCACTCCTCGCCCTTCATAAATACAGTTACTATGTTGCATCATACAATTTCTGTATAGATTTTTCTTTCACACAAACATTGAACAATGATATGAAGAGAAAGTCTTGAAGATATGACAAATATAATGAAACTATCAGAATCTGGGTACAGAATCAAGATGTTACACCACAAAATTACACATGACAATGCAATTTTTATGTATTTTTTTAATTTTTAATAATAAGAAGCATCAACAAGAAAAAAAAAAAAAAATTGCACTGACATGTTTTACGGCCCACTTTAGATTTGTAGTTTTATAAGTTTTTGCAAACATTTTGGACCAAAATAATAATCTAAATAATAAAAAATTAATTAATAACAGTGTCTGAAACCCCTGTAGGGGGGGGGGGGGGGAAATTAGGTACTGGCGGGTTCCGAACCACTGACTTTCAGCGTCACAGTGCAACACATTGCCCACTACGGTACAGCTAACAGTTAGGAACTGCGTGCTTTAATCTTATGCTATTGATGGCTTGTGTTCTATTTTTCGTTGTCATTTTTGTGTTTTTGTGTGAATGTTGACGGTACAGAAAAAATGTAAGTACTGGCCAACCAATCTCTCTTTTCTCAAAAATATTTTACAATTGTAAGACATAGATTTCGAAACCAGGTTTTAAACTAAGACAAATATGGGGACAAATATAGACTGACCACAAATTAATGGTTATAATCTATAGATTAAAACTTAAGGAACTGGAAAAATGTAGAGGAGTAAGGAGATGGAACCTGGTTCAACTGAAGAAACCAGAAGTTCCTGACAGTTTCAGAGGCAGCAAGGCAAGGACTGACCAAAAAGAATCATGTAATACTGCAAAAGAGAGAGTAGCTCTGAGAGACATAGCAGTGAAGGCCTAATAGAAATCCTTGGGGAACAGTGAAACAGACTGATGAAAGATGAAAATAAAAATGCAGAAAATAAAACAGGCAAAATGGACTACAGGCAGTTGAATAATAAGGTTGACGGGAAGTGCAGACTGGCTAAGCAGGAGCAGCCAGAGAACAAATGCAAGTCTATAGATGAATGTACACTTATGATAAGACACCACCTACAGGAATATAAGAGGGACAAGTAAAGCAGCTGCAGGAATATCAAGAGCGAAGGCAAGGCTGAGAGGAGGAATGAATATATTGAAGAGATATTCAAGGGAAAAGAACTTGAAGACAGTATTGTAGAAAGGGAAGAGGAAGTACAGGAAGATGAGATAGGAGAAACAACACAAAGAAGAATTTGACAGAGCACTGAAAGATTTGAGTTGAAATAACCCTGGGTAAGATGATGCTCTCTCTGAATTGCTGACATTGTTGGAAGATCCAGTTATGAAGAAACGTCCACCTTGCGTGCAAAGTGAATGAGACAGTTCAAATACACTCTGACTTCAAGAAGTATATATTAATTCCAAAGAAAGCAAATGCAGACAAGTGTGAAAATTACATAACTATCAGTTTTATAACTCACTGTTGCAAAATACTAACATGAATTACTTACAGACAAATGGAAAAACTAGTGGAATCCAAACTTTTGGAAGATCAGTTCGGATTTAAGAGAAATGTAAGAACATGCATGGCAATACTCAAACTACGGGCTGATTTTTACAATATAAGGAAAGGCAAACTTATGTTTTTAGCTTCTGTAGATTTGGAGATAGCTTTCGACAATGTTGAGTGGAATATACTCTTTCAAATTCTGAAGGTAGCAGGGTTAAATATAGGGAAAGAAAAGTTATATTCAACCTGCACAAAAACCAGACAGCAATCAAAAGAGCCAAAGGGCATGAAAAAGTCGGATTGATTGGGAAGGGTCTAAGACAGGGTTGTAGCCTTCTCCCAATGTTATTAAACATCTGCAGATGACATAGTAATTCTCTCAGAGAGAGAGAGTAAAGGACATGGAGCACTAGTTGAACAGACTGGACAGTGTATTGAAAGGAGGTTATAATATGAACATTTAAAAGAGCGAAACAAGGGTAATGGAATATTGTGTGATGGTGAAGGAATCCGATTCGGTAATATATATGAATTGCTGTTCGTTAGTCTTGCTAAAACTCTAGGATGGCCAAACCGATTTGGCTAATTTTAGTCTTGAAATAATCATTTAAGTCCAGGGAAGGTTTAAATGGTGATAATATATGGAAAAGTTGTCCGGAAAAAGAGTAAATTTGGAAAAATTGAAACAGCTTTTTCCAGTGAGCTATCAATAATGTTCGTCCAATTGGGATGAAATTTTGTACATTTCAAGTTGAAAACAAGAGGAAGGATTGCATCGAATAAAAATTTGGAAAAGTCTCACAGAAAGTACGATAATTTAGGAAAAACCGAAAGCGATTTTTTTTTTTTTCTATGACTGAAATTCCATTGCCACGTGGTTGTAAGAGCATCACTTGAGTACGATTTGACAGGACAAGATTTCAATGAAATAATTGTTTTGGAAAATCTACTGGAAAATTGGAGAAAAACTGAAAGTGTGTTTTTGATTGAATTCAGCACTATAACTGATTTTTGCACGACTGAGAGGGGTAATTTTTCTTTTTGTTCATTATGGTCTTGGAAAAACTTTCAGTAAAAAATAGGGATAGTTAAAAAGGAAGGTCGCTAAATTCAAACAAAGTTCCTTTTTCAAAGTGTACTTAACACTTTAAGTTGAGAACCATTTATCTGATTACGATAAAATTTTGATGATTTGATGTCTAACGAAAGATGAACGCTCTTATGAACTAAAAATTTGGGAAAGTTACCCAGAGAATTTGAAAATTTGAGAGAAATCGAGAGCTTTTTTCAATTGAATATCAATATCATTCGTGTATACTGCGATGGGTAAAAACCTTACACATCTATAGAAGTACAGGGAAAGGAAGAGAATGAAACAGTGTACATCCACTAAATACCTGTTGTTTTCCGTCACATGTAGCTTTTAACTTCAAGAGGCTGTAGTTTCCAGTGAGACTGGCATTTTCTATTACGATTAATAAATCACAGGAAAACCTATTAAATACTGTGGAGTCGTTTTGACATCTCCATATTTCTTACAAAGACAACTACATGTCGCTTCCTCAGGGGAGGGCTCCCCAAAGAATTTATTCATATTAGATTTTCAACCAGTAAACAAAAATATTACTTATAATCAAGTTTTGAATTAAATGAATTATTAAGTTTATATAATTTGTATCTTGATGAATATCTTCTTTGTTTGGATACTGCAGTTATTATTTTGTACATTATTTCTTGAATACTTTCCCATAAGTATGACATGAGAGATGGACAGAGAGAGAAGGTGTATGAGAAGTACTAACTCAAAGCTTGAATAATTAATTAAATAAATAAATATCCAGGCAACGCCGGTTTTTCAGCTAGTGAGGACATAAAAGTAGTAGATGAGTTTTGTTATTTGGGTACCACAGCAACTTCTGATGGCTGAAGTAACGAAGATGTAAGATATAGAATGGCTACAGGAATAAAAGCATTTTTGAAGAAGCAAAATTTGTTGGCATCCAAGAGTAATTTAAATGTTAGGACATCCTTTTTGAAAGCATTTGACTGGAATGTAGCATTACACAGGAGTGAAAAGTGTATAAGGAGTTCCCACACAATGACTACAGAAGCATTTTAAATGTGGTCTTATTGACACATGCTGAAAATCATACGGATAGAATGTGTAACTAATGAGGGCATCCTGAACAGAGTTGGGGAGAAAAATTTTTTTTCCGCATATCTCGCTTAACAGCAGAGATAGGTTGGTAGAACACATTTTGAGAGCTTAAGGAATTGTCAGTTTAGCACTGGAGGGAAGTGTGTGGGGGTAAAAATCACACTGGGAGAAAAAGAGAGAAATACAGTAAACATGTTCAAAACAATGTAAGTTGCTGTTCTTATTCAGAGATGAAGAGGCAGGCACAGGGTAGGGTAGTGTGGAGAGCTGCATCTGACTAGTCTTTGAACTGAAGACCACAATAATGTTATATAAATATTATTACACACACACACTCTTTCAAATTCAAATCCCGTCTCGCAAAGTGCTGTGAGATTCCCACCCAACACTAAGATATGGTAGTGAGTTGTCCGTAGGAGTAAGAGTGTTGGCAGAATGTGAACATGATCACAGCACCTGACAAAATAACCATATGTCAACATGCCTAGACACCTAGGGACAAAATCACAATTTGCGATCAGTTATGGCTTCACTGTACTAGGTTTAGATGGAATACCAAAGTGCAGCGCATGAAAATTTGTGCCCGGCCAGGATTCGAACCCAGGATCTCCTGCTTACTAAGCAGACGCGCTGACCACTCCGCCACCAAGGTCACAGTGACCAGCCTGACTGCAGAGGACTCTTCCATGCATGTCTCCCGCCACATCCAAATATCCTTTCGCCATGCTGTCTCTTTCCTATTACTGCAGCCTATTTGTTCACAAATTTTCATTCGCCGCACTTTGGTATCCCATCTAAACCTAGTACAGTGAAGCCATAACTGACAGCAAATTGCAATTTATTTCATTTATTGAACACTGTAATGTTGTGAAAAAATATATAATCGTATACAAGCCGAAGCTGGGCTCCCGACGACAATTAATTGTGTCTCGATACCTTGTGGTCTGTTCTCCGTGATGTGGATATACAGTATTCAGGCTGTGAGCATTACAAAACAAATAGGCTGTGGTAATAGGAAAGAGACAGCGTGGCTAATGGAGATTTGGGGGTTGGCGTAAAGATGGACTTAGGATGCTGTGGAGGTTGCATGGGTGACAGAACACTACTTTAGGAGGGGGTGGGGAGGATGTTTCTCATTTATGGGCAGGGGGTGCTTTTTTGTAGCTGGTTATTGGGGGGGGGGGGGAGGATTTAAAGTGTGTTGGGATACTGCATGAAAAATCTGTTTCTGGTCTGGGTCTGTGAAAGCTTTTCCGAGACTTTTAGGATATTGAGAAAGGCAGTTCATCACTGCAAGTACACCATCCACAGTGGCTAGGCTTTAAGGGAGGGATTTTCTTGAAAGGATGGAAACTGTCTAAGCTTGCATACCTTTGGTGCTAGGTAGGTAGGTAGGTTCATTGTTGACAGAAGTGCGTGAGGTGGAGGTTAACATCCAGGAATGTGTCATGTGGGTGGGGGATGACCAGGTGAAGTGGAGAGAGAGAGAGAGAGAGAGAGAGAGAGAGAGAGAGAGAGAGAGAGAGAGAGAGAGAGAGAGAGAGAGAGAGAGAGTCGAGGTTGTGAAGGAAAGTGTGTAAGATATTCTGGCCCAGCCTCCAGATCATGCCAGACCAAAGATTTGGGGTTTTTGGATTCCAAGAAGGTTTCCTCCAGTCGGTCCATGGACACGTTGGCATGGAAGTGTGCTGTTCCAAGCTGTTTTCACAAAAAAGAAACCAACCACATGCCTAGGCTGGAAACATTTCCCGAGCCATATCCCACCACATCCCTAAATCCTTCCTCCATCACCAATAACCAACCACTTCAGAGTGCTCCCATCATCACTATCCTGGACTGAAATAACTAAATCACATCCTTCACCAAGGTTGATTTTCTGTCATCATGTACCAAAATGACAAAGACCCTGCCCAAGATCCTCTCCACTCCTAAAGTGGCATTCCATCGTCCATTCAACCTCCATAACATCCTAGTCCATCCACATGCCACCTCCATTCCCTGTGGAAGAGCCCACTGCAAGACCTGCACAATCAAATTCAAATGTCTGTAAATCTATTGGACCAAACTGTGTGGTCTTCAGTCCGTAGCTTACAAACTACTTAAACCTAGGTAAACTAACCTACGGACACACACACACACACACACACACACACACACACACACACACACACACACACACACACACGCCCCAGGGAGGACTCCAACCTCCACGGCGAGCAACTGTGCGCTCCACAGCGAGGTGCTTTAGACCGCTCAGCACAATCCACACACCTAGCACAATCCACACACCTAGCACTCCCAGTCCTGTCAGAGGTTTGTCCTACCCAATTAGTCCAATAAATGAATGCATTGTAGAGTGCATGGAATATGCAAGAATTTCTGACTTTAGGAGTTTGTTAGGAGGTGAACATACTGAAAGTCCCTGGCCTGGGGCATGAGCTAAAGCAGGGAGGGGGGTGAAACGGTACAATTTTTGATTTTTCGATTATATCTCTAAAACGGTCCGCTTTAGGAAAAAAAATGATTCAAATAAAAATGAGAGATAATTGAATTCCCAATGGTTTTTGAGATATACATTATTGAAAATCGACAATTTCATAAAAAATCATTTCTATCTCACTAATTTTGTCAAACATTTACTTCAAGTAACTCACTCGATTGTTTCTCAAAAAATTTGTCAAAAAGAAAGTTGTTGAGCATTAAGTTTCCTTCAATTTGATATGCATATTTGCTACCTTATCTTTAGTAAATCAGAAGTTACATAATTTATAAGATGTGCGCTCAGTTTTAATGTCCTGGAATAGAGTGTTTTGAGTGACTGTGATGATTTTAGTTATGAAACTTGCTAGCATGGTAAATAACACCACCTCAACAGTGACAAGAAGGTAATTGCCATTGAAACAGAACACCTTTTTATAATTATAGTTTTTATTGTAATATTATGAATCATACAACGAAAGTATTTGCTAGCACTGATAGTGATTCAAAATGAAAAAAAAAAAAAAGTGCAATCAAAGCAACATCCTTCATTTTCCTGAGGAGGAATGGTCGAGGCTCATTCGTCTTCATCAGTAATGGAGACGTTGTCCAACAAGATTTGTAGAGTCGATGTCATTGTCCTCGTCTTCAGCCCGAATTAATATTCTGACTCCATTGTTGCAGTTGCCCTTGCAGTTCAGGCATGTAACAGAACACTGTTTGAATGCAGCTGGACTTGTAGGTCAGCCTTGTGTGGGCAATCTCAGATAATTTCAGTTTTTGTGCTTCATAGTAGGATCCAGACTTGCTAGAAGCTCAATCAAGGTCTCTGAGGTGTTATTTCCTGTGGAGAAGCAGGGAGATACCTGTCAATGTTTGGACAAGAAAATTCGTGGCCTGGCAACTGAAGTGATGGTGTGTCCAAGAGCACTTCCTCCTCGATTCCTCAGTTATCTCTTTGAGGGTATATTATATAACTGTACACTTTAAATATCTTGCCTTATTATCTCAGCAGCTTTTTGGACAATCCTGAGGCGCTCTTCTTCCTCATCCTTTTCCTTTTTGTCATGTCTAGCTCGAGCAGCATCCATACTCATCACTTGTACGTCAGTTCTGTTGCGTCCTTTTGTGATATTAGTAACTGAAAATATCTTCCTGCATCTCTCTTTGGGTTTTGTTTTGTTCACTGTCAACACTTTCGGCACAAAAGAAACATTTTGTTGTGAAATCGAATTTTGGTTGCTTATATTTCAAAGTTGCAGACTGAGGTGCTTCAGAGGATGATAAGAGTGTCTGTCTCTTTAAATGAGCCTTGATAGATAGCAGCCTGATGTAACTTTTTCGACATTCAGTATGAATCAGAAGATTGTGCAAACCTTCTAAAGATGAGCCATTGCTGTCTCCCCTTTTTCTACTTACTTTGATGAGTGATAGATAGTATTCCAACACCTGGTCCATTGACTGTTTCATCATACACTACACACCGAGTAGACATTGTGCACATTACTCAGTCAACTTTTCATAACCAAATAAAAAAATATCACGAAAAGCCGACACACAAACTTTCTCTACACTTGGCGAACTTTTGAAGTGAACTGAAGTAAGAAGTGTGGGAGAACACTCCATTCTACCTCCAGTTCGATGTCTTGGAACGAGCCAGTGACAGGCCTTCAATGTTCGTTGTGGGGCTTCCCCAACGTTATCTCTGTCCCAGAAGTTAGGTACCGGCAACCTCGACGGCGTGTACTCTGCAGGCGACAGTAAAAGAAACTCTACCATTCCTCCTCAGAAAAACGAAGATGTTTTTAACCACTATCAGTGCTTGTAAATACTTTGATTGATTGATTCATAATAATATCATAAAATCTACTACTATGAAAAGGAGTTCAATTATCTTAAAAAATATTAAAATGTTTGTTAAGCTCATGGAACTTAACTGCGAGGTCATCAGTCCCTAAACTTACAAACTACTTATAAACTAAAGTTGTTTTGAAACAGTTACCGTTTGTTTACTACCGACAGTCGCCGAGTGGACATCTCCCAGTACGCACCTCTCCAGCACCAGAAACCGGCTTCTCTCTAGAAGCTACATATTTTGACTTTTCAGTGCGCTTTCCCTTCAGTTCATTGAAGTAATTGTGTGCTCCCGTTTTTATTGGATTCATATTTACATTAATATCTGGTTAGTGTATTATTCTGCGTGTGATTCGTGACACGACAGTCATCTGTCTTTATTTTCTGATTAGAAGCGACATATAGTATTTTGATATTTGTCTGCACACTCTCGTTTCAATTTGTAAATTTATACTGTGCTCTCGTGCATATTAGATTGAAATTCGTGTTTTAACAAACAGTGTAGTCTTCCTTTGAACGCATCGCGACTGTAGTTTTTGTTTTTGTCGGCACTGTAATTATGAATAGAGACTGTGACTGCTGCGTGCGGATGCAGTCTGAGCTGGTGACCCTTCGCTCCCAGCTTCAAGCTGCGTTAACCTCGCTAGCAAAGTTGGAAGCTGCGATCGAGGGTCGTCGTCGTTGGCCAGTAGTGGGGACCGAACGGTCTCTCGTCGTCTCCAATGATCGACCTGCGGCAGCGACATGCCCGGATACTGCTAACAGTGAGGTAGACATCCCACCCGTGGTTGAGTGGGAGGTTGCTCCAGTGCGTGACAGGAGGTGCAAGACATTCCGAGGGACCGATCGTGAGGCCTCCCCGGTTCGTCTTGCGAACAGGTTTGAGGCGCTATCTACTCAGGACAACGTTCCCGAGTCGGATGGTGTCTCTCATCCTGAGGTCACCTCCCAGCCTGCGAGATCCGGGTTTTCAGAGGGTGGGTTTGCTTGTAGTTGGGAGCTCCAACGTTAGGCGGGTGTTGGAGCCCCTAAGAGCCGGTACAGAGCCGAGTGGAGGCTCAGATGGTTCTGCGACCGTGTGGGCTGCAGATTCCTTGACTTGCGCCATCGGTGGTGGGTTTCCAGGTTCCGCTTAATAGGTCAGGAGTCCACTATACACAGGAAGGGGCTATACTGGTAGCGGGGGCTGTGTGGCGTGGACTGGGCAGTTTTTTAGGATAAAGGGCTTTGGGGAAAAACAAAATAGGCAATCTCAAAGGGTGCAGGTGGATCACAGGAGAAATGTAGATCTGGGAACTATCGGTATAACAGTTGTAAATTGTCGTAGCTGTCAGAAAAGTACCAGAACTCCAAGCGTTAAAGAAAGCACCGAAACGCACATCATTGTAGGCAGTGAAAGTTGGCTCAAGCCGGAAATAAGTTCAGAAGAAGTATTTGCAAAAGATACTATTGTGTTCAGAACGAATAGATTAAACAAAATAGGTGGAGGAGTGTTTGTCGCCGTCAAAAGTAGTATTTCGTGTAGCGGAGTTGAAGTTGATGGTTCCTGCAAGCTATTAAAGGTAGAGATTGTACCCGAAAATTGTAAGAAGTTAATAATTGGTTCCTTTTACAAGCCTCCAGACTCTGGTGATACAATAGCAGAAAGGTTCAAAGAAAAGCTGAGTCTAATTACAAAAATGTACCCGACTCACACGATAATAGTAGGCGGTGATTTTAATTTACCCTCGATCTGTTGGCAAAATTATATTTTCAAATCAGGAAGTACGCATAAAACATCGTGCAAAATTGTACTAAATGCATTCTCTGAGAATTACTTCGAACAATTAGTTCGTGAGCCAACTAGAATTGTATATGAATGTGAAAACACACTAGATCTCTTAGCAACAAATAATCCTGAGCTCATAACAAGCAACAAAACGGATACAGGTATTAGTGAACATAGAGCTGTCTTAACGAAATTGAATATCGAAAGTCCCAAAGTTACCAAAAATAAAATAAAAGTATATTTGTTCAGGAAAGCAGATAGAAATAAAATACATTGCTTCCACTTCTTTCTAACACTAAACGTAGGTGTAGGCCAGATGTGGCTGAATTTCAAAGAAGAGTTATCGACAGCAATTGACAGTTTTATACCAAATAAATTAATAAAAGAAGGAGGCGATCCCCCTTGGTACACAAAACAGGTCAGGACACTGTTGCAAAAGCAAAGGAAAAGGCATAATCCCCAGGATTGGCGATCGTACTCAGAAGCTCGAAGTTTAGCGAGAGTTTCTATGCGAGATGCTTACAACACTTATCACAACGAAATTCTTTCTCGAAATTTGACTGAAAACCCAAAGAGATTTTGGTCATATGTTAAATATACTAGGGGCAAAAAACAAACATGTGAGCTAGTAATGGCGATCCTGCCGATGACAGTGCTACTAAAGCAGAGTTACTAAACATAGCTTTTAGAAACTCATTCACCAAAGAAGACGAAACCAATATTCCAGATTTCGAATTATGAATGCCGTAATGAGTAACATAGAAGTAGACATCATCGGAGCAGTGCAGCAACTAAAATCACTTAACAAGAACAAGTCTTATGGTCTGGATTGTATACCCATTAGATTTCTATCTGATTATGCTGAAGCGATTGCCCCTTACTTAACAGCCATATACAACCGTTCTCTCAAAGAAGGATCTGTACCAAAAGATTGGAAAGTTGCACAGGTCACACCTATATTCAAGAAAGGCAGTAGGAGTAACCCCCTTTGACATCAATTTGCAGCAGGGTTTTTGGAACATATCCTGTATTCAAATATTATGAATTATCTCCAACAGAACGATCTATTGACCCAAGGTCATCACGGATTTAGAAAATATCGTTCATGCGAAACACAACTAGCTCTTTATTCGCACGAAATGATGGGTGCTATGGACAAGGGTTCGCAAATCAATTCCGTATTTCTTGATCTCCAGAAAGCTTTTGACACCGTACCTCACAAACGGCTTTTAATCAAATTGCGTGGTTATGGTATATCGCTCCAAATTTGCGATTGGATAGGGGATTTCTTGTCAGAGAGGACACAGTTCGTAGTAATCGATGGTAAGGCATCGACTAAAACAGAGGTGATATCGGGCGTTCCACAGGGTAGTGTTATTGGTCCTCTGCTGTTCCTTATTTACATAAACGATTTACGGGAAAATCTAAGTAGCTCTCTTAGGTTGTTTGCAGATGACGCCGTCATTTACCGTCTAGTAAAATCATCTGAAGATCAAAACCAACTGCAGAACGATCTGAATAAGATATCAGTATAGTGTGAAAATTGGCAATTGACTCTAAATAATGAGAAGTGAGAAGCCGTCCAGATGAGTACGAAAAGAAATCCGTTAAACTTTGTTTAAAAGATAAATCAATCAAAAGTGAAGGCCGTAAACTCCACAAAATACCTAGGAATTACTATTACTACAGACTTAAATTGGAAATAACACGTAGATAATATCGTGGGAAAGGCGAACCACAGACTGTGTTTTATTGGCAGAACTCTTAAAATATGCAACAGAACTACAAAGGAAACTGCATACACTACACTTGTCCGTCCATTTTTGGACTATTGCAGCCCAGTGTGGGATCCTTATCAGGTGGGTTTAACGGAGGACACCGAAAGAGTGCAAAGAAGGGCAGCTCATTTTGTATTGTCATGATACAGGGGAGACAGCGTTACGGAAATGATACAGGATCTGGGATGGGAATCATTACAACAACGGCGCTTATCGCTCTGGTGTGAGGTACTTGTGAAACTCCAATCGCCAACATTCTCCTCCAAATGGAAAATATATTGTTGACTCCCACTTACATAGGTAGAAATGATCATCAGAATAAAATACGAAAAATCAGAGAGATTCAGGTGTTCTTTCTTCCCGCGCGCTATTCGAGAATGGAATGGGAGATAAATAGTATAATGGTGGTTCAATGAACCCTCTGCCAGGCACTTAAATGTGATTTGCAGAGTAGCCCAGATAGATGCAGAATGAACTTATACTAAAGACAGCACAAACATCCATCCCTGAGGAGGGGGTGGGGGGGTGGGGGAATTCGAACCCGACGGGGAATGGCCTCGTGCATCAGACATAGCACCTCAATCCACTCGGCCATTCCACCACGGCCAATTACCTTATTATCAGTGTTAAAGTGTTGTTATTTACCCATGCTAACACGTTTCGTAAGTTTAAAACGTCACAGCACCTCAAAAACACTCTATTCTAGGACATCAAAACTGAGCGCATATCTTTTAAATGATTTAAATTCTGATTGGTTAAAGATACAGTAGGAAATGTGGACATAAAATTGAAGGAAATTTAATGCTTTACAACTATCTGACAAATTTCCTGAGAAACAATCAAGCGAGTTACTAGAAGAAAAAAGTTTGACAAAATTAGTGAGGTAAAAATGATTTTTTCCAAAATTGTCTATTTCCAACAAAGTATATCTCGAAAACTGTTGGGAATTTGATATATATGTATTGAAACAATTTTATAGCAAATTCAATTCTCTCTCATTTTTATTTGGACCAATTTCTTGCTAAAGCCGACCGTTTGAGATAGAAGCGAAAAACCAAAAAACTGTTCCTTTCCACCCCCCCCCTCAGCTCACCCTCCAGGGGTGAGGACTTTTAGTATGTTCACCTCCCAACTATCTCTCACAAATTCCTGAAGTCAAAAATTCTCACACCCCTATACACCCCTCTTTTGAGCACTCATTAACTGGACTATATCATAGACCAGGACATCTGTGAAAGCAACCATATAATTTGTCCACTGCACAGCTTTTTATATTGGCATGGCCACTAACCAGCTGTCCATGAGGATGCTTTGGCCACTGTCAGAGGGTGGTAAAAAAAAGTAGACTACCCTGTGGCACAATATGCAGGTGATCATATGCTTGATTTTAACAGATCCTCCCCCCTTCCCTACTACAAACTTTTCAGAACTGCACAGATGGGAGTCATTGTTACATTCTCCAACCCCGATATCATCCAGGCCTCAACATGTGATAACCCCCCCCCCGCACACACACACACACACACACACACACACACACACACACACACACACCTCTTCACAGATTTAATACCTACGTGCTCCATAAGGTCATGCTATGCCCATGCCCACCAGTGCTTTGGAACTGTCCTACCCTATCCCTCTTACCACCTCTTATCCCTTCACCTCAGAGTGTGATTCAGAACACAACTGTTGGAGATGAAAGTTGTGTGCCCGTGAAATGTGCCAGTGTAAATGGTGTCTTTTCCCGACAAAGGATAATGGCCTAAAGCTTTAGTTCTATGTATAAGATTGTCTTTTTTATGTAGCTTTGGCAACTTTATGTATGCCTATGTGGTCAGCTGTAAACTACCCTCATTATATTGTTAAATTCCAACCTGGACTGTTCAGTGTTAAAAGAAAGTACTATTATCAATACAAGTTGATGCAGTTTACTTGTTCTCTAATGGCTGCAAGAGACAGACCACAAATTTTCTTTTCCTAAGTAGAAAATATTTAAATACACACACACAAATATCTAGGAAAACAAAAAGAGGAACAGACTTCATAATATATATATATATATATATATATATATATATATATATATATATATATATATATTCGTATTATTCTTATGCTGAATGGGTATAGTTGGAAATGAAGCACGGCAACTGACTTCTACGAATAAAAATTCTGTACAGACAAGTTATGTGATCTTCAATGTTTGAAAGAATACATAAATCTACAAAATACCCTTGCTTAACCCTCTGGAATGTACAATCTGCAGGCTAAGTACTATTCACAGTTCTGAAATGTCTTCGTGGCAATAACAAGTACACACATGTTGAACATCTAAATGGCATATCAAAATGTTTCATAGAAATTTCTTTTAAGGGTAGGGGTATTAGAAATCCTTAAGATTTAAAATAAAAATCTAAATGAAATTTTAATTTCTTAAAATTTACTGTTAGTGTTGTCATTTGGCATTCACCCCAGAAGGCTTTATCTTCATCACTGGCTGTGATAGAGTAGTAATTCTTTAAATACATGTACTTGAGTTGACAGATTATTTGGGTTCGAGATTCAGAAGATTTGATTTGGGTTCGGAATTCGGCACATGTTTTATTTAAGATTCGGTATTCGGATATGATTCGGTAAAATTAGAGTTCGACCCATCCCTAATTTTAATTAAGTGCAGAAGTGATTCCACTACAATCTTTTTGTTTTGCACTGAAGAAGAAATACCATTTTGCTGAAATTTGTTGTGGACAAAACTACGTACTATGAAGCTGTTGATATTTTTTATCACATTATTAGGATGAATAATGTTCTTTACCAAGTGTGTTTTAGATTTTTGTGTACTACTTAGCTGCAAAATTTTTATTTTCACCTTCGTTGTCTTCAAACTTGAAATTTTGTCTCATATTTTAAGGAATTGCTACAGTACCAACTTTATAAATTTAGATCCATTTCCATAATTATCAATCTCCATTCAGCAAGTGTTGCCTTCAGTTGTATTTGTGAACCATAGATGAAGCACTAATTTTTAAATTTGTGAAAGTTAAAGTGACATTATTCCTGTCAGATACATAAAAGGCAATAGAATATATTGACATTCGGCTTTAGTTATGTTCCAGTATATTTGTGGTCTTGTGTATTTTTAATTATATTTTTCTCTCTTGTAATGTGAACTTTATATTTTGCAAGCTTGCTTAATATTTATATCACAGACTACTTCTAGGTAATTACTTCATGTGCTGTAGTATGCCATAATAATATATATATATATATATATATATATATATATATATATATATATATATATATATATATTTACTAGATGACGCAACCAGCATTGTTAAATAGTTGTCATAATGAATGTCAGGAAAATACCACTCCACTGGCTGCAGTTTGAATCCAATATATAACAACTTACCATTAATATTACATTTGTCAGTTTATATTAAACAGTGCAATACACAACAGGCAAGAAAGGAAGTTTTCACTTAATATGACCAAAATCATTTTCCTTAGTTGACAAGGCACAACTAGAAACAATAATAATTCAAATACTTGTGTTGTTATGGAGTACTTTGAAGAGATGCAGGACATCACATTACCAAATTCTAGATTTTAGGAAGGATCTCTGATAAGGAGTGAGTGTACTGAAATCCTGGTGTCTTTATTAAAACAATGAAATGAAACCAAAAACTGAATATTCATTCATGTTATCCTGCTTTAACCATTACAACTATTTACAAAGTTATGTACAAAATGAACTATTTACATAGAACTGCAATGAAAATGTTAAGGCTGACTTTCAATGCTGGCTGATAATCAGTAAGCCAATGAAGATTTCAGTGTCAGAAAGAGACCGCTCTGTTAATACTGTTATGTTCTCTGAAAGCAGACACTTCAAATCTTTTAACAACCAATTATCAGCAAAATTTTAAGTCATGATTTTCTTCATATACATATATACACACACAAACAAACACACACACACACACACACACACACACACACACACACACACACAGTCCATGTAAAATCATAATTCAGTCTAGTCCAATATTTTACAAATAATTTTTACATACTTTTATAAAAAAAATTCATGTTACTGCTGCAAACCTCCAGACCCTCCAAACCAATTTTATCTTTCAGTTTAGACATTTCACAACCTATATTGGACATGAAATGCCCAAACTGTAAGTATACCCTAAATAATAAGCAAGGAGCTATTATCCCTTTCATTCATAGTCTGGAGTGTTTGCCTAACACATGGATAAAACTCTGCACTGAAATTAACTGAACTGGGATACAGTGAATAATAGGAAACAAAACACATTAACACACATTTCTCTAAATGGCAAAACAATGATTTGTGAAATAATCCTGACAAAATTTTCTTTGTTTGTAAAAAAATATATTTTTGTTCTTAAATAAATTATATGCATTCACTGTTAACATTCAAATTTTTACAAATTAAGGGAAAAAAGTTCATTGAAGCAATTCCAGTGCAATCATTCAGTAATATAAAATTTAATCACAAAATGGAGGCACTTCATTCTGCATAAAACTAATTTTTTATGGGTAATGGCATTTAAGCATTAAAATTGTCTTATGCATATAAAACATTTAAAATGAGATGAATAATAAATAATTTTCATGGTTAACTGTTGCTCTTAAAAAACACTGCTGGAAATACAAAGAAAAATGTAACAGTTGTTTCAGGTCCAAAAATAACTTTCTTTTTATTAATCCATTACTCAACAACGAAGTCCCAATTCCGAAACAATTTCATTCACAAAACTGGTTTATTAGAATCTGTTACTTTAAAGCGACTAAAACAGTATGAAATAAAATTCCTGTGCATAATATTTGAACTTACAATTTTGATAGCGCATTTAGTGTAATAATGTTATACTACAAAATTTACCG
The DNA here is from genome assembly GCA_026315105.1 of Locusta migratoria. Lineage (NCBI taxonomy): Eukaryota > Metazoa > Arthropoda > Insecta > Orthoptera > Acrididae > Locusta > Locusta migratoria. The sequence goes on from CM048745.1 coordinate 845,087,932, forward strand.
GTGAACTTCTCTTGGTCTTTGTACACATGCTACCCTTAAATCTTGTTACAAACTCTGGTAACCTCGCAGAACATACTATTGTCTTTAAAAACAGATTACTTACAAACGTTTTAACCGGATTATTCACAGGTGCTTTCTTCATTCTTCCACTGTAGCAAAACGGCAGACAGTCACATTCACCACAGTGCAGAACAATGAGGAACACGAACCACAGGGGCATAAAGGGGGAAAAATGACTTGTAAAAATGTTCTTACTGTAAAATTCGTATCTACAAGCAAGAAAAAATTTTAATTGGTGTATAATTTATTCATTAATCAACACAGCAGTGTCTCGAGTTATTGGGAAGCAGCATTCATAATGAATGAGGAATAGTCACTGGCAAAGAAATAACACAACAATTTGTTACCTGATCACACAACACTGTATTTGTCACATGTGACAAATGACACAGTTCGTTATTTTATCACTGTTGCTGCAGATACAGATCACCACATCAATGACACTGAATCTGTCTGTTCTTCACAACACAATCCCACTCAGTCTTGCTGAGGTTTAAATACCTCTTTATTACAAATAAAGGTTGCTGCCTCTTTGAGTCCTTGCAACCAAATTACATATGTACAAAAAACAGCCTAGGACTTCTCAGTTGTAGATTTTGATGGCTTTTTCCAGATAATTGTACCTAGATCGTTTTGGAGCTTTGTTTACATGCTCTAGTCCAAGCCAAGGCATTGGTGCAGTATTTCCTGTCAAAGAGAAAAGCCAACATTAAACTCCATTGCAACAATAAAGGTATGATTGCATGACTTAAAGAAATGATTCCCCCCCCCCCTCAACACACACACACACACACACACACACACACACACACACACTGTACCATACATGTTCTTCCAAACTTTTTTCAAGTCATACCATATTGAAAACTCGAAATACACAGTTCAGTCTTGGCAGGAGATTAAATGCAGAAGTATAAAGTTTAATCAGTGAAGTGTATCATCAACTAAGCCATGCCTTTCTGTGGCTCAGCTTGTTCCACTTGCAGTGAGTAGAATCTATTGTTTTCATAATACTGTTGGTATTTGAACAATACTTTCCATTATCTGTCCTTTCCTGGTACAAAGTACACAATCAAAAAGTCAATCCCACATTCTTTAGACAGACACATCTTTAAGAACAGAGTAATGATCCAGGTTTAAGGGCATCATTAACATGGATCCAGACCATTTCCTCTTGCAGCTACTGAAAACACTATTAGCCCTTTTTAGAAACCACAGGCTACACTGACCATTCCACTTTGGTTGCACCTACAGTGCAGCTGTTTATATCATTGAGGTGCACAAGCCACCCCACCTTGGCAGTGATATGGTTGAGAGCCTGAGATTTTTGTTTTAGTTGTTTAGAAAAGTACATTATAATGCAGCAGAAAGAAGGACAGGTAGTGGCAGTGCATATGGATAGTGGGGAAATGTAGCTAGGGAGGATTGTAATACTCCTGTAGTCACTAAGTACAGAGATCAATCTGATTTTAGATCAAATTTATTTGCAACAGTGAATTTCTTTCAACTTGACTGTAATAGGTGCTGTACTATAAGATGCTGACAATTGAAAATTTGGACGGACAACAACTTTAACCCAGATTTCCTTCTTTTTCTGTGCAGTTGCCTTACCATTAAAGAATCCAAACATGTCTCAAGGACTGAGCCAACTTGCATATGCCACAACTGACTACATATATCTTATCTTAATAAACTACTGTACTTTCATTCCTTAGTGCCAGCAGTTTATACTGTGTTCCCAAAACACGGAAAGTGAAAACAATGAAGCACTGTCCTACATTGTTAGTGTCATTGTCTCACTTGGGACTTAAGCCACAATGACTATCAATATTCAACTATTGTTTGTTTTGTAAGCAACGTCCTTCTTTGTTGTTGGACTACACTTCCCGAGGATTCTTCCAATGAATTTTACTGTAGCATCTCTTTTAACAACGATCAATTTTATGTGGATGTTACACTTCAAACTGCTGTTTATGTATGCTGCCAGGTATTTCATGGAAGGAACTGTTTCCAATGACTATTCTGCATTGTGCAGTCAGATTATAAATAATCTTTCCATGTATTCACATTATGTTACATCTGTTTATATCGAGGATCAGCAAACACTCTTTGTACCATGTGCCGAAACATTACATATACTCCTGAATTTTGCAACCATTTTGCAACACAGTGACTTCTTTGCATGCAACAGTGTTGTGTGCAAAAAGCTTAATTCAACTTCTAATGTTTAAACATACTATGGAAAGTTATAGTCCTTTAGCACTTCCTCTGAGCACACCAGAAATTATTTTCCCCACAGGAAATAACCTGCTGTGTTCTGTTGGTAGATAATCTTCAATTCAAAATGTTGGTGTGATATTATTTATTGTTTTCAGTCCTAAGACTAGTCTGATGCAGCTGTCCATACCACTTTATCTTATGCAAACTTCTTAATTTGCAATTAACTATGGCAACCCACTGCCATTTGAAGCTTACATGCATTGTGGTCCTCCTTTTTGATTTTTATGTCTTGCACATCCCTCTAGTATTAAACTGATTGTACCTCTGTTTCTGTTATTTCTTGTCTGAACTGCTTATCACCCATACAAGGGTACATTCTAGACATATGCCTCCCAAAAATCACTTGTAAATAGTTAAAAGAATCAGAAATGTAAATAACAGATATTGATGGGTCTCTAATGTGTTGTAGAGGTACATATCCCGAGTATGAAGCTATCCCTTTTTTAGTGACAGCCCTTGGTTTTCGAGAAAATTTATGTTGAAGTTCACTTTGTGATGTAAGAAGCCATGTTCCAACCAAGTGAGCATGGCACAGTGTGTTGGGTCTCCAGCTAACACTTTGGAGGTACTGTGTTCAGGTCCTCTGTGTTTTTACTTTTCTTTAAACCAGAATAGCCTGACATTTTACCATTTCATTTTACAAAATATCAACAAACAGCACATTGTGTGACATTAGTAAAAAATATTCAATTTTGACATAGTAATTTAATCTTCACATCGTACAAAATCTTACTATCACCTGTATGGCTTGCTATACCGCAACAGAAATTCGGATGATATTTGCTGTAAGAGCAAACTAAAACAATGGTTTACAGCACCAAGCACATTTCATAAAAGCTAGTCTTGCGGGCACACAGAGTTTTGAAGAGCAAAACCAGAAAAAGATCATTTGTACAAAAAAGTGAACTGTTTGTATTTGATCATCTTCAACAATGCAGGTGCCCTGAATTGATGCAAAAGTCATGAGTTGGTATTCAATAAAATAAAATGGAAAAAAATGTCTGATTATTCTGATTTAAGAGAGGGAAAAACAAAAAAACAAAATTTCCAAGGTGGTGGCTGCACCACACTCACTTGTTTGGAACAAGGCTTACGTTACGCATCTTATATCATGCAGTGAGCTTCAACATCAATTTTCTCAAAAACCAAGGCCCGTTGCTAAAAAAGTGGATAGCCTCCCTCTACAACATACCTGAGACCCATCAAAATCCGTTATTTACATTTCTGATGGTTCCCCTGTAATAAATTTCTCTTCTTCAGAAATGCTTTTCTGCCCACTACCATTCTGCATTTGGCACCTTCCTTTACTCAGACCATCATAAGTTTCATTTCTGTACACATTACATGATACTCTACTTGTCATTCCATATAGTTTACCCCTGTTACCTTCAACATTTTAAAGAAAGTATTCCAGTAAATATTGTCAAAAGCATTCTCCAAATTTACAAAAGTTATAAACGTAGGTTTACCATTCCTTAATATATCTTCTAAGAAATGTCCTAGGATCAGTACTGTCTTGTGCATTCCTAAATTTCTTCAAAATACAAATTGATCTTCTCAAAGGATGAATTCCACAGTTTTTCCACTTGTAATTCATGTTAGTCATGTGCAACCGTTACTTACTAATAATTCTGCAATATTCACACCATTCTGCACCTGCTTTCATTGGAATTTGAATGACAAAGTTCTTCTTGAATGTTTGAGGTAGTTTTGCTTGTTTCATACATCTTGCACAGCAATTGGAATAGTTTTGTCATGGTTGGATGTCCCAAGAACATCAGTAGTCTGGAGGATTGTCATTTACCATGGAGGTCTTGTTTTGATTTGGATCTTTCAGTGCAGTGTCAAATTATTATAACAGTATTGGATCTTCCATCTCATCTTCTTTGACTTCCTCTTCCCTTTCTACAATACCTTCAACTTCATTTGTCTCAAAGCCCCTGTATAGATTCCTTTCACCTTTCTCTTCTTTGGTTAGTACTGGTTTATCATATATCTATTTTAGTTTTTCTGTAGGTGGCATCTATCTTTCCCCCTGTTATATGTGTTTCTACAGTCTTACAATCTACCTCTAGTCACTGCTGCATAAATATTTTTCACTGCCTCTCTCTCTCATATTTCAGCTAATTATTCCATTTTGCCTATTTTATTTTTTACTTTCATCAACTAACTTCCATATCTCTTGTGATATCCAAGCCTTGCTTATCTATCTATTTGGCAATGCAGTTTTCATTATTTCAACATTTTAGAATGTAGTAAGACCATTAGAAATAGTAAATTACAAATTGAATTTTAACTATTTACATTAAATGCAGAGTTTGGCCTTTAGTTCAAACAACAATATGTCAAGCCAATTTGGTTGAACTCAGTTTTCATCAACTGTCAGTGTCCTGAAGTCAAATAAAATCTGTGATATCAAGACAGGAATAAGTATTTCTAAACTTTACAACAGTGTTTCTGTCATTGTTGTTGTATAGCACAGGCTCTTTGGGCTTAGATAAGTAAAAATACACTAAGAGCATTAGTATATTTACCAATAGCTGCATGGTTCAGTCTCTCTAAATATGACTCCAGGCTCAACTTGTCTAAGGACATGACTTTTGGCATAGTAAAGGAAAGTCTTTGAAAACAGGCTGAAATATTAACTTCAGCAATAACATGATATTTATCAGAAAATGGAAGTTGTTCTTAGAATAGGAGAAGAAAGGCAAATTTTAAAGTTTAAGGATGTAAACCATTATCTAAAGAAATCAGGAGAAATGGGTGGGAGGGTTGCAGAGATATCAAACAAATAACAATGGGAAATACTAAGCCTCTAAGGAGAAAAGAATGTTCATTGTTTTTAAATTGTAGACTCCACATGCCATCAGCGAACTGCAAAATTTTTAGTTTCTTCTCCCATTGCATTGCTTCAAAGCTTCTTTAATATACAGACTGAATAACATTTGGCAAAGGCTACAACCCTGTCTGACCCCCTTCCCAACCACTGTCACCCATACTTGTCCTACTCCAGGGTGGCCACCAAATCTTCATTTTCAAATTCAAGGTTTTTTCCAGGTTTTCCAGGTTAAAAATAATTATTTTCCACGTTTTCACGAAACTTAATTTTGCTTAAAGGGGTTAGAAAACAACTATACTGTAAAGAAACTAGTTACATATTTTTAAAACACGTCATCCAAGTTGAACCATGTCACGTTGTAATATACACCAAGCAGTGGCGAATCCAGGATTTGTGTTGGGGAAGGGGGGGGGGGCAGAGCTCATAAAAATTGTGGCTTTGTACCTCAAACTGATCTGATAAGAACCAGCTCATATTATGAGGTTTTCCTCGTGGTTTTTGGGGATCTGCAACCACTTAGACCCCCTCCCCCCATCCCAGACACTGACAAAATGTATAGTACAGGGTGTACATTTTAAGTTGAAAAACCGGAATAACTATAAAAAAACAGTATATATTCAACAACAGTTTTCACCATTATTGAACGGACAGCAGAGGCTTAGGAAGTGATACTAAACTTGAACTGTCTCCACCGTTTGGGAGCGATGTGGGTAGCTAGTGTAAAATTTTAAATGGAAACTCCAATTCTTTATTGCAGATTCAAATTCTACAGAACAAATCATGTATAGTTTGGTTGAATTTTTTGTTTCAATTGGCAACATATTGCACTGTAATGGTAAGAATTATTTGCCATACTGCTGAAGAAATGTACCACACAGGAAAGAAAATAAAGGATAATCATATTGATGATGCTTCAGAACCCAACCAAATGATACCAGATGTACATTTCTTCCCGGCTAGTTCAATTTTCGGCAATTCATAACTGGTATTCAGACAAGGGCAAGCTGGATTAAGGTATCACTTTGGAAGACTGCCCAGTCCAGTGCGGGGAGCGGGAGGGATCACTTTGGGGATCATTTGGTAGCGTTCTGAAGCACCATTAATATGGTTTTCATTTATTTTGTTTCCTGTTTAGTACATTTCTTCAACAGTATGGCAAGTATTTCTTACTATTACAGCACCATCTGCCGTAAAAAAAAAAAAAAAAAAAAAAAAATAAAAAAAAAAAAAAAAATCAACCAGTCCATACATGATGTGGGCCTTAGAATTCGAATCTTCAATAAAAATAATTAAATCGGGGTTCCAATTTAAAATTTTACATTTGACATCCCCCTCCCCTCCCCACAAATGGTGGAAACTGTTCAGGTTGAGTATTATTTCCTAAGACTCTGCCATCCGCACATGCTGGTGAAACCTATTTTTGAATATCTACTGTTTTTCCGAGTTATTCTGGTTTGTCAACTTAAAATTTACACCTTGTACAATGGACTAAGTTGAGTTCAAGTAGTTGGAGAATACTGTACGTTTTAATGTGAATTGCATTCGTTTATGCAACATAGCCCGTTCATTTATACTAGACTTCCTAATACATCATTCAGTTCACTCATCTTCTCTTCTCTTTACTATTTGATCTTTCCTCTTTGCTTATATATCCTCTCTGGCTTGGCTCAGTACGTACATGCAGTATCTCTGATGTCCACACTCTCGAAACACCACCTTCATGAATTAGGTCGTGAATTACCTTTCCCTTCTGTTACCATCCTTTCTTCTTCCCTTCTCTCCCACCTGATGAAGGAACTGTGGTCCGAAAGCTTGTCGTTTTTGTCCTTTTTCTGTTTCCCCCCCCCCCCCCCCCCTCTTCTGTTTCTTCATTTGTGTTACTATCGGCGGTGCAGCACAAAGGTAAGTACTGGCCAGCCATTCTATCTCGTTTGAACAATATTTATTTTTACTCTGTACCATAAGGTTCCAAGAAATTAAATACCAGGAACCAACAATTTCAGGAGATTGGTTGAAATATTAGATCTACAAAAACAGTAGCCATGAAAGCCTACAAGAAAGGATTATGTACACACAATTTACTGGATGGAACAAGTCGAATACTTCCAATACCTTGGCAGCATATGAAGCAACACATCACACATTCAGATGAACTCACAAATGGAGTAAAAATAAAAATACATATAAAGCTCAATATTACCGTCAACAAATAAAATACCACTTGTGTGACAGTCAAATTCCTTTAAAATCTAACATAACTTTGTATTAGGGGGACTGTATACCAATAGTAACGTATGACTTGAAACTTGCACCACTAATACAAGAGAGAATAGTAGACTCCAAGCAAGAGAAATTAAGTTCTTGAGAATAATACTGCAGAAAAACAAAAGATAAGACCCAGAGTGGAAAGGTCTGTGAAGAGAGTAAAGTGAATCCACTATACGAAATCACAGCAACATAAAAATTGAAATCATTTGGTCAAGTGCAGAGAATGGAACCAAAGAATAGTTTGGAAGAAATTGATTGCAAATGACCTAGAAGCAGACCAAGGACACTGCGGATCTCCCAAATGAATGTAGAGTCATCAAATTAAGCCAAGCTGAAGAGGAAGAAACACATTTATCCTGACAAAAAAATCAAGAGCATTCTTACATCACATGAGCAAGTGGAAATTTAAGTTTCCACTCCACTGTTTCATAAAATTCAACTTATTTAAATATTATGTATCTTACGAGCTACAAAAGTAGAGGTACTTATATGAATCCTCATATTTTATCAGCATAAAGTACACAGAGTAAAGAATTGGTAAACACACACAGGCCAAGAGCCTAGGATTGAAAGACATTGCTTATTTTCTGAGTATAAAATGTGGTGTATGTGGTAGTATTAATATATACCTCAAAGGTACACATATTAGTTTGCTTGGAGAAATGGCCAATTTGTAAGTGCCAGGTCCTAATGGTGCATAAAAAGAGCACTCACTTTAAGTAAAGCCCGAGTGATGATTTTTATGATTAATGTACACAATATCATTAGAAATTAATAATCAATACAGCCATAACATTTCGATGGGCGGTAATTTCATCCAGATGCTTTAAAGTTCACGAAAAAGTGACGTAAGTTTGCTTATTTTTTGAGTATCTATTTTTATGTAGGGAACTATTTCAATATGTATTTTGCAAATAATGAAATGCCAAGATCGCGGTATTTCGTCTATATTTATGAGAGTTGACCGGTTTCGATGTACACAGACATCATCATCTGGTCTCTGCACTAAATAGTAACATTACTGACCAGAAGATGATGTTTGTGTTCATCGAAACCGATCGTCTCTCATAAATAAAGACAAAATACCGCGATCTTGGCATTACATTATTTGCAAAATACATTTATAAGACCGCTCCCTGCCATGAGCAAATTGTATTTCAATATGATATGCAGCCAGACAAATCACATGGGCAAAACATCCAACCAGACACATTTTACAAGTGTTCATGATTATGAATGGAAGCGTGATAATCAGATGGCTTTATAACACAGTTCCATTCTGTTTATGTTTTTGTGGTCAAGTTAAATTTTTCAATAACAATCAAATAATATTTTAATTCTCAGTCACAAATTACAATCTGTTAATAAAATGTTTAGTTATGGGCAGAGGTTTTGTAGTAAATGTATTTTGAAAACTAATGCATCAGCATTGCATTACATCAAAAATACTTATTTCTGTTTTTCTTACAAGATATGAAAAAACGTGCAGAATTAACATTACTTAGAGATCTTTTTCATTGAAAAAGTAAGGGGGAGGGGGGGGTGGGAATGACAAAAAGTCACCGTTTTTAAAAAATGGTCATCTTGGTACTGAATATACAAATCAGTATGTTCAGCATCATCTCTGTAAAAACAAGCAGCGCAATCCAGACCTGAATAGCTCCAAATTTATAAAAGAAATCTGAAGTTAACACAAAGTACCTGAAATTTTCTCAAGCTAATCACTGATGAAAACCAGTAATTGTCTTCATGAAATCAGTTCAACTGATATTGTGGTCTTTCAACTTCCTTCCATTATTCTAGAGACTAGATACTAATTTCCATTTCGGAACTGTTGCCAAAGTTCAATTTTACATGGTTGTTAAGTGGCTCGCATCAAAGTTTGTAATTTGTTTCCAAGTACATTCTTCATTTATGTTGAAGCAGTGTAGCTATTTATGAACAACTCTGGCCACAATGTAAATATCACAAATTTCTGCATTACATCGAAGGTTTTCCTGTACTTCAGCATCACTAAAACAGCTTCAGCTCGCTGAATCTGGTAAATGGTTCTTGATTCTCTCTCTCTCTCTCTCTCTCTCTTTTTTAAACTATACTGAATGGTCTTTACTTGTGTTTCTTTAAAAACTCGGGGTTATAACCACAGCTAGTGATCTCATGAAATACTGATAAGCTTTGAGATAAGGACAGTCCTGTTGTTGTTGTGGTCTTCAGTCCGGAGACTGGTTTGATGCAGCTCTCCACAATACCCTATCCTGAGCAAGCCTCTTCATCTCCACATAAGAACGGCAACCTACGTCTGTCTGAATATGCTTACTGTATCCATCTCTTGGTCTTCCTCTGCGATTTTTCGCCCACACACTTCCCTCCAACGCTAAATTCACAATTCCTTGATGTCTAAGAATGTGTCCTACCAATCTATCCCTTCTTTTAGTCAAGGTATGCCATAAATTTCTTTTCTCCCCAATTCTGTTCAGTACCTCCTCATTAGTTACGCGATCCACCCACCTAATCTTCAGCATTCTTCTTTAGCACCATATTTCAAGGACTGTCCTAACGTTTTGTAAATTTTTGAAACAACAACATCTCAGATTATGTCCAGTGTAACCAATATTCACATGCAAGAGGCATTTTATTTTGAAAGATGCACATTTCCCAGCATGACTGATGCAATATCAGTATGAGAACATTGAATCTCAAACTACACAGATCATGAAAGTTACAGACATGGCAAACTATTTTAATTTTAGATTCCTCATGATAGGGACATGATAGAATTTCTTTGAAAACAGACAAAACTGTACCATTGGTGACGGTGTAAGAGTGACACTGTTTAAAATTAATGAAAAAATGTTTATTGAAAATAAATGGTACTATCTGTAAGGAAGCCCAGTGTAAGATTAAAAAAAAAAAAAAAAAATTAATTTAACAAGAGCCTGTTTAAAGTAAATGTTTTTCACTGCTCCTACAAAATCTTGTGCTTGAACGTTATTGGGACTAGTAATAATAAACTTCACCTGTGTTGATTCATACCGAAAAGATCTCTCAATGTTTACTCCAAGCTGATGTATTAATTTTCAAATAAATTTGGCATAAAACTTCTGCCTGTAAGTCAACAGTTTATTAACATACTAGCTTATATGCCTGTGCTTCCCAATGGTTGTTAAAGAGTGAACTGTGTATATCATGGTTTTCGGGTTCCGGTCATAGGTCAGCGAAAACAGAATCTCTGTTGGATCGCTCTGTCAATAAACTCAGTTCAAATTTAAGTAGAAGTCTTTGTCGAAAACGATTAATGTTCATGAAGGTTTTCATACAAAAAGTGAAATTAATTTTAGTCTGTACTCCGGAACAATGTAAATTCAATGTTAGGTTCTGTTCATAAAGTTAAGACTGTTTGGCGTAAACTTCTGAAAACATGCCTATTGAGATGAGAAATACTAATAATAACAACAGTGCAATGTATTGGTTCTATGGTGTAGTACTAAACTGTCAATCCCTCATAATAAGTGTATGTTGCAGTGTTGCCCTGGAGACAATGTAGTTACTTTGTATGCAGTGGTCTCCATCATCAAAAACCTCAATGAATTCTGAAAGTCTGGTATTCAATCAACAGAGCAGTTCAAATCTGTTTAAATAAGACGACGTGGTGAAGTCAATATGCAATAAAGTAAGTCTGGGTAATCTTAACAGGAATGGCGTCAGCTGGTCGTCTGTATAGAACTTTCCATTAAATATAGTATTTCCAGAGAATTGTCTTGACTGTATTAGAAGCATCGGCCACTCTTTCAGCTAATACATGGCCCCACGTCCTGCAGTGATTACTTCATAAAGCACGAAGTTGAAATCGACCTTGTATAATAGAACTATATATTCAGAAGTCAGATTACAACAGTTAGTAGAATTGTGTCTGCAAATGTAGACGTCTGTCCTAATGTAGACCGCACCAGAAGTAAGTAACTACAAATTTTAATCACAATAGTGTACCGAACAATTATGAAAACAGAGAGGTTTCTGATGAGTCTGTCGCTCGCGTGTGTATATTTATCTCTAGTGGCAGAACAGAGCAGAAATATGTCTGGAGTTAGCATTCAGGTGCACAGAACAGATTTTGTGATCTCAACATTAAGGTGAAACGGCACATGATATTGGGAAAATTATACTAATCACTGACTTTATCTCAGTCTTTTTTTGTTCAGTTAAGATGGTTGACTATGTGTAAATGGCCTTTTTAGCTATGCTTCCTCAACTTTCTTGTTGCTACTATGACATTTATTTAGATATATTATTTCAATGTTACGTGGTTGCTCTGTGAAAAGGAGATGGGGCTTCTTTACAGCCAATGTGGTAAAAGCCAATCTTAAGAGCAAATAAGTGTGTGGAATGAGTGGATCTGTCTCAATATCACGTATAATTTCAGTTTAATGTTGAGAAGATGCACAGAACACAATGCTCACTCCATAGATATTTCAACTCTATGTACAATTTAGTGGCTATACCAATCGAAAGATGCACTTCTTTCCTTTCCATGCCATTGAGAAGCATATGGAATATAGCTAGGCAGAAAAAAAAGTTTTTGTGTCCTCCCGGGTTAAATTTTACTTGCAGTGGTGGGGGATTTAGTTTCCTATCGTTCTGCCACCGTAAGTAAAATTGTACCCCTTCTTGTAGTGTACTACACCATACTTATGAGACTGAAAACTATGCAGCAAAGTTATAATTAGTTATTTGGTGTACAGTACTAAGAAACTAACATCGCTTCACTTTGTCGTTTCTTGTACTATGGCGTTTTTGAGGCATTCCTAAACAGAAAGCACTCAAAATGTAATGAGGATACACCGAAATCAGAAAGGAAAGATCGTAAATTCTATTTTCCTTGTAAAAAATTCTTATGTAAAGCATCGATAGATGCGAAGGAATGAAGTCATATTTTAAATTCGAATTTTCCCTGTCTAAAGAAGCAAAGATATGTCGTTAAGCTGTGAATATAGAAAGGGTAATCAGCAACTCGCTGTTCAATGTTAGTTCATATTTGCAGATAGATTGCGGATCTTAATTAAAAATACTTCTGTTACTGGGGGAATACGCACAACACGATCATGTATTGTTTCTTTGCAGCACTACAAAACCAAGAATTCATAGTAAATGAAAACATTGATAGACGTGAAGGAACGTTGTCATGTTTCAAATTCAAATGATACCTGAGGGATACAGCTAGTAAACATTTAGTTTTTTGTGTTGTACCTGGGTTAAATTTTACTTGCAGTGGCAGTGGTTTAGTTTGTTAACGTTGGCAACGAAATATTCGCTTTAGGGAAATCATTAATTTACTGATCGGATCATCATTAATTATTTATTTCATTAACAACACAGATAATTATTCCCCTCATTATACGTGACTGATTTTTCAAAAAGGATTCAACGCCCGTTGCAACATTGAAACATTACACTGCTGCCTTAAGGAAAGTCGTAGCCATTGTTTCAGTGTATTACACGTTGGTTATAAGAATAAAATACGCAGCATTGACAAAGATCTTTGGTCTATGTATACTATGTAAGTAAGAGTGGCTCTAGCAGATCTTTGCTATACTACGCTGTAATTCAAGCATAGCATACAGCAGAAACTACAAATTACGATATCTTTTCTGCCCATGATTGAATTTTGATTAAAAGAAGCTTATATGTTGCCCCAAGGTACTCTCAGTTGACCTATGAAACCCCATGAATGTTCATATATAGTGCTCTTGGTGATTTGCTGAACTACACCATGCTTATAAACATAGTATACACATAAAACTTCAAATTACAAAATCTTTCCTTCCTCTGATCAGATTTTAATGAAATGAAGCTTATGTTACTCTCCAAGCTATTATCAATTTACCTGTGGAAACCCATGAAAGTTCGTGTAGTACTTTTGCAGATTACCTTCAACAAATAGACATAGAGGATAGCTTTTAAACAAATAATTAAATTATGATATATTTATTTTGTCTGCTCCGATTATAATTATTGAAGCCTTTATGTGGCCACATGATATGCTCAAGTTAGGTGTGTAAACCCCATGAAAATTTGTCAAGTAGTTTTGCAGATAAATGTATTCAAAGAGACAGACAGACATGACAGCCGTAGATAAAAATTTTCAATTCATGATATTATTTTTTTTTTTTTTTTTTCCTTCCTCTCTCCGTGATCCAATTTTTATGAAACAAAGTCTATATGTTCTCCAGAGTTACGCTCAACTTACCTGTGAAACATTATCCACAAAAATCATCACTCATATTACTTAAAGTAAACACTGTTTTTATGTGTCGTTAAGACCTGGTACCTAGAACTGGCCACCTGTCCAAGCTAGTTGGTATGTGTACCTTCGGAGTATATACTAATACTACTTACGCACACCACATTTTGTTACTCGGAACGTAAGTAATGTCTGGCGGCCCTGGGGTCTTGGGCTAATACTTACATGAATGAAGTATCAAGCTTATCATCTGACTGTGCACGCTTTAAAAACAACCGGAAATGTTTCTGAGGTACCAGCTGTAAATTTACAATTTAAACCTGCATTCCAGTGTTCAGTCCCATCACACTACCAATTGTTCACTGTTTTGGGAACACTATGTTCCACCCCTATCCGCAAAGGACATCTTGGCCACACAAAACACAGCGGATCACTTGACAAATGCTGTCAACATATTTTATAACATGGAGCAGTGTTGGGCAAGATTGCCAATAGTCAACAGCGGTAGTGCGAAAGATAGGTACTGGAAATTTAATAGTATGGCACTAGCCTCTCGAATATTTGAGAAACCAAGATATAGTAAAAAAATCCGGTAACTCAGTCAAAAGCCAAACGATACAACAAAACCTAACTAACATCTAAGAACTTTCTCATTATTTGCAATTTCTGAACTAGGATTAGGTTTGACTTAAAATAATTATTGTCATTTACATAAAATGCATCAAAGATTTGCCTACTTTACACAAAACTATATCAACACAGCTCACCTTGGTTTGGATGACACCTGAAATCCTGCAAATTTATGCAGTAGTCTGGTTGTTCAATAAATGTTGGCCTTCCCATCACAACTAATGCAAATTTAAACTGTAACAAAAAATTGTTTGTATTTTTTCTGTAACATTTACAGTTAGAATTCTGAAGTTAGAAGTTACACATTTACTTTCATAAGCATGACACACAATGTTAGTAGCACAGGTACAATACATTAAACACAACAAGCACGCAACCAGAACTATAAATGTTAAGAGGAAACTCGAATAATAATATACAAAGTTTGTTGTACAATTTTCTTTGTAAGAAGATTCTGCTTATTCTTCATGAATAACCTAAATTCAGTTTCTAAAACTTTCTGCAAGTACCAATACTAAAATCATCAGATTGTTAAATATAATGTGGTGCATGCATTTTTACTATCATTAATAAATGTCAAACAAGTTGGGTCATGCTGATGAATTATGATGTTTATAAAATACTGGTCTTAGTACCTGAATTCTTCCATTTGTCAATCCCCTTTTGCCCCCTCTGTCATTGTCTTCTGCACCAGTTGTCAATTTCACTTTTAACTACAGCAAATTTCAAATTGTACTTTTGTTTTCACACAGCTCAAACCATATGTCGTCATATCTCCTAAACAGTATGTCCTACAATAATATATTATTCCAGGTACATATGCACAATATAATAGAAGCAAACTGTCTGTGGAATATGTCTTGAATAGAGATGATAAAAAAAGAAAAATTAAATTACAACTTCTTGCGTACTGGGAGGTTTTTCATCCATCTCATAGCTTATGACTTATCTCCTAAACTGTATGTTTCATTATGGGCCAATTTAGAGGGTACATTCGGTGGCATACATGCAATCACAGGAGTAGGACTGATGATGAATAAGAAAATAGGAATGCGGGTAAACTACTATGAGCAGCACAGTGATCGCATTATCATTGTCAAGATAGATACGAAGCCAACACCGACAACAGTAGTACAGGTTTATATGCCAACTAGCTCTGCCGATGATGAGGAGATCGAAGAAATATATGAGGAGCTAAAGGAAATTATTCAGACAGTTAAGGGAGAGGAAAACTTAATTGTGATGGGAGACTGGAATTCGGTAGTAGGAAAAGGAAGAGAAGGAAAAATAGTAGGTGAATACGAACTGGGCAGGAGGAATGAAAGAGGAAGTCGCCTGGTAGAATTTTGCACGGAACACGATTTAATCGTAACAAACATGTGGTTTAAGAATCACAAAAGAAGGTTGTATACATGGAAGAGACCAGGAGACACCGGAAGGTATCAGATAGATTTTACAATGGTAAAACAAACAGATTCCGGAACCAGGTTATAAACTGCAAGACGTACCTAGGGGCAGATATAGACTCTGACCATAACTTGTTAGTCATGAACTGTAGGCTGAAAAAAAACTGCAGAAATGTAGGAAAATAAGGAGATGGGACATAGATAAATTGAAGGAAAGTGAAGTTCTGGAGAATTTCAGAGGGAGCTTTAGGCAACAATTGACAGAAACAGGGGGAAATAAAACAGTAGAAGAGGAATGGGTAGCATTAAGAGATGAAATAGTGAAGGCAGCAGAGGACAAAATAGGTAAAAAGGAAAGACCTACAAAAAATCCATGGATATTACAGGAAATACTGAATTTAATTGATGACAGGAGAAAATATAAAAATGCAGTAAATGAAACAGGCAAAATGGAGTACAGACGACTAAAAAATGAGATTGACAGGAAGTGCAAAATGGCTAAGCAGGAGTGGCTAGAAGCGAAATGCAAATCTGTAGAAGAATGTATAAGAAGGGGAAAAGTAGATACCGCCTACAGGAAAATAAGAGAGACATTTGGGGACAAGAAGAGCAAGTCTATGAATATCAAGAACTCAGATGGGAAACCAGTTCTCAGCAAAGAAGGGAAAGCTGAAAGGTGGAAAGAATACATAGAACAGCTCTACAAAGGAAATGAACTTAGAGACGATGTTGTAGGAAGGGAAGAGGAAGTAGATCAAGATGAAATAGGAGATGCTATACTGAAAGATGAATTTGACAGAGCCTTGAAAGACCTAGACGGAACAAGGCCCCAGGAGTAGATGACATACCCTCAGAGCTACTAAAGTCTCTGGGAGAGCCAGCCATGACAAGACTATTTGAACTGGTGTGTAGGATTTATGAGACAGGCGAAATACCCTCAGACTTTAAGAAAAATGTAATAATCCCCATTCCAAAGAAATCAGGCACAGACAGGTGTGAAAATTACAGAACTATCAGTTTGATAAGTCATGGTTGCAAAATTTTAACATGAATTATCTACAGGAGAATGGAAAAGCTGGTAGAAGCTGACCTCGGGGAAGACTAGTTTGGATTCAGGAGGAACGCAGGAACCCGGGAGGCAATACTCACTTTACGTCTTATCTTAGAAGATAGATTAAGGAAAGGCAAACCTACATCTTTAGCTTTTGTAGATTTTGTAGATGTTGACTGGAATACACTCTTTCAAATTCTGAAGTCAGCAGGGGTAAAACATAGGGAAAGGAGAGTTATCTACAACTTGTTCAAAAGCCAGACCGCAGTTATTAGACTCGAAGGGCATGAAAGGGAAGCATCAGTTGGGAAGGGAGTAAGACAGGGTTATAGCCTTTCTCCGATATTATTCAATTTGTACATTGAGCAAGCGGTGAAGGAAAGCAAGGAAAAATTTGGAATAGGGATTAAAGTACAGGGGGAAGAAATAAAAACATTGTGTTTTGCTGATGACATTGTAATTCTGTCAGAGACAGCAAAGGACCTGGAAGAGCAGTTGAATGGAATGGACAGTGTGTTGAAGAGAGCGTATAAAATGAACATTAACAAGAGCAAAACAAAAATAATGGAATACGGACTTAGAAAATCAGGCAATGCTGAAGGAATTAGATTAGGTAACGAAACAATGAAGGTGGTAGATGAGTTTTGTTACTTGGGTAGTAAAATAAAAATGTGATGGTCACAGTACAGAGGATATAAAATGCAGAATGGCAATGGGAAAAAAAGCATTTTTTAAAAAGAGAAATTTGCTAACATCGAATATTAATTTAAGGGTAAGGAAGTCTTTTCTGAAGGCATTTGTGTGGAGTGTTGCCTTGTACGGGAGTGAAACATGGACGATAAGCAGTGCGGACAGGAAGAGAATAGAGGCTTTTGAAATATTGTGTTACAGAAGAATGCTGAAGATTAGGTGGGTAGATCGCATAACCAATGAAGAAGTAGTGAACAGAATTGGTGAGAAAAGGAATTTTTGGCATACCCTGGCTAAAAGAAGGGATCGCTTGGTAGGACACATTCTTAGACATCGAGGAATCGTAAATTTAGCATTGGAGGGAAGTGTGTGGGGTAAAAATCGCAGAGGGAGACCAAGAGACGTGTATAGTAAGCAGATTCAAGTGGATGTGGGTTGCCGTTCTTATGAGGAGATGAAAAGGCTTGCTTAGGATAGGGTATTGTGGAGAGCTGCATCAAACCAGTCTCCGGACTGAAGACCATAACACAACACACATGCATACTGTCTCTAAATGTCTTGCAAATACAAATATTAGTGTTAGTACCCTCTGCCAGGCACTTAAATGTGATTTGCTGAGTATCCCATGAAGATTTAGAAGTAATAAATTTTTCTAAGACCATGTTACATTCCATTTATACTGTGTGAGCAGTAGGAAAGTAGTACATGATAAAATGCTTTAATCATTATGTTGGTATTATTAGTGAGAAAGAGAAAACTGGCAGCACAGGAAGAGCATTTTAGAGAAAGAAAAATTTGTGCAATTCTACATTCCAAGAAGCTACATAAAAACTAAAATATATTTATAACATTACTGAAAGAAGCTGTGTATATTAACAGATGATCAACTAAACTGGTTGCAACAATTAGGTGATCAGTTGAGATTGTTAGGTTCTGAAGTACTGACATCGGCATAATGAACTAATTAATTATCTCCAAAAGGAAAACCACTAAGGTCTTAGTATGTTAATTAAATAATTAATTAATCGATGACTGGTTTTGATGAATCATCTGGTAGTATATATTCTACAATGTGCACTCCAGAAATGCCCAGTTGGGTTTAAAAGTTGGGTGAACAAGTTGGCAACTCCATTCGTTCAATTCTCTCAGCTTCAAGAATGTTGTCTACCAATGCAACCATGTGCAGACAATCATTATCTTCCACCAGAAGGAACCTATCTCCTATGGCACAAACATAGGGCACAAGAAATGGTCGAAGGGTCTCACCTCAAAGGCAAAGTGCCATTCTGAATGACATATAGAGGTCTG
Organism: Locusta migratoria; assembly: GCA_026315105.1. NCBI lineage: Eukaryota > Metazoa > Arthropoda > Insecta > Orthoptera > Acrididae > Locusta > Locusta migratoria. Next base: position 845,106,702 of record CM048745.1, read on the forward strand.
CATATATACCAATACTGACTTCTGTTCACATCATATGTCCACTACCATGATATGGTGATGTGATGATTCCTGCAGATAAGAGGATTGTTCAAGAGGATTGTTCAGAGTTCCAAGTTCTCTCCAGATGAGGAAACGATCATTGTCTCACTGAGCACAAAATCTTAACTTATCTGTGAACAGAACCTGAGGTTATTTGTTAAGACTCCAATCCTTATGTTCCTCTGCCCAGTTTCTGCTGGCTAAATGGTGGTGTGGTTTTGATGGAACACACGCCATAGACCTCCGTGCGTAGAGGCCACATTCCTGAATGTGATTTCGAACTGTGTGTTGAAACTGCACATCCTGTTGCTGCCTGGAGGGTGTGTTGCAGCTGAGTTGCATTCAGCCTCCTGTCTTGTCTGGCTGTTAACTGGAGGTAACAGTCATCTCTTGCTGATGTTACCCCTGGATGACCTAGGCCTTGACTTCTTTTAATGGTTCCTGTTGTCTGAAATCATGTACAAGCCCTGGAAATTACACCTTGGGACCCTCCAATAGTTGTATCCACCTCCCTCGGTGTCTATCCCGATATGAATCTTCCTACGACTCTCCATGCCATAGCTTCAGGTAAGTCAAGTCGTCGTTGCACTACCTGCTCACTACACTATTGGAATCCACCTGCTTGTGTAATTCATTTGGTTAGAGTAAACCTAAGTGAACGCCAACCCCTTTTGAAGCAACTTTCTGCTATTACCACTATTTCAGTTGTTGTCTCCTCTTTGTAGAACTGACAGAAAGACGTTGAACCAATTTAGGTCACTCTGCAGATGGTAATATTTCTGAACCCTAACTGCTCCCCTAATTGTTTTGACATGTGTACTAGGGATTATGGAGTTCTTTCTAGGCTTTAAGAGGAATTAAAATTGCTTCATGTCATGAGTCGTGAAAGTGACCAAGCACTCAAGTTACATTAACAAAGGTGAGGAGGATTTCTTTGTTGCAATCTGTTAGCTGTTTTAGTATAGTATAAGGTACGGAATCATAACCAGGGCTTGTGTCACGAGCTGCAGGCATCACAGTATCCAGCCCCCATCTAGGATAGGGATGGTTCTAATCTTTACCATTAGTGAACCACACCCTTCTCAAGGCCAACCTGTGGCGCAGGAAAGCTGCATCCTAACTGGCAGAGGACATGACTGTAGTGAAATAGGCTGCCATAATTTGTGCAATGTCTTATGGACTGGTCAGGAACTGACATTACAGATACAGGTGGAAGCTGATTGTTTCCATGTGAAAGGTGGTTTTTCTTCAGGCTGTTGGGTCCCCAGCCAGCTGGCTAACAGTTTGGACCTAGTAAATGGTTCATGAAGGTACCCTCTACAAATATTGGCTTGGAAATGAACACCAGTCAAACAAAAATACTAAGCCCAGACGACCAGCCACTTACAGTCATAAAACAGACTGTATAAGCCAGTGTTGAACACAGCTGCCTTAGTCACACATTAAACTACGAAAAAATAATCAAATGGCACAAATTATTGCAGAGAAGGACTCAACTGGGCATCATTGCATACACGAAGATTTATTTTGACAAACAAAGATATCCCAAATAATTTTAGAGATGTCAAGATTGAAAGAAGCTATCCATAATGGTGAAAGGATTGTGGAGGAGGAAATGGGTGGAGTGTACAAGGGCCCTAATCCAGAATTTCTTTCAAAAAATTGACCTTAAAAGTCTCCATTTCATGCTTAATTGAATAAAAATAATTGGTAACGCATGAGAAACGCCTATTAAAAACTAGATATACCTCCGGCAGAGTATATGAAACTATAGAAGAAAGAATTGCATTGACCTTTACGTTTGTTTACCCACGTCTAAAACAGACTAAGAAAGTGCGAGAGTTGATTTCAGGGCTACTACACTTGTGACTTCAGGTAACACCAAAGCCAATAATCACACGGACTGAGGTCTGGGGACCTGGGAGGCCAACCATGACCAATGTGGCCACTGAGCACACAATCACCACCAAACCACACGCGCAAGAGATCTTTCATGCATCTAGCAATATGGGGTGGTTCTGTTTGGTCAATGGGACTGGGAAATACTATACCATTCACCATACTACCCGGACTGAAGTCCTTGCGACTTTGATTTGACTCTGAAGATGAAGGAATCACTTCGTGGCATTTGCTTCAGAAGTGTTCCATAGAATCGACAGGCAGTAGACCACTCTATTCGTACCATCAACAGAACAGGCTCTGGTAATGATATACTAAGCCTACCTCATCACTGGTGACTAAAGGACAGTAACAGGTGCAAACATTTAACACTTTTGTATTGGTTGTAAATAAATAGTTTCAACCTTGTGTGCGTGTCTATATATATATATGGAACAATGACATGAAGCTGGGGATTGAAAAACGATGGTACCAGATGGCTCAAAATCTAAGACAATGGAAACAAATGGAAGAGGCCTATATCCAGCAGTAGAATGAGAGAGGCTAAAACGATGATGATGAAAAATTACCATTCACGGACCAAGTTAGTGAGTGCAGAACATTTGTTAGGAGTGGTCGCATGTGGAACTGCTTTATGCAGTTAAGGATTTAATTACAAAGTTGATGTTGTAATTATCCATTCCATGTTCTTTCTTTGCGAAAAGGTGTGAAAATGAAATAATATGGATTTTATAAGTCAGCTACCTAGCTGGTGGAACATAATAGAGGAGTATGTGTTTGTGGAAGGGCAAATGGGATAAGACATTGCTAGGGAATTGATTACTTGCGAAAGGAACAATAAATAAACTAATTATATATCTGACATTTTCTATATTTTCTTTTAAATTAATGAATATTAACTTTGCACAAGTATAGGGTGCAAGTACAGGTTATGAAGTAATAAACTGTATTCTCTATGTAAGGTTTCCCCATATTCCATTACAGAATTTGTCATAATATTATATTTTACACCACTGATTCTATAATCATGACACATCTTGCAGACAATATGCACTTATATTACTAAATGCCCCTTCAAAATTATATCATAGTACAAAACAAAGTTCAAGGAGATATTAAGGGGGAGATTATATATATATATATATATATATATATATAGAGGGAAACTTTCCCGGTGGGATAAACAAAAATAAAAATTGAAAAGAGATGAATTACCAAAAGGACCGGCTCGTCGATAGAAACAAATAAAATAAAATAAAATTACACACAAACACACATACAAGCTTTCGCAGCCTAGCTGCTTCGTCAGACAGAAGGGAAGGAGAGGGAAAAGGAAATGATGAGGGTTTTAAGGGAGTGGATAAGGAGTCATTCCAATCCTTTTTCCCCCCAAGGTAAGTCTTTCCTGTCCCGGGATTGGAATGACTCCTTATCCACTCCCTTAAAACCCTCATTATTTCCTTTTCCCTCTCCTTCCCTTCTGCCTGACGAAGCAGCTAGGCTGTGAAAGCTTGTATGTGTGTTTGTGTGTAATTTTATTTTATTTTATTTGTTTCTATCGACAAGCCGGTCCTTTTGGTAAGTCATCTCTTTTCTATTTTTTTATTTTTGTTTATCCCACCGGGAAAGTTTCCCTCTATAATTTATATATATGTAAATATGTGTGTGTGTGTGTGTGTGTGTGTGTGAAAAATCTGCATCATGCTATGTCTTAGTAACGAGGTTTTGTGCAGCCACTATTTGGGAATGACAGCCTTTATTAAACTGTATTTCAAATGTTTTTAAAGCTATGGTACTAAACTACAATTGTCATCAGACTCTCAATTTACAAAATACTTTAACTTATGCTAAGGACAACACACAGACACACACACCCCTGCTTGATGTAGGACTCTAACCTCCGATGAGGAGCAAGCATGCATTCCGCAGCAAGGCACCACAGATCACACAACCACTCCACATGGAAAAATGGTTCTATCAGAAATCCCATCAAAATAATGAATTTAAAGAAAATTCCACTCTCAATGAAGTAAAGTATGGCATTTTGGTTGACCTTCAAAATTGTATCTTAATATGACAAGTAGTTCAGAAACATGAAGTCATAAACAATGAGATGTCTGCAAAACAGCCCCATCATACACGAGGTTGTAATTTATTATGCCTTTATTACTAACTCTAATCACAACACAGCTTACAGAGAGTTTCTACATTCCACTAAACATACCTGTAAACTTATTTTTTTCAGGAGATATGTCATAAGAATTGAGTTGTGTAAAAAGACACTACACGCTGAAGTTCACTACAGATGTATGTGAAATGTATAGAGAGTTGGGTGGATGGTGATAGACAGAGGGGGAAGAAGGTGAAGAACTAACATGCTATCAGTGACTGAGTGATCATCTTTATGGTGAGTTGTTATCTATGTACCAAACTATTAATTACTGATGTGTTATTTTGTACTCTGAGCATTTAACTCCTCAAAATAATGCTGTTCTCAAATTACAATAATAAATATTTTTGTATTTTTGTCAGGTATTCACTTACCTTCTCAAACTCCTTTTCTTGAATTCCTAATTTCTTCAGTAATCTATCTTTAACCTTTGAAAATGGCTCCCCCTGGAAAATATAAACTTGTCAGTTTAGTTTTTATTTTAATTGCCAGTAGATTTGTGTTCATAATATGTATCCTCACTACACCAATAAAGTAGCAAATAAAACCTAAATTAGCAATTTAGTTATATCTGATAATTGGAAGTCCAGGTTGGAATTAATAATACAGTAACAAACACAGTTTACAACTCACCGCAAAGACATAGCAATGAGCTGTGACAGGCATGTACAAAAGACACACACATACAACACTTTCAGCTATCGGCAATGGCCTTCAGAATTAGGAACATTTACGCAATCACATAGGCACACAACACAGCCACACATCAAAGTGCAGCAGCTGGAGCTGACGGTTGTGTGACTGTGTGATTATTACTAATACTGAAGAAGGCCATGGCTGATAGCTGAAATTATTGTACGTGTGTGTCTTTTGTATGTGCCTGTCACAGCTCGTCACTACATCTTTGCGGTGAGTTGTAAACTGTCCGATTTAGTTATATTCTAGTTACATTAATTTATGTTAATAGCATGGTGCTACAAATTCTGGAATAATAATACTATGAAATTACACATTAAAATCTATTTTTGTATCCCACAATAACTAGTATGTAAAAGGGTAAACTTTAAGTATGTATAATTTCTCAAATGCACCACCCATTTTTCCCACTACCTGCCTATGGGCTTACAATCACAGTGCCTATTATTGTCTGCCAAAATGCTTGTGCCATGCCTCCCCCCCCCCCCCCGCCCCCAACACACACAAGGTCAGTTACAATGACCCAGTGGCACAGATTTTACACTTTTCACCATTTCTACATCGTAATCATGTAATTCCTTTACTTATTTTGCATCCAGGACTTCTAGATATTAAAACTTGAATTTTTTTGTAAATTTATACACTCAGAGACTGTTTTGCATTTTGTGGCAATATTTCTTGGAACACAGAAGCTGAATTAAATGATTAGACTGTTTCGAGATTCCTTAATCACTAGTGGTTAAGACATCGGCCTGGTGAGCATGGAGGTCCGGGTTCAATTCCCAGGCTGCAGCCCAAATTTAATTCAATGCATCACCTTTAACTTTAATGACTTTGAATTTTTTTGTTTTACTTTTATAAATTTAGACCAATTAAATGGTTATCTTTCATTACCAGTGTAAAACTTTTTAATTACTTAGGAACCTCATGTTTAAAATGCAGATAGCAACAGAATTATCTTTGGTTTAATTTTTTTCTCAGATAATTATTGTCATATGACTACAATATATCGTTAGAAGTGTTCTCTCCCCCCCCCCCCCTTCACAAATACGTCATTAGTTTTGCAATACTGCCCTTCTTTCTGGAATGACGTCAAAATGAAAGCTTTACAATTTTTATCTTATGAATCTTTTAAGGATTATTTTTAAAACAACATTTAAGATGAAGTATATACATATAAATGTGTCAAAAATTGAAGAATGTTGAAGAAATATAACAAACTATGAGGAAGTCTTCAGTATCTTCTGTATGAACCTCAACTTTGAAGCTGTATCCAACCACTTTGCAATCGACAATAATGGGAGCAGGCCATTCAAAGAAATAAAATATGACACTGCATGAATTCTTACAGACAAGAATAAAAAAGTAAGCTGATGTTCTCGTCCTTCTGAAAGGACGTCAGCGCTATCTGGGTTAAAGAAATGGTACTTACATGCTTCACTTTAAGAAAGAATGGAATGCCAAATGTAGAGAAAATATCCTTATAAAAATGGGCAACTGGCATTAGCATTTCATCGTCAGCTAGATGTAGTTCATCTCGTGGAATCTCTTCTATCCTGCATCCATGGAATATGAACATAATATTAATAATTCTTCATAAATGAATCTGTTAGCAGAAATAATTGGTTTTTTTGCAATCACCTGAATGTTTTACTTGCAGATGAGTTGAGTGTTTCTAATGGACCGTCTTCCTTTGGGCCAGAAATAATTTTGTTGCAATTTACTTCAAATATCCTGCACATAGAAAAGATTACAACAATCAGGTACAAGAAATGTACATGTAAATAAGTTAGTATTTCACAAAGGAGAAAATCATACCTAAGTTTTCCAGACCCATTTTCGGACAGCTCAACTTGCTTCCTTGCTTCCTCCAAGAGGTCTGATACTGTACCATTTTTATTTGGATATAGTATTAACTCCTTTTCTTCTTTCAATTTTGGACCTACCCATATACACTGTAAAACATGTTTTTAACAGATCAAATATTGGTTTTAGTACTACTAAATAGTTAAAATATATGTACTTATTTTGTTGTAAGAGCATTACAGAACAGTATACCTTAAATTGTTTCTTGTTTTCAAGTTCATTAATTCGTATACTAAGCTGCTGATAAAATATTTTCTTAGGCGTCTTAGGCTTGCAATAAACTAATAATTCTTTTAACGTTCCATCATAGGTGCACCGGAGAGGGTTTCCAGGGCTATCTTTGTAGCTAGGAAAGCAGAAAAATGGAACAGTAAGTATATATAAAGTTAGAAAAAACATTAGCTCCACTAATTCTAACTTTAAGGTAGCTTACTTTTGACACTTAAAGAACTGCAGCAAATAAGGGTCTACTCCAACTCGTTCTGCAACAGCTCGTGCCATTTGATCGTAAGTCATCCTCTGTGATAGATCAATTGTAAATCCTGGATCGTTGGGTATCATTTTATCACAGAACGTCACTTCAACACGATGAAACAGATCCCTGTAGTAATTCCAAAATTAATAATTGAAAAGTATTTACTTGGTTTGCAACAGATAATGCAAGATATAATGTTATGAATATAGCTCTGATTAAAATTACTCAATATTTTACACTTGTCAATGCTGCTATAGGGATGCACATTGGCTGCTAGTTACTGCTCGGTTATAGGTAGAGGTCTGCGCAGATGTGGATATCCGCAGTATTTATTACTTTGCGGATAAAATTGTGAGCAATGCGGATAAAAAGTAAGGTATCTGCCCTGAATGTCTGTTGTAATGTTAGCTGAAAATGTCAGCCTGTGGACTTTCTTGGAATCCTTGCAGGGCCCATGTAGAGCAGAAGTCTGTTGTCCTCATCTGCTGGTCACAGTGGACGTAGCTGTACCCGATGGACCTGCACCTAATCCGTTTACGCAACTGTGTCTTACCTGCGATTGTCAAGTGGTCACGTGCTTTCTGTGTGGCAAACTGGCCCACTGCCCACCAGGGGTGGCATGCCAAATTTCTGCTGCCTTCATTTAGCACTCTGTAGTGATCGAGTGAATCATAGTGAATACAGTGACAGTTCTTTCTTAAAATGAACATGGCATCAATGGATACTATATCGCGTAAAGTGGAAAAAGTCAATTAATTATGTCAATAACTGTCGTGAATTTGCAAGCCATATATGTTGCCAAAGTTCCATCGCAACCGAATGAACAGTACAACCACGCATAAAATACGAACAAACATTCATATTTATGTATTAGATAAATGGTGACTGAAGTAATAAAGATTGACTAGCATTTTATAGCAACTTTCATAATCAGATATGGTGTACAGTGAAAGTAACGTATTTAGGCAGGTACACTACGTTGGATTGTATAGATTGGCCATAGCTGCAGCTGACATTGTCTGTTTTTGCTGACAGTTACCAATTAGAAGTAGACGGCAGTTTTAACAAATGACATGCTTTGCTTTGTATAACTTAAGCTCTCGTGCGTTAATATGGGGCAAATAAAATGTCACTTTTGTAACACTCTGAAAGAACCATTTCTTTCTTTCTTTCTTTTAATAATATAAACACAGTAAAATCTCCCCTATGCCGATCAGTGCTAATCACTGAAATTTAAGAAGATACCTGTATTAAACAGCTGACGTCTTGCTCCAACCACACGGGCTCAGAAGCACTACTGTGTGTTTGTACGGAGCACCAATTTTTTACAGTTTGGAATAGCCTGTTTTGGAGTAGGTACAGAACAGTTATTGTGATTCGAAAAACCAAAGTTAGTGAAGTTGTCGCAGAAATGACACTCTTAACATTGATTATATCCTTAAATACCATGGTTTTAAATCTGCTATCTATTAGTATTACCCACTCAAAACTTTAATATTTGCAGATGCAGATAATATGCCGCGGATATGGTGCGGATGTGGCAAACACTTTTCTTATCCATGCAGACCTCTAGTTACAGGAGAGAGAGAAACAGGCTGGTTCACTTCATAAATGATGTTAATGAAGCTATCACTGTGAATTAAGTTAGGAGTGCAAGATGTTCAGTCAATATCTGTTTTTAAGAGATCAATGACAGAAGTGTGGCAAAAGAAGCCTTTTGTAACCCTGAATGTAAAATCTGGGCCTAACTGAACCACAATGTAGAGATGTGCAATGTATCTGAGAAAATACTGGACAATAATTAGCCGCAGAAGTGAAATCTTGATTGCTTCACTCATGGTGATAATCATTTTGCGCAGCAGACTATGACCATAGCCATTGCGCTAGGTCTAAATTCTACAATCAGTTCAAGTATATCATACTAAGCTCATATAATGTAGGCTGATCTTTGTGACTATAACAACTGTACCGATGTATGTGGCCTGTGCGAAAGGTTCCATATCCAATCTGTTTGGTTGGTGCTGTTTATGAAAGTATGTATTCCATTAACAGTGTTGTGGTTATAATGTGTGATGTAATGTGCAATGAATGGTGCAGATATATGATTCAGAATCAAAACATATTAAGAAAGAAAGCTTGACAGGGAATTTTAACTTTTTTGACCAGTTGTGTCAGTTTGCCAATGGTTTGCCAAAGGGCTTCATCCAGGATGTAGAAGAGGCCCTGCCTGGAGCAATGCATGATGCAGTCATCTTCAAGTTGTAGCTGCAGTCATCATCAGTGACTCCTGTTTAGGTTCTGAGGCAACTGGGAGAAATAGTAAGGACTGCTGCCCTTGCTCAAAGACAGCAAGCGGAGCTTACAATTTTCAGTATTTGTAACCAGTGACAATCAGTGGTCATTGGTATGGAGTCAAGTGGATGGTCTCATTACAGGCTCTGCTGTTTTTGTGTCGGTCTTGGCAGCAGATGTCTGGTCCTGCATTAAGTGGCGGAGGATTGTAAGACAAAACCCAAAGAAAAAAGGTCAAAAATATAGAAACTTGGAGCATATGCTGTACAGAGGTTGGACATGAAGAACTAAGTTTATTGCGGCAAAAACATTATGTCTGTGAAGTCAAAATAGAAACAACAGAAAATCTGCTAATCCCAGGAGAAAGGGGTATATGTTCACAAATGAAACTTTTCAGAAACAAAAATGACTGTTCTATTCCTCCCCCCCCCCCCCCACAGGCTTATGAGGATAATTTATTGATCAGTGAATTAAGTAAGAGTAGAATGATCTCAAGGCTAATATTTAAAAAAAGGGTAACTTATGTCCCTTTCTCTAGGAAAGGCTGGGGCTTCAGAAATTGAAAGGTACAACACGGTGGAAAAACTGTCTATTAACTAATACCTCTTTCACCAGGCATCATGTGAAATTTCAGAATGTATTGCACATAATTTAAAATTGCCATTTTTTGGACTTTTGCTCCTTTCTCCTAGACTAAGGGAATTCTCAGGATGTGATTAGTTGCAACAGCTTTACTAAAATCAATCTACAAAAGTTTCTACTGTCCACGCAATACTGGTGTATGACTTAATAGTATGGAAATACTCTTAACATTCAATATTAGCTAGTGGCTGGTGAGTATGCACTGGGACATCTATGGTGAATATAAATGAATTATAGGTGAATAACAAACTGATTATAAATTGTACCCTGGAGAAATGTGTGCCAGTAAGTGACCGAGGATGGATAAAACACACTGTTGTCCAATAACAAAATTAAGTAATGATGATAAAATACACTGACGACCTCTTGGTTCAGAAAAGAACGCCAATTATGAGAGAAAAGTTTGGAGAAATGCGTAAATCTCTAAAAGGAATGATAGATATGAAAAGTGTAACAGTTGTCACCACTGGTAAACTACGCTTCCTAACTTAGAGCGCCACTAGCAGATTCTTGCCGTATTACATACTGGTTTGAGATGCAGACAATGTATTTTACGTTACCAGGATGTGTTCAAATTTATTAAAGTACACCTATGTCTGTGCTAACATGGCTGTTTCTGTGACCTTACTGCAGGTAAATATTATATTTTGGCAGTCGCGATTGTGCAGGACAGATCCACACTAAGTTCCCTTGTATTTGCTGTTTGCATAGGATTTTGAAAGGTGCCCTCAACACAGTCTTATTCTTCTTTAGTGTTCAACTGTGAGATTGGTTTGCAGCAAAGTGCCTTTCCTCTCTTCTGTTTGCTTTCCTCTTCATTTTCAAGTATATATTACACCCAATATCCAACACAGTGCTGCCTTTAAATGCTGATGCTGCAGGCTTTGGCCCAAAATCCTTCCCCAGTGAACCAATGTAAAACATTATAATAAGGTCAGTAGTAATCAGTTTCGTATCATCACTGTGCATGGTAAGACTAGGCCTGTGAAGTTTCCTCAAACCTTTTTTTTAGATGCTGACAACGCCCCCAAAAGTCAAAACACGTTTTATTAGAAGTTAGAAACCAGAAAAATACTTATTTATTTGCTCTTGACAATGAACATAAATTCTCAGAAAGTGTTGTGCCAAGATTGAAGAAAAACCACATAACTGGCATATTGTTCTATCAGTTACTCCAATTCAGCACTGCACTGATTATTAGAGATTGGCATTGGGAGGAGATGAAGCACAAATTGTTAAAACTTCTGCCACTCCCAGATCAGCACACCCACATGTCAATACACCAATAACTGTAATGTTTGTAGACAGTACTCTACCATTCCAGGCCATTGACAATTTACATAAATTATATCACTTTTTTCTCTACAAACAGTGTTTCATAAATATCCTCAGAGAGAAAACCTTAGCATGTAAACCCAAAAAACAGGGTGAATTAGCACTGTCAACATAGGAAATTTGATGGGAGCAATAAAACATATTGAAAACAGGTTACAGAACATAAAAACCGAGTTTATTTGGTATGATGAATGATTAAAAGTTTAAAAATACAATTAATATGAGTATATAAAAACATACTACACTGTAATGCCTAAATATAGTATTAGTGTAGTGCTACTTTAAACAGTCATGTCTAGTAAATAACAAAGTATAAAGTTGCAAAGCAAGATGAAATGGAAGGAATGGAGTAAGGTAGGAATGTGAATATTCTGTGAACTCAAATGGAAAGTCCTTCAAATTTTTTTTTTTTACAAAATGGTATGGAAAAAGTCAAGGGAACTGACAATGCAACATAATGCAAAAATATTGTACTGCCACAACCATGCCATGTACAGTCTACGAAGACAAATAAGAAAATCAAGTCTTGAATAGAAGCACACTGCCAGTGGTCTTCCCCTCAAAGCATTTGTGAGCGGAACAAAAACTGAATGACTTGAGGTTGATACGGAGTACTTTCCAGCATGCATCATGTGGTGGTTCACAAAGTATGTATGTAGTTGTATGGAAACAACCCTGGCATTAACTATGAAAGAAACAGAAAACAATAAGGAAAGGTAGATTGGCATATTAGGCCATGGTAGCATGGTCAAATGTAAGCTACCATGTTAGGCATTTGTGTATGTAGTTTACCGAAGAATATATCCTAGTGAAAAGTCAAATATTTTTACCCTTTTTCATGGCTTTTGAGTCTGAGTAAATTTATGTATCACCTCTCTTACACCTGGAAAATCAATTAAGATCTCAGTTCTTCCTAAACAAATCTGTCAGCAGACTGAGGACATTTAACTAGCTCCTGCCCCAGGGTTGCAGCACCGGCTAACATATACAGTCATGACACTTCCATTGATTTTTGTTACACAATACAACAGCAGCACTCCAAGCAGCCGGCAAGCTATATTTCTGAATACGATATCGGATGAATGTGAACATTATCGGTTATACTGACTTGTTAAATGTTTTACAATATGGAATGCATGTTGTGTCTTAAAACCAGCAATAAATATATATATAGAAGAGAACACCCCATCTGTCTTTCTAGGATATCCTAAAAACCCTGAGAAGGTACGGAACGGAACATTACATGATCTATTATTTACGATTCTCCATAATATCAACATCAGTAGCTTTTTCTTATGTTCATGGAGGGGCTTAGGACATGGAAACAACTGAAGCCTGACATGTACTTCAACAAATACAGGTCCAGGTGCCAACACTAACTGTGCCTGAGTTGGCAACTGGTAGCAGCAAACAAGGGGGGGAAATTCAGGAGGTTGCATGGCCTTAAAGAACTTCTTAGCCTCTGCATAGGAAATGGGTTTTGACATCTTTATTTCCTGAATTTTTTTTTCTCCTGCAAGTAGATGCTGCATTCCCAATTCCAAACTACATGTTCTCTGGAGCAGTTGACACAATTCAGAGGTGGTGAGCAAGGTTCTCCATCATTGGCTGCTTTACCAAAGTTGCCATAAGTAGCAATGCCATTACAACCCTGTGTCGTATGACTGAACTGCTGGCATTTGAAGCTGCGCATTGGGTTCAGGAAATAGGATCATACTCTTAGATACTTCATGAGAATAATTTGATGGGAAGTAGGATGTAGTTGTCTTACAAGGGAAGGTCATGTGTTGGCTCACAACATTTTGACTCAAATTATGTGAGAAGAAACATGTAGATGAACCTTTAAAATGTCTTGCCCGAGTTGGATATAGAAAGGGAGAGAACAGTTATGAAAGAATTTTGGTTACAGTAACTGAAATATACCGTATATTTCTGCAGATAAGACAACCTTCAGATAAGAAGAGGTACAAATTTTCATCAAAATTATATAGTTTATGCGTATACCTGGCCTATAAGATGACCCCCAAGTTACCGTATTTACCTGAAACCAAGCTGCAGGAAAGGTATGGCAACAGTGTTCTTTGACATGGAGGGTTTGGTGCATGTGGATTTTATGTCAAAAGGTACAATTACCATGGAGTCGTATTGTCAAATGTTGAACTGGTTGCGTAAAGCAATTAAAGAGAAGTGCCAGTGGAAATTTAGAGCCAGTGTGATTTCGTTGCACGATAATGCAACACCTCACAAGGCCTGCCAAACGTATGAACTGTTGCAGTGATTCAAGTGGGAGGTATGGCAACATCCTCCATATAGTCTCGACTTAGTGCTATACAACTTTCATCTTTTCGGTAAGCTCAAAACAGATCTTGGTGGACAAAGATTTTAAAACAATGAGGTGGTGAAAGCGGCTGTTTCTGGGTGGTTACAAAATGCTGGAGGAGATTTCTAAGTATCCGGTATCGAAAACATCATTGACGTTCCGATATATGTTTTCAGTCTCTTGGAGACTATGTAGAAAAGTGAACTTACTTTTTATGTTGTCATAGCCATGTTGCTTTTGCATAGATGGTTTAATAAACGGCCATAATGTGCAAGTGCAACTTACTCTTTGATCTGTCTTCATAGTAGTTCTTCAGTTTTGTGGCTTGGATTAAATTACCCCCACTTTCTAATTCTTTCCCTCTAATTTCATTTAATTCCTTGCAATGTTACCCCTTGAACTATAAAATGTAAATTTACTTCAACATTTCAGTTCTACTCAATTGTTAATACATCTGAGAGCTATCATCAAGTAAAGATACAATTAAAACACATTCAGTTGTACAGCATCAGTTCAGTGCTCTCATTTTCACCTCAATGATTTGGCATACTCAGCAAAATTTAAAAGAAAAAGACTTTTAAATAAAAAAAACTTGTAGCATGCTCTGAAATGAAGCATATTTAGAAAAAAATGTTATTGCAGAAAGAGAGAATGAAAGACTAAACCATAAATATTAATATAACTGCAATTTAAATTTCATAATTACAAGTTTAACATTGCAACAAATAATATAAAATGGAAAAGAGAAGCTGGCCTAATATTTCATGAATGATTCAATTACCTGCTTCTCACAAATTTTTGAATGAAAACTCCAGTTACAGCTGTCACCACTACCATCTTTTACCTAGGCACTACCTGCCTAGAGCCACATCATTATTTATATGTAACAGTTAAAACATGTACACAGGGATTTTAGCCAACTGTTAATATTACAACTTTTTTGCTGTGGGATGTATTGTCAAAAACTAAAACTAACATGTCTGGCTCCACAACTTTACTTACTAATGAACATCAGTCACATAGCACATTTGTAATCCATACTTCTATTTTCTGAAGATCAGTCCCACAGCTATGAACATTTAATACTGACAGCTGGGTTCAAGCAGCATCACTTCTACACAAGGCCTCCACGCTACGCCATCAGTCGTTAACAACACCCGCAAACTTAGGAACCGCAATGTGGTGTTTGTGAGAGTTGATAGCACAGTGCTGTTTCCGTTGGCCTCGCCCTTTTATTGTTTGTTACTTATTGTGATTTTGCAACTACACCAGTTTCAGTGAGTTTTCAAGAGAGTGTACAATTGTTTTGTTTCTTATTGTAGAGGACATTATCCAAAAGGACCTAAGGTCCATGTGTTTATGTTTCCCAAGTGTATTGCTGCCATTTACAGGGATGCATTTTCACCAAAACAAAAATATTGCAAAGTAAGTAAATGGGATAGTGTGCCTTATTTTAACAATTAATAACATTATAAGGACAGTTTACAACTCACCACAAAGACATGGCGACGAGCTGCAAGAGGCAAATATAAAAGACACACACATACAACACTTTCAGCTATTGGCCATGGCCTTCTTCAGAAAATAGAACACTCACTCAATCAAACAGGCACACAATACAGTCATACCGCCACGGAGCGTGATTCGAAGTGCAGTGAGTGTTCTATTTTCTGAAGAAGGCCATGGTCTATAGCTGAAAGTGTTGTAGGTATGTCTTTTGTATGTGCCTATTGCAGCTCATCGCCATGTCTTTGCGGTGAGTTGTAAACTGTCGTTACTATATTATTAATTCCATCTGGACTTTCCATTATTTTATTTTAACAATTTTTATATATGTCTGATTCATTTGTACCTTTTTGGAGTCCTGTAAAGTACTGTAACCAGTAGCGGAACAGGTTGTGTGTCACTACTGTTACTTGGTAAATGAATTAACTGTAATCAGTCAGCTCAGCATATAGTATTTCATAGCTGCAATGATGCAGAAGTGTTTTCTATGTTACATTTGAGTCACTTGAAGTCCTGCACATTGGCAACGAATACTCTTCAGAATAAGTATTGTACAGTAGTTAACTGTATTGTGATTTAGGGCCTACAAATCAGTCTGTAGCAAGAGTAGTATTGGAATAGCAAACAGTAGTACTATATACATTCGAAAGAGAGAGTAATCGCAGTTTCATAATAATTTTCAGGTATGTGAACTACATTTCCCAAAAGAGGATATTTTGAAACATGTGGACTGTTTTGATGAAAAAACTGGACGCAAAATAATGGCTCTACTCTCTGTACCTTGGCTGAGAGCTGAATCTGAGCCATCGGTTTTCCGTAACTGTTCTCGATATCTAACAGTTACTAATATTCAAGGAGAAGATTCTGAGGCAAGGAGAACAAGGGTGGACAACACCGGAGGGAAGAGTTGAACCATTGTCAAGAAAAATGATTGCGTGTGTGTTTTTATTGACACCTCAAATTTTGTGCCATTTTAACGAGTGTCTGCTTGTGTAAGTTGTGATTAAAAAAAAAAAAAAAATTAAGAACAAACTGCTATAAAAGTGTGGGCAGTCACTGTTTCCAAAAAATATTCAGGATTTTGGTCAGCAGAATGATATTTTAGAACTGCTTTTATCTGTAAGTGCCAATTTTCAGTGCACACAGAACATAAATGTAATATGTGATGCCTTGGAAAACATTGGGAAAGCTACAGAAAATTTAGAAAGATATGTAGAATTTTTAAATTGAAAGGTCAGGTTGTTGACTGTAGCTCAAGAATGGTTGAGGTATTCTGCTGAATTGATAACATTTTGTTCCCTACTGTATTCCATTTCTCAACATGCTTATAGGTTTATGAGAGTCTCATAACATGTTTTTACCACATCCTAGAACACTTCAGAAAGTAATTTTGAATTTGGTGCAAGCTCTCAGAAGGAATCTTACTTATATTAGACAGAAATATAGTTATTTGAAGGCAGAGAATAATGTTATTTCATTAATGAGATGCATATCAAACCCTACTTGGATTATAAGGGGGTAATATTCTGGAAACAACTTTTAATGACGTCACTGCAGCTAATTCTGTTTATGTCTTTATGATACAGAGCCTTTTGTCTTCATTTAAAGAAGTTATGCACATTCTACCTGTAAATACTCTCCAAACATGTGATCTTTTCACTAATGTTAAAAATGTTGTTATGGGCTTGCACAAAATCGGTTTCAGAGTGATTTATGTTGTGAGTGATAAGAATTCCATAAATAGAAAATGTATGTCATTTCTCAACACCACCTAAAAAAGAGTGTTATTTATCCCCATCCTTCTGATTCTTGTTCACCCTTATTTTTTATTATTGACAGTGTCCATTTGATAAAAAGCATTCGAAACAACTGGATCAACCAGAAAGTTTCTCAGCAAGTCCTCACTTATCCTGATTTTGAAAACACTGACAAAAATTTGCCACTGAAAGTTGCTTCATTTTCTACCCTGAAGAAGCTCTGATTTACTTTCAAATGAATAATCATGAAGTACTTCTATGGTTTGTCTATGAAGTCTCTGTCCATTAAATTTTGAAAGGCAGAATGTGAAATATGCTTTAAGTATTCTCAATCCATATGGTGTACAGGGACTTCTCACTTTAGGTGAAGAACACAATCTGTAAGAATACCAGAATACTGCAGATTTCATTGCTTTAATTGAAATTTGGTAGTCAGTAGTCAATGTTGAATCAAAATATAAAGGTGAATAGCTAAAAGCACCCTCTGTCAGTAGAAGGAAATAAGGACAATTTCTTGTTTCTTATAAGTTTTTAAAACTAGTTAGATGTTTGGGACCAGATGGGATTAATGTGCAACTGCCTCACAGACACCCATTGGGCTTTATCAAACAGCCATTTCAATTAATCCATGAGTGCTAAATATTGTATTAATGAACTTGGTTTCAAATACAAGAAGATGCTCTTGAGACAAGGTTTGGAAATTACAGGACACACAGAGTCACAGTACTTAGTGTCCTTAAGGCAAGTGTTTGAAACCAAATGTAAGGTTAGACTTCAAAACATTCTTCCATTACAATCCAGTTTCTTTGGGAATGAACATGTTACTCTGGCAAATACTGATGAAAGCAGTCTCATAACATTTCCAGTTGATTTGGAAACCATTACATCATCTACATCTACTATTACTGACAATTCAGATTGAATATTCTGATACAGATGTGAAAGGGGGTGGTGTTGAGAAATGTTTTCAAAAAAGAAAATGTTCAAATCTTTGTAGAGCTTATGGGACTTAGCTACGGGGTCATCAGTCCCTAAACTTACAAACTACTTATGATCTACCTAATACTAAGGATGGCACAAATATCCATGTCCGAGGGGGGATTCGAACCCCCGACCGTAGTGGCCGTGCAGACCATGACTGATGCGCCTCAGTCCCCTCGGGAGAAACGTCTTCCTCTTCTTACATATTTATATGGCTACTGCACTTTAATTCCTCTGAAGAAACTGAAGTGTGAATATTGTGCTTCAGTCATGATTTTGGACAAGGAAGCATTGCTTGAAGATGGTACTGGTAGTAATACTTTAATAGCAGACATGGATATGGGAGGTCTACTGCACCCACACCTAGATATGGCGAATGCTGTTGTGTATGACTACATAACAGTACTGAAACTGATTGAAAGTGGCAAGGAGGCTGAGGTTTTGTTACTTGGCAATCAGAAAAGACTGGTAATTATTTTGACAAGTTTTGAACAGTTTAGGTTTTTTACTACCGCATTTCATTTGTAAAACTGGGCATACTAAAGATAAAATACTAAGTGAGCTAGTTAGCTGTTACTCGTTTCAACAAACATACTTCTCAATAATTATGTGAAGAAAATTAATGACAGTTGTGCCAATGGTAGAAACAGTAAATTACAGGTTTTGACTTAAGTTTTGTGAATGTATTTGTAATTGCTTTATTATCAAAGTAAATTAAATTTTAAATGGTTTATTAAATTAATATTTTTATAAAATATGTCATTTTTTAAATGTGAGAATCTATATTTCCCCATTCTGTAGTCATGTACAGAAAGAAATGTGTGAAAGAAAGTGCACGAGATTATGACCTATGTCGTTCAGCCCCCCCCCCCCCCCCCCCTTGTGTGTGTACTGTCACACACTAGTGGCAATATATATAAAATTTATTTATTTATTTCACGGTCAGCACAAATGATTAAACCTATTCTTCTCGCTCAATGTGACTGGGTTTTCAAAGGGCTTACGATGGTCATTGGGTGGATACATAATGTTAAGTATTTGCTTGAAGATGTTTTCCCAGAAACAATATTGTGTAATAAATGCTCTTGTGGAGTAACTGTATACAGTAGAACCTCGTTTTTACGCTTTTCAGGGGACTTCAGTCAAATGGTGTAAAATGCAAGAAATAATGTTTTAAATGGTAAAAATTGCTACTGGATCAGCCTTGCATTTTCGTAGTTTGTGTGATATATGTACATACTAGACATCTAAATACTTGCCAGGGAGTTGATTATACAATAAAGGTCATCCAAATTTTTACTATTTTAAGCGCCAGGCAAAACTGGTAATTTTATGGGAAGTGGAAATTTTTGACGAAATTTGTCATTATAATCGAGGATGCCGCTATTTTAAGTGCCAGGCAAACTGGTAATTTTATGGGAAGTAGAAATTTTTGACGTAATTTCATTCATTATAATCGAGGACGCCACTGCTGGGCTATAACACATCTTCAAAATTACCTGAACCGCTTCGATAGATATCGTTTGGACGCAGCTGCCAGGCTATGTAACACATCTTCAAAATTACTGCCTTTTACCGGAATTAATTATTTACATAGTAAAACTCCTACAGTTCCGTTCTTTTTGTATTTTTCGATGTTTCACATGACAATATTAGAGAATTTATTCGCGTTCTAGAGTACAAACATATGCATAAGTATTGTTGTGATGTTTGCATAGGATCGGCATCTCTCACTATTATCGCTTTTTTGAGGTTGTGGGTATTGTGATACCCAACTTTGACAGATAAAGTTCTTTATTAATCAGAAATATGTATCACAAAAACAACACAACTATTTATTCTCACTTCAACAAAGCAACTGGTTCTGATTGAGTACACGCCAGCCACTCTGGCAAAGAAGCTAGCGGAAAGACGAACTACACTGCCAAAAATCAGTGTTATTCTCTCGTCAACAAACCGTGTGAGTACATGCCAGGCGCTCTGCCAAAGAAGCTGGTGAAAAGAAGAACTACATTGCCACAAATAGGTGCGTCATAAGTCAACAACGAAACGCGAAATATATGTTTGAATAAACGGAAAGTGTCAAGAAACTCGAATGCGAATAATTTTTTAACCGCTATATGTTAAGGGGAAAGCCATGCTAGTGTCAATTTATGTACATTAGGTCATTTTTCTTCACGAACATGCTATCAAAAAGTCTAAAACGCGGGAAAGGGGTAAATAAGTTAATGCAAAAACGAGGGCGAATTAACATTGTAAACATAGGAAATTTGACGGGACAGACAAAATATGGTGTAAATGGCGGGAAAACGTAAAAACCGAGAATGTAAAAACGAGGTTTTACTGTAGTTCATTGTTCAATATGCTTATGTGCTTATCTCTTACCACATGGAGACACTGATAGTGTATCTCAATGTGCTTCATAGGTTGTGGTAATGATTGATGAAAGAGGTAGATCAAAATTTGCAATTTTAACACCTATAATTTTTGCTGCTTTCACATTTGTAATAAATGATCCTTTAAGGCAAGAAAATAAAACTTACAGCAGTCAGTGTTGAACATATGCTATTCCAAGTTACTCAAGCAAACAGTAAAATCTTACAGCAGTGCTGGTATAGTGTACTGATGGCAACAGCTTGTGAATATTTGAAAACCCAGTCACATAGAATGAGGAAATTATCTTTTATCTTTACCAACGAAGAAATAATTAATGGTGTTCTTATTCTATACTTGACAGCCTCTTGTATGCACCTTTGACCAGTCAGTAAATGAGTTATTCTTTAAACAAAAAAATCATTTTGATACCAACATTACCACTGTTCACTGCTGCTGCCGTAAGCAAATACCAACATAACCAAGCAACACAGTATGTAATTAATTACATCTCTTGGCAAACAACATATTCTTAAATTTCATCTCCAGCATGGTGTTAGTGTTTCTTACACATCCAAATTACATTTTATGATAAAGTTATTCTGTATTTAGGTACTTCTGCAAACAAACAATAACTGTAATTGTGTATTAATATAGGTGTCTTGGTTGATCTATGAGGTGAGAATTTTTGGATGTTTGTTTATGAGAATTCTTGTGTCCCTATACATTGGAAAAGGAAAAGATGTATATAATTATATTTATTTTATTTCACAAAGTTTTGTTGAATTTAAGACGTTAATATTATTCTTTGTGTACATTTTCAAGTGTCAGCACAAAGGAATTTTTTGTAAGTTACATTCATAATAGTAATGCCTCCCTCACCCCCTCTTATGCAAGAAATGTAAACTTGTGGTAAGTGATCAACACAGATTGTTATGAGGAACTTCTGCAACAAATTGAGTATGTAATTTGTAACTCTCCACAGCACAGAATATACTTCAATTTTATTGTACAGCACAAACCGGTTTGGTGCTACTTCTACATTAGTGTATGAGAAAGTTATGTCTGTAGATACGGTGTTGCTCCTACAGAAGAATGGCTGTATTTGTACTCTGCTTTAGCATCTTGGTTGATCTATGACATGAAGAACATTGAATATTAAAGAAATTAAGTATGTTTTTGTAAAAGGGGGTGTTTCTTTATTGATTAACATTATCTAAATTCTTGTACAGTTAACGCTGAAGACCTTAACTGACTTAGCTTTATTATACGAGTCTTGGAACAATAAATAGAACAGTGTAGAGGAAATTCTTTATTTCAATTTTTTCCCCTCATCCTGTGTAGAGTCTATAATTACTGTCATTGAGGGAACTGAAAATGTATTGCATACATAGTGGTTTTCATAGTGTGTGTGGTTCATAATGGTGAAAGAATAGTTGGTCAAAATTTGTGTGTGATTGGAACTGCTATCACACAGACCTTTTCTGTTATAAAAGAATGCCTACCCCCTCCCTAACTTTGGCTCTGAATGACTTACTTGATGAATAGTACAGTGCAATCAAGCTTGATGGTGCTTGCATGTCATTGGTACATGAGGACACTTATGCCCGCAGTTCCTTGGAATATTGAAGGTGTGTGTGTGTGTGTGTGTGTGTGTGTGTGTGTGAGAGAGAGAGAGAGAGAGAGAGAGAGAGAGAGAGAGAGAGAGAGAGAGAGAGAGGAGACTAGACTGTGTGTATTTTAACTGATTGTTATTGATTAAAAGCAGCCTGTCAACATTTGGAAGTTCTTTGTAGTGTTACAACACAGTTTTTTTGTATTGTACTCATAATGGCGCTGCCCCCTACTCCTCCCACCCTCTTGCATAGCAAATTGTGAAACATACATTTGGCTTGTGGAACCACTTATGTATGTAATTACAGTTGTTATCAGAGAATACACTGACACCCTAATGGTTCATAGTACAATATCAACTGTTATGGTGCTGCATACACATCATTGGTACATTTAATGAGAAATTGATATTTTATGCAACAACAAAAGCCTGTCTTTTGGTACTATGGTTGAGGTATGGAGGAGGAGTACTGGATGTTACAAGATAGAATTTCTTTTAATCTGTGGGTGTATATACGGGGTGTGGGGTGGAGGGGAGGTCAAAAGTGATACAGATACTTATTTAAACAAATTTTGTTAGCTAACAAAGTTTCCCCTTTAAGCTGTGAAATGTATACATTTCTCTTTAATGCCATGTGTGTACTGTCAGTTATTTCCAGCTCTCTGTACTAACCATTTCACAGATCAATTCAACTTATGTTTTGAAGTGTTACTAAGTGATGGGTTTAGTTTTGGTTTTACTTTTATTACAGTTTGTATCTATACTATTGTATATTTTTCCTGTGATCTGATGACACAGGTATTATAAAGAAGTAGAGGTGGTGCTGGTTCAAGTCCTGTGCCATGGAAACTAGCACATTTTTACTTTCTATATGCACCTGACAATGTGGCTCTAGGCCATGAACTGTTAGTGTCTGGATAAACATAGGCACTGGTGACAGATATAAACAGTTTTCTTTCAAAATGTACTGCCACAGATGTGGCTTCCTGAGACACACAGTTTAAGTATAATTTTAGAGGCCATCCACCAACTTCTCCTTGTTATACCTTAGACCTAATCATATTTAAAATTGAATTAGTAAATATATATTTATATATACCAGGCGAAGGAGCACAGATGTGACAGCATCACAAATAAATAAATGAATACACACACACACACACACACACACACACACACACACACACACACAAGCTTTCGCAATCCAGTTGCTTCTTCAGGCAGAAGGGAAGGAGAGGGAAAAGAAAATGATGAGGGTTTTAAGGAAGGGGGTAAGGAGCCATTCCAATCCCGGGAGAGGAAAGACTTACCTTGGGGGAAAAAATGGAGGGTAAACAAATGCACACACACCCACACATTCACACAGACACAAGTACACCTAGGCAGACATACTGTAGAAAGCAAAGAAGTTAAGAAGTTAGACAGAGATACCACTTGGGGCAGAGGCTCTGTCCAGAGAACCGATGCAAAGATGTTAAGATGGTGGGTGGGAATTCGAATTTAGCGGAGGTTGAGACCAGGTGGGCAACGGGAAGAGAGAATATTCTGAAGGGCTATAATATATATATAAACAAATATAAAAAATAGAAAACGGATGACTTACCCAAAAGGACCGGCTCGTCGATAGACACAAATAAAAATAAAAATCACACTCAAAACACACTTACTAGCTTTCGCCACCACTGGCAGCTTCTTCAGGAAAAAGAGGAAAAAAGGGGAGGAGAAAGGGAAGGATATGGGTTTTAAGGAAGTGGAAAAGGAGTCATTCCAATCCCAGGAGTGGAAGGACTTACCTTAGGGGACAAAAAGGAAGGTAGACAAATACACACACACTCACACATATCCAAACACAAACACACCTGGTCTGTCTAGGTTTTCCACTTCCTTAAAACCCATATCCTTCCCTTTCTCCTCCCCTTTTTTCCTCTTTTTCCTGAAGAAGCTGCCAGTGGTGGCGAAAGCTAGTAAGTGTGTTTTGAGTGTGATTTTTATTTTTATTTGTGTCTATCGACGAGCCGGTCCTTTTGGGTAAGTCATCCGTTTTCTATTTTTTATATTTGTTTATCCCACCCAGATAATTTCCTTCTATACTTTTTGTTTTATATATAGAGAGGAAAAATTCCTAACAGGAAAAATATACGTAAAAAATAGATGAAGTACACTTACCAGGTGAAGGGGCACAGGCAGTGATAGCAACAAATAAACACACACACACACACACACACACACACACACACACACACACACACACACAAACGCAAGCTTTCGCAGCCTAGCTGCTTCGTCAAACAGATGGGAAGGAGAGGGAAAAGGAAATGATGAGGGTTTTAAGGGAGGGGCGTAAGGAGCCATTCCAATCCCAGGAGAGGAAAGACTTACATTGGGGGAAGAAAAGGAAGGGAAAACACACACACACACACACACACACACACACACACACACACACACACACAGACATTTACACAGACACAAACACACCTAGGCAGACATACTGTAGAAAGCAAAGACGTTAGGAGTTAAAGATGCCAGTTGAGGCAGATGCTCTGTCCAGAGGACCAAGGCAAAGATATTTAAAATGGTGGGCGGGAATTCAAATTTAGCGTAGGTTGAGACCAGGTGGGCAACGGGAAGAGAGAATATGCTGAAGGGCTAGTTCCCATCTCCGGAGTTCTGAAGGATTGGTGTCAGTAGGAAGTATCCAGATAACCCTGGACAGTGTAACACTGTGCCAAGATGTGCTGGCCGTGCACCAAGGCGTGTTTAGCCACAGGGTAATCCTCATTACCAACAAACACTGTCTGCCTGTGACCGTTCATGCGAATGGACAGTTTGTTGCTGGTCATTCCCACATAGAACGCTTCACAGTGCAGGAATGTCAGTTGGTAAATCAAGTGGGTACTATCGCAAGTGGCTGTGCCTTAGATCGTGTACACCCTCCGGGTTACAGGACAGGAGTAAGTGGTGGTGGAAGGGTGCATAGGGCAGGTTTTACAATGGGGGCGGTTACAAGGGTAGGAGCCAGAAGGTAGGGAAGGTGGTTTAATACTTTAATATTAAAAATTATGACTGGTTATGAGAGTTTTATAAATAAATTTTGCAATGGGTAAATACTAATCTGGATATAAATAACTGTAAAGGAAACGCAGGTAATTTTTTTAGTAAGAATTCAAGAATATCATCAACCGCCTGCAAACACAAACAAATTTTACTACTATCAATACTATGATGGTATTATAGATTGTTAAATACATACTTAAAGTAATCTTTGCATGTTGGAAGTTCTGAATCTTCTCTTTCATCTTTTTGAAAGACAATAATATCCCCATCCATCAGTTCTTCAAGAACTTTCTCTAAAGGCTCATTGCAGTTCTCAATTTTTTCTACCATATTTGGTTTTATCTCTTCATATAATATAAGTTCCGTATCTGGAGGAAAGCCCGCTCTTTCATTCAACATAGGAATAAGTTCCTCTGAAAGAATGAGAGTACATCTCTTCAGTAATGACAAATACTGAAATACAATTGTCTTGGTTTAATTATAATAATTACATGTGAAAACATAAAATTATATTAAAAACCTGGAATGGGAACATTTTTATGCCTAGACAATGTGTATACATGCAGATATAATTGGTGGTTATCTGTATTTCTTCCCGTATCAATTATGTTATATAAATAATTCATTTTCTGTGTACTGTTACTTTCTTTCTGTTGATATATTTACTCTTTTTCACTCTCACTCAACAGTAATTTTGATAACAGAACTAATATTATGATTAAGTTGCATATGGTTTGCAAGAAATATATTGGCAGTAAGCCTCCACATGGCTTTAATTTTACCTTTATTGGTTTTGTGTAACAGAAGTAAGAAGAAACAATGTATAGGATGACTCTCCTCAAAACATAAGCTCCTGTAACATTGTCAGTAGACCTCACCATTTTACAGGAAGTCTCTCTACCAGCACCTGCCACTGAGTTGGCAGATCATTTATGTGATGCTTGACAGCTTAGTAAATAAATGTTAAAGTGTGCTGCTCTCTTTTGGATCTTCTCTACTCCCTATCATTCCCATTTGGTAGGGACCCTACTCTGACCAGAAATAGTCAATTATTAGTTGTGCAAGAGTTTTGTAAATTACTTCATTGTTTGATGTACTACACTTTGAGGATTAATCCAATGAATCTCAGTTTGGTATCTGCCTTAACCACAGTTTTATGGGGTCATACACTTCCAATCACACCTTGTGTCTACTTCAAGGTAATTTATGGAAGTAATTGCATCATAATGAATTTTCCGTTAAGCAACTTTCTTTCTATGTATTCAGAGTACATCAGATTTGTTAATGCACATAGTCAATTGCCACTCCCTCCACCATGCATCAAAGCACTGCAGATCATCCTGCAATTTCCCAGCACTACAACTTTTCAATAGATAGCCACATTCAACTTCTGATTTTATCTACTAATTCATTTATATAGCTCGTGACAAGTAATTCTCTTTCAACTCTACCTACTTACTTTCATGTCAGAAGACTTTGCTACAAGAAGAATGACATGTCATGTTCTGACCAGTAAAAACTCTTTCTTCAATGCAAACACACAGATGGTCTAATATTCCATACGGTCATCTCTTGTTCATTGGGCAACAGGTCAGAACTGCATAGAACAATTAATTCATGAAGCCAGTAGAATAGTAAACGGTTGTGACAACATACTTGACCACCTAGCAATAAATAATCCGCCACTAGAGCTGTGTGCAGGTAGGAAGGCGGCTGAGCGAAGCGTTCTGTAGAGACAGAGAGGGAGAACACTTGGCGCCGCCGCCAGATCGCTGCTTCCTCCCCCGGCTGTGAGTTGACCACACTGCGACCGCACGCTCCTGGCAGTACTGTTATTCGAATGTGCGCACTGCATACTCGGTCAATAACCTTCTGCACACTTCAGCTACACGTTCTGATATCTTGAGTTAGATATCGTCTATACGCCTTCAAAATTAATCATTTTTAATGCTATTCGTTTCATTTGGGCGAAACAATGTTAATGGAAAGAAAGGCTCTTTTTTTGCTTGCAATAGAGAGCAACTGGAAATTTTTAGAAGCTGTCACTAAATGATCAATTCATACTGCCATGAACATGTAGTTGCTGCATAGATTAACGTGCATAGACAGCAAAAATAAAATTGTATCCAAATAAATAAAGCCTGTATACTGGATTTTTACTGATTGCACTTGTCTGTGCCACTTTGCTACGATCACAGACGGCTGCAAGAGGAGGGCGTAATTAAATAATTTGGATTCCAAAAGTGAAGAGATTGTATTCAAGCGAACATAACAGCAATGAGAATAAAATTCATTGACAAAATTATAAAAAATTACTATATACATGAACTATCCAAGCCAGGCTCTCATGAAAATATGAGGGAATAAGCAACAAAACTCCCATAGATCAATGTATAACAATACTGAAATATGTCTGATGTGAGTGAAAATATAAAGCGTACTCACTCTGTAGTAGTCAAGAGTAACATATCCACTCATATTTAGTAATTGCTAAGCATTGCCAAGTTTTGTAATAACAATATAAAATATGAACGACTTTGTGAAACATGATATCTGTGACACACACACACACACACACACACACACACACACACACACACACACACACACAAACAAACTCTCAAGCAAGCAAGTGCCTGCGCGGGATAGTTAATGGCGATTACTGTTTGCCGCTACACAAATAAAAAAAATGTTCAATTGTTTGTTCATCTCAAGGGACTTAACTACGGTGTCATCAGTCCCTAAACTTACAAACTACTTATGAACTACTTACGAACTAGGACGGCACAAATATCCATGCCCGAGGGGGGATTCGAACCCCCGACCATAGTGACCGTGCAGACCGTGACTGGAGCGCCTCAGTCCCCTCGGCCATCGCGGCCGGCCACAAATAAAACCTAAAATTCGTAATCAAATGTCTGAAAGACAGATTAATAGTTACTAACAATATTAAGGCCACAGCTACACAAACAAGGTGATTCTGTACTCAGCACTTATCAATTCTCAAGCCAATAAATTGATGCTCTCATATTCGCTGCCCAGTCCAACTTCTCTTTCATTTCTGAAACTAACTTGTCAACAGTCTGATATTCGGCCCTCGAATACATTTGAAATACTGTTCCATGCAAAATGTTCCTTTCAAAAATCATCAAATATAGCCCACTTCCTTCTTACACTGCGTCGCTTCGCTGCAGTAATCTCTAGTGATCACTAGACCGCGGATATTATGGTTAAAACCTTATATTCTCCTCAGTCCCTAGTTGCAAACAAACTTGTACTTATGTGTTTCGTGGCTACTTAAAACCGAAAGAGCTAATTTTATAGCACCCAAAATAGCCTGTTTCGCAGTTAACGCATATTTTTGCCTATTTTAGCTGAAAAATCCAAAAGGAATCTATTTCTTCTATTTTCAAAAGACTTGCTTCGAAAAATCATAGGTATAAAAACTAAGGTTGATATCTGAAGAAAAAAAAAAAAAAAAAAAAAAAAAAAAAAAAAAAAAAAAAAAAAAAAAAAAAAAAAAAAAAAAAAAAAAAAAAAACGTACTGTCATTGGTCTGTGCGGGCATAGTTAACGTTGTGTAAAAATTATGTCGACTTAACTTACACGAACGCACTGCAAAGAATCCGTATTGTGAAGTCTTCCATATGGATTTCTGTAGATGAAACTACGGAACATTCCAAAACTGATTGTTGGCAATTTAGAGCCAGATGCGCCATCCAGGACTTATTTGATCTGTTCAAAGCAAAGCCCAAACAGTAAAGAGTAAATAATCGCAAATTTTGTCAGTTCTAGGTTGAAGGTGCTATATTAAAATGGCGTAGATGAAAACAAAGTGATTCTGGCTTTGAAAGGCATAACACAATTACTCGATGATCCCTCAGTTCAGCGGGACTTCGCTTTCATTAGAGCCAACTTCATATTATGGAGACAATTATTCCCGAAGTATTAGGCTGATGTTAATCTATCTATGAGAATATGGCTTTTCTGGTGGAAGTAAAGAAGAAAATTACTGAAGTGTAGGTAACGTGGGAGAAAAAGAACGGGAAAAATTTCAGCAGGTTTCCCAGAAAAAAACCGGCCTGAAGGGCCCTTTGGAAAAATCCAGGTTTACTGAATGCTGAATTCCCGTCCAAAATGAATACCCCTGTCACATACGTTGATATACAACGTTCATTCACGGCGTATAAATGAATTATAACAGCAGCGTAGTTTTTCTCTGGGAAACCTTCAAAAGGTTTTGCAGCCACTGCATTGTCTGTGGCAAGATATAATGCCTTAAGTCTGGTATTCTTGGCACACTTACAAGACTGTGGATCTCAGTTAATTGAGTTGCCTAATGATTTCTGAAATTTAATGTTCACTCCATCTAATACTTTTGTGTTTAATTGCTTAAATAACACTATCAGTTCTCCAAAAAGAGTTGCAATAATTTTTTTACATTCCTGCCAGAAGATGGTGGCAAAAAAACTGGTATAGTTATTGATGTTACACTAATGGTACACCACACATTCTCAAATCATGAAGATGCTCCTGATTTAACTAATGGGAGTTTCCAGAACACCATGTAAATTGATCCAAGAGTTTAGGTCATCCACCCCGATACATGCAACTATGCTTTGTGAAACACAGAACAAGCACATTAGATGACACACACTACAGTTTTCATGAGATTGTGGTGACCGCTCAACCACTGAATCGATAGAACCAATGTGTGACATATCTTTGTAGCTGCATCTTTAAGCCTTCAGTGTCCTTGAGCCCACCAGCCATATTCAACCTCAGCTCTGATATAGCCTTTCTTCATGTTATAATAAAGTGTTGATCAAGTACATGTGGTTCTTATTGGGGGACTTGAATCCCACATAAAACCAACACTGGTGACCCCGAAGTCCAGTACAACACCGATCTACGCGAGTTGTGCAACGGCATTTCGCTGTAAAATATGAGAGTCATTGTCTTGACGGTTGTTACAGTGACCATGATACTGCCACCTCCACCTGCAGCATTCGAGCTGCAGCAACTTCATCACCACGAATTCTCACAGGTCATGTACATCACACCGAGTGCTTCCAGTGCTACGTGCAACTTAACAGACTAGGGCCTCTGTTTGCTGTTTGTTTTTCCTAGTGTCTCATCTATGAACAGCAGCAATTGTGTTCCACATCACAATGTGTGTGCTTTAAACTATCAAGTTTCGCAAGGTATGAACTTTGCAATTTTGCCAAATTTGAATTTCTGACCGGCAACTGCCCCGCTGAGCACATGTGTGTACCCTTCTGACGACCATATTCTCCGCCAATATAGTGCAGTTGGTTCTCATAACTCAGTCAGTGCTACTGGACTTGGACTTGCCTGTCACGGTATTCACCACATTTTGTGCATCAACGAACGAGCAATTATGGACAATTTTCGTTTTTCGGAGTGCAACTTTTTTTCTGCCGTCAGCAGTCTTGGACTATGGTAGCAATGTGGCCAACTTTATCCAGTCCACACCACCAAGTATATTTAGTGACTCTCCGAACAGACGTGCTCGCTCTGTCCGTGGTGATGTAAAATTTAACAATTCTCAAAGTGCTGGTGCGTCCTTTGTGCTTCCCATATCATGTGATGAGTCTGCCGCATCCTGTGTACAACAATTACTTCTGTCATTCCACACTGTTGACATACAGGAACATTCTCGTCTACACCCGTTTGTGCATCAACACACTTTCATGGCACAAACCGGTGCCTCTTCCATGCCGTTTACTCTCGTCATCTCTTCTCTGCCTGCTGTGACCTGCTCGTTCATCTTTGAGAATCCGCAGGATTAACAACTGTGTCGAACTACCTTGCGACGCCACAGCAAGTTGGTGCCTCCACCGACACTGATGTTCCAGAGGCACCTCCATCGCCACCATGTGGGCACTTTCTTAAGCTGTTGCCTTTCTCCTTCGAAGCCCCCACGACATGGATTTGCATTGGCTGAACAAATATTCGACCATTACTCGGTTGACAACTCGGCTCGTTACCTGTGCCTCATCTCACACCTTCATGAGCATGTTGATTTGATTTGTGACCTCTTCTCCAGCGAGTGACTGGTACTCCATTGCCAAACAGACGATCCTCAAAAGGGTCACTCGCATGCCAAAAGATACCATCCTACACCTCATCCACGATGAACACTTGGGCAACAAGATGCCGTCACAGCTCTGGCACCATATTCGTCGTCTTGTTAATGAACATAACATGCCAGACTCCATCCTCATTGCTGTGTGGTTGAGCAAACCTCCGCTCGCAGTCCAGACTGCCCTCACAATATTCTGCAGACTCTGAGCGAGCTTATATGGATCGCAGACAGGGTTACGACACCTACCTACATGAAACATGTGAGCAGCAAGCTTCATTCAAGATGCAATTTTTGCCAGCATGCACCTGCTGCTGGGTGGGGACGCTCGCGCATCAATCAATCTTCTGGGAAGAAACCGGGCATCCACGTCCGCCTATATGCAGACCGAGTGTCAGCTCCGCAGTCTCTGCAACGTCCTACAGTACTACCTGCAAGCAGATCCTCCGACACCAAGGATGGCCCACTACCGCTCATTCGATTCCTGCATCCTTATTGCTATTTCCACAGCTGGTTCAGTGAGGCAGCATGGAAGTGTCGTTCACTGTGTCACCAACCAAACGCCGAGTGCAGGATGGTTTAGGAGCCCCCACGTGCATTTCATTCTGTCGTGTGGTCATTTGTACATAGGTGACTGTGCTTCAAATGTTCGTTTCTTGATTGACACTGGTGCCAATGTATCACTCCTACCGCCTTCGATGGCTAACCGGTCCACTATGACCTCACAGTGCTGTAATTCATGCTCACGATGCCACTAGCTGCCATGTACAGGTTCAATGACATTTACTGCTTGCTTCTCGCCAAAGTGTAAATTATCATGGAACTTTTCAGTAGCAGATGTGCCGGAACCCATCTTAGGCACGGGCTTCTTTACTCATCATAAACTTTCTCTAGATGCTGTGCGGTGACTTGGTGTTTCACCACCACACAAACACTTACTTTTCTTGTGCTTTGTTGAGCTCTGACTTTAGCCCTGCTAATGCACCGACTGTTCGAGTGTTACCAAACTACTGAAAAGTTTGGTGCTCTGTGTCATGAACATGAGCAAGTGATCAAACTGTGGCACAAAAAAGAAGACTCTGTTCTCAAGTGCTTTGATACTATTAAACAATCCAAATTACTCTTGTCGAAGTGGACGAGCAACCATGAATGCATGCTTCATCTGCTCTGCAAAAATGACGACATAGTCCGCTGCCTCACAGTATGGAATCACAGCTGGTGTGCACTCTGCATCAACTTTCATCTCAGCAATCAATGGTTACTAAGAGTGTTGCTTGAAAAAGTGTTCCCAGTGCCATCGTGCCTGCATGCAATGTAAATAGTGTTTGTGACAGTGCTCCTCCTCGCTGCCCGTACACAGATGTTTGTAAACAGACCTGTTTTCCCATGCCAACGTCTCACGCAAACGCTCGACCTGTGCCCTGTCCCACTCTGGTGGCCGCATCTAACACTGCCGCCCTGAGTTCTGTCACTTGTTTCCGCTCCATCAGTCGAGCAGTCTGCTACTGCCATGTGCACACCTCTACCTGCCAGTGGCCACCTCAGGAACTCTCATGCAACACCATCTTGTCCCAGAGTGCCAGTGGCGCAACCAAGTAAACATGTCACCAGAACCGTGATTTTACCGGCATCTCTGCTCGCTATGCTGGCCAAGAGTGCAGTAGAGCCACACCCTCCTCACAGACTCCATGTGACGAACGCCGGGCCGCGTTCCCTCCCTCACTTCCCGACCGGCCTGTCACAATGAACAACCACAAGTGTAAACATAACCTTTCTGCTTTTTCTCAGTGGTTACGAACACCATGGAACACCAACTACATCTTGTTTATGGTCCTCCCATCACTAGCCAGGTGCACCGTTTCAGCCCAGAGAAATTGGTAGCCGTCAAAGAACAGATTGCTGAACTTGTAAAGCTGGGTGTCATTGAACCTCTCTTGTAGCAGCTGGTCCTCTCCCAAGCAGGATGGTTCTTGGCATATGTGAGGAGACTACCGCCAGCTCAATGCTCGCACCATAAAGGACAATTATCCAATTCCAAACACTGCTGACTTTACACAGACTCTGGCAGGCGCGAAAGTGTTCTCAGTTGTGGACGGCAAATGTGCTTGCCACCAAATCCCTATGGCCCCTGAATACATTGAAAAGACTGCATCACTACTCCCATAGGTTCATTTCACAATCAATTCATGTCTTTCGGACTCAAGAACGCCACTCAGACATAGCAGAGATTTAATAATGATAATTTATTTCCCTTGAAGTTTTGTTTTGCATACCTTGGTGACATTTAATATTCAGTAACTCAGTTGAGGAGAATAAGAAACATTTACAAATCCTCCTTGACACCTGGCTGCAGCTGGCATCGAACTGAATGACAACTAACACCAACTGCATCAGAGTTCAGTGCTTTTCCTTGGCTTTACAGTTTTGGCTGATGGTATAACCCCCTTCCTGTCAGGAACTTTCCACCTCCCACAACTTTCAAAGAATTATGTCGTTTCCTTGCCGCCATTAATTACTAGCAATGACACTGGCCTGGTGCTGCTGAGCTACAGGCCCCACACAGAGATGCCCTAGCTGGCACATACATCTTGGGCAATGGGCTTGTTCCCTGGACGGATGCTATGTCATCGGCATTCTCGGCTAGAGCTGTCACCATTGCTCACCTGCATTCAGATAGTGAACTGTTCATTACTACTGATGTGAGTGACAATGACATCGGCACAGTCCTCAGCCAATCTCTCGATGGTGTCACTTCTCCTTTGCAATTTTTCTTAAAGGCTCACAATAATGATCAGAAAAAGTACTCAGCCTTTGATTGAGAACTCCTGGCCGTCTATGAGGCCACCCATCAAACACTTTTGGTCTGCCATAGACAGCCTTTCATTCTATGTACTCACAGACCATAAACCTCTTGCGGCCACTATCTCGAACCCTCCTCCGTATCAGTTCCACTATTTTGACTACATTTATCAACTGACCACTGATGTCCACTACATCAAGGGTGTGGACAATGTTGTGGCCAATTTACTTTTGTGCATTGATGCTATTTCTTCTCTCTTGGACCTCTCCCAGCTCGCTACTTTGCAAGTGGCTGACGACACTATGCAACTGATTCAATATTATTCCTCTTCTTTGTGACCTATCTGCACCACATACCCTTGTGTATCAGTTGAGGTTACACATGACAAACCCACAGGTCACTCCACACCTAAATTCCTTGCTGCCTACAATGCGAAATCTTTAACAAACTACACAACCTTGCTCACCCAGAAGTAAACGCCTCCGTTAAGTTGGTCACAAACTGATTCATCTGGCAAAAAACAATTGCTAGGCCTGGGCTCATGCCCATGTTCCCTGCCAAAAAAGGCTGAAGTTCATATTCACAGGTCCCCTCACCTTGGCTCTTTCCCCATCCCACCCGGCTGTTTCCACATGTTCATACTGATCTAGTTGGCTCCCTCCCCCAGTCGATTGTTTTCGCTATTTACTAACCTCAATCGACCACCAAATCCATAGAACCAATGTGTGGTGTGACATATCTTTGTAACTGGATCTTTTGTTTTCAGCCTACCTGAGCTTGCCAGCCACGTTCAACCTCAGTTATGATGTAGCCTTTGTTCGTGTTGTAATGAAGTGTTGTATCAAGTACATGTGATTCTTATTGGGGCTACTCCA
Source organism: Locusta migratoria (assembly GCA_026315105.1). Lineage (NCBI taxonomy): Eukaryota > Metazoa > Arthropoda > Insecta > Orthoptera > Acrididae > Locusta > Locusta migratoria. The sequence continues at coordinate 845,141,506 of CM048745.1, forward strand.
CAAAACCCATATGATGACAACTACAATAAATACTTTATACCTGGTTAGCGTCAACACTGGAATTCCTACGACATTTAAAATTATCAAGGAGTACAGTAAAGCAATATTTTTAACAATATTTAAAGGAAAATTTGCCACTGCAGTCAAAAAATAAACATTGACATACAACGGCTAATTATCAATAAATAAAACTTTTTTTCTTTCTTCTTTGTAAGGCCCTTAGCTTGGTTACTTCGTACTGCAGCAGATTTTAAGCATAAAATTCATTTGCAAACTTTTATCAATCTAATAATGTTTGACAAAGAATTAATCCAAAGATAAAACATTGTTTCATAGTCAAAAACTAGCACAAAATTCTGAAAACAATAACACACAACATCTCAAGTTCATAATCAAAGTTAACATTAAATTCTGAATATAACAACTTAACAAAGGAAACTTAATAAAAAATAATAAATAGTTACAACCAGGACTTACGGACTTTTGCTGCCACAGGCATGTAATGATGTCCACAGTAATGTATCCTCTTGTTTTTTGGATCATACAATTTGAAGAACAGCAGTACATCTGTGTCCTTATCAAAAGGAGGGAGAGTCTGCAAACCAGAATCTGGAGGTACAACCTCCAGGAAAATATTCCAAGGATTCTGATTTTCAGCAACTTCTAATATAGGCTTGTGCAAGTCTGCTTCAACATCAATTAGTGTTGGCCTACAAGTCTGATTTGACCTAAAGCCAAATGGCCATGGCCTTATTTGGTCAACTGGATACTTCTGCAAAAATAATCAATTGAACAATATTATCTATCTTTTCAGTACTAACACTTTTACAGCATTCACATTCACAATATTATGACAAAACTATGCATTTTGTTATTCACAATTGAAGTCAAACTAATTAGCTGAAAATTATAGTAAAAGTATGAAACAGTAGACGGTTTTACCAGTACACAAATATTAAAAGTGCAAGAACTATCCTAAGCTTTCAGAAGAAGTTATGGCAGGTCAGTCACACCTGTTATCAAGTCCACAGTAGACAAATTGATGATGAGGAAAGAAAAGGAGAATACAGTTATTCAGCTTATATCTTATTACAAGAGAGTGAAAAATTCACATTAAATACAAATATATATGTGACTTACAACTGAAATATAACAATGCATAAGAAATTGTATGCTGGAACAATCCAATACACAAGAATGCCTTCCAGCATGGTTGAAATGCAAGGGTAATACACATTTTCTGGTAACTATAGTGCAAAGTGGTAAAAGGTAACATAAAAAAGAGGTGGGAGGTATGATATACTAGAATTGTGTCAACAAGACAAGAAAAGAGGGGAATAACCCCACTTCCACCTCACAGGACAACAGTGTTTTGTATTTTGCAGGCCCAGCACAATCATACAGCTAGTCTATCCATTCTTGTGTTATAACGTTATTTATCGACCTCCGTAATACACTCAGATTACTTGTCAGTCATTTCAGAAAAAGAAGGAAAAAATACCAATATAAAGAGTATACTTTACAACACACAACAAATACACAGTAGAGCTGAAACAGGCACATAAAAAATGACACCCATACACATAGGACTCAACTAACCCTCTTATGTGCCTCACAGCTCTATGTGCATCTTTGTGGTGAGTTGTAAACTAACCTCATTATATTATTGAATTACAACTTGGACTTTGCATTTTAGGGAATAAATGACCAGCTGAAAAATGCTCCTGCCGGAGCACAGATAAGGCGAATATGTTCTCTTGACACAAAAGTGTGGAACCAGCTGCCTCAACACTCATTCCGGCTTCCTCTCCAAAAATTTTGGCACACGAACATATTCGCACACTTTTAGTGCATAACTTTATAAATACTTTTGCCCAGTTAAGCCATCATAAAAATGTTCAAATGTTTGTTAAGCTTATGGGACTTAACTACGGGGTCATCAGTCCCTAAACTTACAAACTACTTATGAACTAGAACGGCACAAATATCCATGCCCGAGGGGGGATTCGAACCCCCGACCGTAGTGGCCGTGCTGACCGTGACTGGAGCGCCTCAGTCACCTCGGCCACCGCGGCCGGCTAAGCCGTCATAGTCAGCAATGTTGTCTCACTGTCAGTGTTTATATACAGTAAAACCTCATTTTTACGTTCCCGGTTTTTACATTTTCCCGACATTTACACTATTTTTTTTTGTCGGTTCCATCAAATTTCCTATGTTAATTCTTCCTCATTTTTGCATTAACATATTTACACTTTTCCCGCATTTTACGCTTATTGAAAGCATGTTCATGAAGAAAAAAATGTCATAATCTACATAAATTGACGCTAGCATGGCTTTTCCCTTAAAGTATAACACTTACAAATTATTCGCAGCCGAGTTTCTTGACACTTTGCATTTATTCAAACGTATATTTTGCATATTGTTGTTGGCAGTACGCAGCTAGTTGGGTTACGATACGCCAATTTGTGGCGATGTAGTTCCTTTTCCACCAGCTTCTTTGCCAGAGCATCTGGTGTGTACTCAAGACAAACAGAACGGTTTGTTGACGTGAGAATAACGGCAATTTTTGGCAGTGTAGTTCCTCTTTCCGCTAGCTTCTTTGCCAGAGTGGCTGGGGTGTACCCAAACAATCAGAACCAGTTGCTTTGTTGATGTGAGAATAAAGAGTTGCATTGCTTTTGTGATACATATTTCTGATTAATAAAGAACAACGTTATCTGTCAAAGTTGGGTATCATAATACCCACAACCTCAAAAAAGCGATAATAGTGTGAGAGGCCGATCCTATGCAAATGTCACAAAAATACTTATACATATGTTTGCACTCAAGAATGCGAATAAATTCTCTAATATTGTCATGTGAAACATCAAAAAATACGAGAAGAACAGAACTTTAATAATTTTCGTAGTAACTCCTAATGCCAGTAAAAGGCAGTAATATTGAATGAGTGTTACATAGCCCAGCAGCTGCATCCTAACGATTTCTATCGAAGTGGTTCAGATAATTTTGAAGATGTTTTACATAGCCCAGCAGTGGCATCCTTGATTATAATGAATGAAATTACGTCAAAAATGTCTACTTCCCATTAAATTACAAGTTCTGCCCTGCGCTTAAAATAGTAAAAATTTGGATGACCTTTATTGTATAATAAACTTCCTGGCGAGTATTTAGATGCCTATTACGCACATATATCACAAATGAACTACGAAAATGCAAGGCTGATCCAGTAAGCATATTTTACCTTTTAAAACATTATTTCCTGCATTTTACATCATTTTACTTAAGTCCCTTGAAAAGTGTAAAAACGAGGTTCTACTGTATGTCTCTGTCTGTTTGTTTGCTGACTCTCCCACTGCCACTTTCTGTCCGTGTCAAACTTTCAATGTCTTAATCATGATTCCTCACCGACTTTCATCGTGTCTCTGCCCCACTGACATTGTCCCATTCACTTCCTCTCCTGTAGCCAGTATCCTTTCTTTCTCATTTAGAGTCAGTTTTCATTGTCTTCAATCATGATTGTCTCCTTTAAAATATGTCCATGGGTATGGTTTGCTTGGGGATTGCCCCATAGACCGGAAAACTTTAGCACGCGGGTACTGGGGATGGCAAAATTTGGACAAATTGTTTCGTACTATAGTATTGGAAAGCCGCACACTCATTCTTTATGTATGGTCTCCATTCGTCTCAGTTCCCCACTGTTTTCTCTTTTGCTCCAATTGATACTATCTGCATCTGTTTAGAGTGTTGTTGCCACTGCTCCTGACTTCCGACATCTTGTTTCGCTTCCCACTGCTGTTTTCATGCACATGCCTTTGTTCTGAACTGACACTTTCTCTGTTCCATCATATATGGCTCTCTCTGCCTACTGCACTGTCTCTGTCCTACTCACATTCAGCCGAAAAAAGCGCGAATATGTTCACATGCCAAAATTTTTGGTGAGGAAGTCGGAATGAGGCAGCTGGTTCCACACTTTTGTGTCAGAACATATTCGCCTTTTCTGTGCTCCGGCAGGAGCATTTTTCAGCTGGTTTCTGTCTTTTTCCTGTTACATCAGAGTGTTCTGCTTACATAACATGAAATAAATGGTGGGTAAAATTTGGATAGTATTTTATTCAAATACTTGTGGAAGGGGAGGTACCAACATTCACCTTTTTGTGAAGAAACAAATTATAATAGATACATACATTTAACATGGGAATTTGAGGGGTGGCTCACCACAAAGAGTTCTTTGTTAGACTCAATTTAGGTATATTAATAACTTATCACCCTATCATCAAAACTACAAACTTTTTCAATTCAGCCTCACTTAACGCCAATATGTAATGGGTGTAACATCGTAACTGCAGAATGTTTCTTCACAGACCCGATTTACGGAAATATGTGACGGGTATACCCATGCAGTGTGAAATTTTTGTCTCACACACACACACACACACACACACACACACACACACACACACACACTGTACGGTGATCTGTGACTAATATAACTAAATAAATTACAGATAAAAATTTACGACGATTTGTAACTTCTATGAATGTTATCGGTGAATAAACGGCAACCAGAAACACAGTTTCGTGACCTCCAAACCAAGAAGCCTTGCTGTACGTTCACTATGTTAGTTAAAACCATAATTTCATATCAGACTGGATATTACATGCATATTAGCCATGAATATGTGCTGTAACTTGGAATCTGCAGATCTCGGTAATGGATAGTATTATCGAAAAAACTTTCAAAGCTTCCTGGAATCATAATATTAGAATGCATCGTAAAAATTTCAACAATTTGCCATGAATAGAAGTGTAGATTTGACAATGCACGCAGCTGGATCTTTTGATAGTAAAAATTATGATTTTTGTAGCGTATCGCGATAACGAATACACATTTCCAAAAATGGGAAACGGCTTTTCTAGATAAACACCTGAACAATATATATAATATTTTAGTTCTTTCATATTCCTCATGATATGTTACCACACAATCAGAAATAGCGTTTTTTGAACCTATCATTCACGGACCGATATCTCAAGAACCACATAAGTATCATTCTGCTCTAAACTTTAAATAAAATTTCGATATGTTATCTACAATTCATACGCAGCTATGTGTAACCTAAAATCAACCATACGAGAAGTCTAAGAAAATGTTCAAATGTTTGTTAAGCTTAAGGGACTTAACTGCGGGGTCATCAGTCCCTAAACTTACAAACTACTTATGAACTACTTACGAACTAGGACAGCACAAATATCCATACCCGAGGGGGGATTCGAACCCCCCCGACCGTAGTGGCCGTGCAGACCGTGACTGGAGCGCCTCAGTCTCCTCGGCCATCGCGGCCGGCATGAGAAGTCTACGCGATGTGTTTTTACCTCTGCAAACTCTTTAAAATATGTTGCAATAGTTCACTATGCTGCATATTGACTGTAAAGTAAACAAAAACCACCCCTTCATCGACCAAAGATTTCAATTTTCAAATTGCATGGTAAGTCTCAGAGCTGTCCGAACGCCATCTTTCAGCACAATACGCACTTTTTCTAGCAAAATATCGTGGTTTTTCCTCCTCATCTTGCTAACGGACTAAGATTTACAAAAACTGAAAAAAAGGCCATTAATAGATAAATGTCTGCAGGATGTATTGTGAATATTTGAACAATTTGTATGGTTTGTATAATTTAGATATTTGCAATTCACGGTGCTAAAATGGCTAAAAAACGGGTCTTGTGATTTTGTGCAAAACTATGATAAGTTTCATACTACGGATCTCGGCAACAGATAACGATATCGAAAAAATTTAAATACAGCCTTGAAAATATCATCATAAGAACATATGGTAAAAATTTCGAAGATTTACAATGAATAGAAAGTATCGAAGTGACCATCCCCACAATTCGTTTTTTTTTTTTTTTTTTTTTTTTTTTTCTTTTCTTTTTTTTTTTTTTTTTTTTTTTTTTTTAAACCAAAAATCATCATTTTCTGAGATTTTCTCAGGAACTGCCCATGAATGAATGGTGCTTTTGTAAGCCGTTTAAATCCCACCATATACTACGCCTCATGTACAAAGCCGACTTATTTGCTCGATTTGGATGGGCTCCAGGAAGTGTGTAACTTTGAAAATTTTGATGATGTACTGTATGACAGCTTCAGTATACCCATTCTTCTAATATGTACACAAATGAGCAATACGCCAAGATCTATGCAGAACACTTTACCCCTTCGCTCGGAGATGAATAGAATGCGAGATATGGGCCCCTAAAGAATTGTAAATTCGCAAGCGCCGTGTGCGGTATGATGATGATAAACCCACAACACACAACACAAAGGAGCTGGTGAAGTCTACTTTGCAACTGCATGAAGAAGTTGTGCATTAGCAAGATGAAGTCTCCCATTTTTTTTTAATGTTTTCCTACTCCCTTAAATAACCTTTTATCACCAAATTGTATCTATCTTTAAATACATTTACCTGTAAAATGTTACTGTTACTAAAAAACTTAAGTTCTTATATTTAAAATTAAGAATTGTGGTGACTGTTTTTTCTTGAGATGCCAAAAAGAACAGACATTGCAATGTGATGCTGCAGCTGTTCTAAATAATGATTTTTGTTTTGTTTTGGCTGTTGTCAGTTGGTGTAATCAAACATCATGGACATATGAAAATCTGTGTCAGAGCCACGACTAACATGGGTCTACTACAAGGCAATGACCCTTGCAACGGTCAAAATAGAACGACATTATTTGGTTTGTATGTGGTACTCACTCGAGTGTATGAAGAGCCCGTGCTGGCACAAATTTTCTCATGTCCTTGTTTACAATACATATCAGCTGCTGAGACAAAAATACCCCATCTAAATTTTATATTAGCTGTAAACCTGGCATTACTCAGATATTTATTTTTTGCAATTTTCTGTTGACCATCTCCTCATCCTCCATTTCTGTTGTTCAGCTATGGCTCCACCTCTCTTTTTTCATCTCTTCATCCTACTTATACTCCCGTGCTCTCTGTGAATCGTCGTGCCCTTCTGACACATCCCTCAAAAATAATAAATAAATAAATTGCAAGACACTCCTTCCCCTCCCCAGCATGCACCAAGTTGTGCTTTGAGTGTAACCTTCACCACGAAAATCACATGTAAGCCAAGTTTTATGGTGATCTTATCAGTCAAACAGTATAGAAGTCTGGTGTAAGTTAACCCCGTCATGCACCATAAAAAAAATTAATGTAGCTTCACTTAACTTCCTCTAGTTTTGAAGGTCAACTGTGCAAAATTTCAAGATTGTATGAACGGTAGGACAGTACATAAAATACTGATTTTTATATATTAGATTGGATTTAATTTAGTTTTATTATCCATTTGCCATTTTGATTTTGCTGTTTTAATTTGGGCAATTAAAATTTAACCCTCCACCGGTTGCGGCGTTGTATTTTGTACAACACATAGCTTATTTCAACAGTCTTTCATTAGTGGTCAGCATCTCTGAATATTCTCGCCATCTATTCCTCGCAATAACTGTCTTCAGCCTACCTGTCGCTACGCACCCAACTGTTGCGGCTAGTTTTCTCTCTATAAACTATTTTGTCAGTAGATGTCTGGCTGTTGCATTAACTGCAACGCGCAACCGCTCTCTTTCTGACTTTTTCCGGCCATCTCTGTTCTTCATGAAGCTGATTTCTGCAGAATGTAAGTGTAATTCTTTTTCTTACAAAATATGTATGGGAGTAGTATAATACACATTGGAAATGTTTTATTACGCAGAACTTGATAAAACCTTGAGATATTCCTAGGATTTTGGTGGAGTTAAAAGAAGAAGAAAATGAAAGAAGGGCTCAAAACTCAATATTTTGAGGAAGGTGATTCTGATCTGAGTGAGGAAGAAATAAGAAACTCAGACCATAGTTTTGAATCTGAAGTTGAGGGAAGCAATGGAGAGGATGATGAAACAAAGGCTGAAGAGGTTTATACCAGGAAGGATAAAGCTGCGAAATGACGCAAATGAAGTTTATGGAAATCTTCAAAAACAAAGAAGAAAAATATAGTAAAAATTTTTAACTGGTCAAAGATTTGTCTTAAGAGATTCAGTCTCTTCATGATGTATTTTCGAAACTTATTGACATAAACATGATTGATGAAATTTTGCTAGACACTAATTCAAAAACTGAAAAATTATGGACAAGGTATTCACGACCACATTATTGCACTGATCTAAGCAGAGAGGAATTACTCGTCACTATCGGTATCCTAATACAGATTGGATTGAAAATGGGAAAGTGGTAAATTTTGAAGAGTTATGGGCAAAGGATGGGGCAGGAATGATGCTTCTAAGAGCAGCCATGAGTTATCGCAGGTTTCTACTAATTCTGAGAAGTCTTCGATTTGATGATAGCACAAGCAGATAGGAAAGAAGCAAGCTTCATAAACTTGCTGCCATAAGATATATTTTTGACAGATTTGTTCATAATATAAGAAAATGTTACAGCATGAATGAACTAGTTACTATTGACGAAATGTTGCATCCATTTCGTGGGCGCTGTTCATGGATTGAATATATGCCAGCAAGACCTGCTAAATGTAGCATCAGAATGTTTGCAATGGCAGGTGCCAATACATTATACTGTGGAAATTTGGAATTGTATGTCGGTAAACAACCTGTAGACCCATACTCAGTGTAAAACCCACCAGAAGAAGTTGTAAAGCGACTTTTGAGGGCATAGTCAATACCAACAGAAATGTAACCACTGATAATTGGTATACCTCCATGTCGCTGACCACTTACCTTATGTCAAAGGTTATTACACATTTAGGAACTATGAGGAAAAATAAGGCAGTAATTCCTCCAGAATTTCTGAATATTAAATGTCCATATACAAAAAATCTGATTGTGTTTTGCAAAGAAAATGGTTAAAACAATAGGTTTGTTAGAGTTAACCTGAAATATGACCAATAATTGAAAGAAAATAGAGTGTTGTACTTTGTGCAATGCGCGACCGCTATTGTGTCAGATATTGGTGCGACCGGTGGAAGGTTAAATATGGCACTGGTTATAGGAGTTACAATCATTTATGTAATCATCACAGTTCATGACAGGCAAGGATCTATAAGCAAATTGCCCTAATATCATAACTATCCACAACAATTGAAAAATAAGCAGCCCAATTTTCTGTGAAGTATTTGATATTATCTAAACCAATCAATGAATCATCACCTACCAATTCACAGATTGTGAAATAATTCTGGATCAAAAAGTGTTGAGAGATCTTTGCACATTGATTTAATGACAATGAAAAATTATCTACCCTACAACTTGAGGTGCCAATTCAAACTTTCATTAGACTGAACTGAGTGGTCAATACATAAAGTATACCTACCGTCAGCATCTGCAGTCAAATTATTTATTTTAAGAAACTAATTTTAGCTATACAATATTGATATCTGCTGGCCCTCTCAGCAAGCTTAACAAATGGCCCATGCAAATACAAGTTGCATCAATGTTGTTGTATTCCCATACAAATACAAGTTGCTTTTATGTGATGCAAAATTCAATCACTGGTACCACAAATCACTATCTGGTGAATAAAGCTTTCACAACATTCAACTACTGACCTGGAGGTAGTTCTCAACTGATTTTGGGAGAGATGACCATTTTTCAGCAGACATCTACTTCCACATCAGGTTTTAAGTAACATTTACCTGGTACACGACACTACCCCTCATTTTAGAGGAAGCATTCTGTAACAGGTACACATATTCCTTCCAACATGAACCCTATCATTCCCAACATCAGATGAAAACTACTTCCACATCAATAGAAGGAAGTATTGCAGTACCAAGCCGAAGTGCCTCTGCATGTCAGGATAGAGATGTTGGCACCTACACACATCCCTTGACTTATTGGAATAGAATTAAAGATAGAACATTAATATTCCCAAGTTTATAAGTATCCTCTGGCTATGGCTGCTACTGTTGTCAAAAGTTTCTTTAGCTTAGTGTTACAATGATATCTTTTTTACAGAACCAGCCCAGCTGCCCTTGCTATCGGTACTCTGTCCCACCTCGCACAATGTTTGAGAAGCTGTTATGTCCCCTATGTTGACTCCAGCCCTTCCAGGAGGTTAAGCCCTTATCTCAAAATGATGCCTGCAGTGTTGTTTGATTCTCTTCTACACCAAACAGCAGTTGAGGCGACAAACACTGTGGCGGTGTTGGTTTTCCTCAGGGTCAGCCACCAATAATGAAGACTGTAACCAGTGCAACTCACAAGCAGCAGCTCATAGCTAGGCAGTACAATGAATCAAATACTTAGTCTACCAGCTGAGCAGCAAGAGATTTTCACTTAAACTTTGCAGAGTCATTCATAATTTTGCAATCATTAACTTCAGATATACTCGAGTGGACCTGCCCACACTATGTAATGCCCACAACTTGTGCATATCCACCTTTCCCCCCTACTGAAACTATTTGAGAATGGGATACTTGTGTACAATGGTTCAGACAGCACTTTCAGGCTTCTGGGGTGATTAACACAACATGTAATGTGCGATTTCTTTCACGGATTTCACCAAGGCTGTATCAGTTGGCCCACATACAGGAACTGCTGGCTCTAACTTGTGGCACACACATTCTTAACAATATTGTAAACACACCCATGTTATTTTGCCAGAGTTGAACCCCATTGATGTTGGAATATGAGTCATCAGTCATATTGTACCTTGGCATCTGGGACGTTAAGCTCAGCGGTCCCCTCGATGCTTTTTGAAAGGAGTAGGCTATGTGCCGGCACCGGGTTTTCACCCTCTCCCTTGTCCCATCATCTCCAACACGAACATGACACTACACTACACATGCTCCCATTACAGTCACCTACACATAAAACTCTACTTAATCTCTACTAACTTTTGCCTGTCATCAATTGCGTGTTCTTTTTTGAACCGGGAGTGCAACAGTCTTTGCTTTCTAATATTATTATTGTTATTGTTGTTGTTATTATTATTATTATTATACCACGGTGGATCTTATGTAGAACGCATTTAAATTTGGTCCACAATTCCTCTACATCCATAGTATCTGAACTAAACGATGGCCATTCATTTTTCAAGTTCGATCCTAACAACTGCTTATCGTTTCTTCCCAACAAAAACACGCTCCTAGCCTTCTTGATTGGTTTATGAACTTTGGTCACCATCGACGTAGAAGATATGACGTCAGTGCGTAGTAGAAATGTTTCTGTTACTGACAAGTTAGATATATGTGCAATATTCAATAAACGCTTTCTGAATATAGTAGGTGAACTAAACAAAACCCTAGTTTCTACAGGTAATCATATAACATTTTTAGAAAATGCCTTTCCGAGGCTGTTACCTGAAATGGTCCTTCACGATACTTCCATAGGGGATATTGAGTCAACAATTAAATCACTAAAAGACTAAGGACTCTTGTGGATATGATGGGGTATTTAGCAGAATTCTAAAGTACTGTTCTCCATATGTTATGTTAGCCCAGTACTAAGCCATATCTGTAATTTTTCCTTTCAGAATGGTCAGTTTCCTGACAGATTAAAGTACTCAGTAGTGAAACCACTTTATAAAAATGGAGAAAGGGATAATGTAGACAACTGTAGACCTATTTCTATGCCATCGGTTTTTTCTAAAGTTATTGAAACGGCTGTATATTCGAGATTAATTGATCATTTCAGTTCACATAATTTGTTGTCAAACGTATAGTTTGGTTTTAGAAGTGTTTCTCTGTGAGGCACTTGATGGGTTAAATAAGAGGCTACAGATATTAGGCGTCTTCTTTGATTTAACAAAAGCATTTATTGTGTTGATCACAAAATATTGTTGCAGAAGTTGGAACATTATGGAATACGGGGAGTAGCCCACAACTGGTTCACCTCTTACTTTAATAATAGACAACATAAGGTAATTCTCGCAGTGTAGAAAATGGCTATGACGTACAATTCCAATGGGGCTCAGATGTAAAACAGTTTTTACAATTTCTAACACATAATTTGACGAAAGCTGACATTTTGATTACACATAATGGGCATATAATAAGTGAGACTGAACAGTTAAAATTTCTAGGTGTACATATAGACAGTAAGATGTCATGGAAAGCCCATGTTTAGAATGTTGTTCCAAAACTCGAACTCGAACCGCCCGTTTTTGAGCCAGAAATATCCTTTTTGCATCAGGCGAGTTACCCCAAAAAACAATGCCGTACGTCACAAGTGAGTGAAAGTAAGCGAAATAGACTACTTTTCGTGTTGAAAAATCACTTATCTCAGCTATTGTTCTAATGGTAAATATAGCAGAATTTAGTTTTGGAACAAGATCCTGAACATGGGCTTTCCATGACAGCTTACTGTCTATATGAACACCTAGAAATTTGAACTGTTCAGTCTCACTTATCACATGCCCATTATGTTTAATCATAATGTCAGATTTCGTCAAATTATGTGTTAGAAATTGTAAAAACTGAGTTTTACTGTGATTTAACATCAACTTGTTTTCTATTAGCCATGAACTTATCTCTTGAACTGCATTATTTGATACTGTGTCAATATTACGAGCAACATCCTTCACTACCAAGCTGGTATCATCAGCAAACAAAAATATTTTACAATCACCTGTTATACTCGAAGGCATATCATTTATATAAATAAGAAACAGCAATGGTCCCAAAACAGACCCCTGGGGCACCCCATACTTAATTGTGCCCCATTGGGATTGCACGTCATAGCCACTTTCTACACTGCGGAGAATTACCTTCTGTTGTCTATTATTAAAGTAAGAGGTGAACCAGTTGTGGGCTACTCCCCGTATTCCATAATGTTCCAACTTCTGCAACAATATTTTGTGATCAACACAATCAAACGCTTTTGTTAAATCAAAGAAGACGCCTAATGTCCATAGCCTCTTATTTAACCCATCAAGTGCCTCACAGAGAAACGAAAATATAGCGTTTTCGGTCGTTAAACCACTTCTAAAACCAAACTGTACGTTTGACAGGAAATTATGTGAACTGAAATGATCAATTAATCTTGAATATACAGCCTTTTCAATAACTTTGGAAAAAACTGATGGCATAGAAATAGGTCTACAGTTGTCTACATTATCCCTTTCTCCTTTTTTATAAAGCGGTTTCACTACTGAGTACTTTAATCTGTTAGGAAACTGACCATTCTGAAAGGAAAAATTACAAATATGGCTTAGTACTGGGCTAACATATGGAGAACAGTACTTTAGAATTCTGCTAGATACCCCATCATATCCACAAGAGTCCTTAGTCTTTAGTGATTTAATTATTGACTCAATCTCACCTATGGAAGTATCATGAAGGATCATTTCAAGCAACAGCCTCGGAAACGCATTTTCTAAAAACGTTATATGATTACCTGTAGAAACTAGAGTTTTGTTTAGTTCCTCTACTATATTCAGAAAGTGATTATTGAATATTGCACATATATCTAACTTGTCAGTAACAGAAACATTCCTACTACGCACTGACGTTATATCTTCTACCTGCTGCTCCTGACCAGACACTTCCTTCACGACTGACCAGATAGTTTTAATTTTATCCCGAGAGTTTGCTATTCTTTTTGCGTACCACATACTTTTTGCATTCTTAATGACATTTTTCAGAACCTTACAGTACTGTTTGTAATGAGCTACTGCATCTTCATTCTGACTGCTTCTAACATTTTGATACAACTCCCGCTTAGTTCTACATGATACTCTTATCCCCTTTGTCATCCACCCTGGCTGTCTGTTACTGAAAGTACCCTGTTTTGAGCGTTCTAGCGGAAAGCAACTTTCAAACAGCATAATAAATGTGTTCAGAAAAGCATTATATTTATCATCTGCATTATCAGAACTATAAACATCCTGCCATTTTTGTTCCTTAATTAGGCTTAAAAAGGTCTCAATTGCAACTGGATTAACTTTTCTGAGTAGTTGATATTTATGTTTAACATTTGTTTGAGAACAAATACTTTTTAGAATTAAAAGTTGGGCGTCGTGGTCTGATAGGCCATTTACTATTCTGCTGACAGAGTGCCCCTCTAATAATGAAGAATGAACAAAAATATTGTCAATGGTAGAACTGCAATTTCCTTTCACTCTCGTTGGAAAAAATACTGTTTGCATCATGTTATAGGAATTAAATAGATCTAACAGCTGACTTTTCCTTGAGCTATCACCTACACAATTAATGTTGAAATCTCCACACACAATTAAATTTTTATACTTCCTATACAGTGAACCCAGAACCAATTCCAGCTTGGGCAGAAACATTTTAAAATCTGAGTCAGGGGATCTATAAATAACAACTATTACTAGTTTAGTTCCATTAACATTAACAACTCCTGCACAACATTCAAATATCTGTTCTGTGCAGTGTTTAGAAAAATCGATTGACTCCGATGAAAAATCATTTTTTACATACATGGCCACTCCCCCACACTGCAAAGAACTCCTAGAGTAGAAGGCAGCTAACCTGTATCCTGGCAAAGGAAGTCTCTTAATTGTCACACCACTTAAAAAGTGCTCTGAAATTCCAATAATGTCAGAATCAGTATCAATAAGCATTTCATTAACTTTATCTCTGATAATTGTTAATATCAGCTTATTCCCATGAGTTAGTAGCTTTAACTCTAGTGAATACTAGACAGAAGTATAATCTACATTTGCACCACACCACCTTGACACTTGTGCAGAAAGATGTACAGTATTCTGCGGCATCCATTTTCAATAAGCTGCCACAAGAACTAAAGAATCCTAACACTAATCCACACACTTTCAAATCTAAATTTAAGAGTTACCTCATGGCTCACTCGTTTTATTCTGTCGAGGAACTCCTAGAAATGTTAAACAATTAACCTAATTCATTTTTTTTTCTTTATTGATTCCTTTCACTTTGTCTTAAGATTGGTTTGTGCAATTCTATTACCATTCTTGCGTAACAATTAATGTATTGACTTGTTCCGTGACCATGGAGTCCCACTCCTCAGTTAAGTCCTATAGCACAGAAAAAAAAAACCAACAAATAAATAATGGACTTCTTTTAGTGCTCATATAGATGACTTCACACTTTTTGTTATTTAAGGTCCATTGTCAGTTTTTGCACCAAGCAGATACCTCATTTGCCAATTTTTATTCCTGTGACATTGGATGGCTTGAAGTGTAATATAGAGAAGTGTCATTTCCATTTTCTGAAGTTTACAGTGACAGCCGGTAACTATGTGCTAAAATGCTGCTTCCGTTTTGTCCCTGGCACGACCTACATCAGTAAAAGAACTCCAATGTTTTACTAGGCAAAATTACCTGCTATAACAACTTACTCCAAAATTCAGCACTGATAGCAAGACCGTTGCACAAATAGCTTCATACAGATTCCTCTTTTTTCCCAGTTGTCAGAGTGCAAGAGTGTGCGTGTTTAACTTGTGAGCTTATGTTACACTCTACTCCTTGTTTAATCATTCTGAACCGTGCCTACATTTAATCTTAGCCACTCATACCAGCAGTTCGCTGGGGGCTGTTCTAGCCAACATTTCTGCTGACTGTTCGGAGTTAAAAAATGTTTGTATAGTCTATGGGACTTAACTACGGGGTCATCAGTCCCTAAACTTACAAACTACTTATGAACTACTTACGAACTAGGACGGCACAAATATCCATGCCCGAGGGGGGATTCGAACCCCCGACCGTAGTGGCCGTGCAGACCGTGACTGGAGCGCCTTAGTCTCCTCGGCCACCGCGGCCGGCTGTTCGGAGTTATCTATCACTTATGCATTGAAGACAGACTCTTGTGTACAGAAGAAACTCAGGCTGAAAAGAAAGGTTTCACAATTCTGTATGTCCTGAAAAAATGTCTGATCTTTAGAATGGTACTAAGTTTCACCTCACTACTTATCATAAGCTATTGGTTTTCTTATTCAGTCTCTTTGCGTTGTTGACAGAGAGCTGCACATCATGTTCAGCACTGGGCACTACTTCTCCAGGTTTAATTATGAGATCAAGTTATGGCATACCACCCAACATACTAATAACTTCCAGTGGGTCAGGACCCGAGTTTCAATTAGGGTAAGCTACTCTGGTTTAACATCAATGTTAAAACTCCACAAACTGGTCGGTGGTCCAGTAACTAGGTCATGGATTGCAAGTGCAACTCTTACAGGTCCCATTTCACATAAGGTGGTTATGTATGTAAAAAAGGATGGTCTGAGGTTCCAATTTCTCTTTTGTTAGATCCCTTCCGCAACTACTAACATTTCAGTCATCATTTTACTTACAGGTGTGCTACTGTTAGAAACTGACATGGTGCCACAGGTGGTACTGTCATTGGCCTTTCGTTCATCAAGTCCCACCATTCTACTTACTGATCACTGTGTTGTCTCCAGCCAGAAGGATCTGGTCCAGCACTATGCGTTTCGTCAGGTTTAGATGGTGACATTATGTGTCTCATTGCTGCTTGTTCCCAGGATGCAACACATCAAGATACTACCCAGTCAATGCCTTCTAAAACATAAAAATGCATACATGTGGTGGATGTGTTCTCCTGGTTTCCATATGTTGCAACTCGTGCATCAACATCTACAGCAGTCACACATTTTTCAAAGATTATTTATCAGAATGTTGGTCAACAACAATAGAGTACCATTTTCATCATATGGATTCAGTTCACTGTGCACTCCAGTCAAATGAGGAAGTGAAAAAGTTGGTTGTAACGTTAAACCCAGACGAAAATTTTTGTTGATCAGTCATCCTCCAACGATGTCACTGGATGAGTTTGTATCTCCTCCTCGGGTGCCAGTCATGGACCCTCTTGCATCTCCTACATCATCCACTGCGACACAAAGCAGGACTTTCATCAGATTGCCTTTCATAAAGAAGGTTTCTTTGCGGCCACGAGTGTATTTATGATATCCAAATGGGTGTTTTTGCAGCAATAAGTCGTTATTTGTAGGAAACTGCTTTATTTTACAGATCTAGATTTCGGCAAGTGACTTGCCATTATCATTGCATACATTTTTTATGTTAGCATGTGCATTGTAGGAAACTGCTTTATTTTACAGATCTAGATTTCGGCAAGTGACTTGCCATTATCAATGCATACATTTTTATTTTAGCATGTGCGTTGTACCTCATAGATGGTCTGTAATACATTGTTAGATGTAATGCTATTGCCAATAAAGTGGTTTACAACATGTGAAAAACAAGTTGTAAACCACTTTACTGGCAATAGCATTACATCTAACTGTGGAAAAAATGTATTAGAGACCATCTACGAGGTACAATGCACATGCATAACATACTAACATAAAAAATGTATGCATTGATAATGGCAAGTCACTTGCCGAACACCCATTTGGGTAACAAAGCAGGGCTGCTGCCCTGGTTCCATCCATGGCTGGCTGGCTGATTTGGATGAACTGCCTTAAAAGTGGAACACTGTGGTCACAACTAGATGTCACAGATGCCATCTTTGCATGGTCTGCATGCTCCATACACCAAGATCATCTTTGCATATGTGTGTCAGACCAAACACCGCACCCCACACTTCAACCACCAGCAATTGCCAGGCTATGTCCTATGCTATGGACTTGATCTACTTGTCACAGAGCTGCCTCTGGAGTCTGATCCAGGTCAGCCACCCACACGAGGAAGACCATCAGAGCTCCCTCTTCTCCAGATGCTGCCACCAGTCCTACTGCAGCCATCTCTGCTGTAGTCATCAATGCCTGTGAAGCTGCCAACCCCTGGGCATCTTCATTACCACCAGAACCCAACACCGAGATGGCCTACCACGGAAGTGTGGGTATCTAGTCTGACCCTGTACTAAACATTTATGTTACTATGTACTGGTAGTAGCATACTGCCCGAGACAATTTCTGACGAAGTCCAACGGAGAAGAAGAGGTGAAACTCTTTAGAGTTCGTTACCCCCCCCCCCCCTCCCCAAGAGGAGAGGAATACAATAATGAGTAATGTGCATAAGTGCAATCCAGAAGGTCTTGTACACTGCCAATGGTTCCACTGTTCCTCACAGGAGGTATCACAAATAACAGCTGTCAGTGACACTGTAACTGACAGTTTGCTTACAAATAGGCATTTTTGTGTGTTGTTTTCAAAGGGTACTGGCTGTGATGTTATCTTATGTGACTCATGCTCTATGCTAAGTTCTCGTCTTTGGTGGTCACACTGCTAGTGGGAGATTATTTTACATTGCATCACATACTATCAGTATGATTACTTTAGATGGCAAAGACCGACAGCCCAAGAGAAGGCATAGCATTTACGTGAGGTACGGTTCATTATGACTATTACCGAAACAAATCCGAATACCGAATCTTAAACAAAACATGTGCCGAATACTGAACCCAAATCGAATATTCTGAATCTCAAACCCAAATAATCTATCAACTCAACTACATGTATTTAAAAAGAATTATAACTCTATCACATCCAGTGATGAAGATAAAGCCTTCTGGGGTGAATCCCAAATGATAATATTAACAGTAAAATTTAAGAAGTTAAAATTTCACTTAGATTTTTATTTTCAAACGTACCCTTAAAAGAAATTTGAATGAAACATTTCGATATATATGTTTGTTTAAAGATAATAAGAAACTTTCTTCACTCTGTTACAAAATGTTTCATATTGTGAAATGAAAAACAATGAAAGGAAAGGATTACCCCCCCCCCCCCCCCCCCCCCAAAAGGCGAAGACTCAAAAATAAAACCTGAGAAGATGAGAAGATATTTTGGAAGTTAAAAATTGATTCTTAAAAATATGATGTGTAAATGTTAAATAATATTATAGTGACATATCAGTTATTCCATAAGTGATGGACAGGACATTCAGACAGAGAGAAATCCACGTTTATTCAACATGTGTGTACTTGTTATTGCCATGAAAACATTTCAGAACTGTGAAAAGTACTTAACGCACAGATTGCACATTCCGGAAGGTTAAGCATGGGTATTCTTTAGATTCATTTATTCTTACAAACATTTAAGATCACGTAACTTGTCTGCACAAAATTTTTATTCATAGAAAATTTAAAAATCAGTCCTAGAAGTCAGTTGCCATACTTCATTTCTAACTATTCCCGTTCAGCATGAAAATAATACAAATGTAAACATTAATGTGATACGTATTTTTCCGCGTTTGCCGTTGTCTTATGGGTTTGTTAGGGGGACAGAATTTAAATGTGGTAACAGCTAACACTGAAGATTACATGGCATAATGTTTACATTTGTACTATTCCTATGGCGAAAAGAGTGCAGAATTCACAAATCATGGTTCACAGGAACAATTCCTTGCCCCTAGTAGAAAAAGACCTAAGTTGTAGTATGAAGGCTGTGGTTGTAGCGTCAGGCGTATTGACGCAACACAGGCTTGCCAGTCGGCTTTACATAGTAGCTTTTAGATAAGACTTCAGATGTACGGCTATTTTATGAAACTAAATGTTTATAACAACAATTAGATATCGGTACGGTAATTCTAAATCACGAAATCCCCTGTTACACAATTCCTTTGTACGAGAGATGATGCTCTGTAGTATGATCTAGTATATTCGACCTCAAACATTTTTAAATGCCTGTTACGCAATCTGAATTGACACCCACTTCCAGGTATCATCATTCCATTGGCACACTTGCCCGTTTTACATGAAACGTTGCTGTCAGTTGTCTGTCACTTTTCTAAAGGCAGTCAGTGTACATGTGTTTAAGCTTGACCTTAAACGATTTGTTGAAACAAACGTCAAGTGGTTGCTGAATTGACATCATCCCACCTGGATGGTGCACCATTAGAACTTTTCTTTCCACATAATAAATAACTTTCTTCTTGAAAACATAGTGCTTCATTACAGTTCACATATCCCAGCACTTCACAAAATTCGACGAAACAATACGGGAAATCAGAATGAGGGAAGAATCAAAGCCTTATGTATTGTTGGTATTCATGAAAAGAAATTTATTTTTATTGCTACTTATAACTGAAAGGCTTTATTTATTTATTTTTTTTATTTTTATTTATTTATTTATTTATTTACCAAGTATTTATATTTTCGCCTGCTAAGCAAGCCTGTGTAGACGGGGAAAGTTACTTGTGGCAGCCCCTAGCACCATTTATCAGAACTATTCAAAGTGAGGTGGTTTCGTTTTGTGACATCGCGCCTTTCAGCGGATGTATGAAAAATAAAGTAAATAACATAGACAAAAGTACACTGTTATGCAAAGTAAATTCCAACATTTGTAACTGAGGGTTTCCATTTAACACTTTGGATTCGGGATTCGGTAGTATTCGGCCATTATGCGCCGAATCTTGAATCCAAAGCCAGTGTGCTAGATTCAGCGAATAATGGATTCGGCCGAACCACTCGGACACAACCCTAATTATGACCTAATGGCTCTGGATCTTCTCCCCATTGTCAAAAGACCTTTTAGCTTCACATTTACTTAACAATTCATTAGCCAAGTTACTTTCCCAGTAAGTGTTTCTGCATCAGTGCAGTGACACGACAAATCGCTACAAACGTGATCTTCTAACAACAATCTGCTGAGTGTGTAACCTCCTTTCGATTAAGTGAATGAATGGCTCTCACCATTGCCATTGATTATTGATGGCAGGATCTTAACCCTCTTCTATGAGCTATATCGTAAATCTAACATTTCCTTCCTATTAAAATTTCCCAAGCCTTAAACTAAGTTAAATACATTATGTACTAGCTTGCTTGCTTCTGGCATAAAAACACTTCCCACGAGCTCGTACAAATTACGTATTAGGATAGTTCCATATAACAGGCAATTGCGCAACTAGTAATTCCTTTAAACATGCTACTTTCAATTTCAAGCAGAAATAATTGTACAAATTGAGTACTAGAAAAAAGAACACTTCCTAAGTTTCATCTATGTTTCTAATGAAGTGCTGGAGCATCTTGTCGGAAAAAATTCCTCCTTTTTCCGGCATCATAAATTTGTCTAAGAATAGTATCAAAAGGGCATGTAGGCAAAGTTCAGGTTCTGAGCAGGTAATATACTCACTGGTTTATGTCGCCAATACAACATTGGTCAGAGTACAGTAGTAAATTTGGTCATCCCAGTGATAATAGCTGGTGTATGAAACTGTGTTACGTCTATGTCTCACTTCGTCCTGTTGATTAATAACCCACTACCTCAGAATTGTAATTTCTTTATGGCCATTGATTAACCCTTTTCATAACAACTGAAGATTTAGTTTGGTTTGAAAATACAGAGTAAGGCCTATGCTGTCCTCTTTTTCTGAAAATATGACTATGGTAATAGTTACCACCCCCTTACACACAACTAAACCAATCCCCCTCCCCCCCACCCCCCCCCCCCAAAAAAAAACTGCATATTTTTTTTCTCTGATCATTAATAGCTACCCTCATGAACCACAGCCTTTACTGATGTGGGGTGGATTGCGTGCCTCATCGACAGAGATAGCATTACCGTAGGTGCAATCACAGTGGAGGGGTAGCAGTCTTTTCAGTAGTTGCAGGGGCAACATTCTGGATGATCGACTAAGCTGGCCTTGTAACATCTGCTAGCTTGGCTTTGGCTTACAGTTTCTGTGAACAGCTGAAAGCAAGAGGAAACTACTGTTGTTAATTTTTCTGAAGACATGAAGCTCTAATGTAAGAATATATGATGATGGCATTCTCTTGGGTAAAATATTCCTGAGGTAAAATACTCCCCCATTTGGATATCCGGTTGGGGACTACTCAGGAGATTACTATCATCAACAAAAAGAAAACAGGCTTTCTATTGATCGGGGCAAGGATTGTTTTATTCCTTAACTGAGTAGCTAAGTTAGGGGGGGGGGGGGGGAAATCAGTTGGGGGTAATGCAGGTACGTTACTATGAACAGCACAGTGAACACATTAGCATAGAAAAGATAGCCATTAAGCCAACACCGACCACAGTAGTACAAGTTTATATGCCAACTAGCTCTGCCAATATGGAGATCGAAGAAATGTATGAGGAAATAAAAGAAATTATTCAGACAGTTAAAGGAGAGGTAAACTTGGTTGTGATGGGGGACTGGAACTTGGTAGTAGGACAGGGAAGAGAAGGAATTGTAGTAGGTGAATATGGACTGGGAAAAAGAACTGAAAGAGGAGATCGCCTAGAGAATTTTGTGCAGAGCACAATTTAATAATCACAAACACTTGGTTTAATCATCATGAAAGAAGGCTATATACGTGGAAGAGGCCAGGAGACAGTGGGAGATACCAGATTGACTTTACAATGGTAAGGTAAAGGTTTAGAAACCAGGTTTTAAACTCTAAGACATATCCACGGCCAGACCCGCTTCGTTAGTCGTGCGGTATGATGCACCGCTTTCTGGGATGGGGAGACATAACGGCACTGTTTCGAATCTGCCAGGTGGATTAACGAAGGGGTCAGAGAGCCTGGATATGGCTTTTAGGCGGTTTTCCACATTCCCCTAGTGGAATACCGGGCTGTTCCGCAGGACCCGCCTCAGTTACACGATTTGCAAACATTTCGTAACACTTTAACATTATATGCAGACATTTGGGGTACACATTTCCTCCCGGAGGGCATGGAGTGGTGGCAGCAAGGGCATCCGGCCACCCCGAAATTAGTAACACATGCCAGATCTGAATTTAACAAGGCTGACCTGACCCTGCATGTACAGGAACCGGGTCAAAGAGAAAAGAACATATCCAGGTGCAGATATACACTG
Source organism: Locusta migratoria (assembly GCA_026315105.1). Taxonomy (NCBI): domain Eukaryota; kingdom Metazoa; phylum Arthropoda; class Insecta; order Orthoptera; family Acrididae; genus Locusta; species Locusta migratoria. The sequence goes on from CM048745.1 coordinate 845,164,235, forward strand.
ACCATACCTGGTTATGAACTGTACATTAAAACTTAAGGTACTGCAAGAAGGTAGAAAATTAAGGAGACAGAATTTGGATAACTGAAGGATCCAGAGGTGGTTGAGAGTTTTAGAGGGAGCATTAGACAAGGGTCCTCTGAAACGGGGGAAGGTAATACAGTAGAAGAAGAATGGGTAGCTCAGAGAAAGAGAAAGAGAGAGAAAGAGAGAGAGAGAGAGAGAGAGAGAGAGAGAGAGAGAGAGAGAGAGAGAGTAGTAAAGGCTGCAAAGGATCATATAGGCAGAAGGACAAGGCCTAATAGAAATCCTTGGATAACACAGGAGACACTGAACTTAATTGATGAAAGGAGAAAATATAAAAATGCATAGAGTGGAGCAGGTGAAAGGGGGTACAGATGTCTGAAAAATGAGGCTGACAGGATGTGCAGACTAAGCAGGAGGGGCCTGAGGAGAAATGCAAGACCATAGAAGAATTTATAACCTGGGGTAAGACATATTGCCTACAGGAAATTAAGAGAGACCTTTGGAGACAAGAAAAGCATTAGTATGAATATCAAGAACTCAGATGGAACACCAGTACTAAGCAAAGAAGGGAAAGCTGAAAGGTGGAAGTAATATACACTCAGCCTGTACAAAGGAAATAAACTTTAAGGCAATATTCTAGAAATGGACGACGAAGTAGAGGAAGATGAGAAAGGAGATATAATACTGCGAGAAGAATTTGTCAGAGCACTAAAAGTTGTTGAGTGGAAACAAAGCCCCTGGAGTAGATAATGTACCATCTGAACTGTTATAATCGTTAGGACAGCCAGTCATCATAAAATTCTTCCACCCGGTATGCAAGAAGTATGAGATGGGGAAAATACCCTCACATGTCAAGAAGAATATAGTGATTCCAATTCCTAAGAAAGCAAGTGCAAACAAATGTGAAAATTACAGAACTATTAGTTTAATATGCCATGTTTGCAAAATTCACATTACCACTTATTTAGAATATAGGTTAAGGAAAGGGAAACATACATTTTTAGAATTTGTGGATCTGGAAAAAGCTTTTGACAATATTGAATGCAATACACTCTTTCAAATTCTGAAGGTAGAAGGGTAAAATATGGGGAACAAAGAGTTATATTCAACTTGTACAAAAACCAGACAGCAATTAATACAGTCAAAGGTCATGAAGCGTCACAATGGTTGGGAAGGGAGTAAGACAGGGTTATAGCGTTTCCCCAATGTCGACTACTCTGTACATTGAGCAAGCTGTGAAGGAATGCAAGGAGAAATTTGAAGAGGGAATAAAAGTCAAGGGAGAGGGTATAAATAGTAATTTTGTCAGAGACAGCAAAGGACCTGGAAGAACAATTAAATGGAATGGACAGTTCCTTGAAAGGAAGATATAAGAGTAAAACGAGGGTAATGGAATGTAGTGTCAGAAAATCAGGCGACGCTAAAGGTATTAGATTAGGTAATGAGACAATAAAGGTAGTAGATGAGTTTTGTCATTTGCATAGCGAAATAACTTCTGATGGTTGAAGTACAGATGATATTAAATGCAGAATAGTTATGGGAAGAAAAGCGTTTCTGAAGATGCGAAATTTGTTGACATCCAATATGAGTTTAAATGTTAGGAAGTCCTTTCTGAAAGCATTTGTTTGGAATGTAGCATTGTATGGGAGTGAAATGCAGACAATAGGTAGTTCAGACAAAAAGATGACAGAAGCTTTTGAGATGTGGTGCTATAGAAAATGACAAAGATTAGATGGATAGATCACATAACTAATGAGGAACTGGGAAGTAAAGAAGTTTGACATATCCTGACAGAGAAGAGATAGGTTGGTGTCAGACACATTCTGAGACATCAAGGTATCATCAACTTAGCATTAAAAGGAAGTGTGTGGGGTAAATATTGTAGAGGGAGCCCGAGGGACAAATACAGTAAGCAGGTACAAAGGATGTAAGTTGCTGTTAGTATTCTCAGATGAAGAGGCTTGTACAGGACAGGCTAGAATGGAGAGCTGCATCAAACCCATCTACGGACTGAAGACGACAACAATAACAACAACATTAGTTATTGCTCTGACTGGACAGATAGTGATCTTTTCCCTAATACCAATGTTCAGATCAAATACTGACCCAAGCATGTGAGCCTCTGTGCATTTCACGACCAGTAATACTTTCCGAGTCTGTAACTGTACCCATTTATTGATCGTGGTCCACTTAATCTAATATGGATGTATTGTAAAAGACTGATACCATACATTTTCACTTACTAATGGAATTGTATTGCAATATATATTGAAGCTTGGTCAGTGTTAACTCCAATACTAGATACGCAATAAAATAATGTAACAAACTCTTCAGTTACTGGTTAATAATATTTATGTGGTTATCATAAGCACTTGAAATTATTGAAGCAATGAACTCATTTACACATGGGTAGTGTGATGTATTATTTCTTACAATGTCTTCATTTTGATTCTCGCATCCTCTACCTCATTCAATATTATCCACTTAATTTAGCGATCAGCATTATCTCATCCCATGCAAAACTGTATCTTTTCCATGTCAGCATTGAATGTATTGATGGTGATTCTAGTGTTCTGCTGTTAGCTTATGCACAGTTCTAGTAGCATTCAGTAAAAGTTGCTACATAACGTAACGTATCTGTGTTGTGTGCCAATTGACACTTCTCTTTGTTCTGCTATGCCCTGCAGGTATCTCATCATGTTGTTCGAACTTATTACATTCTCACTACCTGCTGTTCTAAATATTCTTTAACAATTTACCACCTGCATCTACCCATAATCTTTTCTTCCATACTAGTGTACATAGAATAATTCCTATTACCTGCCTTTTTAATGTTTTTATTATTATTATTATTATTTTCTTTTTATTATAAATTCTGGTACTCACTCTCCACTTATCTCAATAACCCATGGTTTACTAGTTCATCATGCAATTCAACAAACATGGTCTGCAGTCAGTTTAATTTCTCACCTCCCACATGCTGAATGCCAATTGTCCATGTGTGACTCTTGATTAGCACAGACAGTTGGCTTGAGAACAGACTCCCAGTGTTAAAGGATTGGCTGTGAATTGCACCGCTACCACAAAAGAGTAGTACCATGCCCAATACAACCTCTATGGTCATCATCCTTGGTACACCACCTAAGAGAAAAGGAATTATTGTCAAACTCCTCCCTCCTTGGATCAGTGTTTAACCCTAACAATACAAGTAAATAATGTTAACCCTTAATACACCACTCAAAAATACTTTAAAAAGACAAAAAGGAAGTGTAATATGTAGAGTACCCCTTGCTAATCTTTTGAGCTAAGCATATATGGTACATTATGTACTTCTTGTTTACAAATATTTCTTCTCATTAGGTTAAGTGCGGGAAAATGCGGCAATGTGCTGTATTCACCCTTCAAAAGCTTGATTCGACTGACTTACACCACTGATACCTTGGTTGGGAGTTGGAGCTTCACAATTATCTGTAGTCATCCTGATGACTTGATATTCCCTTATGAACTACTTTGTTTCCCTCTTCATAGTAGATTGGTTCACTAGGCACACCCACTGTCTCACTTCTTTTAGCCATTTCACAAATTGCATTACCAATTCCTGTCAGTTTCTAAAACTTGGGTCAAATCATGTCAAAACATGAAAGCATCTTCCTCCCATGCACTACTTCATATGGCAAAAAACAAGTAAGTGAAAATTATAAGTGCTTACTATAAAACTTAAATAGGCATCCCCGTTACCATGCTGATTAGTGACAAAACAACTTTGCATCCTCTATATGGTAGAATGAACTCTTGTCATTCTATCATTTTTGGATTGTGTGGACTATACTAATAAGCAACATATTAATTCATAACAAATGGTATAACTGTTGCATTAAGTCAGATATTACTTTAACTCCTTGTTCTTAATAACATTCATATATGCCAAACTTTAACAACCACAGTCATTATCAGACATCTTGAAAAGTGAGTATTTAATTACCAGCTAAAGTTGTGTTAACTCTGACTGCTGTGGACGTCTATAGACACGGCTCTGCGGCCTTCCCCCAGTGCTGTGCACACCTACCGACACTGCTCCGCGCAGCTGCTACTTTCCGTCTGTGCTGTTGTCGCTTTCAGACGCACCGAGCGTCTGCTTCTTGTGTGCTGTGAATGTCTCCAAACACAAAGCTTTATTTACACATTGTTTCAGGAGCTGTTCAGAGTTTTGGCCAAATATTCCGAACGTGCATCTGCGCTTACTGGTGCGGTCCTTCATTGTAGATCTACGTTTCGAATTTTGTGTTTTTGTGATTGTTAGTTTCTCCGTTTTTCTACGAGATGTTTTTTGGACTAACATTTTCTGGCTCAATATGGCTCTCACAACTATTTTCTTTATTATTTTTAAGAGAAAGCACATAGTTGTAGTAGATGGTCAAATTTTATTCATTTAACAAAATATTGCCCCAGATATAATACCTCAAAGTCGCCGGAAATTCACACTCAATCTGCACAACTTTGCACATGAAGTCAAAACAGTTTATTACTTAGAATTTCCAAACTTCACCAACGTTCATAGACAACATGTGTGAATGTTCATATAAAATTTCTTCGAAATCTGTGATGGTCGAGCAGGAAAATGTTCTGAAAATAGCGACTGTGAAGTAGTTCAGTAAAGAGCACACTTTAGTGACATATTTGACTAGAAAGAAAACGATTTCTAACTGTTAAACCACGACTGATGACTCAACTAGATGTTCATCATACTTTTAGTCCATTAGATATAAGATGCCGAACTTAAAGAGATTTTGTTTGGCACAGATTTTTGCTGGCGACTTTCCTAACAATTTATTGCTGAATATAGCTCACAAAATTATTTTCTTTATTATTCTTAAGAGAACATGTGTAGTTGTACCACTGGTCAAATTGCATTTATTGTAAGAAAATATTGCCAGAGATAGAACAACTCAAAGTAGATAAATTCATGATTACTCAGCACAACTTTGCACATGAAGACAATTACGTCACTATATCTGATCCAGTATTAGTCGAGAATTGCCAAACTTTATTAATATTCGTAGACGACTTATGTAAATGTTCACATAAAAAAAAAAAGAAAATTCTTCGAAATCTGTATTTATCGAGCAGCAAAACGTTTCGTAAGCAGGCAATTTGACGTGGAATGGCCAATAAGCAGTTTCAATGCACATAATATCTGCGCAGTAATACTTCTGCAGATTCAAAGCCATGGAAAAAGTGTCTGGATACATTGTGTGCCTGGGATCTGACTCAGAAGGCCAGACAGCCGCGACCGCCCTTGGCTGCAGGATATTCAGCATAGGGCAAGATTGGCCGATCACCTGGCTCAGACGCCTGCAGCTTGCCGCGGGGACAGCAGTTAGCGCAGGTAACAGGATTAGGCGGCCGCAACGGCGCGCGCTACCCAACAGACCGGATGCTCGACGGCAGCAGCTAAAGGGTTGAAAGAAGACATGAAGTTCTAACAGTGGAAATATTTGTCCAGCTTGGGGCAGTCTCTGAAATTATTCTTTCTGATGTGGACATGGAAAGCAGGTGAACAATGCTACTCGTACTCTTCCAATTTAATAATCTTCTGAAAGCTTATACTACCAATGTGTCATTGATTAACATTTAGTCTTAATCATAAAAATTCCTACCAACATTAGCATGTTTCTGATAACTGAGCATAAAAAAAAAACAATGGTGAGTTGCAGCTATTTGAGAAAGAGAGCAAGTAAGTTATATTATTATAGTGATCCTTGCAGTTGGAGTGATGTTCATTGTCCACCAAGTTCATATATATTGGACATATGCATGCGTGCATATGTAGAAGCTCCTTAAGAACAAGCATAGGTAGGCTGTGTTCCTGAGCGTGATTCCAAGTTTCGTGGAAACTAGATGAGTAGTGAATTAACCTAGCACAGTAAATTTCAAAGCTGTACATTTAAGCTACCACATCTATGCCTTACATTTAAGCTACCACATCTGTGTTGTGTTTAACATCCTCCAAACAAAAATAGCAAATGAATGCTTTAAGGCAGGCTGTTCCATCTTGGCTACTTGTCCTTGAGCAAGGGACTGCTTACTTGCTCAGAGGACACCGCTTCTCAGTCGTAAGTCACTGTTGCACCGGGCACACGGCTGCGGCGAGCGTACGTGCCAGTGAAGCAGCCAAGTGGGCTTTGATGTCACAAAAAACAGCCAGCTGCTACATTCCAAATCCCACAACAGAGAATTGTTTCTGAAATAGCTATAACTAAGCCTGCCAGTTTTCTCCATGGGAATACGGAACAGTGACACCAGGTGGATCCTCAGCAATATTATTAAGCCTTTTGTTATTATAATTAATGTAAACACACTGTGGTTCTGACTATTAATGATGTGGTTTCATGACTGGACTTGAATAAAACATGTTTTTGGTTGCATTATGTTACATTTTTAAATGTGTTTCACGGTAGTAATGATATAGTACTTCGTATCAGTGTGTAATGAATTTTCCCATTATTTTTTTTTTAATGAAGGGGTCATTGATTTCAGAAATAGTTCCTAAAAATCAAAAGAAGCCAGATTATGACTGACTGATTTATCACGCTGAACCGCATTCCAATTTCCACCATTTTCATTGTAAATGTGGCAATCGGAATTGTAGAGTGAATTTCATTTCCAAGATTTTGGTCTTTGAGAAAAGCAGGCAAAAATTTTTTTTTTAAGTTTAAGATCAAAGAAATGGTACACTTGAGTTTAGGCATAATATCTTAATTTTGGTAAATGAGTAACACACCACTTTAAATGCCAATAAATAGGGTAACCGTAAGTTGCCGGTCTGAAAAGTTTCAGCATGCGCTAAATAGGAGCAACAATAAGTGGCGTAACGGCCGATCAAGCATTTATCACAAGAAATGGCACAAATACTATGGTTTTCAATTTAGAAATACACTACAAGAAAATACGGATCCAATTTACTTCCTCGTAGAAATTATTGGGATGCGAGACACAAGCAAAAATAGGGGTGTCCTTTTTGCGCAGTAAGACTTTTGACATTAGACATTGTCTCTGTTAGTGAAGAGAGAAAGTTTTTTCTAAAGAATCAGGCACTGGGCTTTTGCTGTCATAAATTTTTGCTGTTGTCACAACTACCCATTGACGAAAACTAAGCGAGCATATCTGTTGACTTATGTCCATTGAGTAATGGCATATATGACCTCAGCTTGCCCCACCACTGCAACTCTGACCTGATGTAGTGAGCGTTTGTGTGCGCTCCTGCTCGTGGTGCAACCTGTTGAAACAGCCTGGCTTAAAGTGTCAAAAATAAGCATGTTCATGAGCTCTCATGCTCTTACATAGCAGCCGCCACTCTCTGCACAGTAAGACCTCATGCACTGCAAATTGAGGTTGTGTCTTCAATAACTGAGACTACCACTAGAATCCAACACAATGTTTGTTATAGTATACTATGTGTATGCAGTACTAATAATGTTTCAGGATGAACAAAACACTCCTGTCTGAATTTAACTCTTCCTCTTTTTTATACCGCTTGCACTGCTTCTTACTTCAACTTTCTCTTTCCTTATGCCTGAAGTACTCACAGTTATGACCTTTCTTCCTGCATCAACAACATTGTTACTCAAATGTGTAAATTCAATGTGTACCCCTGCAGCAATGTTGATATCTGAGTCTGTCACAAAGTGAAGCACAGCAGTTTCCTTGGGTCCCTCACAGACCTCAAGTAAAATTTCCATAAGGATACTGCTGGAGAAGAATCCAGAGCCCATTACTCAGTTTCTCTGAGTATGACTTAGTTCAGTACCAGGCCTTGTGTCAACTCATTTGTTTGCACATTCATTTTTATAATTGTACCAAAAAAAGCTTCAAAGTTTTGCTGACTTTCTGCACCAATCTATTCAACTTGCACTGTTCTGATTGTGATACCTCTGTCATACACCTTCTGCCAATTGTTCAAATGTTTGTGCTTCACTTAATGTCTCATGATTCATCACTAATGTTGTAGCCTTATCTGTCAGTCATAAACTGGCCATTCACAAATTTCTTTTCTCTGCCCAATTACTTAGACAAGCTGCAAATAGAACATTTTGTACAAAAAGTGTCGCATCCACTGCTGTTTTGCCAGAAAAGGGTGTAATAATAGTAGCCACTGTCAAAACTACAGAGGAGAATAGTTACAGTTATACCCCCCCCCCCCAGCCCCCCCCCATTTTTTACTCATTTGTAACTGGTTGCGCCTGCTGCATAGCTTCCAAAGCTTCTAATTGACTGAACAAATTCTTTTAGTTTAACTTCTGTTGAGCCCTATAGCCCAATAATAACTTTAACTGTTCTATCATAAGCTTTTATTCAGGTTTTATACATGGACTAGAAGAAAAAATTCCCAGATTTCCGGGGGAAATAATTTTTCATGGATGAATCGTGCTTTTTCTGTTATACTTGGCTTGGAACAGCAAAACTTAATTCTTTAAAAGTTTAATGTGTTATACACCAACAAACAACTTCCCAGTGTTAAAAGGCACTTACAATGTCTCCCCCCTTTTTGTCTTTCACCCTCCCTCCTCCTTCGTGACCTGTAGATGTTGGTAAGGGCACTACAGTTCATGAGAAGACCAATCAAGCATCAGGTGCAAACAACCATTGAGAATTATGTATTTTACTTCTACTTTGTAAATGAAATTAACGTATATTTCAGTTTTCTCATGACACAGATGTAATTTATAATAAGTTAGTTTATTATTTATTTTGTTTTGTAAAACACTTCGTATTTTTGTTCAAATAGATTATGATTTTTGTATATGTTGTTAAATGTTTGTAAATCTATCGGACCAAACTGCGTGGTCATCAGTCCGTAGCTTACAAACTAATTAAACCTAGGTAAACTAACCTAAGGACAAACACACACATCCATGCCCCAGGGAGGACTCGAACCTCCACGGCAAGCAACCGTGCGCTCCGCAGCGAGATGCTCTAGACCGCTCGGCTACTCCACCGCGGCGTATATGTTGTTAGGCAGTAACCCAATACAACAGCTTTAATTGCTTGTCAAATATATTTTTCTTGTTTGACTGATTTTTCCAGGGAAGCCAAAACAGTCTTGGTCCAACCCGCCACTGCCCGCATCGAAACTAAGTTTATTGTGCGGTATCGCTCCCTGTATATCTAGTAAAGCCAACCAATGCCCTTGAACAGTGCAAGGACTCCCTTTACCAGTTCTTTATTAGACAATTTCTTCGGGTCTGGTTGTCCCAAATGTTCTGTGCCTTTTACTCTCCAATGCAATGCATTCGAAGATTAAATGTGATGCAGTTTCATCACTGTCATCACAGAGCCTACATTTAGGGTCCTCTTCTGTTATTCCCATTGTATGTAGGTTTCTTTTTAAAATCCCATGGCCTGTCAGCAAGCCAACCATGAGTCTAATCTATCTCCTGTTCAGGCCCAGGATTGCAGAGCTTCTTTTAAAACATGGCTTTGGCATCATTACCTTGCCATGTTTTTGTTGATGGACTTTGGTCCAATATTCTACGTGCTGTCTTCTGAGCCATTTACGTAGCTCCACTTTGATCAATGCCTTGGTGATTGTCAGGACAGGTTCCGGTCCAATAAATGGAGTCTCTGCGCCCATCCTGGCTAATCTGTCGGCATGTTTGTTGCCACTGATCCCCGAGTGGCCAGGGACCCACAATAGGTTTACTCTATTGGTTTCCCATAGCTCCACCAGAACCCTGTGACATTCTGCAACAATTTTAGACCTTGTTGCAGGAGCTGCCAGTGATCTCAGGGCTGCCTGGCTGTCTGAATAGATATAAATGCTACGATATTTGTAGCACCTATGCAAATTCTCCTCCACACACACACACACACACACACACACACACACACACACACACACACACTGATTGCAGTGATTTCGGCCTGGAATACTGAGGCCAGTTTTCCTAGAGAGATGGTTTGCTGTTTTCTTTGATTTTATTTGTGTTGAGTAATTTTTTATGAATGAACCCAATAAAACGACAAAAATATGACCACAACAGATAATTATTTACGAACTCCTCTTTGGCCATCCTTATTTCCCATAACTATTTTTTCCATCATTGTATAAGTCGTAATCTATCTAAAGAACTAAAATAAATACGATAAACCAACCTTGAAGCTTAGTCTTTTTTAGCATGTGTTACCCTTTAAGTATATCAAAACAAACGTGCCAGCGAAATTTTTAATAATGGCATAAATCACTGGTCTTCAGAGCACTAAATTTCTGTAAGTCAATGGTCATAAAGTGTTGTTTTAAATGGGAGTCAAATAGTTAGAGATTTTTTTTTAAAATTATAGCACACTCACAATTCATATTGCGTAATATTAATTTGAAAGTAAAGCTTCTCCACTATTAGCAATTTATACCTGTGAACTGCTAGAAACATAAATGATGAAACATTACACTTATTGACAACAGTTTGTTTTGAAGTATTGCAGACTTTTTGTCCTGACTCCCACATTTTGATTTTGGCAGACGCTTGTAGAGTATGCACAAGGCTTTTTGTTGTTGTTGTAAATCATGCCACATTTCCCAAATAAAGTTTCAGTTTTGTGTTATGAACTTGTTTCTGCTTTATTGCTGCAGTATTATTCTGCAGTAGCAGGCTAAAATAAAGCTCCTACCAGCCAAAATTACAAAAAATATTAACTGGCAATGTTAACAATGAAAATTCCTGGATTTCAAATAATTCCCAGATCTCCCTGTGCGTATAACCCTGTTATTGATAAAAAATAAAGAAGGTTTGGCTTACTAGGCCAAAAGGAACTGGTTTGTTGATAAATAAATAAAACACACACACACACACACACACACACACACACACACACACCATGGCAGACATATGCAAAATGCAAAGTAGTTGGACAGATATGCCAGTCGAGACAGAGGCTCTGTCCAGAGATTGGAGGCAAAGATGTAGAAGCGAGGGCGAGAATTTGAAATTAAAGGAAGTTGAGACCTGGCAAGCATTGGGAAGAGAGAATATGCTGAAGGGCAAGTTCCCATCTCCGGAGTTCTGAAAGGTTGGTGTCGGTGGGAAGAATCCATATAACCAGGACGGTGTAACATTGCATCAAGATGTGCTGGCTGTGAACCAAGGCTTGCTTAGCCACAGGGTGATCGTCATTACCAACAAATACTGTCTGCCTGTGTCTATTCATGTGAATGGTCAGTTTGTTGCTGGTCAGTCCCACATAGAGGGCTTCATAGTGTAGGCATGTCAGCTGGTAGATCACGTGGGTGTTGTCGCAAGTGGCTATCGTGTACAACTTCCAGGTTACAGGACTGTAATAAGTGGTGTGGGAGGGTGCATAGGGCAGGTTTTACATGGGGGGGGGGCGGTTACATGGGTAATAGCCGGAGGATAGTGAAGGTGGTATGCAGATTTCATAGGGATGAATTAAGGTGGCAATGGGAAGACACACTTGACGGAGTGGGAAGGATGTCGTGAAGGATGGATCTAATTTCACAGCAGGATTTAAGGAAGTTATTGCGTCCAATGAACTAAATGATCGTGTTCCCTCCATTTTTTTGCGCAATTCACCACTATTTCTGGTTCCTCCGATTTCAGAGTTACACTTTAAACATCACAGGCGAACACTTATGTACACTGTTAGCCACAAATACAATAATAATCCCAGAAACGATGTATTTTCCTTTGGACTCAACGTACCATTGTCTTGCAGTTGAGGCATGTAGATTAACAGCTGTTACAATGCTTCTACATGGCTAATGATTGCCAAAGATCTGTGGCTAGCATCAGTGACATAATTTTGAAGGTCAATTTATAGGTGGCGAAGATCACTTCTAAGCAACAGTTTATAACATTCTTCTTTGGGCAAAAGGGTATAAGCCCAGAAATGTGTAAAATGAGAAAACAACTCTACAGAGGACAGTGACTATTTTATTTGAGAAAAAGGTTTTGTGCATTTGGGGTTAACGCACCCAGATGTAAATATAATTCAGGAAGAAGATATAAGTGACTTTATCCCCACAGTCATTCATTTTCTAATATAGGCAGAAGGGTATGTGTCTACATCTACCGTTTTGCACGAACTGAGATAACAGTTTCCCAGCGATGTATTATCCTTTCTACCTACAACAATCAGTGCTTCACCGTTAATTGGCGATTGCTGGCTTCACTGTTGTATTCTATAGTTACGACAATCCAGGAACATAGTGCAATGTAGCATTGTTGACAATGCAATTTTATATGGTGAAGGTGGTGTTCAGTGCAATTCAAGACATGCTATTTGCGAATTTGCCGTGGAAGTGTTACATAAATACAGTGTCTTATTCTTCAGTATTGTAAGCATATAAAGAATGATTAATGTTGTTGTGGTCCAGAGACTGGTTTGATGCAGCACTCCGCCCTATTTTATACTGAGCAAGTCTTTTCATCCCTTCATAAGAAAGGCAACCCACATCCATCTGAATCTGCTTACTATATATATTTGTCTGTTGGTCTCCCTCTGGGATTTTCCCCCATACATTTCCCTCCAATGCTAAATTTAATATTTCTTGGTGTCTTAAGAATGTTTCCTACCAATCGATCCCTTATTTTAGTCAATGTATGCCAGAAATTCCTTTTCTCCCCAATTCTGGTCAGTACCTCTTCATTAGTTATGAGATCCACCCACAATCTTCAGCATTCTTTTGTTAGACTACATTTCAAAAGCCTCTATCCTCTTCCTAGTCGCACTGTTTATAGTCAATGTTTCACTCTCATTCAAGGCAACACTTCACAAAAATGCCTTCAGAGAGTACTTCCTTATGCTTTAATATTCAATGTTAAATTTCTCTTTTTCAAAAACACTTTTCTTTCCATTGCCATTCTGCATTTTATATTCTCCGTACTGCAACCATCATGTGTTAGTTTACTGCCCAAGTAACAAAACTACTCTACCACCTTTATTGTTTCGTTACCTACTCTAATTTTTCAGCATTGTCTGATTTTCTAAGACGGCATTCCATTACCCTTGTTTTGCTCTTCTTAATGCTCATCTTATACACTCCTTTCAACACACTGTTCATTCCGTTCAACTGCTCTTCTAGGTCCTTTGCTGTCTCTGACAGAATTACAATGTCATCAGCAAAACACAATGTTTTTATTTCTATGATTATGGCTAGTGAAAGGGCTTCAAGTTGTTTCTTTGTGCATAATGGAAGATGACATCTTGGAAGAAGCAGAAACAAGCAAAGTCAATTCCAGAGGTGAGCTTTAATGTAACATAGGTCTGTTAATCACAGGGGGATCAGTATGACATACTGTATGTTATCTGTTCTGAATCAATATCTCAAAAAGGTTAAACATCAAAGGGAAAATGTATGAGTTAAAAGTGAACAGAAAAATGAGGTGAAACAGAGGGGATGCCTACACTAAAGTTATTACAACCCAAGCAATGTAAAGAACTGAGTGAATGTAGTTAAGTGCAGAGAGCATTTTGTGGGCAGAGAGAAGAAAATTTCGAGACTTTTGGAACATGGGTGATTAAATATGTGTGTGTGTGGTTTTTTTTTTTTTTGTTGTTGTTGCTAACAACATACAGAAAGAGTCGTAGATACTAATAAGCAGAAAATGAGATTCTTAATGCACAAGTATCACTTGTAGATCAGTTAGCAATTGTTTATTATTTGTAAAGCATGTTTGATGAGGACTCTTTATGTTAGTCACAAGTTTATAAGCATTGTTGTTTCAAAAATGCAGGTTCAAGCTTCAGTATTATTGATAAGGATACTGGAGGGAAACATCCACCTAAAAATGAACTTAATGATTCAAAAAGTGACCGAGATAGCCAGAACTGTTCTTGATAGCATCTATGAAAGCCGCTACCCGAGTAAAACTTCAACAAAAAAGTATTTCCAATCACATTCACTTTCAAAAATGTATTAAAAGTACATCTGCATGTTTGGCAAGTCAGAGCAGCCTGTAGATGTAGCAGTCTATCAGAAGATTTTTCACCATTTAATCATTTGTTTCAAGACACCAGGATATCTATCACAGATGTGATAAGCTTCATACAAAGATTTTTTTAATACTTCAGACAAATAAAAGTTGGAGTTTCAGACTACACTGACCATTCAGAAAGAACTGCACTTGTGGTATACTAGGTGAAAGCCAAGGACAGAGAAAGAGTTTAAGTGATAACAGTACCAAAGTTGTCATTTCTGACTAACAGCAGTGTCTGCCTATCTCTCAGTTCAGACGTTCTGTAGCCTTCTACAAACATCACCTGTGGACTTTTAATGAGGCTGTCCAGGATCTCAAGAAAGGACAAGCCTACTGTTACAAGTGAAGTGAAGACAAGGGTGGCCGAGGAGCTGATTAGGTAGCATCATGCTTGATGAATTATATAAATAGTTTGCCTTCAAACATCGGACAAATCATAATGTATTCAGATATGTGACAGTCAGAATACACACATGGTATTCACAGTCACCATGCTATAATTCATTATTAAACAAAAATATATTGTTAATTCCAACCTGAACTTTCCATTATTAGATTATTAAATAACATCCGTATTGGAAATTGTGGTGCTGCACAAGTCTCAAGTGCATGCCACGTACTTCTGCCACGCGCCTCCATGCAAGAAAGGCATGGTGTTCTTAAGACGTTGGCCACGAGCACCCTCTGTTGCAACCCCGCTCATGGACACCACTGAACTATATTGGTCACTTGGCAATAGAACATGCACTAGAACAGACTCATCAGTAGGCAGGTCTCTGCCTAGTTAACCTATGCCTCAGCATTACACTTAGTCTGCAGTAACGAAACTTGTAAAAGTTAACTATTACAATACTTCTATGAAATATATATCTTGTACTAATCTAGCTTAGTGTTTCTATTTTCTGCTTTCCCACTGGCTTGTCACCTCAGACTCTGTACCCAGACACGCGTGCTTCCTATTTCCCCGTGTCGGTCTCTCTCCACTCTGCCACCCACACCTAGGACAAACAGCAGCAACGAGACACTAAAGAAATTACCCACCACAAAATTTTAGTGATAACGTCACACACACATGAAGCACAAGACGTATTATTCACTAATTGAACACTAGAAGAAAAGTCTGAAGTTCCCATTTTTCACCCACATGATTTGGTCCAACTTTTAAGACAAACAGGAAATAAGAAGCCAGACTGCCTGAAAACAGTAAAATTGTGGTTGCACTTGGCTGCTGACAGATGCGTGCCGATGGGTAAACTGTGACAAAATGTACTCTTTCCTGTCACTATGTAGGCTTTCCTGGCGTAAAAATTGATGATATGCTTATCGGGTTTCCTGCAGGACAAAGATATCACCTGGACACAACATTTCAGCGGTCATCAGTCTATCGTCCTCAGGTGAGTCCGCAGCTTGACCAACTCGCCAGGACTGAGTGCAACCAAGAGCGGGACAGAAGGACACAAGCGCCTGCTAGAAGAATTGACAGTTCTGCCCTCTGCCATAAAGTGCTCCAGAGGTGGCAGTCGGCACCAACAATAAACCGCGATTCAGTATTGTTATGTGCTGGCCAAATGGAAGTCCACAGTTCTTTTTTTTTTTTTTTTTTTTTTTTTTTTTTTTTTTTTTTTTTTTTTTTTTTTGTCAAATAAAACAGGGTCCCAGATTTCACTTAAAGTAAAATCCTTTTATCTATTTACAATATTGTCAGAAAGACAAATTTTGATCAACTCCCCCAAAATAGTGTCTCAATAGCGAGACGCAGAGGCAACCATCCGTGTCTCATCATACTCCACCCCATGTCCCTTAACAAGACAGTGCTCTGCCATTGCAGAGTTCCTTGGCTGAAGCAATCATGTGCGTAGGTTGCAGAATGACTCAACCGAGAGGATTAAAAGGGAGATGCTTTCACTGCTGAAGAAGAGTTCCTTACCCCAAGATGAGATCAACAAAACTTCACCCTGAGATTGTACACTCTATCCAAGGTACACAACAGGGTTGAGATCCCATTTAGACCCTTGTTGAGTAATTTGGGCATACCCACTTATATCCTGGCCAAGTATCTGGTGTCAGCTTCGAGCCCTCAAGGCGGTAAATGTGAACATCATACCATATTTGTGCGCGTGAATATAGGCCTCACTTAAAACATTTGACACGAGACTATACAAAAAAAAAAAAAAAAAAAAAAATAAAAAAAATAAAAAAAATGGAAATCCTCTGGTATAATGAAACTATTAAACTTTCTCGTAATCAGAAACACAATGTTAATAAAATCATGTTCTCTCTTCAAAAAATTCAAAACAAATCTGGAAAACTAAATCAACAAATAAGAAAGTTAGACGACAGGCCCAACGATAGCCATCCAGTGCTGCAAGTGACGGGAGGATGAACCAATGTGTGTTAATGGGCATTTCAAGTGTTGTATAGTGTAGACGAAATATCAACTTTTTCGGAGTTTAGTATGAGAGAATAGATCTTTTCGTGTGTGTGTGTGTGTGTGTGTGTGTGTGTGTGTGTGTGAGAGAGAGAGAGAGAGAGAGAGAGAGAGAGAGAGAGAGAGAGAGAGAGAGAGAGAGAGAGAATGTTTTGACTTTCCAGTGACCGTGGGAAAAGAACTTACTATGCCCAGTCACAGTAAGGAACATGGAAAGTGAGAAGTTGGACAGATTTGACGATGATGAAAACGTTCATCAGTAATGTGTACGAGAGAGCAAACTATTAAGTTGTTTGAACAGTAGTTGGGCATTTTTAAGGCAAAAATTTAACATCCCGATGTAGAAAAAGATTTGCTTGACTTCGTATTTCAAAACAGAAGAACAGATGATTCAGTTACAAGACTGCAAAATACTCTCGAGTTCCATGTACATCTGTAACCATATGGACCCTTAAACTAACTAACTTTGTCTTAGGGGATGACTTATTCCTGCTACTTTTGGCTCGCTGCTATCCATACATGTATACATTTATTTGTAAAACTAAACTTTCAATTTCAAAGTCAGGAATGTTTAACTAGGGTGGCATCTACCAAACAACTGACTACAACATGAGGTTTGTGTTTTTACTAAAATTGTTTATTTCCCAATGCATGATTTTGTCTGGCGAGAACCACTAAGTCCGTTAGACTATCTGGTATGACTAGCTCGAGCCCCCAATATTGCTAACATAATAGCTATATGAATGTTTAATCATTTGGATAATGTTGCTAAAATGATTGCTATTATAGTTCGTTGTTCTATCCAAAGCACCCAAGTCAGAATGCAATGAAAAAGTCCGAGTTGCGATAACTGTTTCAAAAATCAAAGCCTACATACGTCCGAAATATTTCAGAGTCCAGTGCGGCGGATTTTGCAGCTATGTTCATCACCTATCATCTCACTGTATTTCATTGCACTCGAAACACACGTCTGCCATCAAGACTAAACTGCCGTCGACTGATGCTGGGCTGCTTGTAACACCCCCTTATATACAATCTGCGGGATCTTTCTAGTAATACGGCCCCCTGAGATCTAGTGGCTCTCCCAGTACTGTACAAAACTTTTTAAATAATAATTGAAACGTTGATATGACAGTATCGTTGGATCCACGCTAAGATTCTAATGCAAATACATACTTTATTTTCCAACACTAATAATACCCACAAAATCTTAAGTTTAAACAAATGAGTACCTGTAGCACAACAAATAAGTCCTCTGGTCATCTTTTGTTTAATTTTTTCAGGTAGATTTTCCAGGCCTCTTTCAAATGCACTGTTCTGAACCACTGAGCTCATAAATTAAAACAAATTACAATTGATAAACAAATTAATTTAGTTTACACAAAGACAACATATTAAAATAAACAAAAATAATATATTCTAAACAGGTTATAACGCGTGTTTACGACACCTGCAACTTATCACTGCCTCGCTGTTTGTGTATTGGTCTTGTATTAATTGTTATTAACATATCACTATTGTTCCTTCTTAAAAGTGATTTATTATGCACAATATAAATGTTGCAGATAATATAGTTATACAAAACATTGCATCTTGACGAGACCTTTCATTTGAGCCCTCTCATCATTACTGTAGTTCAATTAGTTTAGTGTTTGGATTTTTCCAATTGAATAAATATTAGTTTTCTGAGTAACTTTAGATATAAAATTAATATAAATGATGTCAATACACCATCTGAATCAATTTGTTCTCTTCTTTCATTTGCCACTATGTGTGTGCTAATCGGTAACAGTGTCAGCACAGTATCTAAAAATAGAGACAATGCTGTTTTTCGATGGGAAAAATGGCAGTTGGAACCTGATGTCACATCCACCAGTGGGCTTTCCATTTGCACGCAGCCTGCCAAAGTAGAGCAGGACATCCCACCACCTCGCCACAGCCCTGGCTTACCTCCTTGCGGCGGCCAATTGCCCGTTCACTCGTCGCAACATTCGACACACTC
Organism: Locusta migratoria; assembly: GCA_026315105.1. Classification (NCBI taxonomy): domain Eukaryota; kingdom Metazoa; phylum Arthropoda; class Insecta; order Orthoptera; family Acrididae; genus Locusta; species Locusta migratoria. The sequence continues at coordinate 845,182,680 of CM048745.1, forward strand.
CACAGTAAAACCAGTGCCAGGTGGTGTTGCACGTTGTTGTAACGTCACACATCGTTTCATGGAAATTATCTCAAAGTGAAAGCAGTGAATCTGGTTGTGTTAAAATACATTATTTTAAAATATACCATATGAACTCAGTATTAGCTACTCAAATCAACTGTTCTGCCATCTTAACCTCTCATCGCCCTTGTGGCAGACGTTACCAACATCACTGCAAGAACTGTCGCGACACACACTAAACTTTTATCGCGAAGATTACTTTCATTGACCATGTCATATTACAATCATTTCTGTACATAGGAAGAGTGTGTGTTATGTACTGATTTTGCTTAAGGCCGTACAGACAGATTAAATGCAGATGACTTATGGTTGGCTGCGGTACAGGATGACACACATCAATTCGTATCGAAACATCGACTTTCACAAATTGCTGCGCTGTTTGTGTGAACGTGTACAAAAACATAGATGCAGTTTTTGAAGACTATCTAGTTCATTACATTTCCCAAAGCAAACTAATGTGATCATAATTTTAGAAACCAGAGGATTACGAGAAAAGAGGAAAGGGTGGTGGGGGTGGATGGAATCTCTGTTATAGGCCGCACCACGATTTTGCAAGCCATATTTGGAAGGGGGGGGGGTTTATCCTCCTCAGTCCTGTCAATTTTTTCAATATTTTTGCATTTGTTTGTATTTTATGATAAATAATATTACAAAAAAAGGCCTGAAAAATATTTTAAAAAATCCCTGACTCTTTTATTATCTACAAAAACCTCATGTCCCCAAGAGGGGACACCATGACACTAGGTAAATATTAATATTAATAAATATTAATATCTATGATATTAATAGTATAGGCTGATTTTACACTAACAAAGAGTTTCGTGGAAATTTGAGTGCTCACACAGCCAACAAACCGCCTTTCCACTCTGTCAGCCATTTCAGCACTGCTGCAAAGTGAACAAATGGCATGGTAGTGATTTTCAGTTCCAAGATGGGGTGTGGCCTTCCATTTGTGTGTTGAGATGCCTAACACTGCGACCAACATTTGAGTATTGTCACCAGATTTATTTTGCTTTATGTCTCCTACAGGGGACGCAGGGACTGAAGGTTATATTTGAGCAAATACAGTATTTCCAATTCTACAGTTTTTATTCGGTGGCTGAAGTCTTCGATTCTGAGTCCCTCTGGCTTGCTGGTCAGCTACGATGAAGAGTCGTTGTTTTGCCTGGGTTCCTGTGAAAGAATCCTTGCAATTAATTGCTGAAATTCACGACAAGGAGACGACGGAGCTTTGCCACCATGTGTTGACGTCAACATACTTTTTATTTAATGACCATTAGTTTGAACAAACTGATGGAGTGGTTATGGGGAGTCCATTATCCCCCATAAGTGCCAATTTATTTATGGAAGATTTTGAGGACACAGCGCTGAAAGGTCTTTTTTAAAACCCCCATGTTTCTGGGTCATTTTAGTTGTCTTCATCCCAAAATGAGGTTCACGATGGAGTTTGAGAGGGGCAGAAAGCTTCCATTTTTAGATGTCATGGTGTACAGAAAGGTTGATGGAACACTGGGACATAGTGTTTAAAGGAAGCATATGGACATGGAGCGCTACTCGCATGCAACAAGTTATCATCCTCCATATCAACATTCTGGTGTCCTGCGTACACTGAGCTTTTGCCATTTCAGACACAGGGTCTTGACTAAAGAGCTGGACCATATGACAGTGGTATTCAAGCAGAATGGTTACTGACCAACAGATCTGCCACACTTTCAAAGTTGGACTGTTGCAGAAACCACAAGGTGAAACTTGCAAATCGCTGGCTTATCTACCTTTTGCTGGAAGCATTTCTTCAAAAAGTAGAAAGATCTTTGAAAAGACAAGAAATTCAATGCATTTCTAGTCTATCAGCCAAGGTTAGAACTAGGGTTGTGTCCGAGTGGTTCGGCCGAATCCAGATTCGCCGAATCTAGCACACTGGGTTTGGATTCAAGATTCGATGCATAATGGCCGAATACTACCGAATCACGAATCCAAAGTTTATATGGAAACAATGCGCGTTCGTTTGCGTTATTTACATTATTGTTTCATATATCTGCTGCAAGACGTAAGTCATAAAACGGGGTTAAATCGAGTACAAAACGAACGAAGTTCTGAAAATTGGCACTAGGAGCCGCCACATGTAAGTTTTCCGCTTGGTTTTCCGTCTCGTCTACACACACCCCCGTTTACATGGGCTCCCAAAACTGGATTTCGTAAACCGATTTCCCAATTCCGCTTTTGGTTGGTCATGTAAACACTCCAAAAGCGAAAAAAGGTTTACGAAAAATCGGTTTTCTTCTTCCGGAAGATATGTTACATGTAAACGTAGTGATTGGCTTGCTTCATAGGCGCCAATGTAAGTAAATACTGGCGCAAAAACGTTTGTACTCGTTAAAAAAAAAAAGGAAGTAGAGTCTAATTTCCACTTTATTTTCGACTATTGAATTTTAACACACTATTCAACGAAGGAAAAAGAACTTAAGTATTGCTCAACTTCAAATGTAGCAGTCACGATGGTAACAGGTAATTTCCTAGGAACCGTATACATCGAATGAAACGGCAATACAATCGATATATATCAGACATTCAACTCTCGCTCCGCTAGCAGTAGCAAGAAACTTTATTTTTTCGCTTTAAAATAGATGTCGATGTTTTGACATGTTTCAGTTCCCAGCACGTTACCACATTAAGTTAGCCCAAAACATACAATGTAAAGTTGATTTTGGCAATCAATAACATTTAGTGTTGTTGTTTCTTCAATTACAGTATTATATTATGACTTTCTACGTAACACGTCGCCACTCGAACCTCACTTTCAACATGGAGTACTGGAAAAAGCGAATTGACGTGACGGACGGTGTGAATACAACTTGATGTGACGGATCCGTGACATGACGTGACGGACAGTGTGAATCAGCTTTAATTCATTGTCAATGGACTTTTCAGTCAAAGCTATGGTCGTTAGACTAACTATAGGTACCAGTATTCGAACAAGCAAATGTTATGATTTTTACGAATATGTCATGATTTTAAAGGATGTGGCAAGGCAGGAACCTAAGAGTACAACTTGTTCACTCACAAGTTACATTGTACTCTTAGGTTCCTGACTAAACACATCCTTCAAAATCATGACATATTCGTAACAATCATAACATTCGCTTCTTCGATACCTATCGCACAGAAACACTATCCAATATATATCGATCGCACTGCCGCTTCATTCGGTGTACACGGCTCCTAGGACATCACCTACGATTCTTGCACGAGTTGCCTCATTCTAATTTCGAGTATTCTTTTGTCGAATTTTGTGAAGTGCTGGGGTATGTGAACCTTAGAGAAGCACTAGGATTTCAAGAAGAAAGTTATTTAATACCGTATGTGGAAAAAAAAAAGTTCTAATTGTGCGCCATTCAGACGGGATAACATCAATTCAACAAACATCTGATGTCTGTTTCAATAAATCCGGTTAAATTGTATGACGCTTCTCGCCGGACTGCAGTGGTTATGTTGGCACCAATGGTAATGACGGCAACTGAGATGACCAATAAGTGTTTTTTTCGTGACAACTTCAATCAAAACAAAAATTATTTTTTTTCTGAACGGACAAGGGTACATACAAGTACCTTTCAACCATAGAGCAGGTACAGTAGTAATTTAACTGCGAGTGAAACGAGCAGCAATAACACTCTGTACCTCGTGAAAAACATTAACGCAATTCCACACTTCATTAGGTAAAAATTTTACGACGTTTCTCGCTGGGCTTCAGTTCTTATGTTGGCAACAGATGAACAATGAAGTGTACAATTGCGTTAATATTTTTCACGAGGTACAGAGTAAGTGTTATTGCTGCTCGTTTCAGTCGCAGCTAAATTAATACTGTACCTGCTCTATGGTTGACAGGTTCTTGTATGTACCCTTCCCCGTTCAGAAAATAATAATTTTTGTTTCAATTGAAGTAGCCACGAAAAAACATTTATTGGTCATCTGAGTTGCCGTCATTACCATTGGTGCCAACATAACCACTGCGGCCCGGCGACAAGCGTCGTACAATTTAACCAACAAAATAAATTAGCTTTTGATGTATAATAAATTTTATAACGGCTTATATAAGTGACTATAAAATCATTAAACATTTACACATCCTATTTTTTTAAGAACCTATTTTTCAAACTTCCAAAATATCTACTCACATTTTCAGGTTTTATTTTGATTCTTCACCTTTGAAAAAGGGGGGGAAAAGTAATTATTTCCTTTGTAAGACTTCATTATGCAATTATTTTTTATTTCATCAAAATGAAACAGTTGGTAATAGAGTGAAGAAAGTTTCTTATTATCTTTTAGAGCATCTAAACAACATATATCTCAAAATGTTTCATAAAAATTTCTTTTAAGAGGATAAGGGGGTATTAAAAAATTCTTAAAATTTAAAATAAAAACCCAAATGAAATTTTAATTTCTTAAATTTTACTGTAATATTGTCATTTGAGATCCATCGCAGAAGGCTTTATCTACATCACTGGCTGTGATAGGGTAGTAATTCTTTTTAAATACAGATACTTGAGTTGACAAATTATTTGGATTCAAGATTCGATTCGGGTTCGGGATTCAGCGAATGTTATATTTAAGATTCGGTATTCGGATTCGATTCGGTAAAATTGGGATTCGACCCATCCCTAGTTAGAACACTCCTGGGCTGAGTAAAGGATGACTTAGGATTGAGGAAACCCGGTGTATACAAAATTCCTTGTCACTGTGGGAAAGTTTTCATCAATCAGACAATTCAAACAATTCAAGTTTGATGTACTGAATGGCGCACAAGACTGCTTTAGCCAGAGAAATCTGGTGGCAGAGCACTGTCTTACCGAAAGACATAGAATGAAGTGTGACGAGACATAAATGGTTGCATCTTCGTCTCGCTATTGGGACTGTGTTTTAAAAAGAGTCAACCAATATCTGTCTTTCTGCCAATATTATAAAAACATACAAGGCTTTTCCCTTAAGTAAAATGTGGAAACACGTGTTATTTGACATAAAAACGGTCTTTCATTCGGCCCACAGATAACAGTATTGAATAGCAATTTATTGATTGCACCAAATTCCAGCACTGGAGAACTTTATGGCAGAGGGCAGAACAGTCTATTCATCTTGTGTCCTACCACAGCGGATATGGGCGATTTTCTTGTAACGGGCTAAAATAAGATACCTAATTCATGATTTCTTCAGAGTTACTTTCCTTTCAATTTATGATGAAAATTACTCATAATACTGTTCTCTCTCGTTAAGAAAAGCATGCAACCTGGAAAGTAATGAGATTCCTCAAAAATTAATGTTTTCCTAGAGAGAGAGAGAGAGAGAGAAAAAAAAAAAAAAAAAAAAAAAAAAAAAAAAAAAAAAAAAAAAACCACAAAAAATTCTCATTTATGTAATGCACATGAAACCACTACCCCCATGAACCACAGACAATGCTGAGGTGAGGTGGCTTGCGAGCCTCAACGATACAAATAGCCGTACCGTAGGTACAACCAGAACGGAGGGGTATCTGTGGAGTGGCCAGACAAACGTGTGGTTCCTGAAGAGGGGCAGCAGCCTTTTCAGTAGTTACAGGGGCAATAGTCTGGATGATGGACTGAGCTGGCCTTGTTACATCAGCTAATGTGGCTTTGCCACATAGCTACTCCGAAATCTTGTATTAAGTTGTGATTTGCCGTACTAATTTTCCTGCTGTTGTGTGACTAGCGAGTGAATGTTATTGAATAGCACTTACATTAAACCTGTCACTTTTTTGTCTGTTTCGGACATATGCAAAGGAATGTAAAGGTCAATGTAATAGTTCCTGTATACTCTGTCAGAGGTGTATTTATTTTTAGTAGGTGCCTTCTAGGGATATAACAATTAGTTTTAAACGCTTCAGTTAAGCATCTGATTGAGATTTTCACTGTCAATTTGTGAAATACATTGCGGGGTAGGACCTCCCGTACTCCCCAAGTCTTGCTCCTTTATGGATAACTTCTTTTCAATCTTGGCATATCTGGATATAGTAGGGATTAGTGAAGTTCAGTGGAAAGAGGAACAGGATTTCTGGTCAAGCAAGTACAAGATTATAAGTACAAAATCAGATGGGGGTATTACAGGAGTAGATCTGATAATAAATGGGAAAATAGGAATGCGGGTAAACTACTATGAGCAGCACAATGATCGCATAATCTCAGTCAAGATACATACAAAGTCAACACTGACCACAATAGTACAAATTTGCCCACTAGCTCTGCCGACGGTGAGGAGATTGAAGAAATGTATGAGGTAGTAAAGGAAATTATTCAGTCAATTAAGGAAGAGGAAAACTTAATCATGATGGAGGACTGGAATTCGGTAGTAGGAAAAGAAAGTGAAGGAGAAATAGTAGGTGAATATAGAGTGGGCAAAAGGAATGAAAGAGGAGATCACCTAGTAGAATTTAGCACGGAACATGATTAAATCATAACAAACACTTGCTTTAAGAAGCATGAAAGAAGCTTGTATACGTGGAAGAGACCACGAGACACTGGAAGGTAGCAGATAGATTTTATAATGGTAAGACAGATTCTGGAATCAGGTTTTAAGCTGTGAGACATACCCGCGGCAGACATAGACTGACCATAACTTTTTTGTCGTGAACTGTAGGCTGAAACTGAAAAAACTGCAGAAAGGAAAGAAAATAAGGAGATGGGACCTGGATAAATTGAAGGCACCTGAAGTTCTTCGGAATTTCAGAGGGAGCTTTAGGCAACAATTGACAGAAATGGGGGAAATAAAACAGTAGAAGAATAATGGGTAGCATTTAAGATATGAAATAATGAAGGCAGCAGAGGACAAAATAGGTAGAAAGGCAAGACTTACAAAAAATCCTTGGATATCACAGGAAATATTAAATTTAATTGATGAAAGGAGAAAATATAAAAATGTAGTAAATGAAACATGCAAAATGGAGTACAGACGACTAAGAAATGGGATTGATAGGAAGTGTGAATTAGCTAAGCAGGAGTGGCAAGAAGGCAAATGCAAGGCAGTAGAAGAATGTATAAGTAGAGGAAAAATAAATACCGCCTACAGGAAAGTAAGAGAGACATTTGGAGACAAGGAAAGCAGCTGTATGAATATAAAGAACTCGGAGGGAAAACCAGTTCTCAGAAAAGAAGGGAAAGCTGAAAGGTGGAAAAAGTATATAGAGGGTCTCTACAAAGGAAATGAACTTAGAGACAATATTGTAGGAAGGGAAGAGGATGTCGATGAAGATAGGAGATGATATACTGAGAGAAGAATTTGACAGAGCCATGAAAGACCAAAGTCAAAACAAGGCCCCTGGAGTGGACGACATTAACTCAGAAGTAACAAAGTTTCTGGGAGAGTCATCCATGACAAAACTATTTCACCTGGTGCATAAGATGTATGAGACAAGAGAAATACCCTCAGACTTCAAGAAAGATGTAATAATCCCCATTCCAAAGAAAGCAGGTGCAGAGAGGTGTGAAAATTACAGAAGCATCAGCTTGATAAGTCATGGTTGCAAAATTTTAACACGAATTATCTACAGGAGAATGGAAAAGCTGGCAGAAGCTGACCTTGGGGAGATCAGTTTGGATTCAGGAGGAACGTAGGAACCCAGGAGGCAATCCTCACTTTACGTCTTATCTAAGAAGTTAAATTAAGGAAGGGCAAACCTACATTTTTAGCTTTTGTAGATTTTGAGGAAACTTTTGACAATGTTGATTGGAATACACTCTTTCAAATTCTGAAATCAGCAGCAGTAAAATATAGGGAACGGAAGGTTATTTACAATTTGTACAAAAACCAGACACCAGTTATCAGAGTGTAAAGGCATGAAAGGGATGCAGAGGTTGGGAAGGGTGTAAGGGTTGTAGCCTTTGCCCAATGCTATTCAATTTGTACATTGAGCAAGCTATAAGAGAAAGCAAGGAGAAATTTGGAGAAGGAATTTAAGTTCAGGGTGAAGAATTAAAAATATTGTGTTATGCCGACGATATAGTAATTCTGTCAGAGACAGCAAAGGACCTGGAAGAGCAGTTGAACGGAATGGACAGTGTGCTGAAAGGTGCATATAAGATGAACATTAACAAGAGTAAAACTAGGTTAATGGAGTGCAGTCTAAGAAAATCAGGTGATGCTGATGGAATTAGATTAGGTAACGAAACAATAAAGGAGGTAGACAAGTTTTGTTACTTAGGCAGTAAAATAATAAATGATGGTCGCAGTACAGAGGATATAAAATGCAGAATGGCAATGGGTAGAAAAGCATTCTTGAAAAAGAAAAATTTGTTAACATCGAATATTGATTTAAGCCTAAGGAAGTCCTTTCTGAAGGCATTTGTGTGGAGTGTTGCCTTGTATGGGAGTGAAACATGGACGATAAACAGTGCAGACAGGAAGAGGATAGAGGCTTTCAAAATATGGTGCTACAAAAGAATGCTGAATAGTAGGTGGGTGGATTGTGTAACTAATGTGGAGGTAGTGAACAGAATTGGGAAGAAAAGGAATATCTGGCATACCTTGACTAAAAGAAGGGATCTATTGGTAGGACAGATTCTTAGACATCAAGGAACTATGAGTTTAGCACTGGAGGAAAGTGTGCAGAAGGGGACCAAGAGATGAATATAGTAAGCAAATTCAAATGGATGTAGGTTGCCATTCTTATGTGGAGATGAAGAGGCTTGCTCAGGATAGTGTAGGGTGGAGAGCTACATCAAACCAGTCTCGGGACTGAAGACCACAACAGCAACACACAGAACTAGTTGCCGTACCTATGGTTTTCATACTAAAACACATATATGACATTTTTAGTACATGTTACATTTTCATATATAATATAGTGAGGACAGTTACAACTCACCGCAAAGACGTGGCGACGAGATGCGACAGGCACATACAAAAGACACACACATACAACACATTCAGCTATCGGCCATGGCCTTCCTCAGAAATAGAGCACTCACGCAATCACACAGGCACACAACACAGTCACACAACCATCACCTCCGACTGCCACACTTCGAAGTGTGGCAGTCGGAGGTGATGGTTGTGTGACTGTGTTGTGTGCCTGTGTGATTGCGTGAGTGCTCTATTTCTGAGGAAGGCCATGGCCGATAGCTGAATGTGTTGTATGTGTGTGTCTTTTGTATGTGCCTGTCGCATCTCGTCGCCACGTCTTTGCGGTGAGTTGTAACTGTCCTCACTATATTATTTATTCCAACCTGGACTTTCCATTATTACATTTTCATATTCTGGACATAAAAAGTTCTGAAACTCTGGAGAAAATATTTATCTGTGAAATGTGAAAATATGAGGACAAATTATGGTAAACCTGGTTTACAGTTCATACTGATAAACCAAAGTTGAAAATAATGGAAAATATTTTACTGTATATGATAGTATGCACCAAAAAGATTCTTCAAATCACAATATAACTAAGTAATAGTTCTTAATGTACTCATTATAGGCCCATCTTGAATTATAACAGGAATGAAAAACGGTATCACAGAAATGAAATATTGTTGTTTTGAAGCTTCACAAAATTCTGATTGTATTTTTAATCTTCTGTCTAACTCTAACAGTAACTTTTCTGTTGAAGGGTCTGTATATATTTTTATTTTCCTATCGGCTGTGGGAACAAACAACTTACATTCTTAATTAAAAACTTAAATATGTAGTATTTTTGTCCCACAAATATTGTGGAACAAAAATACTATGTATTTAAGTTTTTAATATTTCTTTCTTCCTCCAAGTACCGACAAAATATTCCATAAACTTAAATCTCATTCTCTTCAGTTTTATTAACAGGGTTTACTTTTGCTTTTGAAATTTTTAGTAGTTCCCTACCCTCTTTTTCCTCATTCTCTATCCTGCATTTTTGTGATCATTCAGAGCTGAAGTCTTTTCTTTACCATGTCCAACTCTATTTGATAAGCTTGACAGGATAGAGGATAAAGGCTAATAATCTTTCCTCAAACAATTTCTTGGATGGTCTTTGTAGGTGCAACCCATTTCCTTCTGCAAATGTTTGTACTTTAAATATTGTTGAAATGAGATAGAATGGCTGGCCAGTACTTACCATTGTGCTGTACCGCCGATAGTAACACAAAATGAAAAAACAGAAAAAAAGGGACAAAGGGACAAGCTTTCGGAACAGAGTTTCCGAAACACCACCTTCATGACCTAGGTCGTGAACCACCTTTCCCTTCTATTCCCATCCTTTATTCTTCCCTTCTCTCCCACCTGACGAAGGAACTCTGTTCCGAAAGCTTGTCCCTTTGTCCCTTTTTTTCTGTTTTTTCATTTTGTGTTACTATCGGCGGTACAGCACAATGGTAAGTACTGGCCAGCCATTCTATCTCATTTCAACAATATTTATTATCTCTGAGGAGAATTTTCATCATTAATCGAATGTTTGTACTTTGATTTTTTTCCTCGCATGTACATATTATGTGTATTTACTTACTCAATAAAAATTATAAACATTCGGAATATGCGCCTATTGTCATTACTGTTATCTATTTATCACTCCACAAATGCACACCTTTTAAGGTGAAACAGTAATGAGACTTAATGAAAATGAGCTTTAGATGTTTGTTTTTGCCAGCACTCACATGCTAAATCAAAGTAACTGCTTTAAGGGAGACAGGTTATGAGAGTATGTGATTCATAACAAGTGAACCCCGTTATGGTCACTATTATTTCCATTTATAAAACATGTTACAGAAATGAGAGACAAACCATGTTCAGTATTAACATCAAACTTCCTGTGATAGTTTTTGTATATTCGATCTGTGATCTCAACAGAATACAGCAAATCACTTAAAACCCACTATTGTAAATAGTAATTCAACTGGCAGTGAAATTTCTTTCATTATTGTCACAAAAAGTGTAGGTTTCATTGGTGTTACAAGAAATGAGGTGCAAAGTCGCCGACAATAATTAACATGCAATACTTTGCCAATTCGATCCCTATATTGATGTATGCTGTATTTTTTTATTAATCTTTCATGATTTTAGTGCAAGAATACAATACAAACTGCAATAAAAAAGGTAAATAACAGTGCTTCATTCTTTTACAAACACTGAGTAATGTACTTGCAGACAGTTACAGGAATGATAATTTAGCACTTCAAAAGATCTGAACAAAACTACAGTATTTCATTTAATAGAAACAGGAATATAAGAAAATATTGCAAAGTTGTTTTTTTTCCAAACCTTAACTGACAAGTTTTGGCCTGTTACCTGAAAATCACCCATACAGAGGTGCACTCAGTTCCGGCAAGTTGGTCAAGCAGCAAATGCACCTGAAGATGGCGGCCAGATGGACCGCCAAAATATTGTGTCCAGATGACATCTTTATCTGGCAGGAAACCCGAGAAGAATATCATTGTACTATGTCCTGCTTTGTACAGAGTTTGAGAGGCTGTGATGGTCCCTATGTTTACACTGGCACTACCAAGAAGGTAGGCAATTTCTCTGAGTGATGCCTGCAGTGATAAATTGGAACAGTTTTGTCCTATTATCTCTGCTGAGTATGTACTTTTCCTTTGGTTCAGTGACCGAATGTCAGAATGCTTGAGCAGCGATGAATCTTTATTCGTACTTGGATTGACTCTGTCCCAATTGCCCTCCAGTGTCAATGGTTACTGCCAGCGAGAACACAGGATAGTGCGGTTTCTCCCTTTACTGTTATGCTACACAACAAAAAGTAGTTGTCAACTAATGTTGGAAGGGAGAGTGTTGTTAACCACATGTATTTACAGACACCAGTGATTGAATACTGTCCCATCCTGCACTGGCAATACATATTTCCTGAGAGGGGGCCAGTGAAATTTTACAGCTGAAACTGGTGGCATAAAATAAATCAAACTGAAAACAGTTGTCTTGAAGTGGTATATTTATTATTAATGACATCTAATTAACAGCTTAAGTCCCTCATCCATCCTGCAGACAAATGGGTATATAAAGACTGCAACTGTGATAGATCTGTATGAGAAATATTAATTAGAAATAACATGATTAAAGTAGATTGCAAAGTCCACAGCTCACAAGTCGTCAGAAAATCTCTATGGTCTTTTCAAATGTCAATGGCTAACATCTATATAATGTAGCCAGCATGTCTACAAATTGCTGGACAATTAATATTATGTCTATAGACCGTTCTCACCTCTTATGTCTTGTTTGACTGATAGATTTTATCTAAGATGACCATAGCAATTTTTTACACTTTTAGTTGTACTGACTCCTGTTTATCTCAGTTGTATTATTTTATTTGATGTATTTTACCATTCTCTGTTAACACCTTTTTATCCTTGAAGATGGTCCATGACCGAAACTAGTAGATGAATAAGGTTTGTAATAAACAGCTGATGGCTTTTATAAAAATGCATTTTATGAAATATATTACGGCTGTTGACTCTCGCCTCACCAAAGCATTCAATTAATATTATGAACTGCATGCCACATCAACTATTTCCACATCAGTATCAATGACAAGAATTAAATTTCATTAGAACAGAGATGTTTGATTATGCACAGTATCAATAATTTCTGAATAGAAAACTGAATGGTCCAAAAATAGATAACTATGAAGAATTAAGAGTGAAGGCTTCAGTGCATCTGAAATTATCTGTACTTACTTAGAAAAGTCAGACACAGATTTGAAACTCTGAAGACTTAGAAACTGTTCATACAAGCAAATAACTTTAAAGGATGCATTTAAATGTAAGAGGATCTACCTTTCATGTAAGGAGGAGCACTAAAAGGCACTGAAATGACTGAAATTACTTTAGTATTCCAATACATTCCAACACTGTATGTGGCATTATACAACTCTGTGGGAAGTAAAACATATTGTATCATGTATCTACTGTCTTGCATGGTACCCACAAGGAACATTGTGGGCATGGAAGACAATGTGTGGTCTATCTTTCTAATTGAGGGGGAGGCTTTCGAAGTTCGTGGTCCCTCTAACTTAGCCTCCAGTCTTAAAAGTGTACTATCAAAGAAAACGGGTATGTTAAGCTCTAGATAGACACCTAGTTATGAGTTGCTCCTAAGTTCAAGCAATCTCCATTACATATACTTATATCAAAGCATACTTTTTGATTTCTGTCAGTCTCCACACACTAAATACAGTATTTATATTAAAAAATTCTACTTACCATACTTTCTGCTAAGTGTTCCAAGAGTTCCTGAAGTGTCGTCTGTTTCCGTACTCTGAATATTCTATACTGGGCGCGTTCAGGGTCGTATAAATCATTACCCTGATGGCCATCAAAGCTATCTTCAAGGAGAACTTGGACTGACATGTATAGATGAGCTTCATTTCTTTCCTTGCGGCGTATCTGCTCCATTCGTTTCTCTTCCAGTAACCTCTCCACTAACTATGCAGAAAAAAAAAAAAAAAAAGAACAAAACATAAGTTTTATTTCAAACATGGTTATGAAACATAAATCACACATAAATAAAATAAAAATGTAATTCCACAATAATATTTTGGAAACGCGAGGTTGCTACTCACTACAGAGACACCCGCTGAGCCGTAGAAAGGCACACACAACAGGAAAAAAATGCTTTTGGCTATTAAGCTTTCATCTGCCATAGAGTTCACACTCACACGAACTCAACCGCTGCCTCTGGCTGTTTGTGACCAGTTTGTTTTTCTGTTGTGTGTGCCTTTCTGTGGCTCACCTGGTATCTGTGGTGAGTGGCAACCTATCCTTTCCAAATTCTGTTGAATCGTGCAAATTATTTACATTGTTTAATTCCACAATAAAGGAAGAAGAATACGCAATTAATGAAGATATCATTCAAAAGAGAGATCTCACCTTAGCTTGCTACCACCGATAGTATCACACAAAAAGACAAATGGAGATGCAACTAAATGTTTACACTAGCTTTCAGAAATAAGTATTTCCTTCATCAGGTAGGAGAGGAAGGAAGAACACAGAAGGGAGAGGTTAGTCACAAAATAGGGCATGGTGTAGGGATGGGTGAAAATAGAAGTCAGCTTTCAGTGATCCCTATTTCATGGCCTAGGTTGTGAGTAACCTATCCCTTCTGTCCTCTTTCTCTTCCTTCCTCTCCTACCTGTTACAGGAAAGCTAGTGTAAACATTTAGTTTCATCTCCATTTGTGCCTTTTTTGTGTTAATATCAGCAGCATCAAGCTGAGTACTAGCCTACCACTCACTCTCTTTTGAACAAATTTTCTTATCTAAGTGGAGAATTTCCATAAGATTAATCAAATACATAATCAGAGACAGATTTGTTAGGGGATTAAATGATTAGTGAGCTGAAAACACTACTGAAATGGTGCAATGCAATGTTAAGTCTAAAATGTGTGTGTGTGTGTGTGTGTGTGTGTGTGTGTGTGTGTGTGTGTGTGTGTGTCATATCCACACTGTCCAAATAATCTGCATCACTAAAGTGTCACCTACAAAAAGTGCATCTCTGGTCTAATGTAGTTAATTGTAGCCTAAGAATTTTGTAATCTTGTATATTATCAACTTTCTCTTAGCATTCATTTTTACATTATTCCCCTATTGATGACTATGAAACACTTAGTACATCATTATAATTTCAGTGTTAGCAAGCAAGCTAAAGACAAATTATATTCAAACACACTCAAGAATGTTTATACCTGCAGAAATATGTAGCATGTTGCTGGAAGAGCTACAGTGGAAATTGGTTCCAGCCATAAATTTAATTCAAATATGGATTCAAGTGGAAACAAAGAAACCATCTTTATACAATTACCTCCTGAGGAATATCATCTTCAGTCACTTCTTGTAAGACATTTTTTAATTCGCTGTCACGAATGTAGACTAACATATAAGCATTGGTACAGTGCTTCACTGTCATGTTCATGTCATCATCATGACCTCCATAATTGTTATCAATGGCTTCAGTTTTTGTACAGCGAGACACTACATCATCATCGAACTTGCACCACTATAAAACACAAAAGTAGTAAAAATAATATGATTATATAATCATTGTGTCTGACAAGACCTACTACACTACAAAATGGTAAAATGCATATGAAGGGTCAACACTTTCATAGTTTAATTGACATTTATAACAATTTAAGGCTGGAGTTGAAATATCCTCCACAGACTTACTTTTCTGATTCACATGCTCGTATGAATGGTAATACATTGAGGATCTAAAGTATTAGAAACTACAACATAATTTTATATGTATTCATCCACACACTCAATATTTGTGACAGGTGATGTATATCAATGCTGCAGTTAGTTTTGCTTTTCTATAAATAGCTACTGATAAAGAACAATTTGAACAATTTATTAACTAAGAAAACTAGCCTATTGTACAACAGTGCTTCCAACTAGACATTTGCGTAACTATTAAAACCAAAGCATAAGGAATGAAATGCAGAAAAATCCCAGTTTCTTATTTATCATCATCATCATCAATACTCAATTACGACTATCAGGGCCATTAGTACTAACATAAAGATTTAATTTTCATTCAGACATACTGTTGAAACTAAGTAAGTTGACTACTTTGTTACTCCAGTGGTCTTACTCTTCACAATTACCGTTCGACTGCACCACCACATGAAATTACTTCCAAATTATGAATAGTTAGTCTACTCTTGCTGTAATAAACTTTATACATATAAAGTATGATCAGTTTCGTGTTTTAAAGATCCATCTTCAGGTACTTTTGCAACAGATTAATAAAATGAAAGGGTCTTACAAAGAGTAGTTTACAAAATACTCTTTGTAATAACCTTTCATTTGATTAATCCTTTACCGGGTACCTGAAGATGCGTCTTTAAAGATGCAAAACTAGCTATACTTTATACGAATAATGTTTGTTATAGCCAGAGCAGACATTTTTCATAATTATAAGATTTGGGTGCTGATGCCCACATTTCCAGATAACATTACTTCCAAATATCAAGAATTACACACCATACAAATGTCGCAATGAGTTGTAGAAGCCTTCTAAGTGTGTCTTTTTGTGACTCATTGTGACATCTGTATGGTGACTGGCATGTAAACAAAAACATCTGACGTATAGTGCATGTTTGCTGTTCTAGCTTGTTTACCGAGAATTCTGAAGTGCACCATGACAATAAATTTACAGTAAATGTGCTTATTGCAATGCAACAGTGTTTCTAACACACACACACACACACACACACACACACACAAAAGCCACAAACACCAAAAAGAGTTGTTTGCCATCCAGCAGAACTCAATAAAGCAGCAGATGACATGCTACTGACAGAAAAATATATAAAGAAAATGTAGCCATCTGAAGATGGCCAAGGTAGTCCAAAAATGGTAATGGCTTTGGAATAAAACATTTTAAAAGCATAAGTGCGGCTCGATAGCACAGTGGTAAAGTGCCAGACTACAAATCTAAAGGTAGCAGGTTCGAAACCCACCAGGTCCTAGGATTTTTATCTGTCACTTTCCACTTCTTTCACCTCTGGCAGTGCTGCTGATGTGAAAAATATCGAGTAGCACCGTGGTTCGAAACCCATGTTAAACTGTAGGTCCCCCTATAACTGGCTGAGTAAGTCTGAGGAAGGCAACAGCATACCACCTCCAAATAGAACCATGCCTAGTAAAGCACTGTGGTGTTCAAACCAATCTTCAGATTGTGGACTACTTTACCTTTTTTATGTGGCTGGCTGAATTATTCACTAACACAAAGAATCCATCATTTTCAAAATATTATAATAATGGAAAGTCCAGGTTGGAATTAATAATATAGTAAGGGCAGTTGACAACTCACCGCAAAGATGTGGCGACGAGATGCGACAGGCACATACAAAAGACACACACATACAACACTATCACTTCGAAGTGCAGTATGTCTGTGTTGTGTGCCTGTGTGAGTGTTCTATTTTCTGAAGAAGCCCATGGCCAATAGCTGAAAGTGTTGTATGTGTGTGTGTCTTATGTATGTACCTGTCGCAGTTCGTTGCCATGTCTTTGCGGTGAGTTGTAAACTGTCCTTACTATATTATTATTTTCAAAATATTGTTATCTGAAACAGTCTACAGTGGAACTTAATTTTACCTTATTTCATTTTAAGTTTTTCGTGATTTTATGACAAATTCGTAGCCCCCATGAAGAACCCATAAGATTAATGCTAAAAATTCCCCAATTTTACACTTCTTCCTACGATTAACATTGATTTTATGTTCTTATTCAATATCTCACTTGATTCTGTCATTTTTTCCAACTGATATGTGATGGATTGCATGAATTATAAGTGACACCGATGACAGATGGTTCTCACTGCCTTTGGTGATTGAGTTTATAGGTACGCGAAGATCTACCATGAATGGTATTATATAGGGATATAGGTACTCTACACTCTAGTATTGGTGTAGTGGGACTGCCATCTAGCAGTAAAACAGGAAATGAGTAGATGCAGATCTTAACACTGGTGTTCCAGCACATGTGCACTACACAGAGAGAAATTGCGCATGCACACAGGAAGGTACAGCAGTAAGCTTTCTAAAACATCACACTTGATTTTATATTCTGTCGCTTGCTTTATTTCAGTACGACAGCAAGGAGGAGCTGGCAATAATTAATTGGTGAGATAGTCATATCACAAAATGAGACAATTACAATTTATAAAATTAATATTGGCTAAACAATAAAGCTTAACAGGATTTGCAAAGAATAAAGCCATCACTCACTTTAAAGAAGACTTTATTTTGCTTGTACTGTTTGTAAACCAGTAGACAGAAATGTTTACAATAATGAGCCTATTAGGCACATAGTAGGTGGTATCTATTAATGAGGGAGTTTTACGTCTTTAATCAGTTTCTGATACAGTAGTATGATGATCTTATTTGCATCTTGTTATTGTGCAACAGAGAACTACAATGTGTGATACTTTTATTCATTTTTTTCTCCGCTGATAATATATATAATAAATAAATAAAAAATTGCAAAGATAATAAAAAATGCCAACAACTCTGACCCAAACAATAGTGAGGACCAGAATATGGATTATTGAAAGTTCATTGTTGTATATACAATTGTTACGTGTGCTTGCACATTGCCCAAGTGAAAAAATATTGTTTCAGACATGAACAATAAACAAAAAAGCCAAGCTTTTTTGCTAGGAGAAAACAACTTTGCATTAATACAGGGACTCGTGCACAGTTAGCTGCATCTCTTTGAAATCCAGTGACATCTTTAAATACTATTGCAAAGAAAAGTAAAGACAGTGAAAAGAACTTCTACTGTTTATCATCTTCTTCTAAAAATTGGAAACTGATGAAGTCATCACCACTTGAACAATCCTCCCGAATTGGTTCAAGGAAAACCACTGAGTAATGTAGCCATATGGGACTATCTTGATAGAAACGGCACTACACATTGCTGGCCATTCAATAGATGGAAAAAAATCTCTAAGAAACACAGTTTGACATATAATTTGTAGTTGTAGCATGTTGTAAAATAGCTCAATTACCTTGTACCCACACACCATTTTTTTAAAATGAGTTTTTACTCGCTGTTACATATCTGTGATTTCTATGCTGATATGATAAATGCATTACCACAAAATTATTGTATAAAAATTGAAATGTACACAAAGTCTCCCAGGGCCAGCAACAGCCTCGGCAGTGTTTTTCTATCACTCTTAGGTTGGTAATGCATGGCACTTTGTGTAGCCAATGGTATGTTACTTTCACATAACCAATGAGAGGCAAGAAAAGGTGGACTGAATTTATAATGCTGAAATTGAAGTGATTGACTGGTTTGGGGTGTTTAGAAGCACACATTTGAGGCTGTGTGTCTTAATTTCAAGTACTTATGGTGGACCATTACATTTAAATTGATTCAATTAAATGAAGTAAATTGTTATTTCTTTTTACAACACAAACTGATCCACTTATGTTCACCCATCCACGCACCTAGTGCCATGATTTGATTAAATAACAATTTTTTGAAACGGATTGTTTGGCGAATTTTCTCGAACCGAAAATTAAAAAGTAAGAAACTTTAAACTGTTTGCAGATGACCAGTTTGTAAATAATATTAGCACAACAACGAATAAGTAGGCTACTTAATGAGTTTGACATACCCCCAATGTAAAGGTATGTAAAAAATGTGATACTCCTTATATCTATGACTAATTTCACTAGACAGAAATAGTTATATCGTCTGATAACTTAAATTCAAAACGAATGAACCTACAAAAACATTTTAGATGTACCTGTAAAGACTATTGTACAGTAACTATAATTTTTCATAACAAAATAAACCACCCCACCGATGAGAGCACAAAATGTGCTGAAAATTGTTTGGGAAAAAATAATTAAAATCAGGTGTCTTGCATACAGTGCGAAATCTTCACCACTTACGGATTGTTTCGCATGGAGATTGATTTTCTTGTGAGCAGTCAAAATCTCATATTTCATCGCAGTTTTCTCCATACTGTGGAATCAATATTCCTTCAAACTGTCTTGACTGCAAATTTTTTATTAGTTAATGACGCGTTTCGCCCTTTAGCAGCGCATCTTCAGATTATCTGCGTGACAGAATTTACACAAATATAAAAAATAGAAAACTGGTGACAGATTTGTTTATCCCAACAGAATTTACAAAAAATTACAAGGCAGAATTACGAATGGTTATAATGGTACATGTGCTTATTTTGTGTTAAGAAGACAGTATAAATGGTAAACAAAACTTACAATGTGCTCTCCGTGGTGTGACACCGTAAGTTGTTATTGCGATGTTTCTATTTTTCTGGAATTTTTTTTCCTTGTCGCCCTACAAATGTTGATCATTTGTAGGGCGACAAGGAAATAATAATTTTAAAAAAATCCAGAAGAATAGAAACACCGCAACAACAACTTACGGTGTCACAACACGGAAAGCGCATTGTAAGCTTTGTTTACCATTTATACTGTCTTCTTAACACAAAATAAGCACATGTACCATTATAACCGTTAAAATTCCGCCTTGCAATTTTGTGTAAATTTTGTCATGCAGATAGTCTGAAGATGCCCTGCTAAAGGGCGAAACACGTCATTAACTAATAAAAAATTTGCAATCAAGACGGTTGAAGGAATATTTATTCTAACTGATTGCTGTACACCATGGATTGGAAATCATTTTACTGTGCAATCTGTTTTCTTTTCTCTCATTTTGTACATAGACCAAACAGCTGACTAAGTGCTTAGTTCTCATCATTGCTCATGGTGACCATTGACTACATTCCTCTGCCCCACATTAGAGAGGGTCAGTCCATGTGAAATCAACCAATGGTATCGTTCTTGACATCTCAGACTATGATAATTTTTTGTGTACTGGCAGTAGCAGCTGGTTGCATGAAGAATCCCAAATTAATTTTTTTTGACATTTCTGAATTATCAATTTTTAACTTTTTTAAAAAAGTTCTGCGAATTTTGTGACTTTTGGAACCTTAAAATGGCTATATCTTAAAAACTATTTGACTTACAGACCTCAAAATTTGTACAATTTTATTTAGTTTCTCATAAGCATCAAAATATGTAATACTTGGCTATATTTAAAAAAAAAATATGGCAAATTTTCCAAAACACTTTTTGTCTTAAATTCTTTTGAAAAGGTGTGTGTTAATTATAAACTAATTTTTAAAGTGTGTGCCAAATTTCATGATGGTATTCCACTGTGAAAATATTAAAATAAATTTTATTTTATCGATATGCGCGAGCATTCGTCATGTAATCTGTAAGGCTTCATTCTTATTACTAAGTTATAATGGTAACCTTAAATGGCTGAATCCATATAAGCATGTCAAATCACTGTTATTTTACATTTCATGATAATTTATTGCATTACTAGAATTTAATATCTGTATTGGCTTTCTGTGATTACTGAAAATATTTGAACATATAGTCATATAAACTAATATAAACAATCACATTGCTGTCACTGCTGAACAATGAATTGTCTACAGGTGTTTCATAGAGAATTCCAATTAGAGTACGAGATTACCATATGTCTTGCAGTCTTCTTTAATATGACACACCATCCTTCAAAACAATAACAGATTACTGATATAACAACAGATTCTTTTGTAACATCTGTGAGGTTTTCCACATTTCTTCTTGTAGTATTCTGTATGTTCTTCCAATAGCAGTTGTAGGGTGTAATTTACAAAGTATGTAGTTTCTTGGAGCAGTTAATTTATCTGGTCTTCTTGGGTATGAAAAAGAAGGAGCTGGTCTACAGGGATGCATAAATAAGATTTACTTCTGCTTATTTTTCGTCTCTTGACAGCATAAAACCTATCCACCATTTGTTGTCATACACACAAGCAACAAATCCTGTAATCTGTTCAAAAGTTATAGCATCTTCATCAGCACCTACTTTAATTTTATGAATGTCAAAGTCAGAAACAAAATCAGAAGCAACTTGTGCTTTAACTTTGTCTTTTCTTTAAGGTACGGATGTATGGTATTTCTGAGTACCTGTGACTGCTATGGCTTCAGAAAATGTTTCTGTCAATAGTTTTTCTTCTTCTGCATGCCCATTATTTGACAAACAGAAAAAAGTGACAGATTGGATATTGGCTTTACTCCATTCAAACAGTTGGAAGGGAGTTATATTTTACAATTGATAAGATATTGCAGACTAGCTTTGGTTGCAAGTCTTTTACTGTGCCACCAACATCATCACACAGTCCCTTTCCATGTGAAGTACAATAAAAATGCCATTCTGCCTAAATTCCATCAAAATCTTCGAAATGATGACATAAGTTAAAGTTTTTTTCGCTTTTTGTATTGCTTTGCAGAAATAAATGTTTTTCAAATTTGGAAGAAAATCACATTTCATAAACTCTGTAAGTTTCTTTTGGAACACAGAGTACTGTTTTGGGTCTCAAACTGACAGAGATGAAAATAGAACTTTTGTAGGTAAGAATATTCCTTTCATTGTTTTGGTTTTTTGTCTTATAATAGACACAAGGATGCACTGTGACCATCGAATTATTCCAAAGGAATCCTTGGGCTTCATCTTTAAACACAAAAGAATAATTTTTGGCAAAATGACATACAATGATAGCTTCATTCTGTGTTAGTGAAGTTTTCTTTTCAGAAAAAAAGGCAGATTGCCATTTTGCCACAAAGTCATGTTGTTTCAAATGTGCTAGCTATGTACAAAAATCTTGCACAAATTCCTCTGTTGATTTGGTTACAGTCTGAAACTGCAGCAATTCTCAGTAATCCACTGTTTGTAAGATATTGTTTCTATCATCTCCTCTTCAAGTGTAGAAATCAGAACATATTTAAAAATGCTTATATCAGGACACTAATTACTTCCATTTGTGAAGCATGCAGTATTTGGTGGTTTACACATAACATACCTGCCAACCTTCGAAATGTAAAACTCAGGAGATACAGTTTAGAAAATCGGGAGAATCTTAAAAAAAAATCAGGAGATACGTTCTATCAAAAATTGCGGCGCACTTTACTATAAACCTTAAGACAACTGATTTTAGTCTTTTCCTGTAATCACATAACGCTACATAATGGCTACAAAAAAACTTGCGTTAACCCAATTGTTGATTACATCCTTATATTTTGTAGCCAGTCCAGGTATAGTGATTGATTTTTTTATCACAACAAAAAAGTTCACAGCTGTATATTTGTGCTATACTGCTGCCTGGGAACATGTTATGGTACAAATGACCCACATAGTCATCGTATTTAATTGGTAAACCGTACTCTATAATAAACAATGTAAATAAGCCCTCTGCATGTATCACTTTTTTCAGCAATTTCAGTGTTTTATTGTTACACACTTTTCCTTTTCTCAGCCCGTATTTCGGTACATTGCTTTTTCCACCATGTGATGTGGAAATATCACATCGACAAAGAGTACAAAATAGAAAAAATGTTCCGAAAACTGCTTAAAAATTGATTATATTTCTTGCCATACTGGAACACATACCACCGAACTGTAATTCCATAATCACGTAGCTGTTTAGCTGTTTACACGAAAGTTGCCTTTCTGTAATTCGCGTATGAAACTGATGCCCCTAACTATCCAATCAAAAGGTTACCAGCGATTAAAAAAACCACTGAAGTGATCTCACTTATGTACACTGACAGAGCATCACATTCAAAAACAGCACAACATCGAAACACTACATGTGTATTTGCAAATACGTGCAAAGAGCAGAAACAATCATTATATAAGTCAAGCGCAACTCCTAATTTTTATGAATTTCGATGTGTGTTTATTTTGAACTGATAAATGAACACAGGACTGACGGGTTTCAGGACAAAAGCTAAAAATCGGGAGAAATAATGGCAAAATCAGGAGGCGGGAGAAAAAGCGAAAAATCAGGAGACTCCCGCGTAAATCGGGAGAGTTGGCAGGTATGACATAATTTTGGACATGTTTGTATGTAGGAAGTGAGTTTTCATATTCAGGTATGGTCACCTTACTGAAGTTTGCTCCAGCTATCAATAGTTTCACATTCTGATGAGCTATACAAACAATGTGTGTGTCCCACTAGTTCTAACAATAACACAATTTTTTGGCCTTAATTCAGCATACTTTGAGAATCCAAATAGACCTGTGGATTGTTCAATTTGAAAAAGTTTGTACACTTCTCTTAGGTTTCCTATAACTCATCTTTTTTGAACATGCATAGGCTTGCCATCACCTTCTTTTCCCATTGAAATGTAATTCTTTTTGCCAGGCATTTGCCTGCTAGTATCATCATTACAATAAAACTCTTTCACTAAAAGAACAATTTTGTCAGGCAAGGCTTGTCCAAGGCTTAGGATCATGAGTAGGGAGTTTCCCCTTTTACTCCAGTATATATGATATGAATATTATAGAGGAAAATATAATAATGGAAAGTCCAGGTTGGAATAAATAATATAGTGAGGACAGTTTACAACTCACCGTAAAGACGTGGCGACGAGCTGCGACAGGCACATACAAAAGACACACACATACAACACATTCAGCTATCGGCCATGGCCTTCTTCAGAAAATAGAGCACTCACGCAATCACACAGGCACACAACACAGTCATACAACCATCACCTCCGACTGCCACACTTCGAATCACGCTCTGCAGCGAATCGGGGACGGGAGGGGAGGGGAGGGGGAGGGGATAGAAAGGTTACGTCACGGTGGTGGGGATGGGTTAGATGGGAATAACGAGATGCAGCTTAGGAATGGAGTGGGGAGGCGGGTGAGCGGAGAAAATAAAATAATAAAAAAAGTAAAAAAAAATATATATATATAAAATGCATGCACACTGCAAGTACACAAGACCGCACACACACACACACACACACACACACACACACACACACAAAATATATATATATATATATATATATATATATATATATATATATATATATATATATATATACACACACATACAAACACACGATCACACATTCACACACCACTCAAAATAGGTGAGGTTTGGGATGGGAACTGTAAGGTATGGAAAAAAAATATATATAGGGAAGTTATCGTAGGTTGAGGCCTGGTTGATTTCGGGATCGGAGAATGTATTGTAGGGATAACTCCCATCTGTGCAGTTCAGAAAAGCTGGTGGTGGATGGGAGGATCCAGATGGCCCGGGTTGTGAAGCAGCCATTGAAATCAAGCATGTGCTCCGCTGCATGCTGTGCCACAGGGTGGTCCACTTTGTTTTTGGCCACAGTTTGGCGGTGGCCATTCATCCTAATGGACAGCTGGTTGGTGGTCATGCCAATATAGAAAGCTGTACAGTGCTTGCAGCACAGTTGGTAAATTACGTGGCTGCTTTCACAAGTGGCCCGGCCTCTGATAGGGTAGGATAAGCCTGTGACAGGACTGGAATAGGAAGTGCTGGGTGGGTGGACTGGACAGGTCTTGCAGCGGGGTCTTCCACAAGGATATGATCCCTGTGGCAGTGAGCTGGGTTTCGGGGTGGCATAAGGATGAACTAGGATGTTGTGAAGGTTGGGAGGGCGACGGAACACCACTTTAGGAGGGGTGGGAAGGATCTTTGGCAGGATGTCTCTCATTTCAGGGCACGAGGATAGAGAATCAAAACCTTGGTGAAGGATGGAATTTAGTTGTTCGAGACCAGGGTAGTACTGGGTGACAAGGGGAGCGCTCTTTTGTGGATGGTTACTGGTGTTAGGAAGAGGATTTGGGGTGTGTGAGGATATGGCACGGGAGATTTGTTTGCGGACTAGGTCTGTGGGGTAGTTTCTGTTTGTGAAGGCCTTTGTGAGACCTTCAGCATATTCAGAAAGGGAATTCTTGTCACTGCAGATATGCCGTCCACGGGTGGCTAGGCTGTAAGGGAGGGATTTTTTGACGTGGAAGGGATGGCAACTGTCAAAATGTAGGTACTGTTGGTGGTTGGTAGGTTTAATATGGACAGAAGTGTGAATGGAGCCATCAGTGAGGTGGAGGTTGACATCCAGGAATGTGGCATGGTTGGTTGAGGAAGACCAGGTGAAGTGGATGGGAGAGAAGGAATTGAGGTTCTGAAGAAAGGAGGATAGGGTGTCCTGGCCCTGAGTCCAGATCATGAAAATATCATCAATGAACCGGAACCAGGCCAGAGGCTTGAGGTTTTGGGATGCTAGGAAGGATTCCTCCAGACGGCCCATGAACAGGTTGGCATAGGAGGGTGCCATGCGGGTGCCCATGGCTGTGCCTTGGATTTGATGGTAAACTTTCCCCTCAAAGGAAAAGTAGTTATTAAGTAGGATGAAATTGGTAAGGGTTATGAGGAATGAGGTATCAGGCTTGCGTTCAGAGGGACGTTGGGAGAGGTAGTGTTCCAGAGCGGCAAGGCCATGGGCATGTGGGATGTTGGTGTATAGGGAGGTGGCATCCACTGTGACAAGTAAAGATCCAGGAGGCAAAGGGGTGGGAATGGTGGAGAGTCGGTGAAGGAAGTGGTTGGTATCCTTGATGTGGGAAGGTAGATTTTGAACAATAGGTTGGAGGTGTTGGTCAACTAGGGCTGAAATTCGTTCGGTAGGAGCACAGTAACCAGCCACAATAGGGCGTCCAGGATTATTAGGTTTGTGAATTTTGGGGAGCATGTAAAAGGTGGGTGTGCAGGGTGTTGCTGGGGTGAGGAGGGAGATGGATTCAGGGGAGAGTTTCTGGGAGGGGCCATAGGATTTTAGTAGGGATTGGAGATCTTGTTGGACTTTGGGGATGGGGTCAATCTGGCACAACTTGTAGGTGGAGGAGTCAGAGAGTTGGCGGAGCCCTTCTGCCAGGTAGTCACTGTGATCCATAACTACAGTGGTGGAACCTTTATCAGCAGGGAGGATGATGATGTCGGAATTAGTTTTAAGGTTTTGGATGGCTCTTCTTTCTTCTGCTGAAAGGTTTGAGTTCTTGGGAAGGGACTTGGGAAAGGATGGTGAGGACAAGTTGGAGGTGAGAAACTCTTGGAGGGTAACCAGAGGGTGGTTAGGTGGGAGTGCAGGGGGATCTTTGTTGGATGGTGGTATGAATTGGGACAGGCAGGGTTCAATATTGGGATTAGGTAGATTGCGGTCAGAGGGATTGGTGGCAAAGTAGTGTTTCCATCGTAGGGATCGGGAAAAGGAGAGTAGGTCTTTGACAAGATCAACATGATTGAACTGGGGTGTAGGACTAAAGGTAAGACCTTTGGATAGAACGGAAACTTCAGTGGGGTTTAGGTTTTTTGTGGATAGGTTGACCACAGTGTTCTGGGGTTGTTTTGGTATTGGATGTTGTGGAGTAGTGGTAGGGAGTTTGGAGGGATGAGGTAGGTTCAAGAGGTCAGCTAAGCATGGTCTGGGACCCATGAGGGGCTCACGAGGAGGAACACTGTGGTTCGGATAGGGATTGGATATGGGTGCTCCAAGTCGGCAATATGATGTCAGCAGGCTGGACAGTTTGTGGAGGTGGTGTTTGGAATGCTCCTCCAGTTGCTGGAGAGCAAAGGATTCGATCTGGGAGATGGGATGTAGGTATTTTTGGTTACACAATAGTAATATCTTACGGAGGGAGAGAAGGTAGCTAAGGGATTTATGAGCCATGGAGAGGTGATTTTGTAGGACTAGGTTCGTGAGGGATAAGGATTGGTGGAATCTGAAAAGGTGCATGTCATTGTGGAAGGAGGGGTGGGATCCAGACAATGGAATTTTTAAGGTTAGACCGTTGGGAGGGATACCATGACTTAGACAGCATTTTAGGAATAGGATGTGGGATTGGGTTTTGGCCAGGGAAAGGGATACTTTCCTGAACTGGTACAGATAGAAGGAGCAGGGGTCCATTGGGACAGGGATGGTGCCGGGAAAGTGGAAAGTGCGGAATGATGGGAGAGACAGTGGATTATGATGAACCTGTGAAGAGGTTCCTCAACACGCAAAATACGCACCAGGCACGCAAAAGTTCGTAAATCCGCGCACACAACTACACAGATACACACCCAAGCACGCAGATTCACGCCCAAGCGCACTAAATGACGGAAAAAACTGCAAAATCACGAATAAAATCATGCACCAGAACGCAATATCACGCACTAAAACGGTAGATCTCACACAGGAGCAAGCAGCCCACCGCAAAAATGTGTACAAAACCCAAACAACGCATAAGTACGGAAATTCGTGGAAGAAAGGCTATAATGGAGCTTCTAGAGCAGAAAACTCAAGACACAGTAACGTAAATTTACGTAATTCTAATATATAGTGCCAGAGGAGAAGAATATACGGGGCTGGGGATAAAAGATTAACATATCTGTGGGCGGGTCCATTAGTTCAAACGAAAGTGGTTCTGGCATAGTTGGGTCGTAATAAATAACTAAGGTGATGAAAAAATAAATGTATATACAGTTGACCAAAACTACGAGAAAATACAAAAGGGAAAGTAAGGAAAGGTGTATTAGAATAACTGGAAGGGGGAAGAATAAGCTGCATCAACAATCGGCGTGGTTATAAAGTTCTCTGTTGAAAGCTGGCGGGATTGTTGGCTCGGAAGTCAGAATGTGACAGTTACAAAGGATTGAGAAGAAGAAAAATAGGAAAATACAAGAGAGAAGGAAATATTGATAGAGGAATGTTATAGAAAGTAGTAACAAAGGAATGCAGTGTGCATGCATTTTTTATATATATATATATATATATATATATATATATATATATATATATATATATATATATATAAAATAAAGATTTTTGACTTACCTAAAGTACAGGCTGGTCGATAGGAACACTAAACACACACAAAAACACACAACCATTCGAGCTTTCGCCACCAGTGGTGGCTTCTTCGGGAAAAAGAGGGAGGAAGGAGAGGAGAAAGGAAAGGATTCCTTCCACTCCTGGGATTGGAATGGCTCCTTTTCCACTTCCTTAAAACCCGTATCCTTTCCTTTCTCCTCTCCTTCCTCCCTCTTTTTCCCGAAGAAGCCACCACTGGTGGCGAAAGCTCGAATGGTTGTGTGTGTTTAGTGTTCCTATCGACCAGCCTGTACTTTAGGTAAGTCAAAAATCTTTATTTTATACAATTTTCCTACCTGGAAGGTCTCCTTCTATAATATATATATATAATATATATATATATATATATATATATATATATGTTATTTTACTTTATTTTATTTTATTTTCTCCGCTCACCCGCCTCCCCACTCCATTCCTAAGCTGCATCTCGTTATTCCCATCTAACCCATCCCCACCACCGTGACGTAACCTTTCTATCCCCTCCCCCTCCCCTCCCCGATTCGCTGCAGAGCGTGATTCGAAGTGTGGCAGTCGGAGGTGATGGTTGTATGACTGTGTTGTGTGCCTGTGTGATTGCGTGAGTGCTCTATTTTCTGAAGAAGGCCATGGCCGATAGCTGAATGTGTTGTATGTGTGTGTCTTTTGTATGTGCCTGTCGCAGCTCGTCGCCACGTCTTTACGGTGAGTTGTAAACTGTCCTCACTATATTATTATAGAGGAAAAATATATATAGAAAGAAGATGAAGAATACTTACCAGGCAAAGGAGCACAGGCAGTTATAGTCACAAATACACACGCACGCACAAACGCAAGCTTTCACAACCCAGTTGCGTCTTCAGGCAGAAGGGAAGGAGAGGGAAAAGGAAATGATGAGGGTTTTAAGGGAGAGGGTAAGGAGCCATTCCAATCCCGGGAGAGGAAAGACTTACCTTGATTTTTTTTTGGGGGGGGGGGGGGTAAATAA
Organism: Locusta migratoria; assembly: GCA_026315105.1. Lineage (NCBI taxonomy): Eukaryota > Metazoa > Arthropoda > Insecta > Orthoptera > Acrididae > Locusta > Locusta migratoria. The sequence goes on from CM048745.1 coordinate 845,211,952, forward strand.
ACACACACACACACACACACACACACAAACAAACACGCAGACGCCTAGGTGTGTTTGCGTTTGTGTATATGTATATGTGTGTATTAGTTTACGCTCCTCCCCCCCCCCCCCCCTCCCAAGGTAAGTCTTTCCTCTCCCGGGATTGTAATGGCTCCTTACCCACTCCCTTAAAACCCTCATCATTTCCTTTTCCCACTCCTTCCCTTCTGCCTGAAGATGCAACTGGGTTGTGATAGCTTGTGTGTGTGTGTGTGTGTGTGTGTGTGTGTGTGTGTGTGTGTGAGACTAACACTACCTGTGCTCCTTCGCCTATATATTTCCTTCCTTGGCATATAGTTGCTTACTCCAAACACTCTTTCTATGCGAGAGCATGGCCAAGTTTTGGGTAAGGAAGTTTGAACTAAAACTTTTTCACTTTTACTAGAAATGTGAAATCGAAATTGATCAATCATTTCTGCTTGTGAATCATCGCAACCATGTTTCCTGTGTCTTTTACTGGTTTCTCCCTAAAAGAAGGTATCAATTTGAAATTAATTTTTTCAGCTTTATCCATGCAGTATTCCTTTGAGCTGATACATTCTTTTTTATTATTGGGAATTCCCTAATTCCCTATTGAAGTCAAAGAGAGCTTCAACAAATGCACGCCGCCTTCTAAAAACTCAGGGTCATGGGACATGTTACAGCTTGGTTGTACCATTTCACAAGATTCTTTGGGTAAATTCAGTCAACATTAAGTGCAGATTTTCATCCCTTCTGCAACACCCAAGTTCAGATTAATCATCTAGGAAGTTACATATCTAATATGCATATTCACCAAGTGTGAAGTTTTTTAAATGGATTGCAGCAAATTTTTGACCACTTCTCATCCATAATTTGTGTTCTTAAGAAATCTATAAAAGATGATTCAAGGTTGTCAAAATGATGACACCTGTTAGGTATATAAAAAGGTATGAATGATCAGATTAAATTGTATTAACTTTTAATTATGGAGATTTTATTAAAAAGCAACACTTCTCTGAATCACAGTTTTACAAACCTTGTAATTCTATATAGTTTACAGCCGGAGACCTCAGATTGCCCCAAAACCTAATGCATGTTGTGTAAAATGCTTGTATCACTATTTCAGAAAGAATGCTACAAGTGTACTTGGCTAATGCTTCACTTGGGATGCACTGTAGAAACCTTTCCCCCTCCAATGCAAAGCTGATTTTATTTCAAACAATTGATGTCTTCTGCATTGTTGCATCAGAATAAGTTATTTTTATTATATACTGAAAGTATATATTACCTGTTCAGTTACAAAAAAGAAAACTAAAAGTTATTTAAATAAAAAAACACACAACTCCCTTGGATTGTTTAGATTAATTATTGTGTTGTATTGTTTTCTATCTTCTTAAAACCATAAAATGAAGTTTCCTTAATTGTTAAACAATACTTAATTTTGTGAACCAGCCAGCAAAAGTTGAGCTGTAGTTAACAAAAGTTATTGTAATAAAATATAATTAAACTGCAACATTGCCAGTTGCAAGCCCGGGGCCTCATCGTGTAAATGATGAGGAAGGAGGAGATGGAGTAGCATCAACTTTGTAAAACAGTGTCCATCTGGCTCCAAATGGCTGTTCCATCTTATAGGGCCTTACTTAGGGTTACTAGGCAAAGCAGGTCAACAATCTTAGCAAGATATTTCACAATGGCATTGAGAGTGGAAGAGCCGAGGGTAGCAAACTTCTTAATGAAAGCACATTAAACCCAAGTGTGACGGTTCCCGTATCGGGCGGCTTTCTGGTCAGTGTCTGATTCCATGATAGGGACAGCTTTTCTAGTTAGTCCAGGTCTCACTAACTTGGTTTTATTTTTGGGTAGGGCTTCACCCTATTCCATGGGATGAAAATTATGTCCATTTCATATTGATCACATAGTGGCTACCAGCCTGAAGAAAGGTGCTGATTTTGATCCCGAACATTATCTGACAAGGATCAAAGTGAAACCAATCCCTAGTAATCGGAGAAGAAAAATCCGCAAAATACAGAAGTACAGAACTGAAAATCAGTAAAGAAATAGTTGTGAAATATCAGCATGAACTTCAAATGTTAAGCTTTAACGAGTGGGACAGAATGGCTCAGAAAAATTCAGGAAGCAGTGAAACAAACAATGTTCCTTGCTAAGAAAAAGAAACATCCATGGTGGGACAATGAATGTGAAGATGCCTTACAGAAACATTCTGAAGCTTGGAACAAGTGAAATTCTACCAAACAGAACTTCGAAGAATTCAAAACCCCAAGGACGACGACAGTGGAAGTATTTAGGAACACCAAATGAAAGTTTGAAAAAAGATCAATTAAAGGAGCTAGAAGAGAATTTCCAGAAAACCAACACCAGATGCTTCTATCAGACATTTAAATCAAAACTTAAGAGGTTACTCATCACCCAACATGTGTTATGATCATGCCAAATTGATTATGTACAACAAACAGAATTGTGAACACTTATCTACATACTTCAAAGAGTTGCTAAACTGTGACCCTCCACCACAATAATTAATCTTCCAGAAACCTCAAAACAAACTTCCTCATTTCACCCCACAAGGTAAAAAGGAAATACGAGAGATCATCAGGGGCTTGAAAAAACAACAAAGTGTCAGGCAAAGATTCAATTGTTGCAAAACTTATGAAGTCTGCAGGAGACAGTTTCCTGGAATGACTTTAAAGACACTTTCAAAAAAATCTGGCTCACGAGAGATATCCCAGAAGAAACGAAAGATGCAGTCATCCATCCATTGCAAAAGAAAGGTGACAATTACAATGTCAATAATTACAGAGGCCACTCCCATGAACCACAGACATTGCAGAGGTGGGGTGGCTTGCGTGCGTCAACGATACAGACAGCTGTACTGTAGGTGCAACCACAGTGGAGGGGTATCTGTGGAGAGGCCAGCCTTTTCAGTATTTACAGGGGCAACAGTCTGGATGATTGACTGAACTGGCCTTGTAACATCAGCTAATGTGGCTTTGCCACACAGCTACTGCGAACGGATGAAAACAAGGGGAACCTACAGCCGTTATCTTTCCCGAGGACATGCAGCTCTACTGTATGAACATATGATGATGGCATCCTTTCAAGTAAAATATTCTGGAGGTAAAATAGTCCCCCATTCGGATCTCCGGGTGGGGACTACTCAGGAGGATGTGATCATCAGGAAATACAGCACTGGCATTCTACGGATCGGAGCGCGGAATGTTAGATCCCTTACTCAGGTAGGGAAGCTAGAAAATTTAAAAAGAGAAATGGATAGGTTGAAGTTAGATATAGTGGGGATTAGTGAAGTTCAGTGGAAAGAGGATCAGGATTTCTGCTCAGGTGAATAAACGATTATAAATACAAAATCAGTTGGGGGTAAACTATTATGAGCAACACAGTGATCGCATTATCGTAGTCGAGATACATACGAAGCCAACAGTGACCACAGTAGTACAGCTTTATATGCCAAATAGCTCTGCCAATGATGATGAGAATGAAGAAATATATGAGGAGTTAAAGGAAATTATTCAGACAATTAAGGGAGAGGAAAACTTAATTGTTATGGGAGACTGGAATTCAGTAGTAGGGCAAGGAAGGGAAGGGAAGATAGTAGGTGAATATGGACTGGGCAAAAGGACAAAGAGGAAGCCACCTGGTAGAATTTTGCACGGAACATAATTTAGTTATGACAAACACCTGGTTTAAGAATCACGAAAGAAGGTTGAATATGTGGAAGAGACCAGGAGACACCGGGAGATACCTGATAGTTTTTATAATGGTAAGACAGATTTCGAAACCAGGTTTTAAACTGTAAGACATACCCAGGGGCAACTCTGACCATAACTTATTGGTCATGAATTGTAGGCTGAAACTGAAAAAATTGCACATAGGTAGGAAAATAAGGAGATGGGACATGAATAAACTGAAGGAAACTAAAGTTCTTGAGAATTTCAGAGACAACTTTAGGCAACAATTGACAGAAACGGGGGAAATTAAAACAGTAGGAGGAGGAATGGGTAGCATTGAGAGACTAAATAGTGAAGGTAGCAGAGGACAAAATAAGTAGGAAGGCAAGACCTACAAAACATCCTTGGATATCACAGGATATACTAAATTTAATCGATGAAAGGAAAAAATATAAAAATGTCGTAAATGAAACAGGCAAAATGGAGTACAAATGACTAAGAAATGAGATTGACAGGAAGTGCAAAATGGCTAAGCAGTAGTGGCTAGAAGGCAAATGCAAGGATGTAGAAGAATGTATAAATAGGGGAAAAATAGATACAGCCATAAAAGAGATATTTGGAGATAAGAAAAACAGCTCTATGAATATCAAGAACGCAGATGGAAAGCCAGTTCTCAGCAAAGAAGGGAAAGCTGGAAGGTGGAAAATTATATTGAGTGGGTCTACTAAGAAAATGAACATAGAGGCAATATTGTTGGAAGGGGAGAAGAAGTAGATGAGGATGAAATAGGAGATACTATACTGAGAGATGAATTTGACAAGCACTGAAATACCTAAGTCGAAACAAGGCCTCTGGAGTAGATGACATTCCCTCAGAGCTATTGAAGTCTCTGGGAGAACCAGTCATGACAAAACTGTTTCACCTGGTGTGTAAGATGTATGAAACAGGTGAAGTACCCTCAGATTTTAACAAAAATGTAATAATCCCCATTCCAAAGAAAGCAGGCGCAGACAGTTGTGAAAATTACAGAACCATCAGTTTGATAAGTCATGGTTGCAAAATATTAACACGAATTATTTACAAAAGGATGGAAAAGCTGGTAGAAGCTGACCTCGGGGAAGATCGGCTTGAGTTCAGGAGAAATGTAGGAACACAGGAGGCAATACTCACTTTATGGCTTATCCTAGAAGATAGGCTAAGAAAAGGCAAACCTACTTATCTAGCTTTTGTAGATTTAGAGAAGGTTTTTGACAATGTTGATTGGAATAAACTCTTTCGAGTTCTGAAGCAAGCAGGAGTAAAATATATGGAACGTGAGGTTATTTACAACTTGGACAAAAACCAGACAGCGGTTGTCAGAGTTGAAGAGCATGAAAGTGATGCAGTGGTTGGAACGAGAGTAAGACAGGGTTGTAGCCTTTCTCCAATGTTATTCAATTTGTACATTTAGCAAACTATAAAGGAAAGCAAGGAGAAATTTGGAGAAGGAATTTAAGTTCAGGGTGAAGAATTAAAAATATTGTGTTATGCCGACGATATAGTAATTCTGTCAGAGACAGCAAAGGACCTGGAAGAGCAGTTGAACGGAATGGACAGTGTGCTGAAAGGTGCATATAAGATGAACATTAACAAGAGTAAAACTAGGTTAATGGAGTGCAGTCTAAGAAAATCAGGTGATGCTGATGGAATTAGATTAGGTAACGAAACAATAAAGGAGGTAGACAAGTTTTGTTACTTAGGCAGTAAAATAATAAATGATGGTCGCAGTACAGAGGATATAAAATGCAGAATGGCAATGGGTAGAAAAGCATTCTTGAAAAAGAAAAATTTGTTAACATCGAATATTGATTTAAGCCTAAGGCAGTCCTTTCTGAAGGCATTTGTGTGGAGTGTTGCCTTGTATGGGAGTGAAACATGGACGATAAACAATGCAGACAGGAAGAGGATAGAGGCTTTTGAAATGTGGTGCTACAGAAGAATGCTGAAGATTAGGTGGGTGGATTGCGTAACTAATGAGGAGGTACTGAACAGAATCAGGAAGAAAAGGAATTTCTGGCATACCTTGACTAAAATAAGGGATAGATTGGTGGGACACATTCTTAGACATGAAGGAATTGTGAATTTAGCATTGCAGGGAAGTGTATGGGGTAAAAACTGCAGAGGAAGACCAAGAGATGGATACAGTAAGCAGATTCAGACAGATGTAAGTTGCAGTTCTTATGTAGAGTTAAAGAGGCTCGCTCAGTATAGCGTATTGTGGAGAGCTGCAGCAAACCAGTCTCTGGACTGAAGACCACCACCACCACCACCACCACCACCACCACCACCAACAACAACAACAACAATTACAGAAGAATATCACTTCTACCAATAGCATACAAGATCCTTCCCATTGCTCTCAAACATATAATAGAACAACACACAGATAAACGACTGGGTGATTACAAGCCAGCTTTAGGAGAGGAAGATCACGTGCAGAGCAGATCTTTACCATCAAAACCTTAATCAAAACAAAGACACTAGCAGCTAATAACGTGATCATGACGTTTGTGGACTTTTTATTCAACAAACACTAACAAATGCCCAATGACAAAGTTTTAGGAATGTCAAAGCCCTTTGAAACCAAAACAGGTTTGAGAGGAGGAGATAGCTGAACAAGATCAGAGAGAGAGACTGTGTTTTAGAGAAAGTTATCAGGGAATGGCGAAAAGAAATGAGTCAGTTCAACTTCCCACATGAGATCAGGATAGGCCACAAACATTCTGGGCTTTCATTTTAATGATTTGCGTTTGTAGAAGATTTAGTGTTTTTTGCAGATAATCTGAGAATTGCAACTAAACAGATCAACATTCTCAAAGAAACAGCAGTGAAGGCAGGATTGCTATCTTTTGAGAAGACACACTATACAAACGTAAAAGCCACTGATCCAGTCTGGACAGTGAGGACATCAAAAGATATCAGAGGTTCAAATACCTAGGAGCTAACAACAATGAAAAGGCAGCAGTTGGAGAACGGGCAAGAAAAATGAAAATAGCTTCCAGATTATAACACACACACAAATCTAAATCACTCTCATTCCAGGACAGATTCCAACATTACAGCTCAGTCGTCAAACCTGAATTTTTATATGCAAAATATTTGAGACAACAGCCAGGAAGGAACTTTCAGACTAGGAAAAGAGAGAGAGAGGGAAAAATAAATAAATAAATAAATAAATAAATAAAATAATTAAAAAAAAATCCTAAGAGATTCCGTGTCCCATAAAAATATCAAATGAATGTACATTCACCTACGATCAAATCAAGAACCTTATCAACCATTTGAAAATATCACCACCACAATAAAGAAAGGAAGACTGCCATTCTATGGACATGTTAAAAGAATGAAATCAGAGAGGCTCGTCACCAAGATTCTTCGCTTCTAAGAGAGCAGGAAAACCAGTTCAATGGGTGAAAGAAGTGCACAGGGACTTAGAAAAATGTGGGATCACAAAAGAAGAAATTGTGAACAGGCAGATCTTTAGAAAAAAGATTGTGGAGATGAAGGATTTCTTTGAGGAGATAACAAGGAAAAACAGTAGTCTTGGCAGAAGAATGTGCACATGTGAATTAACGGATGAAGGAGTACTGGCGAAAGAGGAAGGAAGAGGACTTTAGAAAGTGAGGGAAGTTGTGTAAACTTAACCCATAGATGGCTGTAACGAAAATAAATAAAAGGTAATTTATTTCAATGAGTTCCCAATTAAATACTATCATGACATTTGGCATACACATCAACAAATTGTGAGCTAGTAACATTTTTTCTCAAAACAAACAAATTCAAATTTTGAATACTTGAAAAAAAAATCATGTTTTGGAAAATTCAACATTTTTATAAGCACTGTGAAGTAACACACACAGTTTTAAATCTTAGAAGTTTCTGAGATATAGTTATTTTAAGGCTCCAAAACATTACAAAAATCGAAGAAGTTTGGCCAGAATCAATAACTTCAAAATGAAATGCTCAAAAATCTCCAATTTCGGATTTCACCTTATTTAGCTAGGTAGAATAAAATTATAAAATATTATAAAATTCTGAATCACTGAGGCTGAAATATTTTTTTTTTTTTTTTTTTTTTTTTTTTTATTATTATTTTATTGGTTGGTTTCACATGGAATGACCCAAGTACGCCACTGGTGCTATTATATACTAGCCTTTTTTACATTTTGATCACTTTCACTGACGTGGGATACGAAGAAGTTTTTCATAAGAAATTTCCAATGCTTGACAAAATGCTTGCTGTTTGTAAGCAAGGATGTCGATTTTGGAGATTTTCAGAAAAAAAATCACTAAAAGAAATGAATTTTAAATGTTTGGCTTGTAATAGCACTGCTATAAGACAAGTCACACAATGACCTTACACCTGAAATGGTTGCAGCTAAATGAGCGACCAAGCGACTCCATTTTGTCCACCCTCTGTGTGTTTACAGTATCTCTCTCTCGTTTCGGTGAACGGAGTATAATTGACTCACGATGCAGCCACCATGCTGATTGTCAGCTTGGCTTTGTTTACGCAACTGGTAGTTTGTCATGCTTTACATGATGCTTTTCGAGAATTTGTTCTTGTTGTGATTAATAATTCCAACCTGGACTTTCCATTATCATTCTTGTTGTGAAACGCAAATTTTTGTCTAAGTGTATGTATATAAGATACGAATATTATAGAGGAAAAAATTCCTAACAGGAAAAATATATGTAAAAAAATAGATGAAGTCTACTTACCAGGCGAAGGAGCACAGGCAGTGATAGTAACACACACACACACACACACACACACACACACACACACACACGCTAGCTTTCGCAGCCTAGCTGCTTCGTCAGGCAGAAGGGAAGGAGAGGGAAAAGGAAATGATGAGGGTTTTAAGGAAGGGGGTAAGGAGCCATTCCAATCCCGGGAAAGGAAAGACTTACCTTGGGGGAAGACAAGGAAGGTGAAAAAATACACCCACACACCCTTACATTTACACAGACGCAAACACACCTAGGCAGACATACTATCTGTATGTCATACTAGGCAGACATACTATCTGTATGTCTGCCTAGGTGTGTTTGCGTCTGTAAATGTATGGGTGTGTGTGTGTATTTTTTCACCTTCCTTTTCTTCCCCCAAGGTAAGTCTTTCCTTTCCCGGGATTGGAATGGCTCCTTACCCCCTTCCTTAAAACCCTCATCATTTCCTTTTCCCTCTCCTTCCCTTCTGCCTGACGAAGCAGATAGGCTGTGAAAGCTAGCGTTTGTGTGTGTGTGTGTGTGTGTATTTGTTGCTATAACTGCCTGTGCTCCTTCGCCTGGTAAGTGAACTTCATCTATTTTTTTTACATATATTTTTCCTATTAGGAATTTTTCCTAAGATTGACTTGCCCAAAGCACAGGTACGCTGATAGACACAAATAACCACACACACAAACAAACAGACATGGAAAAGGAGTCATTCCAATCCCAGGAGTTAAGGACTTACCTTGGGGGGGGGGGGGGGGGTAAGGTAAACAAATACACACACACACACACACACACACACACACACACACACCTAGGCAGACATTTGTAGAAAGCTTTTGGCTTTCTCCTGGGATTGGAATGACTCCTTTTCCACTTCCTTAAAACCTGTATCCTTTCCTTTCTTCTCTCCTTCCTTCCTCTTTTCCTGAAGAAGCAACCAACGGTTGTGAAAGCTTGAATGTTTGTGTGTGTTTTTATTTGTGTTTTTTGTGTCTATCGGTGAACCTGTGCTTTGGATTAGTAAAAAAATCTTTATTTTTATACATAATATAATGAGGACAGTTACAACTCACCGCAAAGACGTGGCGACGAGATGCGACAGGCACATACAAAAGACACACACATACAACACATTCAGCTATCGGCCATGGCCTTCTTCAGAAATAGAGCACTCACGCAATCACACAGGCACACAACACAGTCATACAACCATCACCTCCGACTGCCACACTTCGAATCACGCTCTGCAGCGAATCGGGGACGGGAGGGGAGGGGAGGGGGAGGGGATAGAAAGGTTACGTCACGGTGGTGGGGATGGGTTAGATGGGAATAACGAGATGCAGCTTAGGAATGGAGTGGGGAGGCGGGTGAGGGGAGAAAATAAAATAAAATAAAATAAAGTAAAATAAATAAATATATATATATATATATATATATATATATATATATGAAAATTCATGCACACTGCAAGTGCACAAGACCACATACGCACACATACGCACGCACGCACGCACACGCACACACACACACACACACACACACACACACACACACACACACACACACACATACATACATACATATACACACACATGATCACACATTCACACACCACTCAAATCAGGCGAGGTTTGGGGTACAGAGGTAGGAACTGTAAGGTATGGAAAAATATATATATAGGGAAATTATCGTAGGTTGAGGCCTGGTTGATTTCGGGATCGGAGAATGTATTGTAGGGATAACTCCCATCTGTGCAGTTCAGAAAAGCTGGTGGTGGATGGGAGGATCCAGATGGCCCGGGTTGTGAAGCAGCCATTGAAATCAAGCATGTGCTCCGCTGCATGCTGTGCCACAGGGTGGTCCACCTTGTTTTTGGCCACAGTTTGGCGGTGGCCATTCATCCTATTTATTTTACTTTATTTTATTTTATTTTCTCCCCTCACCCGCCTCCCCACTCCATTCCTAAGCTGCATCTCGTTATTCCCATCTAACCCATCCCCACCACCGTGACGTAACCTTTCTATCCCCTCCCCCTCCCCTCCCCTCCCGTCCCCGTATATATATATTATATTATATTATTTTATTTTATTTTACTTTATTTTATTTTATTTTCTCCCCTCACCCGCCTCCCCACTCCATTCCTAAGCTGCATCTCGTTATTCCCATCTAACCCATCCCCACCACCGTGACGTAACCTTTCTATCCCCTCCCCCTCCCCTCCCCTCCCGTCCCCGATTCGCTGCAGAGCGTGATTCGAAGTGTGGCAGTCGGAGGTGATGGTTGTATGACTGTGTTGTGTGCCTGTGTGATTGCGTGAGTGCTCTATTTCTGAAGAAGGCCATGGCCGATAGCTGAATGTGTTGTATGTGTGTGTCTTTTGTATGTGCCTGTCGCATCTCGTCGCCACGTCTTTGCGGTGAGTTGTAACTGTCCTCATTATATTATTTATTCCAACCTGGACTTTCCATTATTTTATTTTTATACATATTTTTCCCACCAGGAAAGACTTCTATAACATATAGAAAACGGATGACTTACCCAAAGGACAGGCTCGTCGACAATCACAAATAGAAACACACACACACACACACACACACACACACATTATATAATATATATATAATTTCTTGTTATGTTTTATGAACTGTGAGAGTGATGCTTAGCTTGTGTGTTTTTTTTCTGCACATCGAAGGGGGGCACAATATATAATAACCTCAAAAAAGTGATTATAGTGTGAGATGCTGACCCTATACAAGTGAACAAAAAAACTTACCCTTATATCTGCACTTTAGAGAATGAATAAATTCTCGAATATAGTCCTGCAAAACATCGAAAAATAAAAAAGAATGGAACTTTTGCTGTTTTACCATGTAAATAGGCCTAATTATTGCCAGTTAAATGCTTGCTGACAAAGTTGATTGTGATGAATGGAAATGCGTCAAAAATTTCCACTTCCTATAAAGTTACCAGTTCCATTTCTGCCTAGCACTTATAATGGTGAAAATTTGGACAACCTTTATTACATAAACTTCCTGGTGACTATTTTGATGCCTAATACGTACGTATACCACAAATAAACTATGAAAATGCAAGGGTGATACAGTAAGCACATTTTACAATTTAAAACATTATTTCCCGCATTTTACACCATTTAATTGAAGTCCCTTGAAAAGTGTAAAAGCAGGGTTCTACTGTATTATATGTATAAGTGAAAGTGTTGGAAATTTCTTATGAAAAACTTCTCTTCGTATCCCAAGTCAGTGAAAGTGATCAAAATGTTCAAAATTCTTCTTTTTTTAATTTATTTTATTTTGCTTCAAAGAGTGTGGCTATCTATTGACTATTTTTATAACGACATCAGTTACTGACTGTTCTGAACACAACAGAGCTGCGTTTTATACACACTATGAAGCATGTGTTTCACTAAAGAACTATATTACTTCTTCTTGGGTGGACTCAAACTGAAGGTTGACATAATGAGATTACTCTTACATAGTGAGAGAGAAAAAGAGAGACACTGACTATGGATGCTGAATGTTATTGTAAACACTAATACATATGTTACTACTCAGCAACTGGTCGTTTAAGATGAAGTTGACAGTCAACACCTATTAGCACTGCCTTACACCTGGAACAGATGCAGCGATATTGAGCTAGTATCCCTGTTTTGTCCACGTGCCTTGGCGTGTTTACAGTACATCTCTCGTGCTGCACACAACGAAACGTGAAATATATGTTGGGATAAATGCAAAGTGTCAAGAAACTTGACTGTCTAACATTTATAAACACACTAATTGAAGGCGAAAGCCATGCCAGTGTCAATTTATGTCACTTACATCGTTTTTTCTTCACAAATTTGGTTTCAAAAAGTAAGTGATTAACACAAAACGGGGACAAATTAACATTGTGAACATACGAAATTCAATGGGGCCGACAAAAAATGGTACCGGGGGGGGGGGGGGGGGGAATATAAAATACAGGAATGTTAAAGTGGGGTTTTACTAAATATAATGTAGGCTTATTGGAGAGGATTATGATTTATCATCATATACATCTGCCAATCCCATTTATTTTCGCTATTACTTTGGGGATATAACATTTCTCCTTGATTTTAACTCTCTCTCTCTCTCTCTCTCTCTCTCTCTCTCTCTCTCTCTCTCTCTCTCTCTCTCTCTCTCTCTCAAGTAAAATGTAAAATAGGGGATTCCTGTAAAACATTCTAGTCTATTCCAAGTATACAAACTTCTTTCATGCAGCACCAAGCAATTAGCTGCAGGTGATTTGATTTCTCCCGCCGCCCCTCTTTGTAAGGAAGCTCATTTATCAGGTTCCCACACTTGCAAAACTTTGAGATACAGACATTTAATAACAACAACAAATGGAAGATCCAGTAAGGAATGTTAATAATAATATGTAGATAGAGAACAACTCACCATAAAGGCGAAAGTTGAGCCACCGACAAACACAAATAAAACACACACACACACACACACACACACACACACACACACACACACACACACACACACAAAACTGAGCTTTCACAACCCTAGGTTGCTTCTTCAGAAAGTGCAGGGAAGGAGGGGGAAAAGGAAAGGATGAGGGTTTTAAGACAGAGGGTAAGGAGTCATTCCAATCCCGGGAGAGAAAAGACTTAACTTTTCCCCCCCAAGGTAAGTCTTAGCTCTCCCGGGATTGGAATTGCTCCTTACCCATTCCATTAAAATCCTCATCCTTTCCTTTTCCCTCTGCTTCTCTGCTCTTTCTGAAGAAGCAATCTACGATTGTGAAAGCTCGTGTGTGTGTGTGTGTGTGTGTGTGTGTGTGTGTGTGTGTGTGTATCAATGAACCGTTGCCTTTTCGTCTGGTAAGTCCAAGTTTCTTTACTTTATATACCTTTTTTTCATACTGCATCTCATTTTTCTGCCTGACGTTGCCTCTGCTTGTTGTATCCCCACCCTTATCTTCCCTCTCCACTCCCCCCCCCCCCCCCATCCACCCATCCCTTCTGCTTGCCGTGTAGACAGACTGTGTTGGGCGGCCAGAGATGGCTGGCTGATGTGTGGATGAGAGTGCCTAAGTGATTGTGTAGATGAGTGTTCTATTTCTGAGGAAGGCCATGGTCGAAAATTTAGGATTGTGTGTGTGTGTGTGTGTGTGTGTGTGTGTGTGTGTGTGTGTGTGTGTGTGTGTGTGTGTGTGGTGTGGCGGCTCAACATTCGTCTTTACAATGACTTGTTCCCTATCTACATACTATTATAAACATTTAATTATATCAGATCTGGTGGTAAATTTGTCTGTAAGAAATAACCACTACCAAGGTAATTTTATTTTAAGAGGGTAGACAAAAAAGTAAAACAAAAACACCAAGAAAAAACATTTTCTGATAAGAACACTTATAATTTACAACTATGATTTGCTCAGTCCAAACTAAAGTAATTGGAGAATTTTATGTACAGAACTTTTTAAATGTTTCAGATTTTTTTTTTTTTTACTTGTTGAGATATTACAGTAAATCAACAAGATTATTTTTTCCTTCATTTTAACGAAATCCACTAACTTGTCCAAGTTTTGTTCTGAACATTTTCTGTAGGAAAGATCATATACTGATCAAATGACAACTTGCAAAACAAGATACAAACAGTTAAATTTAACAATATTTTCCTCACAACAACATGCAAAATGATAACAATAAGTTACCATGAAACAGTAAGTATGTACATTGATAAATTTATAGTACACAAAAAGTTTAGACACCCAACTATAAAACATGAAAAGTGAATAATTATAAAAATAAAACCTTAAAAGCAACACACACAATCAACGAACAGTTACAAAAGGAAACAGCTTTCAAGAAATTGTACATAACAGAAGCCAAATACCAAAGACTAATAAAAACAATACATGCAAATAGTACCTTTACAGGAGGGTAATGAAGAAGAAAGTATCAATAAAGGGTCAAACACCAATGGAGCAAAATGAATTCAGAGAGGAAAAAAACTGAATTACTGGTAATTTCCAAGAAGCGTTGCATAACTGAGTCACGGCCTGCCTCCAAGTTATATATGTATAGATTGAACATGTAACTCTTGAGGCAGTGAATATGGATAGTGTTTACGACAATGACGAATGTTTTGCAACTTATTTATAAACAAAACTGGTAATATCACTTACTTCACTTGTGAGCCACATCTTCAGTGTGGATAATTCCATTGATGGTGCAGTCAGCCTGGAGCAATCCTTTCATTCCCCATAGCCTGGACACAGTCTTGATATGTCTCTCAGATTTATTGGCAGTCTCACACGGGATAGTTTTGCCAGACATTCGTAAATTGTGGAAGTATAAATACTGGAAAATAAATAGATTGTCTCGGTCTTCCATTTGGCCCTGTCTCTTAATGGAGGATTTCAAAGATATCCACAACCACTCAATATTCTAGGTGTGGACTGATGGATCTTCGGAAGTCACAAATTCAATAGAATGTTTCACATATTCGCGATCAATTGCCTCCATTTTAAGTTTGGTAAGACTTCCAGCTATCTTTTGTAAATTTGGTGCCTGGCAAAATAAGGGGCACCAAGTTTACTTACCCCTAGAGTGTACTCTAAATATTTATCAGTTCCTGAAGTTCATTTCAATACTTCTGAATACTCGCGTATGTTCTTTGAGTGGTATTCAATAAGTAATGCAACACACTTTCTTCCTCAGTCACTTTTAGCTGAAAATCTTTGCAATTTTGAAACATCTTTGAATATACCCTCATCATCTCGTGTAGTTGGTTAATTTCCAGCACATGGCAGGACTATAACTAACCTTCAAAATGGCAAATTTAACAGGGCGTGTTCCAAACAAAGAAGTTATAGTTTTTCTTTTGGTTTAAAAAATTTGCAGTGTCATATATTCATAGGCAGTTGCAGAAATGAATATGGAAAACTGTCAGTGGACAACAAGCACAGTGAGTCATTAGCAAGGTGTCTGTGTAATCACAACAAGGTCAAACAAACCTGTCTTGCATTAACCAGCTATGCACAGCTGTAACACTTGCAATGCTGGAATGTGCGGACACACATATTTCAGAACATTGACAGATCACAAAGTCCTCACTGTTAACCTGGTGTGTGTGTTGGGCAGTGCACACACACTTGTCCACCAGTAGTAGAACTGAAATGTTTGTACCTAGCTGAAGATCTTGCACCTTTGATCCAATAGGTAACTTAAGGATGCAATCCACAGCTAACACTACATGAATGGTAGGGAAGTAGTTGATGTAACAAGAGGATAGCTCCAACAGAGGCCAGTAGACTGATACCATGCCCTCCCATTAAGGTGGGATAAAGTCATAAAACAGACTGGAGATTACAACATAATCATCTAAGTGAGGAACAATAAGGTTTATTTGATTCCTAAATAAAAGCCAATCTGCTTCAAGGAAAAATATGTTGCATTACCCCTTTAATGTCAGTTTTTAGGAACTACTACTACATCCTTACTATGCAATTCACCGCAAGATATGCGGCAGACGGTCCTTTGTACCACTACTAGCCACTTCCTTTTCTGTTGTTTCTCTTACCTTTGTGGTCTTTTCTGTGAAATGTTAAGTTGGCATCAGTAAAATTGCTCTACAGCTTCAAATTACAGTGCTCACTTTCCTCAACAGGTTTCTCGAAATGTTTATCACTTTTGTTTTGACGATTTCCCATTTTTGTTCCTGAAGCCTCAACAACACTAAAACTTTGCTTGAACATATCAGTAACAAACCTAGCATCCTATCTCCGTACTGCTCCTATGCATGCATTTAATGCAATCTGGTGGGGATCCCAAACACAAACGATACTCAAGATAAGGTCACAAAAGTGTTCTACATGAGCCACGTGTCTCCAAAATTATCTCAATAACACAAAGTGAACCATCCTCCGCTTTCCCCACAACTGTCCTTACACAATCATTCTATTTCATATCGCTCTGCAATGCTTTGCCTAGATATTTAAACAATGCAACTGTGTCAAACAGCACACTCTAATGCTGTATTCTAACATTATAGGAACTTTTTCCTATTCATCTGAATTATCTTAATTTTTTTAATATCTGGAGCTAGCTGACATGCCTAGAAATTTTTTCAAGACATCCTGCATCCTTCTACAGTAATTCATTAATGACATCTTCCTGTACATTACAGTATCATCAACACATACAGATTGCTACTCACTCCGTCTGATCATTTAATAATATGTAGAGAGGGAACAACTCACCTTAAGGACGAACGTTGAGCCCCTAAGAGAGACAAATAAATGACACACACACACACACACACACACACACACACACACACACACACAAAATTCTAAATTTTTAGTGCAGTCTTCCTCAGAAATAGAACACATGTCAACCATCTCTGTGGATGAGTGTGCCTGAGCGATTGTGTGGATGAGTTTTATTTCTGAGGAAGGCCACGCCGAAAATTTAGAATTTTGTGTGTGTTTGTGCGCCTTTTATTTGTGTCTATTGGTGGCTCAACGTACTTCTTTATGGTGAGTTGTTTCCTATCTACATCTGATCATTTATCAATATAGAAAATAGTAACTGTCATATCACAATTCCTTGGGATACTCTTATTTCTAATGAATACTCACTGAAGGACAATATACTAGGTGCTATTCCTCACAGAATATTTGAGCCAATCACATATCTGCCAACCTGTTCCACATTATGTTAACTTTGTGAGCAGTCTGTGGGACCATGTCCAACACCTTCCAGAAATATGCAATCTGCCTGTTGCCCTTCATCTATGGCTTGCAGAATTTTATGTGAGTAAAGGGCAAGGTGAGTTTCACACACGTGATGCTTCCTAAATCCATGCTTGGTGCATATATGTTTTTGTTGATATACAAATCTCTTCTAACTTTTGCACAATTTCTTTTGCTTGTTCTCTTTCATCAAAAGAGTGGAGCTGTCTTTGTATCACGACATTTTTCCAATTATTACTACTTGTCCATGGCAGATATTTTCTGTCCTCGTCCACTTTGTAGGCACATATTTGTCAACCCCCCGCCCCAATGAACCACATACATTGCATAGGTGAGGTGCCTTGTGAGCCTCAATGATACAGCTGTACCGTAGGTGTAACCACAGTGTAGGGGTTTATGTGGAGTGACTAGGCAGACATGGTTCCTGAAGAGGGGGCAGCAGTCTTTTCAGTAGTTACAGGTGCACCAGTTTGGATGATTGAGCTGGCTTTGTAACATTAGCTAATGTGGCTATGCCATGAAGTTTCTGTGAATGGCTGAAAGCAATGGGAAACTACAATCTTAATTTTTCCCTGAGGACATGTAAGCTCTACTGTATAAATATATGATGGTGGCTGCTTCTTGGGAAAAATATTTCGGAGGTAAAATAGTCCTCCATCCGGATCTTCGGACGGGTACTATTCAGGAGTATGTAGTCATCACGAAAAACAAAACAAGTATTCTACAAATTGGAGCATTAAAGTTCTATCCCTTACATCATTTAGGTAAGTTAGAAAATTTGAAAATCGAAATGGGTAGGTTAAAATTAGATATAATGAGGATTAATTCAGTTCGGTGGCAGCACGAACAGGATTTCTAGTCAGGCAAATACAAGGTTATAAATACAAAATCAGTTAGTGAGAATGTAGGAGTAGGACTAATAATGAATAAGAAAATAGGGCTGGGGTTAAGTTACCATGAACAACAAAGTGAACACATTATCATAGCAAAGAACTAAGAAAACACCAAGCAAATTACTACAAGCTTATGTGTCAACTGATTAGGAGATTGAAAGAAATGTATGATGTGATAAAAGAAGTTATTTAGGTGTTTAGGGGAGAGGAAAAATTTATTGTGATGGGGAACTGGAACTATGTAGTAGGAAAAGGAAGAGAAGGAAAAATAGTTGGTGTATATGGACAGGGGGAAAGGAATGAAAGAGATCACCTAGTAGAATTTTGTGCAGAACACAATTTAATCAACACAAGCACTTGGTTTAATCACCATGAGACACCAAAAGGTTCCTGTAGTGGTGTAAAGTTGGCGCCACTCATCCACAAGTGGGAACGAAAGAGCAAGAAGGTGATTGAGAGCCGCTAGCCAATCACACAGCAGCAATACTCCCCCGCACTGTTAAGTCGAGAGCGCCACCTATGAAGAGCATACAAAAGTGCCACTCAGTTCTGGAGATCCGTATTCCACACCGGGACGAGAGGACATGCACATCAATGACAGGACAGGAAAGAAGAAGATGCAGCAGTCGACAAGCTACAGGACATGAGATTGAGTATACTCAGTCTTAGATAGTACCGACAGTTTCATTTAGTCAGGAGGTCACACCGACCTAAGCAATTAGTATTGTACAAAATAGTTATGCATGGATGTCAGCTCAAAGAAGAGAGATCAAAGTTACATAATTGTATCTTTTTTCATATTAATAAATTTTGGGTTAAACTAAGTTTGTCTAGAGTGATTTCAGCTTCCTGTGCAGACTGCCCTATGATGAATAAAGCTGTAGCCAAAGAAAGTTAAAACAGTTCCAAATTGACTTTATAATGAAAAGATATGGGTTTAGAAACCAGATTTTAAACTGTAAGTCATATCCAGGGGCAGATACAGACTCTGACCATAACTTATTGGTTATAGTTGAAAACTTACAAAACTAAAATGATAAATTGAGAATCTGTATAAACTGAAGAAACCTGAGGTTGGTGAGACTTTCAAAGGATGCATTAGGCAAAGTTTGACTGAAAGGGAAGAAAGTATTAAATGAGACGAGGAATGGGTAGCTTTGAAAAACAAAGTAGTGAAGGCCACAGAAGAACATATAAACAAGAAAAACAAGGATTACTAGAAATCCTTGGATAACTCAAGCAGATACTGAACTTAATTGATGAAAGGAGAAAATATAAAAATTTTGTAAGTGAAGCAGGCAAAATGGCATAAATATGGATAAAAATGAGATTGATAGGAAGTGTAGAGTGGGTAGAGGTGGAATTCAAGTCTGTAAAGAATGTATATCTAGGGGAAAAGTAAATACTCGATTACTGGTGGAAATTCTCCACTAAGATGCTAAAATATTCTGCAAAAGAGCAAGATCAGCTGACCAGTACTTACCTTAGTTTTATAGTGCCGAGTGTCACACAAAAACGTAAAAGAAAAATATGGAAGCTTTCGGAAATATTTTCCTTCAACAGGTATGAGAGGAGAGAAGAGAGAGAGAACAGAAGGCAGGCCATGAGGTAATGATGGGCTATTTGTGGAAGTGAGAGATACTGTCCAGGTAGATTTTTGTTATTTGGGTAACAAAATAACTTCTGATAGTCAAAGTAAAGAAGATATAAAATGCAGAACACCTATAGGAAGAAAAGCATTTCTGAAGAAGCAAAATCTGTCAACATCCATAATTAATTTACATGTTCGACAGTTCTTTCTGAAAGCATTTGTCTTGAGTATAGTACTGTACAGGAATGAAATGTGGACGATAAGGAATTCAGACAAGGTGTTAAAAGCTTCTGAAGTGTGGTGCTACAGACGAATGATTAAGATTAGGTGAGTAGATCACATAACTATTGAGGTGCTGAACAGAATTACGGAGAAAAGGATTTTCTGGCATATCTCGACTAAGAGATGGGATCAAATGGTATGACAGATTCTGAGACATCATGGAATCTACATCTACGTACATACTCCGCAATCCACCGTAAGGTGCATGGCGAAGGGTACACTGTACCATTACTAGGCATTTCCTTCCCTATTCCATTCCCAAATAGAACAAGGAAAAACAGAATGTCTATATGCCTCCATACAAGCCCTAATTTATCTTATCTTGTCATTGTGATCACTGCGTGAAATGTAAGTAGGTGGCAGCAAGATCATATTACACTCGGCTACAAATTCCGGCCCTCTAAATTTCCTCAACAGAAATTCACGAAAAGAATGTCTTCTTTCCTCGAGCGATCCCCAATTGAGTTGCAGGAGCATTTCTGTAACATTCGCACATTGGTCGAACCTACCACCTACCTGCTCACCTCTGAACTGCTTCTATGCCTTCCTTTAAACTGATGAAGTACATCATCTCAAAATTCTCCCAATAAACCGAAGTCTGCTGTCTGCCTTACTGACAACTGTCCTTACATGTTTGTATGTCATATCGCTCTGCAACATTACGTCTAGATATTTAAACGACGCGACTGCATCAAGACGCTCACTACTAATGCTGTATTTGAACATTATGAAATTGTTTTTCCTACTCATGCACATCACCTTACATTTTTCTAATTTGAGAGCTAGCTGCCATTCTTCACACCAACTAGAAATTTTGTCTAAGTCATCCTGCATCCTATTACATTCAGTTAAAGACACCATCCTCCCATACACCAAAGCATCATCAGCAAACAACTGCAAACTACAAGTTACTCTGTCCATTACATCATTTACATAGATAGAAAATAATAGCAGTCCTATCACACTCCCCTGGTGCACGCCTTACGATACACTTATCTCTGATGAACACTTGCCGTCAAGAACAATATACTGTGTTCTATTACTTAGGAAGTCTTCCAGCCAGTCACAAATCTGTGAACCTATTCCATAAGCATGTATCTTTGTTAGCAGTCTGCTGTGTGGCTCCCCGTCAAATGCCTTTTTGAAGGGGGGAGAGGGAGTGGGGAGAGGGAGCGAGGAAGGGAGTGGGCGTAAAAGCACCAAATCATCAACTTGGTATCTCCTATAGCCGATACATTTAATAAGATAACTTTTAGTCACACTCAACTTTGATTTAGATAAAAACAATTTTGTCAATTACAACAATTACAGCACTTCCAATTGTACCTGAGATATCTTTCTGATATACATTTCATACTTTGGTAAACATTTCAGAGCTTCCTAAGTCAGGATTCCACCAGCTCTCCTTCCGGGAGTATTATCTGAGTGTGATAAATTTCCTGCTATGTGCAGTCCAGTACATTTGGGAAGTATGTTTCTAATACTTTGAAAATCACTGCTAAATATTTTGACAGTTCAGGGTCATTTGTTTCAATGCAGACGAATTTCTGTCTGCCTGTTGACTGATGAGTGTCCCTCAAACAATAACATTAAGCTTTAAAAATCTCATGTGCACTCCACAAGTACAATGCTACCCAAGTGGCTACTTCCTTTGTGTAGTGCACCTTTGCTCTATTAAGGGGAGTTCTACAATTCTACACCTGGATATGCAGGTCCAAAAATCTGCAGCCATGAATGTCAAATGACCAAGAGGCCCTCCACTTAACTCCAAACTGAAGAACCCTAATCATCTCTGGGAACACTGCAGCAAATAGAAAGCTCTGCTTGTGCAAGGCCAGCAGTGTTAATCAATGCTGGCAATTGCCTGTACTATCTGACAATGGCCTCTCAGTGACAGGGATCACTAGTGAGACACAGGCTATAACTTGCAGATGAATGCATTCCATGTGCTCGAAAGCCACAGGCAAGGCAAACTCCAGATCTTTGATGAGGACCTCCAGTCAATGTACCAAGAGCAAATTTGATTTTCTTTCCAACCTTGAATAGTACCTTCCCAAAGGTACTAATGTGCCTACCACTGGAGCTTCCAGTACCTAAAAACCTCTACACTATGTGTCCACTCGGATCCTGCTGAAGCAGCAGGCACCTGTCCACTTGCAAGATGAATGCGCGAGGCCAGCCTCCATATTGACCCTACACCTCTAATAATACAAACATGCCACCAATCCCCACTCACCCTGCAGTGAGGATGAATCACCCCTAATCCTCTTCAGTAATTCAGTGGTGAAATGTGTCTCCTCATTTCTACAACCTTGTTCTTAACATCAAAAGGGACACTCACTCGTAATCATAACACTGAACATCTCGTGATAAAAACCAAAATAGTCTTGACCCGTATTCACCGACCTCACTTTCCGATGTGGTGGTATATATTGTATATTCTCTAATCCAGAACAACAATTATTCCTGGATTACATTTTACTTGGTGGAAGTCATTTTCTTGCCATTTGTGCAATATAACAGGAATGTGAAGCTTACAGCAGCGATCTTATTAGATATGTTTTTATTACTCTAACAAATTCTGGAATGAGATGACAAAAATTATTTGAAAGATACAGAGTGGCTGGCCAGTACTTATTATACTGACAGTCAAAAAAGACGACAAAAAACCTACAACAAAAGTTTTCCTTACTTTTTACCTCCGTCAGGTAGGAGAGGGGCCTTACCTCATGGTCTAGATTGTGAGCAACCCTTTCCTTCTATCCCCTTCTCCTCCCTCCTCTCTCTTACCTGATAAAGGAATTAACTTCTGAAAACTTATATTGTAGATTTATATTTTAGTCTTTTTTTTGTGTGGCTATTCAAACAATGGATTAAACAATATTTAGAAAAGGATAGGTTGCTATTCACCATGGAAACACCTAATGAGCTGCAGAAATCAAGTTTACAGCTGTTCAGCCTTCAGAGAGTGCTCGACACAACCACTGTCTCCAGCTGTTGTGGCTGGACTGTGTGTGTGTGTGTGTGTGTGTGTGTGTGTGTGTGTGTGTGTGTGTGTGAGAGAGAGAGAGAGAGAGAGAGAGAGAGAGAGAGAGAGAGAGAGAGAGAGAGAGAGCACATTATTCTCCGAGGCAGATGAAGGCTTAACGTCTAAAAAGCTTCATTTTTTGTTTATTGTTATGTGTGCCTTTCTGCGGCTCATCGGGCATCTACGTGGTGAGTAGCAACCTATCCTTTCCAAAATATTACATTTGTGTGACTTTTGGTGGTACTGAGCTGAGCTAAGTACTAGCCAACCATTCTCTTTTGAAAAAAACAAAACAGATAGTTTAATATACATCTCCCCATGATATTCAACATATTTCCTTAGATCTTTATCTGGCAACAGTTCATATCGCCAAACTAACACTAAAGAATTGTCTACACAACCTAAGTGTGGAATTAACTTCTGCAATGTGACCTGCATATTACAATGGATGCAGTCATCATTTAAAACCATTATAAGATGTTCCAATAACAATACTGAAAACAATATCCATATTTGCCACCTTCAGAGTTGTACATTCAATATACATTGTTCCGAAGCTAGTCGTGACTTGGAGATTCACTGCTTCTTGGAAATTATCATGCTTAACAGCCACACATTACTATAACCTGTCTTATTGCATGCTGTGGACAGTAATAATTCTTTGAATTTCCAAAGGTATGCTCCCCATTATTCTGATTTTCAGTAAGATGTAACTTTTTCATGTAGCTGATTAAACTGCATAGTAGTAATGCTATTAAATTTTTACTTAAAAAAAATTATGTGAGAAGTTAAGCAGGCAGTATCTTATCTTTTAAATTGCGGAGTTAATAAAAGTTAACAAATCCATCAAAGATTTTAACCATAGCCAGTAAGAATAAAACAGATTCAGTATCATTATGACAAGCAACCACTGCCATTACCCCTGCACTAAATACTTCCATACAAACAACAATTTTACACAGGACTCAGTCATTCTATTCCAGATACAATTACTGTGAATTACGCTGCAAATATAGTAATTCTGCATTTTCCCCATCTTTCCTTGGTACCTCATCCGGACTACTTAAGGTTTTTAGCATGTCACAAGATACATAATTTACTGTCTAGTGTACTCCCCCCCCCCCACCCCCCAAGCGTGATGCAGTGGCTCTGCCACATCCATGTTTATAGCAGTTTGTGGCAACTCTCATCTCTGACAACAGAAATTACTTAACAACATGATACACTCTCACACACACACACACACACACACACACACACACACACACACACACACAAGTTGCAAGTGAAGAACTTGTTCAATAAAACAGACAATTTCTGGCCAGTACTTATATTCTGGAGAAATGTCAGTACTGCACAATGCACACCTATCAGCAGTATTAACATTTATCATGCAAGGCATTTTCTTGTTATTCTTGAGAGAGTTTTCCTTCTGAATTTCTCCTGTGTTCGATCCAAGTTGTACAAAGTGTAAAATGTGCAACAGTGATTAAGTGAAGAAAAATGGTGATTTCATGATATGGCATCTTTTATCATCAGGATTATCACCATAATGTAAAACATGACATTGATAAATGATATGAGGGGAACCAGACTGAAATGCAGCTTTGATAATTCCAAACACTTGTGAATACTGTCACTGGTACTAGAGCAAGATAATGTGATTATAGAATCTACTCCTTGAATATGGAACTTTTACTCCATATTAAATTACCCAAACTTTCACCTCATATCTAACAAGCAAATATATCAAATTTAAATGCACAACTGTCAAATGCCTAAGCATACACTACAATAAACTATATTCAGCTTCGGAAAACAAATGTCTAAAGTAAGAGGACTGAAAGGAATGAGAGAGACACATTAATAATGAGGTAAAATATGAAACATAGTGTGATACAATATAAATGTAAAACTTCTTTCAACAGTACTTTAAAAACACAAATGTACCTTCAGAGCACAAATGATATGAAAAAAGACTGTCACCGATAGCAACATCAAGAAAAATATGAAAGCAGGAAAACTGTACAAACAGTTGTTAAAGTTGAAAACACCTTACACTATCTCTACTGTATAATACTAAACCATTTTTGTCACAATAGGAACAAACAAACAACAGTACACTATGAGAAGAAGAAAGTTCAGAACTTTGGCCTGATAGTGCTGGTGTGATCTTAAGAACTACCACACACTTTTTATTTTACAACTTACCACAAGGATGTGGCGACGAGCTGCGACAGGCACATACCAAAGAGACACACATTCGAAGTGTGGCAGCTGGAGGTGATGGTTGTATGACAGTGTTGTGTGCCTGTGTGATTGCGTGAGTGTTCTATTTTCTGAAGAAGGCCATGGCTGATAGCTGAAAGTGTTATATATGTGTGTGTGTATTTTGTATGTGCCTGTCCCAGCTCATTGTCAGGTTTTTGCGGTGAGTTGTAAACTGTCCTTATTACAATATTATTAATTCCAACCTGGACTTTCCATTATTACACTTTTTATTTTGTAATACTTTATGTGCTAAACAGAAAACAGGAATGAAATTCATTGATATCTTAGTTTATGTTAGTTGAATGCTGGAGCAAGCACTGCACAGTATTATTACTCAAAGATGAAATATCACAAGATTAAGCTATTTGGTCCTTATCATATTTACACTCACAGCACTGACACAGAGACCATGTGGGTATCAGATAATCAGCCAAAGCCATTCAACGTAACTCTCAAACATCGACTTTGAATTTTGGCAAGTAAACCATAAGTACCAATAACTAAATCAGCTTCATCATCTTTGTAGCTCAGGTAGTAGCATTCTGGCCTTCCAACTGTGGGGTCAATGGTTTGAATCCTACCATGACATTTTTCTTTTTTTTTTTTTAATTTTTTTGAATACTTACACAATTTTAGTAATCTAATGGTAATTTTTTTGTTTATTTGTTATTTTCTATATTTCATAAAAGGATGTTAATAATGATGGTTTCAATTAAAAACCATAATTAATTTTTTTACAATACTGGCTTCACTATTAAGTTGATGACGGTAGTCTGAGATGGTTCAGTTTGTGAAGTCATCTCTGTAACTACAAATCGCTTTCCAAGCAGCTAATCTACTCAACCTCCATTTTAGGTGATGAAAGTGTTCAGCTCATCTACACACACATAAAATGAACTGGCAACATGTGGAATTAGAGATCACTGAATTTGAAGAAAATAAATAAAATGAAAAATAATAACTAAATACCACCTGAGCTACACCAACAGATGCTGCAACTGATTTCATAATTGCTACTTACATGTACTTACAGAACTTCAAAGTCGATTTTCTTGAGAATTTTTGATTGTTGCGTTGAATGGCTTTGGCTTACTGTTTGAGTTCTGAACTTCATGTACAAAAAATATCAAAACATCCCAAAATCCAATACCCATGTCGTCTCCTTGTAATATACACATAAATAAGACTGATAACACAGCTAAGCTTTCTTACTGTCAGAGCAGAATTCAATAACCATATACAGAGCTGATATAATGTAGTCTTTTGGGACAAGATAGCTGTGTAGAGAGAGAATACACTTTGCCTGGAGGTCTAGTAATATTTTCAACATTTGTTCACTTCACTCAACATCTTGACTAATCACTCCATTCACTATTTACATTTCACCAGGTGCCTTCCACTGAAATTCTTACAACCACAGCATCTCTCTCTCTTCGTATTAAATTTGTCATTTGTTTGTCTTATTATGTCAGAAGTCATATCAAAATAATGTTATATAATATGGCTTTGCGTATAAGCAAATGATCCGTTCTACTGCTATTCAGGCAAAGAAATGGGCACTGTTTTCATCCAAATTGATTATATGAATATGAGTGAAGCATCTTCAGATAAACTACTTCTAACAGACAATGATGATCAAAATCTACTTCAAACAAACTTTTATTATGAAAGAAATTTTAATTATAAATGGTGTAAATTGACTTATACAAGTTTAAGTTTTAAAACTTTTTTACCTTTCAGGAACAAATGGTATTGCTAGGCACAATGAAGTCAAAAAAAATTTTAATACTGACAATGATTAATTCTACACTGATTATATAGCCATATAGAAATGTCAGAGTAAGCAAAAGAAAGTTCAAGGAACTCCACTACTTTTACGTACAAGAATTCAATATTATTGAATTTAAGGTTATTATTTGACTAGTGTAATTGCCAGTATGCATGAACTCTGGTCATGAAATTTTACTGTCCAGACACAAAGGACAAATAGGAATAATGTCAAATGGCCTTTATCAAAAAATATCAGGAAAATGATACACTGTTACCATATAGAGGTAAGTCATTTATAGGCTCAAGGAAAACTATAAACATTTATTGAAGTCAATAACACCATCTTTAAATCTAACTCGCACTACAAATTTTCCAAGCAGGATAACTAAATCGTTTAGGACAGCCACTGATAACATATTTCTAGACATTTAAGGAACAAAACCATATCAAAAAACCAATGTTCAGTGGCCTATCAGATCAGATCATGACATGCAGCTCCTTGTTTCCAATGTAGATTCTAAGCAGATATCAAGACTGCTAAATCTAAATATAGGAGAGTTGTCAAACAACCAAAAATTGAGTATTTTTAGAAAAATGCTCAAAGATATGAACTGGAGAAATGTTTATAGTGCTCATGACAAGAATAAAAAAATGACATATCCATTAATAATGTCAGCATCATGGTTGAAAACTGAAGATAAAGATATCCTGTAAGATGAAAAAGAAATATAGCTTTCAATGGACACAGTGTCAAGAAATTTGACTGTGTTAATGTTTATAAACACTATACAGTACAATTTCATTTATACAATTTTCACTTATAAGTTTTTCCCCACTTATAAGTTTTTTTTTCCGGTTCCGGCAGAATATCGACAATGAGCAGAAGTTTTTATGTAATGTTGTAAGGTTTCTTAGAGAGTCTGCGGGGAATGGGATTGGTAAGTTCAGCCTATTAGTGTCTACACGTGTGGTTATCTGCTTGAATTAAATTTGTCACTCGGCAAGGTGACTTATTGGAACAACCATAAATTTGAAAAGCGAAGACTCCCGGTCACTGTGCCAAGTGTCAACCTGTACGTAGAATACTTATGTAGTGTTGCCAACTAAAAAATTACATTCTTGCAAGCGCTCACAGACAACTAGCACTTAATTTTTAATGTGAAAGCCTTAAGATTGTTTCATAGATCAACATATATATGCAACAACAAAAGTCATCACAAAAACCATACTTCTTTTTACATAACGTATGAAACTTCTTTACAGTTATGGCAGTGGCGACAGCCATATACGAAAAGTTGGAACTGGATGCAGCAGTCATTTGTTCCTGTGTGAAACCGTAAGCTTTGGCTGTGGTATTACTGTATTCGGTGAAGTAGCGTGCAAATTAAGTGATTGTTATTGTGTTTAGGTGTACAGTACCGTAATTGTTATTTTCTGAGGTCTGTTAATATGAGAGAAAGAAAGAAGAATAGCATAATGATCACTGAAAAATTAAGAATTTTTAGAGTACCGTATATATCCGCAGATAAGACGATGACTGAATAAAAAAAAAAAAAAAAAAAAAAAAAAAAAAAAAAAAAAAAAAAAAAAAAAAAAAAAGGGACCCCAAATTCCAACATCGTCTTATGCGACGGCACAAAAATATATTGGATTGAAATTTAGAGTGAAATTGGTAATTTTGCAGATGTGGTGCATAGCGCGGCTATAGCGAGGCTTCGACTTACAAACGATATATATCAAAGCCATTAAGTATCAAAACGATAGGTATCTAACAGGCGAATGTTATGATTTTTTCAAAAATGTCATGATATTTAAGGATATAGTTATGCATGAACCTAAAAGTACAGCTTTCTGTGTAATTTACAAGTCAATTATAAAAATTCTTACTTCAAATCTATAGATTTCAACTGTTTCACAGTTATCAGTGCATTATTTTCATTTTCATATAAATACAAGCAGTCTGACTATTTAACTCCTCCAGTGGCTCTTAACAACAGACCGGGTCGGCAGTTGTCAATATTTGGAAGGCGACACAAAATATATGTAGAGCATCAGCCACGAAGAGCCTCTTGAATTTTAATATTGTTAACAATGATGATAAAGAGATGAAAAATATCCGGTCAACAACTGAGATTTGCAATTTTGCTTCACAATTTCATTCATGTAAAATATATTTCTGAAACACAATCTTGAAATGTATTGGTATTACAAAAGGAAAGAAATACTTGAAATACCAATTTGCGACAAGTAATGTGTAAGACCACTCCTCCAGCAAACTCATTAGACTATCAAAATAAAATTAAAAATAATTATATATGTGGTTTCAAAAACGTCTCATTCAATAATGTATGGGACACAAGCAATTGATGCACCTTCCTCAGGACTTCCAAGGATTCATAAGCACAGTTAAGGGTACGTAAGGTTTAACATACCAATCAAGACACAGATAAAATTAAGATTTTGTACAAGCCCAAGAGCTGCACACAAAAAATAAAAATAATAATAAAAAAGCACTTAAATTCCAGCATGAAAAAGGAATATTTTTTATTTGTGCTTGACATACTTATTTTGCAAATTAAAAACAAAGTAGTTTGTGAGAGTCAGAAATTTGGTAATATTTTTCACCACATTTCATACAACAAATACTGCTTGTATGTCATTTTCTTTTCATTTTTCATTTATGGGATCTGTAATACATCAATCCACCAGTACTTTGGGAATTACTCTCAAATGTGGATAACTAAGGGCATTGCTGACTGTATCTTGCAACATATTCTGTAATGTTAGCGTAGACCAATTTTTTTCCAGGAATATTGCTAATATTTGCACCCATTATCCTTGGCTGCTATTTCAATTAAGCTTTCTCATAAAAATAAGAAAAGTCTCTTGCAACTGAATAGTTAGTGTAAACCAAACAAGTTTTCCTTAGTCATGCTAGGCAAAACTTGTTCGGTACACACCAATACAGCATTTAATTGAAAATAAGAGATTTACTTTTATTTTTATATAGGTGATTAAGGACAATTTTTATACAGAGTTTGACTATAGATTTGGTGCATTGTTGTGCTACCATTTTATGTTTTTCATTGTGAAAATTATACCAGAATGAGGGTGGAATTTTTGTTTTAACTTTCCAGTAAGTTCTAATAAACCATTCTGCCACACACAACGATTATACCCAGACAAATCACGTGGAAAAATACATGAATTATCAATGTTCTCACTAATGTGATAAATGCAGATGATTGCAAACATGATGAAAATAATATTCAGTTAACTGTTGCATTTCCCAATGTTATTAAATACTGCACATTATAAAATACTGTCACCAGTTTGAACTAGACAGTCCGGAGAGACGACGGGAACTGTTACAGCTTTTGATACATAGTTGTACATTTTGAAATGCTCTGACAGTTTCAAAGATTACAGATTTTGAATTGAAATTACACAAAATGTGATACGCCCAAGCTCAAAATATTACAAACCGTGAGTAATGGCATGAAAACCGATTACTCATTTTCAAAGTTCTGGTCGTATGGTCACCCACTGACCTACAGTGCACACTCAACCGTATGAGTTACTGAGGATTTTTTAGTGATAAAGAATATGCATCATAAAATGCAGCCAGTGTAGACATCAGGGTTTCTCTTATTTCCAGAACCTTCTCTACAGTGTTTCAGTCAAATTAGTCTCTTACTAAATGCTTATGCTTAGTTGAAGTTGCATGTTTATTATATTGTTTGTGATGTAACAACAAACAGCTAACTGTGTTAACATAAATAGATCATCCCCTGAATTCAGGTCATCTGCTGTTAGGGTCATTATTTCGTGACAGAAAAGGTACAATTAAATAAAAACTAAAATTAAAAACTGAATTCTTCACCTTACAGTGCAGCGATATTCTTAGTAGCTTTTTCACATAACAGTAAAATGAACTAAGAGTATTTACAGATCTAAGGCTTTGCATTATTAGGCCATTTGAGAATGTAACAATAACAATCATGCCTACACAAGAATTGAAATATAATAACATAAAAAATACTGGGAGTACTAATTTATGTTATTGTGCTTTTCTCCTCCCTCCCTTTCTTCACACACTGTACAAAGAGGGATAACATTTAACACAAAAGGCAAAAACGGGATTTAGATTAAAACACAACACAAAGAGAGAGAGAGAGAGAGAGAGAGAGAGAGAGAGAAATAGTATTTCTCACACATTCAGTAAATTTTCTTACGAAAGCTACTGAGCAAAGGAGACATTAAGTAATCTTCCTTTTCTTGGCCACTCTGTGCAAGTGTGGTGCAAAATATGACTTTATGGTGAACCTAACATACATTGCTATCAAAATCCTAATTCTCTAACTAATATTTTTAATGAAGAAATTTTGCCATCATTGCTTATAAAGTCAAGTGCCTCCACTAAGGTGGTATCATCAAATATCTATTAGAAAAATTACTTGGTAATTTATGTCTAAATACATATACCATAAAGAACTTCCATCATAACTTCAGCATTACAGATGCTAAAAGATGCCATACCTTTCCATCACCTTTGGGATTTATAAAAACTACATAGTGGCCACCATGATTATCTCCACTATGTACCAGAACAGCATGAAGTGTGTAATCTGCTCTTGTTGGCTCAGATTGCTGCAAGTATGGCTCAAGACTTATTTTTTCATAGAATTCAAACCTGAAAGATGATTGACTTGTAATAAATCATTTCTTCACACATTAAAAAATTCCAAGAAGATGTAAATTAATACTGAAGATAATTACACTGTAAAATTTTGTTTGAAATGATTTAAGAAAGAAGTGGTACTGTTACAAGTAAGATAAATAAGCAGTGAGCCATTGTTTTTAAACTAAAATGCAACCTCTTGACTTATTATATAGATTCACACCTCATTATGAAACAGGTTTTCATACCACTGTTGTGCATCCCAGATTGGAAAGGAACAAGAAAAGGCAATGGATGAAACTAACAATGAATATGAATCTTAGGTAGTTTCAATTTATGTTTTATTCTCCCTAGTCTCATTAGTGACAGTAAGTAAACAGTAGCTAGTATAGCTGAAAGAGACCTATGGCATATTTTCATACATATACCATGAAAAAATGAGAAAAACCATTCATCCTAAACCCCCCATGCTCTCATTTCTTTATGCATTCACAGCAAGCAGACCAAGGAGCCAATAGTCCCCCCCCCCCCCCCACACACACACACGTGCCCAGCAACAATAAAAGTAATATATTTCCAGTAAACACACTACTATTCATTGGTGTTAGGAGCTGTTCAAAACAACTAGGAAAAGATAAACACATAAATGTAACATTCAACACAAAGAACTATACATAAAATGATAAACTACAAATATGTCTGAAGGATTTCACACATTCATAAAAAAAACTGTGCTGTTGAAATTTATAATGGTAATCAGGTGTGCCCTGTATAAAAAAGAAAAGAGGGCATATTCTGGCAGGTAAGCATTTCATACCCATACTTGTAAATCCTCACAGATATTAAGTATAACCGAAAGCAAAATATAATATGCTTTGTTACAAAGTGGCAGCAGTGTTTTCAGATGCGATTCTGAAGAAGTGAATAGGCTTAGTGACAAAGGAAAATACTGAATCAGTTTAAGAGAATAATCTTTGTGGCCTCTCTGCTTCTACATCTAGACCAGTACACATACATACACATACTCCATGGCTTGCGAACAAATGGCCATTGAGAATTTGTGGATGAGATTCAGGAAAATAAATAAAACAATGCTGTATTATGTGGTTATGTACATTCTCAGAGAAAATGTTTGAGGCCAAAGAGAAAATCTTTTTCACATTACTTGTCATTTGTCATTCATAAAACACATCTTTCAAGTTCATGTAAACAGACTAAATACATTTTTTTCCTTCTTTTTTAGTTCATTGCAATATGTAACTATGAAATAAAGAAATGAGAATAGTTTGAAATTCTAGTAACAGGAAATTTTTATTCTGCAATAAACAGAAGAAAATAAACAACTGAAATATTTACACTTTAATAACGAACCACAGTGTGTCACTATTGTCAACAGCTTATAGTTATTTATGTATTGTGCGTACAGGTGAGAATAAATCATTTAGCATTTCATTATTATTTGAGTCTCGCTGAGTTGAGATAGAGGCTAGCACAAGCCTTGAAAAACAAATTCCTCTTGTCAGTATCAAAACATTTCAATATTTTTTTTTGTGTTAAAAATATATATATACTAAAACAACTGCACATACTTTACTGTAGACGATATGTGGGAAGTAGTGTGTAAAATTTCCAAACTACTACTTATATGTCCCACTCAATGCAGGGCCTTCTGCTTGTCAAGAAAGTAAGGAATCATCCTACACTCCTATTTCACATACAGTTCATAACTCTGGCATTATATTCTGATACTATCTATTTAGTGTAGTCTTAAGTGTATGGGAGCATCTTGTTGTTCATAGCAAAACCATTCTGGTTCATGTCACCAATGTTATCCTGTAGTTCATTTTTAATACTAGCTGAAAATGATCCCATCAAGAATGCCAAAAGATGAAGTTTAACATGTTTAAAGTGACATGAAAGTATTGAACCAGCCGCATAATTGTCGTACAAAAATGATGAAAATACATGTTGAAACACAATCTTTCGGAAAGTAATTCCTTCATCAGGTAGAAGGGAGGGGAAAGAGGATAGAAAGGAAGGATTACTCACAATCTAGGCTGGGAGATAAGGATAGAGTCTTCACTTCTATCCCCGTTCTCCTCCGTCTTACCTGATGAATGAATGAATTTCCAAAAGCTTGTGTACCAATTTTTAAAGAAGTCAAACCTTCTTTACCACACACACTTTTTTGAGTGTGTGTGTGTGTGTGGTGTGTGTGTGTGTGAGAGAGAGAGAGAGAGAGAGAGAGAGAGAGAGAGAGAGAGAGAGAGAGAGAGAGAGAGAGAGAGAGAGAGAGAGACTATCTGCTGTACTGACCTGAGGTAAGTACTGGCCAGCTACTCAATCTCCCCTCAATTTTTTACATCTCATTGGAGAATTTCCATCATGTTAATTACATATCACCAAAAAGTTTTCGTTATACAAACATATATATGCTTTTTGTACATACTTCATTAAAATAATAGTCTCCATACTTAACCATCTAGCTTTCACTGCTACTGTAGTTTCGTCCCGCTAGCCCTTTCCTTCATGACTCTTCCTTACCACTTTATCTTCTACTTTCACTGTCTCTCATTATCTCCCTGCCAAAGTGCCAGACTCTTTGAACCTTAACTTTTCTCTCCTATTGTCAGTGTCTCACTTTCTCATGCAGTCTCTCTCTCAATCTACCATTATCTCTTGCCTACACACAACCTTATGGATGGTTTGCTTGGAAGTTTGGCTCCTAGACTGTGAAATAGTCAAATTTTTAGTGCATAATTTTGTCAGTTGAGGGTGGTGGTGGTGGTAGCAAGGGGAGGGATGATCCGGTCTCCAACCCTGCCAAATGAAGATACAGTCTTTACTCACCTCTTATTTACAATGTTTCCTCTACTTTTGCTTCCATTGCTACTACCTCAGTCCATCTATCTTTCTCTTTTTCAGTATCTTCTTCACTGCCTGCTCTTTCTCCCATTGGCCCTGCCTCCTGTAATTCCTTTGCTACTTTCTTTCAGCACAAAAAACGACTAATATCTAGAATGAAATTATTGCTCTGCAGTGGTGTGTGTGCTGATGCATGTGAAACTACCTGGCAGATTAAAACTGTGTGTTGAACCAGGATTCAAACATGGGAACTTTCAGTTTTGTGGGCAAGTGCTGTATGGTGTGTGCTACTCTGGCACGATTCACAGTTTCACTTCCACCAGTACCTTGCCTCCTACTTTATGAACTTCACAAAAGTTCCTGTGATCTTGCAGAACTAGCATTCCTGGAAGAAAGGATATGGTGAGAAAGGGCTTAGTTACAGTCTAGGAGTTCTAGTTGTGCAAGGCTCGGAGGAAAACTGTATGCAGCTTGGAAAATAAGAGGTAATATACTGGCAGAAGTAAACCTTTTGAGTATGAGCCATGTAGTGTGGCATGATAGTAAAGTACTTGCTGTAAAGGTCAACTTTTGAAAAGGGCTATCAGTAAAACTCGTATGCAATGAAAAGTCTGACAGCTTTAAGATTATAACACTTCTGGTCTACAAAATACAATAATTCATGCTTTAAACAGATACCATATATACTTGAGTAATCCGTGCACTCAAAATTTTGCCGAGGGGGTAGAGAAAAAGGAAAAATAAAAACAACCACCCCACGTGGATTTGTATAGCTCAGGATACCACCAGTCGTATTTGAACAAGTTCGTGAGGACTGCCATTTGGGATGGCATGTCTATTAAATTTAAAAAGAACACACAAATATCAAAACAACTGATGCCTCACAGAGAGAGAGAGAGAGAGAGAGAGAGAGAGAGAGAGAGAGAGAGAGAGAGAGAGATAGGGGGGGGGGGGCAATGTTATAACCAAGGCGCGCTAATCTCGAACCAACCCCATACAATTCTCATATTTTACCTACTAACCAATCTCATACAAACTGAAAAATATTTCATTTGTAACATATTACAATGAAAACATACTCACAGTAACACACTAAAATGAGCACTTACAGAATCTGAACCATTAATAAATAAATGGAGCTGAGACTGGTATTACACAGTCATATATCTTTGTAAAAGTCTGTGTGTCATATTTACATCAAAGATATTTGATAGCATAATAAGAAGCTTTGACATACATGTATTTTTCATCAAAGAAATTTCATCAAATGTAGCACTTCACCATATATTTGATTATAAAAGTTGCTTGTCTTCTCTCCGCTGCAAATGTATCCGCTCTGAGCGCTAGCATCGCTGTTGCTAATCGACGTGTGCGTGCGTTTGAATGTAACTGCAATGTCACGCCGCCGTAATTAACGTTTAAACACAGTATCAAGAAATCACTGTAAACCTGTCTTCTGCAGATATAGTCGTCGTCACGTCCCGATACCGATGTGGGTAATATGGTGGTACTGAACCGAATAATACCTAACTTAAGTAGATAACATACTTTATTACTCAGAAAGATGGTACCATAAACTATTCATTCTTACATCAACAATGCAACTATTTGTAAGCACCAGCTGCACTGGCAAAGCAGCTGCCAGAAATATAAGCTACTCCGCTATGTATGTGACCGGCTAAGGCATCGCACAATAAAAAGTTGTTATTATCCGCTATCTTGAAATATGATGACAATAATACCCCCTTTTAACACCACAATCAAGATTTATGTCTAAGAAATATTATGAATATTTGATATTATTTCTTTGTCAAAGATTTGATTGAAAATATCGTGTAATACCGGCCTAAAGGGATGTTTTTTAAAGTGGAGTAATCCCTGACTAGTGCATTTTGTTGTGGAGTAATACCAACCTAAATTCAAGTAATCCACGCACCCCAGTTTTTCATTATATATATATATTCAGAAAAAAATGTGTGTGGATTACTTGAGTATATACGGTACTTAAATGAAATCATATGGCAATGATTTGTAGATCAACATAAGAAAACAGAACAGTCCCTTGCAGGCGAGGTGAATATTTGTTTCAAGCATACATAACAGGACCTCCTTGATAAATTAAGCAGATATGCCACAGTTGCAAAAAGGTTTTCACAATAAAACTAGTATAACACAACACATGCAAGAAATAATAATATAAATACTGCAAATCTCACACTGCCCCCAAAGTCATAATTCTGCCCTTCTTAGCTTCCTGCAAGAAGTCATTTTTTGTCATAACTGAGATCAGAACTCTTGGCCTTCACATAGAAATAGAATCCAGGTATTCATTGGATATGAATGGTCTGAAATGTGTTCTCTTTCTCTTCACAACACTGAAAACACATTCACATTCTCCATTGCTGTGCGATATGGTGAGAATGCAGCACTACTTGAAATTTGGCTCTACAAATCCTTGGTGTTTGTGTCCAACTGGAATCATTTGCAGCCTTTATTTTCAACAGAAGTGTGACCTGCCTGAAAAGTTCTGAACTGCTCCTGAAGCTCATTTACCACATCTGCAGTTTCATTCTCTTCTTTGCATAACATGAGGAAATTTTACAAAAAAAAAAAAAAACACCAACTGAAGAAAACTGTATCTTGAATTTTGTCTAACCTTGACGGGGAATATGATGATGTAGACAGAGCACTAAAGGACTTGAGTCGAAACAAGGCCCCTGGAGTAGATGATATTCCATCTGAACTGCTGATGTCATTAGGAGAGCGAGTCATGAAAAAATTATATCACCTGGTGTGCAAGATGTATGAGACAGGAGAAATACCCTCTGACTTCAAGAAGAATATTATAATTCCAATTTCAAAGAAAGCAAGTGCAGACAAGCGTGAAAATTACAAAACTATCAATTTAATAAGTCATGGGTGCAAAATACTAACACGAATTATTTACAGACGAATGTAAAAACTTGTGAAATCTAACCTCGGGGAAGATCAGTTTGGATTTAGGAGAAATGTAGGAACACGGGAGGCAATACTCACATTACGACTTATCTTAGAAGATAGGCTAAGGAAAGGGAAACCTACATTTTTAGCGTTGGTCGATTTGGAGAAAGCTTTTGACAATGTCGACTGGCATACACTCTTCCATATTCTGAAGGTATCATGGGTAAAATGTAGGGAGCGAAGAGTTATATTCAACCTATACAAAACCAGACAGTGGTTATTAGAGTCTAAGGGCAAGAAAGGGACACAGAGGTTGGGAAGGGAGTTAAGACAGGGATGTAGCCTTTCCCCAATGTTGTTCAATCTGTACATTGAGCAGGCAGTGAAAGAATGGAAGAAGAAATTTGGAGATGGCATTAAAGTCCAGGGAGAAGAAATAAAAACATTGCAGTTTGCCGACGACATAGTAATTCTGCCCGAGACTGCAAATGATCTGGAAGGGCAAACGAATGGGATGGACAGTGTATTGAAAGGAAAATAAGATGAACATTAACAAGAGTAAAATGAAAATAATGTAATGCAATGTCAGAAAATCAGGTGATGCTGAAGGAATTAGATTAGGTAATGAGACAATAAAAGTGGTAGAAGAATTTTGTTATTTTGGTAACAAGATAACTTATGATAGTCGAAGTAAAGAACATATAAAATGCAGAATGGCTATGGGAAGAAAGCGTTTCTAAAGAAGCAAAACTTGTTAACATCCAATATTAATTTAAATGTTAGGATGTCCTTTCTGAAAGCATTTGTCTTGAGTGTAGCATTGTATGGGAGTGAAACATGGACGATAAGGAGTTCAGATAAAAAGATGATAGAAGCTTTTGAAATCTGTTGCTACAGACGAATGATGAAAATTAGATGGGTAGATCACATAACTAATGAGGAGGTGCTTAACCGAATCGGGGAGGAAAGGAGTTTCTGGCATATCCCGACTAAGATAAGGGACAAATTGGTTGGACACATTCTGAGACTCACGGAATTGTCAACTTAGCATTAGAAAGGAAGCGTATGGGCTAAAAATCGTAGAGGGAGACCAAGGGATGAGTATAGTAAGCAGATTCAAAAGGACGTAGGTTGCCGAACGTATTCTCGGATGAAGCGACTTGCACAGGACAAGGTAGCGTGGAGAGCAGCATCAAACCAGTCTGTGGACTGAAGACAACAACAACAACAACAACAACAACAACAAGTCACAGGCAGAACAAAAGTAAT
Source organism: Locusta migratoria (assembly GCA_026315105.1). Classification (NCBI taxonomy): domain Eukaryota; kingdom Metazoa; phylum Arthropoda; class Insecta; order Orthoptera; family Acrididae; genus Locusta; species Locusta migratoria. Next base: position 845,250,752 of record CM048745.1, read on the forward strand.
TTCTCATTGATGAAAAGAAAAGGGTTCTGTATCCTGGATATCGATCAGTCTGGTTCCAATTCTAAATGCATTATTTCTTTGAATTTGTGGAGCAGAGCCTGTTGACCCTAAGATTCACATGGGAAAACTGTTGTTTTGGTTTGAAATTCAATCCCATTGACAACACAAACATCAAACTGTTAAAAATTATGAGTTATTTGAATCATAAAAAACACCGTCCATTTGTAAAACTGTAAAATGCTGCAATTTCCATAAATTATACAGATAACTGTAAAAATTTGCAGTTATGCACTTTCCCATGAAAGGCAGAGGTTCCTGATTTGAATCCTGGCCCGGGGCACAGTTTTAATCTGCTGAACATTTCAAATCTAATAGGTTTGTATGGTAAAATTGTTTGGTGAAGAAGGTGGAATTAAAACTGAGGCAGCTGGTTTGGCACTTTTCTCTCAGAATGTTTGAAGTGGAAATATTTGTCTTTTTAACATTCTGACAGGAGTATTTTTCAGCTAGCAACATTTTTTGTTGTTGTACTGCTTATATACAAAGGACTGTGTGTGCTAGTAAAATTTTAACCACTTATTTGTATAATTCTACATGTTTACATACTTTGACATATGTAAACAGTATATAAATAATCTTGAGGTTAACATGAAATCATCTCCTTTCTAAAGCAAGTTCACTCTACACAACTTTAGATAATGCAGAATACTGTTTTGGTTACACCTATAATATACCAGGTCTTCGGAGTACAAATAATTCTGTATGAAAGTAATTTTTCATAAGGAGCTATGCCACCAGGTGGTACCATCTACTAATTTCCTGCTGAAGACATGCTGCATAGATGTAAAGTTACATTACACAGAGACCAATGATGAATTGGGAGGTGGGAATCAAAATATAATCAGTCTTTGGTGACTTCAGAATCCCTGTGTCTTCAATATGTTAGTTAAAACTACATTAACACCCTAGGCATAAATTACATGATTAAGTATAGTAACTCCTTAAAAGCACCTAATAAAAACTTTGACTGTTTGCCATGAATAGAAATTATAGAATTGGTGATTCCCAGAAAGGGCACTTTTGGTACACAAAAATCATGATTTTTCCGGTGTATGTTGACAACACAAAGACTTATGGGAATGCAAAAATGTTTCACAAAATATTTTTAAAATGTATTGTTGAAATTGAAGAATTTGCTATAGTCATTTACATAATTGCAGCCCCCAGTCCAAAACCAACTAAAAACCTTTCTTAAGCAAGTACAATAACTTTTAAGCTGTGTATCTCTGATGTGGACAAAGTAAAACTGGAACAGAAGAGAATTGAAGCATTTTAAATGTAGTGCTACAGAAGAATGTGGAAAATTAGGACAACTGATATGAAATAAGGAGATTATACAAAGAATTATCGAAGAAAGGAACTGTGGGGGGGGGGGGGGGGGGGGAGGGGGGATTAGAACAGAAAGGAAGAATTGTGTTAAGACATCAGGGAATAACCGCAGTGGCACTAGGGAGAGCTGTAGAGGGTAAAACTTTAGCAGTAGACAGGGAAGATACCGTATCTACATGAATATTGGCCATACCTAAACTTTAGACATGAGATTATAGAAAAAAGAATTTGAATATATGCTGCAGATTTTAAATTTATATATTCCAACTTTCTCATAATCAGAAACAAATCAATTTTCTCTTTTCAACAAATTGAAAATAAATATGTAAAACTGTAAATCAACGAATAAAAAAGTGAGATGAGGTATACTTGGGCTGATAGCCATGCCAGGCTCTAAGTGAGTGGAGGGCGAATCAATGCATGTTACCGGGAGTTTCAAGTGTTGTAGAGTGTAGACATGTGCTGCAGAAATATAGTTATTTCATAGTTCAGTATGAGAGAAAAGAACTTTGTGTGTTCATGTTTGTATGTACCCATGTCTTGGCTTGTGAGTGGTTGTAGGAAAAGAATGTACAAGTTACACTGCCAAATTTAACATCAGTTCACCCAGTGACAGTAAGGATCATGGATAATGAGAAGCTGGACGTAAATTTTATGTTGATGAAAAAACGTTTGCCAACAGTGTGCAATTGAGAACAAACTATTAAATTGTTCTAAGAGTCGTCGTGCATTTCGAGGACCAAAATGTAAATATCCTGATGAAAAAAAAAAAAAAAAAAAAAAAAAAAAGACTTGCTTGACTTTCTAATTCAAAACAGGGACTTTACAACAGAAATGATTCAATTGCAAGGCGGTAAATAGCCTCCAGTTCCATGTACATTGTTTCTTGGCAATTACCCCAACAAATGTGAAAGCAGTGAAACTCGTCATGGTAAAATATGTTATTTTAAGATGTAGCATTTAAACATAACATTTTAGCTACATAAATCTTAACGCAGTGCTACTAACACACAACTTTTTTTTCCATCAAACCAACATCCAAAAATCCATCAGAATTAGGTACCTCTGTATTTTCTTGTAAAATAAAGAGAAAATAAGATATATTTTAAATTGTCAGACCCGTTACTTCGTTTACGCATGACCAAAATATTTACAAAGCCTTCAAAATTAATACTCCCCATTTTCTTGCAGAAATAAAGATAAAATTAAATTTTATACTAAACATAATATTCGTTACTTTGTTTACACGTCGGACAAGAACTTTAAAGTCTGTGAAACTCAGCTAATGTACTGAGCTTACTATCCTGAATTCCCTGAACTAGCTCGTAAAGCAAAGCACATCATTGTTAGCGTGTTGCAGCTGCTGCTACCGAGACAGATATTGTATTTTTGCATACAGACAAATTAGAGCCATATGCCACTGTAATGTGTATTTTACTTAGTTTTCCCAGTCATCTGAGATGTTTGTTATGGGGTTTTAGTAGTCGTGGCAAAATAACCGTGCATACTAAGGTACCCTGCTGCAGTCAGGGGTTCAAGTCCTCCTTCAGACATGGGTGTTTGTGTTTGTGGTGTCGCACAAGTACAAAGTGCGCGCCACCTACTTTCGCCGCGCGTCGCCATGCACGCACGGCGCGGCGATCTGAGGACGACAGCCACGAGCGCCCTCTGCGACAACTCCGCTCGTGGCCACCACTGAAGGACATCGGTCACTTCGGACGGAGATAGGAACCAGTTAGGACCTTCGTAATCAGATAGGCACCAGTGAAGACTTTGCTATCGTACAGGCACTAGGCAGGCCTACTGCACTACTATGTAAAAGTTAAGTATTGTTACATTCTGTGCAATATATATCTCTTTCTAATTTACTCTAGTGTTTATAGTTTCTGGCTGCTCCCCTCCGTACCTGCACCAGCGTGCTATTTTTGTTCCTGTGTCGGGCTCATTCCACTCGGCCACCGACACCTACGATGAGGCTGGGACACAAAAGCGGCGACGAAGTTGGGACACAAAAGTGGCGACGAGGATGGGATACAAAAGTGGCGACGAGGAGTGATAGAACCGTGGACCAGCACGCTAGCAGCAGCCAGACAGCAGCAGTCGGAGCACGCAGAAATTGCTCCCGCCCACCCACCCTTATTCTAACATTTTTGGGGGAACATTTTCAGTTACGTGTTTGTGGACTTTTTTGTTGCAGAGCGTCCTCTTTTATATTGCATTTGTGTTTTGTTATAAGTTACTTGTATGCGCGGCGCCTAATCGGTCAGCATGGCCACTACCCCGAACCCAAACTTAATGGAAATTATTCAGTTACAGACGGCGCAAATAACGCAACTCCTACAGGCTGTGTCCCAGCTCACAGCGCAAGCAGCCAACCAACAACAACAACAGCCGCCGCTTCAGCAGCCCACACCTGCCGCCGTAACGCTTCCTACGTTCCGCCAGTACAACGAACGTGAGGAAGAATGGAGCGACTATTTCGCACAGTTTCAAGAACTCGTCGCGGCTCATCAAATTACAGGTCAGACTGTTAAGCATCTTTTATTGTCCGTGGTGGGCCCCAAAACCTTCGTATTACTGCAGAAACTATTCCCGCAAGCATCTCCTCGTGATGTAGACTTTGAACAAATAGTAGAGGCACTAAATGCTCATTATGAGAGAAAAGTTCTCGTAGCTGCTGCACGGTACCGATTTTTCAGACTGAAAAAATTACCGGAACAGTCACACCAAGAGTGGATTACGGAATTGAAGGGCTTAACCCGCAAATGTAAATTTACTTGCTCTTGTGGACTTTCGTATAGTGACGTGATGTTGAGGGATGCGATTACGCACAACATTCAGGACCCCAGAATTCGGGCAGCAATTCTGAAACAATCTGACCCCTCATTAGACAGTGTACTGCAGCTTATAGAAGCGCATGATACTTTTGACTTAGCAGATGTAGAAATGCAAAGCCACAGTGTAAATTCAGTGCGCCGCAACGGTCGCTTTCCTAGCCGTAGTTCTCAGTGTAGCACTAGGGATTCTTATTCCTCTATCGGCCGTGCTGAACAGACAGTGAACAGTAGCCAGTGTAAAAGTGCGACACAAAGGTCGCCCCGTCGTGTTAGAAACAGTGCTTTGAATAATGGGCGCCAACGCTCATTTCAGAAAAATGTACGTAAATCTTGCCCCCATTGTGTGTCTCGCCACAAGCGTGCTCATTGCCCTAGTCGCAACGCAACCTGTTATCAATGTGGCAAATCGGGACATGTGCAGTCTGTGTGTATGCAAATTAAAAACTCAAAGAACAGTAACGTTAGAAACGGTGATTCGCAAAGTGCGAGAACAGTTCATTCTGTAAATGTTGTACGGGCTGTGGAATTGAACAGTGCTTTCCTTGGATCTCAATTTCAAGAAAGTAGTTCTGCGCCTATGGCAAAACTATATAGTGCACCACGTAGCAAGCGCCAACGAGCGCGTAAAACAGTGCAATGGAAACGGGTTCGGGACAAGCAAAATGACTATGAACAGTGCATTCCTGTAGTGAAAATAGTGCCTGCAGTAGTTAGTGACTCTGTAGTAGCCTCGCATTGCGCGGACGCCGATCCGGCGGTAGTGTCATCTAGTGACAGTGTTGTTAATCCGCTGCGTGCCAAGTCTGCGCCGCTTCCTTCACTACGCGGCCCGCGCAAGCGCAGTAAACAAACCGTAGCAGACGTTGCCCACATTCGCGCACCTGTCGAGCGCCGAAAGCAAAAACTTTTTGTGAATCTTTCCATTGACAATAAGACTGTGCAATTTCAGCTCGACACTGGTTCCGCTGTTACCTTAATTAATAAAGATACTTATGAACTTCTGGGTTCGCCAAAATTATCGCTGTGTCAACAAGTGTTAACAGCTTATACAGGTCAAAATATTCCCGTGCTAGGAACGTGTAGCCTGCCTGCCTCTTTTCAAGGTGTTACGAAAACAGTTGCTTTTGTTGTTCTTCAGGCCAAATCTACGCAGAACATTTTTGGACTAGATGCTTTTGACTTGTTTGGTTTATCAATTCAAAGAGATGTGCTTCAAATTTCGTCAATAGTGCCTCAGGATAAAATCAATGCATTGTGTGACAAATACAGTGACTTGTTTTCGCCGGAACTAGGTTGTGCAAAAGACTTCGTGGCACATGTGACTTTAAAAGAATCTGCAGTTCCAAAATTTCGTAAAGCTAGACCAGTGCCTATCGCATTGCGTGATTCAGTTGCCGAAGAACTTAAACGTTGGCAAGATAGTGGGGTGATTTCTCCTGTTTCTGCGAGTCAGTGGGCCTCGCCTATAGTAATTATACCCAAGCCGTCAGGAAAACTTCGTCTCTGTGCGGACTTCAAATCAACAGTGAACAGTCAAACAATTGTAGACACTTATCCCCTGCCCAGACCTGAGGAACTGATGGACAAATTAGGACAGTCTCGCTTCTTTTCCAAGATTGATTTAGCAGAGGCATACTTACAGATTCCACTTGATGACGAGTCAAAAAAGTTTTTCGTCATTAATACTCACATGGGCCTTTTTCAATTTCAACGCCTACCCTTTGGCAGTTCTTCCGCTCCCGCTATTTTTCAGCGTTTTTTGGAACAGCTGACAGTTTCTGTACCGTGTTGCTCGAACTATTTAGATGACATTGTGGTATCCGGACGTACAGTTGAAGAACATTTAGCAAACCTGGAGTGTCTTTTCAAAGTGTTGACTGCAGCAGGTCTACGTTGCAATAAAGCAAAGTGTTCGTTTTTTCAAACTGAAATAGAGTACCTAGGCCATGTGATTAATGCCCAAGGAATCCATCCCTTACAGTCACATCTTCGAGCAATCAAAGACTTGCCTCCTCCTAAGAATGTGCATGAATTGCAAGCAGTAATGGGAAAGCTTAACTATTATTTAAGGTTTATTCCCAATGCCTCTCAGATTGCAGCTCCACTGCATCACTTACGTAGGAAGAATGTTCCTTTTGTATGGTCTAAAGATTGTCAGGTTGCCTTTGACAAATTAAAGTCTGCACTACTCAGTGATGCATGTTTGATTCCCTTTGACCCCCAGAAGCCTGTAGTGTTAGCAGTTGACGCCTCATCATACGGCCTGGGCGCAGTAATCTCACATCGCATTGGATCTCACGATCGTCCTATTGCCTTTGCATCCAAGCTACTGACGCCGACGCAACAGAATTACAGTCAGATAGAAAAGGAGGCCTTAGCAATCATTTACGGCGTCACAAAGTTTCATCATTATCTGTATGGCAGAAAATTCTATTTGTTGACAGACCACAAGCCTCTCACGTCGTTGTTCTCACCCACAAAGCCGATTCCGCCACGTACGGCACAAAAGCTTCAGAGATGGTCCTTGATATTGTCTAATTATCAGTATGAGATTTTGTACCGACCTACCACTAAACATGCTAACGCGGACACACTTTCCCGACTTCCGGTTGGCCAGGATGTATCATTTGATTCTTCAGAAATGGCATGTTGTCAGATAGACTCCAGAGATGCTTCCGCTGTCGCAGACTTTCCTTTGAACTCTCGTCGGGTTGCACAGGAAACAGCTGCGGATGCAGACCTAAGTGTGGTAGCACGTTTTGTTCGCTCAGGGTGGCCTGCCAGAGCCAAAGACATTGATCGGCCTCTGGTTCGACGTTATTTTGCACAACGTCATGCATTATCTTTAAGTCAGGGTGTACTGTTGTTGCATACCGACAACGACCAAGCAAGAGTGATTGTTCCTCGTTCCCTGCAACGAGAAGTGTTACGCCTCCTGCATCAAGGACATTGGGGTATTGTTAGGACAAAGCAATTGGCCAGACGTCATTGTACCTGGGTTGGTATGGACGCTCAGATAGAGAGCATGACATCATAGTGTACAGTTTGCGCAACGTTTCTCAGATTGGCCACGCCCCAAGAGACCATGGCAACGTTTACTTATTGACTTTGCCGGACCTTTCTGGAATACGCGCTGGTTAATTGTTGTAGACGCTTTCAGCAAGTTTCCTTTTGTGATTGCCATGAACTCAACGACAGTTTCTAGTACAATCAGTGCCTTAACATCAGTGTTTTGCATCGAAGGTTTGCCTGAAACTATCGTCAGTGACAATGGACCTCAGTTTGTTAGTGCGGAATTTCAACAGTTTTGTCGTGTGAATGGCATTCAGCATATCACCACCGCACCTTTTCACCCTCAGTCCAATGGTGAAGCAGAACGTTTCGTTCGAACATTCAAGTCTCACATGGAAAAGATGAAAGGTCAGCACTCCAGGCAGCAAGCTCTTCAAATTTTCCTGTCTACGTATCGGTGCATGCCACGTGACGGCCCGTCTCCTGCCGAGCTGCTACACGGCCGCCGTCACCGCACTCTCCTTCACCTGCTGCAGCCTCCCACGCACCGAGTCGGTTCGTATGGCGCTACGCGTTTTCAGGTTTCTACGCCGGTGCTGTACAGGGTGTTTGCTGGAAACAAGAAGACATGGTTGCCGGGCACCATTCAACGCGTGCTTGGTCGCAATATGTATGTTGTACGTTCTTCCACAGGGTCGGAGCTGCGGCGCCACGCAAACCAATTGCGCCTGCATAGGCCTCGCGATCCTGTCTCCGGTTTCTTGATTCCAGACCCAGTTCACCGACAGGGAGCACAACCACATCGTTCGTCCCCGGACTACGAGATCGTACCCATGGAGGTGGACGCACCTCCGACGCAGTCGTCGCCGCCGCAGATGAAAGCGTCACCGAGAGGGACTCCGGAACCGTGCGGGCCCCTCCAGCTTGGGCTACGCACCTCAGAAGAAGATGACCTGGTCAATCTGGGCGGAAGCGTGCGCCCTTCGCCAGGTTTCGGCGGGTTTCCTGGAGGATCTCAAGGCGGATGCCGGAGCGCGGACGGCGTCTCGATCCCGGCCTCAGCTACGACGCCCGTCCCACCAGTAACGCCCCCGCCCAGGCCCTCCTCCCAGTGCCGTCGCCGTGGCCCTCAGCCCTACGCCACGACGGCGCGGCGGTTTGGGGGGGAGGGGTGTGGTGTCGCACAAGTACAAAGTGCGCGCCACCTACTTTCGCCGCGCGTCGCCATGCACGCACGGCGCGGCGATCTGAGGACGACAGCCACGAGCGCCCTCTGCGACAACTCCGCTCGTGGCCACCACTGAAGGACATCGGTCACTTCGGACGGAGATAGGAACCAGTTAGGACCTTCGTAATCAGATAGGCACCAGTGAAGACTTTGCTATCGTACAGGCACTAGGCAGGCCTCTAACAACTATGTATCAACATTCTGCACTACTATGTAAAAGTTAAGTATTGTTACATTCTGTGCAATATATATCTCTTTCTAATTTACTCTAGTGTTTATAGTTTCTGGCTGCTCCCCTCCGTACCTGCACCAGCGTGCTATTTTTGTTCCTGTGTCGGGCTCATTCCACTCGGCCACCGGCACCTACGACGAGGCTGGGACACAAAAGCGGCGACGAAGTTGGGACACAAAAGTGTTGGCCTTCGTATAAGTTACTTTCAATTAGTGTAAGTAGTTTATAAGCTGACGAGCTGATGACCAACACAGTTAAGTCCCTTAGATTTACAAACATTTGAACATTTTTGGGTTTTAGTGCAACAATCCATTAATACAATAGCACTAACTAGCAGGCACAGGAAAATTTGCATCAGTAACAGCTTTTTCACATAAAATGTGATTTTTTTCAAAATGGTACTTAACCAGCAATATTCCTGAAAAAAGTAAATTTCTAATAATATCCACCAAAAAAATCTGCCAACCGTCAAAACTAAATTTTATCCACTTTAAATTCTGTCAAATTTGATGGGGAATCCACCAAGTTGGCAACGCTGATCTTAACTCCCATTACCACTCGCGGTAGACATTACTAACATTAACATTATGGTAAAAACTTGCGTGAACTCTATACTTTTACTGCAAAGATTAGCTTCATTGACCACATCAAATTAAAAATCATTCACGTGGTTAGGAAGTCTCTGTGCTACGTTCTGCTTTTGATTAAGACCCCACAGAAATGTCGTCTGCTACGGTTGGCTGCAGTACAGAAATAGACCATTTGATTTATATCAAAACATCTACTTTCAAGAATTGCCGCACCTTTTCCATGAACATGTACAAAAATGTAGATGCAGTTCTGCGAATGACTTACGGGAGGGGGTGGGGGATGAGGGGGCAAGGGAGGATGGAATCTATATTATAGGCCACACCACGATTTTGCAAACCAAAAATTAGGGAAATAAGTGTGGCTGAGCAAATATGGTAATGGATCTAGGCCTAGCAAATAATTGAGAACAATATAAAATCTCTTTTTTGGGACCAACCTATACTTTGACGTAGCTGTGCTATCTGATGACTTCCATGGGCTCCATTAGCAACTTGCAAAAAACTTGGCATATACAGTAATTTCAAACTTTTATGATAGTTTTTCTCACCAATGTCTTCCCCTTCCAATGTGCAAAATAACAGGAAAAAAGTTTACCACTTACAACTTTTTTGCTGTTCATGAGAGAGAACATCATCTACCATGAAGTTTTGATTTATTACTACTGATTCTACTCACTATTTTAACAATGGAAAATCTGATAGGAATGTCAATAATGGAGGATAGATAACAAATCACTGTAAAAAGGCTCAATGAGCTGCTGACAGGCACAAAAATAGACAATCACATTCACACAACTTAAATTTTCAGCCATGACCTCCATCAGAGGTCACACACACACACACACACACACACACACACGGCTGCTCCAGTGCCACAAGCATCTTGACTGTGAGTGAAGCGGGGAGTGGAGGGGAAATGATACCGCATAGGGGTTGGAACGGAAAGTTCCGTGTGTACGAGGGATTGCAAAGACCTTAATAATCCATCATATAACACTGAACTTTGTGAGATTGTCTGCTTTTCATGCCTGTCAGCAACTCAGTGAGCTTCTTCATGGCAAGTTATTATCTATTTTCCATTACTGAAATTCTACTCTGTACACTCTTTGGAAACAATTACACTACTTTAGAAAGATAGATCAGGAGACAGAATGTGGTACACACTTTGACGTATCAATTAAACTGATGTGCAGTAATATATCAACATTTTGTGTGATTTTTTAATATTGTTACAATTCTTTACTATTAATGCTACTCGCAACACACGTGTAAATGTATCAGTGAATCCACCTGCAACATGTAAATATAAGCAAATATTTTAAGAGGAATAGCATTATAAATAGTTTTTGTGTGTGTGTGTGTGGGGGGGGGGGGGGGGGGGCACATGGCGCTTGTGTCAAAGCAAAGGTGTGCTTTTGCTTAAAATAGAGAGCCAATTAAGCATTTTTCTGTCACTGCCTGGGACTTTGTAATACATAGTTATATATTTTTATATGTGCAGAGGGTTTTTAAGATAACTGTACTTTGTTATTCATAAACACAGTCTGGTATGTGAGCTCCATTGATGTGACTAATGGTTTCCATTCAATTAAAACAATTCCAAGTTAAAGCATATCACATTAAAAACACACACAAATACCAAGTTTCCATATGTCGTTTGATAATTTTGTCAAAAATAGTCCTAATTCAATATTAAATGTAGCTTTCAAATTATAGCACTATGATGTTACTGGCATTAGTAACACTCACATTATTTCTGAAATTTTACAGTACTATTAACATTTGGCTATAAACCAATTTGATGTCATCAGTTTGCAGATTAAAGATCAGAAAAAAATAACACAAAAGTAGAACTTTGTTAACACGTTAAAGAACCAATGTACTAATGGACTACTGTTATTTAAAGTAACAGTTGCAGAGGTAATGAATGTGTTAAGCTCTTGAAGGAACAGGGCATCCTGTGTTTTTTTTCCTCTCCTCTCTTTTTAATTACTGTGTATTACATATCACTTTTAGGTCTTAAGTCTGTTAAAACTGTTTGAATATGAGTCAAAAATATTTCTAAACCTTAACCTCAATGTGAAGAGTTGTGATTAAATGATTTTCACTTTTAGTGTATACGAATCAAGATACGTAAAGCCTCTTTTCATAATTGCTGCTTATTACACACAAAGCCCAAACGACAAACTGTGGTTTGCCAATACTCCCTATTTTAGAGCTACAGTGATTACTATCGCTAAGTGACATTAAGAAGCCAATACCTGTCGTTAAATTTGACTGAACAGTCAGTTATGGGATCATACTGGAACCTCATAAGATGTAAATGCAGAACTGGGGGAAATGCTGAAAATATCACTCCTTTTTCAGCATCTTGTAAACCATGCTCACCAGCATCATACTTGTTGTCGCCATCCAAAACTTCTGTTGTTATGTAGTCACGAAAAGATTCGTCAACTGAAATGATACAAATCACATTAAAATCTACAACATTATAATCTAGATACTCAGAAATGAGATTTTCTGTTATTAGAAATGCTTTGAAGACTTTGGTACAGTATTAGTGAATGCTAACATTTTTACAAATAATTTACTAAACACACAGTTGTTCTGTTAAGGAAAAGTGATTGAAAGCAACCATGCATCTGCAGCTGTTCGATATTTGCCACACGGACCTGTCCACTCAAGAGCAATAAACGTGACTATTTGGCAACAGCAGCAGAAAAACTGGACCAGCGACTGACAAGACTGCAGAAATATGCCACTGATTCAGGAAGCTTGGAATATCCAATGCTAATTCTGAATGCACCTATTCATTGTGTGCTAACGTTTGGAAACCTTATGACATAATGTATCTCACTGAATGTTCAAACTGCAGTGACACCAATAAGTAAGAGGCACAGAAGCTTTAATACCCGTAAAAATATAACAAAATTTCTGCCAATAAAGCTTAACTAAGAATGAAACACCAATTTTACCAACTTGTTCTCCTGATTCCTCTCATACAAAGTTATCATTTGCAAAAGACGAGTACTTAGCATGAAGATTAAGGAAAGACAAAAATTCTTTTATAGGTTTTGTAAATCTGGAGAAAACTTTTGACAATGGTGACTGGAATACTCTCCTTACAGTTCTGAAGGTAACAGGTAGAAAATACTGTGGATGAAAATATACACACAACTTGTACAGAAACCAACAGTAGTTGTAAGAGTCAAAAGGGTATGAAAGGTACACAGTGGTTGGGAAGAGAGTAAGAAAGGGTTGAAGCCTTTCCCCCCAATGTTATTCAATCAGTTCATTGAGGAAGCTATGATGAAGGAGGACTACATAGGAGAATGTCATCACCAGGAAAGACAACACTGGCATTTTACGGATTGGAGTGTGGAATGTTAGATCCCTTAATCAGGTAGGGAAGCTAGAAAATTTAAAAAGAGAAATGGATATGTTGAACTTAGATATAGTGGGGATTAGTGAAGTTCGGTGGAAAGAGGATCAGGATTTCTGGTCAGGTGAATAAATGATTATAAATACAAAATCAGTTGGGGGTATTACAGGAGTAGGTCTGATAATGAATAAGAAAATAGGAATGTGGGTAAACTATGAGCAACACAGTGATCGCATTATCGTAGTCGAGATACGTACGAAGCCAACAGCGATCACAGTAGTACAGCTTTATATGCTAAATAGCTCTGCAAATGATGATGAGAACAAAGAAATATATGAGAAGCTAAAGGAAATTATTCAGACAATTAAGGGAGAGGAAAACTTAATTGTTATGGGAGACTGGAATTCGGTAGTAGGGCAAGGATGGGAATGGAAGATAGTAGGTGAATATGGACTGGGCAAAAGGACTGAAAGAGGAAGCAGCCTGGTAGAATTTTGCACGGAACATAATTTAGTTATGACAAACACCTGGTGTAAGAATCACGAAAGAAGGTTGAATATGTGGAAGAGTCCAGGAGACACGGGGAGATACCTGATAGATTTTATAATGGTAAGACATAGATTTCGGAACCAGGTTTTGAAGTGTAAGACATACCGAGGGGCAGATATAAACTCTGACCATAATTTATTGGTCATGAATTTTAGACTGAAACTGAAAAAAAATTGCAGAAAGGTAGGAAAATAAGGAGATGGAAGGCAAGACCTACAAAAAAACCTTGGATATCACAGGATATACTAAATTTAATCGATGAAAGGAGAAAATATAAAAATGCCGTAAATGAAACAGGCAAAATGGAGTACAAACAACTAAGATGGCTAAGCAGGAGTGGCTAGAAGGCAAATGCAAGGATGTAGATGAATGTATAAATAGGGGGAAAAGAGATACTGCCTACAAGAAAATAAAAGATATTTGGAGACAAGAAAAACAGCTCTATGAACATCAAGAACGCAGATGGAAAGCCAGTTCTCAGCAAAGAAGGGAAAGCTGGAAGGTGGAAAATTATATTGAGAGGGTCTACTAAGGAAATGAACATAGAGGCAATATTGTTGGAAGGAGAGAAGAAGTAGATGAGGATGAAATAGGAGATACTATACTGAGAGATGAATTTGACAAGCACGGAAATACCTAAGTCGAAACAAGGCCCCTGGAGTAGATGACATTCCCTCAGAGCTATTGAAGTCACTGGGAGAACCAGTCATGACAAAACTGTTTCACCTGGTGTGTAAGATGTATGAGACAGGCTAAATACCCTCAGACTTTAAGAAAAATGTAATAATCCCCATTCCAAAGAAAGCAGGTGCAGACAGTTGTGAAAACTACAGAACCATCAGTTTGATAACTCATGGTTGCAAAATATTAACATGAATTATTTACAAAAAGATGGAAAAGCTAGTAGAAGCTGACCTCGGGGAAGATCGCCTTGGGTTCAGGAGAAATGTAGGAACACAGGAGGCAATATCCACTTTATGGCTTATCCTAGAAGATGGGCTAAGAAAAGGCAAACCTACTTATCTAGCTTTTGTAGATTTAGAGAAGGCTTTTGACAATGTTGATTGGAATAAACTCTTTCGAATTCTGAAGCAAGCAGGAGTAAAATATAGGGAGCGCAAGGTTATTTACAACTTGTACAAAAACCAGACAGAGGTTGTCAGAGTTGAAGGGCGTGAAAGGGATGCAATGGTTGGGAAGAGAGTAAGACAAGGTTGTAGCCTTTCTCCAATGTTATTCAATTTGTACATTGAGCAAGCCATAAAGGAAAGCAAGGAGAAATTTGGAGAAGGAATTTAAGTTCAGGATGAAGAATTAAAAATATTGCATTGCCGACAAAATAGTAATTCTGTCAGAGACAGCAAAGGATCTGGAAGGGCAGTTGAACGGAATGGACAGTGTGCTGAAAGGTGCATGTAAGATGAACATTAACATGAGCAAAACTAGGGTAATGGAGTGCAGTCTAAGAAACTCAGGTGATGCTCAAGGAATTAGATTAGGTAGCCCCACCACAGGAAAAACCTACCCAATTCAAGGCAGGGCCACATGCGAGACAACGTATGTCATATCAACTGACATGTGTCCACTGTGCAGCCTTTCATGATGGTATGACTACTAACAAATTGGCTGAACGGATGAACGGTCACAGACAGACTGTTTGCCTGGGGAACACCCAATATCCTGTAGCAGAACATGTCCTCCAGCATTACTCCAGGGACCTTGGCACATGTAACACCACATGTGCCATTTGGATACTACCAACTAACACCAGTCCCTCAAAGCTACGGAGGTGGGAACCACACTCCTCTAACACCACCCTCATGACCTGGGTCGTGAATTACCTTTCCCTTCCATTCCATTCCCAAACTTTTTTCTTCCCTTCTCTCCCACCTGGAGAAGGAACTGTGTTCCTAAAGCTTGTCCTTTTTCATCCCTGTTTTTTCTTTTTCTTCATTTGTGTCACTATAGGCGGTACAGCACAAAGGTAAATACTGGTCAGCCAATCTATCCTTTTGAAAAATAACCTCATCTCTGAGGAGAATTTCCACCATTAATTGAAACAATAAAGGAGGCATACGAGTTTTGTTACTTGGGCAGTAAAATAACAAATCATGGTCGCAGTACAGAGGATATAAAATGCAGAATGGCAATGGGTAGAAAAGCATCCTTGAAAAAGAGAAATTTGTTGACATTGAATATTGATTGAAGCCTAAGGAAGTCCTTTCTGAAGGCATTTGTGTGGAGTGTTGCCTTGTATGGGAGTGAAACATGGATGATAAACAGAGTGGACAGGAAGAGGATAGAGGCTTTTGAAATGTGGTGCTTCAGAAGAATGCTGGGAATTGCTGGGTGGATCGCGTAACTGATTAGGAGGTACTGAACAGAATTGGGGATAAAAGGAATTTCTGGCATGCCTTGACTAAAAGAAGGGACTGATTGGTAGGACACATTCTTAGATATCAAGGAACTGTAAATTTAGGGTATTTGGGAAGTGTGTGGGGGTAAAAACTGCAGAGGAAGACCAAGAGATGGATACAGATTAGATTAGTACTTGTTCCACAGATCATGAATACGACACTCCGTAATGATGTGGAACGTGTCAGGTTAATGAAATGTGTCTTTACAAATTATTACTTTTTACTAAATATTACATGACCCTTTTTTTTTCAAATTTACTAGTTTATATCTAAAAATTTATCTATAGTGTAGAAGGAGTTGCCATGCAGAAATTCTTTTAATTTATTTTTAAATGCTTGTTGGCTATCTGTCAGGGTTCTGATACTGTTTGGTAAGTGACCAAAGACTTTTGAGGAAGCATAATTCACCCCTTTCTGTGCCAAAGCGAGATTTAACCTTGAATAGGGAAGATCATTCATTCTCCTAGTGTTGTAGTTATGTACACTGCTACTGCTTTTGAATTTGGTAGGATTGGTAATAACAAATTTCCTAAGTGAATATATATACTGAAAAGCTACTGTGAAGATCCCTATCTCTTTAAATAAGTGTCTGCAGGATGGTCTTTGATGGGCTCCGGCAATTATTCTGATCATGCACTTTTGTGCAATTAACACTTTTTTACTCAATGATGAATTACCCCAGAAAATGATGCCCTATGAAAGCAGAGAATGAAAATAGGCATAGTAAGCTAATTTACTGAGATGTCTATCGCCAAAATTTGCAATTACCCTAATAGTGTAAGTTGCTGAACTCAAACATTTCAACAGATGTTCAATGTGTTTCCTTTTTTTTTTTTTCCAGTGCAACCCCTCATCAATGCGTACACCTAAAAATTTTTAATATTCTACCTTTGCTACAGATTTCTGACCAACATCTATATTTATTGATGGTGTCATTTCATTTACTGTATGGAACTGTATGTACTGTGTTTTATCAAAATTTAACACTAGTCCATTTGCTGAGAACCACTTAATAATTTTCTGAAAGATTTTATTTACAATTTAAACAGTTAGTTCTTATCTGTCAGTTGTGATAACTATACTTTTATTATCAGCGTAAAGAACCAGCTTTGCATCTTCATAAATATAGAATGGCAAGTCATTAATATGTATTAAGAAAAGCAACGGGCCCAAGTCCGAACCTTGTGGCACACCTTTTTTAGAAAGGTGTAGGTGATTTAATCAGGTGACGTTTTAATTGACAAATTATGAGAGATACAGAGGGGTCACGAGGTATGCCACACTCCTGGAATTTGAGTCTGAGGAAGGCACCTTGTATCAAAAATGACCCTTGGGAAACTCGCTACCCATACCTAAATTTACAGCAACACTATATAACAATGGCATGATTTCATACAATTTATATTACAGCAGCAAGTTCACAAACAAAGTGCCAGCTGTAGAAAACTATTCAGAGTCATGTGAAGTCATGACTGCCTTGCATAGAGTGATTGCTATATATGTCCCCACAAATACCACTTCAAACTTTGCTATGGGCATCTAAGCACTTCAAACTTATCACCCAGGATGTTTTACAACCCCCTTTCTTATGTTTCAGCAGAACAAGAACATTGTGTCAATTATTGACTTTTTTTCGAGATACCTGGGTTTGGTACCACTCAAGCAATGTGGGCAGAAACAATGGTGAGAGAATTCTTAGCTTACTTTGGGAGGTGACAGGATGGGTTTCACTGAATTGCCTCAATTGTGTCAGGAAAGGCAGGTAGATTAACACTTAGATAACACCATCAAAGAAAGAAAACAGTGATCTTTTATAGAGATATTTATGTTGAAAAACAGTCTTTGCTGTAGAAGGTTATTTTGTTCAACTAATTTTAACCTTATCTTAGGTCATCTTCAGAAACATATATACAGCCCATGTGGTTGGTGCTGACTTCTCTAGAGCTGCCATGGTTCTACATTGGTTGAGCAGTTACCAATGTATAGCCACAGAGTGCAGAAGTCGGCACCTGTCACATGTGTTGTATTTATGTTTCTCAAGATGACCTAAGATAAGGTTAATACTGGTTGAATAAAAAAATCCTCTACAATGAAGACAGTTTTCCAACATAAATAATTAGATGAACCTTTTAAATTTGTAAAATATATTGCCCAATTAGCTGTACTAGGAAATGAGAAAATGCCCATGAAAGATTTCAGATTACAGTATAAGGCAGTATAAGCTACATTGTGTAACAATATTTATTGTGTTGGCATAGTGATGTGGGCTCACTTACTCTTAATTTTCCTCTCAATATTAAAAACTTAATTATAAAATTTAAACATTTAAATTTACAGTGGAACTTCATTTTTACATTCCCCAATTTCCTGTTTTTTGCCATAAATTCATAGCCCTTTTGGGGGGAAAATTGCTTTTTACAAATATCTGTCTAGGTGTGTTTGAGTTTGGATATGTGTGAGTGTGTGTGTATTTGTTTACCTTCCTTTTTTTCCCCATAAGGTAAGTCCTTCCACTCCTTGGATTGGAATGACTCCTTTTCCACTTTCTTAAAACCCGTATCCTTCCCTTTCTCCTCTCCTTTCTTCCTTTTTTCCTGAAGAAGCGACCAACGGTTGCCAAAGCTTTTGTGTGTGTGTGTGTGTGTGTGTGTGTGTGATTTTACTTGTGTCTGACGAAGGAGCCTGACCTTTGGTTAAGTCATCCGTTTTCTATTTTTATATATATATGTTGAAAATTCCATAATTTTACGTTTCTTCCTAGTAAGGTTATCCTCAATTCTACATTCTTACTCGATGTCTTGCTCTAGATATTCATTTAACTGACATTTGATGTGACTGAATGCATTATAAGTGATACAAAAGGTAGACGATTTGCAACGCCTTTTGTGACACTTTAAGGGTATGTGAAAATCCACTGTGGAATGTATTTGTGTAGTTCGACTGCTATCTAGTGATAGAAGTTAGCATACGCTGTTCTTAACTTGTGTTTCAGTGCATACACACTACACAGGGACCCCTTACGCATGCGCACAATGGGGTACAGCAGAAAATTTCCTAAACATCAGGTCTGATTTCATTGCATCATTTGCTTTATTTCAGTACATCAGCAAGAAGGCACTAGCAATAATTTGTCAGTGAGAAAGTCTAATCACAAAATGAGAAAATTACAAGTTATGAATTTAATATTGGTTAAATAATAAATCTTAATAGGCTCTGCAGAAATGTAAAGCCACCACCTACTTTAAAGAAAACATTACTTTCCAAGTATAGTTTGTGATCCAATAGACAAATATTTGCAAAAACACCATGTGTTTTTGGTGCATTTTTTTTTTTTTACTGATTACAATGTAATATGTGGTTTCTATAAAACAAGGGAGTTATAAAGAAATATACTCTGATCCAAACAATCCACAGATGATGAAGATCAGAGTATGGATAATTTAAAATTCATTATTGTACACAGAGTCGTCCACACATTTGTGAATTTTCCAAGGGGAAAATTTCGTTTGATACAGGACTAACAATTTAAACAATAAAAACCAAGTGTTTCTGCTAGAAGAAAATATGCATACAGCCTACTAAAACTAGTTGACATTAAGACAGGGACTTGGGCACAGTTATTTGCTTCTCTTGGAAATTCCAGTGACATGTTTAAATATTATTGTGAACAAATCGAAAGTACTTTTACCATTCGCAAAACTACTACTAAAAAGAGGAAATTGATGAAGACATCACACTTAGATTGATTCTCACAACCTAGTTCAAGCAATAACACACAGAAAATGTTGCCACAGATGGCACTATCTTGATAGAAAGGGCCGCCCTGTTGGGAACTAATAATTTATCAGCATCCAATGGATGGAAAAATCTCTCAAAAACATCTGTTTTAACTTATAATTTGTAGTTATAGCATGTTGGAAAATAGCTCAACTACCTTGTACCCTGACACAATGTTTTTATTTCTTTACCCTTAACTTTAATTCCTTCTTGTGGGAAATTTTCAGCAATCAATCGTAAAAATATTTACATAGGTTTACAAAGGTTGCATTCGTAGCAACATCCAACATGGAGGTCAAGATGTTTTAAATATTTTAACCATTTTTTTAGCATTGATAATGACCACCCAGTGGTCGAAATCTAGATTTGCCAGTAAATAAATATTTTTATGACTGATTGTTGAAAAATTCCCACAAGTCAAATACAGCTGTGGAGCACAAATTCCACCATGGAATCAAGCCTGATTTAATTCCTTCTCCAAATTTCTCTTTGTTTTTCTTCACAGCTTGCAAAATATACAAATTGAACAACATTGGAGAAAGGCTACAATCCTGTCTTACTCCCCTCCCAACCACTGTCTCCCTTTCGTGACTTTCAATTCTAATGTCAGCTGTTTGGTTAACATACAAGTTGTAAATAACCTTCCGTTCCGTATATTTTTACCCCTGATGACTTCAAAATTTGAAAGCATGTATTCCAATCAACATTGGTTAATAGCTTTCTCCAAATCTACAAAAGCTAGAAATCTAAGTTTTCCTATCCTTAATCATCTTCCAAGTTAAGTCGTAAAGTGTCTACAAGCCATTGAGTATTTATTTGTTGAGTACTATCTCCAAAAGTACTACATGAACTTTCATGGGTTTCCACAGGTAAAATGAGGGTAGTTTGGAGGGTAACAAAGGCTCCATTTCATCAAAATCGGATCAGAGGAAGGAAAGATATCGTAATTTGAAGTTTTATGTGTATACTATGGTTGTAAGTATGGTGTAGTACAGCAATTCTCCAAGAGTACTATATGAACTTTCTGGGGGTTCGGAGCTCAACTGAGAATACCTTGGAGCAACAAATGAGCTTCATTTAATCAAAACTGGATCATGGGAAGAAAAGATACCATAATTTGCAGTTTCTGGTGTATGCTTTGCTTGAATTGCAGCATAGTATAGCATCCGATAGAGATGCTATTTCGTAATAACTAATAGATGGCAATGCTGTGTTTTTTATTCACACAACTAGTGTGTAATACATCGAAACAAGGACTACAATTTTCCTTATGGCAGCAGTATAGTGTACAATGAGGAGAACAATACATGTGTTGATAATGAAATAAATAATGTTGTTCTGATCAGTAAATTAATTATCCCCCTAAAGCAAATATTTCGTTGCCAACATTAACATACTAAACTGCTGCCACTGTAAAGAAAATGTAACCCAGGAGCGACACAAGAAAATTATAGCTGTATCCTATAGCCTTGCAATGGAAAGAAAGAAAGTGCTTCTTTCCACAGGTATCATTTGAATTTAAAACATAACGACGTTCTTTCGCATCTATTGATGTTTTCATTTACTAAGGATTCTTTGCAAGGAAACATGAAATTATGTAGTTTCCTTTCTGATTTTGGTGCATATTTATTACATCTTGAGTCCATTCTGTTTAGGAATGCCTACAAAATAGTGTAGTACAGTACAAAACAAATAGAGGACCTGTTAGTTATGAAGTGCACCAAGAACAAATAGCTGGCACTGCTGCATTTTTTATTATTTTTTCTATTTTTTATTTATTTTCAATGGTTATGCCATAAAACAATGACGACCCATTAAAGGTGCTGTAGGTTTTGTAGTGTTGCAAAGAAACAATACATGATCGTGTTGTGCGTATTCCCTCAGTAACAGAAGTATTTTGAATTAAGAGCCACAATCGCATCTCTGCAAATACAAACTAACATTGAACAGCGAGTTGCTGATTACACTTTGTATATTCACATTCACATTTCTTTGCTTCTTTTGATAGGGAACACTTTCATTTAAAACAAATGACATTTCTTTGCATCTATCAATGCTCTAATTTACATAAGATTTTTTTGAAAGAAAATCAAATTTATGAAGTTCTCTTTCTGATTTTAGTGTATCCTCATTACATTTTGAGTGTGTTCTGTTTAGGAATGCCTCTGAAACACCATATACAGGAAAGGACAAAGTGAGGCTATGTTAGTTACATAGTACACCAAATAACTAACTATGGCGTTGCTGTGTTTCTTTCATTCTCGTAACTATGGTGTAATACACTACAAGAAGGGGTACAATTTTAACTTACGGTAGCGGCATTGTGCACTGATGTTGGCAAAAGCCGTCGAATGCTTTTCCAAAAAACAGTCACGTAGAATGAGGGGAATAATTCTTTATGTTCACGATGAAATAAATAATTTATGCTGTTCTGATCAGTAAGTTAATCAACCTCCTAAAGCGAATGGTTCGTTGCCAACAGTAGCAAACTAAACCGCTGCCATTGAAAGTAAAATTTAACCCAGGTAGGAGACATTTTTTTTTTTTTTTCCTTCCTAGCTGTATTCAATATGATTTGCAATGTCATGGAAAGAAAAGAAGTGCATCTTTCAATGGGTATAACCACTAAATTGTGCATAGAGTAGAAATATCTATGGAGTAAGCATTGTGTTCTGTGTATCTTCTCAACATTAAGCTGGAATTACCATGTGATTTTGAGACAAATCCACTCTTTCCACACATTTATTTGCTCTTACAATTGGTTTGTGAAATAAATGTGTAACAGAAGCAACAAGAAAGTTGAGGAGGCGGCACTCAAAGGGTCATTTACACGTAGTCAACCATCTTAACCAAACAAAAAAGGACCAAGATAAAGTCAGCGATCAGTACATTTTTACCAATATCACGTGGCATTTCCACCTTAATGTTGAGGACACAAAATCTGTTCTGTGCATCTGAATGCTCACTCCAGAGATATTTCTGCTCTGTTCTGCCACTAGAGAAATATACACACGCGATTAAAAACTGTAATTACTTACTTTTGGTGCTGACTACATTAAGATAGAGAATGACGTCTACTTTTGCAGAGAAAATTGTACTTATAAACAGACTTCTGAATATATAGTTCTATTACACAAGGTCCATTTCAACTCTGTGCTTTACGAAGTAATCACTGCAGGATGTGGGGTATGTATTAGGTGAAAGAGTGGCCGATGCTGCTAACACAGTCAGGAAAATTCACTGTAAATACTATATTTAATGGAAAGATCTATACAGGCGATCAGCTGATGCCATTCCTTCAACGATTACCCAGACATACTTTCTCACACATTGACACAACCATGACATCTTATTTAAACAGATATGAACTGCTCTGTTGATTGAATTACCAGACTTTCAACATTCATCAAGTTTTCCATAGTAGGGAGCACTGCATTCAGAATAACTACATTGTTCCCAACGCAATGCTGCAACATAGTAATACTTCAGCATACACTTATTGTGAGAGAAGCAGTTTAGTACTACACCAAAGAACCAATACATGGTGATTATATGATATTACTACTATTTCTCATCTCAACGATGTAAGTATTTTCAGAAGTTTATGCCATCAGACAATTACACACCGCAGACTTAACTTTATTAACACAACCTAACATTGAATTTACATTGTTCCAGAGTACGGACTTAACATTAATTTCACTTTTTGTATGAAAAACTTTATGAACATTCAGAGTTTTCGACGATGACTTCTACTTAAATTTGACATCTTGGCTAGGAGAACCGAGTTTATTAACAGAGCGACCCAACAAGGATTCTATTTTTGCTGACCTAGTTCCTAGTGCAGATGTAATAGTGCTCCCTCTGAAATATGCATTTGTTCCATTTCGTGAACATGTCATGAAATACGTAACAACGAATTGAACACTGGTCTTCTGAAGCATTTGCACAACAACAGGGAGATAATGTGATAATGAATATTCTAAACAACGTGTCGATCCTGGTAGTTTCATATATATAAACGGAGCCCTCGGTTTCTGTGGCAACTGTTGTTCCTTAATGAAACGGAAGGGAAGTGTATATATTGCAACACATTAG
The DNA here is from genome assembly GCA_026315105.1 of Locusta migratoria. Classification (NCBI taxonomy): domain Eukaryota; kingdom Metazoa; phylum Arthropoda; class Insecta; order Orthoptera; family Acrididae; genus Locusta; species Locusta migratoria. Next base: position 845,274,263 of record CM048745.1, read on the forward strand.
CTGCTTTTTCCTTAAGCAATTATTTGCTATTAATGGAATATGTTGAATGTTGTTAATTACAATCAATGCATCTACTAAAATGTTCATCTTTGGCATGGTTGCTATGGACACTTTAAACGTAGATTGTATTACCTTTTCTGTAGTTCAGATAGCTGCAGCGGAATAGCCGTGCGCTCTGAGGCGCCCTGCTACGGTGAGTGCAACCTTTCCACGTTGGAGGTTCGAGTCCTCCCTTGGGCATGGGTGTTTGTTGTTCTTAGGATATGTTAGTGTAAGTAGTTTGTAAGTTTAGGGACCGATGACCAATGTAGTTAGGTCCCATAACTTTACAAGCATTTGAATATTTTGCAATTCAGATATGACTTTGTTCATGTTACTTTGTTCTGCACTAAAATAAAGAGCAAATATTCTGTTTCAAACTGTGACTATATTTTCTTTTATAGCTGAAATAACAAACAGAATAAGTGTGGTAATATTGAACTCTACTAAGCTCTAGTACTTAATCTATACACAAAGTTACTACAATGGAACCCCGTTTTTACACTTTTCAAGGGACTTAGGTGAAATGGTGTAAAATGCGGGAAAACCTAAAAAGCAGGAAATAATGTTTTAAATGGTAAAATATGCTTACTGGATCACCACTGCCTTTTCGTAGTTTATTTGTGATATATGTATATAGAGGTCACACACTTTTTCATGGCCCCTCTGATCAGAGGAAGTCGGCCAAGTTTGTGAGCATACAGAACGTTAATGCTCTCTACCAAACTTACCTCGTAACAGCATTGTACACTGTACACATCATCAATGTATTGTTGATTTGTGTTTGGTATTGATTATTGTCTTCCACTTTGTAATTTTCTAAAATAAGTCCACATACCCTGACGACTTATTTTAGAAAAAGAAGAAAAGTGGTGAAGAATGTTAATTCCGATCGTTATTCACTTACGGCAATAAAAGAGGCAGAAAGACTTGCTACACCCGCTTAATAAGTTTCTTTAAAATATTAATATTTCAATTATATACATTTCAGTTTTCTATTACACAAACATTTAAGTGATACTTAATTTCATCTCTCATCTTTGACACTTTAACCCCTGACATGTTATTTCTTTTGAAACCTGTAATCTATAGGCTGTAAGCTGGCAGCACTGGGAGAAAGAGGCAGGGCTTATTCTAACAGTCAATGTGCTATGAGCTGAATGCAAACTTCAGCTTGCAACATTCTCCGCTCAGGGGCCATGTTTAAGTGGGTGATCTGTAATAGGCATCAAAATTCTCACCAGGAAGTTTATTATATAATAAAGGTTATCCTAATTTTTACCATTTCAAGTGCCAGGCTAAACTAGAACGGGTAATTTTATGGGAAGTAGAAATTTTTGACGTAATTTCATTCAACATAATCCTAATCGATTAGTCAGCAAGCCTTTAACAGGTATTAATTATTTACGAACTCAAACTGTGCAAGATCCGTTCTTTTCGTATTTTTGTATGTTTCGCACGATGATATTCGAGAATTTATTTGCATACTCGAGTGCAAATATATGCATAAGAATTTTATCGCTTTTTTGAGGTTATAATGTACCATGCCCCCTACAGCTTGCAAAAAACACATAAGCAAACCACCAGTCTCACCATTTATAAAACCTCACAAAGTACTTCGATAAATATTTGCATTTCACAATGAGAATAAATTCTCTAAACGCGCCACGCAAAGCATGAAAAACTACCAATTGCGTAAACAAACCCAAGCTAACAATAAGCGTGGTGGCTGATGTGACTCTACACTCCCATTAGCCACCGCGTCTTAAGTCAACTATGCGCGTACTGCAAACAATGGAGCACGTAATATACATTTGAATAAATGCAAAGTCTCAAGAAACTTGACTGCGTAACATTTATGTCAAGTCAGTCATTTTTTCTTCACAAAAATGGTTTAAATAAGCATAAAATGCAGGAAAAGATTAAATATGTTAATGCAAACATGGGGGCGAATTAACATTATTAACATAGGAAATTTAACGGGACCGAGAAAAAATGATGTAAATGGCGGAAAAACTTGAAATCCGGGAATGTAAAAATGGGGTTTTACTGTATTATCATTACATCATTTACAACAGTCATTGTAAAATTATCGCCACAGTTTGTGTACATGTGATAAAGAAGTCTATGTTTGCAATGTGTTGGTTTGTATTTCATGGTATGTTCACAAAACAGAACAAATGCACTTTTCAGAGAAACCTTTGAACAACTCAGAATGTAGTTGTGTTCAATTAAAGAGTGTATGAAAACCTACTAGGAAAGCCAGTGGAGTGTTTTTATTTACTTATATTTTTTTGTTCTTCAAGTAGACTGATGGTTTGCGGCTGTTTGTTTGTATTTGTTCTGGCTTGTTTGTTAAGAATTTTGCTCAGTTTTTTTTATTACAGATCACATCAAGCCCTCTTTCTTTTCTCTCTTTTTACTGGTTCTATATCTAAATTTTTTTAATTTTTTTTAACCTTCCTACCCATTTAAGGGATCTAACATTCCATGCTCTGATCCATAGAATGCCTTGACAACGACATCCTCCTGAGTAGTCCTGGCATGGAGACCCATTTGAAGGACTATTTTACCTTAGGAATGTATTGCCCAAGAAGACAGCATCATATATTCATATAGTAGAGCTGCATGCCCTTGGGAAAAGTTGAATAATTTTAGTTTCCCCTTGCTTTCAGCCTTTTGCAGTAGCTGTATGGCAGAGCCACATTACCTGAAATTAAAAGGCTGGCTCAGTAAATCACCCAGACCTGCCCCTGCAACTACTGAACAGGCTTCTGCCGTGGAAAAAGTTTGGAACCTGGACCATAAAATTAGCAAATTATAAGCTTGCCCACTGTGCTACAAAAACATTACAAATAACTGGTGCAAAAGCTAGCTTATACTTCTGCTATAAAGTAAAGTAATCAGAAATCTTTGAGGAGTGTCATCTTTTCCTATGGCCCACTCATGGGAGATATTTTAGGTGTCTGAAAGGTTCATCTACCTGGTTCTTCTCCTGAAGTTTGAGGTAAATCTACGCCCATCTTTAGTTAGCACTGCCCTTTATGTAGCTTAGTAGTCCCAAAGCTACTTTAATTGACCAAGAAACAAATGTATGAACTTTTAGTCCACCTTGTTGATTAAAGTTTGTGAAAAGAAAAGAATAGTATTCGACTTTGAGGCAAATGACTGATGAGGACACAGGCATCGTGTGTGTGTGTGTGTGTGTGTGTGAGGAGGGGGGTAATCAGTCCCCAGTTCTCTGAGGCGGCGGGGGGGGGGGGGGGGGGGGGGTAATCAGTCCCCAGTTCCTAGAGAAGATATCACAGCGAAAGTTGTAAAATGATGATATCTAATGCCCAACACCTATAGGTAGAGAATGACAATGAATTGTTGGATCAGGAGAGCACCACAGTGACAATGGGGGTGGAGGGAGAAGTCCTCACGACAGAGACAATGTCCCTGCATTAACCACGTGTGGCTGATACATAGGCTACAGAAGATGGTTGAGTCCCTATGAGAGGGCCTGAGGGAGAACGTGGATGCGGCCATAGTGGGCTTTATGCACAGAACTTTGGTGTTTCTGAAGTGTGCCTGTGTGAGTGAAGACTTTTATAAACAAAGGCTAATGGTTGAAAGCTCTAGTTCTGTGCGTATATTGTCTTTTTTTGTTTGCTTGTCCTAGCTTGATGTGTGTCCATGGTAAGTTGTAAACTATCTCCATTATTTTAATGAATTCCAATTTCGACTTTAGTTTCAACCAGCTCACTCCCAGCACATTTATATGAAGAATTTGCAACATTTGAGTGTTGTTGAATATCTTTATTATTAACAGAGTGCTTATAATTAAACTTTCAAAATGCTGTAAAAATACCACCACTGGTCAGAATGACATCAAATTGCAATGATTATCGGAAAAGGGGGAAACAAACAAATGGCAGAAGGAAAAAGTGTGAAAATTGATCAATAGATGGTGCTGAATGTGTCAGGAAACATAAATGGAAACACTTGTCATGTGCACAACCCAGTGAAGTTACTATAAACACACCGGGCACACAGCTTCTCCACATTTTGCGCCTGAGATGTTCACTATGACTGCCTCAATTCAGAAATGTGCTCTGCTGTAAAGCTGTTCTACAAGAATGTTGACTGTGCACGCGTTTTTCTGGAGATGTTCGGGACACCGAAGGGTTTAAAAAAAGATGATGTTGCAGTAACTGCTGTCGGTGTGGAGAAAATGATTCGGGAAATAGAAAAGAGAGGTTCCTTTGGTGTGCAACCTGGTAGAGGGAAACTAATTGATTAGACTTCAATGGAAGAAGTGGCCATAGCTTTGCAGGAGAAAACTAGTGGTGGTGTGTAAAATCTCACTAAACGTACTTCTTTGCTATCTACTCAAAATTACCCACGTGCATTAGTTGCTTCCTGTTGACCTGCCAGCAAGAGAGACTTTTTTCCCCAACGATTATTGGTGGGAAGATTAATTCAGTTGGTCTTACCAGAGTTTATATGTCATGGGCAAAACCAGCCAAGAACAACATCTCTAGAGCAGAAAGAGCAGCACTATGGAAAACTACGGAGATAGTCGTTCTCCCAGTCGATAACAGGAATGCCACAGTCATCCTTGAAAGATGCGACTACAAACAGAAGCTGCTTCAACTGCTAGATGATCCAGCATATCGGAAAATTAATACAGACCCAACAAAAAAAAAAAAAAAAAAAAAAAAAAAAAAAATACAACAAAGCACAACTTGCTAAAAGTGGCATGCTCGAGGATAAGGACATCAAGAGACTTCGCCAACATTCTGTGGTAGCACCGAGGATGTATGGCCTCCCAAAGACACACAAAGATGGGATGTGTCCCATTGTCAGCAACATAGGGGCACCTACGTATCCTTTAGTGCAGCACTTGACGGGCCTGCTACGATCTTACGTGGGTAAATGTGCACACCACATGCGGAATTCGACCAACTTTATTGGTCGTCTGAAGGAGCTGACCCTACAAGACCCCAGCATCACGATGAGCTTCGATGTCTTATCACTATTCACACATGTCGCTCTGGAAGACTCCATCAGCTTAAGCAATGAAAAATTCTGCCCCAAACTGACAATTGTTCATGCATTTGTTAACATCTGTCTACTTCTTCTTCAATGGGCAATACTATGAGCAGACCGATGGAGTAGGCATGGGGAGACCCGTGACAAATCCTACATCAGCCAAACAGTTCACACAGTCAAAGATTGATGCAAAGAACATCAACGCCACACTCGCTTGTGTCAACCTAGCCTGTTGGACTTAGCAGAACACTGTATCAACAATGGTCACACAGTAAATTACGAAGAAATGGGGATTCTGGCCTCCACAAATACATACTGGGTCAGCCTCTTCAAGGAGGCCGTAGAAATTTTCTGGATTTCAACTCAGCAAGGCCTGGAAACCGATTCTGAGCACCATCAAAGAGCACAGATGTGTGCGGACTTTAAATCCTTCCACCCTGGCCACTTGAGAAGAACTGTGCCCCCCCTCCCCCCAAACACCCGATACTGCCACAGCTTCCCTCACCACCTGGCATGCCACCGGCCGTAGGCACAGGGAAATGAATCTGGACCTGGCAGTACCACCAAAAGAGAGCAGACTGATCATTCCATTTACATCTACATAAATATTCTGCACGCCTTACTGAAGTGCAAGGCAGTACCACCTGATGATGGCAGAGCACTTATTCACTGAAATATGTGCTGATATGGAGTACCTATATACTTTTGAACACACACACACACACACACACACACACACAAAGAGAGAGAGAGAGAGAGAGAGAGAGAGAGAGAGAGAGAGAGAGAGAGAGACTCACTTGTTCTAAGTGATATAATGTTGTGTAATCCTGCCAATGACACTCAGTGTACCTAAGCTACTTTTTGATTGTCTTTAATTCTTGTAACTCATTTTATTGTACAACATGGGTGAAGTCCTCTTTATTTTAAGGAAACTTATTTAAATTATAAGAAGGAAGAAATGTCAGCTGTTATCACACATTTTTTCCTCTGGACTGTTAAAAGCACCATCTGGTGACCTTCAAATTTACTTCACCACAGAAATTTTGATTTTCATACTTATGTAGCAGCCACTTTAGGACAAACTTCACTGACGTGTTTTATGACTGACTGTGCAGAGCCCTTGTGCTAATGATTGTATATTTAAAAAGGTTATCTGATGATGGGCCATGCTTGAAACTAGTAATAAAGAAGTTCCATTTATTAAAACGTCAGCGACCATTGTTTTATCATACTGACTTAAAGAAAAATGGTCACAAACCTCATGTACAATTTTTTAGTAAATCTATAATGATGATGCAACCCCAATCTGATAATTTCTAAAGGAACGACACAAGAGGTATAGTAGTTAAAAGTCGTTAAATTTATGGTTAAAAATTCTAACAAAGGAAAGTCATAGTTGGAATTTGATGTACAGGGTGTATATTTTAAGTCGACAAACCAGAATAACTCTAAAAATAAGCTTCACACGAAAAAAATGTGTAGAATCCAAAGATGATTATTTTCCAGAGGGGAAATCCGCTGGTGTTAAAATTTTGCCCGCCACCCCAGCCCCCTGGAGGTGGGGTGGGAGGCAACTTTAAAATTTCAAATAGGGACTCCTATTTTTTATTGCAGAAACAGATTCTACATAGAAAAACTACATACATTTTGTCTCAAACATTTGATTCTTTGTAGTTGGCACTGTAATTCAAGAAAATCCATGTTCTCATTTTTGCGTGGAAAATAGTTACGGATAAATAAAAAATACTTATTTACTTTGTAAATTCTGATTCACTAAAACTCTCCCCCCATAGGGTGGGGACAGAGACAGGAATTACAATTTTACAAATGTTGACCCAAATATTAATTTTTTAAAGTGTTGTTTGTTTCGTGGTCATGAGGCCACACAACTTATAATTATCAAACAAATCATCTGAGTAGCTAACTAACCAACCAAACATCCTACTTATTAACGAGTGAGTTCATTAACTAAAAAGCTAACTGACTCACAAACCTAATTTTTTATTAGGTTCGGAGTAATCACTCTTATTTGTTGAGAAGTCTCACAACTAGGGTGCTTGCTTAATTTGAGCATTTTAATTTCGGGTGGAAAATGTAGAAAATGACATTCATAAACTTATTAACTTAAGTCACATTTTCACACCTTTATTTTATTTCGGAATATCGTGGCTGTTACATCTTTTACATTTTTAGAATTACGTACGGCAACGTTTTGGAGTGCCACTGATAAGTGGTGCAGGTATGAGAAATTTGCCCTTTCTCATAATAAAACTGGGCTTTAGAAATTATAAGTATTAATGTAATAAATGCACTGTACCATTTACCATCTAAGCATTCAGAAATCTTTTATAACAATTGTCTTTTGGGCAACTTATGTTTGATTACCTTGTGTGACAGCGTTCATAGCTTTTTCTCGCTACCAGTCGCATCTGACGTGGTTTTGGAACATATCCTGTATTCAAATATTATGAATTATCTCTAACAGAACAATCTATTGACCCAAGGTCAACACGGATGTAGAAAATATCCTTCATGCGAAACACAACTAGCTCTTTATTCACACGAAGTGATGGGTGCTATCGACAAAGGTTCGCAAATCGATTCCGTATTTCTTGATTTCCAGAAACCTTTTGACACTGTACCTCACAAACGGCTTTTAATCAAATTGCGTGGTTATGGTATATCGCCCCAAATTTGCGATTGGATAGGGGATTTCTTGTCAGAGAGGACACAGATCATAGTAATCGATGGTAAGGCATCGACTAAAACAGAGGTGATATCGGGCGTTCCACAGGGTAGTGTTATTGGTCCTCTGCTATTCCTTATTTACATAAACGATTTAGGGGAAAATCTAAGTAGCTCTCTTAAGTTGTTTGCAGATGACGCCGTCATATACCGTCTAGTAAAATCATCTGAAGATCAAAATCAACTGCAGAACGATCTGAATAAGATATCAATATGGTGTAAAAATTGGCAATTAACTCTAAATAATGAGAAGTGTGAAGTCGTCCACATGAGTACGAAAAGAAATCCGTTAAACTTTGTTTACAACATAAATCAATCAAAAGTGAAGGCCGTAAACTCCACAAAATACCTAGGAATTACTATTACTTCAGACCTAATCTGGAAAGAACACGTAGATAATATTGTGGGAAAGGCGAACCAGAGACACCGTTTTATTGGCAGAACCCTTAAAAGATGCAACAGAACTACTAAAAAACTGCATACACTGCGCTTGTCCATCCATTTTTGGAGTATTACAGCCCAGTGTGGGATCCTTATCAGGTGGGTTTGACGGAGGACATCGAAAGAGTCCAAAGAAGGGCAGCTCGTTTCGTATTGTCACGATACAGGGGAGACAGCGTTACGGAAATGATACAGGATTTGGAATGGGAATCATTACAACAACGGCGCTTATCGCTGCGGCGTGGGCTACTTGCGAAACTCCAATCGGCAACATTCTCCTCCGAATGCAAAAATATATTGTTGACTCCCACTTACATAGGTAGAAATGATCATAAGAATAAAATAAGAGAAATCAGAGCTCGAACAGAGAGAGTCAGGTGTTCTTTCTTCCCGCCCGCTATTCGAGAATGGAATGGGAGATAAATAGTATAATTGTGGTTAGATGAACCCTCTGCCAGGCACTTAAATGTGATTTGCAGAGTACCCCATGTAGATGAGTTAGTATTGCTAGGCAGAATTACGCCAAGCAGGACACATCTCGCTCACTGAAATTCTAACCCTGCCATTCTAGACATCACTTATTCCTCTCTTCAAATTAATAGGTGGCATATGTCATTATGAATTATCTTTTTATGGAAGAAAAAACTGAGATGGTACATTAATGGAGAAAGTGGGAGAAATTGTGATGATGCATTTGTGCTTTATGTGCAGCGTTTTCCTGGCCAAGAATGATCATGGTCCTTTTTTAATAATATAGTAAGGACAGTTTAGAAATCACCGCAAAGACGTGGTGACGAGCTGCGACAAGCACATACAAAAGACACACACATACAACACTTTCAGCTATCTGCCATTACTCTTAAAAAATTAACCAAATCAGTTACATAGCTTATTACAGATGTGAATGCTTGATGCTATATAATATAGCTAAATGAACCTAATTGTCCGTGGCTAAATGCTGCAATACAAGTATATCATATAGGTGAAGGGGAAATATTGCTTAGTTAGCAAACGAGAAAGCCCAATTTATAACTTACTATTTTTCTTCCCTTTGATGTTGAGCTGAATATCATAAAAGGTCTCCACTCTTGTAGATTTGTAGTCAATATTTTTACATTTAATGAAGGACTGTAAAAGAGAAGGATTGTTGTAAGAGCATGACTAGTACAAGGCACAAAATGTAACAGTATGAGTTCAAATACGAACCACCATCTTTCCTTCAAAGAGTTTTGGCACAGTTCCTTCAACACAGGTTCCCTTCATTTTACTTTCTAGTTTGTCCAACAGCTGAAAATAATAATAATAATATAATAAATAAACAAAAATTTACATAAATTATGCATAAATTCTTTATAGTACAGAACTTACCACACGTAAAAATTCTTGTACATCATGCTGCATGAAGGAATCAAGTGTCTCCCAGCCAAAAGATTTTGTTAGTTTCTTGGTACCAACAGGTTTGTCTGAAAACTGCAACTCGTGGAATACCCTTTGAAGTGCTAGCGCTACACTTTTGCTTGAATCATCACTCTCTGTTGGCATTTTGTACACAGCCTGTAAATGAATTAAACTTCTATGCACTGTAATTATTTCCACAGACATATGGCGACAAAAGTCATAGGATATCTCCTAATATTGTGTCAGATCTTCATATGTACAGTGAAATGCAGTAACTAAACTTTGTACAGTCTCAACAAGTCTTTGTAAGTTCCCACCAAAAATATTGAGCCATGTTGGGTTTACAGCAATGGAAAGTGTTTCCACTGCATGACTTTATGTCTCAAATGTACAATGGGATTCAGGTCAGGAACTGTGGGTGGCCAAATCACTCACTTCAACTGACCACAATGTTTTTCAAGCCAATTATGGACAATTTAGTGATATCATGCATTGACACCAATAAAAATTCCATTGTTGTGAATATAAAATCCATAATGGTTAAAAATGTTCTCAGATGAATATAACCATTTTTGCAGTCCATCAGTTCGGTAGGACAAGACGATGCAGTTCATTCCACATAACAAAAAGTCCCCAGCACAGAGATGATTGGGAAGCTCCAGTAGCAGACGCTGGAAGAGAGAGGTTCTGTATCATGGTATGGGCTCATGTCAGTTCTGAAAGTGTATGTTTCATAAAAACCCAACCAAAATATTTATTCCCCCTATGTAAATCTATCAAAGTGATCATAAGTATAAGATCAGAAAGCTTAGGGCCCACACAAACACATACAGGCTACGATTTTTCCTACGAACCATATGCAACTGGTATAGGAGGCAGTGACGATGGTATCCATAGTACCCTCCACCCCACACTGTGAGATGATTTGTGGAGTATGGATGTATATGTAGGTAGATTATGGAGCCACTAGCAGCTGACTCAGTGCCTTACTGACAACTTGGGATGATGGTTTTGTGGGTTACCACACTCCCTTCAAACAACTCTTAGAAACTGCAAAAATGACTCATCTGACCAAGTCAGACATGTTAGTCATACATTATACATTGATTCCTGTGGTTAACACAATGTTTCTTGCCTGTTATCACTCACTCTACACAAACACAGCCAGTCCTTTCATTAAATGCTGCCGCCGGCCAAAACGTTGTCTTTGACGACAGGTAGTGGCTGAAATTTAGTATTTTTTGCGCATTTTCCATTATGTGTAATGTTGAACATCAACTTACCCTAACTATTTCCAAAATTGAATGCTCAAACTATCATTGTGCATTCAAAGCCTGTCGATTTATGGAATGAGCCATAATTATGTTGAAAACATTTTCATGTAAATCACTGCAGTGCAAATGGCAGATGTGCCAATACCTTGTTTGGGCAATACCATACTTGGCATCAGCTACGATGGCGGCCCAGTTTTCAGCTGTTCTGCACATCGCCCTCCATTAGTGCAGTAACAGCCAATAATATTAATTCTCTAGGTGCATGCCTGGCTGCCCATTATCCAATGCTTTGCTCGCAGGCGCAACTGTTGGCTCTCGGCTGTAGATACTCCCCTCCTCGCTTTCCCTATTGCTCCGCCTCTATGCGTGGAAGTGGCTTCTTACATGACGCCAGCTATAGCAGCACCCCGTCTCTTTATATCACTATCCATGTCTTTTGTCACCTCAGAGTAATTCAACAGGAAATATAACAGAAGGAATGACTTCACTTCTCATTATGATTATTTCACATAAGGTAGATTGTAAAACAAAATAATTAAAAAAATATAACAGGACAATTTTTTTGCTGCTAGTATAATTAACACAACTTCTTAGTTAGTAGTATTAGACAAACATTATTTTAAAAAACAGTAGCAATTCAGGCTCCAGCTAACAGAACAATAGTTGTGCACACAAGATGTCCTTATGTGACTGAGCGTTTTTGCTATAACTTCGAGAACATAGTCCAAATTGTCACTGTTCCACATGAAATACACAATGTAAACTTAATACTTTCTGATGAGAGGCAAGTAAGGGTGATAAATGCCACGAGTAGGAGCAGACACGGCAAATACCGCCCGTTGAGGAGATTATGAGCAACACTCACAGAGCTGAGGTAACTGGTGATGTATCGGCAACATTGGAGCCCCACCAGGAAAAGCAGGTTCTGGTCGAGGTGGCATAGAGGACACTGCTGATATGGTCCAGGCACAAGGAGACACATAGGCATATGAGATTGCGACGTTATCCAGGGGGACGGTAGTTCGGACAAGGAGACAGGACTGCCTCTCCGAGCTGGAGATGTTGGTAAACTGCACCAATACACTACAGTGAAACTGGTTGTGGTGGTGCTGATTAATACCTCACTTGTGAAAACCTCACACACTCTACATCAATGACAACTACATAGCTTTCTAGGAACTGGCAGCTAAATTTAACAAGGTACAGGGTCGATGGCTGTATAATAATCCAACAAGTTGCATTCTCCAATCGGTGTAAAGCGATATGAAGTAAGGAAATAAGCGAGTTTGAATGAGCTGTTCCACTTGACTATTAGACTGGGATGAAAGGAAGGAGATGTCTCTTAAATACCATTTTTTGCACAGTACGCACAAAAAGTCTTAGATGAGAATTGGGGTCCATTATCTGTGACAACAGTAAACAGAATGCCCTTAACGCCAAAAACTCGTGCTGTTTTGTTTGTGGTTTAGAGGGCTGCTCAACATCAAGGTTATCAGTGCCCATACAGAACTCTCATGAGTGAATGTAATTAAAAACACATGAAAAACAGAACCTGAGGAAAATCTGGAGCCATCTAAAAAGTGCCTCTGTTTCCTTCCAGATCTACTTGTAAAAACACACACATTTAGTACTTGCTTATGCCATGTAAAATTAAGAACATTAATGGAAGTCATAGGTGGAAGTGACTAGATGACCAATAACAAAAACTTATTTATGATATTGTCACATGCGGAGCAAAAGTAAGCCCTGACAGAAGAAAAGAATGCAGATCTCTCTTTATCATTAAGTTTCTTCGCCAAATTCATTGCTTCATTGCCAATAAGTAAGTCATCGTTGTCTGTCTGATTCTCAGCAAGATGATACTGAACTTTCTGCAACAGTGAACTCTTTATAAAAGTTTAACAAACCTGGAAAGAAGCTGCTGTAATAGGTTCATCATTAATTCTAACAGTTTATGAATCTGGGGTGAAGCACTCTTAAGCGCAGAATTGAGCTTCTCAAACACAGGAATGACAGCACATAAGAAAGCACAATATGCCTGGTTTAAGTCTAAAGAGAGAAACAAACTTATTCCTTCATGAGTTTGAATAATGTTTTTGTACTTCAACACAGAAGTGTCATATTTTGAGGCACATGGATATCTTTTAAGGGAAACTAATTCTGATGTCTTTCCATGGTCTTTTGAACCACCAAATTCAACTTTTGGAATTGTAAATGATGATAAACTACGAACACTGAGCACTAACAAGCACCTCATTTTTGAAGAACCCAACTAATGGATCCCACTGCTCCAATAGTCACTGCAAACACTTCCCTAAAGATAGCCGCCTTGTACAGACATGTTTTAATATTTTTTTAGTGTCCTTGTTGTGAAGCTCTTGGAACTTCTTCAGGCGTTCCTTCCTCTTGAAACTCTTTTCTAAATAACAGAAAATATAGATTAAAAGTTTGTCAATCTTAACAGGCAAACTGTTCACACCTTTCTCAGCAGCCAAGTTAATTAAATGGCATGAGCAACCCCGGACAAAGGCATTTGGCTGTGCTTCACTTAAGACAACAGCAACCCCATTTTTCTTTTCAGTCATGACTGGAGTATTTTGTAAAGCTCTAACTGAGAAATTAATAATTTTCCAAATTTTGTCCCATTGAATCACCCACCAAGGCAGCACAGACAGCACTGAAGTAACTATCTTTTCCTGTTTTTCTTCAAAACAGGTGATGACTAAGGGATAAATCTTAGCATCACTGTCATTGCTACCATCCGTAGCCAAAGTGATTGGTTCACGTTGCATGCAACTAATGAGTTCGTTTCTCGCATCTATAGCCATTTCTTTCAAAATACATGTAGTCTTTGTACAACCACAACCGTATCTTTTTGCGATTTCCGAACCAGGAAACATTTTTTTGAAAAGCGCACTGGCATGATCAGCAGCAGCTAACTGAATATTATGTTCAATTAAAAATGAAGTGAACAAACATTCTACTCTTATCACATCAAGATCATCTCCAGCAGTGGTAAAAAATGTATCAATTTTCCTACTACTGTCCTTCATTTTCATTTTGGAGGTATGTTTAACCAATTTAATACAATGAATTAATTCTGTTCGTCCACCGTAAGTAATGTTAATATCACACGAACAGATGGAAATTCAGAAGAATATGCATTCCTGAAAATCTGCTGATAGCGTTTCTTAGATGAACTCTTCACGAAAACCGCACAAAAATTTGCAACAATTATGCGAATATGAGAAACATACCGAACACCACACAACAGCAAGCATGAAGAAAGGTTTCCCACTAATATGCATTCGAGACTACACGAGAAGTGATTATCGACGTAATGTTTGCTCGACTTTCGCCGGCGGTTGACAATGCACAGTGATACTCTGCGAGAAGGGCTTATCGATATTATTGATCGCCTTTCAGTCAAATTTCAAACACACTCATCTAAGAATAGCAGCTATTATCGAAAGTCGAAACTTAAATGCTATATGAATGCAGATGGCGAGAACGAGCCCAAGAGTTCAAAATCCGGAAAAAAAAACTACGTTCATCCGGAAAACTGGAAGACCATCCCCAAATCCGGAAATCTTCCGGGAAAACCGGAAAACTTGGCAGGTATGAGTTTGTGTATGAGGGGGCCATCGTGGTTCCTATGGCTGTTCCCTTTAGTTATTGGTTGTCTGGCCTTCATAGGTGAAGAAACTGTGGGTTAGGATGAAGCTAGCTAGGGTAATAAGGAAAGAGGTTTTAGGTAGGATTGTAGGTGGTGGTGTGAAAGGAAGTACTCCATCGCAGCGAGGCCCTGGTCGTGTGGGATGTTTGTGCGTACGGAAGTAGCATCAATGGTTACGAAGATGGTTTCCGGAGATAACAGGTTGGGTAAGGATTTCAAGCAGTCGAGAAAGTGGTTGGTGTCTTTGATGAAGGATGGGAGACTGCACATAATGGGTTGAAGGTGTTGGTCTATGTAGGCAGAGCTTTGTTCTGTGGGGGCTTGGTAACCAGCCACAATGGGCCGGCCTGGACGATTAGGTTTGTGAATCTTGGGAAGTAGGTAGAAGGTAAGAGTGCAGGGTGTCAGTGGGATCATGAGGTTGATGGACTCAGGTGAAAATTTTTGTAGGGGGGCAAGAATCTGAGGATTCCTTCAAGCTCTGCCTGGAGATCAGGGATGGGATTGTCTTGACAAATTTTGTAGGTAGTGTTGTCTGAAAGCTGACGCAGTCCCTCAGCCACATACTCCGGCCGATCAAGTACCATGGTTGTGGATCCCTTGTTGGCCGGGAGAATGACGATGAAATGGTCAGCCTACAGATCATGGATAGCTCGGGATTCTGCTGCGATCATGTTGAGACTTGGATTAAGGTTTTTCAGGAAAGACAGAGGCAAGGATGGAAGTGAGACATTCCTGGAAGGTTTGAAGAGAGTGATTTTGAGGAAGAGGGGGTGGGTCTCGCTGTGACGGAGGACGGAACTGTTCCAGGCAGGGTTCAATTTGAATGATGTCTTGGGGAACTGGATCATTAGGAGTAGGATTATTTTTCTTCGTGGAAAAGTGATATCTCCAGCAAAGACTACAAGTATAGGATAGTAAATCTTTGGCAAGGGCTGTTTGGTTGAATTTGGGAGTAGGGCTTTGGATAGGACAGAGGTTTTAGACTACGAGAGAGGTTTAGAAAAGAAGCACTGTGAAGCGTTGTATGTGGTAATGACCAGCAACAAACTGTCCATTCACATGAACGGACACAGACAGACAGTGTTTGTTAGTAATGAAGATCACCCTATGGCTAAGCACGTCTTGGTGCACGGCAGGCACATCTTGGCACAGTGTTACACCATCCGGGTTATATGGATATTTCCCACTGACACCAACCTTTCAGAACTCCGGAGATGGGAACTTGCCATTCACATATTCTCTCTTCCCGCTGCCCACCTGGTCTCAACCTTCGTTAGTTTTAAATTCCCGCCCACCATACTACAATATCTTTGCCTCCAATCTCTGGACAGAGCCTCTGCCTCGACTGGCATCTCTGACCAACTTCTTTGCATTTTGCATATGTCTGCATTGGTGTGTGTGTGTGTGTGTGTGTGTGTGTGTGTGTGTGTGTGTGTGTGTGTTTTACTGTCATGTACCTGTGCTCCTTCGCCAGGTAAGTAAACCTCACCTACTTTATACATATATATGATGAAGTTTACTTACCAGGCGAAGGAGCACAGCAAACATAAATAAAACAAACACAAACAAAAGCAGGCTTTCACAACCTTGTTGCTTCTTCAGGCAGAGTAGGGAAGGAGAGGGAAAAGGAAATCATTTGGGTTTAAAGGAGTGGGTGAGGAGTCATTCCAATCCCAGGAGAAGAAAGACTTACCTTTGGGGAAAAAGGATAGGTTAACACACACACACACACACACACACACACACACACACACACACACACACACACACACACGTGGGTGGGTGTGTTTGTTTACCTATCCTTTTTCCCCCAAAGGTAAGTCTCTCCTCTCCCGGGATTGGAATGACTCCTCACCCGCTCCTCTGAACCCAAATCCTTTCCTTTTCCCTCTCCTTCCCTACTCTGCCTGAAGAAGCAACAAGGATGTGAAAGCTTGCTTTTGTGTGTTTGTGTGTGTGTGTGTGTGTGTGTGTGTGTGTGTGTGTGTGTGTGTGTGTGTGTCATTTATGTTTGCTGTCACATACCTGTGCTCCTTCGCCTGGTAAGTAAACTTCAACTATATATATAATTTCCTTTTAGGAATTTTTCCTCTTATAATCTCTATATATAAAAGAAACATTACTGGTCAGAAAAATATTTATTATATAAAAGGTAAAGAAGGCTTGACTTATCAGGCGAAAAGGCACCAGTTCATTGACAAACACATAAATTGAAGGAACCTAAAGTTTTTGAGAATTTCAGAGGCAGCTTTAGGCAACAATTGACAGAAACATGGGGAAATAAAACAGTAGAAGAAGAATGGGTACCGTTAGAAATGAAATACTAAATTTGATCGACGAAAGGAGAAAATATAAAAATGCCGTTAATGGAACAGGCAAAATTGAGTACAGACGTCTCAGAAATGAGATTGACAGAAAGTGCAAAATGGCTAAGCAGGAGTGGCTAGAAGGCAAATGCAAGGACGTAGAAGAATGTATAAATAGGGGAATAAATAGATACCGCTTACAGGAAAATAAAAGACATTTGGAGAAGTAGATAATATGAAATAGGAGAGTCTATACTGAGAGATGAATTTGACAATGCACTGAAAGCCCTAAGTCAAAACAAGGTGCCTGGAATAGATGACATTCCCTCAGAGCTACTGAAGTCTCTGGGAGAACCAACCATCACAAAAGTGTTTCACCTGGTCTGTAAGATATATGAGACAGGCGAAGTACCCTCAGAAAAATGTTATAATCCCCATTCCAAAGAAAGCAGGCGCAGACAGGTGTGAAAACTACAGAACCATCAGTATAAGTCATGGTTGCAAAATTTTAACACAAAGCATTTACAGGAGGCTGGAAAAGCTGGTAGAAACTAACCTTGGGAAAGATCAGTTTGGATTCAGAAGAAATGTAGGAACACGGGAAGCAATTCTCACTTTACGGCTTATCTTAGAACGTAGATTAAGGAAAGGCAAACCTACATTTCACACTTTAGTAGATTTCGAGGAAGCTTTTGATGATGTTGACTGGAATACACTCTTCCAAGTACTGAAATCAACTGGAGTAAAATATTAGGGGATGGAAGATTATTTACAGCTTGTACAAAAACCAGACAGCAGTTATCAGAGTTGAAGGGCATGAAAGGGATGCAGAGGTTGGGAAGGGAGTAAGACAGAGTTATAGCCTTTCTCCAAAGTTATTCAATTTGTACATTGAGCAAGTTATAAAGGAAAGCAAGGAGAACTTTGGAGAAGGAATTAAAGGTCAGGGTGAAGAAATAAAAACATTGGGTTTTGCCGATGATATCGTAAAATTCTCAGAGACAGCAAAGGACCTGGAAGAGCAGTTCAACAGAATGGACAGTGTGTTGAAATGGGCATACAAGATGAATATTAACAAGAACAAAAAAAAGTGTAATTGGGTGCAGTGAAGGGAAATCGGGTGATGCTGAAGGAATTAGATTAGGTAACTAAACATTAAAGGTGGTAGATGAGTTTTATTAATTGGGTAGTAAAATAACATATGATGGTCGCAGTACAGAGGATATAAAGTGCAGAATGGCAATGGGAAGAAAAGCGTTTTTGAAAAAGAGAAATTTGTTAACATCGAATATTAATTTAAGTGTAAGGAAGTCTTTTCTGAAGGCATTTGTGTGGAGTGTTGCCTGGTATGGGAGTGAAACATGGACGATAAACAGTGCGGACTGGAAGAGAATAGAGGCTTTTGAAATGTGGTGGTACAGACAAATGCAGAGGAGGTACTGAACAGAATTGGGGAGAAAAGAAATTTCTGGCATACCTTGACTAAAAGAAGGGATCGCTTGGTAGGACACAATCTGAAACATCAAAGAATTGTGAATTTAGTACTGGAGGGAAATGTGTGGGGTAAAAATCGCAGAGGGAGACCAAGAGGTGAAAACAGTAAGCAGATTCAAATAGATGTAGGGTGCCGTTCTTATGAGGGAAATGAAGAGGTTCTCTCAGGATAGAGTAGGATGGAGAGCTGCATCAAACCAGTCTCTGGACAGAAGACCACCACCACAACAACAACAACAACAACAACAACAACGTTCCTTATAACTATGGAAAGTATGTTGCAACCTAGTAGAGAAATTTCTAGTCATTAAATAATCGAAACAGAAACGAACAAACAAAATAAAATATTAAGAAGTGGAAAGAATGCCAGGGTAATTTTCACCCCCTACCCCCCGTTAGACATCCATGTGACTGATTCGAAGCTTAGTGGTGCTAGGGTTAAGCTGTTGTTGGGTTACAGGCGCACTCATCAGTGAGGTTAGCAGCGACCAAACATTAACTGACAAGTCACAGGTGGTAATGACAGGCTTACCAATAGGAAAAAGATTGAAGAGCCAGTCAATCTGACGATAACTTAAAAAAGTTGCCCTAAAATTTAAGGGAGTACATCTGAGTAGTCACAAAATTGTAAAAGATAGACCACAGTCATTTGATCATCACTTAAAATAGACTACAGATCACTTAGCAAAAGAGTTGCCACCTTGTGATCTGAAAATAAAACACAATCAACTAAAATGTGATGTACAGTTAAAGGTGTATCACAAGCACAACACCAAATTGGATCCTCCCACCAGAGCAAGAAACTTTGTGTCATGGGACAGTGACCTAAATGAAGAAGAGTGAGGACGACTTCATCCTGCCTGTGAAGTTGGAAGGAGATGTGCCATGGCCGTGTAATGGATTTCACAACTCACAACTTATTGCTTGTAATTTCCTGCCTATTATCTTCCCATCGACACACGACTGTTCCTCAACAGTCTGGCCAAAGCTTGCAATGGAATAGGACACTGAAATACCTAAGGTGCAAAATATACCTATTTTGCTGCTATGTCCGCCTTTTTGTTTCCTTGAATACCCTTATGACCTGGGATCCAACAGAAAGATACATTTGTTCCTGGGTCTTTCCAGCACAACTTGTTAGGGTGACACTCCAGTAACTACTAGGGGTGTTTGCTCCTTTCCTGGTTTGAGAAGCGGAATTAAAATCGCTCCTCTCCTCAAGTTGTGGAAAAGGCCAGCAAGCCATATCAAATTAAAACTTTCAAGGAGGATTTTCTGTGATTCTCCAAACAGGTGCCAAAGCATGCTGTACTGTATACTGTCATGGCCTGGTACAGTGTTGTGAGATGCAGATAGAGCAGATTCCAGCTCCAACATGGAGAAAGGGCAGTTGGAAGACTCGGTGTTGTTGGACCTAAAGTCCAACTTTGCCCTCTCCACGGTCACACGAAATTGTTGGAATGCTAGACCCTGGCTCTGCATGGCAGTGGTATTTGCAAAATGCTCTGACATTGTCTCCAGCTGTTGTTTGTAGACACCCCGTTTCAGCATAGCTGTGATAGGCGAACGACTGCCTTTACCAGAAATTTCCTTGATGGCTGTTGTTGTTTTGAGGGGACTAAACAGCTAGGTCATCAGTCCCCTGCCCCCACTCCCCCCCCAGCTAAGAGTTCAGTGTCAGAAGCTAAAGAAGAAAAAATAAATAAATAAATAAAATCAAGAATGGAAAGTCACAAAAGGGACAGAATGACAATGAAGAATTCTCTGACAACACAACAGAAAGACATACAATAGTTAGAAATCATGACAGGAACTGAGCTAAAACTGGACAGCAGAATACCATGGCTTGCTGATCACAAAGATAATACAGGATGAGTAAGCCATGAAGATGACCTGATGACTTACAGACAAAGATCAGCAGCATGGTGGAGCACTTGTGTTACGTGGCCCACCCAATCGTGGATGTCATCTCGGCATTCAATTACAGCCAGACGACTGAATAATGTCCAGTTAGCTAGTTTTCCATCTCGGCGACTTCTGCCCTAATTATGGGGCATCTGGTAGGTGGATCCACAGTGGAAAGTGGTCACTGTTGTGAAGGTTATCAGTGCTTCTCACTGAGCAGAGTCTGCAAAAGCTGGAGAGCAGAATGAAAGGTCAATGGCTGAGAATGTCCCCGTGGTGCCACAAATATGTGTAGGATTGCCCATGTTGAGCTAGCAGAGTTCCTGTGATGCCAAGAGGCACTGTACAACTTGATGCCTTGGGCAAGTAGAGTCTGAGCCCCAAAACACATGTGCATTGAATTCTCCCAATAGAAATGGGTGGGGGAGTCGCTCCACGAGACTGGTGAGAGACCCGGAGTCTATTGGTTCCTGGGGATGTAATTAGAAGGCACAAACCATGAACCTCACCCGCATGAGCTTCCACTGCCAAGGCTTGGAAGCTCAGTAACCAAAGGAATGGCCAAGGAGCAAGGAGTGATGTGCATCGCTAACAAACACGGTAATACCTCCCTTGGCCCTCTCACCAGTAATGTTGTCCTTACAGTAGATGGTATACCCCTGAGTATGGGGGTGCCCGAAGCGTTAAAGTGGGTGAACACAAGCACAAGGTATGTGTGTATGCGCTAGCAATTTCAGGTTTTCTTTGAGAGTCCCGATTCATTTTCTACTGTAAAATAGGAGCCAAGGTTTATGCAGGTTGCACCTTCACTCTTTCTTTCTGCCGAGGTGGAGATACTGAACTAGATGAGGGTTCAGTCTTGGGTGATAGGTGTGCCCCAGATTGACAGCTAGCTCCATAATCTCTGGAGTGGACTCACAAGTAGTATCATATAGGATAACTTTGATATGGTCTGAAGGCTAATACTGGATTTAACTTGTGACTGGGACTTACCAAATGCCTTTTTCAACTTTACTTGCTTTGTAGCAGCTACGGTAGATGTGACATTGGCCATGATAGATTTTTGGCCATTCTCTACCACAAGGGGCTCAACATTGTTGGTAACTGTAGCTTCCTCTGATGTGTTTGAAGGAGCTACAGGCACAGAGTCAAATGCGGCATTTGCAAGTACTCTAACGAATACATGTGTTAGTGGCCACACTAATGACCTCTGTGTCGAAGTATCAACTTTCTGAACCGGCTTTTGAAAAACAGCAGCAAAGGAGGTGGCAAATGCCGGATCTTCTTGGCCTCTGCTATGGAAATGTTCTTGGTAGTTTTAATTTCTTGAATCTTCTTTTCTTCCAAATAAAGACTTCACACTGGGTGTTTCTCAAAGCAGTTCACACACTTTGGAGGTGGTGAACAAGTGAGCCAATCATGGGCAGGTTTTCCACATGCACCAGAGGTGAATACTGCATTAAATCTCCGAGTTGTGTGCCCATAATGCTGGCATTTAAAGTGCATGGGATTTGAGATGTGAGGTCTTACATTTAGTTATAGAAATCCTGCCTTAATATGCTCAGGGAGCTCTGCACTATTAAATGTAAGGATAAAAAGAGACTGCTTTTTGTAGCTCTCCATCCAACCTTTTCAATACGTGTTGCACTCGGCCTTTAATTCTTCTCTGGCAATGTCCACATGGTCCCTACACATGACACCTTTGCTGTAATTCAAACTGCTGTGTAGTTCTGTCCAAATGAGATATTCCCCAAGGCAAGTCATATTTTGAAGGTTTGCAGCTTGTTGAGATCTAGATGTTTCTATTAAGAGTCCCATTACACAAACACTTATTTTAATGAGCCATCAATGCCATCCAAATAAAGAATGGCGACACTTTCTCGAAACTACCTTCTCTCCTTTAATGACTAAAAACACAGTCTGATTACTAGCATGTGTTCTGCTACAGTTAGTGAAATCTCCTTGGTTGGGAGAACTGGATACCCGAGTCCTTTTCATTGGTTGGGTGTTGGTACGTTCCATCAGTGGTACACCCATCCCACTAAGAGTGAAAATTACTCTAAACATCCATCTCGGTCTCACGAGCAACTAGGGAACTAAATGTCCACCTAGACAGAGCCTCGTGCCTAGGTAAGCCTAATACAATAAGGCTCGGCAGTACCCCTAGAGGATACACTAGTGATCAGCTAGTGACTGTTCCACCTCGACAGCCATGCATCCCAACAACAGGTAGCACACCCTGAGATTGAGGTGGTCTTTTTGCAGAGTTATTTCCTTCCTCGCAACCCGGGCAGTCAAGCCAAGATCATCAAATCCCTGGTACACACAATGTTCCACCACCGCGCCACAGCGTGGTCACTGAAGCATGCCCAGAGATTACTGGTCAGAGGACTGACAGCACCTACCAGTCCCCAGCTAAGGGACCCCGGTTCGCCAAACCTGTACTCAGAAAATTAATGCTCAGCTCCCCTAAGAGGGGGTTAAGTTCATAACTTTTAATTTTCTCATTTTGTAATCAGACTATCTCACTGACTAATTACTGCCACTTCCTTCTTGCTGGCATACTGAAATAAAGCAAAATATGCAATCAAATCAAACAATATTTAGAAAGTACCTCCTAGTGTGCATGCGCAAATTATCCCCTACTAGCAATGGAAAATCCAGACTGGAATGTCATTAATAAAGGATAGGTGAGCCTCTGACAAGCAAGTAAAAGCCAAACACATTTACACAACTTAAATTTTTTGGCCATGCCCCTCATACGAAAAAGCAACAAACAAATTGAAACAATCACTCAGACATAACTATGCATACCCAACCTCCCGCTTCGGCCATTCCAATTCAACAACCATCCATTGACAGTGAATGAGGAGGGGAAGGGAAAGGAAGGGAGTGGAGCAGAGTGGAAGGGGAAGAATGCCAGGCAAGAGTGGGCTGAAATGTTCCGTGATGCATGATGGATTGTAAAGGCTTAACGGAAATTTGAGATGCAGCACGGTATGTAATAAAACGAAGGGGGTGGGATAAGGAAAAAGGGAGGTGTACATGTATACAAGTTTGTGTGAGGAGGGATGTTGTCAATGTGCGGCAATGAGTAGACATATTTCTTTATGATTTTGTTCAGTCACCGATAGTTGACACAAACACCATGTGCCATCCTCCTTCACGAGGTCCACTGGAGATGACCAAGGACACGTCTTTCAGTTGGCAACACACTATTCAAATGCTGTCTAATTGGTGTATGATCCCCAGTACTGATACAGTGTTTTATTGTGGTCCATCTGGCTGTTCTCCTGCCTCTCCGAGTGCACCTGAAAATTAGTGGTGTATGGCTGATACGTACTGATATTGTTCCTGGGTCAGATCGGGCCCTATATGCAATTTCATAGTAATTTCATCTAGTACACTGTCAGCAGTAACAGTATGGCACGAGACTTCGTTGATGACATTGAGCTTACCATCCTTGAGTGGTTCAGTTGTTACAACACACATTCCTTTAGGAATTAGTTGTGACTGCTCATGAAAATTAGTGATCCGAAGTTCTCCTTGACCACCTATAATGCTTATATAGCCACTGGTATGTAGATTTCCTTCATTATACCGATTACCTTTTTACAATTGACAAGCGCTTCACAGTTCAACTGGCCATCCCAACTGCTGACTGGTACTCTTCTCACTGTTAATGGCAGGATCTCAACATTCTTTACAGCAAACAACCTCCCAGGAGACTATGTGTTATGTGTACTCAGCGGATGAGCTTCCTCAATTTGTAGTAAATATCTTTCAGTCAATGACAGCCTGGAATGCCTTAAAGAAGTCCCTTCTGAGGATGGCATTATAACTACAGTCTGCTGTTGATAGTTATTCTTGCGACATGTTCCTGCAGGCCAGACGTAATTTCCATTTGCGACCTTCAGCACAGTTGCTCTTTTATCACAGAACACTGTCTATGACAATCATTTGACAATACAGAGAAGAAAGATCCTGAATCGACTAGTGACCGGACAAGTCGGTCATCGATGATGACATCAATTAGATTTCCCGACATCTTAGTGACTGTCATCCATGGAGCATTTTCATCTGCAGCAGCCTCACCTCCACAAGACTGTCGCCTCGCCTAGTTCTCCTGAACATGGTAGCTGGGTGAGTAAGGTGACAGTGAATAATGACGGCATGCTAAAACCACACGCAGATTTGTGTAGATGAGGATACTATCTTGAGGTGTAATGTGTGTTAAATTTCGAAACGACACGTAAATATCAAAACAAGTGAAACCGCAGAGAGAGTCGTATCCAGAGCGTGCAAATCTCTTACAAACCCCACAAAAGTCTCTTATTTTACCTACTAAACGTTCTCATACAAACTGAAAAATATTTCACTCTTAACGTATTACTGTGAAAACGTACTCACAGTAACAGACACCAAAAAGAACGCTTATACGATCTGAACAGTTAATAAATAAATGGAGCCGAGACTGGCATTATACGGTCATATATCTTTGTCAAAGTCGATCTGTCATGTATTTACATCAAAATTATTTGATAGTGTAATAGGGAGCTTTGACGTACAGTTATCTTTCATCAAAGAAATATAAAATAACGTAGCACATACACACATACCTTGTGCTTGTGTTCACCCACATTAATGCTTCCGACACCCCCATACTCAGGGGTACACCATCTACTGTAAGGACAATATTACTGGCGAGAGGGCCAAGGGAGTTATTACCGTGTTTGTCAGCGATGGCACATCACTCCTTGGCCATTCCTTTGGTTACCAAGCCATGGCAGTGGAAGCTCATGCGGCATGAGGTTCATGGTTTGTTCCTTGTATTTACATCCCCAGGAACCAATAAACTCCAGGTCCCTCACCAGTCTTGTGCAGCGACTCCCCCACCCACTTCTATTGGGATAATTCATTGCACACGTGTTTTGGGACTCAAACTCTACTTGCCCAAGGGATCGAGTTGTACAGTGCCTCTTGGCATCACAGGAACTCTGCTAGCTCAACATGGGCAATCCTACACATATTTGTGGCACCACGGGGACATTCTCAGCCATTGACCTTTCATTCTGCTCTCCAGCTTTTGCAGACTCTGCTCAGTGAGAAGCACTGATAACCTTCACAACAGTGACCACTTTCCACTGTGGATCCACCTACTAGATGCCCCATAATTAGGGCAGAAGCTGCCAAGATGGAAAACTAGCTAACTGGACATAATTCAGTAGTTTGGCTGTAATTGAATGGCGAGATGACATCCATGATTATAAAATTTGCTTGTCTTCTGATCGCTGCAATGCAAAATTTAACCGCTCTGAGTGCTAGCATCGCTGTTGCTAATCGATGTGTTGTGTGTGTGTGTGTGTGTGTGTGTGTGTGTGTGTGTGTGTTTTACATAGCTGTAACCCCACACCTTAATGTTTAACCCCAGTGCAAGAAATAGCTGAAACCGTGTCTTGTCCAGATATAGTCTTTGTCACGTGCTGATACTGGTGTGGGTAATACAGTGGTACTGAACCGATTAATACCAAACTTAAGTAGATAACATACTTTATTACTTAGAAGCAAATGCAACTTAGTCATTCTTACATCAACAATGCAACAGTTTGTACGCACCAGCTGCGCTGCCTATGAAGCTGGCGGAAAGAGATGCTGCTCTGACACACCAGTTTGTGATGTGAGGAGACGCTTTACAGTGAAATTGATGATATGTTGTATCAATGTCAAGTAAATTATATGCAGTTTTGATAGTGGCTAAGGCAGCACACAATAAAAAGTTGTTGTCTGCTATTTTGAAATATGCGACCATAATACCCCTTTTTAACACCACGATGAAGATTTATTACGTCTAAGAAATATTACGAATATTTGATAATATTTCTTTGACAAAGATTTGATCGAAAATATCGTGTAATACTGACCTAAAGAGACTTGTTTTTAAGGGGAGTAATACCCACCTGGTGTGTGTTGTTGTTGCAGATGGAGTAATACCAACCTAAGTTCAAGTAATCCGCGCACACCATTTTTCATTCATAAATTCATTGTAGTAGTTGGTGGTTTTTGGAAGGGACTAAACTACGACGGTTATCAGTCCCTTGTTTCAGTCTTAGAGGTAAAACAATGTGTTAAGCGTTCCTAAGTAAATGCATTAAACCTTTCACTCCGGTGCCGTGATTGTTGCGCCGTGTGCTGTGGACGAGCGCCAGATGCGCCCGGCCGTGCCCGCTGTACGGTGCATTTTCCGTACTCCCCACGACGCTACTCTGTCCTGCTTTCACACACTGTGTTATTGCAATTATTAGACTTTATACTATATATTTATTAGGGAAAATTCATTTGGAATAGAAACAGTTTTCTTCCTTCTTTCAGATAATTAGCGTAATTTTTTCGTAAATTCTAAAAGATCCAAGTTTTGGATTCAGCTCTGGTGGGATGTGGACGTTATTTTTTATAAACGCATATTTCACTTGTTAAATAATATTTATTTACAATTGCTTTACGTTACATTTCATTAGCATTACATTACGATGCATAACGCGAGTCTGAACTGCTAGAGCAGTCCACAGGCTGGGCGGCACAAGCAGCACTCGACTGCTGCAGCAGTCCACCGGCTGTGGAGCACATTCGCTCCCGACTTCTGCAGAGGTTCACCGTAGCAAAAGGGTTAACATGTCACAGCTTAAAAATATGAAGGAAGGATCCAAGTAAAAACGAAGAAGGGATAAAAGGACAAACAGTACAAGAGTGATTTTGCTGGGTGATCACAGAATTATAAGGAACACATCCAGTCACTCTGGGACACTTTAAAAACACCTACCTAAAAGACGTAGGCAGGTGGAGGACAGAGCAATGACACACACACACACACACACACACACACACACACACACACACACACACAAACTTTAAATGCATCTGTACAGTCCACACTCGCGGATAAAATTTTAAACAGAATCACCCATGGAGGCATTGTCGGCTAAAGCAAGATACAAAGCGTCAGGAATATTAAAATTTTGTCGCATTGCGGCTAAATTACGGCATTCCAGTAAGATGTGGGTGACTGTCAAAGGCGCGCCACATCGACATTGAGGAGGGTTCTCACGACGCAGAAGGTGATCGTGCGTTAGCCAAGTATGGCCTATACGGAGTCGGCAAAGGACAACCGACTCCCTGCGAGATGCTCTCAGGGAGGTCTTCTATGCAGCAGTAGAAGGCTTGACAACACAGAGCTTATTTGGTTCAGTCGAGTCTGCCCATTCAGAATTCCAAGCCCCAAGTACCTTGCGGTTCAACTGGGATAGGAGGTCTGAGTCTGGGAGGCCATTATCTACTGACAGTGAAGTCGTGGGCTGCTTAGCCAGCTGATCGACTCATTCATTGTCCAGTATACCTATGTGGCCCGAAGTCCATACGAAAGCACTGGAACGGCCTGACTCGCCAAGGGCAAAGTCATCATCTTGAATTGCTCTCACCACAGTGCGTTTGGAGAGAAACTGGCCGAGGGCCTGTAAGCCATTCAGCGAGTCGCTGCAGATGACAGCCCTGGAGCAGGCTCAGAGGTGTTCAAGAGCTCTCAAAATACCGACCAGTTCCACGGTGAAGATGCTGCTTCCACAAGGCAATGATTGCTGTTCGATGTGGTCACCGCAGACAAAGGCATATCCAGCATGGCCATCTACCAAAAAACTGTCCGTGAAAATTATGTTTGCACCGTGAAATGTGTCAAGCAGTGCTTGGATCTGGCGACGGAGAATCAGTGGTGGAATACAGGTTTTCGATTCCCTGAACAAATCCAACCGAAGCTCCTGGCGAGGAATTGTCCAGGGAGGATACAGGGGGAGTAGTGGAAAGGTGAAGGAAGGTAAAGGAAATCAAGTGAGTAGAGAAGGTAACGGACACGGACCACAATCGGAAGACCCGACCTGGGTCGACATAGTGGGGAAGGGAGTGCAGAAAGTGGTAAGAGAAGCCTATGGTTTGGATGGCGGGTGAAGCATGAACCCGGGCAGTGTAAGGCACCAACAACCGTTGCTGGCGATACCACAGAGGGAGAACCCCAGCTTCAGCTAGGAGGCACAGTACTGAACTGGTCCGAAAAGTCCCCGTCGTGAGATGCACACCAGTGTGGTGAATGGGGTCTAAGGCCCGCAAGGCAGAAGGGGCTATCAAGTTGTAAACCGAGCTCCTGTAACCAAGCCAAGACTGATAAGAGCCTTGTAGAGCTGAAGGAGGGTTGAATGGGCTACTCCCCAACCAGTATGACTGAGGCATCAGAAAATATTTAAATGCTGCCAACACTTCTGTCTCAGCTGACGTAGGTATGGCACCCAAGTCAGCTGGGCATCGAAAAACATGCCCAGAAAGCGATATGTTTCCTCGACCTGAAGTAGTTCACCACCCAGGTAGAGCTCTGGGTCAGGGTGAACTACCCGATAGTGACAGAAGTGCATCATGCGGGTTTTCTGCGCGGATAACTGAAATCCGTGAGTAGAGGCCCATGAGCGGACCTTTCGAATGGCACCCTGCAGCCGCCGTTCAGCTACACCGATACTAATGGAGCTGAAATACAAGCAGAATTCATCAGCGAACAGGGAGCAACTGACCAATGACCCCACAGCTGCATCAAGACCGTTTACTGCCACTAAAAACAATGGGACACCATTCTCTTGAATACGGGGGAGCTAAGAGAGGCCCCAACCCTCACCCGAAACGAGTGGTGGGAGAGGAAATTTCGAATAAAAATAGGAAGTGCGCGGTAAGCCCCAATCATGCAAAGTAGTCAATTTATGGTGGCGCCATTTGGTATCGTACGCCTTGCGAAGGTCAAAATATATAGTAACCAAACGCTCACGCCTAGTGAAGGCAGTGCAAATGGCCGACTCCAGTGACATGAAGTTGTCAATGGTAGAACGGCCCTGGCAGAAGCTCCCCTGTTGTGGAGCAAGGAGTCCACGCTCTTCAAGGATTCACATATGCCGCCGACTCACCATGCATTTGAAGAGCTTGCAGAGAACGTTGGTGAGGCTCATCGGACGGTAATTGTCAGCCACCTGGGGATCTGCACCAGGGATGATCGTGCTTTCCTGCCATTGCGACAGGAAAACCCCTCTGCCCATAGATGGCTAAACAGGGCGAGAATTCAGTGTTGAAACTCTGGTGAAAGGTGTTGGTGGAACTGGCTGTGAATCCTATCTGGTCCTGGAGTGGTATCAGGGCATGCAGCAAGGGCAGTTCGGAACTCCCACTCACTAAATGGGTCACTGTACACTTCCCGAGGACGAGTACAGAAAGATAACTGTTTCCGCTTGGCCCGCTCTTTGACGGAGCAGAAGTCGTCACGGTATGTGGTAGTTACAGAGCATCATGTGTACTGCTCTGCCATATGCTCGGTGATAGCTGTTGGAAGTGTGCAGAGCACACCCTGGATGGTGAGGGATGGGATTCCTGTCGGTGGGCGGTATCCAAGATGTGTCATACTTATGTCCATACCTGAGTCAAGGAGGTGCGGGAGCTGATAGTGGCACCCATACCGCACCCAGGAGTCCTGCTGCTCTGCAGTATGAGTCGCCGAACATGAGCATGGAGCCGTTTATAGGCGACCAAGATCTCCATGGAAGGGTGGCGTCGATGGTGCTGGCTGGAGCGCTTGCCGACATTCCCAAATAGCTTCAGCAACCTACAGTGTCTACCAAGGCACATGCCTACGCCGAGGGGAACTGGTGGTTTGTGGAACTGCTGTCTCAGCAGCTACGATGATACCGTCAGTCACCTGCTGGACGGCATTATCAATTTCTGCTGTCTGCTGGTAGTGGTGGATCAATTACAGCAGCTGAGGCATAAGCAGGACAGTCAGCCCTACGGAGGCACCACGGCGCAAGCAGTCTGCAGGTTGGGACTGCAGGAGCAACACAAGAGTGGAAAGTGGTTGCTGCCCCACAGGTCGTCGTGCACCCGCCAACCGAGGTGTGGTCGAAGGATAGGGCTGCAGACAGAGAGGTCGATCGGCGAATACATGCCCTGTGCCATGCTAAAATGCATGGGGGCACCAGAATTCAGGAGGCAAAGGTCTGGTTGCGCCAATAACGTCTCAACATCCCTACCGCGGCCTGTGGTCTGTGGTCCACCTCACAATGGGTGGTGGGTGTTGAAGTCCCCCAAAAGGAGGAATGGTGGGGGGAGTTGGGAGACCAGAGCAGTAAGGTTGTTGAGAGATACGGCCTCATCCAGAGGAAGGTATATGCTGCAGACAGTTAATTCCTGCGTTGCCCGGATTCTGACAGCCATTGCCTCAAGAGCGGTGTGAAGTGGCAACGGGGCATAGGGGACGGTGTCCAGGACAGACGCCACCAGACACCCTGTCATAGACGCACCGGTTGTGACAGTAGCCCCGGTACCCACGAAGGGCAGGGGTCCGCTGTGCAGGAAACCATGTTCCCTGTAGGGCGATACAAAATGCAGGGTAGCAGCACAGTAATTGTCACAGCTCGGCCAAGTGATTAAAAAAGCTGCCACAATTCCACTGAAGAATTACTTGTTGTCCATGCTAGAAGGCCATAAAAGTATTGCAATAAAAGAAATAGATCATTCCACAGGAATATCTGCCGCCTTCTGGTCAGGATCAACACAATCTAAGACCATAGATTCTGGTGAGTCTGTAAGTGCGAGATCCTCAGGGGAAGTGAGGATTTCGACTTCATCCTCTGAAGCAGAGGATGTGGGTGTGGGTGGCTTGGAAGCCACCAAAGAATCCTTTTTCTTTCTTTCCTTCTTCTTACCCTCTCGCTGGCCCTTTGGTGTTAATGGCCGTGGGAACTTCTCAGAAGGGGCAGCAGGAGCTGACTAAGAGCAGGAGGCCCTTCGATCAGCAACAGTAGCATATGAAGTCATCATGTTCACGGGATGGAGCTTCATGAACCTAGACTCTGGGTATGTCAGCTGGTCCAGGATCTTGTACTCCATTATCTTTCTTTCTTTGTGGAGAACAGAGCAGTTGCCGAACGAGGAGGATGCTGCTGGTTGCAATTGACTCACACTGGAGGCGGGGTACAAGGGGCGTTTGGATGGGATGCACGAGCGCACTCCCGACATGTTGGGTTGGCATCACATCAGGAGGACATA
This sequence comes from Locusta migratoria, assembly GCA_026315105.1. Classification (NCBI taxonomy): domain Eukaryota; kingdom Metazoa; phylum Arthropoda; class Insecta; order Orthoptera; family Acrididae; genus Locusta; species Locusta migratoria. The sequence continues at coordinate 845,305,699 of CM048745.1, forward strand.
TGTTCAAACCTCCAGCACTTGAAGCAGCGCATAGGAGGAGGAACGTAGGGTTTAACGTCCCACCGGTAGATCACCACCTTGACTTTCTCGGGCAATGTATCACCCTCGAAAGCCAAGATGAAGGCACCAGTGGTAACCCTGTTGTCCTTTGGACCCCTATAAATGCGCCAGATGAAATGCACACCAAGTTAGCTCATAATTCGTTGTCCGATTGCAGCAGAAGACCCTTGTTGAAGATGGTACTCTGGACCATGTTTAAGCTCTTATGTGGTGTGACGGTAACGGAAACATCACCCAGTTTGTCACAGGTGAGCAAAGCCCGTGACTGCACTGGGGATGACGTCGTTATTAGAACTAACCTAGATCTCACCTTTGACACTTCTCCATACGTGTCTTTCAAATGTCCCATTAAGAACATTGGCTTTGTGGACATGAAAGATCCCCCATCTGTATGACTGCACACTAACTACTTAGGGCAAAAGTTCCAGGTGAGGCTTATGCCCCTAAGTTCCTCCCAAGGAGTGGATAGGGAAGGAAACATTTGAGGGTCATATTGCACAGCCTTATAATCGCCTCTACCGCGCTTAGAGACGGCGGCTGTACGTCCGCCAACGTTCCGTGGTCTTCTCATGGAGTTCCCACGAGCAACTAGGGAAATAAGGGTCCACCCAGACAGAGCCCCGCTTGCCTGGGTAAGCCTTATACAACTGAGGTGCGGCAGGATTCTCAGAGGTTGCTTGCTAGCGACTGTTCAACCTCAACAGCCATGCATCTCCTCGGCACGTAGCACACCTTGAGATGGAGGTGTTTTTTTTTTTTTTTTTTTTTTTTGTAGAGGTTTATACCATCCTCGCGACCCGGGCGATTAAGTCAAGATCCCCGGGCTCTGAGACCTACAACGTTCCATCGTCGCGCCCAACAATGGTCGTTTAAGCACTCACAGAGCGTACGGTGTAGCGGACTGCGGACTGTTGGCACGACACAGCCCACGGCTCAGGACCCCGGGTTCGCCAAGCCCTTACTCAGCAAATTAATGCTGAGCCCCTGATGGCTTCATAAATTCGACAAATATGTGCAGATTACTCGAGTATATACGGTATACTTTGTGAGAAGATGTAGCGATATCAAGCCTAAATAAAGTATGCGCAAATAGTATGGACCATCATGCCTGTGGTGGCTGATGAGAGTGCTCTCATAATCCACTGTGCCAATGGACAACTCTGACCATACAAATATAATTCATACTGCACTTGCATATGGCATCCATCATAGTAGAAATTTTTGCTCACATGGGGAAGGAAACTGTTTCTCAGAAGATTTTGAGCAGTGTCTTACTGTGCTGCACAAACTCCTTTAGCAGGTCACATGTGGCCCATTACTTACCCACTTCTGTCCTAGTTCATCCCTATGCCACTCCCAATCCCAACCTCTTACCAAAGGGATCATATCCCTGAAGGCATGGGGAAAGAAATGGTGGCGAAAAGCAAGATGGACCGAACACAACACAGTACTTCAATGGCTGCTTTACAACCTGGATCATCATCCGGATCCTCCCCTTCACAACCACCAGCAGAACTGTGCAGATGGGAGTTGTCCCTTCAACACATTCTATGCCTTCCCCCTCCCCAGCCACAACCTAAGATAACTTACCTTCCCTACACCCCAAGCTTAACAACCCCCCCCCCCACCCTTCCCCACTCACATCACCTATATTTATGAAATTTTGATCAACTTTCTCCTAAGAAAGTGTCCACCCCCATAGCTCAGACAGCAGCGTTGCCAAAAACCACACAGGGTACCTGGATTCAATTCCCTGCAGGGGACAGTGTTGCGTGATACATCATCATCATCATCATCATCATCATCAAGTCACCAAAGTGGCATTACTTATGAAGACTTGGGCTAGACAGCCGAAAAACCCCACACAGGATCTCCTGGCCAAAAATGCCATATGATCATTTAATTTTTTTCCCCTAAGAAAGATAAAACTTTTGCTAACCCACACCTACAGAGGGATTTTCATGGTTTACACATGTTAACAAAATAACTGCAATGTGAGAACACTGCAAAAAGCCAGACTTCTAAGCATTTTATATGTCGATGTTGAATAAGAATGAATACAGAACTGTCAACTGAACATACAGTCTTTTTCCTCAACTACAAATTATCCTATACGTAAATTTTGGAAAAAGAACAACTTGAAGCCAACATTTATCGGTGTATTCCAAATAAAAAGATGGAATGTTTGCAATGACACAAAAGATGACGAGGAGGTGCAGCAGCAGCAGCAGCAGCAGTAACAACAACAACAACGTTGAGTTCAATGTTCAACTTACCTTTCTTAGTTGGTTTGTGAAATACAGTGTCTGCAGAAGAGAGTTCATGTAGCAGGTGGCGCCCTGATTTTTAAGACCTACATATCCTGTATGTTTCTTTGAGTCCCAACTCACACCATGAGGTGCATCAGCTTGGACTTTAACCTAAAACAAAAAGGAATGTAATAATGTATTTATTATCTCTAAAATTTATACCATTGTCAGTTCAAATCATACTTTGTTAAGGACGAGCTACACATTATCTAGTGATCAAAACCTAATGCAAGAAAGTTATTTAGCACTTTGAACAGTTCAAAATCAACAAACTTACACTGCAGGTTCAATCAGTGACAAATACGCAACAATTTCAGAAAACAAGACATATTATATTAGAGTGAAAGTGATTGACTTCTATTTCATCTCCCCACATGGCAAGCATGACTGTTTCACAGTCCCTTTGCCAGATTCTCCCAAGTACTGAAAAAAATATGAGTTACAGAGCTCTCCACACCAAAAACAAAACATATTTTTGGAAACTTTTAATTCTTTAGAGATGACAACAGCACACTTACGATAAATTTATATATAAAAACGAAACTGCTGTAGTCAAACATTTTTTCAAAAACGAGAATGACAAATTGTTTTATTCAGCAAATGCGATATATTTTACATGAGAAGTAAAAGAAAAGAAGAATTTTGATTCAAGATGGAAGCAACTGCTGAGTAAATGGAATATGTTACCCCGTATGGTGACAAGTTACAGTGTTCAAAGTATTTTAAACTGAACATTAGTGACTGCTTCCCAGCTCCATTGCATTAGGTATTAAAGTCCTACCAAATGGTGATAAATGAAAATTCTAGTTCCAGTTGGACTGAGTTTTCTTGTCACCATTTTGTAGTAGATCTATACCTAATACAGTGCAGCTGGGAGAAAAATCACTATTCAGAATAAGTTTTCCAGCGTTACAAGTTTCGATACTTACAATGAAGTGCTCATGTGATATTTGCTGCACTCCTGACATACCCAGCTGCAGTATCTGATTGCTGTGTCGAACACTCACCAATGCACCATAGTGCAAGGAAATGGTACTGTAACAGCTATACATTACAGCAAGTGCAGCACCACCCAGAGTTCAATGAACATTTCGCATTCATTTAGATTGACAAACAAACAACAATATATTTTTTTCTCTGTATCTCCAAAGAAGATAAAATAGAATTAGAACCAGTTTTTTTGCCAAACTTTCATAAACTCCAATTATATAATCTTTGAATCTTATTATGGTCTAGGACATAGCAATAAGCTCATTAGTAACAATTAATGATAAAATTGAATGTTATGGCAATTGAACATCACTGTAATTTTGATGTTGCCATATTTGACAAAAATGATATTTTTTTGTTATTGATACACAATTTTCCTATTATTATTATTATTATTATTATTATTGTCATTATTATGTAAGTATTGTACTTATTATTTTCGAAATTTTTAAATTTTATTTCTGACTCCATGTGGCACAATTGAATTTTTGTGCATTTAGTTTGTAAACCACCTGTTGATGGCAGTAAATGTAACAAATAAAATTATTATACAGCTTTCGGCACAAGAATGATTTTTTCGAAATACATTGCGGCTGTAGACTGCCAACTGAATACATCATTAATACTGTATCATTTTTCACTGAAATCCTTATTGTCCATGTTTCACTCCCTTAACACAGCTTTTAGAAATGTCTTTCTCTGACATATTTATTGCTGCAGGCCCAAAAGAAAGAAATTTAAATTCATTATGGATGAACAATTTCCTCTTCTACAGAATTTTTTTTCTTCCCATACATTGCTACTCAAATAACAAAAGTAATCTTCCACAATTATGGTCTCGTTACCTAATCTAATTATCTCAGCATCACCCAATTTAATTCAACTATATTCCATTAACCTTATATCTCTCTAGTCTCTGAATTTTACCTACATTTCCAAATTTCTTCTTACTTTCCTTAACAGCTTGCTCAAAGCACAGACAAAAATATTGGGGAAAAGCTACAACACTTTCTTACTTCCTAACCACTTCATCCCTTTCATGCTGTTTCACTATTAACTGCAGTGTGGTTTTTATTCAAGTTGAACATAAATGTAGGTTTGCTTTCCTTAATCTACCTTCCAAGTTAATGTCAATAATGGAGGATAGATAACAATTCACAGTTAAAAGGCCCACTGAGCTGCTGACAGGCACCAAAATAGATAATCACATTCACACAACTTAAATTTTTGGGCATGGCCTTTGTCAGAAAAAGTAACATCTACATTCAAGCAATCACACATACAGCTATTACACACACAACCACCATGTCCAGCCACTCCAGTGCCACAAGCATCTAGACGGAGTGAGGTAGAGAGTGGAGGGGGTACAGTTGGAGATGAAAAATTCCACATTGCTTGATGGATTGTAAAGGCTCCGATAGGAGAGAATTTGAATTGCAGCAATGAATATGGTGAAGGGAAGGGATGGGAAAGGATAAAGGGGGGGGGGGTGTAAAGGACTGTGGGTAGGGAGTAGGGAGGGAGGCATTTGAAAGGAAAAGAATAATAAGTAAAAAAAATAAAAGTAATTAATTAAGGGGATATTGTAAGTGGCGACACAGTTTCAAGGAAGACATGAGATCAGGATAATGAGTGGGAAAGGAAGAGAGGGGGGGATGTTAGGCATAGAGTGTAGGGATGTGAAGTTATCGTTTGAAGCAAGGATGGTTGTGGGAGCATAGAATGTGTTGAAGGGACAACTCCCATCAGCGCAGTTCGGGAGCACCCTTGGTAGAGGGGAGGATCCAGATAACATCAGGTGGTGAAGCAGCCACTGAAATCCAAAGTGCTGTGTTCAGCTGCAGGCAGTGCCACAGGGTGGTCCATCTTGCTTTTTTCCATAGTTTGACAGTGGCCATTCTTCCTAACAGACAGCTGGTTCCTTGTCATACCAATATAAAATTCCGTGTCCTGGCCTGATCCTTGTTCCTTCACAGCCTCAATTCCTCCTCCCCCATCAGTTTCACTTGGTCCTTCTCAACCCGCCAAGTCACCTTACCGGATGTTAACCATCTCACTGATGGCTCTATCCACACTTGTGTTTACATTAAACCTACTAATTACCAACATTACCTGAACTTTCACAGCTGCCATCCACTTACAGCCTTGCCACCCATGGCCAGCAAATTTGTAGTACTGAGAAGTCCCTTCCTCATTATGATGAAGGCCTCACAAACAGACATTACCCTCTTGACCTACTCCACAAACAGATTTCCCATGCCACACACACACACACACACACACACACACACACACACACACACCACCACCACCACCACCACCACCACCACCACCACCACCACCACGTCCTCGTTCCACGCCCAATAAAGAGTCATAGATGAGTGTCCTTCTCAACCAATACCACCTTGAACCGGAACAATTAAATTACATACTTCATCAGGGCTTGGATTATATGTCATTTTTCCCAGAAATGAGAGACATCCTTTCCAAGATCCTTCCGACCCCTCCTAAAGTGGTGCTCCATCGCCCACCGAACCTCCATAACACGCTAGTCCATCCCTAAGCTACTGCCAACCACTACCCCTAACACAGGGGAAGACCTCGATGCAAAACCTGCCCAATCCACCAAGCTGTCTGTCAGGATGAATGGCCACCGCCAAACTGTGGCAAAAAGCAAGTTGTGGCACCACATACAAATGAACACAGCACTCTCGACTTCAAAGGCCGCTTGACTACCCAAGCCATCTGGAACCCCTCCACCACCAGCTCTTCTGAACTATACAGATGGGAATTGTCCCTTCACCACATTCTATAGTCTAGCAACCATCCTGGCCTCAACCTAAGATAACTTCCCATCTCTACATCCTATCTTCCCTCCCTTTCTTCCCCACTCCTTACCCTGTATCTAATGTTCCTTACAATTGTGTGTCACCACTTATAATATACCGTTAATTACTTTTTATTTTTATTTATTTTTTCTGTCTTTTTCCTGTTTTTTTTCCTAGTTTTCTTTTTCTTTTTTATTCTTATTGTTGCAAATCCCCCTACGAAAGTACATCCATACTCCGCAATCCCCATAAGATGCGTGGTGGGGTACACTGTACCACTACTAGGCATTTCCTTTCCTATTCCACTCCCAAACAGGAGGAGGAAAAAAGGAATGCTTATATGCCTCAGTACGAGCCCTAATTTCTCTTATCTTGTCTTTGTGATCACTACGTGAAATGTAAGTAGGCGGCAGCAAGATCGAGCTACACTACTCTTCAAATTCCAGCCCTCTAAATTTCGAAATTCATGAAAAGAACACAGTCTTTCCTTCATCGATCCCCAATTGAGTTGCCAAAGCATTTCCACGACACTCGCACATTGGTCAAACCTACCAGTAACAAACCTAGCTGCTCGCCTCTGAATGCTTCTATGTCTTCCTTTAAACTGATCTGCAGCGGGTCACAAACACTTGAGCAATACTCAAGACGTGGTCGTACAAGCTCCTCTACACCTTCCTTTTATCTTTTTCTGCCCCTTCCCTTCACTGTACTCATTGTGATAATTCAAATTCCCACGCATCAGAGCCTTTACAATCCATCATGCAATGAGGAACTTTCCACCACCAACTTCACCTGGCATCCTTCCCCTTCCACTCCCCACCTCACTCACAGTCTAGATGCTTGAGGCACATAGTGGCCCGACACGGTGTGTGTGTGTGTAGCACTAATATATACACAAGTATTCTTTGTGACATTTGCACAGGGTCTCTCGCTGTAATTTTCTTTTTTGAGGTTATAACATACTGTGTCCCCTTCAATATGCAGAAAAACACACACAAGGAAACAGTCATTCTCATTGTTTACAAAACATCACAGAAAATACTTACAAAAATATTTGCACTTCACAATAAGAATAAATTCTTGAAACACATCATGCAAAGCACGAATAACTACCAGTTGCCATAAACTAGGCTAAGCTGACACTGTGTGTTGTGAGTCAACTTTATGTGTAATGCAAACAATGAAACATGAAATATACATATGAATAACCGCAAAAAGTCAAGAAACTAAACTTCGTAACTTTTGTTAACACTATACTTTAAAGTGACTCCATGCCAGTATCAATTTTTGTCAATTACTGGTAAGTCATTTTTTATCTACGAAGATTGGTTTCAAAAAGCATAAAACTCAAGAAACGTGTAGATATGTTAATGCAAAACCATGAGCTAATTAACACTGTTAACATAAGAAATTTGACGGGACTGACCAAAAATGCTGTAAATGACAGGAAAATATAAAATCCTTTAAGTTCACTTCCCTTGTATATGCTCTTTATATATTCCTTCCATCTTTCAGTTTTCCCTTGTTCGTTTAGTACTGGTATTCCATCTGAGCTCTTGACATTCATTCAACTACTTTTCTTGTCTCTGAATGTCTTATTTTCCTGTAGGCGATATGTATGTGTTATACATTCAATGGACTTTCATTTGTCTTCTAGCAAATCTGCATTTCCTGTCAACCTCATTTTTCAGCCGTCTATACTCCATTTTACATGTTTCACTTGCTGCATTTTTATATTTTCTCCTCTGATCAATAATAGTAGCTCCTGTGTTATCCAAGGATATCTGTTAAGCCTTGTCCTACCTATATGACCCTCTGTGGCCTTCACTATTTTGTCTCTCAAAGTTACCCTTCTTCTTCTTCTTCTTCTACTACTACTACTACTACTACTACTACTACTACTACTACTATTGTACAGTAGAGTCTCTGTAGTCCGGCACATATGGGACCAGCATATGTCGGATTACTGGATGTTCAATGAGCTTTCCGAGACAAATTTTGCATCTTGAGGAAATTTTTGACTGATGGCACGAACTCTTAGTGAAACCACTCACTGAACAATTCCAGTATCATCCAAGCTTTGTTTTGGTGTTTGTATTTGACTGGTAGATTTTTGCATTTTTTAACGCCCTAGGATTTTTTTTAAATTTTCCTATGACAAGCAGCTCAAGTTTGTGTGTTCCACTGGCATTCGAGCATGGTATAATTGAGAGTCTATCTTTAGACATTTTTCTGCCAGGAGCACTTGCCTCTGCTTTGTGGACGAATGTTTTGTTGGGCAAAAGTCTCCAGAACAGCCCGCTTTCGTCCGCGTTATAAATCTTAATTTTTGTTTGTATGGGTCTACAGCTTCGAAATCACAAGAGTGTTTTCCTCCTGTTGTGGTAAGCAAGCGGATAGCAAATCTCTCTGTAAACTTATCAAGCCATCCGCAACTTGTGGGTAAATCATCTTTTTTTCATAATTTCTTTATAGAAAATACTTTTTTTTCTTTTCCTGAAATCGGAGTGTGTTTACTACATTCCTGAAGAATCCATGTGTAACAAGCGTCTTCAATTAATGGGTACTCACCGGTTTTTATCACTTTCCTGTCACTGCATTCGCTGTCCACCTTGTGCATAAACCCTTCAATTTTATCACGATTCTTTTTGATGTCATAAATGGTAGCACGCCCAACACCATAAAATGAAGCTAAATCATTTATTTTTTCTCCTTTGGTTAGCTTTTTAATAATTTCAGATTTTTCAACCAAAGTCAATGTCTTGTGTTTATGTTTTTCACTATAATTTCCTGCTTGAGACATACTGTATTGAAGGAAAGATATGAAACACTCACTAACACTGTTACAGTTAAAGAGGATATTCAAACGACTGCAAAATGTATGCAATAGTCTACAATTGATGGCTGACTATGTATTGTTTACTGAACTGTTCACTTGAAGTGGCCCCACCTGCCACGTCATGTGATCTCAGATCGTTGTGTCGGACTACTGAACGTGTTGGACTGGAGAAGGGCCAGATTATAGAGACTACTGTATTACTAGGGACAGGAAAAAAAAAATCAGTATTATTTTTTGCACTTGTCGGTGTTATTTTCTGGTAATCTTTTTCCATTTTCGGTACTATAGTTTTGTCATATTTAACATATGGTTCGGTAAAAGATTAAGTTTTAAATTTTGTTTCCTGTCAGTAATACAGACTTTTAACGCAAAAACATTTCTTTTAAAGTTCTCTTGTTTTTTTATACACAAAGAAATGGTAGTAGGTCTCATTTTCAAGCGTTTTTCAGTGCCGGATCTTTGACTTCGGGACAAACTCTTTCTCCTCCCCGACCCCCTCCTGCTCGGCGTATTTTTGTTGCGCCCATCTCCCCCAATAAGTGCCATTTTTACAAATGTCTGGACAAGTGGCTTAAACATAAACAGAACATAAATCCGTCTTGAAACAAAAGAAATTTTACGTACGGCAGTGGTGGCTTTGCTGTAATGTTGGCAACGAAATGTTCGTTTTCGAGGAAAATTGACTGACCGGACAAGGGTTCTTAAAAAACCTGTCAAGTATACAGCACGCACAGCATTAATTATTTATATACTTCAGGTCAACACAAAATATTATTCCTCTCATTCTATGTGGCTGACTTTTCAAAGAGCATTCAAAGATCATCGCAAACATTATCACAATACACCAGCACTTTCGTAAATAAAAGTTTACTGACTAGGTTAAAATGGACAAAGTCCAGAAGCTGATAAAAATGAGCATAAAAGTGTTTGTTTAAATCAAGTTGCAGTAATTATAAGCCTGAGAGAAATCCAACATCAAGTCCGAAGGTAGTAAGCCACGTCGCAGCGAAACAATCACTGCTAACAATAACGGTTTCAAAATGCTAGAAACATTTCGGCGGAGAAATCCACCGAAATTTGAAAACTTATCAGTATCAATTACCGTAATGTCTTCATAACTTAACACACACAGAGAGAGAGAGAGAGAGAGAGAGAGAGAGAGAGAGAGAGAGAGAGAGAGAGAGAGAGAGAGAGAGAGAGAGAGAGAGAAGCTTGCCGACAATTACCGATCAGATATCTTACTACTGTCAATATGCGTGTCTAAATGTGTGGCGATGTCTTATTACAGTATGTATTACAAAATAATAAAACAACCACTACATTTGGATAAGGAACATTTCTACATTAAATATATCACTGACATCATTAAACTTACAACGTTTCTTACCCAGATACAGCGTAATTTTGTTGAAAACCACCTATTTTGCATCAATTAAAAAAGAAAATCGGCTAATTTGCGTTATTTTCTTAAAAACTACCGAATTCGTGTTATTTAGTTAAAAATTGCTGAATTTGCATTACTCGTTGCATTATCATTAGAATGACATTTTCCCGGCCCTATATATTACTTTCCCACGTTTTGGTAAATACTTACCTAAAGTTGCCTCCTTCAATTTATCCAGGTTCCTTCTCCTTACTTTTCTACCTTTATGTAATTTCTTAAGTTTTAATCTACAGTTTATAACCAGTACTTTATGGTCACAGTACATCTGCTGCTGGATATGCCTTATGCTTTAAAACTTTGTTTCTAAACTTATGACGTCCTATTATAAAGTCAACTGGGTACCTTACAGAGTCTCCTAGTATCTACCTCATACCTAACATTATTTCATGGTGCTTAAAATCAAGTGTGGTCAGTGTTTGCTTTGTGTCTATCTTTGCTACAATGTGTTCACTATGCTGTTCATAGTAACTTTCCCATATTCCTATTATCTTATTCATTATTAAACCTATTCCGGCACCTCCCCCCCCCCCTTCTGCACTGATTTAGTTTTATAACCCTGCACTCATCTGACCAGAAATCCATTTCACCCTATAACAGAACTGCACTAATCCTTCTGCACTGATTTAGTTTTATAACCCTGCACTCATCTGGCCAGAAATCCATTTCACCCTATAACAGAACTGCACTAATACCCACCATATCTAACTTCAAACTATAAAATACCTCTAATGTTAAAAATGCAAGGAAATTCTTAACAATATGTGGCTTTACGTATAATTTTAAACTATTCTTTTCTGTTATTCTCCAGGTTTCATAGAATGTACAGTGATTCTTTATAACTATCTATTGACACAATTATAGAAGGAAATTTTCCTGGTGGGATGACTTACCCAAAGGACAGGCTCGTTGACAGACACGTCTGCCTAGGTGTGTTTGCGTTTGGATATGTGTGAGTGTATTTGTTTACCTTCTTTTTTTTCTCCTTAAGATAAGTTTTTCCACTCCTGGGATTGGAATGACTCCTTTTCCACTTCCTTAAAACTCATATCCTTCCCTGTCTCCTCTCCTTCCTTCCTCTTTTTCCTGAAGAAGCTGCCAGTGGTGGTGAAAGCTTGTATGTTTGTGTGTTTTTATTTGTGTCTGTCGACGAGCCTGTCCTTTGGGTAAGTCATCCGTTTTCTATTTTTTATATTGACACACTTAAGATGACGAAAGACTGGTTGAAACAATACTGCCACCGAGAAATCTCATTTATTGTGTTGGAAAAAAAAAAAAATCTTCATAACTGAATGAAAAACCTGGTTCATGGCTCATGGTCCCAATTGCATGCTTTGCATTTGATTTTCCAATTATTGACAAACTTTATAAATTTTTAAGGTTGTCATAATTAACATTTTGAAAGGTATAATGTTGGAGGGTTAGCTTAGTAAGGCAACTATTCCCGTAAGAAAACTATTGTTTTTTGAAACAATATAGCTGACTGCCCATAAATATCCACACAACATTCATCCATTATTTGAGAATGAGAATACTTGCAATGCACTTCAGATTTAATTTCAAACCTATATGAAACGACTACTTACTAATACTCCTCCCAACATCCTTGAGAGGAAAGAAGTCTATTTCTTTATTTTTATTATAAAACTTTATACCAACCTCTAATGTAATTGAGTCATCCTTGACATACTCCTTATCAGACTCTAGAACATCTTGCCAGGACATAAAATGGCTAAATCCCCAATCATTTTCTTTGCTGTAGAAAAGGTGCTGTATTGCTATAAACAAAAAACACAAGATTTAAATTAATTTCTTTGTTGCTGGTAGTGTGCTAGTAACAAATATTGCATTCTCATAAGAAATATGCATTGAATAACCAGAAAGTAACAAAAGGAAATTATTTACACTTCAAGGATAGACGCCAAGTTCTCCAAATGTGACCAAACTGAATACTCCTTGGATTAGCTGTCCGAGTTATTTTACTGATGTTCTTCCACAATGTTTTGCGATTATGAATATCGAGGAGAGAGAAAACGTGGGGTAATGAGAGCTTCGTTACAGTAATAAAGATGTAAGTTTTCTTCTCTTTCAGCAGATCTTTTGAATGCATGTTAGCCAGCAACAAATTTTAGTTCAAATGGCGTGTTCAGGTAGTTTAGTTATTACTCATATTGAGCATAATAATCCAGATTGTGTCCAAGTTTTGAAAACAGTTTTTCCTGAACATGAACACTAATAGTGACTTTACAAGATAAGGCAAATACAACTCCCTGCAGAGACAATCATTGAATTTCAAAAAGGCACATAAAAAAGAAAACCCTTCCTCCTAGGAGGATGCAGGGTGAGAGTGGAGGGAAATAGCACTGCCCTATGGAGCATGTAGTAGTAACTAGACGAGTGGAGCTATTTGTAACTGCAGCTATGGAACACTGGTAGGAGGGGGGGGGGGGGATAAGCACAAAGGGTGGGAATAAAAAAGAGAGATAAAATAAAGTGGCTAACAAGATCAGAATGGGATATATGTAGGATAGTTGGCGTGATAATTGTTTAGTTACTATAGCTTGAGCTCTGAAAAGGTGGGGGTGTGGGTGATCGACAGAGTTGGGAAGCAGCTACTACTATTCTCAGCTGCAAATTGTACCACATGATGGTTTTCTCGGATTTTCGAAACAATATGTCTTCTTTATGTGCCTGTTTGTGGTTCAACGGTCATCTTTGCAGAGAATTCCAATCTTCCCCAATATATTGTTGAATGTCTAACAGAATATACTGTTGAATGTCTAATAGATCTACTGACGCATTAACTTTACCATATCTTCGTTGAAGATGGGAGGGAATATTTCACGGATTAAATTTCAAGGGCATTGATAAAGTCTCCAGACAAAGGCCGGAATGCCAAACAGGCAAAACTGCTGTAGACATCAAAGTAATAAACCCACCAGAAACTTTGCCCTGCTAAGTTAAACAGTCTGTCTCTCCTGCACATCCTTCTCCAACAATAACAGTAAACCCTTCAAGGTCTTTCTTAAAGGACCAAGGGCATTGGGAAAAGATAAGAACTAAAGGGGTCATGCCCGTGTGCTACTAAATAAGTTGGCTTAACTTCTACGACATTTGCGATGTGTAGACATGCATTATCATGAAGTTGCAGTTTTATTAGATGTTTCGCCCTAACTCACATTTTTCACTCTCCAATGGATGCCAGTTTGTGTTTGTCCTTCAAAGAATAACATGTTGACCCTGTTTGGGAACATCTGCAATAACATAATAGTTCACAATTCACTTCAGAAAGACTCATAGGTCACTCTAATCCCTTGCCTATAGGTTTGTACAAACAGATTTACATTGGAGTCCTCTTATGTTGCATATACATTGCGGCAACATCCTCAAACTAAACATTTTGATCGCCTATTGTGTAATTACGTGATAGCTGGCAAATTGCTACTTGCTTGAATGAGGCAGCCCACTGAGTATGAGCAAACAACAAACAAAATTATGAGGACGCAGAATACAGATAGGACCCAACTTACTTGTAGTGTTCTCAATCTTTCCTGAAAAAAGGTAACGATTTAGACAGAGAGGGCGGGGGGGGGGGGGGGGAGAGATTGATTTAAGGCACATGCTCATGCTCGTACTTTATTGAAGAAAGCACTTCATGACATTTACAAAAACCTATCATTTACAGGTATTTTCAATGTCTGTTAGTGCCTAAATTTTGTTTGCATGTAATGTTACAAAGGTGGCAAGTCCATCTGGCACTGTGAAGTGCATCATAATATGGGATGTATTCTTTGCTTTCTTCTGTTTTTTTTGTTATTAAATATTCATAGAGTGATTGTATGGCCATTTACAAGCCACTGGAGGTAAACTGGAACAGACATGGATGGCTGTTTGCATAGATTTATTTATATCCTGAGTGGGCACAACTTCATAGCACAATTTTGATTTGTGTATGAGCAATCAACTGAAGGTAGGGCAGTTGCTAATGTCATGTAGGCACATGAAATCACTGCAAACGGGTGCACACGGAACACAGGGTGATGGTAAAAATCAAGTTTGTGCATTGGTTAAGAAAGGAAGGCAGCCATGGAAAATTCAACAAAGAAACTGCTAAAATTAATACCTGAACATAAACCTAAACACAAACCACATAAGCTACAGAAAAATGAGTAGTCAAGTTTTGTACAGAAAATTAATACATTATTATTATTATTATTATTATTGTTAACTTGGCTCAAAACTATGCAATAGTTTATTAATTATAAAGATTAGAAAATTATAATGTACTTATTTAATTTGTATTTCAAAAAGGGGTGGAATTAAAGAGAGAGAGAGAGAGAGAGAGAGAGAGAGAGAGAGAGAGAGAGAGAGAGAGAGAGAAGAAAAAAAAAGTGTCTGCAGATAATTAAGGAAGTGACAGCATGCAATACTAGAAGATTTGAGTGTGTGTAATGTTCTTTAGTATTTTACATTTGAAAAAATAGCTATTATTAAGAAATTTTGGAAATAACACAGAAGCAAACTGCCCTATTCAGAATCTAAAGGCAAAAACAAAAAGCTGACTCCTCTTCTTGCTGCTGCTTCTTTTTCTTTAGCATTTGTCCCATCTGGTGGCAGATTCTGCTGCCTCCATTTTATTTGATCATGGGCCATGTCTGGGTGTAGGTTTAAAGCTTTCAGGTCATTGTGCAGGGTATTGGCCCATCGCTGACTTGGTCATCCCTTGGGTCTCTTTCCAAAGACTTCCATTGAGTTAGCTGCCTTTGCTATTAACTTATCTGCTCACAGTACATGTCCAAACAACCACAGACAACTTTCCCGCAGTTTATTCTGGATGGGTGCAATTCCAAAAAGGTTTAATGATGGTGTCATTTGAAATGTAATCTACTCCAGTGACGCCACCTGTCCGTCTAAGCATCTTCGTCTCATGACCCCCATTTCTCAATCTGTCTCTTTTGAAGCTGGCCAGCACTCTATGCCATACATAGCGACAGGGTAGATGACAGTCCAGGAGATTTTTGACTTCTGGTGGTCTTTCATCCGACGATTGCAGGTCACTCCTGTTGTCATTCGCCACTTCATCCAGGCTGCCTGCGTCCTTGCAGTGATCTTATCTGAGTTGGCCATGGCTACTGATCATAGAATCGAGATACTATTTGTAGACAAAATGATAAAAATAACAATTTAAATATTTTTGTCAAAAAAGAAAGTACTGATTTTTTTAATGCATATAGAGGTTATAAAAGGGAGCAGTTATCTTTATTAAGGGCCACTCGCTGTAGGGTGGTTGGAAAGTAAATTGGATGACAGGATGTAAATGCAGGGTCAGTTTGGCTTAGCTTAAAGTTAATTTCTATACACTAGTTGTAAACTTGCAATTGCTTTTGTGTAGTGAGTAGAATGGTTTCTTAATTAATTGTATATTGAAATACTTGTAAACATGGTGTTTGATATATCAGCTGACAACTAACTAAATTGCAAATTGGTAGTTCTGTTCAAATTAGGATTGTGCCCGAGTGGTTCGGCTGAATCCATTATTCGCCGAATCTAGCTGTCTGAATATCTTCTCATATATTTCTCCAATCTCTTCACTATTGGCAGAGTTAGTCGGCATATTACCTTGAACTACTATCATTGGTGATGGCTTGTATCTATCTATGTTACAATAATGTGTTCACTCTGCTGTTCACAGTAGCTTAGCTGCTTATTTTCTTATTCATTATCAGATCTACTCCTGCATTACCACCAACATTTACATGTTACAAAGCCAGCTCTGTCAACCAACCAGATTACTGCCCAGTAACGACCGAAAGGCTGCTCCCCATCTTCAGGAACCACATGTTTCTCTGGCCTCTCCCCACACAAACCTCCGCTGTGGTAGCACCTATGTTACAGTAAGTGTGTGGTTGAGGCATGCCAGCATTCCACCTCAGCAATATCCGAGGTTCATGAAGGTGGGGTGTGTACAATAGCTGAGCCAAAATAAAAGAGTAGGAGAAAGTTGCACATCTTGTGAACAGTATTGCTGAGGACATGTATCAGGCATCACTCATGAAGGAGATTGTGTAAGTATATGACTTCAAAAAATGGTGCCTGTATGAGGGCTGTTCAAAAAGTAAGTTGACTTTTCAAACTGCAGGGACAACATACATTCAATTATTCATCTTTTTTGTCGTTGTGTTGGTACATATGTCCTGAACATATGTACACAGTTTGAAGAGTACAGCATACATACTCTGTTTTGTCAGATATAAAGGTTAGATGTATTTTACTGTGCTTGGCAATTTTCTATTACAAAAAAAACGGAGCAAACAATTTGTATGAAATTCATGTGGAAAATGAATCAAGAGCTGTAATTCACTTGAAATGTTGACAATAGCTCACAGTGAGTCTGCTCAAAGTAATAATAATAATAAAATTTTACAAGTGTTACAAGCTCTTCCAAGGTGGCCAAGAAGATGCAAATTATGAACCTCGCTCTGGACACCCCAGCACATTAAGAACCGATGGTAACAACAAACATGTCAAGAAAATTGTTTTGGAAAGTTGTCAAATTACCATAAGATAAGTTGCTGAGGATGTTGCCGTATCTGATAGCTTGTGTATTTGTTTGCCATGACACTTGTATCAGGAAGTTTGTTCAAAAACTTCTCAATTTTGATCAGAAGAACCATCCCATGAGCTCTTTAATAATATTATTGATGATACTGATTTGCTCAAAAAGGGTCATAATCGGTGACAAAAAATGGTTTCTATGTCATAACCGCAAACTCCAAGTCCAATTGTCCCAATGGAAGCATTCCAGAGACTCAAGAACAAAAAAAGCATGCCAAGTTCAATAAAATGTCCAAGTTTTGCACACTGATTTCTTCAATTACCAGGTTGTTTTTGCATCGAAATTTTTGCCTCTAGGTCGTATGGTGAATAAGGACTATTACCTTGACGCTATGCGACGTTTGCAAGAAACAATAGGTAAAAATGGAACCAACACTATCTCCAATCTCTTGCATTCTAGTTCTATCAAAAATGTGAAAAAGTTGAGACCAAGCCAAGCTTACACTCTTGCAATGCAGTAAGAGTAATCTAAGAAGAATGACATTTGGAGGACTTGAGACAACTAGGCCATATGCTTTCACTTTGGGAGACTGAGTCATGTGATACTGCTGGGAGTGGTTATAAATATTTGCCAATGCCTGTTCCACCAGACTTACACCAGCAACAACTGTGAGACAAAGGAGAAAGACATGAGGTTGTATTTCAAGGATGACACAGAACACCATCACTGCAAGCTAACCACTGGAGAAGACACTTTTCAACATGGTTAGTCCATCATATTTTAGGAGCTACAGATGATCACCCAACTGACACAACATGAAAAACTAAAGTGTCTGACCTTACTTGGAGGTGAGGATAAAAGGGAGATGTAAAGGAGTGTGGGGGAGCAAATGGGGGATATGAAATGATGATGATGATAATAAGGAAAAAAATTAAAAAACCATAATAAGATAGGAAAATAGGAATAAATAAATAAAAAGTAATTAATTAAGGGGATATTTTAAGCGGTGACACACAGTTGCAAGGAAGACATGAGATACAGGATAATGAGTGGGAAAGGAAAAAAAGGGGGGGGGGAGTAATGTTACGCATAGGATGTAGGGATGGGAAGTTATCTTAGGTTGAGATCAGGATGCTTGAGAGACCGTAGAATGTGTTGAAGGGAGAATGTAAATGTGTGTGTGTGGGGAGGGGGGGGGGGGGTTCCAGATGGCTCAGGTAAATAAGCCTATGACAGGACTGGAATAGGAAGTGCTGGGTGGGTGGATTGGGCAGGTGTTTCTCAGGGATTGATCCCCGTAGTAAGGAGTTGGGGGTGGCATAGGGATGGACTAGGATGTTGTGAAGTTGGTTGAGCAATGGAAAACCACTTTAGGAGTGGTCAGAAGATTCTTGGTTAGGATGTCTTTCATATCAAGGCACAATCACAGATAAAGCCCTGATGAAGGATGTGATTTAATTGTTCCAGTCCAAAGTGGTATTGGGTGACAAGGAGGACACTCCTTTATGACTGATTATTGGGTGTCGATGGAGGACTGGTGGTGTGTGTTGATATGGCATGGAAAATCTGTTTGCAGACTAGGTGAGGAGGGTAATGATTATCTATGAAGGCCTCGGAGTCCTTGGGCATAATGGGTCAGGGACTTATCACTGCAAATTCGCCGTCCACGGGTGGCAAGGCCGTACAGGAAGCATTTTTAATGTGAAATGGATGGCAGCTGTCAAAGTGGAGGTACTGTTGGTAATTAGTAGGTTTAATGTGGACGAAGGTGTGCATGGAGCCATCGGTGAGGTGGAGTTTAACATCCAGGAAGGTTACTTGGCATTGGAGAAGGACCAAGTGAAACTGATGGGAGAGGAGTAGAGGTGGTCATCCATTCCACGTCAAAAAATCCCTCCCATACAGCCTTACCACCTGTGGATGGCGTATTTGCAGTGATGAAAAGTCCCTTACCCATTATGCCAAAGGCTTTCAAAGACAGACATTACCAACCTGCCATAGTCCAAAAACAAATTTCCCATGCCATATCCCCACACATCACCAATCCTCCCTCCAACCCCAGTAACCAGTCACAAAGGAGTGTCCTTTTCACCCAACACCAACCCAGACTTTAACAATTAAATCACATCCTTCGCCAAGGCTTCAATTATCTGCCGTCATGCCCTGAAATGAGAGACATCCTATCCAAGATCCTTCCGATCCCTCTAAAGTGGTGTTCTATCACCCACCCAACCTCAATAACATCCTAGTACATCCCTATGTCACTCAAGGACAAAGTGAAACTGTTGGGGAAGGAAGAGCTGAAGTTGTGAAGAAACAATGATCGGGCAAGGAGACAGTTTTATATTGGTATGACGATGAACCAGCCATCCATTAGGATGAACAGCCACTGCCAAACTGTGACAAAAACCAAGATGGACCATCCTGTGGCACAGCATGTGGCTAAGCACAAAAAACTGGATTTCACTGGTTGCTTCACTACCCGACCCACCTGAATCCTCCCCTCCACCACCACTCTTCTGAACTGTGCAGATGGGAGCTGTCCCTTCAACACATTTTACGGTCCCTCAACCATCCTTGCCTCAATCCAAGATAACTTCCCATCCCTACATCCTATGCCTAACATTCCCCCTCCCCCACCACCCTCATCTTACTTTTTATTTTTATTTATTTTTTCCCATCCGCACCTTTACCTGGCATTCTTCCCACTCCTCTCCCCACCTCACTCTCAGTGTGTTTGTACAGTGATTACATGAATGTATGTGTTTCTTTTTCTGACTAAGACCATGGCCTAAGATTTAAGTTGTGTGACAGCAGCTCAGCGAGCTGCTTCACTGTGAGTTGTTATCTGTCCTCCATTACTAACATTCCAATCAGATTTTCCATTGTTAAAATTTTTCCAGAGAGTCATACTTGGCTATTTCAGATAGGTACCATTACCAGTTGCAGAAGACTACATTTGATGATGAAGACGAATGGAGGGCACTCAACAGCGATGTTTCCAGTGCCTGGACTTAATGTAGCTGAGACGAATGTTAGTGAGGTTTTTTTCAAGATGAAGGAAACACTATAAAATGCAGAATTCAACAACTGGAGACAAAACGTGCATACAGCACGAAACAAGGTAGATAAGTCAGGCGCCAACATTTTAACTTTGTTGAAAACATAGAATGTGGATGAAGAAGTTAAAATGTCAGAGCAGAGGACAAAAGCTGACTGGCTGTGGGAAGAAATGGTATCAGCCCACTAATCCACATACACTAAAAACTCCAGCTTAAAAGCTTAGGACAGAGTCCAGAAATTTTGCAAAGTTTTAAAAGTTTGAATATGCCCATATTGTCATCGCCTAAAATATGTGGCAAATTGGCTTCTGTTCTGTGTGCCTGGTATAACATACACTATTAAAATATGGCGTACAGTAATCTGTACGCCACAGGCATCACAGATCAGGGGCTCCTCTCGGAGGAGGAGGAATCTGTGGGTAAATGGACAGCGCCCAATTCGTAGGCGGGTAATGGTGACCTCATCCCTCCTGAGGAACCGTCAGGAGGATCACCAGGGACGGGTAGTGGGTTTCAGCAACTGCAACTTGTTATCCGTTACTGACAGCCATTCCTCCTCCCACAACTGCCGAGACCGCAGCCGCAACAAGGAAGTGACATCCTGCGGAGGAATAGGGCTGCGTGCCACTACGCTGTCTCGGCAGGCCTCTTTAGCAGCCCGATCGGCTTCCTCATTTCCCAGAACACCAACATGTCCTGGCACCCAACAAAACTTGACCTCTTTTCCCCGATGCTGGAGGAGGGACATTGAGTCCTGTAAATCTTGCAATAACGTCACAACTGGATATAGCTGACGTAATGGCACTAAGAGAGTCACAGCAGATAAGAAACCATTTACCCCAATCTTTTCTGATTTTATCCAGTGCTTTCAGAATCGCATAAAGCTCTGCTGAGAAAACAGAATAATGCTCAGGAAGATGAATCCGGATGACATGGTCAAGGAAAACGATAAGAGCATCCGATGGAATCATCCTGTTTCGAACAGTCAATTTACACCACTGTATAGTGTGATGCATATCTAAACCATTAAAAAACACTGACCAAAAGGTAAAATCTGAAGTTTCATCTTCCTTAAAAGTCATGAGATCTAAAACAAGTCGGGGCCTCCGGAGAAGCCAAGGCAGAAACCTTCCCCAACCTCGGTGTAAAATACAGAGATCTGCCACACTCATCTCTAAAAGGCAATCCCTTTTGTGGATCCCAAAAGGCCTCTTAGCCCATTGCCAATTATGAAAAAGCCTTTCCAATGGAGGATTAGCTACGGCATGGCATGCAGGTGTGAAGGATGTGTACAGCGTTTTGTACACCAGACACACCATGAGCAGCTGTTGCCTGATAGTTAGCGGCAGCTCAGCAGCCTCAGCACAGAGACATGGTATGGGCCTTGTTCTGAATGCCTCAGCGGCCAGCCGAATCCCTGCATGGTGAACTGGGTCTAGTATCTTCAAATAGTATAGCCATCCAGACCCATAAATCTTGCATCCATAATCAAGCCGCAGTCTCACAAAGGCTCTATAAAATCGGAGCAGGCAAGTCCTATCTGCTCCCCATGACATATGGCTAATACATTTTAAAATGTTTAGTGCTTTGAGGCACCATCTTTTCAAATCTTTCAGGTGTGGCAGCCATGAAAGTTTCGTGTCAAATGTGAGGCCCAGAAACCTCACTGTGTCTTTAAAATGTAAAACGGCATCCCTCATTCACAGTTCAAGCAAAAATGGAACTAGTATCATTAAAAAGAACTCATACAGACTTCTCGGTTAAAAACTTAGTCCGTTTTCTCTGCCCATTCATCCAAACGCTGAAGAGTTAGTTGCAACTGACGTGTTGTCATTGCTAGGTTGGCTGAAGAACAAAAGAGAGAACTCATCAACAAATAAGGAACACTTAACAGGACATTTAACGAAGGACGTAATTCTGATAATAGCCATGGCAAACAAAGTCACACTTAAAATGCTGCCCTGAGGGTCTCCGTTCTTCTGTTCAAAATGATCAGAAAGGGTGTCACCGATTGTGCATCTAAAATAGCATGGAGAAAGAAACGACTTGATAAAAGTGGAAAAACATCTACAAAAACTCCAATTGTGGATCTGTCCGAGAATAAGATGTCGCTAAGTAGTGTCGTAGGCCTTCTCAATGTCAAAAAATATAGCCAAAAGGTGATGCCCTTGTAGGAAAGCCTGTTGTATCGCCACCTCCAGTAACACCAGGTTATCGATGGTGGAACGATATGTCCCGGAACCACACTGGAAGCGACTAAGGAGCTGCCTGGATTCTAACATCCAGTCGAGGTGGCGGTTGACCATCCGCTCCAATGTCTTTCCCACACAGTTAGTGAAAGCAACACTGCGAGAGTCCTGTCCAGGCTTTAAAAGAGGAATCATAAGTGCTTCACACCAGGAGTCGGGAAAGTGACCAGACAGCCAAATTTCATTAAAAAGGGCGAGGAGAATTTCCTTATTTTGGTCAGTAAGGTGCTGTAGCATGCTGTAATGGATCCCATCATAACCAGGGCATGTGTCACGTGTTGAACGTAGCGCAGAATCGAGTTACCACATGGGAAAGGGGCAACTGAATCTTCATCAACAGTGGACTAAGTCCAAACTACGCCGCTCCACAGACAACCTGTGATGTCTGAAAGCAGTTTGACTGGCAGAAGAAGTGACTGCAACGAAATTTTCCGCCATAGTCTGCACAATCACACTTGGGATGGTCAGTAGGGTGCCATTTCTCATTACAGCAGCAACTGGGCACCTTCCTCCTCTCCTGGATAGTCTCCAGATGATCTCCCATACTTATGAACTTTTGGTGGAACATGTAATGGTATTGAGGAACTGTTGCCATGACCGTTTCTTGCTCTCCCAAATTGTTTGCCGATAACTTGCCCTCGCCACCCGAAAGGCTGCGAGGTTCTCTGCAGTTGGCCAGCTTTTGAACCTACGCAGAGCTGCTCGCCACGTCTCTATTGCAGAGCGGCATTTGTCACTCCACCATGGGAATGGGTGCCGTCTTGGTTGACCTGAAGACTAAGGAATAGAAACCGAAGCTGTGTGGTGGATTGTTTGGCTGTTATGATCCATCCATTCATGGACATTAACACGACAATCAAGTTCAACCAGTCTACCATAAAGGGACCAGGCCGGTCTACTAAGCACCCATTCTGGCAGTCGTCTAACAGGCTCGAGTCCATCTGGCTGGTTGATCCATATTGGGAAGTGATCACTTTTGTGAAGGTTGGCATCCACTTCCCATTGAAACGTAGGGGCAAGGGCTGGAGAGCAAAGGGTAGGTCTATAGCAGAGAATAACCCCATTGGAGTACAGAAGTGTGTGGTCTGTTCGGTGTTTAGTAAGTGGACAGAGGATGTTAGAAGAAGCCTCTCAATGGCTCGAACCCTCGGGCAGGTAGTTCCAGACCCCCAAAGCACATCGTGGTGATTTTAATGCACATAAAGGATGAAAGGGTGGGGGAGCTGAATGATAAGGTTGGTTGGTTGGATTTTTGAAGGTACTAAACTACAGTGGTCATCAGTCCCTTTGTCCAATCACAGGGGTGACAGGATAAAACCACTAAAATGGGACAGAGGACAAAGTAGTAAACTATATCAAACATAGTCAGAAATAAAAACACTAATAAAAGGGGAGAGAGAGTTAAAAGAGTACCAGAGTATCTAGACTGAATGGTCGTAGAAATAAATGTAGAACATCCAGCTACTCCATAAAAAAATTAAATCACCTGCCTGAAAATATTAAGGAGGTGTAGAGCAAATAGCTAAAGCATACTCAAGAAACGTCAGATGGAATTATATAATCCACTGTTATGAATGAAATTGAAAACAGAATCAGCTCTAGAGGCGTTGTCACCTAAAACAAAGTTTAAGGAGTCCGGGAGATTAAAAGTCCACCTGTGAGTGTTGAAATTTGGGCATACCAGTGAGATGTGTGCGACTGTCAAAGGCACACCACATCAATAGTGAGGAGGGTCCTCGCGGCAGAGAAGGTAACCGTGCGTAAGCCAAGTATGGCCAATATGGTGTCGGCACAGGACGACAGCATCCCTGCTAGGATTCCGCATAGGGAACCTCCACATGTTCGTTGTCTCCTTTATGAGTCGCAGTTTCTTGGGTGTCCATAGGGTACGCCATTCTGTACTCCACAGACCAAGAATGCGACTGTGTAACATCGAACGACATCCAGGGTTGGTTTAAGGGTAACCACTTTGGCTAACCTGTCAGCCATCTCATTGCCATCGATTTCAACGTGCCCTGATGTCCAGAGAAATACTACCGACCACCCACAATGGTCGATGTCATATAGGGACTCTTGGATGGCCTTAATCAAGGGATGGCGATGGAAGCACTGATCGAGGGCCTGTAGACTGCTTAGGGAGTCACTCCAAATGAGGAAAGACTCCCCAGAGCAGGAATGAATAATCGACTGCATGAAGGATGGCTATTGGCTCAACAGTAAGTGCACTGCAGCCATCTGGCAGGGAACGCTGTTTCTTATGTTCTGTATGGATATATGCAAAGACAACACAACCATCTGTCCTTTAGCCATCAGTGGAGATTACTGTGGAGCCCTGGTACCTATACAATATTGACAGGAATTGCCAGTGAAGTGCCTCTGAGTGAACGGAGCGTTTAGAGTGGTGTGTCAAGTCCAGCCGAAGTAGAGATCGAGGTATACACCATGGCGGTGTACACGACTGGAATTTCAGCAGAGATGGCAGGGAAAAAAACTCCAATTCACTCAGAAGAGTCTGAATACGTACACCAACTGCCAAACCCAATCTCTGCCGCCATTCTGGAATACTCTGCTCGAAAAAAGGAGATGATGGCTTGGATGAGTAGGCATACCAAAGACATAAGCCGCATAATTTGCCAGCAGTTGTTTCCATCTTATTTGCAGCGGGGGCACCCCAGCCTTCACAAGGAGACTGTCCATGGGGCTTGTTCTGAAAGCCCCATCGCAATCCTAACTCCACAGTGGTGGATGGAATCCAACATCTGCAGCACCGAGGGCAATGCGGAACAGGAGTATACTTCCATCGTCCAACCGCAACAGAACAAGGACTTTGTAACAGTGCAGCAGTGTACCATGATCTGCACCCCAAGTGATACTGCCAAGGAAGTGGAGGGCACTGAGGTGCTGTCAGCACTTCCATTTAAACTGCCGAAAATGTGTTGTCCATGTTAGCCGACCATCAAATTCCAGCCCGAAGAAACGGTGAGTTTCCACTACATTGTTGGTTGTTAATATAAAGCTCTGGATGTGGGTGGACCGCCCAACCCAACAGAAGTGCATAACGCAAGTCTTGGTGGCCGAGAACTGAAACCCACGGGAGAGGGTCCTGTCCTTGCGTATGGTGCCCTGCAGCTGACGTTCAGCAACACACATGCTAAAAGAAGTAAAATATATGCAGAAGTCATCAGCATACAACAAAAGGAGATACTAATGACCTGACTACTGTTGCTAAGCCATTAATGGCCACTAAAAACAGAGCCCTGAGGAACCCTATTCTCCCGGACATGAGAGGAGCTACAGGATGCACCAACTTGAACATGTTTTGGATAAAAAGTGGGAGTGAGCCCCGCAGACCCCACCCATGTAATATGGTTGAAATATGGTGTCACCAGGTCATATCATACACCGTTGATAAGTCGAAAAACACGGCTACCAGATGGTGATGTCAAAACGCTGTTTGGATGGCAGACTCAAGATTGACCAAGTTATCCAAGGTCGAACACCACTTCCAAAAACCACCTTGGCATGGAGCCAGCAGGTCCCAAAATTCAAGGAGCCAATACAAACACGGCTCACCATGCCTTCGAGCAGTTTGCAGAGAATGTTCGTAAGGCTGATGGGGCGATAGCTGTCCACATCTAACGGGTCTTTACCCGGATTAAGCATTGGGATGATGGTGCTTTCTTGCCACTGTTATGGAAAGACACAATTGCTCCAGATGGGTTAAAAAGTGCAATAACATGGCGCTTGGAGCCATCAGACAGATGTTTTAACATTTGATTGTGAATTCCATCCGGTCCAGGGGCAGTGGGCAAGGGTACTGAGGAGCTGCCACTTGCTAAATGGAGCGTTATATACCTCAGGACGGCATGAGGTAAATAAGAATTTCTTGCATTCCATCCGCTGTTTTAATGTGCGGAAGGCAGGGTGATAATCATGAGAGGTAGCAGCGCAAGCATAGTGCTCGGCAAAAGCCTCAGCGATGGCACCCAGATCCATACAGACAGCTCCCACGAGTGGCTGTCTAGGTCTGGTAGCCATACAGTTGCCGGATCTTCGCCCAGACTTGGGAACGGCTAGTGTGCGACTCTGTTGTGGAGACGTACCTCTCCTAACATTCCTGTTTATGTCTCTGTATTATTTGCCAAGCTCGGGCTCAGAGCCATTTGAACACTATAAGACTGTTGAGGGATGGGTGGCACTTATGGCACTGAAGAGCATGCCTACAGTCTCGGATGGCTTCTGCAACTTCTGACGACCCCCAAGGCAGTGCCTTTCGCCAAGAGCATCCAGATGAACGAGGAATTGCATGCTCGGCAGCAGATACAATCGTCTTTGTGACTCTCTACCACTACGTCGATCATGTCATTCGGGAGAGGTCCAAGAATGGCAGCAGGAGGAAAGGCATCCCAGTTTGCCTTACTTAAAGCCCACCGAGGGGGACGTACAGGGCATTGACAATGGGGTAGTGACAGAAAGATAGGAAAATGATCACTACCACACAAATCGTAGTGTGTCCACCAATTGAGATATGGTAAGGGGCCAGGGCTGCAAACCGACAAGTCAGTGGCTGAGAAGGAGCTGTGTGCCACACTAAAATGTTAGGGAGCACCGGCGCTTTAAAAGACAAGAGGTCAAGCTGGGATAGTATGTTTTCGTCACTGCCCCGGCCCTGACCAATGCACCACCCCACAAGGGATTGTGGGCATTAAAATCACCCAGGAGTGGGAGATTAGTGCAGCCAATATGTTTGATGGTACTCCACCATCCGGTGAATGCTGCAGTTATATCTTGTGGTACTCCTACTGCCACAGCTTCTAAAGGCATATGAAGGGGCACGGATTCACTATATACAGAGTTAAGGATGCACACATTGCCTCCACCTGAGACCCTGTTATAGACGCTGCGATTACACAAGTATTCCCTATACCCACGAAGGGGCAGGGGTCCGCACTGCCGGGAATGAGGTCTCCTGGAAGGCAATGCAGAAAGCAGATGTGGTGCTTAAAAGTTGTCGTAATTCAGCCAGGTGTCAGAAAAATCAACCGCAATTCAACTGGAGAATGGTCTAGGAAGATATGAGGTACAAATACGGCTTTTATACCTCAGGATCATTTGCTGTCATTGCTGCCGAGGCTGTTGGATCGATGTCCATAGTTTCCTAGATGCCGTCAAGATCTAGGTCCTCAGGAGATGGTAGAATTTCTATGTAGACTTCAGAGGCAGAGGTATGGGGCGACAGTGTAGGAACCACCGCGGTCTCTTTCTTTTACACAATTTTCTTCTTTTTCTTTTGTACCTCTTGCTGCTCCTTAGGCTTCTGTAGTCTGGAGGGCTTCTTTCACCCACTCTCAGGGTCTGAACATGACCTCGAAGCCCTACGACCAGCCTTCGTTGGCACTGCCTGCCACACGCTGGAGTCTGCTTTTTCAGCAGAGGAAGCTGAGATGCGAGTGATCCCTTCCTTGCGAGAGGAGGTTGGCTAGGGGTTGGGGAATGATGATGGGATGGGGGGGGGGGGGAGGGGAATTGCTCCCAAAGCTGGAGTTTTGGGAGCAACACAGGAAGAGGTGCCCCAACCATCTGGGGAGGGTGAGTGGAGATAGTAGGGCCTGTAGGCTCACTGCAACTGGCTGAACAGGTTGCAGTCTTGACGAAGTGGCTGTAGCATAGGAGGTTATCGTGGTGACAGGGTGGCGCTTCAGGTACTCGTGTTTAGCCTCTGAGTATATCAGCCTATCCAAGGTCTTATATTCCATGATTTTCCTCTCTTTGTGCAAAACTATGCAATGTGGTGATCAGGGCATGTGATGCTGGCTGCAGTTGACGCAGACTGGAGGAGGAGTACACGGGATGTCGGGATGAGATGCACGTCCGCTTTCCTGGCAGGTTGGATTGGCATCACACCGGGCAGATATGTGCCCAAACCTCCAGCACTTGAAACAATGCATAGGGGGAGGAATGTTGCGCTTAACGTCGCACCGGTAGATAATCACCTTGACCTTCTCAGGCAATGAATTGCCTTTGAAAGCCAAGATGAAGGAACCGGTAGCGACCCTGTTCTCCTTCGGACCCCTATAAATCTATAGGATAAAATGGACACCTCGCCATTCTAAGTTTGCTCTTAATTCATATCAGATTGCAACAGATCTTTATGAAATATAATGCCTTGGACCATGTTTAAACTCTTGTGAGTTGTTATTGTAACGGGAACTTCACCCAGCTTGTCACAGGCGAGCAATGCCCGTGAGTGTGCTGGGGACGACATTGTTATAAGGACTGCCCCTGATCTCATTTTTGACATGCCCTCGACCTCTCCAAACTTATCCTCCAAAAAATAATGGCTACGTCGAATGGAGGGATTCACCATCCGTCCTGCTACAGACCAAGTATTTAGGGACATAAGCCTCAGCTTGTAGACGGGCCCTACATTCCTTCCATGGGGTGGCCAGGGAAAGGAATGAGTGGGGGTCATACATTGCTGCATTTAAATCAGGCCTTCCTCACTTAAGAGACAAAGGTTGTACATCTGCCAAAGTTTCGGGATCACTTCATGGTGCTCCCATGAGCAGCTAGAGATATAAAGATCCACCCAGGCAGAGCCCCACTGGCCTGAGTAAGCCTTATACAACTGAGCTGTGGCAGGTTCCTCAGAGGTTGCTCACTAGCGACTGTTCAACCTCTACAGCCATGCATCTCCTCAGCACATAGCACACCTTGAGATAGAGGTTTGTGCCATTCTCATGACCCAGGCGATTAAGCCAAAATCCCCGGGCGCTGAAATGTACAATGTTCCACTGTCGTGCCTAACAATGGTCATTGAAGCATGCATAGAGTTTACAATGTAGAGGACCGTTGGCGCGACACAGTCCACACGTCAGGACCCCGGTTTCACCAAGCCCGTACTCGTCAAATTGAATTGATGCTGAGCCCCTGAGGGGGCGTGATAAAGCCCTGAAGGGCTTCCTCATGAAATGTGTCAGTGGGCAGATAAATGACACAGACAGTCAATCGATGACGCATTTGAAAACATACTGCAACTGCTTGTAAGGGGTTTGAATGGGGAGTAAGGACAAGTGGCAGGTTGTGTCTACGAAAACAGCCACTCCATCTTTAGCTCTCTCACCACTAAGGTCGTCCTTCCTAAATATGTCACAGCCACGCATCACAGGTTTTGATGAGGGCTTGAAATTCATGTCTTGTAGACATATACACGAATGTCTGCCCTGAGTTAATAAAAGAAGTTCCCCATCATGGGTCCTGAACCTCTTAAGTTCCATTGAAGTATGGGAGCCATCTATTACGGGAGTTGTATTTTCACCTTCTCTTTCTGCCAAGGCGGGGATACTGAACGAGGGAACTGGAGGGTCAGTATTGGGGCGAGAAGATTGCCCCTGTGGAGTATCCAGTTTCATAAGCTCTGGGGCGGATTCAGAGGGTAGGGTCAGGTATAATGACCTCTACGTAATCTTAGGATTTCTTACCTGCCTTAACACGAGTCTTGACTTTTTGCTGGTGTCTTCTTCGGCTTTGCAGCCTTTACAGTGCAGACAGCACCAGTGGAGTTGGCTGTGGTGGCCTTTTCAATAGCCACTAGCTTGGAAGGTGATAAGATCTGAGCAGTGCCCTCTACTGAAGAGGGCGCTGAAGGCTATTCAATAGTGACAACAGTAGCTATGTCAGATGAACAATGCAAGTCTTCAAACACAGTAACCTAACAGCTGCAGCCTTGCAAGTGCACTAGCAGGTACAGGTGTTGGGTACCAACACAAGCGACCTCGATTTGCGTAGCAGGATCGGCCTCAGAAACCGACTTTCGAATAAACTGCAGCAAAAGAGGTTACAAAGAAAGGAGGCTGCATCGCCTGAAAGATCTTCTCGGCCTCACCATAGGAAATTCACTGTCGTATTTATATTCTGCACTTTCTTTTCCTCCATAGTACACACTGCAGTCCCTGCTCCAAACAAGACGTTTGCCCGAGCAGTTCACACACTTTGGAGGTGGTGAACAATCTACTCCATCATGAGCTGCATTACCATATTTGCCATAAGTAGCTTCCCCCTTGCAACCAAGGGTGGTACGCCCAAACCATTGGAACTTGAAACAACACATCAGGTTTGGGACACATGACCGTACTCTTAACCATAAGAATCTTGCCTTGACATAATCAGGGAGTTTCGGGCTATCGAAAGTAGGGATGGGTCGAACCCCAATTTTACCAAATCGAATCTGAATCTTAAAGAAAAGATGTGCCGAATTCCGAACACAAATCCAATCTTCCAAATCTCAAACCCAAATAATCTGTCAACTCAAGTATATTTATTTAGAAAGAATTACTACTCCACCACAGCCAGTGAGAAAGATAAAGCCTTCAGGAATGAATTCCAAATGACAATATTACAGTGAAATTCAAGAATTTAAAACTTCATTATTATTTTAAATCTTAAGCATTTTTAATACCCCCTCCCCTTAAAAGAAATTTGTATGAAACATTTTGAGATATACGTTGTTTAGATCCTCTAAAAGAAGAAACTTTCTTCACTCTATTACAAACTGTTTCATTTTGATTAAATAAAAATTAATTGCATAATGAAGTCCTAGAAAGAAAATTATTACTTATTTTTCTTTTTTCAAAGGGGAAGAGTAAAAAATAAAACCTGAAAAGATGAGTAAATATTTTGGAAGTTGGAAAAATACTCTTAAAAAATAGGATGTGCTTAAATGTTACATAATTTTATAGTGACTTATCAGGCATTCCATGAGTGACGGACAGGACATTCAGACACTGAGAAATCCACGTTTATTCGACATGTGTGTACTTGTTATTGCCACGAAGTCATTTCAGAACTGTGAAAAGTTCGTGCATTTCGAAAGGTTAAGCAAGCGTATTTTTTAGATTTATTAGTCTTTCAAACATTTAAGATTTCATAACTTGTCTGCGTAGAATTTATATCCATAGAAGATTTAAAAATCAGTACTAGGAGTAAGTTGCCATGCTTCATTTCTATTTCCGTTCAGCATAAGAATAATACAAATGTAAATATTAACGTAATATGTATATCCTCCCACACTTTTTGTCTTTTGGGTTTGTTAGACGGATAGAATTTAAATGTGGTAACAGCCGACATGGAAGATGTAGAGTGGCAAAGTGCATTGAGGCGCTATGCTACAATGCGCGAGGCAGCTCCCCATTGGGGGTTCGAATGCCCCATAAGGCATGGATGTTTGTGTTGTCTTTAGTATAGGTAGTTCATAAGTAATTTGTAAGTTTAGGGACTGATGACCCCATAGTTAAGTCCCTTAAGATTAACAAACATTTGAACTTTTTGAAGATTACAAGGTGTAATGTTTACATTTGTATTACTACTACTACTACTACTACTACTACTATTACTACTATTATTGTGAAGAGAGTGTAGAATTTAAGAATCACAATTCACAGGAACAATATGTTGCTCCTAATAGAAAAACACTTTGTCATAGCACAAAGGCAGTGGTTGTAGAGTCGGGCATACTGGCGCAACACCGGCTTGCCAGTTGGCTTTACGTAGTAGCTTTTAGATAAGACTTCAAATGTACGGCTCTTGTACCAACACTAACTAAATAAGAATGGAAATGACTTTGAAACTAAATGCAGAAATATAAAGTTATTGGACTTATAATACAAAATTTACGAAATGTTTATAATAGCAATTAGATACTGGTATGATAATTTTGAATAATTATGACTTGATTCCTTGTTATTCAGTTTCTTCGTACCACAGAGCATCATCCCTCGTACAATCTAATGCATTTGATATCAAACATTTTTAAATGCCGGTTACGCAATCTGATTTGGAAGCCAACTCCATGTATCATCAATCCATTGAGCATTTTACACGACTCGTTGGCGTCAGTTGTCAGTCACTTTTCGAAAGGCAGTCTCATACCTGTGTTTAAGGTTGACCTTAAGCGATTTATTGAAACAGATGTCGAGTGGTTGATGAATTGACGTCGTCCCGCCTGCATGGAACACAATTAGAACTTTTTCGACATAATAAACAACTTTATTCTTGAAATCCTAGTGCTTCATTACGATTCACATTCCCCAACACTTCACAAAAGAAACAATACTTGATATCAGAATGAGGCAACTGATGCAAGAATCTTAATTGTTGGTAACTATGTAAAGAAATTTATTTTTGTTGCTACTAATATTTGAAAGGCTGCTAAATTTGAAGTTGAGTAAGACTAAAGTTCTATTTCCATCATTGGATGGTGTACTAAAATTCAATAGCTGAAAATAAAAAGGAAATTAGACTCCTCTTACTTTTTTAATTTTTACGAGCGCAAAAGTTTTAGCACCAGTATTTATATTTGCGCCTGCAAAGCAAGCCTGTGTAGCACTGCTTATAATGCAGGAAACATTACTTGTGGCGACTTCTAGCGACATTTTTCAGAACTTTGCTCGGTTTGTACTCTATTTAAATTGCAGACGTGTTTTTAGACAGCAAAAACCAGAAAAAAGTGACGCTTAGATTAGGGTAAATATGGTAGATTGTTTTCACAACTGCCTAAGTTTTGTAGTGGTTGAATAAATTCAAATTGTGTTATGACTTCACATCCTTCACCAGATCTATGGAAAATAAAGTAAATAATGCAAACGAAAGTGCACTGTTTCGCAAAGTAAACAACAACATTCGTAATTGAAGGATTCCATGTGACACTTTGGATAAGGGATTTGGTAGTATTCGGCCATTATGCGTCGAATCTCTAATCCCAAACCATTGTACTCAATTTGGCGAATACTGGATTCGGCCGAACTACTCTGACACATCCACAATTGAAAGTGAGGATGAAGGAGTCAGATTTCTTTAACTTCC
Organism: Locusta migratoria; assembly: GCA_026315105.1. NCBI lineage: Eukaryota > Metazoa > Arthropoda > Insecta > Orthoptera > Acrididae > Locusta > Locusta migratoria. The sequence continues at coordinate 845,338,893 of CM048745.1, forward strand.
TATTGACTCTCTTCATAACATTCTGTACATCAACAATCCCATCCAGAGCCCACTCAACTTTCAGTTCTTCAATTGTCATGTCGACGAGATCCCTACAGGTGACTGCACCTTTACTGTGGTTCAGAGTGCCATGTAACTCTGTCTCAATGGGATGTTTTCTAAGACATGTGGACAATGCTCCATTCCGGAAGCGCTCAACAGATTTCAGGTCACTGGCAATACCTTCAAGATTGTTCTGAATGTAAAATGGTGACAATTTTTCGAAGCTATCCTCTTTCCGTCTGATAATCGAAAACACATTCTGTGTTCTGTAACTGTTCCACTTCATTTTGAATGAGGTCCTGAATCAAGAGGACTGGCTACCTGAGCCCTCTTATTAGGTTAGGTGTTACCCCCTAGTGGTACACCAATCCCACCAGAAAGTTTAAAATTTCTCAAAGTATCCATCTCGCTCCCACAAGGGAACTAAATGTCTGCCTAGACAGATCTCTGCATGCCTAGGTAAGCCTTGTGTAACTGAGGTGTGGCAGTATCCCCACAGGTTGCTCGCTAGCGACTGTTTCGCCTCAACAGCCATGCATCCTATCAGCACGTAGCAGACCTTGGGAATGAGGTGACTTGCAATACATTGGGCCATGGACCTCAATGGTGGAGGGTAATCGGATCTTACCACATTCATGCAGGAAAGGAAAGGATGAACAGGGTATAAGAGACCCACAGCCAGATAAGTGTTATTGAAGCACCTAATAGCCTTCATAATTTACTGAATGATGCAATCCCAGTACAACCTACCAGGGAATACTACTTGCGGTGTCTATTATATGCTGAAGACATTTTGAAACCACTCAATTTCATATACATGTGAACAATTAGTATTATTATTCATACTGAGACAGATTAAAACTTTCCTTGAAATCAGCTAAAGCATCTGTAAATATGACTCGTTTGAAACACCATTTACAAATACTTATGGACTGCATACTTGTGTGTGTAAATCATATTGTTATCAAAATCCATAAGTTAATACATTAATGAGCCAGTGTGTAATAGTCACATTTATTCCTCTATCTGTTACTTTCTTACATTTTTCAGCAAATATTTATGTATGTAAGCTACATTTTTAGACATATAGAACAACAAAACTTATCTATTCAGAAAAGAAGGTTACCAATGAAGTTTATTATTAAGATTCCAGATCGTTCACTACGATTATGCATATTCTATAAATTTATTGCAAATTTTAGCAGATAATTATATAAGATTTTTATACCTATGAAAGTATGGCCAAATATATAAATAATAATCAATTTGTATGACTAATGAAGCTGATTCTAGAAAATTCTTCTTAACTAAACAACACACATTAATTAGTTTCAAGCTAGTAATAAAAAAATCTCGTTTTTAATTTATTTTTTATATATATGTAGGCCTACATATTGTTTGTAACATTCCATGGATTTTTTTTCCAACTTCTACGATAATACTGTATAAAAATCTCTTCATTTGTTTATTATAAATATTCAGGACTGTTCTGTAAATTGAATTTAAATTAGTGAAAAATGATTGTAACTTGATATTTTGATTGATAACAATATAAGAATTGTTAAGATGTTATATAAAGTGTGTGTGTGTGTGGGGGGGGGGGGGGCAAAGCAGTCAGGAGGTAAGGTCAGTCAGAAGAGTAACAGTTGCAGCTCGATTCAGAAGTCAGTAACTCATTGCAGGTCGATTCTATTTGCGGAAGCAGTTTAATTGGCAAGAGACTGGTATAAAGAGTTTTGTAACAATTTGATGGGGGACAAGGAAGGAGCCTCCTCATAGACTGTCTTTCAGATTTCTATTTCTGGAAAGAGTTGGGCATCCCCGGGTAATGACAATGTCAGCTAATCCTTCCAACACCAGAGCACCAACTGAATCGAAAAAAGCTGAGCCTATTCAACTAAAAAAGCTTTTGTCAAAGCCAGCTTTAGTGACAACTTCAATATTTATCAAAGGTCTTTCTGCAGATAAGGAATTATTACTTTCTAACCTGTGCAAGGAAACAAATTGTGATACCCTGCTACTCCAGGAAATGCAGTGGGAACAGAAAGCCGAAGACCTTAAGTACAAGGTATAATGTTAGTGATAGAGAGACCTCACAAGCAATATGGGAGTGCAATCTTCACTAAAACTGACATTAAAGTAACTTCGGCAGCTCTTACTAGTGAAAATAACACAAATTCTCAATGTCATGGTCATCTCGTGCACAGCAACTTGTTTCTATAAGTCACCACATTTAGACTTCGTCTTTGAAGAGCCCGCAGATTTCCAGTCTCAGAGCTTAAAATTAGTTACTGGCAATTTTAACTGCCACAACATGACCTGGGGATACTCTGAAACAGATGCAAATGACGAGACTAGAACAATGGGCTGAAGGGATGAATTGAAAAGTAATAAATGCAAACATAGGCTTCCGTGGTTGTTGTCACTATCAATAAAATTCTTCTGGGCATGAGACCGCATTCTCATTTTATAAACTATACCGACATTCGGCCACTGTTGCAGGTGGACCCTGATGAAGGCCGCCTGCAACAGTGGCGGAACGTCGGTATAGTTTATAAAATGACGATGCGGTCTCATACCCAGAAGAATTTTATTGATAGTGAAAAGTAATACATGATGCGAAACAGTCACATCCTTCAACAGTGGCACATGGCATAAAATGATACAACCAAGACATCTTTGTTAGTGAAATAATTAGTGACCAGACATAAAAAATTGTGGGTACATGATACCAAGGATGCAACACAGACCAATAACTTTTTGTGTAGTCAGTGAGGCTGTCAGACCCGAAATTGTTCCCTTTAAAAGACGCTTTAATTTTAAGGAAGCAAATTGGCGGGATTTTACAAAAGAACTGTACCAAGAAATAATGCAACTGGAACTATGTGTCGCTCTTATGACAACTTTGTTCTGCTGGTGGGGAAGAAAAAAGAAAAATACCCACGAGATACATAGCAAGGGGATGTAGGACTGAATACATTGCGGGTATGTAAGAAGGATCTAAACAACTCCTTGAGCAACACCAATCTATGTACGACGATCCTTTCTAAGAAAAAACTATTCAAGCAGGTGAAGAGGTGCTACAAGCAGAGTCAACAACGCAAACGGATAGATGTTGTCCAAATTGGTACCAAATGAAGCAAAACAGCTGGTGAGCTTGGTACTTACTAAAATACAAAGTCTATTTAATGACCCTACAACCCAAGCCCCTAACCTAAATGGTGTAACACCTGACAAGATTGATCGCAGACTTCTATTAAATGGGAAAATACCATCTAAAGTGAAAGTCCAACGGGATATCAGTAATGAAGTTGACATCCTCGTCACGGCATTCAGTACTGAGGAGTTAAGAAGAATGATCCACCAAATGAAGAAACACAAAGCTGCTGGCTTGGTCATCATCCACACAGAACAATAAAAGCATTTTGGACCTGCAACTCTGAACTGGATTGTACAGTTAATGAAATTATATCACTAACAAGCATATTCCGAAATTGTGGAGAAAAGCCAAGGTGGTAGCCCTGCTAAAACTAGCCAAAGAAGCTACAGACCCACAAAACTTCAGCCTGTGTCATTTTTACAAGGCACTTTAAAGAATGTTTGATGCAATAGAGACTACAATAGTACCTGAACAAGCAAGATTTAGACCTGGTAAATCGTGTTGCGGCCAAATACTCAGCCTCACCTAACAAATAAAGGACTGTTTCGAAAGAAAACAAGTAACTTGAGTCACTTTTATAGATATCTCGACTGCCTATGATACTGTCAACCACCAATGGCTGCTTGTTAAATTTTATAATATGACTAAGGCCTTCCAGATGATAAAATGAATGGAAAGTCTGCTTCAGACAGACATTTTTACATGACACTACAAAGAAGAAATAGCTGCTGGAGAAGGCAAAAGAATGGCCTACCCCAAGGGCCTATTGCTAATTTTATATAATATCGACAAGAACGACCAGCCTATTAAAGCTGAGACAAGAAAGTTCATATATGCCAATGACATTGCAATGGCAGCAAAAGGAAAATCATTTGACGAAGTGGAAGGGAAACTGATTAAAGCACTCTAAGATTCAACTGTGTACTACAGAGAAAATTTACTGAAGCCAAATGCCTCTAAAACTCAGGCCCGAGCCTTCCACCTTAAAAATAAACACAAATCAACAGTTGAAAGTGACATGTCAGCATCAGGAGTTTAACCATGACGACTCGCCAAAATATTTTGGTATCCCCCGACAGGATTCTGACTTTCTGGAAGCACCATCAAAATGTAAAGGGAAAGGTGCGAGAGAGAGAGAGTATCTTCCGAAAACTTACTAGTACAAAATGGATAGCTCAACCTCAAGTTTTAAGGACATCGACTCTTGCGCTATGTTTTTCAGCAGCAGAGTATGCGGCAACTGTTTGGTACAACTTTGCACACTCCAAACATGTTGGCGTGGCAATTAATGAGACAGTTCACATATATCTGGCTGCATAAAACCAATACCAGTTCAGCACAGCTACCTATCACTGTATAGGCGACTCAAGTCCCGGCGAAGTTTAATGCAAGCTTTAGATGAGCTACCTGAAAAATGACGACAAAATTTATGGTAGAACAGGGTACATAAGTTGCTAATAAAGCCTAGAGAACAACTGGCCTTTTCCGACATGGAGGGCACTTTATCACCTAAGAACTGGCGTCATACGGTGCAATACGAACACGAGGAAATGAGGCTACAAGGAGAGACTCCTGTGAGCATAGTGCAATACAAGATTATCAACATCTAATGAAGTGCACAAAAATAGGCAAAAGTTGCACAATAACAGACTTTACTGAAGCAAATGACAAAGCTATTCGTGTGGCTGATTATTGGTAATATATGTAGCATAGTTGGTGACCGAGACACAAAGTGAGTAAGTACCAATTTGATGTATAAAAACTCTGTAGTTTCTGCTGCAAATATATTGAAACCTCCCATAACGACAAGCTAAGCACTGCAACCGAGAAACGAGGAACATTTTATAAGGAGATGCTGCTCCTTGTCAGAAAAATAATCTTGAATAATTTGAGTAGGATGGACGCATAGGAGGGTTTTGGACACTCGACAACTAGGTCTTCAGCGCCTGAACAAATTTACATTGTTAAGAAACGAGGAGTATGAACAATAAACTGACAACAACATAAAGGAGAACAATCCAGCAAGTAACATGTGCAGCTGAAGTAAAATACAAACAGTAAAAATTAGAGGTAAATATGAGAATAGTACGCATGGGAAAGGTTGAAGAGATAGTCAAAACAACTAAGCAGATGACCAGAGCAATAAAAAAGGGTGAGCCAACAACTCTGCAATGCAATAAAACCTCCAGAATAAAAGCTTAGGCCAGAGTTGGGACAAATCAGAAAATTTGACTATTTAGCTCACACTCACTTCATCATAACCTAAAATAAAGGGCAAATAGCCACCAAGATTTACGTCTACCCTCTCTGCGTGGTATAAATCACACTCAATTGAAACATGGCGGACAGTAATCTGCATGCCACAGGCATTACAGATCGGGTGCTCCTCTTGTCGGAGTAGGAAACTGTGGGTAAGTGGATGGTGTCCAATTCAGAGGAGTGTAATGGAAACTTCATCCCATTTAAGTGATCGGCAGAAGGAGCATCATGGACGGACAGTGGGCTTCAGGAAACAACTTATGAATCATTGAGAGCCAGTCCTCCTCCCATAATTACAGGGACCATAACCACAACAACCCTCCAAGGGAATAGGGCACTGTGTCATACCAGGGGCACTGCAAGCCTGTTTGGCAGCTTGATTGGCAACTTCATTACCCAATTCCCACTGTCCCGGCACCCAGCAAAACGACACAACCTTCCCACAACATTGAACAAAGGACAGTTTGTCATGTATACGGTGCAGAACAGCTGACTGAGCACCCAAGCTTGGATCCGTAACTGTACACAACTGTGACATTATTACTTCTATCTAAAACAGTTAGAAACAAAGACTATTAATTAAAATCTGAAGTTTGATTCTTTTTAAACAGGTCTAAAATAATTCTGGGCCTCTGGAAAAGCCAAGATAGGATCCTGCCATTAACACAATGTACAACATTAAAACCAGCCACTCCCATTTCTAAAAGGAAATCCTTTGTGCGAACACCATACAGCCTCGTCACCCTTTGACAATTACGGAAGAGCCTTTCAATCAGAGGCTGAACAATGGTACGCTGGTGTGAAAGGTGTGGATAATGTGCCCAAGGACCTTGCGGTTTACCTGGGATCGGAGTTCTGTTTCTGGGAGGCCAATATCCAGGGACCGTGAATTGGTGGCCTGCTTGGCCAACTGATCGACACATTCATTACCTGGTATGCCTATGTGGCCTGGCATCCAGACAAAAGCGACAGAATGACCCGACTCGCCAAGGGCAAAGGCGGCATCTTGGATTGGCCGCACCAAATGTTGTCTGGGAAGATCTTGGATCGGCCGCACCAAATGTTGCCTGGGAAGAAACTGGTCAAGGGCCCGCAAGCCACTCAGGGAGTCGTTACAGACGCCAAACGACTCCTGAGGCAAGATCTGAGGTATTCAAGAGCTCTCAAAATACCAACCAGTTCTGTGGTGAAGATGCTGCTCCCACAAGGCAACCGATTGCTGTTCAATGTGGTCACCACAGACAAAGGCATATCCAGCATGGCCATCGACCAAAGAACCGCCAGTGTAAAAAATGTTTGTGCCACAAAATGTGTCGAGCAGTGCTTGGAACCAGCGAAGGAGAATCAATGGTGCAATGGAGGCTTTTGAATGCTCCAAGCAACGAATTGTCCAAGGGGTGGTGGGAGGGGGGGGGGCGTTACAGGGAGATTAGTGGAAATGAGGAGGGAGAGGAAGGGAATCAAGTGAATGGAATGGACATGGGCCACAATCTGAAGACCTGACCTGATACGTCGGCGTTGATACGTCGGCGTGCGGAAGGGCATGCAGAAGTTGGGAAGAGAAGCCTGTGGTTAGGATGGTGGGGTGAAGCATGGACCTGGGCAACATATGACGCCAACAAATGTTGCCTGCAGAACCGCAGAGGGTGAACCCCAGCTTCAGCTGGGAGACTTGTTATGGGACTTGTCCGAAAAGCGACTGTTGCTAAACAGTCTCCACTGTGGAGTATTGGGTCCAAGACCTGCAGTGCAGATAGAGCTGTTGAATCTTCCACAAAGCTCCCGTAGTCTAGGCGTGATTGAATCAGCGCCCTGTAGAGCTGCAAAAGGCTTGGACGGGTGGCTCCCCAACCAGTGTGGTGTGTTAACATTTAGGTACCACCAGCACTTCTGCTTGAGCTGACGAAGGTGGGACACCCAATTGAGCTGGAGTCTAAGAGCATGCCGAGAAATCAGCGAGTCTCTTCGACACAAAGTAGTTCGCCATACAAATAAAGCTCTGGGTCCAAATAGGCATCTCGACAGCGGCCCTTTCAGATGGCTCCCTGCATTCTGCTTTCAGCTACACCGATGCTAGCTGTACTGAAGTATAAACAATAGTCATCAGCAAACAAGGAGAAAGAATGCGGAACACAATTTTCCTGGATTTGGGGGGGGGGGGGGGGGGGGATCTGAGGGAAGTACCAACCGGTACCCGGAAAGAGTGGAAGGAAAAAGTTTTGAATAGAAAGTGGAAGCAGACCCCTCAAACCCCAACTGTGAAGTGTACCTAGAATGTGGTAGCACCAGGTGGTGTCGTATGCCTTCCCGAGGTCAAAAAAGATGGCAAAAAGGTGCTCACACCTACTAAATGCCGTACAAATTGCAGACTTCAGAGCCACTGCTGTGGAGCAGCCTTGCCGGAAACCCTCCCTGCTGTTCATGTATCCACATGAGCTGCCAACTCACAATACATTCGAATAGCTTACAGATAATGTTGGTAAGACTGATCGGGCGATAAACATCAGCCACCTGTGGATCAACACCAGGTTTGTTCACTGGAATGATGCTTTCTCACCACTGTGATGAGAAAGCCGCCCCCCCCCCCCCCCCCTCTGTCCACAGATGGTTGAACAGGGCAAGAAGCTGGTGTTTGAACCTACTGAAAGGTACCAGATGAACTGGCTGTGGATCCTGTCCGGTCCCGGAGAGGTATCGGGGCATACGGCGAGGGCAGTTTGGAATTCCCATTCAATGAATGGGAAATTTTATGTTTCTGCCCGGCACGTATGGAAGGACAGCCGGCACCATTCAACCTGCTCTTGCAGTGCACAGGAGTCTGCACCGTAAGCTGAAGTTGCAGTTGTGTGAACATAATGCTCCACCATGTGCTCAGTGATAGAAGTTGGGTCTGTGCATAGGGTACCCTGGATGTGTAAGCTGAGGATTGCTGCTGGTGGACAGTACCCAAAACGACACCTAACCTGGGACCACAGCCCTGATGTGGAGGTGCATGAACCGATGCTGGTTACATACTTCTCCTAACAGTCTCACTCTGCCAGATGAGCTGTCAAGCTCAGGCCCGGAGATGTTTGAAGGCTATCAGGTTTTCTACAGTGGGACAGTGACAATGGCACTGGAGCAACACCACCTAGAGAGAAGGTTGCAGCACTCTCGTGTGATGTCACACAGAGCAAGTTGCGATAGCATAGCTTACTAGGTGGCAGCCAGCCAGTCAGATTCGCAATCGTGACCTGCTCTGTGTGATGTCACACAAGAGTGCCGCGACCTTCTCTCTAGGTGGTGTTGGCTGGAGTGCCCGCTGACAATCCCAGATGGCCTCAGCGATTTCTGGCGTCCACCAGGGCACGCACATATGCTGTGGGGGCCAGAAGTGGTGGGAATGGTTGCCTCTGCGGCTGAAACTATGGCACTGGGGACCTGATGAACTGCCATGTCCACATCAACTGACAGTGGAACAGGAACCATAGTCACTTAGGTTTAACATTTTCAATCAGCTCTATGAAGAGACCATTGAGGTGGGCAGCCCGTTGGTTGAAAATCTAGCAGTGACACAAGGATAGGGAAATGGTCGCTGTTGTAAAGGTCATCATGGATCCTCCACTGGAAATGTGGGAGCAGGCTCAGTGTACAAACAGAAAGATCTATCGTTGAATACGTGCCTCGCACCAAGCAAAAATGTGTGGGAGCACCAGTGTTTAACAGACAGATGTCTTGTTACCGTGGCCTGTTGTCTGTGTTTCACCCCACAATGAATGGTGGGCATTGAATTCCCCCAGAAGCAGAAATGGTTGGAGAAGTTGTGCCACCAGGGCAGCAAGGTCAGTAAGTGAGACCACCTCATCCGGAGGAAGGTAAATAGAACAGATCGTCAGTTCCTGCATAGCCCTTATTCTAACACCCCTCCAGAGACCCTGTCATACAAGGGATGATTTTTGTAACAGCCCTAATTGCCACAAAGGGCAGGGGTCCTTTGAGTAAGAAACCAATTTTCCTGCAGGGCTACATAAAACACCGGGAAGCGGCACAACAATTGCTGCAACTCTGGCAAATGGCAGAAATTGCCGCCAAAGTTCCATTGCAGAATCAGAGAGCCTCCTGGTTGTTGGGACATGCTGATTTTGACAGTGCAGTGGGGTTCATGGAATCATCTGCTGTCGCCGATTTCTGAAGCAGAGCCTCAAGTTCCATGGCTTCCAAAGACCCGGCAATTGCCAAGTCTTCAGTGGATGTGAGAATCCCTACCTCATCCTCAGAAGCAGAGGAGTGTTTTGGTGGCACGGTAGCCATCATGGATTCTTTGTTTTTATTCATTTTCTTTTTCTTCTCAGGTGGTTCCTTAGGCTTCTCAGGCTGGGAGGGCTTTGCGGACCCATCCTCAGCAACCGAGGACGCCTGTGAGGCCCTGCGACCAGCAGTTGGTGGCTCTTTCAGCCACTTACTGGTATCCACTAGTGAAATCTTGCAAGGAAGGGAGCTAGAGGTGGCTGTTGTGTCTCTGGCTTGGGAGTGGGGACCCCACAGATGGAGGTGGTGTTGCTCCGAAACTAGGGACCTTGGGGACAACGGAAGTTGAGGTACCCCCAAACACCATGGGGGCAGATGTGAGTGGTTGGAAGATAAGGCAATAGAGGATTGTAACAGAGATGGCAGAGGCGATGGTGATGCAACTGTGGCACATGATGGTTTCAGGTTTGCAGGATGCAGTTTAACATACTTTCTTTGCCTCCGAGAATGAGAACCGGTCCAGTGTCCTATATGCCACGATTTTTCGTTCTTTATGAAGAACCATGCAGTCTAGCATGCAAGGAGAGTGGCGCTGCTTGCAGTTAACACATACTGGAGGTGGGACACAAGGGACGTCCCGACGTCCGGGTGTGATGCACGTCAGCACTCCCGATATGTAGGGTTGGCATCACATAGGGAGGACATGTGCCCAAACCTCCAGCATTTGAAGTAGCACATAGGAGTAGGAACACTGGTAGTTTTTTTCTGCTTTTTTGCATTTTGCATATGTGTGCCTTGGTGTGTGTGTGTGTGTGTGTGTGTGTGTGTGTGTAGCCTTCTCGCCTGGTAAATCCAACTTTCTTTATGTTTTATACATAATGACTCGCATTGTCATGTTCTGACATGCCACATGGCATTGGCCAACATCGCCATGCCAATATATGTAAGTATAGTGTAGTACAGTACAGTACAGTACACCACTGGCTGCGATCTTGACTTACCAGTTACCTGTAACAAGACTTAGCACTAACAATCTGTAAATCTTCCCAACGTGAGAGAATCAATGCTTCACTAAAACACAAACTCCAATGAGAAACTAATATTAATCTCAAAACCAGTAGGAACTGTGTTCATCTTCATATGGCACATGCATACCCTTGAATAAATGAAGACTTACTCCGAGCGAAAGGTGGGACACCCTCCTTATGACTCAGCAACCTCAGTTCAGCAGTGGCGTTGCAGCTCCACGATGTCGATTCTGATTCTCCATTACACTACAGACAATATCAGAAAATTAAGAATGTATTAACATACCTGAAATGCAGTTTACAAGCCCAGCATTATTTAAATTGTGTTTCAAGAAACATTTTGTCCAAAATGCTAGTTATGTAATAATACCAGCTATAAATTTGTATTTCAAATGGAAACACTATCATACCTATTTAAGCAGATTACAAAGGTCAATATAGTTTTAGCAGATTTAAGTACGAGAGAAGGTCAATGATTCTAACCTTATATTACTACAATCAAAATGTTACTTGTCACATGTTACAAACTTTTGCTTATCTACAGTTTATTAAATTTATGTTGTTCAAATGTTTGCAAACTTAAGTGGCCAAACTGCTGAAGTGATTGGTGCAATAAAATTTTTATGCACATTCTTTGGTTTAAACTTCTGCACAGTATGGGAGCTAATTGGCTTTTCTTGATCAACCAAAAATGGAGGGAATAAACCCTATAACAATTACTTGAAACGGAGCACAACTGAAGATTATTTGGAGACGGTCCAGGCACGGGCCTAATTTGTGACCCATTACCTGTGATAACTGTAAATAGATGTCAGTTAAATTGCAGTTTCACATTTGAATGAGACAGTATTGGCAATTTACTAGGAACTGTGTGCATCGAAGTAAAGGCAGAGTATTCAATATATACGGCAAGTTTCACTCCCGCTCTGCACTTGATATACTGATAATGGTGAAGCAGCAGATTTGAATCTGTATTAAATTGCAGTCATATTTTTTCTTGTGTGATGTGTGGGGCAATTTATAGAATGCAATTCCACGTGCTAACCTTGACATCGGCGTGTTGTGTGCGACGTCATTGCTGCAAAGTAATTTTGAAGCGCATGCTTGTTTATAGGTTGTAAGGGTAATTATGTGGTGGCTGAGTTAAAAATGATACTTTGTTTAAAAGCAGAACATAGATTATACATTTTGTGGTTAAAAAGTGATCTGTAGCTTCAATAGTGAGGTATGGATTAACAGTTTTTTTTTTTACCTCCCTCCCCCAAAGCAAGTGCCGAAGTTGAGAATTTTTGAGCTGCGACCTGTGATCCATGGTACATTCTGTTGTTGTAATCCGTAATTTAAGAGGATAACCACAGATTATTTTCTACAATACATAAGTATTACAATATTATCCCATATGTTTATATTAGTTGATAGTGTTTGTTTTGCTATTTGGTATATCTATAAGGCATTTCATGCGAGACTCAGATATGACGTCACTGGTCAAAGCTAACAGGGTTGTATCCCGGTCTTCAATTATGCCTACAATTACTTACTTTCATTTCACTTTCAGCAAGCGTCAATGTTGGCAAAATATAAATAATCAATGCAAACATGTTGTAGCTCCCACAAACACTACAATCGTACGTTCAATATATATCTATTCATGTCTGTCTATTTCGACTGCAATCATTCTTGGAAATTATTAGAACTAATCCCTCATTTGAATGACCCAGAGAACTATATTTGGCAAACTGGTGACAATATCAAAAAATATTAATTTCACCGGAAAAGAAATCGCTGCAGAAGTAGATAAGAGAAGAAGGCCCAGTATGTTTTAATTACGTTACATAGCCTATTTTAGGCTGTAAAGTCTTTCGATTTGCAACAAAAAAAGTTGTTTACTGAGTAAATGGGGATAGTTTACATTATATACAAGAAACTGTTACACCCCTGTAATGACTGGTTCTCATTGTTCTTTTCTAATTCACGATGTCGTTGCAATTTGTATTAGACGAATTTTATTGAATTATCATATGTGAAGACTCAACATCATTATTAGCTACCTACAGAAATCAGATGTTTTGCCATCTTGCTTTCCCTAGACAGCCAGATGAGTCTCATGTGCAGAATATTATTATATATATTGATTGCATTGCTGGTACTTTGATGTACACAGTTCCTAGTAAATTAGGTGTATTGGAGAAGCTAGAACCTTTGGATTCTACACTGTGGAGGAAGGGACTGACTGAATGAATAAACATACTGAAAGTTTTGAATAAATACCTGTCAGAGAAATAAGAATGAGACTATCCATTGACTGAGCTCTATTTAGTAGAATACAGTAAAATCTTGGTCCAGCCACACAAGCAGAAGAAGGTTAACGCTGAGGCCATTTAATATACATATTATAGGGGATAACTAATTTTCCTCCCTAACCATTCACAAACTGTGTTAGCATTTCTTCTCAAGATGCCATGTCATACCGAGAACTGTAACTTTTAAGCCCCAAGTTTTCTTCCAGTAACATGCAAGCAATACCTAGTTTCTATTAATTATATAATTACATTAATTTTATATAAATATTTAAAAGATAATCAGAATTTTATAAGATGGTACCTTGTTTGTGTAAGTCAGTAGCCTAAACCTGGCCTGGGCAATGTCTTCAATCAGTAATATATAAGATAAGATGTAATGATCCTGTACTCTATCTTGCAATGGGTTAAATTTTACTTTCCATCGTGGCTCCCTCATGTGATCATGTTGACAATCATGTAAAACTAGCCAATCGTGCGAGAATGCAAATGTTTTGTAATGAAATCTTTGTTTTATGAGGACAATTATTTTTGTGAGCAGACAAGGGGACATACATCAACTTATCAACCACAGAGCAGAAACAGCATTATGTCTTTACTTCAAGGTCTGCCTGGAACACTAATAAAGTCATTCAATAGGGATTTCGGCTAAACTGCAGAGTCTGTTGCCCATGCGCTGCAAATGTTAGCAACACTATAGAATATCTATGTATACAAGTATACAACACAGCAGTCAACCATAGAGCGTGTGTAGCATGTTTTATTTATTTTATGATCTGTATGAAACAGCGATCATTTTAAGTAAAAGTTAGGTTAGGTATAGGTTAAATAAGAAGTTTCTCAATATGTGAGGGCGCGTATCGCCCAAATCTCTGGTTCAGAAACACTCAATTGATTTACAGTTTTGTTTATTTTATAATCTATGCAAACAGTGATCAAGTGATTTTAAATCTTCATTTTACGAGGACAATTATTGCTTTCCCATAGTCGCTCGTGGCAAAGTTGCCAACATACGCACCATGCTAATAACACGGGCAACAGACACTACAGTTTTACCAGGATTTCTTTAACACGTTGGCAAAGATTTATCATCCTGTTGATGTTGCCAACATAATCATGTGAGAAAGCCAGTTATACCTTGCAAATTTCATTGCAAACAAAGCTCTCTGTCTGTCTCAGTGTGTTTGTCATCTTACTATTTCAACTGCAGTTAAGTTGTAACACACAATCCAAAAATATATCTTGAAAGTCGACAAAGTCAAACAGCCTATTTACACATTACACAAATTACAATCCATACACTAGCCATTCTGGCGTGAACATTCAACATCAGTATTCCCTATAGTTATGTTAAACCTCACATATGATATACATAATAACATCTCTTCAGATTTACCCAAAGAAAATTGTATGTGTGTGTGTGGGGTCAGAAAAGGGGGAGGGCGACAAGAGAGAGAGAACCAGATGGGGGACAACACTTTAAAAAGGCTGCTGTTATGGAGTTATTCCACTTAATGACATGTGTTATAAACAAATACGAGGAAATACAAGATCTTTCCGTCAACTGTCATTTAGAAATATGAACTGTAGAGAAACAGTAAGTAGCTTGGCGCACTAACCTGAAGGAAAAAACCTAGACTTCTCTGATTTTGCCTGTCTTGTGCAGGACTTGTTCTTGGCATCACCATGATCTTCCAGGGTAGGTTTCTCACGTAGGTGGGAGGAGACAACTGCGTGTCTTTCAGTTTGCTGAAGTTCGTTACTGTATATCTGAAGGTGGCTTCAGAACGGGCTTCATCTGCATCACCACAGCACACAGTTAAGTCACGGTTTATGTTGTCTTTCTACTACGTATTCTAAACTACCACACATCACCTACCTTCCTCCATTTCAGCGTCTTGTGACACGCTTTGATCTTGGGTCTCACCGTTCATCTGAGTCTCTCCGCCACCATCCACTCCACCTGCATCAACGAAATTACGAACGCTTTCATTTAGTCTTTCACTGTTTGAAAAATTATGCTACGGTAATTCACACATATTAAAACTGACATTCGGAGAGTGGCCAATGTCAAATATAAGCTGAGTGAGAAGTTTACACAATGACATTTGGTGCAATGTATACGTGACATGACACTACCAATAAAGGAGTCCCTCATGTACTCTACAAATTATTGACAAGTACTGTTAATAGCATAGTGCGGTTATAGAAAAGGTTGCACTATAAATTAAAGTCAGATAACTTGCCTTCTTGTGTGTCCATCTCCTCTACGTCATTATTTTGATTTTCCTTGTCATTTACGTGATTCATATTTTCAACTGTCGTGATCTGAATTTTTGGTTTTTTTAAATTAAGGCTAACTGTACGATCTTTCCCCGAACCGACTGAGTTTTTACCGGACACCGTCACTTTAACGTGTTTACTTGCAATGCGCCCAATGTCTGCGGATTTCTTCACCCCCTGTTACCAGGGGAAACGACCGAACCATATATATTACACTTAATTTTATAATCACTAATTCTTAAATATATAAAAACTTATGTTGCATAGATCACAATTCACCAATTTCACACGAAAATAAACAAAATGGTGGCTCCTAGGCGCATTTAAGTAGCAAGACTCGCTTCTTGTCCCACAGCCTTCTTGACTCCTCACGTCGAAATGAGTTTAGGTTAGGTTCAGCGCCACAAGAAACGACGGAGATCTCTGCTTAGTACGAGCCCGCTAAATATGAAATGTGTTATCTTTAAAATAGAAGGCTAGATGCATTGTGAAATGGTAACCACGAGTATGACGGTGTGAGGTTATGTGATAATCGTATCTGAAAAAGTAAATATTTACTTCGATTACTCTTGGAAATAACATCACAATGAGAAGAAGATATGATTCCACGTTAACACAGTAAATTCATTCCCTTTATAAAGTTAGTACCAACAGTATTATAAAAATGTTTTGCGGCGGATTACAAACAAGTGATTATTATAACATAGAGTTTTTAGAATCCAGTCGAAAATGATAGTTTCTTATGAAATGCAGAATAAATATGATTACGAAATGTGTCATTACATTAAATGTACAATGTTGTCAGCAGGAATAATAATAATAATGGCGCTTAATCCCATAAGCAGTCCTAGTGAACAATCTATGTCAATAATGAATAAACACTCACTTTCAGTTAATACAATGGAATGATTACAGGAACATGGTACAAAACAAAATAGAATCCCAAGTCCAAATTTATTGATCATTATTAGTTATAAAGCTGGATTAATAAACTATGTATCTGCAAATGTATAAACTTGACTATTTAGTGCTGGGCATATATGACCCTTCGTAAGTATACATAGGAAGGAATAGTATAATTAGAGATTATGAGGGCTTTTCAGTTTAAATACTTGCGGGAAGTCATACAAGAAAGCAGTCCGGAAAATGCTGCTGTCAAAAACTGACGATAGCATTCAAATTTGCAGAAAATATTTGTAATGACAATTAATCTTCTAAATTCAGTAAACTTGTGCATTACAGTTCTGTAATCAAACCCGAATGCCTGTATGCTGCAGAAACTTTATATAGAAACAGGAATAGCTTATTGAATAAATTCAAAAGAAAGATGATTATGAAAATACTAGTCCCCAAAATTGCTAATGGAGAAACGTGTGGAATGGAAAATAATAAGGAAATTAAAGTTTATGGAGACATACATGGTGACATGACGAAGACATCAGTTTTATGGAAACATTAAAAGAATGACACCTATTAATTAGAATTGACAAAAAACAGAAGTAATGCCAAAACTGGGACAATTAAATGAATCACTGTGATTAACAAGGACCTTAAGGTACATAGTTGTTATAATTCGGGCAGATGTTAAAGATACAATAATATTCAAACAAAATGTATTTGACTGGACGGTTGGTCAGAGGGAAATTAGAAACTGGGCTGGAACACCATGGTATGACGAGAGAAAGAGACTTCATTCTGAAAGGATGAGACAAATGTGGGTGCAAAGGAAGCTCAACCACCCAACCAAGCTGAATGATTGTACCTAGTGTGATCTTATTGGGCTCATAATTCCATAAAACTTTTTAACAAAAAGTAGCCTATATGGTAAAAGTGCCTTTTTTCACCAATGATCACATTTAGTTCACAATAGGTAAACAACAAAACTAAGCTACAGGTCTTAATTATTACTTGAAGGCATTGCAGTCGCAATGTTAAACAGACTGAATCAAATCACCATAATAGATGGTTCTTAATTTCTTCCAGTTGTATCTTATAGGACAAAGTTTTTCAGGGGAATGCTAGTACACTACTCTTCACTTATTTGAAATTCTGAATTGTAGACAGTGATCTGCAGAGCAGCTATAGATATTTGTTGTATAGGAAACTGTCAATTGGGGAACTGATGAATCCATTGAATGCAAATGTGTCAGTCATATATAAAATTTAAGAGTACCACAATGAGATAAAATCAAACAGAAATCCTGATGATTTGTTTTATGTATTAACATAATTATGTATTTAAGCTTTTTGGAAAGTTGTACTGGTAGGTGAAGAAAGTGACCTTTCTTTTTTTTAATTATGTCATCCAGCAAAAGAATAAGACAATATCAGTGTAACTAGTTGTTATGTCAATAACGGAGGAAAGATAACAACTCACCATAAAGCAGCTCACGGAGCCACTGACAGGCATGAGAAAATAGACAGTCACATTCGCACAACTTGACTGCCACAGTGGTCTTCAGTCTGCAGACTAGTTTGATGCAGCCCTCCAAGCTTCCCTGTCCTATGCAAGCCTCTTCATCTCAGAATACGAATGGCAATCTACTGCTTACTGTATTTGTCTCTCAGTCTCCCTCTACGAGTTTTACCCCTACACACTTCCTTCTAATGCCAAGTTACCAATTCCTTGAAGTCTCAGACTGTGTCCCACCAACCTATCCCTACTCTTAGTCAGGATATGCCAGAAACTCTTTTTCTCCCCAATTCGGTTGAGCACCTCCTCATTAGCTGCGTGATCTACCCATCTAATCTTCACCGTTCGTCTATAGCACCAAAGTTCTAAAGCTTCTATCATCTTTTTGTCTGAACTCCTTATCGTCCATGTTTCATTCTCATACAATGCTACACTCCAGACAAATGCTTTCATAAAGGACTTCCTAACATTTAAATTAATATCTTCCCATAGCCATTCTGCATTTTATATCTTCTTTACTTGCTACCAAATAACAAAACTCAGCTACTACTTTCATGGTCTCATTACCTAATCTAATTCCTTCAGCATTGCCTGATTTTCTCACACTACATCCCATTCCCCTAATTTTACTCTTGTTAATGTTCACCTTATACCTTCCTTTCAAGACACTGCCCAGTCTGTTTAATTGCTTTTCCAGGTCCCTTGCTGTCTCTGACAGAATTACTATGTTGTCAGCAAACCACAAGGTTTTTATTCCCTCTCGCTGGACTTCAATTCCATTTCCAAACTTCAACTTGCATTCCTTCATAGCTTGCACAATTTACAGATTGATCAACATTGGGAAAAAGCTACAACCCTGTCTTACTCCCTTCCCATCCACTGCAATCCTTTCATGCCCTTCGACTCTAATAATTGCTGTCTGTTTGTTGTGCAAGTTGAATATAACTCTTTGCTGCCTATAGTTTACCCCTGCTAGCTCCAGAATTTGAAAGAGTGTATTACAGTCAAAATTGTCAAAAGCTTTCTCCAGAGCCACAAATGCTAAAAACGTATGTTTTCCTTTCCTTAATCTATCTTCTAAGAAAAGTTGTAATGTGAGTATTGCCTTGCGTGTTCCTACATTTCTTCTAAATCCAAACTGATCTTCCCCAAGGTCGGATTCCACCAGTTTTTTTCTTCCATTCCTCTGTCAATAATTCTTGTTACTATTTTGCAACCATGACTTATTAAACTGATAGTTATGTATTTGCTTTCTTTGGAATTGGAATCTCTATATTTTTCTTGAAGTCTGAGCGTATTTTACCTCTATAATACATCTTGTAACGCACATACTTTTTGAGGGCACACAATGCTTGGCCGCAACTGTTGTGCCATAAAAATGAAATCAAAGCAAAATAAAATTAAACATGTTATTCCGACCATGGATTCGAGTTGCCAGTAAAATTTCGAACTCCTTGATACCAATAACAGACCAGATGGATCCTTAATTAAAAAGTAGCAAAATTAAATCAAATCATTTAGGACGGTTTATTAATTTTCACCAATCAAGGAGCATCACAGAATGATTGCTTGCTTGGAGGACAATCAAATGGAAGGGACAGAGTAATTTCTACATTCCCAATTTGGTTAATCTAGAGATTGCTGAAAATGGAGAATTTCATGTAGCCGTTAAATTTAAAAGCAATTGGAAGTTATGCAGTGGCAGAGGCATACCAGCTTTGTCCCGCACTTCAGAAAGGTGTCCCAACCTGAGTGTCCGAGACACAGTGCCCCCTGCAAGGGCTCAGCTTCCCCAATGGTTTCTCTCCGCTACCTGTAAGTTGGCTACAGGCACTACTTTAGAACAGTGGAAGCATACTGCGGTGGCAAGACTGGCGAACAGCCACGCGGCACCATTCGGTTGCAGAACTTTGAAGTATCCACCTCGCAGACAGTCTAGGGCAGAAGTTATCGCCATATTAGGAAAGTGCGACTTTGAGGACTGTCTGCGTCTGTTACAATGATGGGGGAGTGGAAGCATCTGGTACACTTACCATTCAGTTTATAGTGAGGTAAGGTTGGCCATTTGGTCCTTGCTCTGATTTTAGTATTACAACTGCATGGCTAGCAACATTCTCTCTGATTCAACAACTCTCTGCTGTCTCTAGCAACTGCAAATGTATCTGTATAAAATATGCTTATTTCTTGACTAGTGTTAGTAATTCCTTGACCTAAAGCAAGGTGGTTTCGTGGCAAAATAGTCTTATTTGTGAAATAATATTAAACATGCAACAGGGCTACCTCAATTTCGTCATATCCTTATGAATACAGATTTCATCACAGTCCTGCCTTTTGTTCTGTAACTTTCCTACTGTCCTCTTTTCAGTCCCCCGGACTTGTTCAAGAGTAAGGAAAGTAACAGAACACAGGCTGCTAGCCAGAATGTGTTTCTAATAATTAAACATAATGGAGGTTTCACCCATTTTCATCAATAAGGGTTTATAAGGTCTTGAAGAAATTTGAAATCTGTTGAAAGGTAGCGGAACAGTTCTCTGTTTGTGGAAACGTCAACCCCCCAACAGATGGTAAATCTGCAGAAAGTGAATTTGAAATAGAAACAGAGCTACCCAGTACCCTAAATTACAGTTTTCTGTAGGAATCTAGTGAACATTCCGTTTGAAGCACTTAAGGATGAATGGGCAATAAAAGCTATAGTGGACATACAAAATATTAAGAAAAGGGTGGGTGGAGAACTTGAGACATCTGAGTCCTTCATCCTCACTTTTAGTAGTCCTTGACTCCCTGAGCATGTGAAGGCAGGGTTTTTGTAACCCAATGCGCTGTTTCAAATGCCAGTGCTTCTGACACACCACCCTAAATTTCAAGGGAGAGGCCACTTGTGGTAAATGTGTATAGGCGACACATGAAGCCTCCAATTGCACACCAACTGAAAAATGCGTGATCTGTTCTAGGAAACACCCTGTTTGGAGTTTGAACTGTAAGGTGTATCAAGACGAGAAGAAAATACTGGATATTGAGTCGACTAGGCACATTTATTATGCGGAGGCCAAAAAGATATTTAAGGCCATGCAGCCCCATGTATTTCCTACCTCTTTTGCTGCTGTTCTGCAGAAACCGGTCACCGCAGTAGATGCCTCGACACAAACTGAGGCAGTCAATGTGAGTGCAAATACTTGCACATATAAGTGCACATGTAAGGTAGATGAAGGTTCACTGCCTTTTGCCCAACCAAAAATGGCTGAAAAAGCTACAGGTACTACATTTCCAGAACCTATGGTCTCTCTTACTGCAGAGGATGTGATAGTACAGAAACCTCAGGACGTTATTGAAAAGGCACCTCAAAAGCGAAGTTTCTCTCAAAAGCAGAATGATCTGCCAAAACAGAGTGCTCCCCAAGGCCCCCTTTCCTCCTCATCTTCTAAAAAGAAGAAGCGAGGAAAGCATCTTAACATCCGATTGGAACTCTTTTGGGGACATTATTATGGTAGCATTGACTGATGAGGATAATGTTATTATGGAGCTCAATGCTTCATCACCAGAACCAAGCAGTCCATCTGCTACCCAGTGCTCCAAGAGTTCCTCACCAATGCGCCTCAAGGATAGAGGAAAAGCAGACCCACACAGCTGACATAGCTCCTATAAAGCAGTGGAATTTGGCTGGATTCAGGACTCGTTTGGAGGAACTGCAGCTTCTTGTGAAGGGTAGGCCTTACTGTGGCTCCCTTCAAGAGACACATTTCAAAGACTGGCACACCTGTACTGAGAGCATATCAACTCCACGGGAAAGACGACCTTACTGGTGATAGAGCACAAGGTGGTGTTGCAGTGTTCATCTGGGACACTTTTCACTCCTCACCTGTGTCCTTAACCACTATGCTACAGGCAGTTGCTGTTCGTATACTGGCCCATTATAATATCACAGTCTGCTCCCCTTTCTTACCGCCTGGTGAGCATTTTGACAATAATCTCCTGACACAGCTAATTGGAGAATTCCCTCGTTCCTTTCTTTAATGCACTGTGGGGCTTTGATACACTCCTCTAGTGTTGTATTGCTGAACACAGGGCAGCCTACACATTTCAGCATTGATAAAGGTACATCTTCAGCCATAGACCTCTCCCTCTACTCGCCTGCTCTTGCACACACTGCTTAGTGGACCGTGGACGATGACATTCATGGCAGTGACCACTATCCAATTTGGATAGATTCACCATTCGAAATAGATCATAATGGGAAGCCACTGAGATGGCAGTTAGCAACTGGACACTTTTTAAGCAGTTGGCTATTTTCGAGTAGTGTCAAGGTGTGCAAGACTGGGTGGATCACATCACAACAGTGATTCACAATGCTGCCATTGCACCCATTCCAAAATCAAAGCCAATGCTTCAGAGACTGGTTATCCCTTATTGGAATGATTCTTGTCATTCAGAAATCAGGTACAGAAGAGAAGCATTGGGGCAATACCATCAGTGCCCTACTGATGCGAATTTGGCAAATTTTCAAGTGCCAAGGGAACAAGCGAGGAGAATTATCAGAGAGAGTCAGCAGAGGTCTTGGCAAGAGTTCTTAAATTCCATCAATAGGTCCACACCTGCAGGTAAAGTATGGGAAGCTATTAGGAGAACCTCTGGGTGGAACTCCTGACTGCCAATAGTGGCTGTACAAGGGAAGGGATGTCTTTTAACATTGCCCAAGTTATGGCAGAATCCTATACAGCTGTTACATCTGATTCTCACTGAGATCCAGCCTTCTGTCAATATTGGGCGGTACAGGAGAGGGTTGGCTTTGACCTCCGTTCATCCAACATTGAGGAATACAACCAACCTTTCTCAGTGTAGGAACTGGAGTCTGCATTGTCAGTAGCTTGTGATCCTGCACCTGGCTATGACGAGATACCGTCCAAAATGCTGAAACAGTTGGCACCCCAGTCAAAGGAGGTCCTCCTTCAGCTTTTTAATGACCTGTGGATGACGGGAAACTTTCCAAGGTCTTGGAAAGAATGCATTTTAATTAAACCAGAGGAAGATCGCACTGATCTAGGTAGTTATCGGAGCATTAGCCTAACAAGCTGCATGGGCAAGACGTTGGAGTGTATGGTCAACTGGTGCTTAGTATAGGTTCTTGAAAGAATATTGTTACTAAGCCATTCTCAATGTGGGTTCAGGAGGTGCCACCCAACACTGAATAACCTGCTTGAAATTGCGATCCAGAGAGTTTACTTATGGAAGCAACACCTGATTGATGTTTTCTTTGACCTTGAAAATGCTTACGATACTACCAGGAGGCGCCTTGTTGTACAGCAGCTTTATGAATGGGGTTTTCATGGACATTTGCCCACTTTTATTCAATCTTTCCTCTCTGAAAGGTATTTTAGATACAAGGTTGGGAGTGCCTTGTCTGACCATTTTAAACAAGAGAATGATGTCCCACAAGGGAGTGTTTTTAGCGTGACGGCATTCGCCATAGCCATCAACAGCATTACAACCACCTGTACAGTGTTCCTTGTTCGTGGATAATTTTTCCATCTTCTGAGCATCCTCCTCCATTGCAACAGCTGCTTCTCAATTGCATTTGATGATCAGTCAGTTGGAGGAATGGTGTAACACCTTTGGTTTTAAGTTTTCTTTGGAGAAAACTTTCTCTGTGGATTTTAATTGCTCCTGTTTTCATTTTAATATACCTGTTTTAAAACTAGAGGACACTGTTCTCACCTTCAAGACCAAAGTGAAATATCTTGGCCTCGCCTTTGATGAAAGACTAACTTGGCTACCACATCTTAAATAATTAAAAAGTCAGATGCCTCAAGGCTCTAAACCCCTTAAATGTGTTAGTCATAGGTCCTCGAGAGCCGACAGGGCACGAATGCTCCAATTTTATAAGGCGTATGTGCGACCCCTCCTTAAACATGGATGCCACGTTTACAGATCATCTAGGCCATCTTACCTGAAACTGCTGGATGCAGTTCACCATGAAGGTATCAAGCTGTCAACGAGTGTGTACTGCTCGAATCCAGTTGTTAGCCTGTGTGCAGAGGCTGGAGAGCCTCCACTTTGTATTTGTTGCCTTCTTCTCAGGCACGTCAAACATATCTGTTTATGGCTGTTCCTAATCCACTAGAGTCCTTCACTGTTGCACAGCACCCTTTGGAATGTTTATTCCATAGCCATCCACATGCAACCAGGATATTTGGGGTCATAGCAACGGAAAGCCGTGAGTTACTACAAGTTCACGGCATTAAGATCCATTGCCAGTGGTGAAGTAAGATATTCCCCTGGCTACGTAATAGGCCCAGATTGCTTTTAGATCTGAATGCTTTTAATCAGACTTTTACCTCTGACCATTTTTATAAGACGAGATTTCCTGAGATTTTAAACCACCATCTAGATTTTATTACTATTTACACAGATGGATCCAAGCAAGGTAACCATATAGGTTGCTCTGTTGTGTTCCCTGAAATTGTCCCTTGGATAGGGCTCCCAGAACAGTTTTCTGTTTATTATGCAGAACTGTTTGCTGTCCTGAGGCCACTGGAGCAGATTAAATGATGTTGTGATATGAAATTCCTTATATGTGCAGATTCCCAAAGTGCTCTTCTTGCTGTCGATCAAATGTATCCTTGTGATTGCATGGTGCAAAAAATTCAGGATGCTCTTCCAGCATTGCAGAGGCAAGGGAAAGAAATACTTATTTGCTGGGTTCCATGGCACATAGGGATCCGGAAAAACGAGCTGGTTCATATGGCTGCCAAGGATGCATGCTCCCTTCCAACTTCCATACACTGTTCTGCCCCGAAAGTCGTCATGACATGAAAAACCATGTTTTGGTGGGAGGTCATGGCTGGAAGTGGCCAATAACAAAACACACTCCATAAAATCTACTGTATGTCCATGGCATACTCCCTTCCACCTACGACGAGCTCATGAGGTAGCGTTGACTTGTCTTCGAATAGGACATTGCCCATTAATACATGGTTTCCTCTTACGCTGCGAGGAATCTCCAGTGTGTGACAGATGTGGAACACAAATGTCAAATAGGCATATTTTAATAGATTGTGTTTTATATGATGGTCTGAGGACAAATTTGGGCCTCTCACAGGACCTGCACTGTATTTGAAATAACGATGATGTATCTGTAAAAAATCGTGTTTTAAGATTTTTTTTATAATAATATGTAGATAGGGAACAACTCACCGTTGAGATGAATGCTGAGCTGCAAATAAAACTTGGACTTACCAGGTGAAAAGCTCTCTCTCTCTCTCTCTCTCTCTCTCTCTCTCTCTCTCTCTCTCTCTCTCTCTCTCTCTCTCTCTCTCTCTCTCTGGCAAACAAGTTTGCTACAGTTCCGAATTCCTGAACCAGTACACCAAGAACCTAATAACAACTTTCACATCTCGCAACTATCCTCCTGATCTGGTACAGAAGCAAATTGCCAGAGCCACTTCCTCATCCTCCGCAAATTCAGAACCTTTCACAGAAGAACCCCAAAAGTACCCCTCTTGTTACCGAATACTTTCCAGGACTGGATTGGCCTCTGAATGTGGCTCTCCAGCAAGGATATGACTTCATTAAATTCTGCCCGTAAATGATATCCATCCTTCATGACATCCATCCCACTCCACCAAGAGTGTCTTTCCACCGCCCGCCTAACCTCCGTAACCTCCTAGTCCATCCCTATGAAATCCCCAAACCACCTTCCCTACCCACTCTTGTAACTGCCCCCATTGTAAAACCTGTCCTATGCACCCTTCCACCACCAGTTATTCCAGTCCCGTAACCAGAAAGGTGTACACGATCAAGGGCAGAGCTACTTGCGATAGCATGCACATGATTTACCAAACGACATGCCTGCATTGTGAAGCGTTCTATGTGGGAATGACCAGCAACAAACTGTCCATTTGCATGAATTGTCACAGGCAGACAGTGTTTGTTGATAATGAGGATCACCCTGTGGCTAAACATGCCTTGGTGCACGGCCAGCACATCTTGGTACACCGTCCGGGTTATCTGGATACTTCCCACTGACACCAGTCTTTCGGATGCATTTTGCATATGTCTGCCTTTGTGTGTGTGCGTGCGTGTATATGTGTGTGGGTGTGTGTGTTTGTTTACCTATCCTTTTTCCCCAAAGGTAAGTCTTTCCTCTCCTGGGATTGGAATGACTGCTCACCCGCTCCTTTAAACCCAAATCCTTTCCTTTTCCCTCTCCTTCCCTACTCTGCCTGAAGAAGCAACAAATAGTTGTGAAAGCTTGCGTTTATATGTGCTTGTGTTTTATTTATTTATGTTACTGTCACTACCTGTGCTCCTTCGCCTGGTAAGTAAACTTCATCTACTTTATATATATATTTTTCCTGCTAGTAATTTTTTCTCTATAATAATAGAAAACGGATGACTTACCCAAAGGACAGGCTCATCGGTCGTTTTCTATTCACTCACAAACATTATAGAATGAAACTTTCCTGGTGGGATAAATATGTATAAAAAATAGACGAATAACTTACCCAAAGCACAGGCTCGTAGATAGACACACAAACACAAGATTTTAGCTTTCGCAACTGTTGACCGCTTTTTCAGGAAAAGAGGAAGGAAGGAGGGGAAAAAGGGAAGGATGCGCATTTTAAGGGAGTGGAAGAGGAATCATTCCAATCCTGGGAGTGGAAGGACTTACCTTAGGGGACAAAAAGGAAGGTAAACAAATACACACACACTCACACACATCCACACGCAAACACACCCAGGCAGACATTTGTAGAAACCAAAGAAGTTGGACAGAGATACCACTTCAGGCAGAGGCTCTGTCCACAGAACTGAGGCAAAGATGTTAAAGATGGTGGGCGGGAATTAGAATTTAGCGAAGGTTGAGAGCAGGTGGGCAACAGGAAGAGAGAATATGCTGAAGGGCAAGTTCCCATCTCCGGAGTTCTGAAAGATTGGTGTCTGTGGGAAGTATCATATTTTAGCTGCAGTAATGTCCCTTCAATTTCTTCATCTGTCAAATCACGCATCGCCATGTTGACACAACTCAGAGCGCGTGGCAGAAAATTGGAAAATTGCCGCCAACTGACTTGCACAAAGAAAGTAGTAGTTCACCCCATCTAGCATGCCCACACCATCTAGCGCCAAATATGTGTACTACAGTGCCGGTCATGCCTCTCTGTGAAGGGCATAGAGGAAGGAAATGGGAAGCTCAAGAACACATGCCTGTAAAATTACGCGCATTGGATTTTAGGGCAAGACAGGCGCCCCCGTATTTTTACTGCTGTTTGCTCCTAAGTGTTAAGTTCTTCATGTAGATTGTCAATGAGGCAGTCGAACTTTGACACGTCACTGAAGATTCCATGAAACTAGATCAGTACAAACCATGTTGTAGGACTGTCCTTGTTAATGACAGGCAGTTTGGGATCCATTATGGTGATGTTTTAATATAGTATGGGGCTGGTCCATACCAATTGTCAGACTGGTGTTGTGTACATGATAGAGGCATTGGCCTATGTGGTAGGTGCAAATGATGCCACATCATCTAATCCACGTACATAAGATGAGGCTTGTGACAAAGTTGTAGCATTCACTGCACATGTCATGAACGTCGAATTGCTTAGATACATAAGGATAGGTGTTGCTATGCTCATTGGGGTTTCTAAGGACGGTACGGTGAGTACATTATGGGGTGAATATGTCGGCATGGTTGCCATGAGAGTCAGTGTGCATGTGATGGGCGTCGAGAGTATCATGTGAGAGAGGTGTGTGGAGACTGATGCAGTTGCAAAACTTATCGCACCACCTATAATGGTGCATTGGACATTGTGCAAGACTGGTGCAGAAAACACGATCTGGGGGTTAGTCCTAAGAAGACTGTTGTTGTACCATTCACAAAGAAGCATATACAACATTCAAGTTGGAATCTAAAGCTTTTCAATGAAGCGCTACCTGTGAAGGGGACAGTGAAATATCTAAGGGTTACCCTAGATGAGAAACTGACATGGACCCCTCACATTAGGAATATTTGCTCCAAGGCAAAAGGTACTCTAGTAAGTACCAGGAGGGCTTTTGGCAAAAATTGGGACCTGAGCCCCAAGGGTATGCACTGGATATACACCACAGTGATTAGACCCAGGATCACCTATGGGGCGGTCGTGTCGTGGAAGAAGGTAGAACAGCAGGTTGCTGCTAAGGAGCTTGGTAAGGTGCAGAGATTAGCCTGCCTAGCCATAACAGGCGGAATTAGCAGCACACCAACTGCTGGGATGGAAACCATGCTGGATATGCCCCCATTACACCTTTGGGTCAAGATGGAGGCAGCAGCTGGTGGATACAGACTCAAATCTGGCAACAACTGGAGCTCTTCGGGATATCCAGAATCACACACTAAAATAGTGAGTGAGTTAAATATAGGAAAGGTTGGGGAAATGCCAGCCGACTATATTATAACCCCATACTGCTTCAACAAGCCTTTCAATATAACAATTGGAAGTAGGAAGCAGTGGAAGAAAATAGTTCGACACCATATAGGGGATATTGTCTGGTTCACTGACGGGTCAAAATCAGACCAAGGTGTTGGGGCCGGGGTATACGGGGTGCAGCCAAGACTGGAGGGTGACATCTCTCTAGGAAAACTGACCTCAGTATTCCAGGCCGAAATCACTGCCATCAGGGCGTGTGTGGAGGAGAATTTGTGTAGATGCTACAAAGATCGTAGCATCTATATCTATTCAGACAGCCAGGCAGTCCTGAGATCACTGGCAGCTCCTGCAACAAGGTCTAAAATTGTTGCATAATGTCACAGGGTTCTGGTGGAGCTAGGGGAAAGCAATAGAGTAAACCTATTGTGGGTCCCTGGCCACTCGGGGATCAGTGGCAACGAACATGCCGACAGATTAGACAGCATGGGGCAGAGACTCCATTTATTGGAACGGAACCTGTCCTGACAATCACCAAGGCAATGATCAAATTGGAGCTATGTAACTGGCTCAGAAGACCGCATGTAGAATATTGGACCAAAGTCCATCAACAAAAACATGGCAAGGTAATGATGCCAAAGCCTTGTTTTAAAAGAAGCTCTGCAATCCTGGGTCTGAACAGGAGAGAGAGTAGACTCATGGTTGGATTGCTGACAGGCCGTGGGAATTTAAAAAAAAAACACCTACATACGATGGGAATAACAGAAGAGGACCCTAAATGTAGGCTCTGTGATGACGGTGATGAAACTGCATCACATCTGATCTTCGAATGCATTGCATTGGAGAGTAAAAGGCACAGAACATTTGGGACAACCAGACCCGAAGAAATTGTGTCTAATAAAGAACTGGTAAAGGGACTCCTTGCACTGTTCAAGGGCATTGGTTGGCTTTACTAGACATACAGGGAGCGATACCGCACAATAAACTTAGTTTCGGTTCGGGCAGTGGCGGGTTAGACCAAGACTGTTTTGGCTTCCCTGAAAAAATCAAATCAACCTGTAATGGTGGGAGGTAGTGGTGAGAAACCACTGACAGTAGGTGCATACTGGTGAATCGTCGCAGTGGCTGTGTTGAAATGTGGAGAGTCTGTGAAAATGTGCTGCTATGGTGACATCACATGACCAGTACAAATAGAGGCACTGGTTTTCCAGTAACTAGCTCCAACGAGTGTTGGTGTGCAGATGTAGGTGTCATATGGCAGGTGTGAGAATGCACGGATTGTGCTAGGTGGCATCATAGGCATTGTTATCACGCTTTGGAATATCAATTGACATGTTGTTCTGCCATTGAAACAGCATCGGGGGCAGCACAGGGAATGGCATCCGCTTATTAAGCATACAGCCAGTCCTTATCATTACCATTCATTGTTCCATTGCACGCTGTATATTTCAGAATCAAGCATAAGGAAAGAAACATACCAATCCACAAGTGGAGGACAAAAGTGTGGCGATCACCAATGTTTTTGGTAGATAAATGTACACAAAATAAACCACTATCTTAATGGAAAATCACTTTATTCGCAGAGTGAGATACAACTGCTAATGCAGAATAAATCATACTGACTGAAAACATAGCTGCTTCAAAGAACTTCTTCATCAGAGACCAAAGTCAGGCAGAAAATATGTGGATCGATGAATCGATCTGCCACAATATGTTATTACCAGACTAAGATTTGAACTATTTTGAGCTGACAATTCATGTTCTTTGATCGTGAAATTAACTTAGTTTCTGAGCACTGTTATTGATTACTTACTGGAGGATTTTGTTAAAATTCTCATGTTCATAGATATAAGGTTTCTTTTTCTAATTTATGATTTTTGTTTGTGTAGGACCCTTCCTATAGACCAATACGTATGTGTGAATAAACATTGTTCAACTGAGTTATCTGGCGTTGCCTACATCATTGGCAAATGTTAGAATAACACCTTTTATATTAAATATTTTTTAAATATTTCATTATTGTTTCACAAATGATAGTCTATGCATAGTTTGTTTGATTGTAGGATGACAGGTACAAAGTACCATTTGCAGCTATTTTTCTGGAAAGTCACTGTATCCCGACACTGGAAAAAAGTTTGGTTGTGGTGGTAGGATTACACTTTGATAACAGACCATGTGGCCTGCGGAGTAATAGTTCAGCATGCCTGGTGGAGCAGTTGAAGGTTTATTGTGAAAATTTGAATTGTTCAAATTGCCAGAAGGTAATTGGGAAGTGTACATGAAAAGACTCTGCTGTTGATTAACACTGAACACGGGCGAAAAAACAGGGGAGCACATTGGGCATAACAATACCCAAGTCTTTTTGAGACTACCTAACCTCACTGTTGGAGTACGGCGTTGAAAACATATCTTGAAAAAACTACAAAACTGGAAACAGCAGAGAAGAAGACGAAACACTTGTTGATCGAAGCGGGTTAGGCATGCATGATGCAGGATGAGAACTAAAGTGAAAACCCTTGCGGTGATTGGACTGCCGAAGTCATTGCAACTGCTGAATGCCTGCACGTAATATTTTAGTGACAATACTTCTGTGAAAGCCATGGAAACGCTTCAGACTAATGAAAAGCACAGTGTTCAAAACTAGGAGTCACCAATATGAGAATTTGGTGATGTATGCCCCAAATAAACTCCACATGTATATCAAGATGCACTTTATTGTCCATCACAAGACTACAAAGCACAGACTGAGGTTTGAGCAATGGTGGCAACTTTAGAGAGGAAGTCTCCAAAGAATCTTAATCAGAGATATAAGTACAATTTGTCACACATCAGCAGAGTTGATTTAGTTGTGCCACCACAAGCACATCTTAGAAGTCAATATTGTTGAACATGTGTAATGCTAGAGCTCTTCACCATATGAGATATTAGGGGCAGTACTGATCTATAAATGGTTGTTGTCACCATCAGTGAGTGAGAGTAAGTCTTGAAGAGGATTATGAGTTCACAGGATACTGCCTACTAAATTTGACACATCTCATCTGGGATTGACATTGTTTGCTGAAAGCAATTAAAGCATTGTCTGACAGTTGGACCATATTATTCCATGGATATATACAGCTTCTGCTAAGGTATGATAGTCAGATTTTGCAATTTGGTATTCACCATACCTTTTTGTAAATATTCAAACACCTGTGACAGGGAAGAGGGATTTTATGACTTCCAAAATTTCTGTTTCTTTCAGGTTCTACTTTCCTGATTACATTTATTTTTTGACAACAAAAGATGTAATGTGAGCTTCAATAGTTTGAACTTTAATATTTCTCTGGTTACTATGAAATTAGCCTTGTGTGGAGTTTTCAGTGCAACCTTAACTTTAGATTTTCCCATTACTACAGCATGCTTCAATCTAGCAAGGAGAAATACTAGAGTTTCCATAGTGCCATTAGGTGCAAATGGTCTACGTTTTGTCCAAACATTCCATATAAACCATGTAGGGTCCCCTACCTGAACATATGTAAATGTTGTGAGTGTATTGAAAAGTTGCAGATCCCACAGGATGTTGTTAACAATAAGTTGTTGATTGGCATAGAAATCATGAGTTTGTGGTGACCGGTCAATCCACCTAAACCAAAAGACTTGTAAAAAATCTGTGTCTTGAGATCTTTAGAGCTCAGCCTCACTGAGCCCAGCAGCCATGTTTAGTCAGCTATTGTGTGTCTTTGCTTGCAATCAGTAATAAAGAGATATATCAAGTACATATGGTTATTATTGAGGCTACACCCCATACAGGTGACCCCAAAATGAGTACATTGCTGATTTAAACTAGTTGTGCAGCAGCATCCAGTTTTTTGTGTGGTTTTTTTGCTGTAAAATTTGGAATTCATTGTCTCAATGGTTATGACTACAATTACCATGACTGTGCCACCTCCGCTTGGATTTCCAGCCACAGCAAATTCATCATTACGAATCCAAATGCTCTGAATTTGTATTCACAGAACAATGCTGGACATGTTCGATACACCACAACAGAAAAGATGCACTTCAGGAAAAAGTCAATGAAACTACCGGTTAATTAAAATCTTGGTTTGAGACAAACAGACTGCATATAAACACTCAAAAAACTGTATGTTTGAGCTTTCACACAAGGCAGAATGTTACCTCCATCAATGCTGACATACTTAGTGGTAAGGTTGAAATTATCACTGTACAGGACGCTAAATTCCTTGGAATAACCATTAGTAGTACACTAAACTGGAAACTGCATGTAGAGGTAATGGCAAAAAAATGGCAGAAAAATGTGCTACCTACTTAGAACAATAAAAGATTCAACTAACATGGGCAATTTGAAGCTTGTATATCAAGCTCTGTTTGAATTCGTTATGAGGTGTAGCCTAATTTTCTGGGGAAATAGTTCAGAATCCACACATTTTAAAAATTTCAAAAACAAGTAGTCAGAATTATGACATCAAAAAGTAGAACTGAACACTGTAAACCATTGTTTGAAGCATTAAAAATCCTGCCTCTTCCATGTTTCTATGTAATGGAACTGAAACTGATTTGTTTTGTAGCTCAACATTTGGAACACTACACAAAAACTTGTATTAACAAACATACACAACACTATGAACAAAACTCGGCTAAGAATAATAACACACTGTACCAAATTATATTCTGACTGTGTTAAATATATGGGCATAAAAATCTACAACCATTTCCCAGCAGAGATCAAGGCAATTAACAATGCAAAGAAATTGAGGACAAAACTGAAACAAAATTTATTAACTTGCCGCTTTTATTCTGTCACTGCATTTCTTGAAATAAAACAGTAAGTTCTCAAAAGCTCATCTTCATAAGTTACACTGTATGTTAAATTTGGTAAATTATTATTAATATTTTTTTTTCTGTCCATGTCATATACATTTGTATGCAAATGTAAAAAATGTGGACCTAAGACAGATTTGTGTGTCCCATTTGTAAGGTGATTATTGCATTCTTTCTTTCTTTTTTTTTAATGTATACTTTTCAACTTGCAAGCTATTTGCTCTCCGTGTTCTGTAATTTATATGTAACCCAAACAGAACTGTTTTCCCCTTTTGTAGTTGTATTTTTAAGTGTATACTTTATCTTTCCAATGCTATTTGTACACACTGTATTCTACACCTTATATCCAGACCTGAGCACATTAATACCTTTAGTGTTTTTCTTTAGTAATGAATTTTAAATGTGTACTGTACTTTTGACTTGCATTGTTATTTGCTTGTGTATTTCTTGGTATATTTCTTATGTTTTCTCTGAACAGTTGTATCATTACAATACCAATGTCATACTCATTTTAACCATGTATCATCTCATCATCAGTTTGATGTGTCCTGTATCATCCTGTGTTTCTTTTGACACAATGTATGACCTACAGGATAAATAAAAATTACAAATTACTAGTTGACACAATTGGATGCCACACCTTTTCAGTACTTACTACTGCTGCTTCTTCAAACAACAGATCTTCATTAATTCTCTCCCTGGATAAGCAATCATTCACTTTAGGCAAATCATTTGAAGCTACTGTTAAGTGACACACATTATGGTCTGCTTTCACTTCCCAACTATTTTCTAGCTTTAACTCTGCATTCTCTTTTTGCTCACTAATTCTTTCTACCTTTTGTCTTACTAATTACTTTATGGAAATTCCAAGAAGGATTCACCAATATTTTTGAGAAGGATAAGTTGCTTACTCACCACAGAGATGTCCAATGAGCTGCAGAAAGACACAGATGGTGAATCCTTCATGAACACAAGGCCTCTATTTTTCATGGAGGACTTGGAAGACAAGTTTGGAGAAGTGGGCGGCATCTCAAAGATATGATAGGGATCGCCAGTTACTTAAATGTGATTTGCAGAGTATCCATGTAGATGTAATAACGACATCATCCCCAGCACAATCACGGGCATTGCTTGCCTGTGACAAGCTGGGTGCTGTTCCCATTACTATCACCCAATACAAAAGCCTGAACATGGTACAGGGTATAATATTTCATAAAGACCTTCTTTTGCAGTCAGATGAGGAACTCTGCAAGAACTTGGAGTGGCAAGGAGTTCACTTTATACGGCGAGTTCATAGGGCTCTGAAGAACAACAGGGTTGCTACTGGTGCCTTCATCTTGGCCTTTGAGGGTGATTCATAGGCTGAGAAGGTCAAGGTGATGATTTACTGGTGTGACATGAAGTCCTACGTTCCTCCCCCTATGGGCTGTTTTAAATGCTGGAGGTTTGGTCACATGTCCTACAGGTGTAATGCTGACTCAAACTGTTGGGAGTGTGGAAGTGCATCACACCCTAATTCCCTTGCACAACCCCTCCCATTCATAGGCTGAGAAGGTCAAGGTGATGATTTACTGGTGTGGCATGAAGTTCTACGTTCCTCCCCCTATGCGCTGTTTTAAATGCTGGAGGTTTGGGCATATGTCCTACAGGTGTAATGCTGACTCAAACTGTTGGGAGTGTGGAAGTGCATCACACCCTAATGTCCCTTGCACAACCCCTCCCATCTGTCTCAACTGTGGACAGCAGCGCCCACCTTGCTCACCTACCTGCTCAGTACTGCAAAAAGAAAGAGAGATCATGCAATATAAAACCTTGGATTGGTTGTCTTACTCAGAGGCTAAAATGAAGTATGACAAACTCCACCCAGTCAGCATCAAAATATCTTATGCAGCAGCCACATCGGCATCTGGAAAGATTGCCAACTGTTCAACCAACCCTAGAGCGCCCTGAGGCCCAAACATCAACATCTACCCCATAGTGGTTGGGGGGTCCTCTCCCTCTGTTGCTCCCAAATGCCCTGCTTTGGGAGCAATAATCCCTCCAACCAATGGGGACACCAGTCTCCCCACCCTGAGCCAGAGACACAACAGCCTGCTCTGGCCCTTCTCGCAAGGAAGGGGTCTCTTGAATCATTTTCTACCATGGTTTCTCCCACTGGTACAGTGGACACCAGTGAGTGGCTGAAAGAGCCACATACTGGTGGTTGTAAGGCCTCTAGGGCATCCTCAATCACAGGCTGAGTTGGCCAAGCCCTCCCAATGTGAGAAACCGAAGGACCAGTGAGACAAGAAAAAGAAGACCAAGAAGAAAGAATCCTGGATGGCTACTGTGCCACCACAACATACCTAAGCTTCTGAGGATGAGGTGGAGATACTCGTGTCCCCTAAGGACTTGGCAATTGCTCAGACTTCGAGGCTTCACCTCCACAGTCATTGACGACAGATAGTTCTGTAGAATCTGCACTAGCTTTCATTTAACTATGCCCTGTAAGTTGGGATATAGTGTGATACTCCAATGGAACTGTGGTGATTTCCTTCACCACTTGGCCAAGTTACAACAGTTACTGTGTCGCTACCCATGTCTCCCTGTCCTTCGTAACTATATGGGATACTACAAAAACCATGCTGCATATGATAGGGCATCTGGAAGTGTCTGTATCTATGTCCTCGCCACTGTCCCCAATGCACCACTATCACTTTGCATGGCACTCGAGGCAGTGGCTGTCAGAATCCGGACACAACAGGACATTACCATCTGTTCCAGATGAGGCAGTATCTCCTGCAGACCTTGAAGCCTTGATTGCGCAGCTTCCCCTGCCATCCCTTCTTTGGGGGATTTCAGTGCCCACAACCCCTTATGGGGTGGCACTAAGATACCAAGGTGTGGTAGGGACATTGAAGTTCTAGTAGCACAGCTGGACTTCTGCCTGCTCAATACAGGTGGCTCCACACATTTCAGTGTGGCGCGTGGCACATACTCAGCTATTGATCTGTCTGTCTGCTGCTTTATCCTTCTGCCGCAACTCATTTGGGTGGGCAGTAATAAACTATGTGCTAGCGACCACTTCCCCATCCTCATTTCTCTTGTCCAGCCTCCAGACCTCTTGCCTCACTGGTTTCTAGGTAGGTCTGACTGGCCTGTTTACACTTTGGCTGCTAGGGTGACTAAGTAGTACTACAATCTCAGATGATATTGCTCAGGCTGCTTATCATATCGCTAGGGCCATCGTTTTTGCCTCTGAGGCAACTGTTCCGACAACCACTGGCTCAGTTTTGGTGCAAGTTGGTACAGTGGTGGTCCCCGGAGATTGCTGAGACCATCAGGGAACGTCGAGCCCTCCAACACCACTGGTGCCACCCTTGTATAGAGCACCTGATTGCTTTTAAACGGCTCTGGGCACAAGCTCAGACTGATATGCCAGAATAAGCAGAACTGTTGGGAGAGATACATCGCTACCATTGGTTCTCACGTCACCTCATCTCGGGTGTGATCACAGGTTCGGTGCCTTTTCAGGTTTTCCGGGCTGAACATTCAGGGTACTATATGCATGGACACAGTTGCTGTCGCTGAGCACATAGCAGACCATTATGCTAGTAACTCTGTGACTGCAGCTTACAGTTTGGCCTTCCGCACCCTCAGATAACAGGTTGAGCAGAGGCAGTTATCTTTTTGCACACATCGTCGGAAACTGTATAAAGCCCCATTCAATGAGTGGGAGTTCCAGAGTGCCCTCACTGCATGCCTTGATACCACCACAGGGCCAGATTGCATCCACTGCCAGTTCCTCTGGTACCTGTCATAGGACCAAAGGCGTGCAGTGGGCCTGCGCTACCTGTCCGGGCCCGTAGCCACGCCTCCGGGGCGGGCCTCGCCATGCGCTGCCCGGCCTGCCGGCACGAGCCGCGGTTACCCGCCGAGCCCTGGCCACCCGTGGCACTCTGCTGCTAGCCAGGGCACGCACGCACCAACCGCTACACTCTTAGCATGAAATCCACTATTCCGATTTTCACACTTCAAAGACTGTTCACAGTACATACGACCATCTCACATCGGTTTATGAACTTAGTTTACCCTTACAAGCTTTACTTTGCATGTGAAGAAAAAAAAAAGTCTACTTTTCATTCCACATGAGTTTTTAGATTCATAACGCTTATCACTCGATTCTGAAAAAACTATGTGGTTAAAAAATCTGATTTTTGAACATGTTATAGTACAGAATCTTAGCTTTCTAACAAAGCATTCAACTTTCCATAATTCGTAAATGTCTTTTTAAAATGGTGCTATTAGTGAAGTATGTGCACGTCATTTACAAATTGTGTATTGAAAAAGATAGCAGACAGCTTAAATGACCTATGCATTGACCACACATTACCGCAAGTGAAATAGAGCTGTCTCATTTCACGAGTAATTGTGAGTTAAGAAGCATCAGTGCCACGATAGCAAGTGTATGTATTCAGCGCATGTTGTAACAGCATTTCTGTTGACATTTCGATAAATTGCTTGATGTATCCTTACTGAAAGAAAAAGGAAGATCAGGTTGTTGCATTCAGTTGCAATCAAGGTCATTAGAAACAATTAACTGGTAGAATGTTGGAAGGTTCAGTTTACGCTCAAGCACTCCAAGGGGTGTAAATTAATTACTGCCCATCGATAAAGGCGTGTGGTCCATTGTTGTTTTTATTTTTCCCTCCTTTTTCCTTTGGTTGGGGCGAGCTGAAACCCCGGAGAGGTGACATCAGTTTTGTATCGCTGGATAGATTGCATGTATCTTCAAAACACTTTTCCTCACTGAATGAATTGTCACTGCACTATCAGTTGCGAGTAAAAAAGAACAACAAAAAAGACATGCGCAGTAACGGAGCTGGTAAAAGCAGACAGAAGACGCCCAATTTTGTGCTGCAGAAGCAAAACGATAGCCATATCAGCCCGCGCCGGAAATATTAAAACTGTTGTAAGTCATCAGCTTCGCGTTAGCTGGCTCCGATACATTTGTAGGCAGTTTTATACTTGCTCAGTATTTACTTACACAGTGTTTCACTTACACTTTATATTAAACTAAGCGATGCCTCTAACATGAAGAGCAAGATGAGATCTCTTCAGTTCTTTGTTCCTGGTAAATCTACATATTGTCATGTGTGTGACGAAAAATGATATGCCCCACATTGATGTGATAATATTTAATTTTATTCAATGTTGTCCTACTAATTATCTAGCCAAAATTATGTCAAGGTAAACAGGAACTCTTTAAAAAGCCAGTAGTTTGCGAAATGAGTAAGAATTTCATTCAAAATTAAGAATTTCATTCAAAATGAGTGCTTCAATAACATTGACGACTTGCTGGTGGAAATCATCTTTCTTTAGAAGAAAATGTCAAGAACATAACTGAAGAACATCTGGAGGGACTTGAAAAACTTTCGACATTACTTCCCTTCCTTGTCTACTAATAGCAATGGGATTCGCAATCTCTTGGAAGGAGCAATAATTTTAGAATCCACATAACTGCAAATTAATAGTAATAGCTTCTGGAAACGTCCAGTAAGTTTAACTCACATAAATCTTTGGCATTGCTACGATGTAACATATTTATTACATGTCTCGTTCACTCGTTGTGCGAAAAGACTTTCACTTCTAACACTTTGGTACAAATAAATACACTCTTCTCGTTGAAAGTAACCAGAGACTCCCTTCCGTCTGTGGATCCTCTACTAAAAAGTTTAACCGCTTAATTCCATAACAAATACTTGTAGGTTAACAGACAAGTGTAAAATACTTTAATATTGTATACTGCACCTCTCCATTATGCAGAAGCCTGCATCTGCCCTTTTGATATGAAACCATTGATGCATAAACTACAAAAACCATTAGTTGTACGTACCTCCCCCTATGCGCTGTTTTAAATGCTGGAGGTTTGGGCATATGTCCTACAGGTGTAATGCTGACTCAAACTGTTGGGAGTGTGGAAGTGCATCACACCCTAATGTCCCTTGCACAACCCCTCCCATCTGTCTCAACTGTGGACAGCAGCGCCCACCTTGCTCACCTACCTGCTCAGTACTGCAAAAAGAAAGAGAGATCATGCAATATAAAACCTTGGATTGGTTGTCTTACTCAGAGGCTAAAATGAAGTATGACAAACTCCACCCAGTCAGCATCAAAATATCTTATGCAGCAGCCACATCGGCATCTGGAAAGATTGCCAACTGTTCAACCAACCCTAGAGCGCCCTGAGGCCCAAACATCAACATCTACCCCATAGTGGTTGGGGGGTCCTCTCCCTCTGTTGCTCCCAAATGCCCTGCTTTGGGAGCAATAATCCCTCCAACCAATGGGGACACCAGTCTCCCCACCCTGAGCCAGAGACACAACAGCCTGCTCTGGCCCTTCTCGCAAGGAAGGGGTCTCTTGAATCATTTTCTACCATGGTTTCTCCCACTGGTACAGTGGACACCAGTGAGTGGCTGAAAGAGCCACATACTGGTGGTTGTAAGGCCTCTAGGGCATCCTCAATCACAGGCTGAGTTGGCCAAGCCCTCCCAATGTGAGAAACCGAAGGACCAGTGAGACAAGAAAAAGAAGACCAAGAAGAAAGAATCCTGGATGGCTACTGTGCCACCACAACATACCTAAGCTTCTGAGGATGAGGTGGAGATACTCGTGTCCCCTAAGGACTTGGCAATTGCTCAGACTTCGAGGCTTCACCTCCACAGTCATTGACGACAGATAGTTCTGTAGAATCTGCACTAGCTTTCATTTAACTATGCCCTGTAAGTTGGGATATAGTGTGATACTCCAATGGAACTGTGGTGATTTCCTTCACCACTTGGCCAAGTTACAACAGTTACTGTGTCGCTACCCATGTCTCCCTGTCCTTCGTAACTATATGGGATACTACAAAAACCATGCTGCATATGATAGGGCATCTGGAAGTGTCTGTATCTATGTCCTCGCCACTGTCCCCAATGCACCACTATCACTTTGCATGGCACTCGAGGCAGTGGCTGTCAGAATCCGGACACAACAGGACATTACCATCTGTTCCAGATGAGGCAGTATCTCCTGCAGACCTTGAAGCCTTGATTGCGCAGCTTCCCCTGCCATCCCTTCTTTGGGGGATTTCAGTGCCCACAACCCCTTATGGGGTGGCACTAAGATACCAAGGTGTGGTAGGGACATTGAAGTTCTAGTAGCACAGCTGGACTTCTGCCTGCTCAATACAGGTGGCTCCACACATTTCAGTGTGGCGCGTGGCACATACTCAGCTATTGATCTGTCTGTCTGCTGCTTTATCCTTCTGCCGCAACTCATTTGGGTGGGCAGTAATAAACTATGTGCTAGCGACCACTTCCCCATCCTCATTTCTCTTGTCCAGCCTCCAGACCTCTTGCCTCACTGGTTTCTAGGTAGGTCTGACTGGCCTGTTTACACTTTGGCTGCTAGGGTGACTAAGTAGTACTACAATCTCAGATGATATTGCTCAGGCTGCTTATCATATCGCTAGGGCCATCGTTTTTGCCTCTGAGGCAACTGTTCCGACAACCACTGGCTCAGTTTTGGTGCAAGTTGGTACAGTGGTGGTCCCCGGAGATTGCTGAGACCATCAGGGAACGTCGAGCCCTCCAACACCACTGGTGCCACCCTTGTATAGAGCACCTGATTGCTTTTAAACGGCTCTGGGCACAAGCTCAGACTGATATGCCAGAATAAGCAGAACTGTTGGGAGAGATACATCGCTACCATTGGTTCTCACGTCACCTCATCTCGGGTGTGATCACAGGTTCGGTGCCTTTTCAGGTTTTCCGGGCTGAACATTCAGGGTACTATATGCATGGACACAGTTGCTGTCGCTGAGCACATAGCAGACCATTATGCTAGTAACTCTGTGACTGCAGCTTACAGTTTGGCCTTCCGCACCCTCAGATAACAGGTTGAGCAGAGGCAGTTATCTTTTTGCACACATCGTCGGAAACTGTATAAAGCCCCATTCAATGAGTGGGAGTTCCAGAGTGCCCTCACTGCATGCCTTGATACCACCACAGGGCCAGATTGCATCCACTGCCAGTTCCTCTGGTACCTGTCATAGGACCAAAGGCGTGCAGTGGGCCTGCGCTACCTGTCCGGGCCCGTAGCCACGCCTCCGGGGCGGGCCTCGCCATGCGCTGCCCGGCCTGCCGGCACGAGCCGCGGTTACCCGCCGAGCCCTGGCCACCCGTGGCACTCTGCTGCTAGCCAGGGCACGCACGCACCAACCGCTACACTCTTAGCATGAAATCCACTATTCCGATTTTCACACTTCAAAGACTGTTCACAGTACATACGACCATCTCACATCGGTTTATGAACTTAGTTTACCCTTACAAGCTTTACTTTGCATGTGAAGAAAAAAAAAAGTCTACTTTTCATTCCACATGAGTTTTTAGATTCATAACGCTTATCACTCGATTCTGAAAAAACTATGTGGTTAAAAAATCTGATTTTTGAACATGTTATAGTACAGAATCTTAGCTTTCTAACAAAGCATTCAACTTTCCATAATTCGTAAATGTCTTTTTAAAATGGTGCTATTAGTGAAGTATGTGCACGTCATTTACAAATTGTGTATTGAAAAAGATAGCAGACAGCTTAAATGACCTATGCATTGACCACACATTACCGCAAGTGAAATAGAGCTGTCTCATTTCACGAGTAATTGTGAGTTAAGAAGCATCAGTGCCACGATAGCAAGTGTATGTATTCAGCGCATGTTGTAACAGCATTTCTGTTGACATTTCGATAAATTGCTTGATGTATCCTTACTGAAAGAAAAAGGAAGATCAGGTTGTTGCATTCAGTTGCAATCAAGGTCATTAGAAACAATTAACTGGTAGAATGTTGGAAGGTTCAGTTTACGCTCAAGCACTCCAAGGGGTGTAAATTAATTACTGCCCATCGATAAAGGCGTGTGGTCCATTGTTGTTTTTATTTTTCCCTCCTTTTTCCTTTGGTTGGGGCGAGCTGAAACCCCGGAGAGGTGACATCAGTTTTGTATCGCTGGATAGATTGCATGTATCTTCAAAACACTTTTCCTCACTGAATGAATTGTCACTGCACTATCAGTTGCGAGTAAAAAAGAACAACAAAAAAGACATGCGCAGTAACGGAGCTGGTAAAAGCAGACAGAAGACGCCCAATTTTGTGCTGCAGAAGCAAAACGATAGCCATATCAGCCCGCGCCGGAAATATTAAAACTGTTGTAAGTCATCAGCTTCGCGTTAGCTGGCTCCGATACATTTGTAGGCAGTTTTATACTTGCTCAGTATTTACTTACACAGTGTTTCACTTACACTTTATATTAAACTAAGCGATGCCTCTAACATGAAGAGCAAGATGAGATCTCTTCAGTTCTTTGTTCCTGGTAAATCTACATATTGTCATGTGTGTGACGAAAAATGATATGCCCCACATTGATGTGATAATATTTAATTTTATTCAATGTTGTCCTACTAATTATCTAGCCAAAATTATGTCAAGGTAAACAGGAACTCTTTAAAAAGCCAGTAGTTTGCGAAATGAGTAAGAATTTCATTCAAAATTAAGAATTTCATTCAAAATGAGTGCTTCAATAACATTGACGACTTGCTGGTGGAAATCATCTTTCTTTAGAAGAAAATGTCAAGAACATAACTGAAGAACATCTGGAGGGACTTGAAAAACTTTCGACATTACTTCCCTTCCTTGTCTACTAATAGCAATGGGATTCGCAATCTCTTGGAAGGAGCAATAATTTTAGAATCCACATAACTGCAAATTAATAGTAATAGCTTCTGGAAACGTCCAGTAAGTTTAACTCACATAAATCTTTGGCATTGCTACGATGTAACATATTTATTACATGTCTCGTTCACTCGTTGTGCGAAAAGACTTTCACTTCTAACACTTTGGTACAAATAAATACACTCTTCTCGTTGAAAGTAACCAGAGACTCCCTTCCGTCTGTGGATCCTCTACTAAAAAGTTTAACCGCTTAATTCCATAACAAATACTTGTAGGTTAACAGACAAGTGTAAAATACTTTAATATTGTATACTGCACCTCTCCATTATGCAGAAGCCTGCATCTGCCCTTTTGATATGAAACCATTGATGCATAAACTACAAAAACCATTAGTTGTACGTACCAGTAAGAAACTGTTTCGTCTGTTATTTTTGTATTTCAATTTATTTAATTTTAATAAGGTGAAGTTTAAACTACTATATATCTGTGATATGGTAATAGGACAAAAATGTTTAAGAGGCACTGTGCTTAGGAATTTAAAAAATAAAAAAATAAACTCTACATAACATCACAGCTTTACGACAGAGCCTAATTGTCTTTTGGCTGAATATATGGTTGTTACTATTAAAAGATGAACTAATGAAGGAATATTAGAAACTTTCTTGTTTTAAGTAGCGTCTACTCCTTGCACATTGGTATGATATGTTCTCTTCATTATTTATTTGTCTTTTGGCTGAATATATGGTTGTTACTATTAAAAGATGAACTAATGAAGGAATATTAGAAACTTTCTTGTTTTAAGTAGCGTCTACTCCTTGCACATTGGTATGATATGTTCTCTTCATTATTTATTTCACACATAACAATAACATATAAATTGCTACGTAGGTAATAAAAAACGTGCGCGGTGCCTACGCTCTGATTAATACAACGCCTTGCACAGCGCTGCATTCCAGCGGTCGCAGCGACGTCTGTAGCACTGTTGCACACGCCCAGTGGGTATCCACTCACCCCGCGAGTGTTGGGACTTGACGGCGCACCACAGTTCGCTCGCTCTGTACGCAGTGCAGTGGGGCTCGACAGTGGGGCAGCAGAGCACAGCGGCCGGACGCAGGCGAACTTGGGAAGGTTAATGTGGCATGCTTTATGGCTCTGCATAGGACTTTAAGATAGTTTAGGGTTTATGTCCCGTCGACAGCTTGGTCATTAGAGCATAGGACTTTAAACACCAACTTCTTGGTTGGTCATTTTGTGTCTCGTTTCCGCCGGTTGTCGTAGGTGTCGGAGGCCGAGTAGAAAGAGACCGACACAGGAATAAAGGATGCATGCGTGTGCAGGTACGGAGGTGACCAACCAGTGGGACAGCAGAAATTAGAACACTAGGCTAAATTAGAACAAGATATATATTTTGTGGAGTCTTGGTAATACTTAACTTTTACATAGCTCTTGACTGCAGAATGCTGATACATAGTTTAGACAGAGGCCTGCCTACTGATGATTCCTAGTGCCTATCCGATAGCCAAGTCTTAACTGGTGCCTATCTGATTCCCAAGTGGCCGATGCAGCAGCCGTGGCCACGAGCGGAGTTGCAGCAGAGGGCGCTCGTGGCTGACGTCGTAAGAACGCCGCGCCGTGTGTGCATGGTGGTGTGCGGCGTAAGTACGTGGCGTGCACTTCATACTTGTGCGACACCACACCCCTCCCTCCAAACCGCCGCACCGTCGTGGCATAGGGCTGAGGGCCACGGCGACGGCACTGGGAGGAGGGCCTGAGCAGGGGCGTTACTGGTGGGACGGGCGTCGTAGCTGAGGCTGGGATCGAGATGCCGTCCACACCCTGGTATCCACCTTGCGATCCCCGGAAAACCCACCAAAATGAGGGGAAGGGCGCATGCCTCTGCCCAGAGGGAGCAGGTCATCTTCTGAGGTGCGTGGCCCAGGCGGCAGGGGCACGCACGGTCCCGGAGTCCCACTCGGTGATGCTGTCAT
Source organism: Locusta migratoria (assembly GCA_026315105.1). NCBI lineage: Eukaryota > Metazoa > Arthropoda > Insecta > Orthoptera > Acrididae > Locusta > Locusta migratoria. The sequence goes on from CM048745.1 coordinate 845,383,555, forward strand.
CTGCGGTGGCGCGTCCACCTCCATTGGGATATCTCGTAGTCCGGGCATGCTGACCCGTTGGCGAGCGATGTGGAGATGCTCCCTGGAGGCAAACTGGGTCTGGAATCAAGAAACCCGAGACAGGATCGCGCGGCCTGTGGAGGCGCAATTGGTTTGCGTGGCGCTGCAGCTCCGACCCTGTGGAAGAATGTACAACAAACATATTGTGACCGAGCATGCGCTAAATGGTGCCCGGAAGCCATCTTTTCTTTCCAGCAAACACCCTGTACAGCACCAATGTAGAAACCTCAAAAAACGAAGCGCCATACGAACCGATTCAGTGCGTGGGAGTCTGCAGCAGGTGAAGGAGAGTGCGGTGACAGCAGCTGTGTAGCAACTCGGCAGGAGATGGGCCGTCATGTGGCATGCACCAATACGTAGACAGGAAAATTTGAAGAGCTTCCTGCCTGGAGTGCTGACCTTTCATCTTTTCCATGTGAGACTTGAATGTTCAAACAAAATGTTCTCCTTCACCATTGGACTGAGGGTGAAAAGGTGTGGTGGTGATATGCTGAATGCCATTCACACGACAAAACTGTTGAAATTCCGCACTAACAAACTGAGGTCCATTGTCAGTGATGATAGTTTTAGGCAAACCTTCGATGTAAAACACTGATGTTAGGGCAATGATTGTACTAGACGCTGACATTGAGTTCATGGCAATCACGAAAGTAATCTTGCTGAAAGCATCTACAACAATTAACCAGCGCGTATTCCAGAAAGGTCCGGCAAAATCAACGTGTAAACGTTGCCATGGTCCTTTGGGACATGGCCAGTCCAAGAAATGTTGCGGAGGAGCCGCCTGATGCTCCGCACAAACTGTACACTGTGACGTCATGCACTCTATCTGAGCGTCCATACCAACCCAGGTACAATGACGTCTGGTCAGTTGCTTTGTCCTAACAATACGCCCAATGTTCTTGATGCAGGAGGCATAAGACTTCTCGTTGCAGGGAACGAGGAACAGTCACTCTCGTTTGGTCGTTGTCAGTATGTAACAACAGAACACCTTGACTTAAATACAATGCATGACGTTGTGCAAAATAATGTCGAACCAGAGGCCGATCAATGTCTCTGGCAGGCCACCCATACCGAACAAAACATGCTACCACACTTAGGTTTGAATCTGCAGCTGTTTCCTGTTCCTGTTCCGAGAGTTCAAAGGGAAGTCTGCGACTGCGGAAGCATCTCTGGAGTCTATCTGACAACATGCCATTTCTGAAGAATCAAACGACACATCCTGGCCAACCGGAAGTCGGGAAAGTGTGTCCGTGTTGGCGTGTTTACTGGTAGGTCGGTACAAAATCTCATACTGATAATTAGACAGTATCAAGGACCATCTCTGAAGCTTTTGTGTCGTTCGTGGCGGAATTGGCTTTGTGTGTGAGAACAACGATGTGAGAAGCTTGTGGTCCGTCAAAAAATAGAATTTTCTGCCGTAGAGATAATGATGAAACTTTGTGATGCTGTAAATGATTGCTAAGGGCTCCTTTTCTATCTGACTGTAATTCTGTTGCGTTGGCGTAAGTAGCTTGGATGCAAAGGCAAGAGGTCGATCGTGAGATCCAATACGATGTGAGATTACTGCACCCAGACCGTACGACAAGGTATCCACTGCTAGCACTACAGGCTTCTGTGGGTCAAAGGGAATCAAACATGCATCACTGAGTAGTGCAGACTTTAATTTGTCAAAGGCAACCTGGCAATCTTTAGACCATACAAAAGGAACATTTTTTCTATGTAAGCGATGTAGTGGAGCTGCAATCTGAGAGGCATTCAGAATAAACCTGAAATAATAGTTCAGCTTTCCCATTACCGCTTGCAATTCGTGCACATTCTTAGGAGGAGGCAAGTCGTTGAGTGCTCTAAGATGTGACTGTAAGGGATGGATTCCTTGAGCATTAATCACATGGCCTAGGTACTCTATTTCAGTCTCGAAAAACGAACACTTTGCTTTATTACAACATAGACCTGCTGCAGTCAACACTTTGAAAAGGCACTCCAGGTTTGATAAATGTTCTTCAACTGTGCGCCCTGAGGCCACAATATCATCTAAATAGTTCGAGCAACACGGTACAGAAACTGTCAGCTGTTCCAAAAAACACTGAAAAATAGCGGCAGCGGAAGAACTGCCAAAAGGTAGGCATTAATATTGAAAAAGGCCCATGTGAGTATTAATGACGAAAAACTTTTTTGACTTGTCATCAAGTGGAATCTGTAAGTATGCCACTGCTAAATCAATCTTAGAAAAGAAGCGAGACTGTCCTAATTTGTCCATAAGTTCGTCAGGTCGGGATAGGGGGTAAGTGTCTGCAATTGTTTGACTGTTCACTGTTGATTTGAAGTCTGCACAGAGACAAAGTTTTCCTGACGGCTTGGTTAGAATCACTAAAGGTGAGGCCCACTGACTCGCAGAAACAGGAGAAATCACCCCACTATCCTGCCAGTGTTTAAGTTCTTCAGCAACTTTATCACGAATTGCGACAGGCACTGGTCTAGCTTTATGAAATTTTGGTACTGCAGATTCTTTTAAAGTTACATGTGCCACGAAGTCTTTTGCACAACCTAGTTCCGGCAAAAACAAGTCACTATATTTTTCACACAATGCATTGATTTTGTCCTGAGGTACTACTGACAAATTTGAAACACATCTCTTTGACTTGATAAGCCAAACAAGTCGAATTCATCTAGTCCAAAAATGTTCTGTGTAGATTTGGCCTGAAGAACTACAAAAGGAACTGTATTTGTTACACCTTGAAAAGATGTGGGCAGGCTACATGTTCCTAGCACGGGAATATTCTGTCCTGTGTACGCTGTTTTTTTACATAGTTCTTGACTGCAGAATGCTGATACATAGTTTAGATAGAGGCCTGCCTACTGATGATTCCAAGTGCCTATCCGATAGCCAAGTCTTAACTGGTGCCTACCTGATTCCCAAGTGGCCGATGCAGCAGTCGTGGCCACGAGCGGAGTTGCAGCAGAGGGCGCTTGTGGCTGACGTAAGAACGCCGCACCGTGCATGCATGGCGGCACGCGGCGTAAGTACATGGAGCGCACTTCATACTTGTGCGACACCGCAGTTCAATCGTCTCTGGGTAGAAGGTTGTGAGGTGTCTGCATGACCAATATTTAATAAAATTGTTCTTGTAGACCCCCTGCTTGTCGCACTGCCTCGCAACAGATGGAAGTTTAACAACTTTTTCCAAATTCCATCTAAATAGTCATATTGATTTTAAATGCCAATGTAAATCTTCAAAACTGTATTTATTATAGTTTATTATGTTTAATCTGTAATAATATATATATATATATATATATATATATATATATATATATATATATATATATATATATATATATAAAGATTTTTGACTTACCTAAAGTACAGGCTCATCGACAGGAACATAAAACATACACAAAAACACACCTAGGCATGTGAGTGTGTGTGTATTTGTTTACCTTGTTTTTTGCCCCCTAAGGTAAGTCCTTCCACTCCTGGGATTGGAATGGCTCCTTTTCCACTTCCTTAAAACCCGTATCCTTCCCTTTCTCCTCTCCTTCCTTCCTCTTTTTCCCGAAGAAGCTGCCAGTGTTGGCGAAAGCTCGAATGTTTGTGTGTTTTTGTGTGTGTTCTATGTTCCTGTCGAGAGCCTGTACTTTAGGTAAGTCAAAAATCTTTATTTTATACATATTTTTCCCACCAGGAAAGTCTCCTTCTATAATGTATAATAGACAAAGATTACTCACCAGGTGAAGGAGCACTGGTGTGACAGCAGCACAAATGAACAGAACACACTCACATACACACAAACGCAAGCTTTCGCAACCCAGTTGCTTCTTCAGGCAGAAGGGAAGGAGAGGGAAAAGGAAATGATGAGGGTTTTAAGGAAGGGGGTAAGGAGCCATTCCAATCCCGGGAGAGGAAAGCCTTACCTTGGGGGGAAGAAAAGGAAGGTGAACAAATACTACACACCCATACATTCACACAGACGCAAACACACCTAGGCAGACATACTATAGAAACCTACTACTATAGAAACTTCTATAGTATGTCTGCCTAGGTGTGTTTGCATCTGTGTGAATGTATGGGTATTTGTTCACCTTCCTTTTCTTCCCCCAAGGTAAGTCTTTCCTCTCCCGGGATTGGAATGGCTCCTTACCCCCTTCCTTAAAACCCTCATCATTTCCTTTTCCCTCTCCTTCCCTTCTGCCTGAAGAAGCAGCTGGGTTGCAAAAGCTTGCGTTTGTGTGTATGTAAGTGTGTTCTGTTCATTTGTGCTGCTGTCACACCTGTGCTCCTTCGCCTGGTGAGTAATCTTTGTCTATTTTATATATATATATTCTTTCCTGCTAGGAATTTTTCGTCTACTATATATATACAAAAATAAAAATAGAAAAGAGATGACTTACCAAAAGGACCGACTTGTCGATAGATACGAATAAAATCACACACATACAAGCTTTCGCCACCACTGGCAGCTTCTTCAGGAAAAAGAGGAAAAAATGGGAGGAGAAAGGAAAGGATACAGGTTTTAAGGAAGTGGAAAAGGAGTCATTCCAATCCCAGGAGTGGAAGGACTTACCTTATGGGACAAAAAACAAGGTAAACAAATACACACACACTCACACATATCCAAACACACCAAGACAGACATTTGTAAAAAGCAAAGATGTTGGACAGAGATACCACTTGAGGCAGAGGCTCTGTCCGCAGAACCGAGGCAAAGATGCTAAAGGTGGTGGGCGGGAATTTGAATTTACCAAAGGTTGAGACCGGGTGGGCAACGGGAGGAGAGAATAAGCCGAAGGGCAAGTTCCCATCTCCAGAGTTCTGAAACGTTGGTGTCAGTGGGAAGTATCCAGATAACCCAGACGGTGTAACACTGTACCAAGATGTGCTGGCCGTGCACCAAGGCATGTTTAGCCACAGGGTGATCTTCATTACCAACAAACACTGTCTGCCTGTGACCGTTCATGCGAATGGACAGCTTGTTGCTGGTCATTCCCACATAGAATGCTTCACAGTGCAGGCATGTCGTCTGGTAAATCACATGGGTGCTATCGCAAGTGGCTCTGCCCTTGATCGTGTACACTTTCCAGGTTACTGGACTGGAGTAAGTGGTGGTGGAAGGGTGCATAGGGCAGGTTTTACAATGGGGGCAGTTGCATGGGTAGGAGCCAGAGGGTAGGGAAGGTGGTTTGGGGATTTTATAGGGATGGACTACGAGGTTACGGAGGTTAGGTGGGCAGCGGAAAGACACTCTTGGTGGAGTGGGAAGGATGTCATTAAGGATGGATCTCTTTTTGGGGCAGGATTTAAGGAAGTCGTACCCCTGCTGGAGAGCCACATTCAGAGTCCGCTCCAGTCCCGGAACGTATACGGTGACAAAAGGGGCAATTCTGGGATTTTTCTGTGGGAGGTTCTGAATTTGGGGGGATGCGGAGGTGGCTCTGGTAATTTGCTTCTGAACCAGATCAGGAGGATAGCTGCAGGATGTGAAAGCTGTTATTAGGTTATTGGTGTACTGGTTCAGGGATTTGGGACTGGAGCAGATTCGTTTGCCACAAAGACCTAAGCTGTAGGGAAGGGAACATTTGATGTGGAATGGATGGCAGCTGTCATAATGGAGGTATTGTTTGTTGGTTGGTTTGATGTGGACGGATGTGAGAAGTTGGCTGTTGGACAGATGGAGTTTGACATCAAGGAAAGTGGTATGGGATTTGGAATAGGACCAGGTGAATTTGAGGGGACCAAAGGAGTTGAGGTTGAAGAGGAAATTCTGGAGCTCTTCTTCACTGTTGGTCCAGATCATGAAGATGTCATCAATGAATCTGTACCAAACTTTGGGTTGACAGGCTTGGGTATCCAGGAAGGCTTCCTCTAAGCGTCCCATGGCTGTTCCCTTTAGTTGTTGGTATGTCTGGCCCAAGGTTTTGGGGATTCTTGAAGCTCTGCCTGGACAACAGGGATAGGATTGTGTTGACAAACTTTGTAGGTAGTATTGTCTGAAAGCTGATGCAGTCCGTCAGCCACATACTCCCGCCGTTCAAGTACCATGGTTGTGGATCCCTTGTCGGCTGCCAGCACATCTTGGCACAGTGTTACACCGTCCGGGTTATCTGGATACTTCCCACCAACACCAATCTTTCAGAACTCCGGAGATGGGAACTTGCCCTTCAACACATTCTCTCTTCCCGTTGCCCACCTGGTCTCAACCACCACTAATTTCTAATTTCCGCCCACCATCTCTAACATCTTTGCCTCGGTTCTGTGGACAGAGCCTCTGCCTGAAGTGGTATCTCTGTCCAACTTCTTTGGTTTCTACAAATGTCTGCCTTGGTGTGTTTGCATGTGGATATGTGTGAGTGTGTGTGTGTATTTGTTTACCTTCCTTTTTGTCCCCTAAGGAGGAGAGGAGAAAGGGAAGGATACAGGTTTTAATGAAGTGGAAAAGGAGCCATTCCAGGAGTGGAAGGACTTACCTTAGGGGACAAAAAGGAAGGTAAACAAATACACACACACACTCACACATATCCACATATATATATATATGTGTGTGTGTGTGTGTGTGTGTGTGTGTGTGTGTGTGTGTGTGTGTGTGTGTGTGTGTGTTCGCAGTTCTGTGACCTCATACCAACCAAAACAAAATCACGTTCCTTTACTGTTCCTTTTTCCTTATTTATTCTTTTGCTTCAAATCCCCAATGCTCCTAGAACTCCATACGGCATTGCAGTTTCCTTGCCACTCTGTATGATGTCACATTCGCGCAGCCGCACAAAGCCCAAAGGAACACCTCGGAGAAGGAAAATATAAAAGAAAAAAAGAACAGAAAATATACAATAAATTACCTTACACTAAAGTACCTATTTGACTCGTACTTGTTTGTCTAGAGGTTTAAATGTAAGGTTCCATTTTTTTGAAAGATAAAATTTCAAAAATATGTCTGTACCCTCACAAGTTGTTTTTCCATCTCAATGGCAGGATAGCATCATCATCCCGGTGATGAAACCTGATGCCGATCTGCAGGTGACTGATAGTTACTGCCCGATCAGCTTCACCAACATTCTTTGCAAGCTTCTCAAATGTATGGTGAGTAGGCGGCTCATGTGGATTCTTGAAGATGGTGGACTCCTCGCCCCACAACAGGGGCTTTCGCCAAGGGCGTTCTGCTTTAGACAACTTAGTGCCACTGGAGTTGGCTATCTGCACTGCTTTCACCAGGTGTGAGCACCTTGTTGCGGTCTTTTTTGATCTTAGAAAGGTCTATGACACTATCTGGAGCCATTATATTCTGGCTTTGCTGCATGGCTGGGGCTTGAGAGGTCTTCTTCCGCTGTTCATCCAGAACTTCCTGTCACTTCGCACTTTTCTGTTTACAGTAGGTACCTATCTCAGCTCCCCTTTCATCCAGGAGAAGAAAGTCCCACAGGGCTCTGTAGCTAGTATTCCACTATTTCTAATTGCCATCAAAGCCTTGCTGCAGCAGTAGGGTCATCAGTTTCCTCTTTTGACTTTTGTCTGAATCATAGATCCTCTACCATTGGTGTCGTCAAAAGGCGACTGCAGGGAGCCATTCCAAAGGCTCAGTCCTGGGCCTTAGCCCATGGGTTCCAGTTTTCTGCCTCCAAAACTTGTGTTATGCATTTTTGTCGCTGTTGAGCAGTCCACCCAGACCATGAACTGTATCTGGCTGAGGCACTTCTTCGCATTGAAGTCAAGCATCACTTCTTGGACATGCTGAATGCTCAGCTCACACGGGTCCTCCATCTACAACAGCTGCGACAAAAGTACTGGCAGTACTTAAACATACTGTGCTGCCTCAGCCACACTGCTTGGGGTTCCACCAATCCAACTCTTTTGCAGCTTTATAAGGCCTTTATCCAGTCACGCCTGGATTATGGGAGCGAGGTGTATGATTTGGCAGCTCCTTCGGCATTGTGGGTCTTAGACCCCATCCTACATACTTATATTCATTTAGCAATGGGGGCTTTTTGCATGAGTCCGGTGACAAGTACCCTCACTGTGGCTGGGGTTTCCTCCTGTGGTTCTGCTGGCAACCGTTGTTGGCCTCGTACGTTACCCGCATTCACACTTCAGTCAATCATCCAAATCGCAGTCTTCTTTCTCCGACTGCTACACTACCATCCCCAAAAAGATGACCTAGGTCAGGTCTTCCAATCACATTGCATGTCCATTCCATTCCCTTCTCTCCTCTTTTGAATCCTGTCCCTTTCCTCCAACAGTCCACTACTCTTCCCATACACCTCCTTGATGCATTCCTCATTTACAACTAAGGTTGGACTTGTCCCAGGATTCGAAATCCTCTGTTTCACCATCAATTCTCCGCCATCAGTTCCAGGAACTGCTTGAAATGTTCAATGGCGCAGACATCGTTTACACTGTTGGTTCCCTGCTGGGTATACCTATCTCCATGATGACCTCGTTGAACAGCGATCCTTGTCAAGTGGGATAGTTTTCACTGCGGAGCTGGTCGCTATATCTAGAGCTCTGGAACATCTCCAAGCCTGCCCCGGGCAGTCATTTCTCATCTGTAGGGACAACCTGAGTGGCTTGCAGGCACTTGACCAGTGTTTTCCGAAACATTCATTGGTGCAGGCTACCCAAGACTCTGTATCTGCCCTGGTGAAGTCAAGCCATTCTGTGGCCTTTTTTTGGACCCCGGGCTATGTTGGCATAAGGGGGATTGACGTGTTGATCAGCTGGCCAAATGGGCCACCATGTCACAGCCCTTGCAGATTGGCCTCCAGGAAGGGGATCTCTGACGGGAGTCCAACCACAAGATCCTAGGGCTATGGAACCCTGAATGGCCTGACTCAATCATACCAAATAAGCTCCGTGTGGGCTATGGAACCCTGCACTCTTCACGAGTGCATGGAAGTCCTCCCTGAGGGCCTCTCGTCAGGAATCTGTTGCTTTTGGCTGACTGCATATTGGCCTTACGTGGTTAACACGTGGCTACCTCCTTTGTCGAGAGGACCTACCAAAGTGCCATTGTAGTACTTTGCTGACAGTAGTCCACATTCTAATGGACTGTCCACTTTTAGCTGCTTTGCAAGACTCCTTTAATCTGCCAACTGCACTTCCGTCAATTTTAGCTGATGAAGCCTCAATGGCTGACTGTGTTTTAGGTTTTATTTGCACAGCTGGCTTTTATCATTCAATTTAGTGGTGGGCACATTCACCTGTTTTCTTGGGCCCCCACTCCTACTTTTAATCTGTTGTCTTTTATTTAGTTTCTGTCTAGTTATAAACTGGAAATTTTAAGTGTGCAGGGTGGCTGGCTCATCCTGTATTATCGTGATCAGCCAGCCACACTCTTCTGCTATAATATTTTAGTCTCATTGTCTATTTGGTCAACACCTACTGTGTCTTCATTTTACGTTGTCATTTTATCATCGACTGACTCTCTGTACCCAGCGTATAATGGGTGACAGGAGCTACATGTGAACTCTTAGCTGGGAACGGGACTGATAACCCAGCAGTTTAGTCCCCTTCTTTACAAAAGTAAAGTTCATGGCATCCGCAGACAACAGCTGTGTGGCATTGACAGCACAAAGTATAGCACTGTGAGGGTCAAGCAATTGAAGGTGGCAATAATGAAACATCTGCACCCATATCACTAAGAAGATGCACATTAGAAACACAGTCATGAATGTACTGACGAGCACTCAATGGTGAAAAGTCACTGACATAGTGGAACACATGTAGGTGCCCATGATTGTCCAAGAAGGAGGCGGTGCCTAAACCATCCTGTGCTCTGTGTTTGGGTAGTGACATTACGGATGACGCCTTCTTGTGGTGTCACCGAAGTGGAAGTAGCAGTACAGATAGTGCGGTGCTTGTTCCTGCGGGAAGAGAATCAACGGTGGAGGACCATCGTCAGTGTCAGAGGAGCTGCTAGCCAGTAGTGCAAGGGGGCTTGATGTGTAGGTAGGCATCATACACACTGTCAGCGATGCATATCCGCTCACTTGGCAGTGTCGTATTCATTAACCAGCAGATGAAGACGATGCCAGAGTTGTGATGGTTTCTTGTCCACCAAGTGTTCCTCATGGATGATGTGGTGAATTGTGTCTTCAGGTGAGCGAGTGACCCTCTCCAGAATGGTTTGTTTTGCGAAGGCGTACTGGTCCAAAGCAGGAAGAGAGGTCACAGAAGAGATTGACATGTTCGTGGAGGTGCCTGATGAGGCACAGTTAGACAGCTGCATCATCGAGTGAGTAATGTTCAAATATCTGCTTGACCAATGCAAACAACATCAAGGGCGCCACAAAGGAGAAAGGTGGTAACTTCCTGGCAGATGACCAATGAGGGGCGACAGGGGTGCCTCAGGAACATCAGCAACGTGGGAGGTGCCAACATGCTGTGGAATTGCGAGGGAGGTCTGGCAGGGGCCTTGAGGATGAGCGGCTGAACATCAGCAACGTGGGAGGTGCCAACATGCTGTGGAATTGCGAGGGAGGTCTGGCAGGGGCCTTGAGGATGAGCGGCTGAGTTGCAGCAGGCGAGATGAAATGGCTCGGGAGACCAATGTGGCCTTGGCACCAGTGTGTGCCATGAAAGCGGGAAGATGTCCAAACTGGTGCAGCCGGGAATGTTCTAGTACGTGAACAGTGTGCAACTGTGGGAGCGATTGTTGTACACAACAGCGCAGCAGACTCATCATGTGATGCAGGAGTCACAAAGGACACACAGGTACTCTGTGTACACTACAGTTTACATCTCCAGAGGCAGAGCAGGCAGCTCAGCTTAGAGTGTCACTTAAAACACTCAGAGGCATGGATTGCATGAAGCTGGCTGACAACATTGTTCATAAAGTCCAACTTGGTTGTGTGTGCAGAAAAAGGTGCATCCCTAACACTTGAAAATTGTCCATTGTTCATTGGGAGGGTGATGCATGCACTGTGATGAATGATATTAGAAGCAAGTCCGAGACTGGGAGCATTAATGAAGTTGTTAGTGGCCACTGTACTTTATTTACAAAGCACATGGTTGGCGGAAGGATACACACTAGAGCTCGGCAGGGCAGTTGCTGGCCTAAAGTTCAAATTTTGCCTAGTCGAAATTTAAGTTTTGCATAATTTGAGAGTTCTGTGGACTTGCAAAGTGATGTGGACTCTGATTTGCACTGTTCATTGACGAAACAGTGGTAAAGAAAAAAGGGGGGAAGCCAAGGCCCAAGTCTGTGAATCTTCCGTGGCACTGGTAGTACTCTGTGAAACAAACATGTCCCGTGAGAAAATGTTTTGTGAACACTGATACGAAGCACTCAAGGTGGGTGCACACAAAATTTGTGGCAACGACGTTGCTGGGGCTTGAAATCTGGGCAGTGGTGGCACAGTTGTGTTCATTGTAGTCGTGACTGTTGATACAAAGGTCTCTGTATTTAACTATGAAAAATGCAGAAAAAACAAATCCCATGTCACAACTCAGTGAAAACGGTAGTGTACGCAACAACAGAGTCACCAGTATGGAATTTTGTGGGGTTGGAGCCCCAATAATTCACTTATATACTTTAGAGAACACTTTATTTCTAACCTCAAGCATGTGCAGAACAGAATCAAGTTAAATCATGGTGGGTGGAGCCCAGAGAGGCTGCTCTTCCAAAGGTAGTTCATTGCTTCTTGTTTTCAATTCGATCGATTGATCAATGGGTCACCACAACTTTACCATCATCATAGAAAATAAATTTATGTACCTTATCTTCCACTTCACTAGATTCGTCAGTACTCTCACTACTACTTGTTCCTGTCTTTATGACTGCCCATCACCATTTGGTTTAAATTCATTAAACTTTTCACAATTAACAATAGAAACTTTGCTATCTCCAGCACATGGACTAAACTTTACATTTTCTACCTTTTCACTTCCTGTTCAATTTCTACATGTTTAAAACCCACATCCTGCAACTTTTTTTTTTTTACCACAGATACTGAGTTTCTTCCACGTTACCCTCTACAGTGCCCAACCTAGTTTCCAATTCAGATTTTACTTGACCAGTTCTTCTTTATTCTCTGTACAAGCTTTCCTGACAGACTGAAATTTGTTATCACAAGCACTTGCAACAGTTTCCACTCTTTTTTTTAACATAAGTTAATTCTGTTATTATTAGTTACACAGTAACATTTTCTTCAATGATTTTTATTTTATTCTCACAACTAGTTTCCACTTCTCCAATTTTCTTATTTAAAACTACTAAAGTACTATTTAATGCAGCAAATTCCTGAGGCAAATTACCTATTTCACTACTGATTTTACTATCACTCTTTTCAATTTTACTATTGTTTTCATCCATTTTCTGGTTTAAATCACAATAGTTTTCATCTATTTCTCATTTAAGCTACTTTCAACATGCCTCAATTTCATAATTACTAAATTTGCCCGACCAGGAGGTTCATATGCTTCTTCCCCAATTTTGCCCACATTATCAAAGCCAACTTCCTTCTTTACGTAACAAACACTTGCTTTCTGCTGTCTATCATCTACCAATGGATTAACTTGTTCACATTTAACATCCATAACTGATATTTAAGAATTTTACATGAGAAATATGACGTCATCTCGGGGCAATCAGCACTGCTTTCCAACACGATGTCCAAGAACAGCTGCTACTGCAATTCTAAACACTGTGGCAGATTTCCCATCTGTTTACAAGCTGTCTCAGATTGCCAATTGACAGTTTTTTTTCCCACCATGACGTCAGTGCTGTTCCTTCCTCAATGGCTGTCACTCGATGTAGATTTTGTATACACTAGAAGATGCAGGTTTCAAATTTGTGGCATTAGCATCCAGATGTGTGTTTCAAATATGTATTAAATTTTAAATGTATATAGTTTTTTTGAAGCTTATCATAATAACTGACGTATATTGTAGTATTGTTTAATTTGTTTATGTGGATTTATGTAATTTATTATCTATGTATTTGGGTAATCGTCGATAGGGAAAGTAGGAAACATCTTTGGTGTGTGTGGTATGTGGTCTTTGGAGCAATAGAGTGCGAGCAGGACTGTATAATTCCAACTATTTAGGAATACCATCACATATTTAAAGTTTATTGTTATTTGATATTTAGTCCTCTAAGTCAATGAGATTTTCCAGTTAGAGGTCCTGCTACTCAGTGCCGCTAAATAAGTTCCTTCCAGTTGAAATTTGGTCGGGCTTCTTCTCCATAAAAATCATAGTTAGAAGAGAGAGATTTGAGCACACCACACTTTCTCACTCATGAAATGAAAAGAGTCTTTCTTTCAACGTAAACAACATCTTAGGTTTATTTTTTCCTTTTTACAATGATTAAACCGACTTACAGTTCTGATTTACAATATTACAACCAGAACACATATACAGTCTTGTGACCTCACTATGCTCAGATCAACTTTTCAATGGTAACTAATTATAAAACAACACAATATCAATCACAGTTCCTTTGTTTCTTTTCCATTGCACACACTTCTGTGCAGGGTCACAGAGTTTTTATTATGCACAGTGGTTTGCCTCTGCACATTCCATGCCCTTAGTAAAGTTTCTGTCTGGGCCTTCACCTGCGAAATAAAAAGTCCAGGACAGTAACAGTCCCAATAAAACCTCCCTAAATATATAAAAAAAACTACTTCATTTGGGCATCTTGTATAACTGCAGAGAGCATCACGAGAGCATTCCGAGAGCATGTAGTGTTTGATACACTACATAATCCCCTTCTTAAAGACAAGATGCCAAATGATACTTATACTTCTTTTTATATAAATTACATCTACTACTTATGTAGTCCTACAGTATGTCTGCCTAAGTGTACTTGCGTCTGTGTAAATGTGTGGGTGTGTGTGTGTATGTGTTTACCCTCCTTTTTTTCCCCCAAGGCAAGTCTTTCCTGTCCCGGGATTGGAATGACTCCTTACCCACTCCCTTAAAACCCTCATCATTTCCTTTTCCCTCTCCTTCCCTTCTGCCTGATGAAGCAGCTAGGCTGCGAAAGCTAGCGTTTGTGTGTGTGTGTGTGTGTGTGTGTGTTTATTTGTTACTATCACTGCCTGTGCTCCTTCGCCTGGTAAAAAAAAAATTTATATTAAAAATATGAAAAAATCTTCATTAATACTCTTAAAACCTTATCCTTTTTTACATTTTTATATTTCACTAGATTTTTTCAAAGAATCGTTAACTTCATCAATTGCTATCTGAATGGATTGCCTATGTTAGGGATGTGAGGATTTATTTTCTCTGCAAGTTTCAAACTTCTCAATTATTCTATCTTAAATAAATAAAAAATTTAATTCAAATGAGCCATATACCATTTCTAAATCTGAATCTCAGGGTATATATATCTGGCACATGAAGAGGTTTATCCTTCAAAAAAGGTGCACACACCAGTTTTCCACCTATACTGAAATCATCTCTATCACCTATGTGGACAAGTCAACTGGGAACAAGGAATTGAAAATCTCACCCTTGAATTAAAAAAAATGAATATAAAGGGAAAGGTAGACTTATATACATTAATCCACATGTAGGTTAAAAAAAAATCTATACCGTGACAGCAAGCTTCCCCTTGTCTGCCCAAGTCTCCACTTCCATTCGGTTGGGTCCTCTTTTTGGGTACCATAACCTGACTAGGCCCTTTCTTTATGGCACCCGACCTCAATTAGTAGCCTATTATGTAGGTCTACCTACCCCTCAAACCACTATCCACACCTAACATTACCCACAAAGGCTAATAATATCTAACTACCTCCTGTCATTCTCTCCTTCCACTTTCTCCCTTGTTCCATGTTTCCACATTCCTAAATATGGAATAAACTCCATTACTAAATGCACTGCTTTATTTGTGTGCACTCATAAATTTAATTTCTATATTATTTCCTATCCTCTTTCTCCCACTTTGGATGGGTGTACCATAATAAAGCATATAAATTTCCCAAATCTCAGTGCTCATCCTTCTTACATAGACATATATTCTACTGTACCCTAACATGGACCATCAGACATATAAATACTAACCTAATCCCTATGTAAGTGTGTGTATTAATTGTACTGTTGTTGATAAAAGTCTGTATAATGTATAGTGTATATGTAAATTTGTTTGTGTATACGTGTATGAGTGTCATATTGTAATGTCCACATCAGTCCCAGATTTACCAGGAGAGCTTAATTACCGAGAAACAGATGGCTTCAATATGATGCACATATGTTTGTATATGCACATCTGGGTAAATTAACTATCCTCTTAGAATTCAGGGAAGGCTGGACGCGATGCCGTTTCGCGTTATGGGAAGAGGGAAGATAGCATGGTACCTTACATGAAGGAAGTAAGAAAGGAAAAGAAAGATGGGAAATTTGGAGCTGAAGAAGGAAATAAGATAGATTAGAAAGACTGGAAAACCCCTTCCCACCCCCCACGGGACCTGAGAGACCTCATCTTACTCACCATCTTGCCGGAGGATTTTGGTAAGCTGATGTTCGCTGACCTCCTGCACCAACAGCGATTTATGGCTTTCAGAATCGGAACTCCCCTGAAAGGTAGCTCCAAGTAACCCCTATTGTCGAAATTACCACCTGGCTACTCCTAGTGACGTGTGTTTGTGCAGTGTAAGTGTGTCTGCACATGTGTAATTGTAACTGTGTGTGTGTGTGTGTGTGTGTGTGTGAATGTGTACTTAACTTCCAACCCATATGAAAAGGAATACAAACCCTCCCATTTGATTTGTATTTCTTCATAAAATGTACAAAACCCTATAAATCTTTGTACAAAATGTATGTTGATCAATAGTAACCAAAATAAAATCTCGTAGTACCTGGTCTAGAAAAAATGCCTTCTTCCATTTCCTCATTCTTATTTTGATGTAATAATGTCACATTAGAAATTCAATGCTTACCAACATGCCAATATGCTTACAAGTTGGCATCTGTTTGACTATTTTCAATTCAAGATTGAAAAAATATCAACTATTTATGTCATATTCGGGATATACATATAATGATCTAGGCCATAAATGAAATTAATCTTATATTTTAACAGATATACATAGACGTAGATATTGATGCCCTCTAGTGGTAGTAAGTATAACTACATTCAGGAGACATTTCATCTCGTCATGGATAACTATTGAAAATTGTCAACACCAAATCATGTCATCATTATTGCAAAAAGCCAATAAAAATAAAATCATTCTCATCATCGTGCTATATATATAAAAGAAAGAAAGAAAGAATAGCAATAGAAAAGTTTGAAAGCATAGTGAAAGAGTGAAGGATTTGTCCTTTTAGAAACCGAAAAGAGAAGAAAAAGGACAAATAACTGGCTTCCTGGTGGTCGTCACTCCACCGAATTAGCAAAGAGTGCTAATACGCCTGAGGATGGACAATAAGGTTTTATTACGTTCAGGTTGTACAAACCTTTGTCTGCTTCTAGGCAGGACCCTAGCAAAAACTCTGAGAAAATGATTCGGGTTAATTTCCCCATCTGGCTTAAACTTACGAAATAGCTTTGATAAACCCATTGCAGAAGACTTTAAAGAAGTATGAACTTGAGGTAAAGGTCATTGCAGTCTCTGCAGAGAACACCAACACCAATTTAGGTGGTAAACAGATGAAAGGCAAGAACAATTTGTTTTATAAATTGCAACAGAAGACAGTGGATAATATTACAAGTGTTGGGTGCCCAGCACATGTGGTGCACAATTCCTTACAAACTGGCTCAGATTGCTTACCAATTGAGTGCCAAATATTCAAATGTTTGTGATACTTAAGGGACTTAATTGCATGGTCATCAGTCCCTAAACTTATAAACTTCCTCGTAGTAAAGACGACACAAACATCCTTATGCAAGGGGGGATTTGAACCCCCGATGGGGAATGGCCTCGCGCATCGGAGCATAGTGCCTCAATGCACTTTGTGATGATACTGCCGGGCCTCTCATCTCAATGGTATTGTGTGATACCATCTGCGTCGGACCCGGAATCGTGTGGTCTAATAGTGATATATGTTCCATGTGAAGTTAGTTACAAACGAAATAGCCAGCCCAGGAATCAGTGTAGTACAGTGTCTCGGTTATACTGTGAATAGTTAACAAGTTATAGATTTCATTAATTAAGAATTTTGTATATGCAATTTGCAATTTTGTCATTTTACGTTATTTCAAGAGATGAATTGTAGAAACTTTTGTAAAACAAAAAGGCATGAAAATAAATAGCATTGTATATACGTTAGGCCCATAAGCAAGTTGTGTAGACCAGCTAATTGTGTTAATTAATGTAATAGTTGAGATTTCAATATTGTAATTCTTTACATATATTGACTGACCTGAAATTTTGAACCTATTTTCAGAATTGCTAAGATATTTGATAGTTCAATAGATGTTAGGAACATGTATGATGTACTCAATTAATTAGTTAATGACATTTAACATTGCTGTTTGTTGTCAAACAAAAAGGACCGCGATTAAAACTTAAAAAGATATGTGCAATCCAAAATTATTGTTATGTATAGTTTTCATTTACATTGTGATTATTTTTGTGTACATGAAATGTTTTACTTGGGTGTTCCTTAATTGTAAATTAGTATATTCAGTTATTATGAACAATGCATAATGTAATGTCATTATTGTCATTGTTATATATTTGCCTCACCGCCTTGAGTTCGAGTTTTGGCTTTTACAAAGTGCTCTTGAAGCTATGTCAGTCTGTGTTTTAAAATGGAAGTACTATCAGCTAAGTTCTGTTGCATTGTGTACATTATGAAGTTGTAATGTTTTGGTGGAATAAGAAGCAGTTTCATTGCAAATTAAAGAAGAATTGAAAAATTGTACATAAGAGTATTTATTTCTATCACGATGCCCCAGGTCAATAATTTTGCAGCGAGCAGAACCCCCATACATCATAATGTTGAAAAGATGAGTATCATTTTTGATATATTTAGAAGTGGTAGAATGCCTGAGCTGTAATTACTTAATAACATAGTAACGTTTTAACTTGGACATTCTGTCGCGGCAATTGAGTGCCAATTAATTGTAAACAAAATCTACCAACATTTCCAGATATATACAGTAAGGGTGGAATCTCTCAAATCATTCTTTGAGTTTACAGAAACTGAATACAAAACTGTACTCGGTCACAGCAAGACAAGATGGCTATAACTGCTACCAGCAATGGAAAGAATTATAGAGATATTTCCAGCTTTGGAGTCCCATTTTATTTCCTTTGATAAGTGTCCTGTTATCCTTAATCAATTCTTGGAAAATCCTCTGCAGAGTTTTTATTCTTCGCCCAGAACTTTAATTCCCTCTCCAAATTTCTCCTTGCAGTCCTTCACTACTACACTGCTTGCCCAATGTACAGATTGAATAACATTTTGGCGAAAGGCTACCACCCTGTCTCACTCCCGTCCCAACCATTATATCCTTTTAATGCATTGGAACTCTGCTGTTTTTGTACAAATTCTATATAACTTTTTGTTCCCTATATTATTATATATGGTGTTTGAATTGGCATTGTAGTATTACGACCGTGTATCTCTTCTTCTGAGGACACTACAAAATATATATTACTTACGGCCTTATATCTTGCTTGGTATATGTTATTGAGTTTGCTGCTAGGAGAATGAGGCCCAGCTAGTCTGTTCCTCAACCTAGCAGCTTTTTCTTGATATTAAAGGCATCAGACACTCGTATCAAAAGTTGTTCAGTATGAGAGAGTAGTACAAAATTTTTTTTCAATATTGTAGTAATCTTCTTCTGATAAATTAAAGTCGTGAGTAATTAACAAATGACAGTACTAATTTATTGTACTGCAGAATACAATACCCAAATCAATCACTTATAACTATATAGAGACACATATTACAAAATAAGTAAAGTTCCAGTCTCTAATAGCGTCTCTCTCACAATACAACAATATCAGTAACTGAAGTAGCACAGTCTTCTGTCTTTCTCTGACTTTTTAGCACAGAACACTTATTAAGCCAAGGAATCCATGCTCTCTTCTCTGTGCCACTTATTCATCACAGGTTGGTAAACCTGTGTAATCACTCTTCTTACCATAGGAGATGTCTCCAGGTACTCTCACCTAGGAAGACAGAAAACCCTAGGCAGAACTTTAATTCCCTCTCCAAATTTCTCCTTGCAGTCCTGTTAGAATTCAGGGAAGGGCGGATGCGATGCTGTTTTGTGTTATGGAAAGAGGGAAGGTAGTATGGTACCTTACATGAAAGAAGTAAGAAAGGAGAAGAAAGATGGGAAACTTGGAGCTGAAGAAGGAAAGAAGATAGATTAGAAAGACTGGAAAACCCCTTCCCACCCCCCAAGGGACCCGAGAGTCTTCATCTTACTTACCATGTTGCCGGAGGATTTTGGTGAGCTGATGTTCACTGACCTCCTGCACCAACGGCGATCTATGCCAAACAAAAACACACAAACATTCGAGCTTTCGCCACCACTGGCAGCTTCTTCGGGAAAAAGAGGAAGGAAGGAGAGGAGAAAGGGAAGGATACGGGGTTTTAAGGAAGTGGAAAAGGAGCCATTCCAATCCCAGGAGTGGAAGGACTTACCTTAGGGGACAAAAAGGAAGGTGAACAAATACACACACACTCACACATATCCACATGCAAACACACCTAGGCAGACATTTGTCAAATGTAATGTCTGCCTAGGTGTGTTTGCATGTGGATATGTGTGAGTGTGTGTGTATTTGTTTACCTTCCTTTTTGTCCCCTAAGGTAAGTCCAATCCCAGGAGTGGAAGGACTTACCTTAGGGGACAAAAAGGAAGGTAAACAAATACACACACACTCACACATATCCACATGCAAACACACCTAGGCAGACATTACATTTGACAAATGTCTGCCTAGGTGTGTTTGCATGTGGATATGTGTGAGTGTGTGTGTATTTGTTCACCTTCCTTTTTGTCCCCTAAGGTAAGTCCTTCCACTCCTGGGATTGGAATGGCTCCTTTTCCACTTCCTTAAAACCCGTATCCTTCCCTTTCTCCTCTCCTTCCTTCCTCTTTTTCCCGAAGAAGCTGTCAGTGGTGGCGAAAGCTCGAATGTTTTTTGTTTTTTTTTTTGTTTTGTTTTTGTGTGTTTTATGTTTCTGTTGACGAGCCTGTACTTTAGGTAAGTCAAATATCTTTATTTTATACCTATTTTTCCCACCTGGAAAGTCACCTTCCAAAAGAGGAAAAATTCCTAACAGGAAAAATATACGTAAAAAATAGATGAAGTACACTTACCAGGCGAAGGGGCACAGGCAGTGATAGCAACAAATAAAACACACAGACACACACACACACAAACGCTAGCTTTCGCAGCCTAGCTGCTTCGTCAAGCAGAAGGGAAGGAGAGAGAAAAGGAAATGATGAGGGTTTTAAGGGAGTGGATAAGGAGTCATTCCAATCCCGGGACAGGAAAGACTTACCTTGGGGGGAAAAAAGGAGGGTAAACAAATACACACACACATTTACACAGACGCAAGTACACTTAGGCAGACATACTGTAGAAAGCAAAGAAGTTAGAAGTTAGACAGAGATGCCACTTGAGGCAGAGGCTCTGTCCAGAGAACCAAGGCAAAGATGTTAAGATGGTGGGTGGGAATTCGAATTTATCGGAGGTTGATACCAGGTGGGCAACGGGAAGAGAGAATATGCTGAAGGGCTA
The DNA here is from genome assembly GCA_026315105.1 of Locusta migratoria. Classification (NCBI taxonomy): domain Eukaryota; kingdom Metazoa; phylum Arthropoda; class Insecta; order Orthoptera; family Acrididae; genus Locusta; species Locusta migratoria. Next base: position 845,404,252 of record CM048745.1, read on the forward strand.
GTTCCCATCTCCGGAGTTCTGAAGGATTGGTGTCGGTGGGAAGTATCCAGATAACCCGGACGGTGTAACACTGTGCCAAGATGTGCTGGTCGTGCCCCAAGGCATGTTTAGCCACAGGGTGATCCCCATTACCAACAAACACTGTCTGCCTGTGACCATTCATGCGAATGGACAGTTTGTTGCTGGTCATTCCCACATAGAACGCTTCACAGTGCAGGCATGTCAGTTGGTAAATCACGTGGGTGCTGTCGCAAGTGGTTCTGCCCTTGATTGTGTACACCCTCTGGGTTACGGGACTGGAGTAAGTGGTGGTGGAAGGGTGCAAAGGGCAGGTTTTACAACGGGGGCGGTTACAAGGGTAGGAGCCAGAAGGTAGGGAAGGTGGTTTGGGGATTTCATAGGGATGGACTAGGAGGTTACGGAGGTTAGGTGTGCAGTGGAAAGACACTCTCGGAGGAGTGGGGAGGATGTCATGAAGGATGGATCTCATTTCGGGGCAGGATTTTAGGAAGTCGTATCCTTGCTGGAGAGCTACATTCAGAGTTCGCTCCAGTCCCGGAAAGTATCCGGTGACAAGAGGGGCACTTCTGGGGTTCTGTTGAAGGTTCTGAATTTGGGGGGATGAGGAAGTGGCTCTGGCAATTTGCTTCTGTACCAGATCTGGAGGATAGCTACGGGATGTGAAGGCTGTTATCAGGTTATTGGTGTATTGGTTCAGGGATTCAGGACTGGAGCAGACTCGTTTGCCCCTTACAAAATTTATAAAATTCACTGTCATCTGTATGACAAGGATAAAAATCTTTTCTCCATCGTAGGCTATGATTGAAAATAAGTCATAGCCTATCATTTGATTAGACACATTTTCGCTTATTATTTACCATTTAATTCAATAAGATTATTGTCCACTTCCGAGGATAATTATGTAACCTTCTAGATTACATAATGTCAAAATTGATAATTTATCATTATTTGTATAGTTGTCAAAGCCGACTATTTAAGTAAGTTCCACTAGGTTAAATTTTAATTATGTGCATATTTGCAACAGTTGGTATTGCAAATATTTTAACATATAAATATAGTATCATTACATTACAGTATTAACTAAGTAGTTCAATACATATAAATAATGTGTCTAAGATGTTTTAGACTTGTAATTCCAGACTTATATTTCAAGCGTTAAATTTCACTTATTGATTGGTAGGTTTAAGTTGGCAACACTATTTCTTAAAGTCGCTCGTTTCATGTAAGTGAATCTCGCGCCTACTTCAACTGCTCATTCATGTTTATTAAAATCAAATAAAGAATAAGTAAGAGTGAAGTTTGAAAGAATAGGAAAACAGGGGAGGTTTGGCCTTTACAGAAAACAAAAACAGAAGGAAAAGGACAAATAACTGACTCCTGGTGGTCATCACTCCACCTAATTAGCAAAGAATGCTAATCAGTCTGAGGGGAAAGGATTCTTTTTTTCTCCTTTTAAAGTTTTTTTCTACCAATTCCTCTAATTTCATTTCCCACTTATTAGCCTTACTCACCAGCAAGGTAAATTTCTCACAACTATTACCCTTTTCTAATCTGTTCACTTTAGTAACAGTTTCATTTAATGTTTTGGTAACATTATCTATTTCAGATTTAGAACCAACTGCAAAAACTTCAAGTCTCAAATTAGTTGTAGCTAGCTCACTTTCTATTTTTTGTATTTTATATAACATGGTTTTATCGTTATCTGCAAATCTAGACGTTAATTCTTCTACTATTTGTGTCTTCTCTAACTCAAAATTTTCTACCATCACCTATTTTTATAAATTTTCAGCTTGATCATGGGACAAAAAACCTTGACTTAGTTCCCTTACCTTTTCGTCAAACCAATTATATTTTTCTAATTGATGAAACGAAAATTATAGTGGGAAACTTTCCTGGTGGAATAAACAAAAATAAAAATAGAAAAGAGATGACTTACCAAAAGGACCAGCTCGTCGATAGATACGAATAAAATCACACACCAACACACATACAAGCTTTCGCCACCACTGGCAGCTTCTTCAGGAAAAAACAGGAAAAAAGGGGAGGAGAAAGGGAAGGATATGGGTTTTAAGGAAGTGGAAAAGGAGTCATTCCAATCCCAGGAGTGGAATGACTCCTTTTCCACTTCCTTAAAACCCATATCCTTCCCTTTCTCCCCCCCCCTTTTTTCCTCTTTTTCCTGAAGAAGCTGCCAGTGGTGGCGAAAGCTTGTATGTGTGTTTGTATGTGATTTTATTCGTATCTATCAATGAGCTGGTCCTTTTGGTAAGTCATCTCTTTTCTATTTTTCTTTTTCAATTATATTTGTCCTTACATTCTTTAACATGAGCTTTCAAACAGTTATCAAAATGATCAAGTTTTTCATTGATCTCTTTAGATAATTCTGATAATTTTATTTCTATACTTGATTCTATATTATTTTCCAATTTTTGTAAATTCTTTTGAGTCTGTGAAGATAAAGTCTTCAATTTATCTTCAAGCTCTGATTTTAATTCCCTATTTGAATTTGATAAATTCAACTCTAAACGAGCATAAGAATCTTTTATGTCTTTCTTGATCATTTCGACAGACCTTTTTTGTGACTCTAATGCTTTGCTTTGATTTTTGAGTTTCTCAGAAATAGATGAAATGGATTTGTTTTGATTTTCAAGTTTCTAAGAAATGGATTTGTCTTGATTTTCGAGCTTCTCTGAAAGGATTTTAAATTCCCTCAATAATTGTGTGAACGCCTTCTGATTCACAGACTCCGTCATGTTTCATGTCAGTACTATAAATTTACAACGTTAACTAAACACACTAATCACTACCACTGGTATCTCACTCAATATCTACTATACACCAAAATGACTGTTTTTAGACACTCTCACCCGGGGTTTCTGCATGCCGTGATGACGTGAAAGCTGGCTGCAATGCTTAGACCGGAACACCCGCACGGTCCGCGTAGCGCCGTAAGGAAAATTTTACGCTCAGCAACTCCGTGTGAATCTTGCTATCACCAATCATACTGTCTTCTTAAACGCCTCTTGTTGAATAGTTTTTTCATATGCAGTTGCTTCTTCTTTTTTATAATGTATCGAAGATACCAATTTCTCCATCCATGCAAGTCATTGTATTCATTTGTTGTTATTGGTTGTCAAGGAGAAAATCCAAGTCTGTCACTTTGGCATAAAATAATATTCTCTCTCTTTTCGTGTTCTGCACATGCGTTGCCAAATTTTGTAGTTTTATTACCGTGTATCTCTTCTTCTGAGGACACTACAAAATATATATTACTTACATCCTTATATCTTGCTTGGTATATGTTATTGAGTTTGTTCCTAGGAGAATGAGGCCCAGCTAGTCTGTTACTCAACCTAGCAGCTTTTTCTTGATATTAAAGGCATCAAAAGTTGTTCAGGATAAGAGAGTAGCACAAAATGTTTTTTCAATATTGTAGTAATCTTCTTATAATAAATGAATGTCGTGAGTAATTAACAAATGACAGTACTAATTTATTGTACTGCACAATACAATCCCCTAATCAACGACTTGTAATTATACAGAGACACATATTACAAAATAAGTGCAGTTCCAGTCTCTAATAGTGTCTCTCCCACAATACAATAATATCTGTAACTGAAGTAGCACAGTCTTCTGTTTTTCTCTGACTTTTTAGCATTGTACACTTATAAGACAAGGAATCCATGCTCTCTTCTCTGTGCCACTTATTCATCACAGGTTGGTAAACCTGTGTAATCACTCTTCTTACCATAGGAGATGTCTCCAGGTACTCTCACCTAGGAAGACAGAAAACCCTAGGCAGAACTTTAATTCCCTCTCCAAATTTCTCCTTGCAGTCCTGTTAGAATTCAGGGAAGGGCGGATGCGATGCTGTTTTGTGTTATGGAAAGAGGGAAGGTAGTATGGTACCTTACATGAAAGAAGTAAGAAAGGAGAAGAAAGATGGGAAACTTGGAGCTGAAGAAGGAAAGAAGATAGATTAGAAAGACTGGAAAACCCCTTCCCACCCCCCAAGGGACCCGAGAGTCTTCATCTTACTTACCATGTTGCCGGAGGATTTTGGTGAGCTGATGTTCACTGACCTCCTGCACCAACGGCGATCTATGCCAAACAAAAACACACAAACATTCGAGCTTTCGCCACCACTGGCAGCTTCTTCGGGAAAAAGAGGAAGGAAGGAGAGGAGAAAGGGAAGGATACGGGGTTTTAAGGAAGTGGAAAAGGAGCCATTCCAATCCCAGGAGTGGAAGGACTTACCTTAGGGGACAAAAAGGAAGGTGAACAAATACACACACACTCACACATATCCACATGCAAACACACCTAGGCAGACATTTGTCAAATGTAATGTCTGCCTAGGTGTGTTTGCATGTGGATATGTGTGAGTGTGTGTGTATTTGTTTACCTTCCTTTTTGTCCCCTAAGGTAAGTCCTTCCACTCCTGGGATTGGAATGGCTCCTTTTCCACTTCCTTAAAACCCGTATCCTTCCCTTTCTCCTCTCCTTCCTTCCTCTTTTTCCCGAAGAAGCTGTCAGTGGTGGCGAAAGCTCGAATGTTTTTTGTTTTTTTTGTTTTGTTTTTGTGTGTTTTATGTTTCTGTTGACGAGCCTGTACTTTAGGTAAGTCAAATATCTTTATTTTATACCTATTTTTCCCACCTGGAAAGTCACCTTCCAAAAGAGGAAAAATTCCTAACAGGAAAAATATACGTAAAAAATAGATGAAGTACACTTACCAGGCGAAGGGGCACAGGCAGTGATAGCAACAAATAAAACAGACAGACACACACACACACACACAAACGCTAGCTTTCGCAGCCTAGCTGCTTCGTCAAGCAGAAGGGAAGGAGAGAGAAAAGGAAATGATGAGGGTTTTAAGGGAGTGGATAAGGAGTCATTCCAATCCCGGGACAGGAAAGACTTACCTTGGGGGGAAAAAAGGAGGGTAAACAAATACACACACACATTTACACAGACGCAAGTACACTTAGGCAGACATACTGTAGAAAGCAAAGAAGTTAGAAGTTAGACAGAGATGCCACTTGAGGCAGAGGCTCTGTCCAGAGAACCAAGGCAAAGATGTTAAGATGGTGGGTGGGAATTCGAATTTATCGGAGGTTGATACCAGGTGGGCAACGGGAAGAGAGAATATGCTGAAGGGCTAGTTCCCATCTCCGGAGTTCTGAAGGATTGGTGTCGGTGGGAAGTATCCAGATAACCCGGACGGTGTAACACTGTGCCAAGATGTGCTGGTCGTGCCCCAAGGCATGTTTAGCCACAGGGTGATCCCCATTACCAACAAACACTGTCTGCCTGTGACCATTCATGCGAATGGACAGTTTGTTGCTGGTCATTCCCACATAGAACGCTTCACAGTGCAGGCATGTCAGTTGGTAAATCACGTGGGTGCTGTCGCAAGTGGTTCTGCCCTTGATTGTGTACACCCTCTGGGTTACGGGACTGGAGTAAGTGGTGGTGGAAGGGTGCAAAGGGCAGGTTTTACAACGGGGGCGGTTACAAGGGTAGGAGCCAGAAGGTAGGGAAGGTGGTTTGGGGATTTCATAGGGATGGACTAGGAGGTTACGGAGGTTAGGTGTGCAGCGGAAAGACACTCTCGGAGGAGTGGGGAGGATGTCATGAAGGATGGATCTCATTTCGGGGCAGGATTTTAGGAAGTCGTATCCTTGCTGGAGAGCTACATTCAGAGTTCGCTCCAGTCCCGGAAAGTATCCGGTGACAAGAGGGGCACTTCTGGGGTTCTGTTGAAGGTTCTGAATTTGGGGGGATGAGGAAGTGGCTCTGGCAATTTGCTTCTGTACCAGATCTGGAGGATAGCTACGGGATGTGAAGGCTGTTATCAGGTTATTGGTGTATTGGTTCAGGGATTCAGGACTGGAGCAGACTCGTTTGCCCCTTACAAAATTTATAAAATTCACTGTCATCTGTATGACAAGGATAAAAATCTTTTCTCCATCGTAGGCTATGATTGAAAATAAGTCATAGCCTATCATTTGATTAGACACATTTTCGCTTATTATTTACCATTTAATTCAATAAGATTATTGTCCACTTCCGAGGATAATTATGTAACCTTCTAGATTACATAATGTCAAAATTGATAATTTATCATTATTTGTATAGTTGTCAAAGCCGACTATTTAAGTAAGTTCCACTAGGTTAAATTTTAATTATGTGCATATTTGCAACAGTTGGTATTGCAAATATTTTAACATATAAATATAGTATCATTACATTACAGTATTAACTAAGTAGTTCAATACATATAAATAATGTGTCTAAGATGTTTTAGACTTGTAATTCCAGATTTATATTTCAAGCGTTAAATTTCACTTATTGATTGGTAGGTTTAAGTTGGCAACACTATTTCTTAAAGTCGCTCGTTTCATGTAAGTGAATCTCGCGCCTACTTCAACTGCTCATTCATGTTTATTAAAATCAAATAAAGAATAAGTAAGAGTGAAGTTTGAAAGAATAGGAAAACAGGGGAGGTTTGGCCTTTACAGAAAACAAAAACAGAAGGAAAAGGACAAATAACTGACTCCTGGTGGTCATCACTCCACCTAATTAGCAAAGAACGCTAATCAGTCTGAGGGGAAAGGATTCTTTTTTTCTCCTTTTAAAGTTTTTTTCTACCAATTCCTCTAATTTCATTTCCCACTTATTAGCCTTACTCGCCAGCAAGGTAAATTTCTCACAACTATTACCCTTTTCTAATCTGTTCACTTTAGTAACAGTTTCATTTAATGTTTTGGTAACATTATCTATTTCAGATTTAGAACCAACTGCAAAAACTTCAAGTCTCAAATTAGTTGTAGCTAGCTCACTTTCTATTTTTTGTATTTTATATAACATGGTTTTATCGTTATCTGCAAATCTAGACGTTAATTCTTCTACTATTTGTGTCTTCTCTAACTCAAAATTTTCTACCATCACCTATTTTTATAAATTTTCAGCTTGATCATGGGACAAAAAACCTTGACTTAGTTCCCTTACCTTTTCGTCAAACCAATTATATTTTTCTAATTGATGAAACGAAAATTATAGTGGGAAACTTTCCTGGTGGAATAAACAAAAATAAAAATAGAAAAGAGATGACTTACCAAAAGGACCAGCTCGTCGATAGATACGAATAAAATCACACACCAACACACATACAAGCTTTCGCCACCACTGGCAGCTTCTTCAGGAAAAAACAGGAAAAAAGGGGAGGAGAAAGGGAAGGATATGGGTTTTAAGGAAGTGGAAAAGGAGTCATTCCAATCCCAGGAGTGGAATGACTCCTTTTCCACTTCCTTAAAACCCATATCCTTCCCTTTCTCCCCCCCCCCCCCCCTTTTTTCCTCTTTTTCCTGAAGAAGCTGCCAGTGGTGGCGAAAGCTTGTATGTGTGTTTGTATGTGATTTTATTCGTATCTATCAATGAGCTGGTCCTTTTGGTAAGTCATCTCTTTTCTATTTTTCTTTTTCAATTATATTTGTCCTTACATTCTTTAACATGAGCTTTCAAACAGTTATCAAAATGATCAAGTTTTTCATTGATCTCTTTAGATAATTCTGATAATTTTATTTCTATACTTGATTCTATATTATTTTCCAATTTTTGTAAATTCTTTTGAGTCTGTGAAGATAAAGTCTTCAATTTATCTTCAAGCTCTGATTTTAATTCCCTATTTGAATTTGATAAATTCAACTCTAAACGAGCATAAGAATCTTTTATGTCTTTCTTGATCATTTCGACAGACCTTTTTTGTGACTCTAATGCTTTGCTTTGATTTTTGAGTTTCTCAGAAATAGATGAAATGGATTTGTTTTGATTTTCAAGTTTCTAAGAAATGGATTTGTCTTGATTTTCGAGCTTCTCTGAAAGGATTTTAAATTCCCTCAATAATTGTGTGAACGCCTTCTGATTCACAGACTCCGTCATGTTTCATGTCAGTACTATAAATTTACAACGTTAACTAAACACACTAATCACTACCACTGGTATCTCACTCAATATCTACTATACACCAAAATGACTGTTTTTAGACACTCTCACCCGGGGTTTCTGCATGCCGTGATGACGTGAAAGCTGGCTGCAATGCTTAGACCGGAACACCCGCACGGTCCGCGTAGCGCCGTAAGGAAAATTTTACGCTCAGCAACTCCGTGTGAATCTTGCTATCACCAATCATACTGTCTTCTTAAACGCCTCTTGTTGAATAGTTTTTTCATATGCAGTTGCTTCTTCTTTTTTATAATGTATCGAAGATACCAATTTCTCCATCCATGCAAGTCATTGTATTCATTTGTTGTTATTGGTTGTCAAGGAGAAAATCCAAGTCTGTCACTTTGGCATAAAATAATATTCTCTCTCTTTTCGTGTTCTGCACATGCGTTGCCAAATTTTGTAGTTTTATTACCGTGTATCTCTTCTTCTGAGGACACTACAAAATATATATTACTTACATCCTTATATCTTGCTTGGTATATGTTATTGAGTTTGTTCCTAGGAGAATGAGGCCCAGCTAGTCTGTTACTCAACCTAGCAGCTTTTTCTTGATATTAAAGGCATCAAAAGTTGTTCAGGATAAGAGAGTAGCACAAAATGTTTTTTCAATATTGTAGTAATCTTCTTATAATAAATGAATGTCGTGAGTAATTAACAAATGACAGTACTAATTTATTGTACTGCACAATACAATCCCCTAATCAACGACTTGTAATTATACAGAGACACATATTACAAAATAAGTGCAGTTCCAGTCTCTAATAGTGTCTCTCCCACAATACAATAATATCTGTAACTGAAGTAGCACAGTCTTCTGTTTTTCTCTGACTTTTTAGCATTGTACACTTATAAGACAAGGAATCCATGCTCTCTTCTCTGTGCCACTTATTCATCACAGGTTGGTAAACCTGTGTAATCACTCTTCTTACCATAGGAGATGTCTCCAGGTACTCTCACCTAGGAAGACAGAAAACCCTAGGCAGAACTTTAATTCCCTCTCCAAATTTCTCCTTGCAGTCCTGTTAGAATTCAGGGAAGGGCGGATGCGATGCTGTTTTGTGTTATGGAAAGAGGGAAGGTAGTATGGTACCTTACATGAAAGAAGTAAGAAAGGAGAAGAAAGATGGGAAACTTGGAGCTGAAGAAGGAAAGAAGATAGATTAGAAAGACTGGAAAACCCCTTCCCACCCCCCAAGGGACCCGAGAGTCTTCATCTTACTTACCATGTTGCCGGAGGATTTTGGTGAGCTGATGTTCACTGACCTCCTGCACCAACGGCGATCTATGCCAAACAAAAACACACAAACATTCGAGCTTTCGCCACCACTGGCAGCTTCTTCGGGAAAAAGAGGAAGGAAGGAGAGGAGAAAGGGAAGGATACGGGGTTTTAAGGAAGTGGAAAAGGAGCCATTCCAATCCCAGGAGTGGAAGGACTTACCTTAGGGGACAAAAAGGAAGGTGAACAAATACACACACACTCACACATATCCACATGCAAACACACCTAGGCAGACATTTGTCAAATGTAATGTCTGCCTAGGTGTGTTTGCATGTGGATATGTGTGAGTGTGTGTGTATTTGTTTACCTTCCTTTTTGTCCCCTAAGGTAAGTCCTTCCACTCCTGGGATTGGAATGGCTCCTTTTCCACTTCCTTAAAACCCGTATCCTTCCCTTTCTCCTCTCCTTCCTTCCTCTTTTTCCCGAAGAAGCTGTCAGTGGTGGCGAAAGCTCGAATGTTTTTTGTTTTTTTTGTTTTGTTTTTGTGTGTTTTATGTTTCTGTTGACGAGCCTGTACTTTAGGTAAGTCAAATATCTTTATTTTATACCTATTTTTCCCACCTGGAAAGTCACCTTCCAAAAGAGGAAAAATTCCTAACAGGAAAAATATACGTAAAAAATAGATGAAGTACACTTACCAGGCGAAGGGGCACAGGCAGTGATAGCAACAAATAAAACACACAGACACACACACACACACACAAACGCTAGCTTTCGCAGCCTAGCTGCTTCGTCAAGCAGAAGGGAAGGAGAGAGAAAAGGAAATGATGAGGGTTTTAAGGGAGTGGATAAGGAGTCATTCCAATCCCGGGACAGGAAAGACTTACCTTGGGGGGAAAAAAGGAGGGTAAACAAATACACACACTCATTTACACAGACGCAAGTACACTTAGGCAGACATACTGTAGAAAGCAAAGAAGTTAGAAGTTAGACAGAGATGCCACTTGAGGCAGAGGCTCTGTCCAGAGAACCAAGGCAAAGATGTTAAGATGGTGGGTGGGAATTCGAATTTATCGGAGGTTGATACCAGGTGGGCAACGGGAAGAGAGAATATGCTGAAGGGCTAGTTCCCATCTCCGGAGTTCTGAAGGATTGGTGTCGGTGGGAAGTATCCAGATAACCCGGACGGTGTAACACTGTGCCAAGATGTGCTGGTCGTGCCCCAAGGCATGTTTAGCCACAGGGTGATCCCCATTACCAACAAACACTGTCTGCCTGTGACCATTCATGCGAATGGACAGTTTGTTGCTGGTCATTCCCACATAGAACGCTTCACAGTGCAGGCATGTCAGTTGGTAAATCACGTGGGTGCTGTCGCAAGTGGTTCTGCCCTTGATTGTGTACACCCTCTGGGTTACGGGACTGGAGTAAGTGGTGGTGGAAGGGTGCAAAGGGCAGGTTTTACAACGGGGGCGGTTACAAGGGTAGGAGCCAGAAGGTAGGGAAGGTGGTTTGGGGATTTCATAGGGATGGACTAGGAGGTTACGGAGGTTAGGTGTGCAGCGGAAAGACACTCTCGGAGGAGTGGGGAGGATGTCATGAAGGATGGATCTCATTTCGGGGCAGGATTTTAGGAAGTCGTATCCTTGCTGGAGAGCTACATTCAGAGTTCGCTCCAGTCCCGGAAAGTATCCGGTGACAAGAGGGGCACTTCTGGGGTTCTGTTGAAGGTTCTGAATTTGGGGGGATGAGGAAGTGGCTCTGGCAATTTGCTTCTGTACCAGATCTGGAGGATAGCTACGGGATGTGAAGGCTGTTATCAGGTTATTGGTGTATTGGTTCAGGGATTCAGGACTGGAGCAGACTCGTTTGCCCCTTACAAAATTTATAAAATTCACTGTCATCTGTATGACAAGGATAAAAATCTTTTCTCCATCGTAGGCTATGATTGAAAATAAGTCATAGCCTATCATTTGATTAGACACATTTTCGCTTATTATTTACCATTTAATTCAATAAGATTATTGTCCACTTCCGAGGATAATTATGTAACCTTCTAGATTACATAATGTCAAAATTGATAATTTATCATTATTTGTATAGTTGTCAAAGCCGACTATTTAAGTAAGTTCCACTAGGTTAAATTTTAATTATGTGCATATTTGCAACAGTTGGTATTGCAAATATTTTAACATATAAATATAGTATCATTACATTACAGTATTAACTAAGTAGTTCAATACATATAAATAATGTGTCTAAGATGTTTTAGACTTGTAATTCCAGATTTATATTTCAAGCGTTAAATTTCACTTATTGATTGGTAGGTTTAAGTTGGCAACACTATTTCTTAAAGTCGCTCGTTTCACGTAAGTGAATCTCGCGCCTACTTCAACTGCTCATTCATGTTTATTAAAATCAAATAAAGAATAAGTAAGAGTGAAGTTTGAAAGAATAGGAAAACAGGGGAGGTTTGGCCTTTACAGAAAACAAAAACAGAAGGAAAAGGACAAATAACTGACTCCTGGTGGTCATCACTCCACCTAATTAGCAAAGAACGCTAATCAGTCTGAGGGGAAAGGATTCTTTTTTTCTCCTTTTAAAGTTTTTTTCTACCAATTCCTCTAATTTCATTTCCCACTTATTAGCCTTACTCGCCAGCAAGGTAAATTTCTCACAACTATTACCCTTTTCTAATCTGTTCACTTTAGTAACAGTTTCATTTAATGTTTTGGTAACATTATCTATTTCAGATTTAGAACCAACTGCAAAAACTTCAAGTCTCAAATTAGTTGTAGCTAGCTCACTTTCTATTTTTTGTATTTTATATAACATGGTTTTATCGTTATCTGCAAATCTAGACGTTAATTCTTCTACTATTTGTGTCTTCTCTAACTCAAAATTTTCTACCATCACCTATTTTTATAAATTTTCAGCTTGATCATGGGACAAAAAACCTTGACTTAGTTCCCTTACCTTTTCGTCAAACCAATTATATTTTTCTAATTGATGAAACGAAAATTATAGTGGGAAACTTTCCTGGTGGAATAAACAAAAATAAAAATAGAAAAGAGATGACTTACCAAAAGGACCAGCTCGTCGATAGATACGAATAAAATCACACACCAACACACATACAAGCTTTCGCCACCACTGGCAGCTTCTTCAGGAAAAAACAGGAAAAAAGGGGAGGAGAAAGGGAAGGATATGGGTTTTAAGGAAGTGGAAAAGGAGTCATTCCAATCCCAGGAGTGGAATGACTCCTTTTCCACTTCCTTAAAACCCATATCCTTCCCTTTCTCCCCCCCCCCCCCCTTTTTTCCTCTTTTTCCTGAAGAAGCTGCCAGTGGTGGCGAAAGCTTGTATGTGTGTTTGTATGTGATTTTATTCGTATCTATCAATGAGCTGGTCCTTTTGGTAAGTCATCTCTTTTCTATTTTTCTTTTTCAATTATATTTGTCCTTACATTCTTTAACATGAGCTTTCAAACAGTTATCAAAATGATCAAGTTTTTCATTGATCTCTTTAGATAATTCTGATAATTTTATTTCTATACTTGATTCTATATTATTTTCCAATTTTTGTAAATTCTTTTGAGTCTGTGAAGATAAAGTCTTCAATTTATCTTCAAGCTCTGATTTTAATTCCCTATTTGAATTTGATAAATTCAACTCTAAACGAGCATAAGAATCTTTTATGTCTTTCTTGATCATTTCGACAGACCTTTTTTGTGACTCTAATGCTTTGCTTTGATTTTTGAGTTTCTCAGAAATAGATGAAATGGATTTGTTTTGATTTTCAAGTTTCTAAGAAATGGATTTGTCTTGATTTTCGAGCTTCTCTGAAAGGATTTTAAATTCCCTCAATAATTGTGTGAACGCCTTCTGATTCACAGACTCCGTCATGTTTCATGTCAGTACTATAAATTTACAACGTTAACTAAACACACTAATCACTACCACTGGTATCTCACTCAATATCTACTATACACCAAAATGACTGTTTTTAGACACTCTCACCCGGGGTTTCTGCATGCCGTGATGACGTGAAAGCTGGCTGCAATGCTTAGACCGGAACACCCGCACGGTCCGCGTAGCGCCGTAAGGAAAATTTTACGCTCAGCAACTCCGTGTGAATCTTGCTATCACCAATCATACTGTCTTCTTAAACGCCTCTTGTTGAATAGTTTTTTCATATGCAGTTGCTTCTTCTTTTTTATAATGTATCGAAGATACCAATTTCTCCATCCATGCAAGTCATTGTATTCATTTGTTGTTATTGGTTGTCAAGGAGAAAATCCAAGTCTGTCACTTTGGCATAAAATAATATTCTCTCTCTTTTCGTGTTCTGCACATGCGTTGCCAAATTTTGTAGTTTTATTACCGTGTATCTCTTCTTCTGAGGACACTACAAAATATATATTACTTACATCCTTATATCTTGCTTGGTATATGTTATTGAGTTTGTTCCTAGGAGAATGAGGCCCAGCTAGTCTGTTACTCAACCTAGCAGCTTTTTCTTGATATTAAAGGCATCAAAAGTTGTTCAGGATAAGAGAGTAGCACAAAATGTTTTTTCAATAGTGTAGTAATCTTCTTATAATAAATGAATGTCGTGAGTAATTAACAAATGACAGTACTAATTTATTGTACTGCACAATACAATCCCCTAATCAACGACTTGTAATTATACAGAGACACATATTACAAAATAAGTGCAGTTCCAGTCTCTAATAGTGTCTCTCCCACAATACAATAATATCTGTAACTGAAGTAGCACAGTCTTCTGTTTTTCTCTGACTTTTTAGCATTGTACACTTATAAGACAAGGAATCCATGCTCTCTTCTCTGTGCCACTTATTCATCACAGGTTGGTAAACCTGTGTAATCACTCTTCTTACCATAGGAGATGTCTCCAGGTACTCTCACCTAGGAAGACAGAAAACCCTAGGCAGAACTTTAATTCCCTCTCCAAATTTCTCCTTGCAGTCCTGTTAGAATTCAGGGAAGGGCGGATGCGATGCTGTTTTGTGTTATGGAAAGAGGGAAGGTAGTATGGTACCTTACATGAAAGAAGTAAGAAAGGAGAAGAAAGATGGGAAACTTGGAGCTGAAGAAGGAAAGAAGATAGATTAGAAAGACTGGAAAACCCCTTCCCACCCCCCAAGGGACCCGAGAGTCTTCATCTTACTTACCATGTTGCCGGAGGATTTTGGTGAGCTGATGTTCACTGACCTCCTGCACCAACGGCGATCTATGCCAAACAAAAACACACAAACATTCGAGCTTTCGCCACCACTGGCAGCTTCTTCGGGAAAAAGAGGAAGGAAGGAGAGGAGAAAGGGAAGGATACGGGGTTTTAAGGAAGTGGAAAAGGAGCCATTCCAATCCCAGGAGTGGAAGGACTTACCTTAGGGGACAAAAAGGAAGGTGAACAAATACACACACACTCACACATATCCACATGCAAACACACCTAGGCAGACATTTGTCAAATGTAATGTCTGCCTAGGTGTGTTTGCATGTGGATATGTGTGAGTGTGTGTGTATTTGTTTACCTTCCTTTTTGTCCCCTAAGGTAAGTCCTTCCACTCCTGGGATTGGAATGGCTCCTTTTCCACTTCCTTAAAACCCGTATCCTTCCCTTTCTCCTCTCCTTCCTTCCTCTTTTTCCCGAAGAAGCTGTCAGTGGTGGCGAAAGCTCGAATGTTTTTTGTTTTTTTTGTTTTGTTTTTGTGTGTTTTATGTTTCTGTTGACGAGCCTGTACTTTAGGTAAGTCAAATATCTTTATTTTATACCTATTTTTCCCACCTGGAAAGTCACCTTCCAAAAGAGGAAAAATTCCTAACAGGAAAAATATACGTAAAAAATAGATGAAGTACACTTACCAGGCGAAGGGGCACAGGCAGTGATAGCAACAAATAAAACACACAGACACACACACACACACACAAACGCTAGCTTTCGCAGCCTAGCTGCTTCGTCAAGCAGAAGGGAAGGAGAGAGAAAAGGAAATGATGAGGGTTTTAAGGGAGTGGATAAGGAGTCATTCCAATCCCGGGACAGGAAAGACTTACCTTGGGGGGAAAAAAGGAGGGTAAACAAATACACACACACATTTACACAGACGCAAGTACACTTAGGCAGACATACTGTAGAAAGCAAAGAAGTTAGAAGTTAGACAGAGATGCCACTTGAGGCAGAGGCTCTGTCCAGAGAACCAAGGCAAAGATGTTAAGATGGTGGGTGGGAATTCGAATTTATCGGAGGTTGATACCAGGTGGGCAACGGGAAGAGAGAATATGCTGAAGGGCTAGTTCCCATCTCCGGAGTTCTGAAGGATTGGTGTCGGTGGGAAGTATCCAGATAACCCGGACGGTGTAACACTGTGCCAAGATGTGCTGGTCGTGCCCCAAGGCATGTTTAGCCACAGGGTGATCCCCATTACCAACAAACACTGTCTGCCTGTGACCATTCATGCGAATGGACAGTTTGTTGCTGGTCATTCCCACATAGAACGCTTCACAGTGCAGGCATGTCAGTTGGTAAATCACGTGGGTGCTGTCGCAAGTGGTTCTGCCCTTGATTGTGTACACCCTCTGGGTTACGGGACTGGAGTAAGTGGTGGTGGAAGGGTGCAAAGGGCAGGTTTTACAACGGGGGCGGTTACAAGGGTAGGAGCCAGAAGGTAGGGAAGGTGGTTTGGGGATTTCATAGGGATGGACTAGGAGGTTACGGAGGTTAGGTGTGCAGCGGAAAGACACTCTCGGAGGAGTGGGGAGGATGTCATGAAGGATGGATCTCATTTCAGGGAAGGATTTTAGGAAGTCGTATCCTTGCTGGAGAGCTACATTCAGAGTTCGCTCCAGTCCCGGAAAGTATCCGGTGACAAGAGGGGCACTTCTGGGGTTCTGTTGAAGGTTCTGAATTTGGGGGGATGAGGAAGTGGCTCTGGCAATTTGCTTCTGTACCAGATCTGGAGGATAGCTACGGGATGTGAAGGCTGTTATCAGGTTATTGGTGTATTGGTTCAGGGATTCAGGACTGGAGCAGACTCGTTTGCCCCTTACAAAATTTATAAAATTCACTGTCATCTGTATGACAAGGATAAAAATCTTTTCTCCATCGTAGGCTATGATTGAAAATAAGTCATAGCCTATCATTTGATTAGACACATTTTCGCTTATTATTTACCATTTAATTCAATAAGATTATTGTCCACTTCCGAGGATAATTATGTAACCTTCTAGATTACATAATGTCAAAATTGATAATTTATCATTATTTGTATAGTTGTCAAAGCCGACTATTTAAGTAAGTTCCACTAGGTTAAATTTTAATTATGTGCATATTTGCAACAGTTGGTATTGCAAATATTTTAACATATAAATATAGTATCATTACATTACAGTATTAACTAAGTAGTTCAATACATATAAATAATGTGTCTAAGATGTTTTAGACTTGTAATTCCAGATTTATATTTCAAGCGTTAAATTTCACTTATTGATTGGTAGGTTTAAGTTGGCAACACTATTTCTTAAAGTCGCTCGTTTCATGTAAGTGAATCTCGCGCCTACTTCAACTGCTCATTCATGTTTATTAAAATCAAATAAAGAATAAGTAAGAGTGAAGTTTGAAAGAATAGGAAAACAGGGGAGGTTTGGCCTTTACAGAAAACAAAAACAGAAGGAAAAGGACAAATAACTGACTCCTGGTGGTCATCACTCCACCTAATTAGCAAAGAACGCTAATCAGTCTGAGGGGAAAGGATTCTTTTTTTCTCCTTTTAAAGTTTTTTTCTACCAATTCCTCTAATTTCATTTCCCACTTATTAGCCTTACTCGCCAGCAAGGTAAATTTCTCACAACTATTACCCTTTTCTAATCTGTTCACTTTAGTAACAGTTTCATTTAATGTTTTGGTAACATTATCTATTTCAGATTTAGAACCAACTGCAAAAACTTCAAGTCTCAAATTAGTTGTAGCTAGCTCACTTTCTATTTTTTGTATTTTATATAACATGGTTTTATCGTTATCTGCAAATCTAGACGTTAATTCTTCTACTATTTGTGTCTTCTCTAACTCAAAATTTTCTACCATCACCTATTTTTATAAATTTTCAGCTTGATCATGGGACAAAAAACCTTGACTTAGTTCCCTTACCTTTTCGTCAAACCAATTATATTTTTCTAATTGATGAAACGAAAATTATAGTGGGAAACTTTCCTGGTGGAATAAACAAAAATAAAAATAGAAAAGAGATGACTTACCAAAAGGACCAGCTCGTCGATAGATACGAATAAAATCACACACCAACACACATACAAGCTTTCGCCACCACTGGCAGCTTCTTCAGGAAAAAACAGGAAAAAAGGGGAGGAGAAAGGGAAGGATATGGGTTTTAAGGAAGTGGAAAAGGAGTCATTCCAATCCCAGGAGTTGAATGACTCCTTTTCCACTTCCTTAAAACCCATATCCTTCCCTTTCTCCCCCCCCCCCCCTTTTTTCCTCTTTTTCCTGAAGAAGCTGCCAGTGGTGGCGAAAGCTTGTATGTGTGTTTGTATGTGATTTTATTCGTATCTATCAATGAGCTGGTCCTTTTGGTAAGTCATCTCTTTTCTATTTTTCTTTTTCAATTATATTTGTCCTTACATTCTTTAACATGAGCTTTCAAACAGTTATCAAAATGATCAAGTTTTTCATTGATCTCTTTAGATAATTCTGATAATTTTATTTCTATACTTGATTCTATATTATTTTCCAATTTTTGTAAATTCTTTTGAGTCTGTGAAGATAAAGTCTTCAATTTATCTTCAAGCTCTGATTTTAATTCCCTATTTGAATTTGATAAATTCAACTCTAAACGAGCATAAGAATCTTTTATGTCTTTCTTGATCATTTCGACAGACCTTTTTTGTGACTCTAATGCTTTGCTTTGATTTTTGAGTTTCTCAGAAATAGATGAATCTGGATTTGTTTTGATTTTCAAGTTTCTAAGAAATGGATTTGTCTTGATTTTCGAGCTTCTCTGAAAGGATTTTAAATTCCCTCAATAATTGTGTGAACGCCTTCTGATTCACAGACTCCGTCATGTTTCATGTCAGTACTATAAATTTACAACGTTAACTAAACACACTAATCACTACCACTGGTATCTCACTCAATATCTACTATACACCAAAATGACTGTTTTTAGACACTCTCACCCGGGGTTTCTGCATGCCGTGATGACGTGAAAGCTGGCTGCAATGCTTAGACCGGAACACCCGCACGGTCCGCGTAGCGCCGTAAGGAAAATTTTACGCTCAGCAACTCCGTGTGAATCTTGCTATCACCAATCATACTGTCTTCTTAAACGCCTCTTGTTGAATAGTTTTTTCATATGCAGTTGCTTCTTCTTTTTTATAATGTATCGAAGATACCAATTTCTCCATCCATGCAAGTCATTGTATTCATTTGTTGTTATTGGTTGTCAAGGAGAAAATCCAAGTCTGTCACTTTGGCATAAAATAATATTCTCTCTCTTTTCGTGTTCTGCACATGCGTTGCCAAATTTTGTAGTTTTATTACCGTGTATCTCTTCTTCTGAGGACACTACAAAATATATATTACTTACATCCTTATATCTTGCTTGGTATATGTTATTGAGTTTGTTCCTAGGAGAATGAGGCCCAGCTAGTCTGTTACTCAACCTAGCAGCTTTTTCTTGATATTAAAGGCATCAAAAGTTGTTCAGGATAAGAGAGTAGCACAAAATGTTTTTTCAATATTGTAGTAATCTTCTTATAATAAATGAATGTCGTGAGTAATTAACAAATGACAGTACTAATTTATTGTACTGCACAATACAATCCCCTAATCAACGACTTGTAATTATACAGAGACACATATTACAAAATAAGTGCAGTTCCAGTCTCTAATAGTGTCTCTCCCACAATACAATAATATCTGTAACTGAAGTAGCACAGTCTTCTGTTTTTCTCTGACTTTTTAGCATTGTACACTTATAAGACAAGGAATCCATGCTCTCTTCTCTGTGCCACTTATTCATCACAGGTTGGTAAACCTGTGTAATCACTCTTCTTACCATAGGAGATGTCTCCAGGTACTCTCACCTAGGAAGACAGAAAACCCTAGGCAGAACTTTAATTCCCTCTCCAAATTTCTCCTTGCAGTCCTGTTAGAATTCAGGGAAGGGCGGATGCGATGCTGTTTTGTGTTATGGAAAGAGGGAAGGTAGTATGGTACCTTACATGAAAGAAGTAAGAAAGGAGAAGAAAGATGGGAAACTTGGAGCTGAAGAAGGAAAGAAGATAGATTAGAAAGACTGGAAAACCCCTTCCCACCCCCCAAGGGACCCGAGAGTCTTCATCTTACTTACCATGTTGCCGGAGGATTTTGGTGAGCTGATGTTCACTGACCTCCTGCACCAACGGCGATCTATGCCAAACAAAAACACACAAACATTCGAGCTTTCGCCACCACTGGCAGCTTCTTCGGGAAAAAGAGGAAGGAAGGAGAGGAGAAAGGGAAGGATACGGGGTTTTAAGGAAGTGGAAAAGGAGCCATTCCAATCCCAGGAGTGGAAGGACTTACCTTAGGGGACAAAAAGGAAGGTGAACAAATACACACACACTCACACATATCCACATGCAAACACACCTAGGCAGACATTTGTCAAATGTAATGTCTGCCTAGGTGTGTTTGCATGTGGATATGTGTGAGTGTGTGTGTATTTGTTTACCTTCCTTTTTGTCCCCTAAGGTAAGTCCTTCCACTCCTGGGATTGGAATGGCTCCTTTTCCACTTCCTTAAAACCCGTATCCTTCCCTTTCTCCTCTCCTTCCTTCCTCTTTTTCCCGAAGAAGCTGTCAGTGGTGGCGAAAGCTCGAATGTTTTTTGTTTTTTTTGTTTTGTTTTTGTGTGTTTTATGTTTCTGTTGACGAGCCTGTACTTTAGGTAAGTCAAATATCTTTATTTTATACCTATTTTTCCCACCTGGAAAGTCACCTTCCAAAAGAGGAAAAATTCCTAACAGGAAAAATATACGTAAAAAATAGATGAAGTACACTTACCAGGCGAAGGGGCACAGGCAGTGATAGCAACAAATAAAACACACAGACACACACACACACACACAAACGCTAGCTTTCGCAGCCTAGCTGCTTCGTCAAGCAGAAGGGAAGGAGAGAGAAAAGGAAATGATGAGGGTTTTAAGGGAGTGGATAAGGAGTCATTCCAATCCCGGGACAGGAAAGACTTACCTTGGGGGGAAAAAAGGAGGGTAAACAAATACACACACACATTTACACAGACGCAAGTACACTTAGGCAGACATACTGTAGAAAGCAAAGAAGTTAGAAGTTAGACAGAGATGCCACTTGAGGCAGAGGCTCTGTCCAGAGAACCAAGGCAAAGATGTTAAGATGGTGGGTGGGAATTCGAATTTATCGGAGGTTGATACCAGGTGGGCAACGGGAAGAGAGAATATGCTGAAGGGCTAGTTCCCATCTCCGGAGTTCTGAAGGATTGGTGTCGGTGGGAAGTATCCAGATAACCCGGACGGTGTAACACTGTGCCAAGATGTGCTGGTCGTGCCCCAAGGCATGTTTAGCCACAGGGTGATCCCCATTACCAACAAACACTGTCTGCCTGTGACCATTCATGCGAATGGACAGTTTGTTGCTGGTCATTCCCACATAGAACGCTTCACAGTGCAGGCATGTCAGTTGGTAAATCACGTGGGTGCTGTCGCAAGTGGTTCTGCCCTTGATTGTGTACACCCTCTGGGTTACGGGACTGGAGTAAGTGGTGGTGGAAGGGTGCAAAGGGCAGGTTTTACAACGGGGGCGGTTACAAGGGTAGGAGCCAGAAGGTAGGGAAGGTGGTTTGGGGATTTCATAGGGATGGACTAGGAGGTTACGGAGGTTAGGTGTGCAGCGGAAAGACACTCTCGGAGGAGTGGGGAGGATGTCATGAAGGATGGATCTCATTTCAGGGAAGGATTTTAGGAAGTCGTATCCTTGCTGGAGAGCTACATTCAGAGTTCGCTCCAGTCCCGGAAAGTATCCGGTGACAAGAGGGGCACTTCTGGGGTTCTGTTGAAGGTTCTGAATTTGGGGGGATGAGGAAGTGGCTCTGGCAATTTGCTTCTGTACCAGATCTGGAGGATAGCTACGGGATGTGAAGGCTGTTATCAGGTTATTGGTGTATTGGTTCAGGGATTCAGGACTGGAGCAGACTCGTTTGCCCCTTACAAAATTTATAAAATTCACTGTCATCTGTATGACAAGGATAAAAATCTTTTCTCCATCGTAGGCTATGATTGAAAATAAGTCATAGCCTATCATTTGATTAGACACATTTTCGCTTATTATTTACCATTTAATTCAATAAGATTATTGTCCACTTCCGAGGATAATTATGTAACCTTCTAGATTACATAATGTCAAAATTGATAATTTATCATTATTTGTATAGTTGTCAAAGCCGACTATTTAAGTAAGTTCCACTAGGTTAAATTTTAATTATGTGCATATTTGCAACAGTTGGTATTGCAAATATTTTAACATATAAATATAGTATCATTACATTACAGTATTAACTAAGTAGTTCAATACATATAAATAATGTGTCTAAGATGTTTTAGACTTGTAATTCCAGATTTATATTTCAAGCGTTAAATTTCACTTATTGATTGGTAGGTTTAAGTTGGCAACACTATTTCTTAAAGTCGCTCGTTTCATGTAAGTGAATCTCGCGCCTACTTCAACTGCTCATTCATGTTTATTAAAATCAAATAAAGAATAAGTAAGAGTGAAGTTTGAAAGAATAGGAAAACAGGGGAGGTTTGGCCTTTACAGAAAACAAAAACAGAAGGAAAAGTACAAATAACTGACTCCTGGTGGTCATCACTCCACCTAATTAGCAAAGAACGCTAATCAGTCTGAGGGGAAAGGATTCTTTTTTTCTCCTTTTAAAGTTTTTTTCTACCAATTCCTCTAATTTCATTTCCCACTTATTAGCCTTACTCGCCAGCAAGGTAAATTTCTCACAACTATTACCCTTTTCTAATCTGTTCACTTTAGTAACAGTTTCATTTAATGTTTTGGTAACATTATCTATTTCAGATTTAGAACCAACTGCAAAAACTTCAAGTCTCAAATTAGTTGTAGCTAGCTCACTTTCTATTTTTTGTATTTTATATAACATGGTTTTATCGTTATCTGCAAATCTAGACGTTAATTCTTCTACTATTTGTGTCTTCTCTAACTCAAAATTTTCTACCATCACCTATTTTTATAAATTTTCAGCTTGATCATGGGACAAAAAACCTTGACTTAGTTCCCTTACCTTTTCGTCAAACCAATTATATTTTTCTAATTGATGAAACGAAAATTATAGTGGGAAACTTTCCTGGTGGAATAAACAAAAATAAAAATAGAAAAGAGATGACTTACCAAAAGGACCAGCTCGTCGATAGATACGAATAAAATCACACACCAACACACATACAAGCTTTCGCCACCACTGGCAGCTTCTTCAGGAAAAAACAGGAAAAAAGGGGAGGAGAAAGGGAAGGATATGGGTTTTAAGGAAGTGGAAAAGGAGTCATTCCAATCCCAGGAGTGGAATGACTCCTTTTCCACTTCCTTAAAACCCATATCCTTCCCTTTCTCCCCCCCCCCCCCCCCCTTTTTTCCTCTTTTTCCTGAAGAAGCTGCCAGTGGTGGCGAAAGCTTGTATGTGTGTTTGTATGTGATTTTATTCGTATCTATCAATGAGCTGGTCCTTTTGGTAAGTCATCTCTTTTCTATTTTTCTTTTTCAATTATATTTGTCCTTACATTCTTTAACATGAGCTTTCAAACAGTTATCAAAATGATCAAGTTTTTCATTGATCTCTTTAGATAATTCTGATAATTTTATTTCTATACTTGATTCTATATTATTTTCCAATTTTTGTAAATTCTTTTGAGTCTGTGAAGATAAAGTCTTCAATTTATCTTCAAGCTCTGATTTTAATTCCCTATTTGAATTTGATAAATTCAACTCTAAACGAGCATAAGAATCTTTTGTGTCTTTCTTGATCATTTCGACAGACCTTTTTTGTGACTCTAATGCTTTGCTTTGATTTTTGAGTTTCTCAGAAATAGATGAAATGGATTTGTTTTGATTTTCAAGTTTCTAAGAAATGGATTTGTCTTGATTTTCGAGCTTCTCTGAAAGGATTTTAAATTCCCTCAATAATTGTGTGAACGCCTTCTGATTCACAGACTCCGTCATGTTTCATGTCAGTACTATAAATTTACAACGTTAACTAAACACACTAATCACTACCACTGGTATCTCACTCAATATCTACTATACACCAAAATGACTGTTTTTAGACACTCTCACCCGGGGTTTCTGCATGCCGTGATGACGTGAAAGCTGGCTGCAATGCTTAGACCGGAACACCCGCACGGTCCGCGTAGCGCCGTAAGGAAAATTTTACGCTCAGCAACTCCGTGTGAATCTTGCTATCACCAATCATACTGTCTTCTTAAACGCCTCTTGTTGAATAGTTTTTTCATATGCAGTTGCTTCTTCTTTTTTATAATGTATCGAAGATACCAATTTCTCCATCCATGCAAGTCATTGTATTCATTTGTTGTTATTGGTTGTCAAGGAGAAAATCCAAGTCTGTCACTTTGGCATAAAATAATATTCTCTCTCTTTTCGTGTTCTGCACATGCGTTGCCAAATTTTGTAGTTTTATTACCGTGTATCTCTTCTTCTGAGGACACTACAAAATATATATTACTTACATCCTTATATCTTGCTTGGTATATGTTATTGAGTTTGTTCCTAGGAGAATGAGGCCCAGCTAGTCTGTTACTCAACGTAGCAGCTTTTTCTTGATATTAAAGGCATCAAAAGTTGTTCAGGATAAGAGAGTAGCACAAAATGTTTTTTCAATATTGTAGTAATCTTCTTATAATAAATGAATGTCGTGAGTAATTAACAAATGACAGTACTAATTTATTGTACTGCACAATACAATCCCCTAATCAACGACTTGTAATTATACAGAGACACATATTACAAAATAAGTGCAGTTCCAGTCTCTAATAGTGTCTCTCCCACAATACAATAATATCTGTAACTGAAGTAGCACAGTCTTCTGTTTTTCTCTGACTTTTTAGCATTGTACACTTATAAGACAAGGAATCCATGCTCTCTTCTCTGTGCCACTTATTCATCACAGGTTGGTAAACCTGTGTAATCACTCTTCTTACCATAGGAGATGTCACCAGGTACTCTCACCTAGGAAGACAGAAAACCCTAGGCAGAATTTTGTCCCCTGCTATTCTAAATCTCTTAAATTAATAAATATGGTTGCCTTGAGTCCGTAAGCAGGAATGTAGTGTCACTTGTTACACTACAACGTGTGCTCCGTCGTGGTCGATGGTGGAAAATGGAGGACTGGGTCCGGCGGAATTTCATCTACCCCTGTGGGGTCAAACCCTGCAGCAATCGTTAGAGACTGTGGTTGAGTCCATTCTGCGGTTAACTATGACTGTGTCTGGTCAAGCGGACCGCTTTGACTCCCTGGTGTCACGGCTGCCATCGGCTTCTCTGCCGGCGATTGATTCCAGTTCTCTCTCTCCCACTACAGTGTTTCTGCCCCCCTTTTTTGGCTTTGATGATTCTTTAGAATATTAGGACTCTTATGAAAACAGGCTACGTCAACATTTCCTTGCGTTCGAGGTATCTGACCCGGCGTTGTGTAAGGCTTTATTTCTTTCTTGGGTCTCCCCTCACATCTATCAACTCTTGCGTCAGATAGCTCCTCTGCAGGAACCGGCTGCTATGTCTTTTGATGAGATGTGTCATTTGTTGTCGGGCCATTACCGCCCGCATATGCATGTTATTGCGGCGTGGGTTGAATTTTACCGGTCGAATAAGAAACCCACTCAGTATTATCAGGCTTGGGCCATAGAGCTGCACGGTCCTAGACATCAGTGTATGTTAATTACTCTGACCCACAAGGAGTCATATGTGGATGATATGGTTCGGTACGCAATTCTCTGTCTTGCTCCAGATTGGAAAGTGTGTCAACGCACGCTACAGCTGAAAATTCTACCTTGACGGATGTTTTAAAAATTGCGCAGTCTTTTGAAGTCTCTCAGGCTGCAGGGGACGAAATTGAGACTTGGGGTGATGTCGCTGCAGTTTCGCAGTCAGGTTCATCACCTTTGGATTGCACGAACGTCACTTTTGTACGGGAGCGCCCCACTCACCACGTGTGTGGGCGTAAACAGGCCGCAGCTTTGCAGCATCCACGGGCTATTCCACACACTCTCGCTCATACACAGAGACCTTTTCCATCTTGTCACCTTTGTTTCGTACAGCATGACAGGGCCGATTGCCCCAAGTGTTGGGTTACATGCCACTCATGCAAGAAAAAAGGCCACATGGCTTCTGTTTGCTGTTCCCAGCCGACTGAGCAAGATGACAAGATGGATGTTAATCTTGTCCAGAATGTTCACTCTCCGTCTCTCAAACTTTTTGTTGAAGTTCATATTTTCGACATGGCGGTTACCATACTTGTTGATACAGGAGCTTCCGTTTCTCTTCTTAATTATCTCACGTATGTACAGCTTGGCGCGCTTCTCCTGGTTGCTGTCAACTGTTCTTTGAGTGGCTACAGCCGCCAGCGCATCCCTATCCTGGGTCAATTTATGCCTTCCACGGCGAATAAATCTGTCGTCAGGCTGGTCACTTTTGTTGTTGTTGATGACACTGCGGCTGCAAACATTTTCAGCCTGGATGCTTTAATGTTTTTGGTTTTTCTATTGATGATTCTGTTAATCTCCTCTTGGATTCGGTCGCTTTCCTGGAGTTGGATGCTCTTTGTCGGAAATTTTCTTCCTTGTTTTCAGGTAGACTGAGGTGTGTCGTGGGCTTAACCACCCACATTACTATGAAACCGACGGCACACCCCAAGTTTTTTCGTACATGCCGTGTGCTGGTGGCCCTGTGCGAGCAACTTAAGGCTCAATTAGATCACCTACAGGACATGCAGGTCTTAACTCCTATTTCTACCAGTTAATGCGTTACGCCACTGGTTCTTGTAAAGAAGCCTGGGGATTTTAAAGTTACCATCAGTGCGCAGTCTGTAGTTGACTCATTCTCCATACCTCATACAGATGAACTCCTTGCTTTACTTTCTGGTCCACACTCTTTTTCTCACATAGATTTAGTGGAAGCCTATCTTCAGCTTTCTTTGGTCGACGACACAAAACGTCTTTTGGTCATCAACACTCCCTTTTCGTTATACCAATATCAGGGTCGCTAGTGTCCAGCGCTACTTAGAGCAGCTTCTCCGCCCAGTTCTGGGTTGTGTTAACTTCTTAGACGATATTGTTGTGACCGGGGCTTCACCCCACGAACTTTTACAAAACCTTCGGGCACTTTACTCTGTCCTACAAGCAGCCGGTCTCCGTTGCAACCCGGCCAAGACTCATTTTTTCCAATCTTCTATTCCTTATTTGGGGTTTGAAGTGTCTTCAGTGGGCGTCCGCCCTTTACTGGATCACGTGACCACGGTACAGTCCCTGCCGTGTCCCACGTCTGTTAAACAGACAACATTGGGCAACATTGCCTATTACCACCGTTTTTTACCGCGGGCTGCCTCAGTGGCACATCCTTTACATTGTCTGTTAGGGTGTTACCTTTGCCTGGTCATTGAAGTGTGAATGGGCATTTTGCATGTTAAAGCGCTTACTGATTTCTGCCCCTCGCTTAACGGCATACGTTCCTGGGCAACAATTGGTTCTGGCTACGGATGCGTCTCAACATGGCATTGGGGCAGTTTTGGCCCACAAGTATCCCGATGAGTTGGAACACCCCATTGCGTACTTATCTTAGACGTTGACGGCTATCCAGCAACGATACTATCAAATTGAAAAAGAGGCATTAGCCATTGTGTATGCTTTGAAGAAATTTCACGTTTCCTTGTATGGGGTCAAATTTCATCTTATTACTGATCATAAGCCCTTGGTGTCTCTATTTCACCATACAGCGGCACTTCCTGGCAAGGCAGCAACTTTGTGCTCTCTTTCTTTGCCGTTATAATTATGAGATCCATTTCCATCCGACAGCACAACACGCTAACGCGGAGACATTGTCGTGCCGTCCGGCGGGTCCTGATCCTGACTGTGATAGAGAAGAACTATTGTGCTTTTATATGGACGGGGAAGCTCAGGCTACTGTTGATGGTTTTCCTATTACGGCTTCAGTATTGGTCAAGGCAGTGTCGTCCGATCCCGTGCTGCAGTGCGTTCTTCACTACATTCTTGTGGGCTGGCCGGACGCCCCTCCACGTAGGGCTTCAAACCCCCTCCGTAACTATTATTCCTTCCATTTTCGTTTGTCTGAATGGAACGGGGTTCTCCTTTCGGCTACAGACGGACAGGCTCCGCAGGTACTGATTCTGACAGATCTCTGTTCAAAAGTGCTTGAGATGCTTCATGAAGGACACTGGGGAGTCTCTCGTACAAAAAGATTGGCTCGCCGGCAAGTGTTTTGGCCCGGCATCGATGGTGATATTATGAGACTGGTGGCTAAGTGCCCATTGTGCGCTTCACAGCAGGGGGAACCTCGAGTGTGTCTATCACCTTGGCCACAACCCCGACAGCCATGGGAATGAGTGCATATCGATTACGTGGGACCCTTCCTGAACTCTTATTGTTTTTTTTCTTGTGGATGCTTATTCAAACTTTCCATACATTTTTTTGTTACCATACTATGTCCACTGCTGTAACTATTGAATCACTGTCTAAAGTTTTTGCTTTGGAGAGGTTTCCACACACACTTGTTTCGGATAATTGCACCCATTTCACTTCTTCTGTTTTTCAAGATTTTTGTGCTTGTCTGGGCATTCACCATATTACGGCCCCTCTGTTTCACCCCAATATAATGGCGAAGTGGAATGGTTTGTGTGAACTTTTAAAGCTCAAATACACAAGTATGTGACCTCTTGCTCTGTGGACAATGCCATTATCCGTTTCTTGATGTCATATCGATTCACCCCAGCGAGGGAACGCAGCCTGGTGGAATTGCTTCATGGCAGGCAACCTCACACTCCTTTTCATTTGTTGTTGCCTCAGCCACTGAGTGCGCCCACATGACCATCAGGTAGTTATGTTCTGGGGTCGCTCGTGTGGGCGCGCGGTTTTGGCCAGCATTATCGGACACTGCTGTGGGCACTCTTCATCGTCACTGGGATCAGTTGTGCCTGCGACTCCCGGCTGATCCACAGGCGCCACCTCCACCTGCGACCCCTCCGGGACCTGCTTCACTGGCATGCTCTGTGCCGACATCTTCAAAGGAGCTGGCTTCTGCATTGCATGCTGTGCTCCATCGGTGGTACAAGTGCCTTCCCTGGCACTGGCACCAGTCCCAGCAGTTTCATCCTCAGGCGCCAGGTCGCCACCACCTTCGGCTTCCCTCACTGAGCTGTCCATCTGGATGGTGGGGAAAGGGCTACCGCTTCCGAAGCTATGGACATCCAGACACCAGAAATGGACAGGAATCGACTTATGAGTAATGAACTGCTCCTTTTTTATCTCCAGTGCTGGGGGTGAATGGTGCTCCCTCATCCCCTGTAATTGGGAGCAACATATACAGAGGTACCGGCCACTCCTGGCAAAGACGATCAGGACATTATCGACTCTATGGGGTAGTGCCAGCCCGACGCTGGCAGTTGGAGATGGACGAGGCATCGCCCACGAACGTAGCCTGGGTGCGTTTGGTACCTCTGGACATTACACTGTGAATGGGGAGGAATGCGGTAACATGCAGTGCGTGAGTTTGAACGGCGCTCCACCCGTTACCAGGACTGGCCGCTGTGCGGCGCTGGCTGGACTACCACACTGCACCTCGCTGACCGTGTGGCGGTTTGAGAGAGGCACTGGGCCAGCTGTGAACTTCGCCTCAGTTGTATGCCTACTGTGCTCGAGATCGTGTTTGTGTCTCCGGACGATACCAATAGCTGGGATGGGAGTGGGTGTGTATAGATGTGTACCGCATTGGACTTTGATGGCACGGTTCAGGATCCTGGCGACACTTGTAGCTGGCTTAACATGCATAGGTGTGTTATTAGTAATAACACTTTCCTTAACCTTTCTTTTAAGATAAGTGTTCCTGAATTTCCCCTAAATCCAAACTGATCTTCCCCGAGGTCAGATTCTATCGGTTTTTCCATTTGTCTATAAATAATTTCTGTTAGTATTTTGTAGACATGACATATTAAACTGATAGTTCTGTAATTTTCACACTTGACTTCACTTGCTTCTTGGGAATTGGAATTATTATTTTCTTCTTTAAGTCCGGTGATATTTCCTCTGTCCCTATCATTTTGTCCACAAAATGGAACAGTTTCTTATTGACTGGCTCTCACAACAAATTTTACCTACTATCCCAGCATCCAAACATGATTATTGTATGTACCCATGTCTGATCAGTGAAAGTAATTGCCCTCATAAAATGATTTCATGACAAAAATTTGCATTGTCACATGATTGGCTAATGCTAACATCACATGATTGCCAACATCATCATGCAATATCACCCGGATGGTAAGTAAAATTTAACCTTATTTTTTACGTAGTCTCTGTGTCTGTTTAGGCACGTGTTGCTTTGTGGGAAGAGTTTGAATATACCCTCTTTGCAAAAATCCTGTCCTTATTATGAACATATTGACCATATTGTCAGAAAGTGTTTCATATCCTCATATGAAGTGAATTTGTCAGCCTCCCGGGTGCTTCTGGAAAAAGGTGAAAGTTACTTGGAGTGATGTCTGTGCTGTAGACAGTGCAGTCAATGATTCCCAGCAAAAAAGGTTAACTATTATCATGTTTTTCTTCACTGTATGAGTTCTCCCTTTGTTGCGAAGGAAAAAGGAAAAATATTTAGACAGAAAACAAGATGAAAAGACTATTCATCTACATCTACATTGGATACTCTGCAAATCACATTTAAGAGCCTGGCAGAGGGTTCATCGAACCACCTTTATAATATTCACTTACCATTAGATTCTTTAATAGTGAGTGGGAAGAAAAAATATCTGAATCTTTCCGTTTGAGTTCTGATTTCTCGTATTTTATTCTGATGATCATTGCTACCTATGTAGGTGGGAGTCTACAATATATTTTGACATTCAGAGGAGAATGTTGGCAATTGGAGTTTTGTAAGTAGACCACACCACAGCCATAAACGCCGTTGTAATGATTCCCTTCCCAGATCCTGAACCATTTCTGTGATACTGTCTCCCCTGTATAGTGACAATAAAAAATGAGCTGGCCTTCTTTGGACTGTTTTGATGGCTTCCATCAAACTCACTTGATAAGGACACCCAGTGGGCAGCAATACTCCAAATGAGGATGGACAAGTGTAGTGTATACATTCTCTTTAGTAGTTCTGTTGCATCTTTTAAGTGTTCTTCCAATAAAACACAGTCTCTGGTATTGGAGGTAGAGTTAAAAGAGATGTTGGCAGAGAGAGAAAAAGAGAAGGTTAGAGTAAGGGAGTGCGGAAAAAATGGGAGGGGGGAGAGATGTAGGAAGGAAAGAGAGGGAAAGGAGAGAAAGATGAAGAGGGAAAAAGGGGGGGGGTGTAAGTATCCTTATGGGGGTATATATGCAAGAAAGAAAATATTATGTAAACCAGGCATTGTTGTGTTGTGGTCTTCAGTATAAAGACTGGTTTGATGGAGCTCTCCATGTTATGCTATCCTTATGTGTATTCAGGATGCTCTTATAAAAGGAGGTGGCAGGCCGTAGCTAGCAAGAATGTGGACAAGGTCTGCAACTAAAAGAAGTGACTAGTGAACATGTAAGTTTATTACAGATGACAAGAATACTCAACTTTGGTGTTGTGCTTGTGAAACAATTTCTTGCTAGCTACAAAACAGTTTTGCAATGATCTCTTCAACATCAGTTAGTATTAGTGTTCCAGTTTGTGCTAACATAGACTTCTGGCTTACTGTAGACGGATCTCCTGGATCTGTAGCACTCCTAGATCTGCTTCATACTCTGCCATAGTCCTGCACTGTCTGCTATACTGACTGTCGTGGTTGTGGTGTGCCAGCATATATTGGCAAGCCCCTGTCTTCCGATTGGCCGGCGTGCAAAGCAGGCAGAGAGGTAATGAGACTGTGGGCGCCCTCAGTGGATGAAGTACTGTGGAGCAACTTATTGCCTCTTCTGAAAGGGGCATTGTGACAGGTGTAGACCACCGGCATTGTGGTGAGTAGTGAGGCCACAACACTTGTCCCCCCCCCCCCTCCCAAACCTTCTCACTGTCATTTTGTAGTGGGCGAAATGACGGTGGGGGAATGTGTGAACGTGGGAGCAATCAAGGGACAAGGGCTCGAATCTGCACCCAGCACTGAAACAACAGTTGTGACCCGCCATCCAGCCTGCACTTGGCATGAAACACTGAGTGGAAAATGCACAAAGGTCATGCTCGCACAGACATGGGTGCAAAAGGAACAGGTGCAGGTACAGGACCAATGATCTCTATGACCAGTGTGAAGGCAGCCCCTTTTTGGACCGCTGCATCAGAAGGACCCTCAACGTGCAATGATGAACCTGCGGTGGCAGATGTCGGTTGACCCATGATGTCTAATGGAGGATGGGTCATTAGATAGGGTAGTGCCGGAGGCAAAGCATCCAGCTCCATGGGCTCTGGGCCAAGAAGAAAAGTTGGCTGAACCCATGAAGTCGATGCCACTGTCCGAGGGGACAGCAAATTTGTTGACAAAAACTCAATGGTAGTATCTTCTAATGCACAAGGTCAAATTTGGTTTCTACAGTACTGCTGCAGGCCATCTGCACCCTGGAATAAAAAGATGTTAGTGCCAAGCTGTTGAATTATGGTACTGCGCTCCCAACACCTGTGTGCTCCATAGGACCTGAAAAAGACTGATATGTTTGAATGCTCCTGTGCCTGATTCTTTGGAGTGTTTGGCATCCATGGTGGGTGGATGAGATGCAGCAGAGTGTGGTACCACTGTCTGTGCAACAACTCCGCAGTCGATGGTTCTTTGCATGGCTGGGAGTGGTAGGAAGTGAGGCAATGCAGAAGAGCTTGTTCACATGTGTGGTGGTGCTTGAGCTTGGCCATCTGTGACTTGAATGTTCTCACAAACTTTCAGCTTCACCATGGGATTGAGGGCAGAATAGTGCACTGGTCAGATGCCGATTGTGTCAGCAAAACTCTTCAAATTCCCTTTACACAAACTGGATCATTGTCTGTCACTATCAATTCTAGTAGATCCTCAATACAAAAAACTCGGAGGGTGCTGTGAGTAGTCATAGAGTTAATGGGGACCACAAATGGAAATTTGCTGTAGGCGTCCATAATACAGAGAACCATTGAGGAGAGGCAGATTTGTTTTCAGCTAAAGCTTGGCAACAAACTTTTATCCTCTCTATCTGCACATACATACCAATCCATGTCCAATTTCTGCATGCCAATTGTTTGGTGTGGACCACACCCCAATGACCTTGGTGCAGTAACTGAAGCACCTGACATTGCAATGACTGAGGGATCACCATACACACTTGATACTGTTCTGTAAGAAGCAGAATTACACCGTGTAACACTGATAAGTCATGTTGATGTGAAAAGTAACATCGAACCACCACGCTAAAAATCCATGTCACTGTGCAAGGCCACCGTGTGCAGATGTAGCACATGATTTGAAGATCTGGGTCCGCCACTGTTGCTTAGAAAACCTTCCAGTGATCAAGAGGATACCTGTCAAGGACCTTAGAATCTCTAGCATTTATGTGGCAACAGGAAGCTTCTGAAGTATCAAAATCAACATCCGGGCCAACAGGAAGATGTGACTTGTGTCGACATTAGCATGTTTTGATGTTGGCCGGTAGATAATTTCGTAATTGTAGGAAGACAATACGAGTGTCCAACATTGCAGCTTCTGTGCTGTGTGACTAGATATGGGCTTGGCAGGGAGGAACAAGAACTGAAGAGGCTAGTGGTTAGTTATCAGGCAAAACTTGTGACCATACAGATATTGGTAGAATTTGGTAACACCAATGCCTCTTCTTCTTTGGTGAATAATTGATCTGGGCTTTGTTCAAAAATTTCAAAGCAAAAGTGACAGATCTGTCTGAAGAGCCAATGCAATGTGAGAGGACTGCTCCAGTGCCATAGGCTGACACATCAGTGGCTGGCACAACTGGTTTGTCAGGATCAAAATGTATAAGACAATGATCACGGAGTAAAGTATCCTTTAACATTTTGAAAGCAATGTCAGACTCCTTTGACCAAACAAACTTAACATTCCTTGCTGTCTCCATTAGACATTTGTGAGACGTGGCCATTTTGATGCACTTGAAATAAACTTTAGAGTCTCGACCACATATTTCTAATTTATTGAGGCCTTACGCGTTTCAACGTTTCGTCATTATTCAAGACTACAGCAAGACAATGGAATTAATATTCATCAAACATTTTGATAAAACATAACTTAGAACACTCTTCACACTCACCATATCTTTTGAAACTTATTAAAAAATGAAACTAAAACATTCCTTTTAAAATAATCACTGTCAAAGACATATGTCAAACATAAAATAAATTTAAAATTCCCCCCAGAACATCCCTGTAGGATGGTCAAGCTTACTAAGGTTAGCAAAGCGGACAGTTATTAAGTGGAGAATCCGCCAGATGGCGATGTTGTCATTCTACTTCTCTCTCGCTCACATATGCGCGCTCACTCCCTCTGTGGGATTTTTTTTTTCTTTCTTTTTTTCTAATATAATATAATACCTTAAACCACCATTAAGAAAGATAGTGTTAAGTGACACATTGCTGACAGTCACCAAAATCATGGTATCTATACAGTATTCAGGTGATGAAAAGTGTGGGGGAGGAGGGGGGGATGGAAGAGGGCATACACAAAAGTGCTGGGAAGGAAGACTTGTCTCCTATGCACCATCTGCTTACAAAAACCACATGGTAGTTTCTATACCATACAAGTTAGCATTTGCCTCTCGTTTAAATTACAATGTTGGCCAACAACCAGCAATGCAATATGTTAAAGTAGTGCAACATTTATATAAATCTGATTACTCTTTGTAACATGAGGTGGGTCAGAAAGTACTATGTACAGTATTACAGTTTAGACAATGCTGATGTGGAATGATATCTTCAATATAAACTATAAGGGTAGTTAAAATATCCTCTTCCATAATTGTATAGCACATGTTAGCCCTCTATTATAAAACACGAAACAAAACAGTTTTAAGGTATACTGATCAAATACATCCACTCAAGGCTCTTAAAATGAATGAATATATTAAGTAAAAAAGGGGGTGATGGTTGATTACTATAAAAAAACTGTAATAGTGCACAAAATTACATTCTACAACCTGTATTTGCTCCATCAACCATCTCCTCCCTTTTTTTACTTAATATATTCATTCATTTTAAGAGCCTTGAGTTTATATTGAAGATATCATTCCATATCAGCATTGTCTAAACTGTAATACTGTACATAGTACTTTCTTAGCTTATGTTACAAAGATTAATCAAATTTATATAAATGTGACACTACTTTAACATATTGCATTGCTGGTTGTAGGCCAACATTGTAATTTAAATGAGAGGCAAATGCTAACTTGTACAGTATAGAAACTACCGTGTGGTTTTTGTAAGCAGATGGTGCTTGGAGGTGGCTCTTCCTTCCCAGCACTTTTGTGTATGCCCCCCTTCCATCCCCCCTCCTCCCCCACACTTTTCCTCACCTGAATACTGTATAGATACCATGATTTTGGTGACTGTCAGCAATGTGTCACTTAACACTATATTTCCTAACAATGTCAAAATATAGTGGTATATTGGTGTAGCACTCATATAATTGTATAATCTAAAAGAAAATTTGTGTACACAGTGAATGTAAAAGATTTAGAGTTATAAGTTTATAATCGTATAACTTAAAAGAAACAAAATATTGTGCAGGTTTAAGGTATTATATTATATTAAAAAAAAGAAGTCCCACAGAGGGAGTGAGTGTGCATATGTGAGAAATAGATATGTAGAATGACAACATCGCCATCTGGCGGATTCTCCATTTAATGAGGTTGCTGCTAAGGATCTTGGTAAGGTGCAGAGATTAGCCTGCTTAGCCATAACAGGCGGAATTAGCAGCACACCAACTGCTAGGATGGAAACCATGTTGGATATACCCCCATTACAACTTTGGGTCAAGATGGAGGCAGTGGCTGGTGCATACAGACTCAAAACTGGCAAAAACTGGAACTCTTTGGGATATCCAGAATCACACACTAAAATAGTGAGTGAGGTAAATATAGGAAAGGTTGGGGAAATGCCAGCCGACTATATTATAACCCCACACTGCTTCAACAAGCCTTTCAATATAACAATTGGAATTAGGGAGCAGTGGGAGAAAATAGTTCGACACCGTACGGGGGATATTGTCTGGTTCACTGATGGGTCAAAATAGGACCAAGGTGTTGGGGCCAGGGTATACAGGGTGCAGCCAAGACTGGAGGGCGTCATCTCTCTAGGGAAACTGGCCTCAGTATTCCAGGCCAAAATCACTGCCATCAGGGCGTGTGTGGAGGAGAATTTGTGTAGGTGCTACAAAGACCGTAGCATCTATATCTATTCAGACAGCCAGGCAGCCCTGAGATCACTGGAAGCTCCTGCAACAAGGTCTAAAATTGTTGCAGAATGTTACAGGGTTCTGGTGGAGCTAGGGGGAAGCAATAGAGTAAACCTATTGTGGGTCCCTGGCCACTCGGGGATCAGTGGCAACGAACATGCCAACAGATTAGCCAGGATGGGTGCAGAGACTCCCTTTATTGGACCAGAACCTGTCCTGACAATCACCAAGGCAATGATCAAATTGGAGTTACGTAACTAGCTCAGAAGACAGCACGTAGAATATTGGACCAAAGTCTATCAACAAAAACATGGCAAGGTAATGATGCCAAAGCCATGTTTTAAAAGAAGCTCTGCAATCCTGGGCCTGAACAGGAGAGAAATTAGACTCATGGTTGGATTGCTGACAGGCCATGAGAATTTCAAAAAACACCTACATACAATGGGAATAATAGAAGAGGACCCTAAATGTAGGATCTGTGATGACGGTGATGAAACTGCATCACATCTAATCTTCGAATGCATTGCATTGGTGAGGAAAGGTACAAAACATTTGGGACAACCAGACTGGAAGAAATTGTGTTTAATAAAGAACTGGTAAAGGGACTCCTTGCACTGTTCAAGGGCATTAGTTGGCTTTACTAGTTATATAGGGAGTGATATTACACAAAAAACTTAGTTTCGGTGCGGGCAGTGGCGGGTTTGACCAAGACTGTTTTGTATTCCCTGAGAAAATCAAATCAAATCAAATCAATGCACTTGACCATCCTACAGGGATGTTCTGGGGGGAATTTTAAATTTATTTTATGTTTTACATATGTCTTTGATAGTGATTATTTTAAAAGGAATGTTTTAGTTTCACTTTTTAATACGTTTTAAAAGATATGGTGAGTGTGAAGAGAGTGTTCTCATTTATGTTTTATCAAAATGTTTGATGAATATTAATTCCATTGTCTTACTGTAGCCTTCGAGAATGATGAAATGTCGAAACGCATAAGGCCTCAATAAATTTGAAATTTGTGGTCAAGACCCTAAAGTTTATTTCAAGTGAAACTTAACATTCTTCCGCCATAGACAATGTAGCAGTGCCGCTAGTTCCACTGTGTTAGGAAGAAATTTCATATAAGATTTTGCCTAGGAAAGATTGCAATTCTGTAATGTTTGTTGGAGCCTTGAGCTCACAAATAGCTTGCAAATGTGACTGAAATGGATGAACACCCTGAGAACTGATAACATGTCCTAAATATCAATTTCAGTCTAAAAGAAAACACATTTGTCCTTGTTACATTTGAGACCAGCTTCCAATAAGACTTTAAAAAGTGTGTGTTAATTGTTGAAATGCTCTTCACCTGTGCCGCCAGAAACAACAATATTGTCTAGAGAATTTGATCAACAAGGCACTGCTTTTGTTATTTGTGCCAGGTATCTTTGAAAAATCACTTGAGCAGAAACACAACTGAATGGTAACCTGAAAAACTTGAAGAGGTACATGTGTGAATTGATAACAAGAAATTTCTGTGATTGCTCATCTCATAGAACAATTTTGGAAAAATATTTGCCAGCTCCTACTCTGCCCATACGTTCATGAGAGTGAGGCAATGGAAAAGTGTCAATCACTGTTTGAGGATTCACAGTGTGCATAAAGTCCACACAAATTTGGAGTTTGCCAGAGGGTTGTTTGGCAATCACTAAAGGAGAAGCCTACTGGATTGTTGAAATGGGCGCAATAACACCTTGATTTTCCACTTTTGAGTGCCTGTGCAACTTGATTGTGTAATTCAAAAGAAACAGGGTACGCATTATCTTTTCATGTTGCATGCATAGAAAAATTATTTGCCTGCCAAGTCTGTCAGAAAAGAGTTCAGGAAATTCAGCCCACAGGTTAGTTATACGTTCTCAGGTGGAATGACATCACTGACAGAACATTCCTGGTGATACTGAGACCAGACAAATCTAAAGAGATCCAAAGCAAAAATATTTGCACTGTCATAGGATTCAAGAATCAAAAGAGAAACTGTCTTGTGTATATATCCATACAATACATGAAAACTACAAGTACCAAGCACCATTATGTCTTGTCCTGTATATGCTATAAGCAAAGTGTGACTGTTCACAATTGAGGTGTGCCTCACATTTCATATGTGACACAATTTATTAGAGACACTGTGGCACACATATCAAGAAAAAATTTCACTATTTCGCCAGCAATTTGCAAATATACAAATAGTTTATTTGCATGGTGTTGCAAAGAAGAGTCAAGGTCTTTTGTTACCAGAACACTAGAGTCTGTCTTAGCGGCAGCAGACTTTGAATGAATAGCAAAAACAGACTCTGTATATAGTGTGTCTGAATTTTGCAAGTGCTTCTTCTGCGGGGAAGTCATAAGTGATATACACACAATTTGAGCAGGTCCTTGATGGCCACAAGAAAAACAAATTGCATTATGTGAAGGGCACTGGTTTTGTCTATGTTTAGAAATACACTTCATACAGAACTTTACATTAGCTTGCTTGTCGTGAGCCTGACTCTGTGGTATATATACCGTGATTGCGCATGGCGTGAACTGTTGTCAACAAATTTGATCTACCTAGAGGGAACACTTTCCTTGTCTCATGCTACAGTAAATATAGGGGCATCTTGAAAACTATTTGCCGCGAAGTCACAAGTGTCCAGATACTCAATAATTTTTAGCACTAGTTCAAGTGAAGGGTCAGAATACTATAAGATTTGTTCACATATGCGCATGTCTGACACATTCCTTGTAATCACATCTCATATCATTAAATCTGCATAGTACTTGCCACAGTCACAATGAAATTTACACTTCCTATCTAAACCTTGTAGTTCAGTAACCCACTGTCTATATAATTGTCCTGCCTGACTATGACAATAATAGAACTTAAATCTAGCTGCTGCTACAGTCAGTGTCTGTTTGTAATTATTAGTAATCACCTGCACAAATTTCTTAAACGACACTTGTTTTGAGCGAGTTGTGGGGAAACATTTGACACAGAGCTGATAAATGTTCACTCCTACTTGTGACAAGAAATAAGGAAGCAACACAGTACATTTTATTTGATGTGCTGCTATGTGGTTCTGGACCTCTCCGGGGGACACCACCTTGACGAAGCACTGTCCATGCGGGTGGAGAGGCTTGCGTATCCGCATGAGACAGAGGGCTATACCGAAGGTAGAGAACCTGCTGCCGGAAAGGCCTCAGCTGATGGATCAGACCAAGTGTGTTCCACAACATCCCGTCTTCCTCATCGCCCAGTCCTTTCCCAACCCAAGGTGTGATGCGATCCGTGCCGAGGGGTGCATGGCACATGGGTGGATGTGTCTTGAACGGATACCGGGATACCGGGCGACCTCCCTGAGTAAGTAGCCTTGCACCACGCGGGGTTATCGTGGTGTGGACCATATAAATCCCCAAATCTCGTGGGACTAAGATGAACACGGAGAAAAAAAATTATTTTAAAAGAATCCGAGACCTCAGATACTCAGACATTGGGATCAGGACCAATGGAGTGCACTCCTACTTCTGAATCAGGGTCTAGACCTGAGCAAGAAGTGGGAACTGTAACAGAGAAGTTGGACCAGATTAGGATTAAGGTCTTATCTGGGGCTCAGAGGAGGAAACTTCTCAAGGAACAGAAGCAAAAGGAAGGAAAAGAATGGCTTCCTAAACATAAGTGGAGGGAATCAAAAGGGCTTGAGCCCAAGGCCCCCAAAAAGAAACTGCCTCAGATCAAAGGGGATACACAGACCCCCTCGACGTCAAAAACAGGTGGCAAGAGGGTTAGGGAGGAATCTAAGACTCCCTCCTCTCTGGACAAGCGTGATCCTAAAAGGCTGAGGCAGGAAATAGGGAAACAGACTATAGAACTGAAGTCTCGGTCTTTAAAATGGTGGTTGTCCATGAAGGATACCCACCCACCCACCCACTGGTAAGCATCACCTTGCAGCTGAGGAGCTCGTGCAGATGGCCCTCTTTGAAGAGATTGGGGGGGACACTGGTTCAGGACCCAAATTCTGGAGGGTCTATCTAGATCGCGGTGCCCTCATTGTTGTCTGCGAGGGGGAGCACTCAGCGGAATGGCTTAAGTACAAGGTGCCCATGATATCCCCGTTGGAGGATGCGAAGCTGCTGGTCAAGACAGCAGCCGAACTCCTGAAGACCGCAAAGGTATCAATATGGGTACCAAAGATCCTTAAGGATGTCACTCCAAAGACTCTGTTCGAGAAAATATGGGTCCAGAACCCAAAAGTCTCGACAGAGGATTGGAGGGTAATTAACCAAAAGGTCGTTCCGGAAGGACGAACCCTGGTGGTGGAGGTCGGAGAGAAGTCCCTGAAGGCATTGCGAGAGCAAGGCCTGGAACTGTTTTTTTAGGGTTCTCGCAGGTCGCTGTCAGGGTAATCAAAAACCTTAAAGGCAATAATGGCAGCAAGATGGGGACTGGAAGTGCTGCAGATAAACCTGCAGCACAGTAAAGGGGCCACTGCTGCCCTGAGCCGTCGCCTGGGGAGACAGGAGGTGGACGTGGCCCTGATACAAGAACCCTATATATACAAAGGGGTTGTATCAGGTCTCGGTGGTACTGGAGGTAAGCTGATTTATGCCAGAAATCTAAAAAACTCCAGAACATGCATTTATGTTAGAAATGGAATACCTTTCATACCAATGAAGGAGTTTTGTTCCAGGGACCTGGTGACCATCAGGATGCAGCAATGTGAGGAAGGTATCACGAGGGAAATTGTTTTGGCCTCAGCATACCTTCCTTATGAAGACAGCTCTCCTCCTCCTTCAGAAGTGAGGAGGCTAACGGAAGCCTGCCATCGGCAAGGTGACGAACTCGTGGTGGGATGTGATGCCAATGCCCACAATCTATCGTGGGGCAGCAAGGACACCAACAATAGAGGTGAGCACCTTCTTGAATTTCTCCTATCTAACAACTTGGAGATCCTGAATAGGGGTGATGAACCCACATTCAGGAATAGTAGAAGGGAAGAAGTAATTGACATAACTTTTGGTTCCATGATGATGGGAAGTTACGTCAAACAGTGGCATGTGATCCTGGAGCCATCCTCATCAGATCACATGTATATTAAATTCAAGGTTGAAATGGGAACCAGACAGACCATGGCCTATAGGAACCCCAGGAAAACGGACTGGGAGACATATAGGAAAGACCTTGACTTCAGTCAATCGGAAATGAAAACTTCGATAAGGAATCCAGCAGAGTTTGAGGAAGTAGCAGAGGCTGTAACATCTACTATAGTGACCTCATACCAGGGCAACTGCTCAATCACGAAGAAGTGCACAAATAGGAGTGTGCCTTGGTGGTATAATAACCTGAAAATGCAAAGGAAACAGGTACGAAGACAGTTTAACCTTGCGAGGTGCAAGGGACAATGGGCAAAATATCGTGAGGCCCTTGTCAATTACAACCTTGCCATCAGAGGGGCAAAGGAGGCATCCTGGAAGGTATTCTGTGAGGAAGTGGAGGGCATGGCTGCTCAAGCGAGACTTCATAAAATCCTCACTAGGGTACCAACTAATCCAGGAGGAACATTGAGGAAGGAGGATGGGGAGTATACAAAGATAGCACATGAAACGCTGGAACTGCTCTTCAAGACTCACTTTCCTCAATATACTCTGGGGGATAACTCAGACCAGAATGCGATTCCTGAGAGACAAAGGTTCTCAAGTATTCGCAAAGAGGACTGGGATTTGGCCAAGGAGTGTGTCAATCTCAGTAATGTCCGATGGGCGGTGGGAACATTTCAACCGTTCAAGTCACCTGGCCACGATGGAATCTTCCCAGCTCTCCTGCAACAAGCATGAGAAAATCTTATTAGATTCCTATGCAGGTTATTCAGGGTTAGCCTAGCAGCAGGAATCATTCCCAATGCCTGGAGGGCAGTGTAGGTTGTCTTCATTCCTAAACCAGGGAGAATTGATCATACCAAGGCCAAGGATATGAGACCAATCAGCCTGTCCTCCTTCATTCTTAAGACATTGGAAAAGCTGGTTAATGTGCATGTTGGAGAAAGGAGGTTAAGTATGGCTCCTCTACATTCAAACCAACATGCATATCAGCCAGGTAAATCATGTGAGACAGCTCTCCACCAACTCGTTGGGAAGGTGGAGGCAGCACTACACTTTCAGGAAATAGCCCTCTGTATCTTCCTGGACATCGAGGGGGGCTTTTAGCAACACGACCTTCGATTCCATGGTTAGGGCAGCAGAGGTGCATGACCTAGGGACCACATTATTAGGTGGACTAGGGCCATGCTCAGTGGAAGAAAGGTAGAAGCTACCATGATGAATGAAAAAAAGGTAATCAACACCACTAGAGGTTGCCCGCAAGGAGGAGTTCTTTCCCCTTTATTGTGGAATCTAGTGGTGAATGGTCTCATTGAAGAATTAAACTCTAGGCAGTACTTTTGACAAGGATACGCAGATGATCTTGTCATAGTAATACTTGGCAAATTTGCTGACACAGTAAAGAATATGGCACAAGGTGCTTTGGACATTGTGCAAGAATGGTGCAGAAAACAGGATCTGGGGGTTAGTCCTAAGAAGACTGTTGTTGTACCATTCACAAAGAAGCATATACAACATTCAAGTTGGAATCTAAAGCTTTTCAGTGAAGCGCTACCTGTGAAGGGGACAGTGAAATATCTAGGGGTTACCCTAGATGAGAAACTGACATGGACCCCTCACATCAGGAATATTTGCTCCAAGGCAAAAGGTACTCTTGTGAGTACCAGGAGAGCTTGTGGCAAAAATTGGGGCCTGAGCCCCAAGGGTATGCACTGGATATACACCACAGTGATTAGACCCAGGATCACCTATGGGGCGGTCGTGTGGTGGAAGAAGGTAGAACAGCAGGTTGCTGCTAAGAAGCTTGGTAAGGTGCAGAGATTAGCCTGCTTAGCCATAACAGGCGGAATTAGCAGCACATCAACTGCTGGGATGGAAACCATGCTGGATATGCCGCCATTACACCTTTGGGTCAAGATGGAGGCAGCGGCTGGTGCGTACAGACTCAAATCTGACAACAACTGGAACTCTTTGGGATATCCAGAATCACACACTAAAATAGTGAGTGAGGTAAATATAGGAAAGGTTGGGGAAATGTCAGCTGACTATATTATAACCACATACTGCTTCAACAAGCCTTTCAATATAACAATTGGAAGCAGGGAGCAGTGGGAGAAAATAGTTCGACACCGTACGGGGGATATTGTCTGGTTCACTGACGGGTCAAAATCCGACCAAGGTGTTGGGACCAGGATATATGGGGTGCAGCCAAGACTGGAGGGCGTCGTCTCTCTAGGCAATGATCAAATTGGAGCTATGTAACTGGCTCAGAAGACAGCACGTAGAATACTGGACCAAAGTCAACCAACAAAAACATGGCAAGGTAATGATGCCAAAGCCATGTTTTAAAAGAAGCTCTGCAATCTTGGGCCTGAACAGGAGAGAGATTAGACTCATGGTTGGATTCCTGACAGGCCATGGGAATTTCAAAAAGCACCTACATACAATGGGAATAACAGAAGAGGACCCTAAATGTAGTATCTGTGATGATGGTGATGAAACTGCATCACATCTAATCTTTGAATGCATTGCATTGGAGAGTAAAAGGCACAGAACATTTGGGACAACTAGACCCGAAGAAATTGTGTCTAATAAAGAACTGGTAAAGGGACTCCTTGCACTGTTCAAGGGCATTGGTTGGCTTTACTAGATATACAGGGAGCGATACCGCACAATAAACTTAGTTTCGGTGCGGGCAGTGGCGGGTTAGACCAAGACTGTTTTGGCTTTCCTGGAAAAATCAAATCAAATCAAATCAATGTGGCTCTGGAACTGTGCTCAATATTACTCGCAGTCCTCTATTTTCTTGTCATACTGCCAAAGCAGCAGTAATATTTCAGGCTGTGAGACAGGCAATTATGGCGTGGTTGATTGCTGTTGAGCGTTGGCAGCTGCTGCAGTTTGTTTCTGGCTTTTGATGAAAGACATCACTTGTGTTAGTTGAGCAATTGACTGCATCTGAAACTGAAGAATTGGTGTAAGATCATTCGTCAATGGAGATAGCAGCTGAGGCACAAGAAATGGATTAGCTGTAGCAGTGTGGGTGGTAATAGGGTTAGACACAGGGTGTGGTGCAGTCATTATACTAGCAACAGTATTACAATATACACTAAATCAATAAACTAAAGTGGTACACCCCATAAAACAAAAAAATCTACAAGCATACAATAACAAAATTAACACAAACAGGCCTGAAAGGGAAACAATTAATTGAGAAGGTTCTACAGTTCTTGTTGCCAGTTTTTGTGTCTTCAGGATGCTGTTATAAAAGGAGGTGGTGGGGCATGGCTAGCAAGGATGTGGACAAGGTCTACAACTAAAAGAAGGGCACTTACTTTTATTTCAGACAAAAATAATACTTAACTTTGTTGTTGTGCTTGTGGAACAATTTCTTACTAACTACAAAACAGTTCTGCAGTGATCTCTTCAACTTCAGTCAATAGAAGAGTTCTGGTTTGTACTAACATAGACTGCTGGCTCGCTGTAGACAG
Organism: Locusta migratoria; assembly: GCA_026315105.1. Classification (NCBI taxonomy): domain Eukaryota; kingdom Metazoa; phylum Arthropoda; class Insecta; order Orthoptera; family Acrididae; genus Locusta; species Locusta migratoria. Next base: position 845,448,808 of record CM048745.1, read on the forward strand.
ATCTCTTGGAACTGCAGCACTCCTAGATCTGCTTCGTACTCTGCCATAATCCTATACTGACTGCTATACTCACTGTCGTGGCTGTGGTGCACCAGCATATCTTGGTGAGACCTTCTCTTCCAATTGACTGGCTTGTTAAGCAGTCAGAGACGTAATGAGACTGCGGGTGCTCTCAGTGGCCGAAGTACTGTGGAGCGACTTATCACCTCTTCTGGTAGTGGCACGGTGACGTGTGTAGACTGCCGGCATTGTGACTGTAACATTTCTGTATATGCATACCCTATATTTCTACCCAATAGTTCAGTCTCAAATCTTAATATATTTCTGTCCCAAAAAGCTATAGCATTGGTATAAAGTGATATTAGTACCCATATAAAACGTTCTAATCATCTATTTTTTATTATAATACCTTTACTAAAACTTGAATTAACTGATTTATATTATTCAACTAAAAAAAAGTTTTAGTAACCATAAACAACATAATATATAAAATAGTATTCTGAAACCCATTTACCTACTATATACATACATCACAAACCTGTTTATTAATGTTTAATTGGTAATAAAAATAGGCCAACAAAACCTATTACTTCACTAGAATCTTTATAATGCACTGACAACAAATATTGCTCTCACAGATGCAATTAATGCTAATCACATGAGTAATTACCAAATAAATAAATATAATGGTACTTTTCAAATCCAGGTAAATGTTGTTCACAAACAAATGAAGTAACTACGCCAAAATACATTCAATAAAATAACACACCATTTAATAACACACGCAAACTCGACTAAACTGTCGCACAAAATGTCAAAACATAATATTTCTGTTGATAAACAAAATGCCGCCATTGTTCCAAATCAAAATAAAACACATGTTAACAACACATTTCAAAATGCATTTACGAACACACAAGATAACACACACCGATTTAAAATAAGGAAACAAAATACTTAAACTATAAACTTTATTTACAAAATTACTTTTCTATGTTCAACAGTCTTAAAATTTTTTTTACCTTAGTGACACTAATTTGTATTGAGAGGTGAAAGAGGAGTGGAAGAGAAAGTTAGCCATCACTAATACTGTCTGCTTGGATGTGGAAGGAGACAGATGCTTTTGTAACAAGTTGTAGAAATCAATTGTTTGTGAAAAGCAAACTTGCTATATAAAATAAAACTTTGATGACCTTAACCTGAAGTACGTTAGTTCAAGAATTTCCTGCAAGATTTTACAAGTTGTAGCTCTCGCCGAAGGAAAAAAAAAAAAAATAAATAAATAAAATGTCAAGAAAAGAAGAAGAATAAGCAGATCAACAACAAAGAAGAAAACTTCAAAACCAGATGAGTACATATTAATGTGTCTTTATAGTTTCAAGTATGTTTAATTTTTATGGGCCCTTCTTCCACAAGCCAACAACATAAGTTTTTCAACTTGTTCGAAACTTTGTATTTGTAGCAGAAAAGTGGGAAACAGCTTGGTAAACAAAGAAGAGGTAACGTCACATGACAAATAGTGACACCACAACATGTCCTGTGCAAGTCTCTTCACCTCTGAATAAAAACAGCAACCTATTTCCATTTGAACCTGCTTACTGTGTTCATCTCTCAGTCTCCCTAACATTTAAAATAAAAAATTGGGTGTCAACACATTTCACTTCTTCAGATAAATGTTGCTTCCCAGTCTACGATTTATATCTTCTATACTTCAGCCACCAAGAGTTATTTTACCATTCAGATCAGAAAATTAATCGAATACTTATGTTTTCTCATTACCTAATCTAAGTTCTTCAGCATTCCATGATTTTCTTACACAACATTCCATTACCCTTTTTAAGGATCATCTGATAAATTCCTTTCAACACACTGCCACTCCGTTCAAATGGTCTTCCATGTTCTTTGCTGTCTCTGACAGAATAAAAATGTCATTGGCAAAACACAAAATTTTTATTCCTTTGCCTTCAACTTTAATTCCTTCTCCAAATGTCTCATTGCATTCCTTCACAGCTTGCTTAATGCACAGACTGAATAACATTGGAGAAAGGCTACAACCCTGTCTTCTTCCATTCCCAATCATTGCATCTCTTTCATGCGCTTTGACTCTAATAACTGGTGTCTAGTTTTTGTACAAATTGAATATAATTTCTTGTTCCCTTATATTCTCCTGACTTGAAATTCTGTTCATGTTGCCACCTAACTTCACCAATTCCCATAATATCTAAGTTCAGTATATCCATTTCTCTTTTCAAATTTTCTAACTTACCTACCTGCTCCGATCTATAGAATGCCTGTTTTGTTTTTCTTGATGATATCCATCTGAGTAGTCCCCATCTGGAGATCCAAATGGTGGACTGTTTTACTTCCGGAATATTTTACTCAAGAAGATGCTGCATTATATATTCATATAATAGAGCTGCATGCGCTCAGGAAAAACTAACAAATGTAGTATCTCATTGCTTTCAGTCATTCACAGTAACTTCATGGTAGAGCCACATTAACTGATGCATATGGCCAGATCAGTCAATCATCCACACCTTTTCCTCTGTAATGACTGAAAGGCTACTGCCCCTCTTCAGGAACTACCTGTGTGTCTCGTCTTTCCACAGATACCCCTCCACTGTGGTTGCACCTACTGTATGGCTATTTGTAGTGCTAAGGCACACAAGCCACCGCACCTTGGCAATGTCTGTGGTTCATGGGGGAGGTAAACCATGCATTGGAAGATAAATTCTTTTTCTCAGAGGTAATACTTGATATTGTCATATTATTGTAAATAATTTTAGGTCATCTGACAGTGGAGATTTATATGATATTTATACTAATATGTTAGAAAAGGTAATTGGTTGGATAGTATCTCCTCTTACTAAGTGTATAAATATAATAATGAAATGTCCAGGTTGGAATTCAACAATTTGGGTAATTTACAACTCACCACACAGACCTACAATGACCTGCAACTGGCACATAAAAAGGACACACCCATACGACACTTCAGTTATTGGCCATTAGCCTAATTCAGGAAAGAAAGCATTCACACAACCACATTTCACAGTAACACAACCGTCATCTACAGCTTCAGCATTCAAAATTCTCTTTCTGAAACTTCAGAGTGTGGCAGCTGTAGATGATGGGTGTGTGACTGTGAAGTGCGTTTTTGTGAATGCTTTCATTTTTGAAGAAGGATACTGGCCAATAGCTTAATTGTTGTATGTTTATGTCTTTTTTATGTGCCAGTCACAGCTCATCAGGTGTCTTTGTGGTGAGTTGTAGACTATCCATATATTGTTTTACTGCAGGTGTATTCCCAGTATATACAGGGTGCGTCGAAAAAATGTATATACACTTTGAACTGTCACAGAAAATTTATTTCCCATTCTGTGAGAAAGTAATGTTATGTTTCTTCAACAGGTGGCAGCAGTGGCAAGGAAGTAACTTCAACATGGCGGACGTGCGTTTGAGCTTTGAAGTGTGGAAGCAGATAATTAAGTGGTACTGGAAGTTTGAGAATGTAGCTGCAGTTCAAAGACAGTGGAGAACTGAGTATGGTGCAGAACCACCTTCAAGGTTAACAATTACATGTCTACAAGACAAATTAAAAATTCATGGAACAGTGTGTGATCTGCATAAAGTTCAATTGGGGTGACCTCGTACAGCTACAAGTGATGATTCCACAAATGCGGTCTTGGAACTGTTTCAGCGATGCCTCAAAAATCTTCAAGGCAAGCAGCATGTGAGAGTAATGTAAGTGCTAGTAGTGTGCTACACATTCTGAAGAAAGGCAGGTTTCGTGTGTACATTCCAAGGCTGGTACAACAGCTAAGTGACGACGACCCAGATCGATGGTTAGAATTTTGTGAATGGGTTCTGCAGATGGTGAGATCTGGGATTTATTGGTAGCATAATTTGGTTGAATGAAGCCCAAATCAAACTCAATGGAACTGTCAATAGGCACAATTGTATGTACTGGGCTAAAGACAATCCTCACATTACAGTTGAAAAGGCTGTGAATTTGCCTGGTGTAAATGTGTGGTGTGATGTGTGTGCAAGGGGACTCATTGGGCCTTTGAAGGTACTGTTACTGGAGAAACATACCTAACAATGCTTCCTGAATCCATATTCCCTGCCATTCGTGCCTTATACGGTAATGATGAGTTTCATTTCCAACAAGATGGAGCCCCGCTGCACTATCATAGGGGCATATGAGCATACCTGGATCACAATGTGCCAGGCCAGTTGGTAGAACGCAGGGCACCAATCGAATTTCCTACATACTCTTCAGACCTCACGCCACTGGATTTATTCATGTGTGGCACAGTAAAAGATGAGGTGTACAAACGTAAACCACTTAATCTGGACGCACCTTGGAATGAGTTTCAAGTGGTGTGTGCAGAAATCTCATTGGACACTTTGGTACGATGTATGGAATCAGTGGTGACTCATACTAAAAAATGTATTGATGCTGAAGGCCACCAGTTTGAACATTAACCACATTTTCAAAGTACATTTATTTTTCAAATTGGACTTCAAGCTTTCCATTTCCAGAAATTTAACATTGTAGAATGGGAAATAAATTTTCTATGACGTTTCAAAGTGTGTATACATATTTTTGACAATATATAGTAGATGAAGATTACGTACCAGGTGAAGGAGCACAGGTAGTGATAGTAACACAAATAAATACACACACACACACACACACACACACACACACACACACACACACACACAACCACAAATGTTAGCTTTCACAGCCTAGCTTCTTCTTCAGGCAGAAGGGAAAGAGAGGGGAAAGGAAATGATGAGGGTTTTAAGGGAGTGGGTAAGGAGCCATTCCAATCCCGGGAGAGGAAAGACTTACCTCGGGGGGAAAAAAAGGAGGGTAAACAAATACACACACATATACACAAAAGCAAACACACCTAGGCAGACATACACATTTGTGTTACTATCACTACCTGTGCTGCTTTGCCTGGCAAGTAATCTTCATCTACTTTTTATTTATTTTTCCTGCAGGTAGTGATAGTAACATAAATAAAACAGACATTTTTGGTGGGATAAATATGTGTGGCGGAGATCGACCTGTAAGTCCACCTTCACCGAACAGCAAATCTGCCGCTTAGCTTCTTTGGACAGATACTTTCTGTAATGGACACCGCGCCATAATCAGTTGTGTTTTTATGCTCTACCTGTACTGATGTATACCTAATACACACGTTTCACTAAACTCAAATGTGGAATGTTATTCAGCACCTCACCAATAATCCCATTCTCCATAGTGGTAACCCCTCGTTTTCTTGAATTCGAAACCAAACGAAACATACAATGCATGTGCCTGTCGCATCACGAAACTTGTGTTTACAACCGCCGAGTTTTCTGTTACACAGAGACAATGGCTTCGAGCAACTCGCCCTTTTGTCTCAACACCGACCAGCACAAAGAAGAAGGCGTCTTTAACCCGCTGGATCTCAACAGTGTTGCTGGTGTGCAACCATCTGAGATGATTTTGACATAACCTTTTTCCTTGCCACTTCGAGGTAACAATTTTTTTAGCAACTCGTGCGACTCAGGTTTCATTACACCATGTGCGCCCCGTGTGACTACAAGCAGCCATCAGAACAAACCTTTTGCATCGTCTACACCATACACAGTGCAAACTGACACGAGTAGTAGCAATGCACAAACGAGTAACTCAATCTTTGTGGACAGTTTATTTTGTACTGAGCGCAAGTTTCAACAGTATCCGTCCACGCCCCGGTACATCGACTGTATGAACATTTTTTGAGCACCCCTGGCGCACGTCAGAACACTCACGTAACCATTTTGAGTGATATTATCGGCTCTTCAGTGCAGGTGCTTCAAAACAGTGACCTTTTTGTGCCAGTTCCACGAACATTTTTATATGCGCCAGGCGAGCAACGTAAACACTGTGCAATATTTAAGTGCTAATGCACCCCTACATTCGAGTACTGGAAATGTGCCTGTTAATGGACAATGTAACCTCACATGTGAATCGGTTTCACTGCAGCCCTTCCTGACCTCGTACGTGCTGCTACCACTGACATTACCAACTCAATCGCAAGTTTCTACCACGCCAATCGACCACTCTGTTCCGTCTAACAGCACTCCAGCAGTGACGAGAGGCCTCGTAAATGCAACACCCACCCACGTCTGGAACCTGACACTCCCACTTGCACCGTGCCTACTAGCCGCACCAAGATCGCTGGCATGCGAGCGTCTTCCAAAACTGCCAGCATTCACGGGCGAGCAAACTTTCCAACATTATGCATTGGATGATGACTCATGCTTCATCTGCTTGTTGAACAATCTGCATGAACAGGTAGATTTGATCTACGACCTGGTCAGCACACCCCAGCCCTTGAATGCTGGCAGTTTTGGAAGACGCTCGCATGGCAGTGATCTGGGTGCGGCTGGTAGGCGCGGTGCAAGTGGGAGCGTCAGGTTCCAGGTGTGGGTGGATGTTGTAACAGCCAAAAAGTCGATACTGGAGCGTGTCACCAAGTCTATGAAAGAAAAGGTACGGCACCTAACCTGCAAGGAACACCCGGCCGACAACTCTCCGTCACAACTGTGGCGGCGCCTTCGATGCCTTGCCGACGATCGAGCTATGCCTGACAACACCCTCATGGCAATATGGACGGAAAAACTGCTTCTTCCTGTCCAAACTGCAATATCTGATCACGATGACAGGTCGGTCAGCGAACATATCCGCGCCACTGAGTGCATGCCGCTCCGCAATGGGAATGCGGCGCTCAGCCCCACTGCATCACGACAGATCACAACTGACACCAAGACTTCGACACTGGGAGACACCCACCCCACCGCTCCAACCTGACACAAGCGGCTCAGTCACCAACTAGTCAAGCTACCAAGTCCCAGCAGGAGAAACAACCGGACTACAAGTACTGCTACTTCCACACCAAGTTTGGCGAAGCAGCAGAAAGATGCAGAGCACTGTGCGAGTACCCAAACACCGGTCGCAGGTAGAGAGTGGCGCCACCTCCTGCAAAGACCTCATTGGGCACCAACCTACCCTGCACTCAGTAGCACACAAGAACGACTCCTCTGGTCGAGTGTACATAAAAGACCTAACTTTGGGTCGCTGCTTTCCGATCGACACAGAAGCAGATGTTTCATTACTGCCCTACACTTTAGCAAAAGACAACATTAAGCCACACCACACTTTATTACAGGCCATAAATGCTACATGTTTGGAGTGTGCAGGTACAACCTCTTACATTGTGAACGTTGCGCCAGCCTGCCAACTCAAGTGGACTTTTTTAGTGGCTACGTAGCTGATCTAATATTAGGAATCAATTTTCTTAGCCATCACAAAATTTGGCCTGACCTTGTGAATAATACAGTTTTCCACTATGCCACAGATAAATACTATCCATGTGCATCGTTGAGCATTCTGTCTATGGACTGTGACAGTAAACAACGCCTCACTGACAAGTGTTCCACCCCATCAGCGAATATCCAAGTGTAGCAAGGCAAATCCTTTGCTGAGCAGGAAGCTACCAAGAAACTCAGGCAAGAACACAACAAACTACTCCGTCGAGTGTTGGACGTCTCAGCAGAAATCGAGTCAACCCTCTGTCAACTCGCTGCAGCTCGCAGGGATTTTCTGGAGATTCATAAACAGGTCAGTCAGTGCAAAAACAGTGCTAACGCACCACACGCAGGTTAGATTGTGGCAGTGAACATGTAAAACATTCCTGTTTTGCTCCTCGTGTTGTCATTTCTGTGCACAAAGCAGAAGATTTTTTGTGCTCGCAGTCCAATGTTCAGTTGCTCGCTGCTAGTCAGCTACTGCAGCCAGTGCCGCTCTCAGCGGCTGTGGCACCTCCCATAAACTCTCTCTCAGAGAGCAGTGTACCGACCTTCCCAGCCAAAACGTCCAAGTTGAGGCAGTAGGGACTCAGACAGTTGGCAGCGCTGTAAAACCCAGACAGTAGCGCTGCAGTTTACCACTCCCGCCGCGCAACACTTAACGTCTGAGACAGCCGATGCACGCTCACCGTCTACGGTTGCTATCATCATGAACGGAATGGTTCACAAGTTGTGCCTAATAGATGGACCTCCTATTACTAGTAAGCCACGCTGCCTTATGCCAAAATGCATGAAAATAGCGAGGAAGCAGATCGACTAACTTTTGAACATTGGCGTACTTGAACCTTCATCTGGTTGCTGGTCAATACCTAATCATTTCGTGCCGAAAAGTGATATATGTGCAGGGACTACAGACATTTAAATGCACGAACCATCACAGACAAATATCCGGTACTGAACATTGCGGATTTCACACATGCACTGGCAGGTGCAACATTCTTCTCTGTAGTCGACTGCAAGTGAGCATACCACCAAATCCCTAGGGCACCAGAGGACATAGAAAAGACAGTAATTACCACCCCCTTCGGACAGTTTCAATTTTGGTGCATGCCATTCAGGTTACAGAATGCCACACAAACTTGGCAGATTTTTATCAACCAGGTACTCTTTAATTTAGACTTTTGCTTCGTCTGTCTTGACAACAGTTTAATCTTCAGTTCCTCAGTCGAGGATAATAAAAGACATGTGCAAGTAGTAGTGGAAACGCTCGCAAAGGCCGGCATTGAACTGAACTGAACTCAAAGAACTTCAGCAGCACCAGCCAACAGTCCTTTTTTAAGGCTTCACCGTTTCTGCGACAGGCATCTCCCCGCTGAAAGATAAAGTCGCCCCAGTCCTGGACATGCAACGCCCCTCCATGTACAAGGAGCTTCGCCATTTTTTAGATACAATTAACTATTACAGAAACCATTTACTGGCTGCTGCCCAAGTTCAGGCCCTGCTCATAGACTCCCTAGCAGGCCCAAATACTTCTGGCACACGCCCTGTTCCTTGGAACTCAGACATGGAGGAAGCTTTTCACAAACTTAAAGAAATTCTTGCCATCAATGTCACGATCACACATCCTCACTCCGAGGCAGAACTTTTCATAACCACAGATGCTAGTGAGACAGCTGTGGGTGCAGTTCTTAGTCAGACCATGAACACCACCACCTCCCCACTTCATTTCTTCTCCAAAAAACTGAATGGGGCACAAAGAAAATACTCTGCTTTTGACCACGAATTATTGGCTGTATATGAAGCCATCAAACATTTCAGAGTTGAAGTAGATGGTAGAAACTTTTATATACTAACTGACCACAAACCACTCATAGCAGCAATTAAAAACCATCCTGCAGACACTCCACCACGGCACTTCAGATACCTTGATTTTATATCACTGTTCACAACAGATGTGCGATATATCAAAGGTGCAGACAACATGGTTGCAGATTTTTTGTCACGTGTCAGTGCAGTTTCCACATTGCTCGATTTTTCAAACCTTGCCACCCTCCAGTCAGCTGATGATGGCACAATGGCCCTTATCTCCAGCCACAGTTCATCACTTAAGCTGGTGCGGGTCTCCTTCCCAGGTGTCAATGGAGAGGTGTGGTGCGACAAATTGTTGGGGACCCTTCGTCCTTTCATATCCCAATCACTACTGTAATGTAACAACATGAGCCTCTGTCTACAGTAGTATATGATACCTCTCTTTACTGAAGCCCAGGATACCCTTCTTTCCTTGTAGTAAAGTTTATGATACCATCTTTCCCTGTAGTAAAGTTTACGATATGACCTTTCCCTGTAGTAAAGTTTATGATACCACCTTTATTCATTTCCACCTTATAACAGCTACATTGTTTATGTCACTAAGTATTTACCCTATTTTATTCCCATAAATAAAATCCCATTAATTTTGTAGTAATTACTGCTTTTATGCCCATTACTAAATTCCTATAACTTCATAATACTTATTTCCTTATATTCCCATTATTAAACCTCAATAATTTTGTAATACTCATTTACCTTTGTTACCATTATTAAACCCCAGTAATTCTGTAGTATTTATTTTGTCTTATTTCCTTTATTAAAATTAGATTAATTTCGTAGTATTTCTGGCCTGACCAAATGTCAGCACAGTTGGTAATTTAAAGCTGTTGTTACACCTAATTGTCATTGTATCTAATTGTCAATCATTGCAGTTCATTGTAGAGTGAATTATTAAACATCAACTCAACAATAAGAATCCTCATTATTATAATAAGACAAAACTATTTAATCATGTGTTTGTTATTCTAGTTCCTTCATATTGAATGACAGATGCAAATTACAAACACTTATTGTGTATAAAAGAATCCATTTTCATAATTACATTGTGATAATTAAGTAACATATCATATTGCAACGATTGTTAATAACGTAATAAATAGAAGTTATGCGTGGGTTTTGTGGCTCAGAGTATCTCAGTGTAAGTCAGTGTTAGGTCAGTATCATCTCAGTGTCATATTTATAGTTGATGCTATTGGAAATAAAGGTGGAACATAGCTGGAAGAAGATGTATCATTTAAAACACCCCTTCACAAATTTAGCTTAACTTTGAGTTTACTTTAACAAGAAACTTATAATTAAATGTGGTGATCACCCAGTTCAAATAGGGATCGTCATACTACATCGTGATGTCTTTAATTCCCTTCATAACCTTGCGCAACCCGGTATCATTGCTTCTACTAGGCTGGTAACAGAATGTTTAATTTGGCGCAATGTCCGGCGGGACTGTCAGATATGGGCAAAAACATGTTTACAATGCCAACGCTACAAAATCAATAGACACACATCTCCCCCTCTTGGCTTATTCCCCGTGCCTAAGCGTAGATTTCAGCACATTCACATGGACATTGTCGGCCCCCTCCCACCCTCTGATGGGTTCCGTTATATCCTCTCTATGATAGGCAGAACTACCCGCTGGGTCGAAGCTGCCCCCATCTCAAACTTGACAGCGGAAACAGTGGCTTGCACATTTTTAGCCTATTGGATTACCAGGTTTGGGTGTCCAGCTGTTATTACCACAGACCAGGGGCGGCAGCTTAAGTCGAATTTGTTCTCCCACTTATTCCAACTGTGCGGCATTAATAAAGTTCACACCACAGCCTACCACCCCCAAAGCAATGGTTTGGTCGAGAAATGGTATAGATACCTAAATGCCTCTCTTCGTTGCCATTAAAACATGTGGACAGAAGCTCTGCCGCTCGTTCTGCCTTATACTCTGAGCTACTTTCAAGGAAGGTTTGAATGGTTCTTGCGCAGAGTTCGTCTTTGGCCAGAAGCTGGTGTTCCCTGGTGAGCTTGTCGCACCCTCCCCTCTCCCCCTCACCGAGGAGCTACCTAACCTGGTAGAGAGATTGAGGACCCACTGCACAAACCTCAATATCAGACCTCCCGCTAGTCACACCCCTCCTCGCACATACATGCCTCGCACCCTGGCCGCTTGCACGTTTGTTTTCTAACGTGAAGACACTGTCAAGGCCCCCCTCCAGGCACCATACACTGACCCTTATCGGGTGAATCTGCTAAAGAACAAACTATGGATATCCTGATCGATGATTGTGTCACCACAGTTTCCCTCCACAGAATAAAACCTGCGTTTGTGGGGCTCTACCCACTACAATTATCGCCCAATGACGATGGGCCACTGCCTCCACATCACCCTCACAACGGCCCCGCTCACAACCTGGGCCAGCAGTTGATTGGGCCTTCAAATGCCTCACCTTTTTGAGGCTTCAATTATTCATGCTCCCAGTCGAGCACATTCCTAAAGCCACTCCTGACCCCCTCCTCATTCCTGAGCTATCTTTCCAACCCCAATTCAAGTGGTCCATCAGGTAACCAACGCTCTAACCCGAGCCAGCACAGCTATCAGCTTGCATCTGCCACCCCCACTCTACCTAACAGTCCTCCAGTATCGCCAGAACCTTCCCCCTCTTAGGTTTCCCTGACACAGACAATTCAGTGATTATCATGTGTGATGAGACTGTGTTGAAGCCTCAGCTGACATCCCAGAAGAGGACATCACAAACGTATCCGTTATGGTGCAACAGCGTGTAGTCTTTGTGGTGTTAGTGTATGCGTGACGGAAGCTCCCTCCCATCCCAACATGTTGTGCGATGTTTCCCACGCCTCGAGGGATGGCAGAAAACCATGTGGAGGCATTTGTGTGCCCATCAGGCAAGGTTATAATCAGGTTTCCGTGTGTTCCTCGACCATCTCACTCCTGCATCAGCCGCAGCCTCCGTCGCCCACATCACTTTGCTGACTACGAGGTATGGTGGTCCCCTCGACCAACCTGCACCAACCCTCTGCTGCCTGATGCTGAGGAGCTGCATGTCCTTAACCTCGAGGACACCGCACTGCCACTGCCGCTGCCTGTTTCCACCCTCTTATGACCTCATGACTGGTGGTACTCCATACTACAAGGGGGGGGGGGGGGCAGAGATTGACCTGTAAGTCAACCTTCACCAAACAGCGAATCTGCCGCTTAGCTTCTTTGGACAGATACTTCCTGTAATGGCCACCGCACCATAATCAGTTGTGTTTTTACGCTCTACTGTACTAATGTATACCTAATACACACGTTTCGCTAAATTCAAATGTGGAATGTTATTCGGCACCTCTCCAATAATCCCGTTCTCTATATATGTATAAAAAATAGAAATCAAATAACTTATCCAAACCATAGCCTACAAATGTCTACCTTGGTGTGTTTACGTGTATGTGTGTGTGTGTGTGTGTGTGTGTGCACGCGCGCGCGCGTGTGCTTCTTTACCTTTCCTTTTTTTCCCTTAAGGTAAGTCCTTCCATTTCCAGGATTGGAATGACTCCTCTCCACTCCCCTAAAACCCACATCCTTCCCTTTTTGCCCTCCTTTCTTCCTCTTTTCCTGAAGAAGCGGCCAACGGATGCGAAAACTTGAATGTTGTGTTTGTGTGTTTTTTTGTGTTTATCTACGAGCCTGTGCTTTGGGTAAGTTATTCAATTTCTATTATATAAGGAGCACAGGTATGTGACACCAACATAAATAAAACAAACACACACAAAAGCAAGCTTTCGCAACCATTTGTTGCTTCCTCAGGAAAAGAGCAGGGAAGGAGAGGGAAAAGGAAAGAACGTGGGTTTAAAGGAGTGGGTGAGGAGTCATTCCAATCCCAGGAGAGGAAAGACTTACTTTTGGGGAAAAAGGATAGGTAAACAAACACACACACCCACATATATATACATGCACACACACACACAAAGGCAGACATATGTAAAATGCAAAGAAGTTGGACAAAGATGCCAGTCGAGGCAGAGGCTCTGTCCAGAGATTGGAGGCAAAGATGTTGCAAATTGGTGGGTGGGAATTTAAAACTAACTAAGGTTGAGACCAGGTGGGCAACGGGAAGAGAGAATATGTTGAAGAGCAAGTTCCCATCTCCGAAGTTCTGAAAGGTTGGTAGAACGCTTTACAGTGCATTTCACACACACACACACACACACACACACACACACACACACACACACACATTATATAAAATGGATGACTTACCCTAAGGACAGGCTCGTCTACAGACACAAATAAAATCACACACAAACACACATACAAGCTTTCGTAACCGTTGGTCGCTTTTTCTGGAAAAGAGGAAGAAAGAAGAGGAGAAAGCTTTTTACAAATGTCTGTCTGGGTGTGTTTGTGTTTGGATATGTGGGAGTGTGTATGTGTATTTGTTTACCTTCTTTTTTTCCCCTAAGGTAAGTCCTTCCGCTCCTAGTCATCCGTTTTCTATTTTTTATGTTTGTTTATCCCATCAGGATAGTTTCCTTCTGTAATTTTCGTTTTTGTAATATATATATTTTCCTCACCAGGTGAAAGCTTCTTCAGGCAGAAGGGAAGGAGAGGGGAAAGGAAATGATGAGGGTTGTAAGGGAGGGGGTAAGGAGCCATGTTCCAATCGACAAATGGTTGCAAAAGCTTGTATGTGTGTTTGTGTGTGTTTTTATTTGTATCTGTCGACGAGCCTGTGCTTTGGGTAATTATACAATTTCCATTTTTTATACATATTTATCCCACCAGGAAAGTTTCCTTCTATATATATACGAAGATTACTCACCAGGCGAAGGAGCACAGGTGTGACAGCATCACAAATAAATAAATGAATACACACACACACACACACACACACACACACACACACACACACACACACAGACACACACACAAACGCAAGCTTTCGCAACCCAGTTGCTTCTTCAGGCAGAAGGGAAGGAGAGGGAAAAGGAAATGATGAGGGTTTTAAGGAAGGGGGTAAGGAGCCATTCCAATCCCGGGAGAGGAAAGACTTACCTTGGGGGAAAAAATGGAGGGTAAACAAATGCACACACACTTACACATTCACAATGTGTGGGTGGGTGTGCATTTGTTTACCCTCCATTTTCCCCCAAAGGTAAGTCTTTCCTCTCCCGGGATTGGAATGGCTCCTTACCCCCTTCCTTAAAACCCTCATCATTTCCTTTTCCCTCTCCTTCCCTTCTGCCTGAAGAAGCAACTGGGTTGCGAAAGCTTGCGTTTGTGTGTGTGTGTGTATTCATTTATTTATTTGTGATGCTGTCACACCTGTGTTCCTTCGCCTGGTGAGTAATCTTCGTTTTTTTTTTTTTTTTTTTTTTGTTTTTTTTTATATATATATATTTAATTTTTCCTGCTAGGAATTTTTCGTCTTTATATATATAACAAATTGATACTTAACTGGTTTTCAGTTATGGGTGTAATCAGCAGATACTGATAACAGGCCGGTAATTTCTGAGTGATATTGTAGGAAAGGATGATCTTCAAAGAATGCATAAATTGAACTTAATGTTTATTTCTTTTTTACTCAGCTACATGCACCAATCTAATAACTCCATAATGTTCCATATTGATCATTGCATCAATAACTTTACAATCCCAAGAACAATAGACAACTACTTCCAACAACAACTACCATAACTCCTCTAGTGCAAAAAGCATTTATAATGCAGTAAACAATGCTTCTCCTTACAATCATTCTTAGTTACCATACAAAATATTACTCACATTGAAAGTTGTGGAATTAATAAAATTACAATACTTAGTTACTAGTCAATCATCTACATATGATGAGAGTGCAGATATATTTTATTTTCTTTGCGAAGTATGAAAACTTGTTTTCTACAACAATATGAATCACATTTTGGTATTTAACTAATTACGGAAATGATGAATCTGTTGCTAACATATAATTACAGTGTGGCGATGCACTGTTAAAAGCATATGTACTTGCCACCTGTTTACCTTAGCATACGACTCACTGCCCGTCTGCTCCAGCAGATGGCAAACAACACAACACTGAGTCACACGATAGCCAGAGAACCTCAACAGGCTGTATACTCCTGTCGATGTCTTGTGCCATGGTGAGATGCAATCCCAGCGGTTGTCTTAGTCCTTTGCAAGACTCTCTTTGTATTTAGGATTCTTTGGTCAATGAGGCGTACATGTTTGAGTTTACACACTTCCGTTGGAGACACCCAAAGAGGCTTTTTTTATTATACACGTGGTTTAACAGTGTTATGGTGTGGCTATTTACTACATGGTGAACTGTGATGGTTTTAGTGTTTGTGAGTGGGAGAAGGTTTTTTACTAAGAACAACCTATGAGAGAGAAGCAGAGATATGTGCACAAAAACTACAAATTGCACATGAGTTGTGCTAGTACAGTAATGATCGGTTCATGTGAGCCAAACTATGCTGGTAGACCTGGAAGCAGGGCGAATCCTTAAATAAAGTACCTGTAACTAATGTTTAGTGAGACGGCATTTGTCTTGTTCAGTTATTTCTACTTTGATCAGACAGCTACATTGTATTGTTGTAGTTGTAGTTGTGAACTTGCACCCTGACCGTTCTACCATGCCCATTTATTGTAAGAGCACAGTGCAGATCTGTAGATATTTTGTAACAATCCTCATTCTAGCTAATTACTTACAGACCCTTTACTAAGCAACCAATAATCAAAGCACATGTTTAATTCTCTGAATTGTCTAATGCCAATGAGATCTGTTGATTTTGTAGTGATCCTAATTTTAGCTAATTACTTAGAGACCTTTTACTAAGCAACTGATAATCAGTGACATGTTTAATTGTTTGAAGTGTTCATTAGGTAGAGAACCTGAACAGTCTATGGATAATTCAGATTATATTCCCCTTTGCTTTTAGATTTAATTGTATTGCCTTAAGATTAATTCCTATTGTAAAATCATTTTTGTAAGCTCTAAACTCATCTAATGATCAAAATGATAAATAGTGAATAAAAACCTGAAAAATAAATAAATTTAGTGAGGAAACCACTTCTTACAACATATTCTCTACAAATATCTACAAAATTATAACAACTGATGTTCACCATTGATTTGAATTCAGTTAATTACAGAAATCATTACATTTAATTAATTGATTTCTCTACAAATAAAGTTTCCTGGGCTGCAAAATAATTTGGAAAGTTATGTTAAGTATCCTTTGACCACAACATGTAGTTTTATTTATTTGCCTGTGCAACAGCTTTAGGCTGCATAAGGCATGTTCCATATATACATATGTAATATATAAGACATTATTATACAGATTTTTAGATTGATATATTACCCATTGATATAAGTAATGTATAGAACATTATAATACTGCCATATGCATCTATCACATTTGCTTTAAGATTACAAGTAGATTTATTAGTTTTACAGCGCATAAAAAATAGTATCCTAAATTACCAAATTATTTGTAGACATACTATGGTAAATACAAAATAGTTTGTGGGTTATTTAGTACATCAAATCATCCTTTGAATTGTTTTGAAATTCAGAAAGGTAGTAAAATGCCTTTTCTTTCAGCCATTTTTCAGTCTTTATTTTAAAGGTATTAAGTGAGACGTGATGTGCCTGTACAGGTAAAGTATTAAATAATTTTATGCTCAGATATTCATAGCTAGTCTATGTTTTTTTAATCTACCTGTGGGAATATCTATCTGTTTCATCTGCCTAGTTTTATATTGATGTATAGCTTTCCGTAAGGTGTAATTATTTAAGTTTTCTTTAATTTTTAGGAGGCAATGATATATAAAGAGTAATGGGGCTGTCAATATTTTTAATTCTTTAAAAAGTGGTCTGCAGGAAGTTTTAGAGTTTGGTACTCCAGAAATAGATCTGACAACTTTTTTTTGCCAGATGAAATTTTTTTTGGCCCCTATAGAATTACCCCATAGAAGGATGCCATATTGCAGATGGCAGCAAAAGAAAGCATAGTTTAGCAATAAAGGTGTTGTTCCGCATGTCTGTAGCTTAGTCAGTAAAAACATAGCATGTGAGAGCTTTCTACATACTTGGTCTGTATGTTTTTCCCAAGTTAATCTGGAGTCAAGGTATATGCCAAGTAGCATATCATCTGAGCATCCAACTTCTTTGTTGGATAAACTGAAAGTAATATTCACTGTCTTTTCATGGTTGATGGATAGTTCATTGGATTTGAACCATGCATCAGACATATTAAGGTAATTATTGCTTTCCAGTTCCAATTTGTTTATATCTTTCCCAGAGCTAATGAATGTAGTGTCATCTGCATAAAGTACAGATTTACAGGGCATGCAACTGGGAAGATCATTTATGAATATTATAAACAACAAGGGACGGAGCACAGAACCCTGGGGCATGCCTCGAGTCACTTCTAAGTACTGAGATTTTTTATTATTGCAAACTACAGTTTGTTTCCTATCATTGAGATAGGAGCTTATGAGTGAGAGTTCCAAGTCTCTGATTCCATAACACCAGAGTTTTCAAGTAGTATTGCATGGTTTACTGAGTCAAATGCCTTGCTTAAGTCAACTAGAATGGCATGAGCAGATAACTTTGATTCGAATGAGGTTTGTATAAAAGAGACAATGTCTTCAACTGCTTTCACTGTTGATAATTTGGACCTAAAACCATTATTATTATTTATTATTATTAGCCTATGAGACAGCTTTCAGGCTGCATAAGGCTTCATCTATATTTATATGTATATACATGTTATTCGTGTTGACGTATGGTACTGATTGAATTTCCATTAGCAACATAACAAAGAAGATAAATTATAAATTCAAATTCCAACCAAGTGGGTAAAAATATGGGGATACAATAAAAACAATTCAATATAATGCTAAAGACAGAGACATAAATTTTCCTCCCTTTCACATAAACAATCTATTAGACACTTCGATTTGAAAAGCTGTCCAAAGCTTCACAAGGCTAGAGAATAAAATCATGATGTACTTGAACAATCTATAGTACTGAGCAATATATTTGTATGAGAAGCTATCTAGGTTATATTAGTGAGCTTGCAGATAATATCTAGCATAACTTAAGTAGACATAAAAATAGGAAAAAATCCCAGCATTTCACCCAACTAATAAAATTTACACTACAGGTGAGTTTACTACATCACTTACGTCACTATTTTCAAATTCGTCTACAGAGTAGAAGGCCTTTTCTTTCAGCCATATTGTGATTGAGTCAGTATATTACTTTCAGATAAATGTTTGCAGATATCCTATTGTATGCAGTATTCTATTATTTTGGAGTCAGTAACTATCAGTGAAATCGGACGGTAATTATTAGTGCATAATTTATTACTCTTTTTATGAATAGGGACAACAACTGTTTTTTAGACACTCTGGAAAGTGACCACTAGCATACATCCAGTTTATTAGTATGCAAAGAGGGTTACATACAAGATCTGCTATTTTTTAATCACAAAATTAGATAAGCCATAGATGTCCTCAGATTTTGTACTTCCTAGTTTCATTATTGATTTAATCACATCATATAATTGTATTTGTGTCCACTTGAAAGTAGGCACAGTGCTGGCATAGTTTTGAAGAAACTGATTTCCAGAAATGGGCTCTAGATTAGGAGTGAACATATAGGTGGAAATAAGTTCATTAGAAGCTGGGATTATAGCAGGGTTTCCTGCCTTGACAAAAAATCGATTAAATTCATCTGGTGTGATATTGACAGAATTAGTTGTTTCTGTACGATTTATCTCTATACCCAACTCTGCTTTTATAATTTTCAAGCTGCCTTACATCTATTAATTGAATTTTCAATGTAATAGTCATTTGCTCTCCATTTGGCTATTTTTATTTGTAATCTATAATGTTTTTTAAGGTTGTTGTAAGTGGCTTTGTCTGCAATGCCACTTTTTTACTTTTTCATAGCAGTCAAGTACTGAAAGTCTTAGTTTCAGGTGCAAACCATTTATTTCATGTTGGGTATCTGGGTCCTCTGACTTTATATTGTTTTCTGATCTTGGGGCAACAAATATAAATTTTTTTTGGAGATAATATTCATAAAGCTCCTGAAGGCAACATCAACATTTTTGGGAGAGAATAACACACATTCCAGTCAACTAGTTGTAGTTCCTTCCTAAAGGTGTTAATATGCTTATCAGTTAGTAACCTAACATACTGGTATGGAATTTGTTCTTTGTCTACATTTAATTTCTCAGTAATTACTTTTACCCATATACCTTTATGGTCTGATAGGTGATCAACATTAAATAATCCTAGCTTAAATTCACTTTTATGTATATTTGTAATCAGGTTATCAAGGCAGGATTGAAGCCTTGTAGGACTTTCATTTGTAAAGAAAAGATTATATGACTTTAACATTTTTGCTAAGTTATTAATTTTAGTTGTATTTTTCTAACATCAAAGTTAAAGTCACCAAAAATTAATATATTTGGAATATTTCTGTATCTGGACAATAAGCTTTTCTAAACATTTAGTAAATTTCTCTATATCACTGCCAGGGGCATGATATACAAAGCAACTAGAAGCCTAACTGTGGGTAGAAGCATAACAGCTGTTTCAAAAACACTTTTAATCTGTAAGTCATTAATGTCCATATGAATACATCTCAGGTCTAAGTCATTGCTTATATATAGAGAGGAACTTCCATAACCATTTGGCCTACAGTTACTTGTAACTATATGAAAATCTGGTGGAACGTACAATTTTATGTCTTCATCGTTTAGCCAATGTTCATTTAGACACAGTATCATTCTTCTATTATTATTCAAAAGGATGCCAAGTTCATCAGCCTTATATTTTAGGGACCAGATATTTAAGTGTACAAATAGAATAGAGCAGTTATTACAAGGAGAAAGATTTAGTGTGATGGAGCAAGGAGGAGCATTGGATAGTCTGTGCACTTGTGTAGCAATTTACGGTATTGTTCTAAAAAAGCATCACTCTTGTCTTGCGTGGGTACTGCTTCACTAACTTGGCATTCTGTTGCTGAGTCTTCCAACGGTTCACGAATTTTGGCCTCTGTGGCACAAAACTGCACATCGACCTTCCTGTCCACTATTTCTTAGATCCGTGTTATTACAAGGCACTTGCCTAATCTGTTTAGATGAAGACCGTGGACTGTGTGGCATTCTCTTCCTATGCTGCTTATGTCAACGAAAGTTACGTTTTTAAAACTTGCACAAATACTTTGCATCTCCTGATTTGCCTTACGTACCTCATTATTTACACACGACCAATCTGGGAGGTCATAACGATGTGGAACAGAAAACACTATCAAGTTTGTGACTCTCAGATCGTGCAGTCTTCTTTTGATCAACATAACTAGGTAATTTTTTTTTTTTTTTTTTTTTTTTTTTTTTTTTTTTTTTTTTTTTTGCCACATCGTTTGTACCGGTACCTGCTAAAAACACGAAAAAATCTTTATTTGTTGCCGTTGTTTTGACATCGTGATTCACAGAAGTCACTTAATGAAAATTAGCACCTGGTTTCACAATGCTAATTATATTGTGGCTGCTTCTATAATGAAATTCAGCGACCAAGTTACGGCCTTCACTGTCTGCAAATAGACTTATTTTTCCTGTTACTGCTGGTCGGTAGTCTCTTGAAAGTTTTTTCAAGCACTGTACATTGTTCGGGTGTTTTTTAATTTGCTGTGAACTGTCTCTTGTATTAACATCTGATTCTGAATTTGTTACTTCTAGGCTTTTCTTCAGAGTGTCGCCTACAATGAGGAACTCGTCTTTAGTTTCACTTTCGCTGCATGTTACTTCAGTCAATTTAGACCTACATTTGTTTACTGATTAACCATCTAAAGTTTGTTTCACAGCTGTTGCATAGTCTTTACAAATAGCACTGCCGATCTTCGTGTCTTTGTCCATTTTTAATATTTGGCACCTTTTCTTGGCTGCTGTCCGCAACAGAAGTTTTCGTACAAATATACTTTTCCTGACGCTTCAGGTTTTCGTTTTCTTCCTTCAGTATACGTATCTCATTTTTCACCTACCAATACTTTTATGATTTCATCTTTCGATTTCACAGCCGAAACTAAACACGCGTTTTCCTCTTCTAATCAGTTTGAACATGACCACTGAAAATCGTCACTGATAAATTTCAGACTAATTTTGGCACACTTTTCATGCAACCAAAAGTTGCATTTGACGCACAATATTCCTTTAACCACACATTTTTGGCATTTTTTACACAATGAACTGTTTACTCTTTTTCTGGAATGATGTACCACTGCAATCTATACCGGTACCCGGCGCCATTTTCATTTTTCAGTTATTTACACCACATCACAATTTATATGCAATTGTCTATATTGGAAGTTTTTGGAATTTGTTTTGTTAAATCAATAATTGTGCCATCTTGATTACTCTAGAAATTATCTGCACCATGTGTCACATAGCTTATTAGCCAAATCACTGTAATTAACCTGAACATTGTCCTACATCACATCACTTAGTTCAGAACTTGTCTGTGGACATAACATAACTGGTCCCTGCTCTGCAGTTGCCTGCCTGGTGATACTTCATTCTTAAGTTGCCTGCAAACCAATATCATATTGTTGAGTTAATTCTGGGAGGGACATTATTATTATAAGAGCACCCCACTACCCTGTCATGTGCAAGCCTCTTCATCTGAGAATAAGAACATCAACCTACATCCTTTTGAATCTGCTTATTGTATTTGTCCCTCAGTCTCCCTCTACAAGTTTTACCCCCCCCCCCCCCCCCCATCCCACTTCCTTCGTAATGAAGCAGGTTGGGATTTATTCCCATCTGGTTGCATTACTGAACCTACTGATACCAGTGTTGCATAAAGGTACGAATGTGCGCCTCGGTTGCACAGTGGTAAAGTCAGTGGCGTAGCTATCATAGGGCTAGGCGGGGCAGTGCCCCGGGGCCCCCGAGCTCCAGGGGCCCCCTCGGCCTTGGTGAGCGACGATCGAGAAAAGTTACAGTAGAGCGCCGAATTTTTTATTTAATTTTTTTACCCTCCCACCGTATCGTCCATCATATCCGCCGCCCCCCCCCCCCCCCGCAAAAAAAAAAAAAAACCCTAGTTTCCCACAGTAACCGCACTGGGTCACCGGCTGGCGGAACAATACTTCTAATTAGGCCTTCACAAGACGCCACTATGTGGTGCTGCTGACAGGCGAAGCGGCCAGTCAATGTGTCCAACAATCGGCACACTCCAGTCGGCGTAGCACCAGAAGTATCGGCAGCATCAAAGCTGCTCACAGCAACAGCTGAGTCTTCCAAGTGTTGTGGCTTACAATGTGAAGGATCGCGCTCCTCCAAATACAGTATAAATACATTTACTGTACAGTACATTTTATTGTCAAATAAAAGTGTACAGTTCGAATATCCGAATAAACCGGTTTTCCGAATAGCCATGTCCCCAAATTACTTCCGATAATAGACGTTCTACTGTATAAAATATTTTGTTGAATGAAGGAATTTCGACTTGTAATTTCTCCTGCCGAAATTGACCCCAACATGGACAGTTCGCCTATTGTTTAAGGAAATTATAACAAAATATGCTTTATTAGAATGTGAGGTTACGGAAGTATTTACCGCAGTTTTATTCTTCTGTAGCAGCCAAAAGGTGGTTCAGCAAATTAAAAATTATCAAAACGCATCTGAGGTACAGTATGGCTCAAGCTTGACTCGGACATCTGTCACTCATAACAATCGAAAACAAGGCTGCATCAAGTCTAGATTTAACATACCTTATTGATGATTTTGCAAAAAACCAAAGCCAGGAAAACATTGTAAAATAATTGTTAAAATAAAATTGACTACTTTTTAATTGTGTGCACATACAGGGCCGGAGCAAGCTCAAATGCCGCCCCGTGCGAGCTGCTAAATTGCCGCCCCCTCCCCCGTTTTTTTCTTTTTTACAAACCGAATGTCGAATATTATTTAAACAAATCTGTAGGGAATACCAGCAGTAAATCGAAATTTTTGTTTTTACTTTTCCGATCTACCTAGGTTTCTGCCAATGAATGGCCAGTCTCCAAGCTTTTAATATGTGCTTCCATCTAATCGTCATGTTTACAATTACATTCCCCGGCCGCGGTGGCCGAGTGGTCTGCGGCGTGTCAAAATGTTCAAATTTTGTTAAGCTTATGGGACTTAACTACGGGGTCATCAGTCCCTAAACTTACAAACTACATATGAACTAACTTATACTAAAGACGCCACAAATATTCATGCCCGAGGGGGATTCGAACCCCCGATCGTAGTGGCCGCGCAGATCGTGACTGAAGCGCCTCAGTCCCCTCGGCCACCGCGGCCGGCGCGGCGTGTCAGTCACGGTCTGCACGGCCGCTGCGGTCGGGATTCGAATCCCCCTCGGGCATGAATATTTGTGCCGTCTTTAGTATAAGTTAGTTCATATGTAGTTTGTAAGTTTAGGGACTGATGACCGCGTAGGTAAGTCCCATTATCTCTACAAACATTTGAACATTTTACAATTACGTTCAGCATGACGGTATATATGTAAACATAACTCAAAGCATTGAGAACAGCCACACTGTGCCCGAAATCTATGAAGATCTGGAAAATAAAAACAAAAATTATGACTGATTGGTGACATTCTCTTCAGATTCGTACAAAACAGTCGCTGGGCACCAGTCAAACCTGATTGAAGAAATCTAGTCAATTTTAATAAGCCTTGTGAATTTACAAAAATGTTCAAATGTGGGTGAAATCTTATATTACTGTAGGATACAGTGTACAGGAGTTGAAGTCATTAGATTTGAGCCACGTGAAATTGCATTTCAGACCGAATTTCACTACAGACGCAGGTGGAACAGTCAAAGAGTGGGGCGGAAGACTATGGAGAGAGGAAGAATAAGGAGATGAAGTAACATATAATGCAATAAATACACACCCGGGCATCGACGGTTACTAATGCTAGTCGAAATATATATACTCGCTGCATTGCGGATGTTCATTTCAAAGAACTGACACTCGACACCTGTCGTAATTTCCAGGTGTCAGTTCTTTCGTTTCTGATTATGGAATAAGGGGCAACATATTAATCATCGCCGTATCATGTCACTTTTCTGCGCTTTATTTTCATTCTAGCTATTGAGACGACGCCTGCTTATTTGCCGACTTCCCAATTTTTGAAGTAACAGATCATAAGAAAAATAAATTTTCGTATTCTGCAATCTGGAAGGAGACAAATTCCAATCTATGAGTAACATGCATGCGTAATACTATTTGTACGTTATATGAAAAGCACTTACCTATTACATCTCTAGTTGCAAGGAATTCGGACGCACCAATTCTTCTGTTCTTACGAAATGCAATGAAAGTGCTTTTGACCAATTTTGACTCCCTCGGCCATCTACCGAAACGAATTCTGTAGTTTTCGTTGTAGAGAACGCAACAATGAACAATACCTATTGCCTGGAAAGGCGAAGTGGTGACGCGGCAGTGCCAGAAACTAGGTTACGTGACGAGATACAGCGAGGCTACGGTGAAAGTAGCGCCTAAGAAGAAGAGGAAGCAGCTCACAATAAGTACGTGACCGATGATATGGATAAATGTATTATCAGGCAGCAATTTCTATGGTATTACGAACAATAGAAAGAAATACGAACTTTGCGAAAACTGCACCAATTTTGTAAAACAGAAATGAGCTTCAAAGCTAGCAAGGAAACCCTTAGAAGAAATGTTCTGTCTATGGATTTTCGTTTTACAAGGTGTCAAAATTAACGTTTTGTTTTGTGCGGACGAGAGGGCATTGTTGCTAAAAGACCATACTTTGCCGGCCGCTGTGGCCGAGGGGACTGAGGCTCTTCAGTCACGGTCTGCATGGCCACTACGGTCCGGGGTTCGAATCCCCCCTCGGGCATGGATATTTGTGCCGGCCTTAGTTGTAGCTAGTTCATAAGTAATTTGTAAGTTTAGGGACTGATGACCCCGTAGTTAAGTCCCATAGACTCTACAAACATTTGAACATTTTTTTGGGACCATACTTTTTCAGGTTTTCATCAGAATCAAAGTGACCAGTAGTTTACTTAGATGAAACGTAGATTCACACGCATTATACAGCAAATAAATGTTGGCAAAGTGATAGTGTGCGAGTAGTATTGTCAAATAAAACGGCCGGTCAGAGTTTATTATTCACGCTGGCGGAGACAGGTGTTTCATGGCTCAAAAACCGAAACGTCGGACTATCACTCAGAAACGGATAGCAAAAATGTTCAAAAATACGTCGAAACCCAACTTATGCCAGGCTTACTACTAATGTCTTTATCCGGTGTAATTACTCGCAGCGTATTTACTCATTCGGAATGGTTCTAGCCATTGAAGGTGTTGGACATGTTTGACTGTAGTAATGTTCAAAAGAAATTTTCCTTATGCGGGAAGAATGAAACACTTGGAAACTGTCATTGAAGGGCTTAGCAAAATTGATTCAGACTTAACATGTAACCACAGTATCAAACATTGCATTCGAATTTACAAATTAGATTTAGTCTTCTGCAAAATTAGTCGTAAGAAAACGCACGGCGCGTAACAGGCTGGCAGCGTTCCACTGAAGAATACTGGCCAGGAGTGTACGCCAGACTGCTTCCTCCTCTCTTTTCCTCCGGCGTAAACATGACGGTGCTGCCACAGAGTGGCGAGCAAGTCCCCTTGTTCAACAGGGGCGGCCGGCAAGTAGTCGAGGCGCCGTGCCACAGTTCCCAAAGCCGCTCCCTCCGAGGTTTGGTTTCGAATCCTCTCTTTGGCATGAATGTTGAGTTTGTCCTAAAAAATAAGGGTGGGCGGCAGATATGCCGCCCCTCGGAAAGTGCCGCCCCGTGCGGCCGCACGTTTCGCACGTGCCTTGCGCCGGCCCTGTGCACATATTATTACTATAATATACTGCAGTCACGAAAACGCTTACCGATAATTACCGATCAGAAATCATATCTTTGCCAACATCTGCAGTCTAACAGTTCGAAGCATTGTAATACTCTAGTAGGTAATCT
Organism: Locusta migratoria; assembly: GCA_026315105.1. Classification (NCBI taxonomy): domain Eukaryota; kingdom Metazoa; phylum Arthropoda; class Insecta; order Orthoptera; family Acrididae; genus Locusta; species Locusta migratoria. The sequence goes on from CM048745.1 coordinate 845,475,072, forward strand.
TTCATTCTGACCTTGGTGCGTGAGGAAACATGAACGAAATCCCCAGGACTTGAAAAACGCCACACATTAAATTCGCGATACACAGTGAGGCGCGAAAAATAATTATGTATTTTTTTTTCAAGGACTAATACTATTCGTGTTACAAGAAATAGAAAAATTCCAAACTTTTGGAAAACAATGTTTTAACACATTGACTGCCACGTGAGTTAAATATAAGTCACAGGAAGTCTTCTCTTCGGGCCACGTGAAGTAAATACGACTCACGGACATTTTCCCATTTAAAGCTCCGAGGTTCAGTTGTAACACACAGTAGCGTGCTGTGACTTGGTGTTACAGTACGTTATGGCACCAGTAACAAATCATCTTCATGGCCTCCAGTTTTCAAGAGCTCAAGAGTGGTTATTGACACTTGAAATCGTGAAATACAGATGTATGGAAAAGGTGGTAGAAAGCCGACCTCGGGGAGATCAGTTTGGGTTCAGGAAAAATGTAGGAACACGGGAGGCAATACTCACTTTACGGCTTTACCTAGAAGATAGATTAAGAAAAGGCAAATCTACATATCTAGCTTTTGTAGATTTGGAGAAGGTTTTTGACAATGTTGATTGGAATAAACTCTTTCAAGTCTGAAGCAAGCAGGAGTAAAATATAGGAAGCGTAAGGTTATTTGCAACCTGTACAAAAACCAGACAGCGGTTGTCAGAGTTGAAGGGCATGAAAGGGTTGCAGTGGTTGGGAAGGGAATAAGACAGGGTTGTAGCCATTCTCCAATGTTATTCAATTTGTACATTGTGCAAGCTATAAAGGAAAGCAATGAGAAATTTGGAGAAGGAATTAAAGTTCAGGGTGAATAAATAAAAACCTTGCGTTTTGCTGGTGGCATTGTAATTCTGTCAGAGACAGCAAAGGACCTGTAATAGCAGTTGAACGGAATGGACAGTGTGCTGAAAGGTGCATATAAGATGAACATTAACAAGAGCAAAACAATGGTAATGCAGTGCAGTCTAAGAAAATCAGGCGATGGTGAAGGAATTAGATTAGCTAACGAAAGAATAAAGGAGGTAGATGAGTTTTGTTACTTGGACCGTAAAATAATAAATGATGGTCGCAGTACAGAGGATATAAAATACAGAATGACAATGGGTAGAAAAGCGTTCTTGAAAAAGAGAAATTTGTTAACATCGAATATTGATTTAAGCCTAAGAAAGTCGTTTCTGAAGGCATTTGTGTGGAGTGTTGCCTTGTACGTGAGTGAAACATGGACGATAAACAGTGCGCACAGGAAGAGGATAGAGGCTTTTGAAAAAAAAAATGTTGAAATGTTTGTAGAGCTTATGGGACTTAACTACGAGGTCATCAGTCCATAAACTTACAAACTACATATGAACTAGCTAATACTAAGGACGGCACAAATATCCATGCCCGAGGAGGGATTCGAACCCCCGACCGTAGTGGCCATGCAGACTGTGACTAGCGCGCCGCAGACGGCTCGGCCACCGCGGCCGGCAGAGGCTTTTGAAATGTGGTGCTACAGAAGAATGCTGAAGATTAGGTGGATGGATCGCGTAACTAATGAGGAGGTACTGAACAGAATTGGGGAGAAAAGGAACTTCTGGCACACCTTGACTAAAAGGTAGGACACATTCTTAGACATCAAGGAATTGTGAATTTAGCATTGGAGGGAAGTGTGTGGGGTAAAAACCGCAGAGGAAGACCAAGAGATGGATACAGTAAGCAGATGTAGGTTGCCGTTCTTATGAGGAGTTGAAGAGGCTTGCTCAGGATAAGGTATTGTGTAGAGCTGCATCAAACCAGTCTCCGGACTGAAGACCACAACAACAACATATAAGTCATAGTGGAGTGTCCTTGTTTTTATAATTTATTATTTGGTGTTATATATTACTTGTACAGTAGATTATGTATCACATACAGTTTGAATTACAATAAAAATGAAACAGACTGAAAAAATTGGGTAATTCCACTTTGTATCTCCAACACCTACATGCACTGTGCTTTATGAAGAAACACTCTTCGCAAAAATATGATTCACAATTTCTTAAATTTCCATGTAGTTTGTTTACATTTCTTGACAGCTTGCTCTCGTCCAAATTCATTTTTTCGTTTTTCGAAGCATCCGTACACCTATGACTTGCTGCTCCCATGTTCACAAGAGCACAATCTGCAGGCAGCTCGGTGGCTACGGTGAGAGATTTCTCAGGGGCATCGGTATCTTCTGTGTGGAGTAGTCTCAAAGTCACTTCCTCTTTGAATTCTGTGATTGAGATGATCTTGTTGTTTATGTATCGGTAAGTCACAAGAGCATTTACCTGTGCTGAACCTGTCAACAATTCAATTGCAAGCTTCCTGTACCATCCCACACCCCGCTTTAGACAATATAGGAGTTCATTTGCCGAGAGAGATCTATAAATGACTGATTATAGTCAGTTATCATTCCTGGTTTTTTCTTTGTGCCCCTCTTGGTTCGAACTTCGGCTTCTTCCTCTACATGAACAGTATTCATTCCTATTATTTTTCCATTTCAGTAGTATCTTCATCTTCTTCACTTATGTCCATAATTTCATCTTAAAGCTTCTGCACATGCATTTGTTCGTATACATAACTTCTACGAGACACTTTCTCCTGCTACAATATCACTGTGTTACAGAGCAAACAACACTGATTAAAGACTGTAGTAACAATGCAGAAAAACAATAATGGGCCGTCCGCGGTGGCCGAGGGGACTGAGGCGCTTCAGTCACGGTCTGCACGGCCACTACGGTCGGGGGTTCGAATCCCCCCTCGGGCATGGATATTTGTGCCGTCCTAGATCGTAAGTAGTTCATAAGTAGTTTGTAAGTTTAGGGACTGATGACCCCGTAGTTAAGTCCCATAAGCTTTACAAACATTTGAACAATAATGGAACTGTACGCAAGTAACGTTGTGAAATGAAAGACTTACAGGAGTAGTGAACCAAAATTATTAGCGACATAGCGCATCGGTTGCACAGTGGTAGAGTGCTAGACTACAAATCCAAAGGTCGCGGGTTCGATCCCCGCCAGGACCTAGACTTTTTATCTGCCACTTTCCACTTCTTTCACCTCTGGCAGTATTGATCATGTGAAAAATACCGAGTAGCACCGTGGTTCGGAACCCACGTTAAACTGTAGTTCCCCCTATAACTGGCTGGGTAAGTCAGGTCGGAGGAAGGCAAGGGCATACCACCTCCATTAGGACCATGTCTAGTAAAGCACTGTGGTGTTCAAACCAATCTTCGGATTGTTGACTGCTTTACCTTACCTTAGCAAATGACACACCTGGCACTTTACTCTGGTGCCATGTCAGTCATATGTAACTCACACAAAAAACATAAACTAAGGTACTAAATTGCAATATTTTCAACTTATTTGTACTTAAATTGCATAGTTCAAGCAAACTAAAGCAGAATACGGAAAAAAAGTAAATGATGCCTGGGGACGGTAACCCAAGTATACCTTTGGCAGCCAATATGTTAAAATAGTTATTGTTAAACAGAATGAACTAAGACAAAATATTTCATGTATACAGCATATTTCAGTACAGTAGAACAGTATTGGGCATATGATTTGTTGTGGGGATGTGACAGGCGACAGCAGGAAGTGGTGGGTGGCGGTGGGGGGGAGGGGGGGGGGGGGGTTGGAGGGCAAAAGGTGTGGGAAAGGGCAGACCGCTGGAATGGTCAGGCATTGCCGTTCTTTGTGCGCCTGCAAAACGAATAGCGAATCCCCACTCTGTCTACACCATTACGTCGCAAAAGGAAATTACAAGGTGTTTTACAAAGTTATACCGACCCTTCCACAGTGCATCTCATAAATCATAGATGACGTAGTGCGCAGACAGACCTGGAGAGTGCGCATTTTCCACAAAATGAGTTGCGCCAGGAAACAGGCGTGTTTGTTTTCCACAAATGCGTTAATACTGAAAGGAATACATAACAGAATCTACATACCTTTCTATCACTACCTTGCAATGGAAGGCGGGAAATGGATTCGGCATTCTGTAGCTTTTTTCTGGGAACGGCGCCTTCCCATACCATGAGAACTATTCGCTCTTCGATTTACGTTCATACTAACACTATTCCATCCGCCGCATTATGATCAGTTCCTCTATGTGAAAAACAAACAATTTTACTGTGCTTTAAAGTAATGGTGAGAATTCAGCACTTCACGCAATCTTTTAAGGTACGTTTCTACCCACACACTATTTGTTTATTCTGCCATTTAAAGGTTTAATTACATTCACGGATCAGAAGTTTTATGTAATAATTACTCTGTCTCAATAGTGAATTGTGCATCAAGACGGTGCTCTCCAATCCACTGTCACGATAATAAGCAAAGATATCGACTTAGTTATTTTACTTATTACTTTTTCCAGGCCATATACTAACATAAAACGTAAAGCAGTCAACAATCCGAAGATTGGTCATACTTCAAGAAGCCTGGTAGGGGCACGGCTCAATCCAAAGTGTTTCATGAAACAAAATCCGGCAACTTACTTTTGATGAAACCCTCCTACACGAATATTTCCCTATTTTCCTTCTTTGACTGGGCTATCAACGAAATGAGCTAACAGCGCAGTAGTTTAGCGAGAGTGAGTTGTCGGCACTGATAAAAGTCCGGCTGCTGCCACCGCTCACGAAAAATAACCCATGGGTCATTTTCATCTGTATGTTCTGCCCAGGACCAACTCTATCTCTATCCCTCTGCAAAATTTCATCCAAATCATCTAGTAATTTTTGCGTGAACGCATAACAAACAAACAAACTTTCACACTTATATTAGAGAGTACGATTAAATATTATCTGCTGCGTGACACATAATAATTTATTTAGTAGTATTTAGGTTTGCCTTATTATCTTTTCCAGTGGGCGGTAAGGAGCTTATGATGAAGTAGTTTTGCATCTGTCCAGTATTAGTGTAAAGAGGGCCCCAATGTCATTTTTGCCCCGGGGCCTTTGGTGACATAGCTACGCCACTGGGTAAAGTGCCAGACTGCAAATCCAAAGGTCGCGGTTCGATCCCCGCCAGGTCCTAGGATTTTTATCTGGCACTTTCCACTTCTTTCACCTCTGGCAGTATTGCTCATGTGAAAAATACCGAGTAGCACCGTGGTTCGGAACCCACGTTAAACTGTAGGTCCCCCTATAACTGGCTGGGTAAGTCAGTTCGAAGGTCGGAGGAAGGCAACGGCATACCACCTCCAAACAGGACCATGCCTAGTAAAGCACTGTGGTGTACAAACCAATCTTCGGATTGTTGACTGCTTTACCTTTTACTTTTGTTATATTTTTTTCTAACGTGAGTATCTGAAATTATTTTCTATTATTCGGTGTCACAGAGTTTTGTTTAATTAGCAAATATTAATTAGTTCATGCAATAGGGGTATTGTTGTAGGCCATATATTAGGATAATTACTATCTCTGATAAAACTAATTAAATTCTGTTCTCATAATATTAATGTAGGTATTGTTGTGTTAGTTCCTGTATAATTACTGTTTATCCTAAAAGCATTGCTTGGAAATATACTTAGTTATATTAATAGGTAAAGTAATATTAATATAACCAAGACTTGTATATCAAAATTTACTCAGTATTATTTGTGCTTCCTTTTACTATAGCCAGTTGAATGTAATTGTTTACATTTCCATTATAATTAATCTAATGTATTCAATTAACAATACGTAATTTTCAGTGGCATTGTCCGGATAATATAAATAGGATACTTTCGCTCCATGTTAATGAGTCTTCTTGCAAGTCTGATTGAGGACACAATCCATGTCACTCTGAACTCTAATTTGAACCATTCTACTAAAAGTTCTACAGTGTTAGTCATGAAGAAAGTGTATCTACAGATATTAGGAATTTATCCTTCATCTTTGTGCCACTATAAGTGTACTCCTCGAACTTTTGTATTCCACATACAAACTATGAAAATTTGCATTATTGACATGTTGATTGTGCGTACTGGGTTGTTGGTTCATTAAAGTGTCAATGTCACCTAAATTATTTGTATTAGACTGGTTTTGCCCCATGATATTTCAGCCAGTCGTGCCAAGAGTGCCAATCAATGAGAACTTCAAGAAGCATCAAACTACAACCCTGCAATGTCACACCTTCTAATGCTAAGTTGATGATTCCTTGATGTCTCAGAATGTGTCCCTCAAACCTATGCTTTCTCTTACTCAGGATATGCCAGAAACTTTTTTTCTCCTCAATTCTGTTGAGCAACTTCTCATTACTTATGTGGACTAACCATCTAATCTTCATCATTTGTCTATAGCACTGCACTTCAAAAGCTTCTATCATTTTTTGTCTGAACTCCTTATCATCCACGTTTCACTCCCATACAATGCTACACCCCAGACAAATGATTTCACAAAGGACTTCCTAACAAATTTCACTCCTTCAGAAATGCTTTTCTTCCCATAGCCATTCTCCATTTTATACCTTCTTTACTTGGGCCATCAGAAATAATTTTGTTGCCAAAATAACAAAACCTATCAACTACTTTTATTGTCTCATTAATTTGTGGCATAGGTCAAGCAAATTTTATTTTTGGCATGTATCTTTGTGTTAGCGAGGCAGTTCCCACTTAGCCTCATATGTATCTAGAAGTGCAATAAAGTGTTAGTATGAGTAGACGAGAACTGTTGGTATTTCCTTGCCATCATATAATCTCCTTCAGCGGTGACCACGATTATTTCAACCATGCCCGTGTCATCATCATCATCAGTGTCCAGCTCCAGTTTCCCGGGTGTGGTGTACAAGCGCTCGCCATCTCCTCCTGTCTCCATACATCTTCTGTTCCAGAATGTCTTCCCATTTGTGTCCTTTCTCCTCCACATCTAATCGTACAGTCTCTATCCAGCGTTTTCTTGGTCTTCCCCGAGGTCTTCTTCCTATGAGGTTGAGGTTGAAATACTTTTTAGCAGGTCTTTCACTATTCATTCTCATTAAGCGCCCATACCACTGAAGTCTACGTTTCCTTATGATGCTGGTGACAGGAACCTCAATACCAGCTACTTTTCTATTTACCTCGTTCCTAATTTTATCCTGCCTGGTTGTTTGATTCATAGTTCTAATGAATCTCATTTCCATTGCCTGAATTCTACTGAGGTCTCTGGTTAGTATGGTACATGTTTCTAACCCATATGTAAGGATTGGAACGAAATAGGTATGGTGCATGGTTGCTTTTGCTTTTTTTGGCATTTTATCATCCCAGAGAAGATTTCTTATTTGACTGTAAAAACTGGATGCTTTCTGTGTTCTGCTGAGTATTTCCTGCTTAACTGTGTTGTCTTTAGAGATCATACTTCCGAGGTATTTGAAATGAGAAACAGATTCTACTTTAGCCCCATCTAGAAATATATTTGATGTTGTTCCTTGCCTTTTGATGGTCATTTCTACTGTCTTTGTTTAACTTATCTTCAGTCCGAAATTTTTGAATGTATTGTTCCAATCATTCAGTTTCCTCTTTGCTTCAGCTTCTGTCTCTCCCCATACCATCAAATCATCGGCGAAAACAAGGGCATTAGGTTCGCTGTCTATTTTCTTGATAGATTTTATAATTGTGTCCATGACTATTACAAATAGGAGTGGTGATACGGCACTTCCTTGCTGGACACCCCTCTTTGTTTCCAACCATTCTGATCGTCCGTTGCTTATCTGGACACAGCTATAACACTTTTGGTATAGAATGCTATACCATGCCCGTGTGTCACTCCAAAAAGTGTTTTTTTCACAACTACCATATTGGTTTGTTTACGCGTGCCTTTGTCTACCGCTCGGACAATGGCTTACTGGTATCTGCCACTGCCCGAGTTTTCGCCATATCAAAAACTCTCCAGCACTCTTGCAGCTGTAATTGACGTGGATCCAGAATACCAAACGTCTTGCAGCTCCAACATGCAATGGAATTCACCGAGTGCTATGAGAGCACAACAGAAGCCAATGGTCAACACAGACTCTGGCTTCTACAGTTCATCTACATCTACATCTACATCTACATCGATACTCTGCAAATCACATTTAAGTGCCTGGCAGAGGGTTCATTAACCACCTTCATAACTTTTCTCTACCGTTCCATTCTCTAATAGCGCGCGGGAAGAAAGAACACCTAAATCGTTCCGTTTTCGATCTGATTTCTCTTATTTTATTGGGATGGTCATGTCTCCCTAAGAAGGTGGGTGCTAGCAAAATGTTTTCACATTCAGAACTAAAAGTCGGTGATTGAAACTTCGCAAACAGATCACGCCGCAATGAATAACGTCTTACATTTAATGATTTCCACCCCAATTCGTGCAATATTTCCGTGACGCTTTCCCCCCCGTAACGTGATAAAACAAAACGAGCTGCCCTTCTCTGAACCTTCTCAATATCTTCCGTCAGTCCCACCTGGTGAGGGTCCCACAAGGGGCAACAGTACTCCAAGAGAGGACGCACAAGTGTGATGTAGGCAGTCTCTTTGGTGGAGCTGGTGCATCGTCTAAGCGTTCTGCCAATGAAACGTAACCTTTGGTTCGCCTTCCCCACAATATTTTCTATGTGTTCTCTCCAGTCAAAGTTGTTCGTAATTGTAACTCCTAGGTATTTGGTAGAATTTACGACCTTAAGGTTTGACTGATTTATCGCGTAATTGAAGTTCAGCGGATTTCTTTTAGTGGTCATGTGTATTACTTCACACTTTTCTTTATTTAGTGTCAATTGCCAATTTTCGCACCAAGTAGAAATTTTGTCTAAATCGCTTTGCAGTTGCTTTTGATCCTCTGTTGACTTCACTAACCGATAAACGACAGCATCATCCGCGAACAGTCTAAGGGAGCTATTCAGATTATCTCCTAAATCGTTTATAAACACGAGGAAGAGTAGGGGACCAATAACGCTTCCCTGTGGAACGCCAGATATCACTTCTGTTTTACTCGATGACTTACCGTCAATTACAACGAACTGTGTCCTTTCTGATAGGAAATCGTGAATCCAATCGCACAATTGGGGAGATATTCCATAAGCACGCAATTTCATTAGAAGCCGCTTGTGGGGTACAGTATCAAAAGCCTTCCGGAAATCCAGAAATATGGAATCGATTTGAGATCCCTTGTCGATGGCACTTAACACTTCATGTGAATAAAGGGCAAGCTGTGTTGTGACTTGTTTCGGTGTTCAAAGCAAAGTGGTTCCAGAAACATTCCTACACCACTGTCACATCCACCACTAGTTCCTGCTCAAAGTGTCGATCATAGTTTTAGTTATTTTGGTAATTAAATTGTAACGGGAACGGCTGTAGCGGATTGGATGGGTTCAAATTTGAGCCAGTACCTGCCACATGTGTACCATCAGTGCCAAACAGTAGCACATGGCCGACCCTCACCAAACTGTAAATATTACCCCAATTGTACATAATTAGGCAATACTTTACAACATGATTCCAACCATCTGCTTTGACCCATGACGTCCTAAAAATGGCGGTAATGACATATGCAGTCATAGCCAATATTGCAACCAAAACACTCTCGAAACACGCATATATAAACATGCAAAAATTAACATAAAATGACACTACTGGGACAAGTGCGGGAATGTTTTTTTTTTTTTTTTTTTTTTTTTTTTTTTTTACATTCTGTGCAGGAAAATAGGACACAAAGCCAACCGAAAAAAACAACAGAAAAATGTAATTTAAAAAACACACGAAAATACACAAAATAAAAAACGAAAAAGACCTAAAACATATGCATGGACTCGAATAGTTCACTTGATCTAAAAATCAAATGAAGAAAGTGATACCAATCAACACTGTTGCCAAATAGCATAAGAATAGTATCCAATATTTAATTTAACCTCTGCTACACATAAAATTGAGAAAACAATATCAATCAAGAGCCTCCCAATTCCCATCAACATTAAAATGGTATCGAATACTAAAATTGACCTATAGTGACCTAAAATTAAGAAGGGAATACCCATTCAAAGGCATTATTTTATTATGCGATTCCATGCATCTGCTTTGACCCAAAAAATCAACATGTTGAAAAAACCGTATACATGATAATATATTAATACTCATGTATTGTAGATAATAAATAATCTGTGATTATCCTCAGAAATCACAGATTACAATAACAAAATTTACTATCGATCACAGGTCTTGGCACAAAAATTTGCACCTTCGGTGCTCACTTGCGGAAATAAAAACAATTGCATTTTTCAATATTAGATTTCAAAACTGGTCAGTTTTGTTACCACAAATGACATTTGGCTTTCACATTTGCTGGCTTCGCCAGGTCACAACCAAACTGTTGCAGCCCAACCTAACCTAAATCTTGGGCAGTACTACAGATTAGTCGGGCACGTCAACCTTGATTTCAGGGGTCAATATTGTTACCACAACCGTCATTTTGTTCTCACATTCATTGGCTTTATCAGCTCACAACCTAACTGTTGCCTCTGAACCCAACCTAAACCTCGGGCTGCGCTACAGATCAGTCTGCCAACACAACCAAGATTTCAGTGAAAAACTGAATTTCATATGTCAGCAGCTAGCACTCGCAATGTTAGTAACGGTGGAGCAGCCATTCAGGAGTCGCGATGCTGCAACCAATAAGAAAGAGAATTACAATTGTACTATGTAAACAAATCAAAGACCTATGGGATTCCTTTTTCGTGCTGACGATGGAGTAAATAATTAATACTGTTCCTGCTCTATGGTTGACACGTTCTCGATGTACCCTTGTCCGGTTAGCAAAGTAGCAAAGCTCTTTTAAATGAAAAATCAATAACAACCACGAAATGCCGGAATTAAATCCTTGAATAAACATTGAAACGGATGCCACATTTACTTGTTGATCCTTAAACACAAGCACTCCACCACTAAAACCATAAATCACAAAACAGACAAAATAATGTTATGGCACTCACTTCTCAAAAGCTCAATACTACAAATTGCAATCACACATATGACAACAGAAAGAAGAAAGGCCATATGATGAAATACCCATTCTATGTAACGTCCAACACAAGAGAGCATAATTTGATACTTGCACATGACACATACGAATAAACACACCTCAAAACTACCGTGTATGTGATGATGCCATACCACATGACACACCAACATCATGGGTCAAAGTTGACAGGTGGAATCATGTGCTATAAATGACCCCATAATTAAGGACATTTGGGTGTTTCATGTGCAGCATCAAACCACATCAGTAATTCTGAACTAGACTGTAACTACTGTAGATGTTGAAAACCAAATCCACCGCACTTAGTCAAGCAAACATAAAACTAATAATGACCATTCTACTGTGTACACAATCTTTTCCATTCCTTGTCGAGCAATCAAAACAATGATAATGCTCTCAGTTCAGGCTGGTTGCCATATGACTGTACTGCTCCTGTCTGAAACAATATGTGCACCTCTTCTTCGACTTCAGTTCATTGAACCTACTGAAACTACCAGCATTTAAACCTGCTTAGCCGGATGTCTAGTTTAGTCTAGTCGAGCAAACTTCCAGTAATGAAAACCGTTTATTTTTCTTTTCTTGTCATAGTTGCACAATTTAGAAGTTGGTAATTAGTTTCGGACTTGTTCATCCATTTTCAAACCATATGCCTTATTCCAACCGTAACAATACACTGCATGAAACAAATGACTGATAAAATCTGTACGTTGTGCACTTGAAACATGATTACATTGAAATTTAAAATAGGTTAAAATAGATGTTGCGTCCAAGGGCCTCCAACATGAACGCAACATCTATTTTAACCTATTTTAAATTTCAATGTAATCATGTTTTAAGTGGACATCATACAGATTTTAAAGTAATTTCCAATCCATGGTGTACAACAGCAATCAGTTAGAATAAATATTCCTTCAAACCGTCTTGATTGCAAATTTATTTATTAGTTAATGATGCGTTTCGCCCTTTAGCAGAGCATCTTCAGATTATCTGCGTGACAGAATTTACACAAAATTACAAGGCGGAATTACAAACGGTTATAATGGTACATGGGCTTATTTTGTGTTAAGAAGACAGTATAAATGGTGAACAAAGCTTACAATGCGCTCTCCGTGGTGAGACACCGTAAGTTGTTATTGCGGTGTTTCTATTTTCTTGGAAAGTTTTTTGGTTTTCCTTGTGGCCCTACAAATGTACGGGTAACAATGAATTACAATTGGCAATTGGAACATACTCGGTAAAGATGTGAGAAACATAAAATCGATTTTTAAGATTACCTTAATCGTAGCGGTGGTTTCTGATGACACAAGATAAGCCCATGTTTACAATTGCGCTCACGGGCGGTGGGCGGGCGTGGTGTGCTGCTCCGCCGACTGGTACAGACTAAGGGAATGTGGGTAGGGAGCGACATAGGAAGCCGATGTATAAGACGGGACGGGTGAAATCTAGCTATCTGTATACAAATTTAACGAAAGGGAGGTTATTAAGCAGGACAGAAGTTTATAATTTATGTTGATATTTGTAAATGAGAGGAATTTTATTTGAACAGAGACATCATAATATCTAAGAATGTTTGATCTTTGCATGCCAACTGATCGTTTAGGAGGTGTGGGTGTCCAAAGTAAGCGCGCTTCGCTATCTCAAACTCTTCCAGTATATTTAGCTTACGCCCCTTCTGCGCTATATGTAAGATTTGCATGTTGTCAATGGTAGGTTGTTGATGATCGGATGCTTTAGTGTGTTCCGCAAAAGGGGAATGTTTTTTGAGTTGGCCTTTTTTTGTAAGAAGGTGCTCAGTAAAACGTACTTTAAAGGTCCGGCCTGTCTGTCCTATATATTCAGCTGGGCATTCGGGACATTGTAGATTGTAGACTACTGAGGAAAGGTATCTGTCCATATTGGTTTGTTCGTTGTGTGGGAGAATTTGCTGTATGCTCAATGGGCTACTAAATACGACTTGTACATTTGTGCCACGAAAGAGTTTAGCCAGGTCATAAGAAAAAGTCATAAGAAGAAAGGTTATAAGAAGAAAGTTTTACTTTGTGCAATAGAAAACAATTAGTGGATGTATTGCATAACCAAATGTTTCCGGATGGTTGCTACCTCTTGTCATTGGACATAAAAAATTTATATACCAATGTACCTCTTGAACAAACCATCGACATCATCCAGCAAAACCTCTCCATGAAAGAAAACCTTTTTCCAGACGAAATTGTGCCACTATTACGACTACTTACCAGATACAACTACTTTTCTTTTAACAACTCCTTTTATAAACAAACGACTGTTTAGCCATGGGTAGTTGTCTGTCAGGTTTCCTTGCCGATATATTTGTCAATCACATTGAATATCAATACCTGCAACAAAAAACTCCAATAAGCAGAAAAATACTCTTCTACAAGAGATATGTCGATGACATCCTGATTATTTTCAATGGCACCCTAGCTGAAGTAACAGTTTTAGTTTATGAATTCAACAACTTACACCCGAAACTAACCTTTACACATGAAATAATGAACTCCTCCAGTGTCTTAAATTTTTTGGACCTACAGTTACAGTTAGCTGAAAACAAAGTGGTATTCCAAATCTACAGGAAACCGACCACGAGTGACTCAGTCATACATGCATCTTCATGCCATCCACGGCCGTACAAAATGAGCTTTTTTAAATCAATGATTAACAGAATTTTTGAGATTCCCCTTTCTGAAACTTCCGTCAATAAAGAAATAAATAATCTGGAATACATCGCCGAAATGAATGGTTACAACCCGTCCTTGGTTCGCAAAATGTACAATAAAAAACGTACCACAGCTTCACACGGTAACACCTGACGATGAAGTTATACGTATCCCCATTCCTTTCATGGGTTATTTTTCTTATGACCTGGCTAAACTCTTTCGTGGCACAAATGTACAAGTCGTATTTAGTAGCCCATTGAACATACAGCAAATTCTCCCACACAACGAACAAACCAATAAGGACAGATACCTTTCCTCAGGAGTCTACAAACTACAATGTCCCGAATGCCCAGCTGAATATATAGGACAGACAGGCCGGACCTTTAAAGTACGTTTTACTGAGCACCTTCTTACAAAAAATGGCCAACTCAAAAAACATTCCCCTTTTGCGGAACACACTAAAGCATCCGATCATCAACAACCTACCATTGACAACATGCAAATCTTACATATAGCGCAGAAGGGGCGTAAGCTAAATATACTGGAAGAGTTTGAGATAGCGAAGCGCGCTTACTTTGAACACCCACACCTCCTAAACGATCAGTTGGCATGCAAAGATCAAACATTCTTAGATATTATGATGTCTCTGTTCAAATAAAATTCCTCTCATTTACAAATATCAACATAAATTATAAACTTCTGTCCTGCTTAATAACCTCCCTTTCGTTAAATTTGTATACAGATAGCTAGATTTCACCCGTCCCGTCTTATACATCGGCTTCCTATGTCGCTCCCTACCCACATTCCCTTAGTCTGTACAAGTCGGCGGAGCAGCACACCACGCCCGCCCACCGCCCGTGATCGCAATTGTAAACATGGGCTTATCTTGTGTCATCAGAAACCACCGCTACGATTAAGGTAATCTTAAAAATCGATTTTATGTTTCTCACATCTTTACCGAGTATGTTCCAATTGCCAATTGTAATTCATTGTTACCCGTACATTTGTAGGGCCACAAGGAAAACCAAAAAACTTTCCAAGAAAATAGAAACACCGCAATAACAACTTACGGTGTCTCACCACGGAGAGCGCATTGTAAGCTTTGTTCACCATTTATACTGTCTTCTTAACACAAAATAAGCCCATGTACCATTATAACCGTTTGTAATTCCGCCTTGTAATTTTGTGTAAATTCTGTCACGCAGATAATCTGAAGATGCTCTGCTAAAGGGCGAAACGCATCATTAACTAATAAATAAATTTGCAATCAAGACGGTTTGAAGGAATATTCATACAGATTTTATCAGTCATTTACTTCAAGTAGTGTATTGTTATGGTTCGAATAAGGCATACGGTTTGAAAATGGACGAACGAGTCCGAAACTAGTTACCAACTTCTAAATAGTGCAACTGTGACGAAAAATGAAAAATAAATGGTTCCATTACATATGCAGTTGCTGATCCTGCCCCATTTTCACGATGAATTTTCAAATTTTTAGTGTCTATGCGCTTGATGACAATGCATGGTTTACCTGCCTTATGAACCATATGCATGAGCGTGTTGACTTAATTTATTACCTGGTCAAGTCACCTCCTCTGATAGAGAAGTGAGCTATGGCTAAACAGACATTACTCAAATACATCTCAAAGACCAGAAGAGAAAATGTGTGGCAGCTCATCTGTGAAGAACGTCTTGGCGACAGGTCTCTGTCCCAACTGTGGCGATGCCTTAGACGTCTCATCAGTGAGCATGACATGCCAGATGACACACTTATGGAAATTTTGAAGAAAAACTGCCTCTGCCTGTCAAAACTTCTATCTTTGCATATGAAGACAGGTCAAACAGTGAACGCTTACGCATTGCCGATCGAGCTTACTCCACTCCACAGCATGAACTCTGTGGCCAGCAGTCCAGGAGTGCCGCCAGTTATCAGCCGCACCCAGTGTTTGGGCATGCACGTACTATGAAGCTCCTTAACACCATGCCCCATTGAGTGTCGCTAAACTGAGGTCTGTTAAGCTCGCCGCGCTGCCGACACCTTCACCTCTATGTAATGACAGTGCATCCAACACCATGGAAGATTCTGGGCAGCATCCTCCTCTGCTGCCATCTAACTACTCACAGGAGTAGGTGCCTGCCCATCCATACTGTTTCTTCCATTCAAGATTTCATGAACAAGCATGCAAATGCAAACCACCGTGCTCCTACTCAACCTTCAATTGCACACCACCTCCTGCGTTGTAAACAATGGGCACCATCCAACGTTACACTGTGTCAAATGATTGTCCACCTAGCAGTCATGTCTACATACCTGATTTGCCATCAGACACACATTTTCTAATTGAACTAGAGTGGACGTATCTGTATTTATATTATTAGTATTATCTATTATTCAACTTTTAAATTTTGTTTCTTGACATGTTCCACATCCACGAGGATCCCCTCAACATGGATCTTCGGAACGAATAACTAATCTAATCTAATCTGCATGACCTTCAGACTTGTATCCAATACAGCACGTGTGGAATTTGATGGGACAAGAACTGACACGTGCAACTGATCGAACCACAACTCTTCCAGAACTACGTAAACAGGTCAATCAAGCTCGGAAAAATGTATCCCGGTTATTCGCCATTTGCATGACAAAGGATGCCAGGATCGGCGCCTGCATTGTCACCTGTGGAAGCTGCACCATGTTCTAATATGGCTGTTTCAGCATGGATTGGCGACTAACAGTGGCGGCTGATGCTTCAGATGGCTGGGGGTTCACTTCTTTGAGTGACGGATCTTTATAGTGGTGCCCCCCCCCCCCCCCCCCCCCCGCCGTTCGGCGTCTACAGAGCCAGTTTGTCGCACCTCTGCCAGTGGCCCAGAAGAAAAGCGTCCCGGTTTGCTCCCCTCCCCCCTTGTAGATATATTTTCATTAAAAGAGCTGCAGAATGTCTTCTCTCGGCTTGTTTTCGCTTGCTTCAACTCGTGCTGAGGCGTCAGCCTAGCAAGCTTCTTTATTTCACAGTTTTGTTTCACGTTTAAAGTTGAGTAATTTCTTTCTAAAAGAAACGGAACGTTTACTTTTTTCTTCGATAATTAAAACAAAGAACATATGAATATGCACATGAACACTAAAACACAGTAAGTAACTGATAACAGTTTTAAGTGACTGTAACAAAATGAATCTGTTACAATTAAGAGACAAGCTACCTTCGGGTCACGTGACTCTATAAGCAACAACGCCTCCTAAGCTTATTAATGTGCAAAGGCTGCTCACCCCGCCTTTTTTCAAACAGTTAAATATTTATTATCACTAAGAGTAAAAATTTCGTTTACTCTTAAAATCGCGACACCTTTAGTAAAACGTCCGAAGATATGTGACAAGTAACAATAGAAAAGTTATTGTCGTTCCCATATCTGTTAAAAAGAAGATTGGGTTAAAAAAACTGCTTATAGTCGGTCTCGAACCCATAACCTTCGATGGCACAGCACGATGCCGATAATCACACGGCTTTTCTTGCTAGGCGGAGACGTCATTATTATTCATGATCGAATCTTCTGAAACCTTTTACAGTTGATGCGACTTCTATTTATAGTTATAAGATATTTTCCACCCCCCTGAACCACAGACATTGCCGAGGTGGGGTGGCTTGCGTGCCTCAACGATGCAGATAGCCGTACCATAGGTGCAACCTCAGCGGAGGGGTATCTGTGGAGAGGCCAGACAAACGTGTGGTTCCTGAAGAGGGGCAGCAGCCTTTTCAGTAGTTACAGGGGCAACAGTCTGGATGATTGACTGAGCTGGCCTTGTAACATCAGCTAATGTGGCTTTGCCACACAGCTACTGCGAACGGCTGAAAGCAAGGGGAAACTACAGCCGTTATTTTTCCCGAGGACATGCAGCTCTACTGTGTGAACATATGATGATGGCATCCTCTCGGGTAAAATATTCTGGAGGTAAAATAGTGCCCCATTCGGATCTCCAGGTGAGGACTACTCAGGAGGATGTTGTCATCAAGAAAAACAAAACAGGCATTCAACAGGTCGGAGCGTGGAATATTCTAACCCTTAATCGGGCAGGTAAGCTAGATAATTTGAAAAGAGAAATGGATAGGCTAAAGTTAGATATGGTAGGGATTAGTGAAGTTCGGTGGCAGGAGGAACAGGATTTCTGGTCAGATGAATACAGGGTTATCAATACAAAATCAGTTGGTGGTAACGCAGGAGTAGGTGTGATAATGAATAAGAAAATAGGAATGCGGGTAAGTTACTATGAACAATATTGTGAGTTACTATGAACAGCATAGAGAGCGCATTATCGTAGTAAAGATAGACACGAAGCCAACACCGACCACAGTAGTGCAAGTTTATATGCCAACTAGCATGGCCGATGATGAGGATATCGAAAAAATATATGAGGAGATAAAAGCAATCATTCAGAAAGTTAAGGGAGACGAAAATTTGATTGTGATGGGGGACTGGTACTCGGTAGTAGGCAAGGGAAGAGAAGGAAATGTAGTAGGTGAATATGGACTGGGAAAAAGGAATGCCGGCCGCGGTGGCCGAGGGGACTAAGGCGCTCCAGTCACGGTCTGCACGGCCACTACGGTCGGGGGTTCGAATCCCCCCTCGGGCATGGATATTTGTGCCGTCCTAGTTCGTAAGTAGTTCATAAGTAGTTTGTAAGTTTAGGGACTGATGACCCCGTAGTTACGTCCCATAGACTATACAAACATTTGAACATTTGAAAAAGGAATGAAAGAAGAGATCGCTTGGTAGAATTTTGCACAGAGCACAATTTCATGATCACCAACACTTGGTTTAATCATCCTAAAAGAAGGCTGTATACGTGTAAGAGACCAGGAGACACTGGAAGGTACCAGATTGACTTCATAATGGTAAGGAATAGATTTAGAAACCAGGTTCTAAACTGTAAGACATATCCAGGGGCAGATATAGACTTTGACCATAACTTATTGGTTATGAGCTGCAGATCAAAACTTAAGAGACTGCAGAAAGGTAGAAAGGTTAGGAGATGGAACCTGGACAAATTGAAGGAACCAGAGGTGGTTGAGAGTGTCGAACGGCAAGAAAGGGACACAGAGGTTGGGAAGGAAGTAAAACAGGTTGTAGTTTTTTCCCAATGTTGTTCAATCTGTACATTGAGCAGGCAGTGAAGGAATGGAAGGAGAAATTTCGAGAGGGCGTTAAAGTGCAGGGAGAAGAAATAAAAACGTCGCGGTTTACTGGTGACATAGTTATTCTGTCAGAGACCGCAAAAATGTGGAAGAGCAATTGAATGGGATGGACAGTGTCTTGAAAGGAAGATACAAGATGGAAATTAACAAGAGTAAAACGAAGGTAATGGAATGCAATGTCAGAAAAACAGGCGAAGCTGAAGGAATTAGATTAGGTAATGAGACAATAAAAGTAGTAGATGAATTTTATTTAGGTAGCAAGATAACTTCTGCTGGCCGAAGTAAAGAAGATATAAAATGCAGAATGGCTAAAAAAGCGAAACTTGTTAACGTCCAATATTAATTTAAATATCAAATTTTAATTCAATGCTTCAGCTCTATCAATAATTAATTTAAATGTTCGGAAGTCCTTTCTGAAAGCATTTGTCTGGAGTGTAACATTGTATGGGAGTGAAACGTGGACGATAAGGAGATCAGATAAAAAGATGATAGAAGCTTTTGAAATGTGGTGCTACAGACGAATGATGGAAATTAGATGGGTAGATCACGTAACTAATGAGGTGCTCAACCGAATCGGGGAGAAAAGGAGTTTCTAGCATTTCCCGAGTAAGATAAGGGATAGATTGGTTGGACACATTGTGAGACATCAAGGAATTGTCAACTTAGCATTAGAAGGAAGCGTGTGGGGTAAAAATCGTAGAGGGAGACCGAGGAACGAATATAGTAAGCAGATTCAAAAGGATGTAGGTTGCCGAACATATTCTCAGATGAAGAGACTTGCACAGGACAGGGTAGCGTGGAGAGCTGCATCAAACCAGTCTGCGGACTGAAGACCACAACAACAAGAAGAAATCTAACGAAATATGACGCGTTTTTCATGAATCATCAATGCGTCAAAAAATTATGAAAGGCGGATGTTGTCTTCAAGTAGGATTTGCGCATGCGCAAGCGAGGTGCGCGGTATCTCCATTGTCTTGCTTCGGGTCCATTCGTGTGTAACCGCTAGAGCTCGTGTAGCCAGGAGCTGGTGCCTCTACTAGCTCCAAGGCCAATGTTAAAAGCGGCGTTTCCTCTCATCCCTCCCTGCCGCAGGAGCGCCCATATGCTGCCTCTAGGGGGTTCAGAAGAGAAATTGAATCTCAGCCGTGCATGCGCATTGCAACCAACGCTGGGGCAACTGCCGCTTATATTAAGCGGATGCGTTACGACTCGTATACGTGCTGTCTCAGCAACGTAAAACGTTTCCCAAGCGATAGAAGTACTCTGAATTTCTGTCTTAAATAATCTTTCATAAAACGAAACGAAGACTGATAGTTTTAAAACATTTTATTTTTATTTACTCTTTTTCACGACGAGCTTTTCTCTGGTGGTTCACTGAACCAATGAACACTTAGGACGCGCCGGCACTACCAACTAGTACATCAAAACATTTTTTTTTTTGCTATCAAAAATTAATTGGAACGTTCCTCTTTAATGCTAACTTTGAATTACTGTTCTACTCGCCCTAGAAGAGGAGTTGTTACCATTTTCTCCCACGCCTGCAGAGGAAAAGGGCGGAACCACTGAATGCATCTAACAACCTCTCGTGACTTCTTGGCGAGCTACATTTCCTCGTCCTAAAGTTGAATATTTCCTTATTTAGCCCATACAGCGAGTGTGCAAGGGTTGGCTACATTGCTTGCTGTGACAAATGAAGCGCAAAGAGCACAGAACATTGTCTCTTTCTTGTTGTTTGTTTCGAATTAGGGGAAGGGAGGGCAAGATGGAAGGGTTAATTTAACGACACAATAATACGAAAATTTGCAAATGTAAACATTTTATTTTAATCAGTCATGAAAGGTATCCTATTAAACTACAAAACGTTGTAGCTAATAACAATCAATATTTGATAAATCAGGTGATATGACTCATAAAAGAAAACTGAAGAAAATTCCATCTTGCCCTCACCCTGAAGGCAAAAAGGAAAGCTTGGACGGGCAAGATGGAATGTTTGGGATTATCTTACATTTCACAATGGACACACAGAAAATAACCATTTTCCGTATCGGCGCACAACTCATGTTCCCAACCATGACACGATGCACATTCCAACCAGTCTTCTGTGCCGGCCGCGGTGGCCGAAAGGACTGAGGCGCGTCAGTCACGGTCTACACGGCCACTACGGTCTGGGGTTCGAATCCCCCCTCGGGCATGGATTTTGTGCCGTCCTTAGTATTAGTTAGTTCATAAAAAAAAGTAAAGCAGTCAACAATCCAAAGATTGGTTTGAACACCACAGTGCTTTACTAGGCATGGTCCTGTTTGGAGGTGGTATGCCGTTGCCTTCCTCCGACCTTCGAACTGACTTACCCAGCCAGTTATAGGGGGACCTACAGTTTAACGTGGGTTCCGAACCACGGTGCTACTCGGTATTTTTCACATGAGCATTACTGCCAGAGGTGAAAGAAGTGGAAAGTGACAGATAAAAATCCTAGGACCTGGCGGGGATCGAACACGCGACCTTTGGATTTGTAGTCTGGCACTCTGCCACTGTGCAACCGAGGCGCACTTATATTTTGTATTTAGGGTAGTAAGTTATATTTGTTTTTTTCTCTCTTTCATTGGTTAGCAATGTAACCCAACTTATATAAGAGATACGAGTCATGAATTTTTTCCCCCCTCTTTATTAACAGCAATCCTGGTCTGGACTACGTCTAATTTTGGTTTTTTCCTCACTTCATTCTTCTTTTCAGTTATTGATCTGACTGGCGAACTATTAAGAATCTCCGATTTTTTACTCCTGACTTTCCTCTTTTTAACTGAGGTGTAACTTTTGGTAACGGAAATATTTTTCGTGGAGAGATGGCGTACGATGTAGACGGTTGTGCAACAACGTCAACAGGGTATACACTAGATGCATCTTCGCTGTCTTCCACACTGTTCTGCTGAATATCTTGTTCTTGTAATACAACGTCCTTCTCATTAACAGACGTGACGTCGTTTTCATCAATAGTGATGTAAGGATTCTCGCCTTCGTTAGTAACTATATCAATGTCGACGTTATCATGACGTTTAGTCATTGAAGAACTGCCATTAATAGTAGCTGCATTGTCTGCGCAGTTATTTTCTGT
Organism: Locusta migratoria; assembly: GCA_026315105.1. NCBI lineage: Eukaryota > Metazoa > Arthropoda > Insecta > Orthoptera > Acrididae > Locusta > Locusta migratoria. Next base: position 845,497,038 of record CM048745.1, read on the forward strand.
GGCTATTGCATCATCCTCGTCATTGGTCGTAGGGCAGTCTTCATTGACTTCATGCTATGGACTGGTTTCCACCAAATCGTCTGTAATGTCATTGTCAGCATTGTTGTACCCCTTCTGAGTCGCAGCGGCATTCTGATCACCTACCATCACTGGAGCATTTTCATAAACGGTGACTAGTGCAAAATCTAAATCTGTGAATAAATGTCTGTTATACGGAAAAATAACTGTCTTTCTGAAACCACTTGTGGCGTTCTGCACAGTAGCGCTTTTTTCGTAGGCGGTGCAAACAAGTCTTGCAACGTCTAAATGTGTCACTGTTCTTCCAGGATGGTTCTTTTGAAAAGTGTCTATGGTTTGTTCAAAGGCTACTTTAAATGAGCGGTAAACCGACACATCTAGTGGCTGAAGCTTGTGGCTCGTGTGTGGTGGAATGCTAACCATGATTACATTATTTGTTCTTGCTATATTTAAACCTTCCATATTTTGAAGGGTTTTGTGATTGTCTAAAATCAATAAAACGGGCCTGTCAGCTGATGGTCTCGTGTGTTCGATAAATAGTGCAGCCCATTATTAAAAGTAGGTTTGTTATCCAGCTAGATTCAGAACACCAAGCTTGAGATCCGTTAGGAGCACCATCCAAGAGACGCTCATTCATTCTTTTTCTTTGCCCAAATATAAAACATGGTGGAATGAAGCGACCAGTGGCACTGCAAGCACAAATAATAGTGGTAAGCTGACCCTGACGTGCCGTTTACCTTTTACGGAAATTACTCGAGGAGTTCGGGAGGCGCTGGTCGTGACACCAGTCTCGTCCATGTTATATATGTCATCAGGCCTCGCCAAAAACTGATACTGAGAAAAAAACAGTCCACACGTTATCATAGAAACGTTCAACCTGAATGCGATTAAAAGCAGAACAACATGCTAGGGCTGTGGGTTCAGGTGTACGGAATGTTAGTTGGGGATGTCTTGCCATAAACCTTCGACCCACGACCGACCAGCTTTTTCACGTGCTAACGGATGCGGAATTTTATCGTTTGTCGCCAACTCATAAGCTAAGGTCTGCAGGCTATCCTTTGTTAGGCCGTAAAATAGCGTATCGCGTTCGACTGCGAGATAACAGAGCTTCTGTTCCAGTTATTTAGAAGAAGAAAAAAAAAAAAAAAAAAAAAAAAAAAAAAAAAAAAAAAAAAACAGGCTGAAATCTTCCTAACTTTTTGATGTGTCGCCTTTTTTGACGTGGCGATGCAAAGTTCCAATCGGAATTCCATATTTCTTCGAAGCTGCACTTATAGTTGTGATTTTAGCTTCATCCATCGCCTTCTGCATTGTTTGCTCACTCCAAGACCCTCTGGTACTCTTCCGTTTGTATTTGGATACCATTTAGAAACAAAAACAATGCCGCTATTAATCAAAAAACTCACAAATCATGAAAGTAGTACCATGCAGGCAAAATGGATCCTTTTCCATCTTGCCCTTAAATACACATTTCCATCTTGCCCATAACCATGTCTCCAATGTTAAATTGACGTATTTAGAAATTGGTAACCACTTTCCGTGTTCAAATATCAATTCTAACAACCTATACTTCGTAGATATGTATCGTACAAGCAAAATAGTAACAAGACTTACCTTTTACAAGCAATAACACCGCAAGAAACCACAATTTTCCTAAGAATTCGAGGAAAATCAAACACAGCGCACGTATACTTCACTTGGTGGCGCGAGCGCGACTAAACGCCGTTCATAGATTCCAGTTGGTCGCCTGTTGCTGTGTGCGTCGCCACTCGCGTGCCTTGTCACGTGGTTCGGAGCTGTCAGTAATTTCCGTCTTGCCCGCACCTTCCATCTTGCCCTCCCTCCCCCTACTTCAGAGTTGCGCCTGTTGTTAGTAATAATATACGTCAGTGATGGAAAGTCAATGGGAGGGAGAGGCAGGCTTACTGATGAGTTGATTAAACCCCCACAGAGATACTATGGGCATGCACTAAGGCAAAAGTAGTAATGCTAGTGACATGCGAAAAGCGGTGCGGACATTGTTCCTTCATACTACCTCTTCCAATGAATACCCTCAACCCAGCCTCTGCAGATTCCTGGTGCAAATTTAATGCCAAAAAAGATTATGATAAGGAGAATGATTTGGCAGCAGCTGTGATAAACGCAACAAAACCAATTTTCAGTACAGCATAGCCAGAACTGTTACACGAATGTCTACACAGAAAAACGCATAATCGTAATGAGAGTTATTCCTAAAAGGTTGTTTTAAGCATAAAAACACTGCACTTTAGCATTTATGATGCAATAGCAACCTACAACTAACGGAACAGTGTGAAGTATTGAAGGCATTAGGATTTCGAGCACTAAGAAATATTGACAGAGAGAGGATAAGAGGAGCAGAAAGAAGAGGAAGGAATATGAAATATAATGGGAAAACAGGCCAGAAAAGAAGACCAAAGAGGAAGCTTTTCGAGGATGGAGAAGAAGACCCTGATAATCCATCCTATAGTGCAGGAATGTATTGAAAACTTTGACAGTCATTTCTCATAAATTAGAGTTTTGGGAATGTAAGGAACATTTTCTCAAAATCGACTAAAACTAGTGACATGAAATTTTTATACAGCACTCCTACTGGTCAAATTTAAATTGTAACATATGCATTTGGCAATATGTTCAGTACTTCGTTTCAATTTGACTGAATAAAGCAATTTTTTCTACATAAGTTGAGTCATTAATAAAAGAAAATATAGAAGGAAACTAGAAAAGCTACTCCAATATCCCTCCATCTGAACAGCAATTCCAAACCACTCTAAATGTTAAAAAAATTTCAGATTTTTCTGTTTGGTAGAGTAATCATAAATGTTCTTCAAACTTGGTTGTTTTAATATGGGCTGCATAGGCACCTCCAGCTCAGTGGCGGCGCTAGACGAAAACTGGGCTTCGGCAAACTCATCTTTGCGAGGCCCGTTTCATTTTTTTCAGAAATGAAGAAAATGGTAAATAAAATGAGCTGAATTATACATCAATAATCATTATACTAAAATTTTATTAGTGTAATGTACAAGTATTATTGCAATGACAAAAATTACAATAAACAAACATAAACTAAAAAAGAGAAACTTTTCGACTTCTCGTCTCACAGATTTTTTTTAAAGATCATATCTTAATTAATATTAGCCGATATTTCGGCTTCAATTGATAGTACTGGCAACGCAGATAGTCTTTCCCGGCTCGTTGTGCTTCTCAAGTAAGTCTTAATCAATTTTAACTTTGAGAAGCTACTCTCGGCTGAAGCTGCACTGACTGGAACTGTGTGCTATTTTTTTTTCCTGATTGTTACGTAAACATTTTAATATACTTTTTACAAATTGTTTTCTAAAATGTGCTGAAGAAGTTTTGCAAGTATTTAACTAAAAATTGCATCTCTGCTGCGCTTACGCGAATGTAAATAAGGACAGTGAAATAGCTGCTGGCCACTAATGGCCGAGAACACTAAGGCGTCATTCCACGGTGAGCAAGATCGCTCTCGTCTGGGTTGGAATCCCATCCTTGGGTACGGACGTTGTGTTCATCCTTTTCTTAAGCTAGTGTATAGCTCGTCGCTACATAACCTAGCAGTTGAAAAGCGCCGTTAAACATCAAATACGAAGCGCGTCCAGAAAGTAAGTTCCGTTTCAATTTATCTCTGCTGCAGCTCTGCGATTGCAGTTCCGCACGCGCGCTGTAGACGATGTGTATCAAGGAGAAGAACGTGCGCCATTTGGAGATCGCTGTCAGTTACGTACGCTTTGTTGTGCTTGTTTGAAATGTCGGCGTTGATTGAAAATCCCGCCGCCTGTGTAATCAGGTCGGTGATTCGGTTTCTGAATGCGAGGAAAGTGAAACCTAGAGAAATTTATCGGCAAATTTGCGATGTTTACGGACCAAATGCGATGAGTGATTCGATGGTGAGAAGATGGGTCCGACAGTTCAATGACGGGCGTAGTGATGTGCACGATTATGAACGACGTGGGCGTCCACCTTTGGTTACAGAATAACTGGTTCACGCGATTGATGGCAAGATCCAGGGAAACCGCAGGTTTACAATTAGTGCTCTCGCTATGGACTTCCCCCAAACGAGCTGAAAGATACTGTTTCCAACTGGTTGAAGACACAGGCGGCAGATTTCTATGAAGAAGGTATACAAAACCTGGTGCCACGCTATGACAAATGTCTGAAAAATTTCGGCATTTATGTGGAAAAGTAGTTTAAGAGCTGTAGAATTTTGTGCAATAAAAATTTCTTCTGTATCTGTGTTCAATTTCCTTTTATTACGAAACGGAACTTACTTTCTGGACGCGCCTCGTATTTAAAAATGGTTACAAAAAATCATACTAGTATTTTCCTAAGAGTAACATTTACATGTGTTTCACAGTACGATGCTAAACAGAAATCGTGGACACTATAATGATGACCATCTGCTAATGGTATCAAAACGGAGGTTCGGGTTCGATTCCCGGCTGCAGCACAAATTTTAATTCAATGCTTGACCTTCAATTTCAATGTCTTTATTCTACTCAGTCGTCCAAAACTCGTAGTGTGAGGAAGGTCTCGTTTCCGGAGACATGCAGAGAGGAGTTGAGCAGATTTCAGGTGCCGGGTAGCGGCGGCGGCTGCCACTCGCTGTCGGGCTCGCCGGGCTGCGAGGCGGGTGCAGCTGCAGCTGCTGCTGCCGGCTGGGCGGGGTCGGCGGACTGCTGCGCCGGCACCTGCTGCACGGGGCCCGCCGGCTGCTGCGAGGGCAGCGGCGGCGGCGGACTGCACCACGATGACGTCATCGCCACTTGGCCGCCGCCCGCCTCGGGCCGCAGCGCGCCCTGCGGGGCGAAGCCTTGCGCGGGCGGCGTCTGGGCACTTGCCGAGTGGTACTTTGGTCCGTATTTCGCTGTGCTCTCCATTGCCGACGTTTGTTCTTTTGACACTGTAACCTTGTACTCCGTGGTTCCCGGTGGTTTTAGAGGAAACATTGGTCTAATGAACGCTGATACAGCTGCCGGTAACCTCTGGTTGCTATCGGCCTGCGATTTTCCATCGAAGCGCTGTTCCTGGAATTTTAAAATAAATGGTACTGTAGATACTCTTATTTACTTTGTACATATTACCTAAATCTATAAGAATAAAAGAGAAATACATAAAACTTCTGTTCATTGGTGAGCACACCAATTGAGAATGTAAATGTTTGTTCAAATGTTTGTATACTCTATGGGACTTAACCACGGGGTCATCAGTCCCTAAACTTACAAACTACTTATGAACTACTTACGAACTAGAATGGCTCAAATATCCATGCTCGAGGGGGGATTCGAACCCCCGACCGCAGTGGCCGTGCAAACCGTGATATGAGCGCCTTAGTCCCCTCGGCCACCGCGGCCGGCAATTGAGAATGGCTAGATGGATTTCTCTAATTCTTACCAGAAAATTAAATTGTAATATATAGGGTGAGGCAGGTTATGCAGGGCCGGATCTAGGACATTTGCCAAGGGGGGCAAGCTTAAATTTGCCGCCCCTTCTTTCACCCCTCCCTCTGGTAAGAAACGACTTTTTGAAACTAATTGGGTTACATATTTCTAAATAAATGTCACAATCTCACAAGATGAACTTATTTTATTGACTGAATTAAGATCAAAGGAAAACAGAACAATTTTAATACATAGAAAAATATTACAAGATTACTCATCGTACAAAAAATCAAAATTCAAAATTTCGCTTTTTGAGCTTTTTTTGCTACAAAACTGTTTTTGATATCATCATAGTTTAGAGAAGCAGCTCGTTTGTGCTCTATGGATATTACACTCAGATTTGTTAAGCAGTCGTGCTCCTCAAGTATATTTAATTAGTTTCAGCTTGCTGAGAGTTCTTTCTCCAGACGAAACAGAAACTAGAATGGTAAGATATATTTTAATGCTGTAGTAAGTAAAAATGTAAATGTTTGTACAGCTTATGGGACTCAACTACGAGGTCATCAGTCACTAAACTTACAAACTACTTATGAACTAGGTAATACTAAGGACGGCACAAATATCCATGCCTGAGGGGGGATTCGAACCCCCGACCGTAGTGGCCATGCAGACTGTGACTGGCGCGCTGCAGACAGCTCGGCCACCGCGGCCGGCTCAATTCCACCGCTACTGAGAGAGGACTCTACATCCTTAATGCTTTTGACTTTTAATAAGAAGTGTGCGCACCTGAAATACTTTTTTTTATATAAACTGGAACGTTATTCAAATTCACCTGTTCTACAAATATTACCTTGATATGAAATATGAACATTCATTTATCTAAAAAAGGAAATCTATGCAAATTAATAAACATTGTGTATTTACTTATGCTATTATCTAGTAGATTTTTAAAGTTTGATTAGCTGAAGTACCTGTCACAGGGCAACACTGAAGTCAGCAATCAGGAATTTTAGTTTTATTAAATGATTTCGGTATTTCTTGCAGTCGTTTTACTTTTAATAATTCTGTGTCAGTTAATTTTATTAAATTATACCAGAAAGATACAGTCTGTAAAAAAAAAAAAAAAAAATCGTTCAAAATTTGCCGCCCTCTAAATTCTGCCGCCCAGGGCAACTGCCCCCTTTGCCCCCCTCTAGATCCGGCCCTGGGTTACGTCATAACACCCCTTGTATCTCCCCAACCATAAGACACATAGTTGTGACATAAAGTCACGGAAAAGGCAGGCGACCATGATTAATAATAAATGAAGTCTGTAATAGGCTGTATAGGTCGCTGTATTGATTAAAGTCATAAAGTGGACAAAATATGACTTTATTTGACGCGTTTCGGCCTGGGCTATCATCAGAATCCTGCATACATAGATTGCAAGTATGTTAGTACAAGTGGATAATGTTGTTCTTGTAACATTATGGAGCAGACTGAGTCTGCGACTTCACGCCTGGGCTTGCAGCCTTCACATTCAACGATGCCGGCGCGGTAGCTCAGCAGATTCGCTCAGATGATTAGCCATTATCTAAATATGTATATAAAACTGACCCAAATATCTATGGTAGGTTAGGGCTATTCAAGTCGCCTAAGTGGCATCCAATTGAAATAATTTTCATAGGCCACAGAGCCACGCAAATCCTTATTACAATCGATTTCAAACGTTTATCTGATGCTACACTTTATTTCACGTTACAGGTGTTTCCCAACTACATGTAAGACATAATCATACTCTTTCAATATTTAGTGTATTTAATTATTTTATTCCAGGTTTGCTGTTTACTACGTATTTAGTATAAAATGTCACGAAGAGAAGAATAATAATATCCATTCGCTTGTTTCCTGTATTCCATACTAATCTGCAGTTTATTTCAGATTTTCATGAAAATTTGTTCGTTTTACCTTCAAAATAAGACGATCATTCTCTACATATAATCTTATATGTTGCGCAGCTGAGGATAGTTTATTTGCAGAATGGGAGAGCAGTCTACAGTTTTATTCCGATCTTGCACACTTTGCCTTCAAAACAGTTGAAAGAATTTTCCCAGCCACGCGAAATTATTATTACAATCGATTTAAAGCGTTTCCTTTTTTTTCTTTTTTTTTAAATGTTCAAATGTTTGTATAGCTTATGGGACTTAACTACAGGGTCTCAGTCCCTAACCTTACAAACTACTTATGAACTAGCTAATACTAAGCACAGCACAAATATCCATGCCTGAGGGGGAATTCGAACCCCCGACCGTAGTAGCCGTGCAGACCGTGACTGGCGCGTCGCAGTCCACTCAGCCACCGCGGCCGGCCCTAATTAACAGAAAATTAAATTGTAATATACAGGGTGAGGCAGGTGAGTAAAAACACCCCTTGTATCTCCCCAACCGTAATAGATACAAAGATGCCGTTTGGACAGTGAATTTCAGGGATAGGGGCTACTTGAATACATGACATTTCATGTCTGTGCTATTTTTTATTACTGAGATATGAGGCCTTAAAAAAAAAAAAAAAAAGAAAATAGAACCCTATGTTAAATTTTAGCGTAACATGATGCACTAAAAACGAAGTTTCCAAATATTTGTATATCGTAATATTAACGCGAATAGTTTTTGAGACGCAGATATGTTCTCTTATCCTGTTCGAAGCGATGTTAGCAAATGCGACCTTTCCTGTTGTGTAGACTACACGGTAAATGTCCCGAGTCCGTCCTTACACAAACAACACCACTTCGATGGACGAATGCGATGCGGTAACATATCTGTCACAAAAACTATTCGCCTAAATATTATGATATACACATATTTGAATACTTCTTCTTAAGCTCAAAATGTTACTCTGAAATTTAACATAGGGGTCTATTAAAATAAATAAACAAATAAATCTAAGGATGACCTCATATCTCCGTAATAAAAAAAATAGCACACACATGAAATGTCATGTATTCGAGTAGCCCCTGTCCCTGCAATTCACTGTCCAAACGGCATCTTTGTATCTATTACGGTTGGCCTCAATATATAAATGTTGTTATCTGGGTTGGGTAAGTATTCATTAATAGCGCCAAGTTTCAACTTGATGCTTGGACTTGCAGCTTAACGACAGAAAAGCGAAAGCTCATGTATACGAAATTACCTCAGTTCATGGATATTTTCCAGACTGGGTGTTAACGTAGCCTTCACATTCAACGATGTCGGCGCAGTAGCTCAGCAGATTCGGGCAGATGGTTAGCCATTATCTATCTCACTATCTATCAATATAAAACTGACCCAAATATCTCTGGTAGGTTAGGGCTAGTCAAGTCGTCTAAGTGGCATCCAGTTAAAATTATTTTCATAGGCCACAGAGCCACGCAAATCCTTATTACAATCGATTTCAAACGTTTATCTGATGCTACAATTTGTTTCACGTTACATGTGTTTCCCAACTTCATGTAAGACATAATCATACTTTTTAAATATTTAATGTATTTAAATATTTTATTCCAGTTTTGCTGTTTAGTACCTATTTGCTATAAAATGTCACGAAAAGAAGAAGAATAATATCCATTCGCTTGTTTCCTGTATTCTATACAAATCTGCAATTTGTTTCTAATTTTCATGAAACTTTGCTAATTTTACCTTCAAAATAAGACGATAATTCTCTACATATAATCCTATATGTTGCGCAGCTGAGGATAGTTTATTTGCAGAATGGGAGAGCAGTCTACAGTTTTATTCTGATCTCGCACACTTTGCCTTCAAAACAGTTGAATAAACTTTCCCAGCCCACAGAGCCAAAACGAAATTATTATTACAATCGATTTAAAGCGTTTCATTGTTTGCTGTGTACATAATATTTCACAGGGCGCACGGCGAAAGGTACCATGCAACATATGACGCAGTTTGTCCGATCACCGTGAAAGTTATAACTTGAATGTACATTTTCGCGGATGAGGTTTTTATATTTCGCAAGACACTGTACGGTGCTGGGAGCAGATTACCTTGAAATAAACTTGGACACCGTTCCACCGCAGCCATGCAAGTTGTCAGATAGTGTTATTGTTGATTGATCTCGACACAGGGAGGAAGAGATGGACAGGGGCTCAGAAGGAGATGGACACAGAGCAGGAGGTGGGACGAGAAAGGGGAGAGCAGGAGACTGACAGAAAGGGGGGGGGGTTGATGGACAGGTGACGGAAGTAGGTAAACATAGAGAGGGTAGAGCCAGCTGCACAGAGAGAGAGGGTAAGGTAGAGAGGGCCCAATGGTGGATTGTAACAAATACAAAACGTAGGAAATGGTATTGTGAGGAGGACAAGAGGCAGGGGTATGTAGAGTGTGGTAGGTGGAGGATGTGGTGGAGGAAGAGGAGTGGCATCAGGTGCTGGTGGATGGAGTGGGGGGGAGGACATAAAAAAAGAAGGGCTAGAGGAGATAGAAAGGTTGAAATGGACAAAAAGAGAGAGGGGAGGTGGAGAGAAAGGAAAGGAGCGGATGGGTCGTGAGAGGGGGAGAAGACAAACAGAGAGATGACCGATGAGTAGATAAACATAGAGAGAGGAGGGGATGTGGACTGACTGAAGATTGGCATAAATAAATACCAGATACTTAATGTATATATATAGTGAAAGTGGATCAAACAGGTAAAAAGACTTAGTCTAGAAGTAATATGTAGCACCACAGAAGACATTCAATTTAACTTACAAAATTAAAAAAAGCCAGGAAATGAAGCAGGTGAAATGGAATACAAACATCGGAAATAGAATCGTGGCAGAAAATACAAAGTGGGTAATCAGTAGAGTGTATAGATAGAACCTAAAACAACATTATACAAACACTTAGAGAAAAAGAAATATCTGTAGGAATAATAAAAGGTGATATGCAAAACAATGTTAAGCAAAGAAGGAAAAGTTGAAAGGTGGAAGGAATATATAGATAAATTATATAATAAAAATGGGGGTAATATTGTTAGAGAATCGAAGCAGATGAAGATGACACTGGCATTACAATACTGCTACAGCGCACTTAAGAGATCTAAGCCGAAGTAAGGCCCCTGGAGTAGATTAAATTCCCTCAGAACACTTGTGGGAGCCACCCATCACTAAACTATTCCACCTGTTGTAAGATATATATGAAACTGTGGAAGAATAATGTTAGGCTTGTGGTTGCTTTCAGACTGGTTTTATGCAGCTCTCGACAGTACTCTGTCCTATGAAAGCCTCCTCATCTCTAAGAACGGCAATCTACATCCTTTTGAATCCGCTTGTTGTATTTGTCTCCAGTTGCGATTTTTACCCTACCTTCTTCCCTCCAATGCTAACGTGACGATTCCTTGAAGTCTCAGAATATGTATCACCAATGGATCCTTTCCCTTAGTCAAGGTATACCAAAATTTATTTTCGCCCACATTCTGTTCAGCACCTCCTCATTAATTACACTATCTATCCATCTAATCTTCAGCACTGATCTGTAACACTACATTTCAATTGCTTCTATCCTCTTTCTGTCTGAAATCTTTATCGTCCATCGACCAAGTTTCACTCCCATGCAAATCTACACTCCAGAAAAATACTAAGAGATTTCCTAACATTGAAAATAATTTTAGATATCAACAGATTTCGCTTATTCAGAAATGTTTCTCTTCCCATAGTCATTCTGCATTTCATATCTTTTTTACTTCGATTATTAGAAGTTATTTTGCTACCCAAATAAGAAAATTCACCTACTACTTTAATTGCCACATTACCTAATCTAATTCCGTAAGCATAGCCAGATTTCTTGATACTACATCCCATTACCCTTGTGATTCTTGAGTAATTGATAATCGAAATATCCAAGGGTGTACTGCCGGTCTACAGTGTCCAACGGGCACAATATTTCGGCGATCATACATGTCGCCATCATCAGGTGAACTGACGGACTGAGCTCCAGGAACCGCGCCGGCACGGAGATCCGCACGCTACGGCGGCTCGAAGGTAACTGGGTTCTAGCCCGGTAGCGGGAGATTTAAATATCCTCGGCCCGCGGAGCGACCCCTCCGCGGTCCGCGCCCCGCGCCGCGGTCGCGCAGTGGAACCGATTGCGCCGGCGTTACTCTTAATTAACCCAATCGCTGGTTCCCAAGCTTTGCTAAGATTATAGCCACAGTCACGGTTTATGAGGTCGTCACTAGTGCGAATTTCAATGACCTCTCTAACGACGCAGTCCCAGTATCTCGACGTCTGTACCAGAATCCTAGTGTGTTCATACTCCATCGCGTTATTCTCCGACAAACAATGTTCACCGACCGCCGACTTTCTCGGATACATCAATCGTGTGTGACTCTGGTGTTCAACGCATCGATCCTCGTCTGTCCAATATATGACTTGCCACACTGTCACGTAATCTGGTACACGCCGGCCTTCCTCAAACCGAGATCATCTTTGGCGCTCCCCACCAGTGCACGAATTTTACTCGGCGGACTAAAGACAGTTCCAACCTGGTGTTTCTTCAAAATGCGGGCGACCTTCCCCGAGAATGCGCCGGTATATGGAATAAACGCAGTGCTTACCTCCTCCCTCGTGTTTTCATCCGTTTCCACGGGTTGTGCTGTAGTGGTTGGGCAAAGAGCCCGCTGAATCTGCCACTCTGAGTAACCATTTTTTGTGAATACAGTTCTCAGGTGTTCCAATTCCTGGGATAGACTCTCTGTGTCGGAGGTAGTGCGCGCTAGAGTTTTAAGTACCTCATTCCTCTGTGAAGGGTGGTGACAGCTGTCTGCGTGTAAATACATATCTGTGTGCGTTGTCTTCCGATACACACCATGACGCAGGGTGCCATCAGCTCTTCTCTTGACCAAGACGTAAAGAAACGGCAATTTACCCTCCGTTTCAGTCTTCATAGTGAATTTGATTTTGGGGTGTATGGAGTTCAGATGTGTAAGGAAGTCAAGGAGTTTATCTGTACCGTGTGGCCAGATGACGAAAGTGTCGTCCACATAATGGAAAAAGCAAGTAGGTTTCCATTCAGATGAGGCCAGGGCATCCTCCTCGAAATTCTCCATGTACAAATTTTGCGACCACAGGGGACAGTGGGCTACCCATGGCGACTCCCTTCCTTTGTTCGTAGTATTCGCCATATGTAGTCCTAATTAGGTTAATATATGACAAGCGAGTCAGTTTTAGACAATATTCAGGAGGTAGAAGTTATTTGGAGATTTGAGAGAGAGAAAACGCGATTGTAATGTAGGATTGGAACTCGGCAGTAAGGAAAGGAACAGAAGGAAAATTAGTTGGTGAATATGGACTAGAGAAAAGGAATGAAAGAGGATGTCACCTGATAGAATTTTGTTAAAAGCACAATTTAATCATGACAGATACTTGGATTAAGAATCATGAAATAAGGTTGTATACATTGAAGAGGTCAGGAGACACTGGACTGTATGTAATTCATTTTATAATTTATTTATTTACCCCCCTCCCTTGTGACTCATTGGCGTGGCGCAAGTCTTTCAATTGGACGCCACTTCGGTGACTTGCGCGTCCCTAGCCTAACCCAGTTATCCGACCAGGGAAAGGGGAAATATAGCGTAATATAGAATCCGAGCCATGTGTCGTTTCTGGCGACTCCTCACATCGTTGAGAGGTGAAGGATGGGTTAAAGTGAAGAGGGCTGACTGGGTTTCGAACCAGTGACCCTTCGGTTTCCAGTTGTGCAGTTTACCCCAAGACCACTGGGCCCAACATTTAACACAGAGATTTTGAAACCAGGTTTTAAACTTTAAGACATATCCAGGGGCAGATATAGACTCTAACCATATCTTATTGGTTGGCCACTCTCTCCCAGGAAAGGCTATGCAGTATTCAGAGCTAGATTTGCACCTGGTGGCCAAACTTTGTTTATTTACAACTTGTACAAAAGCCAGACCGCAGTTATTAGACACGAAGGGCATGAAAGGGAAGCATCAGTTGGGAAGGGAGTAAGACAGGGTTGTAGCCTTTCTCCAATGTTATTCAATTTGTACATCTAGCAGGCGATGAAGGAAAGGAAGGAAAAATTTGGAATAGGGATTAAAGTTCAGGGGGAAGAAATAAAAACATTGCGTTTTGCTGATGAAATTGTAATTCTGTCAGAGACAGCAAAGGACCTGGAAGAGCAGTTGAATGGAATGGACAGTGTGTTGAAGAGAGCTTATAAAATGAACATTAACAAGAGCAAAACAAAATTAATGGAATGCGGTCTTAGAAAATCAGGTGATGCTGAAGGAATTATATTAGGTAATGAAACAGTGAAGGTGGTAGGTGAGTTTTGTTACTTGGGTAGTAAAATAACATGCGATAGTCGAAGTACAGAGGATATAAAATGCAGAATGACAATGGGAAGGAAAGCATTTTTGAAAAAGAGAAATTTGCTAACATCGAATATTAATTTAAGTGTAAGGAAGTCTTTTCTGAAGGCATTTGTGTGAGTTTTGCCTTGTACGGTAGTGAAACATGGACGATAAGCAGTGCGGTGAAATGTGGTGCTACAGAAGAATGCTGAAGATTAGGTGGGTAGATCGCATAACTAATGACGAGGTACTGAACAGAATTGGTGAGAAAAGGAATTTGTGGCATACCCTGACTAAAAGAAGGGATCGCTTGGTAGGACACATTCTTAGACATCGGGAATCGTAAATTTAGCATTGGAGGGAAGTGTGTGGGGTAAAAATAGCAGAGGGAGACCAAGAGACGCGTATAGTAAGCAGATTCAAATGCGGTTGCCGTTCTTATGAGGAGATGAAAAGGCTTGCTCAGGATAGAGTAGGGTGGAGAGCTGCATCAAACCAGTCTCCGGACTGAAGACCATAACAACATAACGGCCAAACTTTGAACTAATTTTTTCCAGGCCAAATCGGAGCCGTATTAATTACACATCACTCCGAATAACTATTAGTACTTGTGCCTTTATTTTCAACACCCACTACAAATTTCACGGGAAAGGTATTAATTTCGGGAGATGTACTACCTCGAAGAGAACGACCTATTAACCAATAGTCAACACGGATTCAGAAAGTATCGCTCTAGCGAAACACAGCTTGCCCTTTATTCACATGAAGTTTGTAAAGCTTATGTTTGTAAAGCTTATGGGACTTAACTACGGGGTCATCAGTCCCTAAACTTACAAACTACTTATGAACTACTTACGAACTAGGACGGCACAAATATCCATGCCCGAGGGGGGGATTCGAACCCCCGACCGTAGTGGCCGTGCTGACCGTGACTGGAGCGCCTCAGTCACCTCGGCCACCGCGGCCGGCTCACATGAAGTGTTAAGTGCCATCGACAAGGGATCTCAAATCGATTCCATATTTCTGGATTTCCGGAAGGCTTTTGATACTGTACCCCGCAAGCGGCTTCTAATGAAATTGCGTGCTTATGGAATATCTTCCCAATTGTGCGATTGGATTCAGTATTTCCTATCAGAAAGGACACAGTCCGTTGTAATTGACGGTAAGTCATCGAGTAAAACAGAAGTGATATCTGACGTTCCATAGGGAAGCGTTAAAGGTCCCCTACTCTTCCTCGTGTTTATAAACGATTTAGGAGACAATCTGAATAGCTCCCTTAGACTGTTCGCGGATGATGCTGTCGTTTATCGGTTAGTGAAGTCAACAGAGGATCAAAAGCAACTGCAAAGCGATTTAGACAAATTTTCTACTTGGTGCGAAAATTGCCAATTGACACTAAATAAAGAAAAGTGTGAAGTAATACACATGACCACTAAAAGAAATCCACTGAACTTCAATTACGCAATAAATCAGTCAAACCTTAAGGTCGTAAATTCTACCAAATACCTAGGAGTTACAATTACGAACAACTTTGACTAGAGAGAACACATAGAAAGTATTGTGGGGAAGGCGAATCAAAGGTTACGTTTCATCGGCAGAACGCTTCGACGTTGCACCAGCTCCACCAAAGAGACTGCCTACATCACACTTGTGCGTCTTCTCCTGAAGTACTGTTGTCCCTTGTGGGACCCTCACCAGGTGGGACTGACGGAAGATATTGAGAAGGTTCAGAGAAGGGCAGCTCGTTTTGTTTTATCACGTTACGGGGGGGGGGGGGAAGCGTCACGGAAAAGTTGCAAGAATTGGGGTGGAAATCATTAAAAGAAAGACGTTATTGATTGTGGCGTGATCTGTTTGCGAAGTTTCAATCACCGACTTTTACTTATGAATGTGAAAATATTTTGCTAGCACCCACCTAGTTAGGGAGACATGACCATCCCAATAAAATAGGAGAAATCAGATCGAAAACGGAACGATTTAGGTGTTCTTTCTTCCCACGCACTATTAGAGAATGGAACGGTAGAGAAAAGTTATGAAAGTGGTCAATGAACCCTCTGCCAGGCACTTAAATGTGATTTGCAGAGCATCTATGTAGATGTAGATATAGATGTACAGGGAGAGGTGAGTGAGGTGGTGACTGCTGTAGCTCACCTGCTGCGGTGGCACCTGCCACTCGCCGGGGGCGCTGTTGCCAGCGCCGGCAGCCTGCGAGGCGTGTGCAGCTGCTGAGCGGGGGTCCGGCCTGTGGCAGGCGGCGGCCGCAGCTGCGCCATGCTGCAGCTGCAGGTGCAGCGGCAACGCCGCCGCCGGAGGAGCGCCCCACGGCGCCACCGGCCGCTCGCGCTGCACCTGCATTCCAGCTGCTTCAGACTGCAGGCTCCTTTGCAGCGTCAAGCCCTGGGGAGGCTGCGACGTCAATGTCTGAGCACCGGGCAGGTGGTGCTTTGTACTGTAGGACATCTGTTCTGTGCTCTCCGGTGACGGTGACACCGAGAAACCTTCTTCCACAGGCGACGGCCGACTTTGAGCAAGCAGAGGTCTAATCGTTGCCGACACGACCGGTGGAGCCCTGCCGTCCTCATTTTCTAGCATCTGGTGACTGCGCTCGTGCGGCTCTCCTTGGAATATTTGTACCTGGAATTTTAAAACAAAAGATGCTCAAGACTTGTATTGTAGAACTAGTTATTTATACTACAGTGTCTACCTATATTTGTTTAAACAACTAGTGGCGTAACTACGGGGGGGGACTGAGGGGGATAGAACCCCCCCTCCCCAGAACCCGAAAAGAGAGAGAGAGAGAGAGAGAGAGAGAGAGAGAGAGAGAGAGAGAGAGAGAGAAATCGTATGACAGCAATTTGGCAAAGGTAAAGATTGAAAACTTGGGGTGTTTTACCACAATCTTTCAATGGATGGGAGTGAATTAGATTCTTCAACGGGAGTGGTAGATGGTAGTCTGTCTGGAAACGACTAAAATTTTGCTCGTCAAGCAGCCAAGTCCTAGTTACGCCACTGTAAACAACAGTATATGTTACAGACATGTTTTACAATTTATGATGATTGAACTGTCAGACCAGTCATGGTCTGCCCAGCCACTACGGTTGGGGGTTCGAATCCCCCCTCGGGCATGGCTATTTGTGCCGTCCTTAGTGTTAGCTAGTTCATAAGTAGTTTGTAAGTTAGGGACTGATGACCCTGTAGTTAAGTCCCATAAGCTATACAAACATTTGAACATTATTTGAACCGTCAGATTAAAAGTTGGAAAGGTCAGCATTCGACCCTTCTTATCGCTAGACAATATTGTGCTAAGCATAACAGGATAAATTCGTGTATGGTCTAGTCTAGTTGACAGTACATGTGCTGGATAAGTTTTCCGCCAATCAGAGTGCAAGACATTACGCCCAAACTGTTCCAGTAGCCAAATTGCCAGCACCTAGTTAATTTAATTCCACTTTCTTATCTGGCTCTCTTTCTTGATTTGCTCATTATAGGTCTGCCTCTTTTTTGACGCATTTCATCACTTAATGATAGCAGTACAAAAAAACAAGGCCAGACAACAGTGATATCCAAATATCTAGTCATGCATAGCACTAAGCACACGCTACTGAATCCTTTCGTATAAGCCCTGATGTAATGTCATATATACAAGTATTATATCACACATATCAGCTAACATTTTAGAGAATCTTGGTATGATTCACGTGAAAATAAGCTCCCAGAACGCTATGATTCAGAGTTGTTACCAGGTGTGTTCTGCGATTTCAGAAAGGGCACGAATGTTGCTGCGAGCACAGTGGTAACTTCATAGTTTCCTGTGCTGAAGTTCAAGGGTTTAGATCCAGCCATACGTATTTCAATATATGATAAAAATTAGTTTGATTGTTGTTTTTATTAACTGACTAAAAAATTCTAATAACTTGTTACACATGTTTCATAACATCATGACTTTTTTTAATTCACTCTTACACTCCTGGCCATTAAAATTGCTACACCACGCAGATGACGTGCTACAGACGCGAAATTTAACCGACAGGAAGAAGTTGCTGTGATATGCAAATGATTAGCTTTTCAGAGCATTCAAACAAGATTGGCGCCGGTGGCCACAACTGCAACGTGCTGACACGAGGAAAGTTTCCATCCAATTTCTCATACACAAACAGCAGTTGACCGACGTTTCCAGGTGAAACGTTGTTGTGATTCCATGTGTAAGGAGGAGAAATGTGTAACATCACGTTTCCTACTTTGATAAAGGTCGGATTGTAGCCTATCGCGATTGCGGCTTATCATATTGCGACATTGCTGCTCGCGTTGGTCGCGATACAATGACTTTTAGCACATTTTGGAATTGGTGGGGTTCAGGACGGCAATACGGAATGCCGTGCCGGATTCCAACGGCCTCGTGTCACTAGCAGTCGAAATGACAGGCATCTTATCCGTATGGTTGTAACGGATCGTGCAGCCACCTCTCTATCCCGGAGTCAACAGATGGGGACGTTTGCAAGACAACAATCATCTGCACGAACAGCTCGACGATGTTTGCAGCAGCATGGACTATCAGCTGGGAGACCATGGCTGTGATTACCCGTGACGCTGCATCACAGACAGGAGCGCCTGCGATGGTGTATGCATGGACGAACCTGGCTGCACGGATGGCAAAACGTCATTTTTTTCTGATGAATCTAGATTCTGTTTACAGCGTCATGATGGTCGCATCCGTGTTTGGCGACATCGTGGTGGACGCACACTGGAAGTGTGTATTCGTCATCGTCATACTGGCGTATCACCCAACGTGATGGTAGGGGATGCCACTGGTTACATGTCTCGGTCACCTCTTGTTCGCATCGACGGCACTTTGAACAGTGGCCGTTACATTTCAGATGTGTTATGACCCGTGGCTCTACCCTTCATTCGATCCCTGCAAAACCCTACATTTCAGCAGGGTAATGCACCACTGCAGGTTGCAGATCCTGTACGCGCCTTTCTGGATACGGAAAATGTTCGACTGCTGCCCTGGCCAGCACATTCTCCAGATCTCTCACCAATCGAAAACGTCTGGTCAATGGTGGCCGAGCAACTGGCTCGTCACAATACGCCACTCACTACTTTTGATGAACTGTGGTATAGTGTTGAAGCTGCATGGGAATTTGTACCTGTAAACGCCATCCAAGCTCTGTTTGACTCAATGCCCAGGCGTATCAAGGCCGATATTACGGCCAGAGGTGGTTGTTCTGGGTACTGATTTCTCAGGATCTATGCACCCATATTGCGTGAAAATGTAATCACATCTCAGTTCTAGTATAATGTATTTGTTCAATGAATACCCGTTTTATCATCTGAATTTCCTTTGGGTGTAGCAATTTTAATGGCCAGTAGCGTATTTTTCAACCTGCAATTCCGTTTTGTGATTGCATACTGCTTGTGTTGTTAATAATCTGTAATTATGTGCCAAGCAGGACTCCTGATTGGTGAGTAACATGGCAGCTCGTGTAACTACTAGCCAGTGTGAGGATATTTTCAGATAGGCTAACCAATGTCAGAAAGAAATTACAGTTTGGTTCTAGTGCTGCATCTGAAATTTTTCTGTTTGGGTTTGCTCAGAGTCAAGATTTATTCGTCGTGAACAAAGAAACCACGATTTTAGTTCTGCTAGGTATGGTAGAACGCCATTTTGCTGAATACATAGTACATCACATGTGCTTAGGTTTCAATATAGAATTTATTTCAGAAATACAAAACGCTTCTTTTGGTGCATTTGAGTCACTGATGTCTTAAATTCAGCTGTCGCCAAAACTTTTCGCATTACCGCCACTAACTCTCGGCGGCCTCTTACAATACTGCCCCACGTTACAAAATGTTAACACCATTTGTGAAGTGACCGGCTGTGTTTTTGCGTCGCCTTCAGCCGACCGGTAGCCAGCCTATGTGGCAACACTGTTGTTATTGTGGTCTTCAGTCCGGAGACTGGTTTGATGCAGCTCTCCACAATACCCTGTCCTGAGCAAGCCTCTTCGTCTCCACATAAGAACGGCAACCTACATCTGTCTGAATCTGCCTACTGTATCCATCTCTTGGTCTTCCTCTGCGATTTTTACCTCACACACTTCCCTACAACCCTAAATTCACAATTCCTTGATGTCTAAGAATGTGTCCTACCAATCTATCCCTTCTTTTAGTCAAGGTATGCCACAAATTTCTTTTCTCCTCAATTCTGTTCAGTACCTCCTCATTAGTTACGCGATCCACCCAACTAATCTTCAGCATTCTTCTGTAGCACCATATTCAAAAGCTTCAATCCTCTTCCTGTCCGCACTGTTTATCGTCCATGTTTCACTCACATATAAGGCAACACTCCATACAAATGCCTTCAGAAAGGACTTCCTTAGGCTTAAATCAATATTCGATGTTAACAAATTTCTCTTTTTCAAGAACGCTCTTCTACCCATTGCCATTCTGCATTTTATATCCTCTGTACTGCGACCATCATTTGTTATTTTACTGCCCAAGTAACAAAACTCATCTACCTCCTTTATTGCTTCGTTTCCCAATCTAATTCCTTCAGCATCACCTGCTTTTCTTACACTGCACTCCATTACCCTGGTTTTGCTCTTGTTAATGTTCATCTTATATGCACCTTTCAGCACACTGTCCATTCCGTTCAATTGCTCTTCCAGGTCCTTTGCTGTATCTCACAGAATTACTATGTTTTTAATTCTACACCCTGAACTTTAATTCCTTCTCCAAATTTCTCCTTGCTTTCCTTTATAGCTTGCTCAATGTACAAATTGAATAACAATGGAGAAAGACTACAACACTGTCTTACTCCCTTTCCAACCACTGCATCCCTTTCATGCCCTTGAACTCTGACAACCGCTGTCTGGTTTTTGTACAAGTTGTAAATAACCTTACGCTCCCTATATTTTATTCCTGCTTGCTTCAGAACTTGAAGGAGTTTATTCCAATCAACATTGTCAAAAGCCTTCTCCAAATCTACAAACGCTAGAAATGTACGTTTGCCTTTTCTTAATCTATCTTCTAGGATAAGCCGTATAAAGTGAGTATTGCCTCCCGTGTTCCTACATTTCTCCTGAACCCAAACTGATCTTCCCAGAGGTCGGCTTCTATCAGCTTTTCCATCCTTCTGTATATAATTCGTGTTAATATTTTGCAACCATGACTTGTTAAACTGATAGTTCTGTAGTTTTCATACCTGTCTGCACCTGCTTTCTTTGGAATGGGTATTATAACATTTTTCTTTAAGTCTGAAGGTACTTCGCCTGTCTCATACATCTTACACACCAGGTGAAACAGGTTTGTCATGGCTGGTTCTCCCAGAGACTTCAGTAGCTTTGAGGGAATAACATCTACACATCTACATGTGGCAACACTATAGTTGGGAATTTCTAGGAAACCCACGTCTTCAGATACTATTACTGACAGCAGGTCATGCCATCCCATTAAACATAATGTCAATTTTTTATGTGTGATTCACAAGGTTTACCCCGTTACGCTAATCCTTGAAAACAAGAAATATGGAATGGAAACGCTTAGGCAAACAGCCATAGAAAATGGTTATGACGCATTGGATAGGGGCTATAGGACGTACGAACAATCATACCTACAAAAACTAGTACAAATATAGAGTTATGCCATTCTCTGGAACCATCTCATATAAACTGGCAAGATTATTTAAGGAGAAAGGTGTGAAAATTGGCTTCACGGCCGACAACTGACTACAGGCGCCGGCCGCGGTGGCCGAGGGAACTAAGGCGCTACAGTCACGGTCTGCACGGCCACTACGGTCGGGGGTTCGAATCCCCCCTCGGGCATGGCTATTTGTGCCGTCCTTAGTGTTAGCTAGTTCATAAGTAGTTTGTAAGTTTAGGGACTGATAACCCTGTAGTTAAGTCCCATAAGCTATACAAACATTTGAACATTTGTTGAACCGTCAGATTAAAAGTTGGAAAGGTCAGCATTCGACCCTTCTTATCGCTAGACAATATTGTGCTAAGCATAACAGGATAAATTCGTGTATGGTCTAGTCTAGTTGACAGTACATGTGCTGGATAAGCTTTCTTCCAATCAGAGTGCAAGACATTACGCCCAAACTGTTCCAGTAGCCAAATTGCCAGCACCTAGTTAATTTAATTCCACTTTCTTATCCGGCTCTCTTTCTTGATTTTCTCATTATAGGTCTGCCTCTTTTTTGTCGCATTTCATCACTTAATGATAGCAGTACAAAAAAACAAGGCCAGACAACAGTGATATCCAAATATCTAGTCATGCATAGCACTAAGCACACGCTACTGAATCCTTTCGTATAAGCCCTGATGTAATGTCATATATACAAGTATTATATCACAGATATCAGCTAACATTTTAGAGAATCTTGGTATGATTCACGTGAAAATAAGCTCCCAGAACGCTATGATTCAGAGTTGTTACCAGGTGTGTTCTGCGATTTCAGAAAGGGCACGAATGTTGCTGCGAGCACAGTGGTAACTTCATAGTTTCCTGTGCTGAAGTTCAAGGGTTTAGATCCAGCCATACGCATTTCAATATATGATAAAAATTAGTTTGATTGTTGTTTTTATTAACTGAATAAAAAATTCGAATAACTTGTTACACATGTTTCATAATATTATGACTTTTTTTATTCACTCTTACATTCCTGGCCATTAAAATTGCTACACCACGCAGATGACGTGCTACAGACGCGAAATTTAACCGACAGGAAGAGGTTGCTGTGATATGCAAATGATTAGCTTTTCAGAGCATTCAAACAAGATTGGCGCCGGTGGCCACAACTGCAACGTGCTGACACGTGGAAAGTTTCCATCCAATTTCTCATACACAAACAGCAGTTGACCGACGTTTCCAGGTGAAACGTTGTTGTGATTCCATGTGTAAGGAGGAGAAATGTGTAACATCACGTTTCCTACTTTGATAAAGGTCGGATTGTAGCCTATCGCGATTGCGGCTTATCATATTGCGACATTGCTGCTCGCGTTGGTCGCGATACAATGACTTTTAGCACATTTTGGAATTGGTGGGGTTCAGGACGGCAATACGGAATGCCGTGCCGGATTCCAACGGCCTCGTGTCACTAGCAGTCGAAATGACAGGCATCTTATCCGTATGGTTGTAACGGATCGTGCAGCCACCTCTCTATCCCGGAGTCAACAGATGGGGACGTTTGCAAGACAACAATCATCTGCACGAACAGCTCGACGATGTTTGCAGCAGCATGGACTATCAGCTGGGAGACCATGGCTGTGATTACCCGTGACGCTGCATCACAGACAGGAGCGCCTGCGATGGTGTATGCATGGACGAACCTGGCTGCACGGATGGCAAAACGTCATTTTTTTCTGATGAATCTAGATTCTGTTTACAGCGTCATGATGGTCGCATCCGTGTTTGGCGACATCGTGGTGGACGCACACTGGAAGTGTGTATTCGTCATCGTCATACTGGCGTATCACCCAACGTGATGGTAGGGGATGCCACTGGTTACATGTCTCGGTCACCTCTTGTTCGCATCGACGGCACTTTGAACAGTGGCCGTTACATTTCAGATGTGTTATGACCCGTGGCTCTACCCTTCATTCGATCCCTGCAAAACCCTACATTTCAGCAGGGTAATGCACCACTGCAGGTTGCAGATCCTGTACGCGCCTTTCTGGATACGGAAAATGTTCGACTGCTGCCCTGGCCAGCACATTCTCCAGATCTCTCACCAATCGAAAACGTCTGGTCAATGGTGGCCGAGCAACTGGCTCGTCACAATACGCCACTCACTACTTTTGATGAACTGTGGTATAGTGTTGAAGCTGCATGGGAATTTGTACCTGTAAACGCCATCCAAGCTCTGTTTGACTCAATGCCCAGGCGTATCAAGGCCGATATTACGGCCAGAGGTGGTTGTTCTGGGTACTGATTTCTCAGGATCTATGCACCCATATTGCGTGAAAATGTAATCACATCTCAGTTCTAGTATAATGTATTTGTTCAATGAATACCCGTTTTATCATCTGAATTTCCTTTGGGTGTAGCAATTTTAATGGCCAGTAGCGTATTTTTCAACCTGCAATTCCGTTTTGTGATTGCATACTGCTTGTGTTGTTAATAATCTGTAATTATGTGCCAAGCAGGACTCCTGATTGGTGAGTAACATGGCAGCTCGTGTAACTACTAGCCAGTGTGAGGATATTTTCAGATAGGCTAACCAATGTCAGAAAGAAATTACAGTTTGGTTCTAGTGCTGCATCTGAAATTTTTCTGTTTGGGTTTGCTCAGAGTCAAGATTTATTCGTCGTGAACAAAGAAACCACGATTTTAGTTCTGCTAGGTATGGTAGAACGCCATTTTGCTGAATACATAGTACATCACATGTGCTTAGGTTTCAATATAGAATTTATTTCAGAAATACAAAACGCTTCTTTTGGTGCATTTGAGTCACTGATGTCTTAAATTCAGCTGTCGCCAAAACTTTTCGCATTACCGCCACTAACTCTCGGCGGCCTCTTACAATACTGCCCCATGTTACAAAATGTTAACACCATTTGTGAAGTGACCGGCTGTGTTTTTGCGTCGCCTTCAGCCGACCGGTAGCCAGCCTATGTGGCAACACTGTTGTTATTGTGGTCTTCAGTCCGGAGACTGGTTTGATGCAGCTCTCCACAATACCCTGTCCTGAGCAAGCCTCTTCGTCTCCACATAAGAACGGCAACCTACATCTGTCTGAATCTGCCTACTGTATCCATCTCTTGGTCTTCCTCTGCGATTTTTACCTCACACACTTCCCTACAACCCTAAATTCACAATTCCTTGATGTCTAAGAATGTGTCCTACCAATCTATCCCTTCTTTTAGTCAAGGTATGCCACAAATTTCTTTTCTCCTCAATTCTGTTCAGTACCTCCTCATTAGTTACGCGATCCACCCAACTAATCTTCAGCATTCTTCTGTAGCACCATATTCAAAAGCTTCAATCCTCTTCCTGTCCGCACTGTTTATCGTCCATGTTTCACTCACATATAAGGCAACACTCCATACAAATGCCTTCAGAAAGGACTTCCTTAGGCTTAAATCAATATTCGATGTTAACAAATTTCTCTTTTTCAAGAACGCTCTTCTACCCATTGCCATTCTGCATTTTATATCCTCTGTACTGCGACCATCATTTGTTATTTTACTGCCCAAGTAACAAAACTCATCTACCTCCTTTATTGCTTCGTTTCCCAATCTAATTCCTTCAGCATCACCTGCTTTTCTTACACTGCACTCCATTACCCTGGTTTTGCTCTTGTTAATGTTCATCTTATATGCACCTTTCAGCACACTGTCCATTCCGTTCAATTGCTCTTCCAGGTCCTTTGCTGTATCTCACAGAATTACTATGTTTTTAATTCTACACCCTGAACTTTAATTCCTTCTCCAAATTTCTCCTTGCTTTCCTTTATAGCTTGCTCAATGTACAAATTGAATAACAATGGAGAAAGACTACAACACTGTCTTACTCCCTTTCCAACCACTGCATCCCTTTCATGCCCTTGAACTCTGACAACCGCTGTCTGGTTTTTGTACAAGTTGTAAATAACCTTACGCTCCCTATATTTTATTCCTGCTTGCTTCAGAACTTGAAGGAGTTTATTCCAATCAACATTGTCAAAAGCCTTCTCCAAATCTACAAACGCTAGAAATGTACGTTTGCCTTTTCTTAATCTATCTTCTAGGATAAGCCGTATAAAGTGAGTATTGCCTCCCGTGTTCCTACATTTCTCCTGAACCCAAACTGATCTTCCCAGAGGTCGGCTTCTATCAGCTTTTCCATCCTTCTGTATATAATTCGTGTTAATATTTTGCAACCATGACTTGTTAAACTGATAGTTCTGTAGTTTTCATACCTGTCTGCACCTGCTTTCTTTGGAATGGGTATTATAACATTTTTCTTTAAGTCTGAAGGTACTTCGCCTGTCTCATACATCTTACACACCAGGTGAAACAGGTTTGTCATGGCTGGTTCTCCCAGAGACTTCAGTAGCTTTGAGGGAATAACATCTACACATCTACATGTGGCAACACTATAGTTGGGAATTTCTAGGAAACCCACGTCTTCAGATACTATTACTGACAGCAGGTCATGCCATCCCATTAAACATAATGTCAATTTTTTATGTGTGATTCACAAGGTTTACCCCGTTACGCTAATCCTTGAAAACAAGAAATATGGAATGGAAACGCTTAGGCAAACAGCCATAGAAAATGGTTATGACGCATTGGATAGGGGCTATAGGACGTACGAACAATCATACCTACAAAAACTAGTACAAATATAGAGTTATGCCATTCTCTGGAACCATCTCATATAAACTGGCAAGATTATTTAAGGAGAAAGGTGTGAAAATTGGCTTCACGGCCGACAACTGACTACAGGCGCCGGCCGCGGTGGCCGAGGGAACTAAGGCGCTACAGTCACGGTCTGCACGGCCACTACGGTCGGGGGTTCGAATCCCCCCTCGGGCATGGATATTTGTGCCGTCCTAGTTCGTAAGTAGTTCATAAGTAGTTTGTAAGTTTAGGGACTGATGACCCCGTAGTTACGTCCTATAGACTACAAACATTTGAACATTTTTTTTTACTACAGGCAGAGACATAAGACTGACGCAGGAAAGAACTGGTTAAGGAAAGCGGTGTATAGAAAATCAAATGTCAGAATTTTCGTATCA
This sequence comes from Locusta migratoria, assembly GCA_026315105.1. Lineage (NCBI taxonomy): Eukaryota > Metazoa > Arthropoda > Insecta > Orthoptera > Acrididae > Locusta > Locusta migratoria. The sequence goes on from CM048745.1 coordinate 845,523,519, forward strand.
AGTATGCGGCGCAAGAAGAAATTTTAAAGTCAGATTTAATGGACACAATAACAAAATGGCTTATTGGGTGAAGCGGAGCACCTGAAGATCGAACAACATTCGCTGGGTAACATAAATAATAACATGAGGGTAACTCAGAGAACAAACAATAGTTAATATCTAACTTGGAAGAAATTGAGTTTTTATGCTTTAAGGGAGGATAGCAACAACGTGCTATATGAGAATTGTCTGAAGGGCATTTTACCAATCTTCTCCTTGGGAACCAGTGACCTTTTCTTCATATTTAATTGGAGACATCAGGCTTTAGTATTGCTGATTAAATTAGTAGTAGCTTTGATTATTTTTGGATGGATGAGACACATAATTTTTCAGATGTCAGTACAGTATCGTAGGTCGTCTTTGACAGTTTCGTTGCATATGGATTATCTTTGGTACGTGAGAGTAACTGTCCTGTAGTCTTCAAATATGCGTCGTAGAATCGGTATTTCTTCTTTTAAATAAGGTTTTACGATGACAAAATATGTATAATGCGTCTATGTTATTGATGACGTTTCCTAATGGCAGATTAAAGTTTAGGTATGTCAGTTTTGTGAATAGCATATTTTTTTCGTGACTCGTCGAATTCGTGCGTTGTATTTTAATAGGAGGTGTGGAAATTGAGTAACAAGACTGATTGTGTCACTGTTTATTCACATAAACTTACAATTCGGAAGCCACACAGTGCTGGATACTTTTCTTCCACTCTTCATAGAAGTGGTGGAACGTGGATATGGCTATCGCCCTCAGCTGGTCGGTTACAGTCTTCTGAATGTCGCCAAGAGTCCCAAAAGGATCTCGATTGAAGTAGTCGGGAAGAGGAAACAGTCATAAGGACTCAATACGGACGAATAAAGAGGCTGTAAAGCAACATGAATGTTCTCACTGGCCAAGAAACGGTTGACTGAAATTGTTGTGTGAAAGGCATACCGTAATGATGCAACACCCAGATGATTTTGATGTTTAGTCACATACGTATGAACCCTTTGTGAAGTCTTTTAAGAATTTGCCGGTAAACGTGTCAATTAATCCTATGACCAGGAGGCGCAAACTATTTGTGTACATACGCTGGCTATAGAAAACGCAAAACAGCATGTATTTGATCTTGGACGTGCTGATTCGTGGTTTTTTTTTCTCTCTCTCGGCGATGTGACTGTTCGTTCCATTTCATGTTTTGGCACTTGGTTTTTGGGTTGTACTGAAAACCCACGTCTCATTACCTGTGATGACATATTTAAGGAAATAGGGATACTCTTCAATCGCGCCCAAAACGTATGTGCACCTTGCCATCGTCATGTCCTTTTCGTCCTTGGAAAGATATTTAGGAACAATTTTGTCACAGACGTTCGCATCTCCAATCCATTGGTTAACAGCTGATCAACGTTGCTGTGTCTAAAGCTCAACTCGTTCCCAATTATTCTGCCAGGCGACGATACGCACTGGATCTTGAATTTCGATCATATTTTCAGCGGTTTTTGCAACTGCAGGCCTTCCGCTGTGAGATTCACCGTCCTTCTGAAAATGCCTTAAACCACTGAAACGCCTGGGCCCTTGATAATACACTGTCTCCGTGGGCTTGCTGAAGCTTTGCAGGTGTTTCCATTAGACTGAGTCCAAGTCTGAAGCAACACCGAATGGCACACCGTTGCTCGAACTTGTTGGCACCCACAGTAGAACACACACGAAAATGCTGCTTTACGAAACAACGCACTACGGACAAGCTCCATGCCTTGTAACAAATACATAAGGCGCACCTCAGCTCCATCTACCTCCCCTCCATGACCCGCTTCCACAATGTTGCCCGATCGAACGCTACACGGCCAGTCTACTTAACTTACACACATCGTATGTACTTACATGTTATTCAGTACTTGAGACTGCAGTAATGTAGTCCCAAAACACGTCATACTGACAACTGGTGCTCAACCTGCTTGAATACACATTAACAAAGGACAGGGTCTATGTCACGTGATTTCTGTGACGTCATGTCAAGTGTCATCGGAGTACAATCCGATAAATGGAACAACATGTACATATTTTACCACTGAGCAATGCAAGTTTTTTACTAAGTTATGAAATAAGATAGCTTCGCTTTTTCCGTTTATTGATCCTATTAGATTACTGCAAGAATGTTTCTTACCATGTTACAGAATATGATATCTTCACAATAAAATCATGTAAGTATATTTATTACGTAATATAAAGGTGCAATTTATATAGTCTTTTTACAAATTTGGTGCATTTTCCGACCGAATAAAGATTCGAAACATAAAAATTCTTCAAACAATGAACACTGCTGAAATGCAGATTTGTTACCTTTACAATTTTCTACTATCTCACTTGAAAAGGAAGCATCGTGTCCATAACTTCACATTTTCAGACAATTTTCTCGTTCGTGTTTCATACAATAGACAGAAGATCCTCTAACGCCATGTGTAGTGGAAAACAGGAAACAAAATAAGAACAATAATAGGCTTTAAAACACGGGACGCAAAACTGCGAAGCCCCCAAGGTATTGTGATACCGCATCAGTTAAATACAGCGTTCAAAATAGTTGGGGAATCGGGTAAGATATCGTATATAGTTCCCCATATGGTAACGTATTTTATTCAGATATTGGTTACAATTGTAAGTTGTGTGTGATACAGTACGATATTTTGCTGTCTGGACTCTTTTTTGAGATTTACATGGCGTTTACTTAGATCGAGAAACCACGGGGCTACCACAATAGTGAAAAAGTCATTCTCGTTGCCCTCTAATATGGTGCGTGATCACCTCGGACGCACTGTACAGTCGCACAGCTTCGTGGCACAAACGGATTGAGGTTATCAATCAGCTCTTGAGAGATATTTGGCCATTCTTCCACGAGAGCAATATCCAACTCTTCAACCGTTGAGGAAGGTACTGGTCTGGCTACAACGCGTCTGGTAAGTGCATCCGAGACTTGCTCAGTCGAGTTTAAGTTTCGCCACTCCATTTGTTCAACTCCCTCAGCTTCAAGAATGATGTCCACCAGTGCAGCTCTGTGGGCGACGAGCATTATCTTCCACCAGAAGGAACCCATCACCTATGGCACCAGCATAGGGCACAACAAAAAACGGAGGCTCTTATCTCTATACCACTGAGCAATCAAAGCGCCATTCTGAACAACACTGAGGTCCATAGTCCTCCAATACTAACTCCTGCACATACCAGTCGTTCACCACCATGATAAGGCGATGTTTATTGCACATAAGCAGTACTCTACATATGGGGACAGTCAGACTGAACATAAAATCTTGACTCATCTGTTAATAAAGACTGGTGCCATTCGTTACGACTCCAATTCTGATGTTCCTCCGTCGAGTGGGTTTAATGGGAAACACACCGTAGGCCTCCGTGAGTGGGGGCAACATTCCTGAAGACGATTTCTGACTGTGTTAATATTACATCCTGTTGGTGCCTGAATGGTGCGCTACAGCTGGGTTGTATTCTGCCTCCTGTCTCGATGGGCTGTTAACCGGAGATGATAGTCATCTCTTGCTGGTGTTACACGTCTAACACCTTGGCCTGGCCTTCTTTTAACGGTTCCTGTTGTGTGAAATCGCGTCCAAGTTATGGAAATAACACTTTGGGACACTCCAATAGCTGCAGCCACCTATGTGTGTCCCGCTTCCAACCTTCCTTCGGCTTTGGGTAAGTCATGTTGTTGCAGGATTACACTACCTGCACACTACACCATCTGAACTCAACTGCTTGTGTAATTCATTGGAGTAAACACATGTGAACACTAACCCCCTTCTACTCACTGCCATCAGGGCGTGTGTGGAGGAGAATTTGTGTAGGTGCTACAAAGGCCATAGCATCTACATTTATTCAGACAGCCAGGGAGCCCTGAAATCACTAGCAACTCCTGCAACAAGATCTAAAATTGTTGCAGAATGTCACAAGGTTCTGTTGGAGCTGGAGGAAAGCAATAGGGTAGAGCTACTGTGGGTCCCTGGTAAGGTAATTATGCCTAAGACATGTTCTGAAAGAAGCTCTATAATCCTGGGCTTGAACAGGTAGGAGATTAAACTCGTGGTTGGATTGATGTCAGGTCATGGGACTTGAAGAAACGCCTACATACAATGGGTATAACACAAGAGGAACCTAAATGTAGGATCTGTCATGACGGCAATGACACTGCATCGCACCTAATCTTCGAATGCATTGCATTGGAGAGCAAGAGGCACAGAACATTAGGAACAACCAGACCCAAAGAGATTGTGTCTAGTAAAGAAATGGTAAAGGGACTTCTAGCACTGTTTAAGGGTACTGGTTGGAGTTACTAGATATATAGGGAGCAGTACCGCGCAATAAGCTCAGTTTCGGTGCAGGCAGTGGCGAGTTGTACCAAAACTGGTTTGGCTTCCCTGGCAAAATGAATCAACCCCCTCTGCAACAACGTACTGTTATCTATCAACGTGCTATCTCAGTCGAGCCATTTTAATTCACTCTCTGATGATAATATTTAAGAACGTAGACATCAGGCGTGTCCCAGGAGAGTGTGATAGGACCGGTATTGTTTTCAGTCTATATAAATGATCTGATTGACAGAGTAAGTTGTAATTTGCGGCTGTTTGGTGATGATGCTGTGGTGTATGGAAGGGTGTCGTCTTTAACTGACTGTAATAGCATACAGGATGACTTAGACAAAGTTTCTAGTTGGTGCGAAGAATGGCAGCTAGCTCTCAATGTAGAAAAATGCAAGGTGATGCGCATGAATAGGAAAAACAATCCCATAATGTTCGAATACAGCATTTGTAATGAGCTTCTTGATGCTGTCGTGTCGTTTAAATATCTAGGCGTAACATTGCAGAGCGATATTTTTGTGTCCCAGCCTCGTCGCCGCTTTTGTGTCTCGTTTCCGTCGTTGGTGTCGGTGGCCGAGTAGAAAGACCGACACAGGAATAAAGGATGCACGCTTGTGCAGGTAGGAGGTGACCAGCCAGTGGGACAGCAGAAACTAGAAACACTAGAGTAAATTAGAACGAGATATATATTGCACAGAATTTATACAATACTTAACCTTTACATAGTTCAGTACGGCAGAATGCTGATACATAGTTGAACTAGAGGCCGGCCTAGTGCCTGTCCGATAGCCAAGTCTTCACTGGTGCCTATCTGATTCCGAAGTGTTAACTGGTTCCTATCTCAGTCCCAAGTGAACGATGTCGTTCAGTGGTGGTCACGAGCGGAGTTGTAGCAGAGGGCGCTCGTGGCTGACGTCGTAAGAACGCCGCGCCGTGCGTGCATGGCGGCGCGCGGCGAAAGTAGGTGGTGCGCACTTTAGACTTGTGCGACACCACAGATTTGAAATGGAACTGAAATGTAAGGACAGTTGTGAGTAAGGTGGACAGCCGACTTCGGTTTATTGGGAAAATTTTGGGAAGATGTACTTCTTATGTAAAGGAGACAGAGCATAAAACGCTTGTACGACCACGTCTTGAGTATTGCCCAAGTGTTTGGGACCCGCAGCAGATCAGTTTAAAGGAAGACATAGAAGTAGTTGAGAGGCGAGCAGCTAGGTTTGTTACTGGTAGGTTCGACCAATGCGCGAGTGTCACCGAAATGCTCCGGCAACTCAATTGGGGATCGCTGGAAGAAAGACGACGTTCTTTTCGTGAATTTCTGTTGAGTAAATTTAGAGGGCCGGAGTTTGAAGGTGACTGTAGTACGATCTTGCTGCCGCCTACTTACATTTCGCGTGGTGATCACAAAGACAAGAGAAGAGAAATTACGGGTCATACAGAGGCATATAGGCATTCTTTTTTTCCCTCGTTCTATTTGGGAGTGGAATAGGAAAGGAAATGCCTAGTAGTGGTACGGTGAATTGCGGAGTATGTATGTAGATGTAGATCCCCTAATTGTTTTGACCAGTGTGTTATGATGTTAGCGAAGGTGCAGGAGGAACGTGTGATACGGAGCATTCGCCGGATGTGTGTGTGTTTTTTTTTGCAGGTGGTGAAAGTAGCGCGCAGCCGCCCACCTGTTGGCCGGCTGCGGCGGCAGCTGCGGCGGCGGCGTCGGGCGCGTCGGCGGCGCAGACGCGCAGCGCGGCGGACTGCAGCAGGCGCACGCCGAGCGCGCGCGCGCTGTCCAGCAGCCGCGGCAGCTGGTGCGCGGGCACGCGCGCCTGCCCGCGGTACATGAGCTGCAGCAGCCGCTCCAGGTCGTCCGCTTCCACGCCGTGCACCACCACCGACACCGGCTCCCCGGCCCCGCCGCCGGCCGGCTGCTCCAGCAGCACGCGCTGCAACACACCCACTGGTGCTCGCAGTCGCCCATCTCGAGCCCCACTTGAAGGACTAGTCAACAAGTGTCTACTGCAGCGTCCTTGGCCCATTCTCCCCGTCTGTCTCAGGTCGTTTTCGTTTAGACGTCAACAACAAAACTTTAGAGCCGTCTGCTGTGCAGTTTCGCACCTGATAGTGAAGGTGCCGGCCGCGGTGGCCGAGGGAACTAAGGCGCTTCAGTCACGGTCTGCACGGCCACCACGGTCGGGGGTTCGAATCCCCCCTCGGGCATGGATATTTGTGCCGTCCTAAGGATAAGCTAGTTCATAAGTAGTTTGTAAGTTTAGAGACTGATACACTGGTTTGACGCAGCTCTCCACCCTAGTCTTATCTGTCAACCTCAGCAAGCCCATTCCTATACTAATAAGAATGGGAATCAAAATCCATTTGAATTTGCTCGCAGTCGCCCATCTAAAGCCCCTTTTAAAGGATTAGTCAAGAAGTGTCTACTGCAGCGTCCTTGGCCCATTTTCTGTCTTCGTCTGTCTCAGGTCGTTTTCGTTTAGACGTCAGGAACAAAATTTTAGAGCCTTCTGCTATGCAGTTTCGCACCTGATAGTGAAGAACACTTCATAAATGTTGTTGTCGTGGTCTTCAGTCCACAGACTGGTTTGACACAGCTCTCCACCCTAGTCTATCTGTCTATCCTCAGTAAGCCCATTCCTCTACTCATAAAAATGGGAATCTAAATCCATTTGAATCTGCTTACTGTATTCGTCCCTTGGTACCCTCTGCGGTCTTTACCCCATGAGCTTCAGTCAAATTCCACATGCACAGTTCATTAACACTTTGAGTGCCAATCACGTCAGTTGACAGGATATCGAAACTTCTGTAGAATGCCAATTACGTCGTTTGACGTGATCTTTGTTTTCGTACTTTTAACCACAAAATTAAGTTTATTGACGGGCTAGATCCACCTTAAATGCCTTACTTGATAAATCTAGTGTCTAAAGCAGCCTATAGATCTTGTAAATTTAGCTTCTAAATCGGCCGACTGGTCGCATCCAAGTATGAAACGGGACAGATAGGAAGTGGTGCCCGCTCTCTCAGTAGGTAAATGAACGGACATGGCTTCACGCTCTCTTACACTGGACGAAATTTTATATGAATCTGAGAAACATTTTATTGATAATGGCAGTGAGGACGACGAAATCGACAATTCAGATGATGATCCAGTCTTTGTGCAACAAGAACTGCGTGAAATTATTTCGAGTTTGATGATTCTTCAACCGATTGTTTTATAAGGACGGGAAACCTTATTGCTCATTTTAAAGAACAAACCATTTTTTTTATGCCAGACAGAAGATAAGGAAACCAAGTGCAGCTCGGCTTACTCCTGCAAGCAGAATGTCTGGCATTCTAAGGTATGGAATGGTTTACATGGCCAGCAGTCACATTGTTAATGTATAGGAATGTGTCCTACCAATCGATCCTTTCTTTTAGTCAAGTCATGGCAGAAATTCCTTTTCTCCCCAATTCTATTCAGTACCTCCGCATTAGTTACGCAAACTACCCACCTAATCTTCAGTATTCCTCTGGACCACCACATTTCAAAACCTCTATCCTATCCCAGAATAAACTATTTACCGTCCATGTTACACTCCCACACAATGCTACACTCTACAATAATGCCTTCAGAAAGACTTCCTCGCATTAAATTAAAATTTGGTGTTAATAAATTTATCTTTTTCAAAAACGCTTTTCTTCCTATTGATACTCCGCATTTTATATTCTCTGTACTTTTACTTCTCAAGTAACAAAACTTATCTACCACCTTTATTGTATAGTTACTAAATGAAATTCCTTCTGCATCACTTGATTTTCTTAAATTGCCTTCCATTACCTTTGTTTTCCTCTCATTACTGTTCATCTTATACACTCCTTTCAACACAATGACCATGCATTTGACCTTCCAGGCTCTTTGCTGACAGAATATCAATGCCATCACCAAAATACAATGATTTTATTTCTTCACCCTGAACTTTAATTCCTTCTCCACATTTCTCCTTGCATTCCTTCACAGCTTGCTCAATGTACAGACTGAACAACACTGAGCAAGGGCTACAACCCTGTCTTACTTCCTTCCTAACAACTGAGTTCCTTTCATGCCCTTGTACTCTGCTAACTGCTGCCTGGTTTCTGTGCAAGTTGTAAATAACCTTACATTCTCTATATTTCACTCCTGCTTGTTAAATTTCTGACAGCATTATAAAAACCACATTAATTTATTTTAAACTAAACACAACATGGCAACACTGGCATGTAACAATAGCAATAAAATATTCCTTTGTGTCAAATATTATAAAACAACACATCTCTGGTATCAGATATTTAAATTCAAGTTATTAACACTCCTCCTTATTTAATTAGTTGCACAGTCTCATATAATTGCATAACTGTAGTAATCAGACAGCAAATAACAGCTTTGTTAATATATCTGCCAGCTGATTGGTTGTGTTTACCTCAAAATTACTATTTCACCAGCTGCAACTACGAACAAAGAAGTGTCTGAGATGGATATGTTTTGTCTGTCAATGGTATTCATGACTGAGTGCCAGTCGAACAGCTGCTTCATTGTCCAATCATAGGTAAGGTTTTGGTTCCTTTAGCTGGCCAAGTTCATTAAAAAAATTCTTGATTCAAACAATTTCTCATGCCACTTCACTTGCTGCTTTAATTTCAGCTTCCTAGTAGAAACCGCAGCTGACGTTTGGCGCTGACTTGGGCAACTGACAGGTACACCGCAGTCAAAAAAAAGAAAAAAACAAAAACAAAAAAAAAAAACCAAACCTGAGGTAGATCGCTCAATTCTTAAATCACCAACATGATCGACATTACTGAAGCATTCAAGAATTCCTTTGCCATCACCACTTTTGTAAATAAGTGCATAGTCGAATGTGTCTTTCAAATAAAGAAATATTCTTTTCACCTGTATTACATCATGCTCCACTGGACTATCAAGATTTCCAGATGCTACTCCAAAAGTATATACGATGTCTGGTCTTGTCCCACACATCAAATACATCAAGGATTCAACTGCTTGCCTGTAAGGATATTCAGTGTTGACAGGACTCGCTTTCATGTTGTCATCCTTGATAATTCGAGTTGCAACAGCTCTGCAGTCACATATGTGAAAACGTTACAAAACCTTGACATAGTTGGTCTGACTAACTTGAATAAAACCATCTACTTTTCTGTTAATTACCAGCCCTAAGAAATATGTTGCAGGGTTTGATTTAATCTTAAATTCTCTTTCAAGAACTTCAATAAACTGCTTAAGTTCAATATCATCTTTTGCTGGAATTAATCCACCATCAACATAGAGTGCAAAGAATGTCTAGAGTGCAAAGAATGTCTAGAGTGCAAAGAATGTCTTGTAAGACCCTTCCTCTCTTATAAAGAGCTAACGATTTCCTTCACTTCTCTTAAATCCTAATTCCAAAATGTAATTAGTGAATCTCTTATACCAGCAATGAGTTGCCTGTTTTAGATCATAGAGGCTCTTCAATAATCAACATACTTTCCCAGAACCATCATTATAACCTTCAGGCTGTGTCATAAATATTGTCCTTGGCTGCAGCACTGAGTAATGTTCAAATAGTCGACATCTTTGCCACAGGGCTGAACGTTTGTTCATAATCAATCCATTTCTTTCGAGAAAATCCTTTGACAACCTGTCTAGCTTTAAATCTGAAAACTGATCCATCACAATTCATCTTCAACTTGTAAATCCATTTGCAGTCATCTTATTGACTTGAATTCATAGCTTCACAATACGATTCTGATTACTTTAAGGTCATTGACTGCATTGAACAGTCATAAAATCATTTGGGACGTTTCAGTGCTGAAAACTCATGCAGCTGTGGCCTAATTCATTCCGTGTGAGATTGTTCTAATATTTCTTCAGGTTCACTGTGTAAATCATCATAACTATAGAAATAATTTTCTCTTGGAAAGTTAGATTCCATTTTGTTATCAATTTCTTGTAACGATCTTGAGACTTCTGATGAGAAAAATCGAGGACCACAGGAACTACTGGACTTTCATTTTGCATAATTCTCTCTTCAAAAATAATATCACGTGATCTCATTAGATGACGTGTGTCTTCACACCAGATTCGATAACCATCATTGTAGTCATAAATGATTAGAATCCTGCTTTTCGATCCATTTTCATCCTTAATTGTTTTGGAACATGAACATAACATATACATCCTATTATATGTATATGCTTCAAACTAGGATTCTTTCGATATCATATTCCATATGGAGATGTCCCTTCGATACTAGTAGGTCCTGTTTTATTAAGAATGTATTCTGCAGAATTTATCATTTCAGCCCAATATTGTAAATATTAATGGTGGCTAATCACTTTTATCAAAGTAATTAATCATTGATTTCATGTCTTCATAGAAATCATGTTTTCATATTGTTGATATTACTGTCTGTATCTTGATAACACAACTCAGTATTTTTTCCATATTTTGGTTTCATTATTCTATAGTGAAATATCATACATCAGTTCTTTAGATAAATATAGTATATTCATTCCAACATAGACTGGTTTCCTAATGTGATTTTTGTCTCATTCATCTGTATTGTAACAAGATTTTCATAGTTCTTAGTTTAAAGTTTTGCTTAGCTATTAATTTAACACACTTTCACCATCCGAAACTAATATTATATCCACTCTGTTTCTCGTATTTTCCATTACCTTTCAAAAGACTGAATTAATCTTCAGCTTAAAGACATATTTTTCAAAATCATTTTTTACTTTCATTCTCATTTGAGTATTCGAATAATATATTTTTTCAACCAATCTGATTGATTAAATTTTAAAATTCTATGCATTTTTTTATTTTCATGCAAAAAGATAAATACAGATTTAGGTTTAAAATAGTCAAGTACTTACTTTCTATAGTTTATGGTACAATTTTATTTTCAAGCACTAATGGTAAATCTTTATGTAAATCGTAATTCTTTTGGATATTCTAGATCTACTTAAAAAATATATCAAACTGTAGCAGTATCTGAAATTTCACTTATTTTTGTACAATCAGGATTATTTGGTTCACCCCATTCAAAATTATATTGTGTCATAGTGGAACCATATAAACCATCTAAATATACCAAATGATTTTATTCCTTTTTAACATCATAATATTTCATATATTTATTATTTGTTTTTACATATCTTGTATAGTATTGGGATATTCCTCCTCTTAATCCATTTTCAACCATAAAAGACATATTGTAATCATGTAATAATTGTAATTTAACTTTAGTCATTTTCAACATTTCAATCCATGATGACACAGATGCAGTAAAATACCAACAAGGACCTAAATCGTATGCTTTATTACAAGTTTTTCTAAAATTTTCAATCACATCAGCCAATAACAATACATCAGTTTTATGATACAGATCATGATTGGGACTGATGTCCCAGCTGCTTAATCCCCTAAAAACCAACAACAACAATATCATGATATTCACCAAGTTTTTTATATTAAATTTATTCCAAATCAATTTTTTGTGTTTATATCAAGTGAAGAAACCATAATTTAAATGTGTCATTAAACCTTACCTTCAATGTCTCTGTCTTCTTTCCAAACTAATATGTCTTCCTTATTTGGTGTTAAATCTATTTATTTTATTATCTCAAAAAAGTTCTTTTACAAACTGATGTGAAACATATCCTGATAAATTATGTAAATGAATTGGGAGAAAATGTGGGTGTTAACTGTAAATTACAATTGTTACATAATGGATTTATATATTTCCTGTTAAATGATGATAACCAACTTTTTCTCTGTCAGTAATGACATCTACACAATGTAAAAATTAGATTTATTATGTCTTGATTGTTCTTCAGGAGTTAATGGTCTTATTTCTTCAATTTAAGAATAAATTCTTCCAATTTCTTCAACTTCTTATTTCATAAATTCTACAAATATTTTATGACAGTTTGGTTCTCTATAAACAACAGGATATGTATAATGTCCATTTATATATTTAATGTAATAATGTTTTTGATATTTCATTGTATATTAATTTTCTGGATTCGGTTGACAATTATCCCTCTTCAATAGTAAAGTTACAAAATCAGCAGAAATACCAAATGTAACACTTTGTGTTTTTTCATAATTTTTGAAATGGTTATAGGTACCTTTTTCTGGCATTTCTACTTTTAATGGTATGTTAACCAAACAGTTTTTGGTATGATTATCAAATTTCTCTTTAATATTGAAATGTAGTAAACACATGTGACGAATTTTGATCCTTTATGTTTTGAGATTTGGTCTTAAATAAGTCGAGATAAAGCTTTAAACCAACAATATTGCGCGTTTGCATTATTTTTAAAATATAATAAATTTACATGTTTTCATTTCTTAGGTTTTGTAACTTTTAATGGGTACACTTGATATTTTATATCAAAAGAGAAACATTGATAGATATATTAAGTTTAGTTTCAATTTTTGGAATATAATCAATTTCAACAGGAAACGAAATATTGGGAAATTTTTCTTCCTGTTCTTTCACAAATTCTTTATAATTACTTGTTCTCTCTGGATTTTTACATTTTTGTCTATCTACTGGATCTAATGCAGAAGCTATAGACCACAGAAAACATTTTTGATCATCATTTTTCACATTAATATAAGCTTGGTTATTTTTTGTAGTAATTCAATGTAAGATGATCCTCTCAATGGAAAATTATTTCTCAATTACTATGTGCAGACCAATAATTCTGTTTTAGTGTTCCACTTGAACCTCTTGCTTGAAAATTAGACATTTTTGTTAAAATTTCTCACTTTCCAGACTCGAATTTTTAATTGAATTCTTCTCAGTAATGACAGTGTAGGCGTGGGTTTGATGACCAAATTCCGGAATGTTACTGTTTTTCTCCACTCTGTAGTCACAAAATAAATTAAAAAATTATTTTCTAACCAATATGTAGTTTTAAACTGTCTTTAGCAATTATCACAACTTTTGGTTTCACAGTGTTTAAAAATCATTAGGCTCAATTGAATTTATATTATTTTCAAAATTTATAGTTTGTAATCTTTTTTAAATGGTGTATCAACTTGATAATATGTAATCGTTTTTCTGTCTCTTTTTTCCCCAACACATTAGAGAAAACGTAAATACTTCTTTTAGTGGTTTAATTTCTTAATTTCGAAAAATTTCATCATCATTTTTGTAAAAGTAGTTTCTACTTCGTCTTGATTTACATTGATGGAAAAATAGTGCATCCTGAAAAGGATATTCAAGTAGTGTAATTAATTGTTGAGAACACTCTTCTGGGTATTGGACCGCATCGTCAATATATCAAACATTTCACTGACGTTTCGCCACTATTGTAAGCAGCCACCCAGAAGATGGCCACTTGCAACAGTGGCCGAAACATCGGTGAAATATTTGATAGATTGACAATGCGGTCCATTTCCCCAGAAGAGTTTTATCAACAATGACAACAGCTGCAGAAGCCTTCATTTACATTTAATGTAATTAAAGTAATTAATTCTGATTTCTTTAAATTGTTATAACCCTTAATAACAAAATCTTTAGGATGCGTTTTGAACCGTTTAATATTCATTGTAGGTAACTCCATTGATAAGGAAAAAAATAATATGGATTTTTTCTTTCTGTGAAAGCTTAAGGTACATATGTATCTGTCAATACATAATTATAATTCAGTATATTCAGTGCTATGACTGTCAGGAGTAAATGGTTATAAGTAAGAATTATTAGTAGTTGTAATTTAAAATTGAGATTTAAATGTTTCATTCAATTAATACACTATACTACATAAAGGTAATGAATATTTTTACAATTACTATTATTACTAGAGGTAGATATTTATTTTTCATTCAATTAATAAATTTCAGTGTATATAACAATTATTCAATTAATATAGTTTAGAAGACATATATATTTTTATTAAATTAATTTATTTTGCTGTATATAATAATTATTCATTTAATATATTTTACAAATACTTTAGTCCATATCTATTTTTTCTTAAAAATATTTCTTACAAATCGAATACCTAAAACTTTGTGATTTAAAAACTATATAAAAACAACTACAAATAAAATTTATTCTAAAATGAAAAAACAACTAATTGATGTTCTTAAGAACAACAATGATATTACTGAAGAACATATTCATCTTACATGTAGAAATTTAAGTTGGTAACAAATAATTGAAGTGACTTTGACATATAGAAATAAAATTACTGATTAGATTGAAAAGAATAATCGATTGAATGAACATGCTTAGTGTATTATATCAACATACATAGAGTTCTTTGACGATTTTATTAAGGGTTTTCAACATAAAGTAAACTGGTATGAAATTTTAATGGATGAAGAATTCTCTGCAGATTTTATTAGAGAATTTAAAAATAGAATTGATTAGTATGAAATGTCAATACATGAAAACTTGCCAGAAGATTTTATAATGGAATTTCAACCAAGAGTTAATTCGTATCATATATCACAATACCAAAAATTATCTGAATCATTCATACAAAAATAAATAATCATTATATATATATATATATATATATATATATATCACAGAAGTAGTATATTCTATATGTTTAACTGCTTAAGATTATTAGTTTGCAAAACTAAATGTAATCATGTATTTCATGAAGAATGTGTTGATACATTGATTAAAGAACATCATTCATGTCCATTGTGTAGACAATCTGTCAAAATTAACTTATACGTAATAGAAAATAGGCATGAAAATAAACAAAAAATAAAAATTAAATTAAATAAATAAAAAAGTAACTTATAAAAATATATTTTGGAATTTATATATTTTTTATTTTTCTTCTTCTAATTTTTTTGGTTTTTAATTGATTTTGAAAATTTATATCTTATTGTATGAATTGTTTATTTCATATTCTTTGGTATAGTTAAGATAATCACAAAATATATCCGCAAGTGTTATATAATAATCATTAATTTCATTAGCATCCTTTATTTGTAAACTCGTTACTAGTTTCTTGAATTTTTTATGAATGTCAAAATCCGTCTTTTCTGGACTCAATTATGAGCAGGAAGTGTTTTCTCTTCATTTTGAATATATTTATATTTTAAAGAAAGTGGATTATCATATTTTATTTCAGTATATTCTAAATTATAATTTTTTTATGAATCTAAAAAATGTTTCTTTATTTTAACTGTCTTCTTGAAACCTGCAATACAATAATGAATAATGCATATAATATCATTTGTGATCAAGACATTCTTGTTTTCAAACAATGGAATCCAAATAAGTTTAAACCAAGTTTGGTTGATAGTTGTTGTAGTTAATAAAATATGTTGATCATAGATGTACTCGGAAATATCTCCATTCACATATATAAAAATTATTACAGTTTTATGATTAATAAATGAATTTGATATCTGTCATATTTAAGCTTGAAGAATTTAACATACGTTTTTATTTTCTTAATAATTTTGGAATAGGCTATCCAAAACAGGGAAAAATGTTCTTCAAACAACTTACGGGTATGCTGCTGGGTGACATCGACAACAACTACCTGTCGAAATATCGGCGTTTGTCCACTACGTCACCTGGCAGCATACCCGTTAGTTGTTTGAACATTCATTAGCCGGGAAAAGTTAAGGTTTCACAGTGAAAATGTGGTATACAACTTATAAAATCATTCTGTTGAAGTATTGACAATTTAATAACTATGTTTTGACTTATTTCTTCCTTTGTTGAGGTGGTTGAGAGTTTCAGAGGGAGCATTTGGCAAGGATTGGCTGAAACGGGGGAAGGTAATGCAGTAGAAGAAGAATGGGTAGCTCTGAGACATAGGGTAGTGAAGGCTGCAGAAGACCATATAAGCCTAATAGAAATCCATGGATAACACAGGATATACTGAGTTTAATTGATGAGAGGAGAAAATATAAAAATTCAGCAAGTCAAACAGGAAAAAGGGAGTACAAACGTCTGAAAAAAGAGGTTGACAAGAAGTGCAAACTGGCTAAGCAGGAGTGGCTAGAGGACAAATGCAGAACCATAGAATAGAGAGGGCATATACAAAGGAAATAAACTTGAAGCCAGTATGCTAGAAATGGAAGACAAAGTGGAGGAAGATGAGATAGGAGATATAATACAGTGATAAGAATTTGACAGAGCGCTGAAGGACTTGAGACGAAACAAGGGCCCTGGAGTAGATGATATTCCGTCTGAACTGCTGATGTCATTATGAGAGACAGTCATGAAAAAATTGTATCACCTTGTATGCAAAATGTATGAGACAGGGGAAATACCCTCCAACTTCAAGAAAAATATTGTAATTCCGATTCCAAAGAAAGCAAGTGCAGACAAGTGTGAAAATTACAGAACTATCAGTTTAATATGTCATGGTTGCAAAATACTAACACGAATTATTTACAGACGAATGGAAAAACTTGTGGAATCCGACCTCGGGGAAGATCAGTTTAGATTTAGGAGAAATGTAGGAACATGGGAGGCTATACTCAGATTAGGAGTTATCTTAGAAGATACGTTATGAAAAGGGAAACCTACATTTTTAGCGTATGTCGATTTGGAGAAAGGTTTTGAGAATGTTGACTGGAATACACTCTTTAAAATTCTGAAGGAATCAGGGGTAAAATATAGGGAGCAAAGAGTTATATTCAACCTATACAAAAACCAGACAGCAGTTATTAGAGTCGAAGGGCAAGAAAGGGAAGCAGAGGTTGGGAAGGGAGTAAGACAGGGTTGTAGCCTATCCCGAATGTTGTTCAATCTATACATGGAGTAGGCAGTGAAGAAAAGGATGGAGAAATCTGGAGAGGGCATTAAAGTGCAGGGAGAAGAAATAAAAACATTGTGGTTTGCCGATGACATAGTAATTCTGTCAGAGACCGCAAAACATCTGGAAGAGCAATTGAATGAAATGGACCTTGTCTTGGAAGGAAGATATAAGATGAACATTAACAAGAGTAAAACGAAGGTAATGGAATGCAATGTCAGTCAATCAGGCGATGCTGTAGAAACTGAGTAGGGAATGAGACAATAAAAGTAGTAGATGAATTTTGTTATTTGGGTAGCAAGAAAACTTCTGATGGCCGAAGTAAAGACGATATAAAATGCTGAATGGCTATGGAAAGAAAAGCGTATCTAAAGAAGCGAAACTTGTTAACATCCAATATTAATTTAAATGTAGGGAAGTCCTTTCTGAAAGCATTTGTATGGAGTGTAGCATTGCATGGGAGTGAAATGTGGACGATTAGGATTTCAGATAAAAAGATGATAGAAGCTTTTGAAATGTGGTGCTATAGACGAATAATGAAAATTAGATGGGCAGATAACGTAAATAATGGCGAGTTGCTTAACCGAATCGGGGAGAAAAGGAGTTTCTGGCATATCCTGAATAAGAGAAGGGATAGATTGGTTGGATACATTCTGAGACGTCAAGGAATTGTCAACTTAGCATTAGAAGGACGTGTGTGGGGTAAAAATCGTAGGGGGAGACCGAGGGACGAACATAGTAAGCAGATTCAAAAGGATGTAGGTTGCCCAACGTATTCTCAGATGAAGAGACTTGGACAGGACAGGGTAGCGTGGAGAGCTGCATCAAACTAGTCTGCGGACTGAAGCCCACATCAACAACATTCAATACTGATACATAAGTCTTAGTTATGGGCCAGGAGTTGGAGAAGTACAGGATAGCACTGTTTGATGACACAAACTATAGCAACTGGAAATATAGGATTGAAATATTGTTAAAGGAATTGGAATGATTGAGTTTTGTGAAAAATCCCTACTCAGAAATGATACAGTTAAGTCAGGAAGACACATCTGATCAATGTGTACAGAAGAAATGTCTCCTAGAAAAATTCAGCAAAAAGGATAAGAACTGTAGGTCACAAATAATTCAAAGAACTTCAGATATTTACTTGGAGTATGCTAAGGACAAGGAAACTGCCTATGATTTGGGAGATCATTAACTCAGAGTTTTGAGCATAATGGTATGGCTAATCAACTTTTATTAAGAAAGACTTTGTTGACAATGAAGTTTGATGTAAACAAAGATACTCTTGAAAAGCAGTTTTTGAAGTTCTATAATTGAATACATCATTTAAAAGCATTGGATGCCAATATTGAAGAAACTGATATAGTGCGTAATCTGTTACTAACAATACCGCCAGAATATGAAGTTGTTGTAACTGCATTAGAAACCTTGTCATGTGAGCAACTGAACTGAGTACATTTTAAGGGAAGACTATCGGATGAATAAGCAAAACTTAATAATTCTAAAGGTAACAGAAAGTCACAGTCTGAATTTTTCTCGCTTCAAGGTCAAAAGAAGTATCAAGTGCCAACCCAATCTCAAGGTATGTATGACTCATCCATAGCTCAGCCTAAATATATTTGTTATAGATGTGGGAAGCCCGGTCACATTAAAGCCCAGTGCAAAGTTAAAGTATCACAAAAACATAAAAGTAATAATTCTGAAAATGTAAAGAATGTGCAAGAAATAGATGGATGTGAAAATAATTTTTCTTTCTCAGCTGTTGCTGGAGGTTTACCAGGTGGTAAAATTGAGTGGTTTCTAGATTCAGAGGCAACAGAACATTAATTTAATTAATCTGTTCTTTAAGCAACAGAAAGGAACCGGAAAATCCAATACAAATAAAGGTTGCCAAATAAGTACATTTTTGTTTGCCAGAAAGGTTGGGGAAGTTGATTTTGAAAGCATTATATGTGGAAAGATATGTAAAATTAAAATAAAATATGTTCCGGTAGAGTCAGGTTTACTAAATAATTTTTGTCAGTGTGTAAACAAGAAATATAACTGGATACTGCATTGTTTTTAAACATTCAGTTTGCTCAGTTCGAAAAGGTGGTAAAGTTGTAGCTGTAGCTCATAGAAAAGATTCAGGCATGTACACTCTTTCATTCAAATGTATGAAGAGTTCTTTGCACAATGCTTGTATTTCAGACAGTGAAGCAGATTTTTGGCACAAGCGCTTAGGACATATGAACTACAAAAATATGAAGAATATTAATTATCTAGTAGAGGGACTGGAGAATGTAAAGTTCTCTGATACTGTAAATAAATGTTTGACCTGCACAGAGGGCAAAGAAACATGATTGTCACGTATTCAGCCTCATATTTGTGCCAGTCGGCCATTGGAGCTGATTCATAGTGATGTTCTTCGGCCAATAAAGCATGTTTCTTTTGATGAAAAGAGATGTATATTAACTTTTATTGATGATTTTACTCATTTTACAGCAGCTTACACTCTTAAATCAAAGTGTGATGTGTTTCATTATTTTAAAGTATAGTATGGAATGGCTACTGATCATTTTAATATGAAATTCACTAGATTTTGATCTGACAATGGTCGTGAATATGTTTGAAATGAAATGAAGACATTCTTTGAAGAAAAAGAAGTACAGTTCGAATTTACCATACGGTACATATCTCAGTAAAATGGAGTGGCAGAACGACTAAAACGCACTACAATTGAAAAGGCTCATTTTATGATTCTTGGGTGCAAGCTTGGGAAGCAGTTTTTTCAGAAGCTTTATTGGCAGCTTTTTAAATCATTAATCGTAGTCCTACTTCAGGTTTAGATGGAGAAATTCCAGCAATGCTGTGTTATGGAAAAAAGCCAAATTTGAACTATGTGTATTTGGATGTGTTGCATATTTGCACATTCCAAAGGAAGTTCTAACAAGTAAGTTTGTCACCAGGTCATTTCAATATTTCATGACTGTATAATGTCCTAATGGTAACAGATTATTGTGTCCAGAACAAAACAAAATGTATTTGGAAGATATGTAATTTTTGAAGAAGATATGTTTCAGTTTGAAGATAAAAATAGTGACGATTGGATCCTGAAGGAAAGTGTTCAAATGGACAATATAATACAGAACATAACAGAAGAACAGGAAAATGAAAATGAAACTAACTTTGAGGAAACGGAATGTACTTTTGAAGGTAACTCACAGTCCTTAACTTCAGAGGAAGTGAAGGAAGCAGAATCTTTGCGGAAAAGCAAGAGTATAACATGAAAATGATTATGCAGTGTTAGCATTGAATGCAGAAGCATTTGTGGAAGACATACCTCAGGTGTTTGATGATGTGAAGGCTCGACGTGACGAAAAACAAGGACAAAATAATTCTAAGTGAACACACTTATCTTGAAAGGTCATCGAAAAGATTCAGCATGGATGATTGTAAACCCTATGAAACACCGATGGTGTACTGGTGATATGGCTGAAATTAAACCATATGGAGAATTATTAGGTTGACAGTACTAGTAGACAGCAAAATAAGTCAACAGAATTTTACTGGAAAGGACTGAAACGAATTCTTTGGTATATTAAAGGAACTCTTGATGTTGGTCATTTCTAAGTTTTAAATAAAGAATTAATCATCACGAGGATTATGATGGTTGGGAATTTTCTTCAATGATATATGATCATATGATTGATTTGTATTTCAATGATGAGAATGAATATATGAAAATTTAATTTTTAAGTGTATATAAATGAAGGCACTTCGATTAATATTATTGACGAAAATAATAATTGCTCATGATAAGATTAAAGCAATGAAGTATTTAAATGATTACGGTTATTTGAATATTCCAGATTATCAAAATACTCAAGTGAATGATGATGCATTTAGAGACACATTAATATTACTTCAGTTCACATACAATCTCTGAGATAAAGGGTTAGTGGAGTGATGATACCTTAAAATTCATGAAAATGCCTAGAAGTGGTGTAAAAGATTAATTTGGTACCTATAGCACGAGAATTTATAAATGGAATAAGAAAAATATAAAATGACATTATAAGGGTGCTACTAAAAAGTGTTACATGTAGCAGAAGCAGCATTTAATTTGTGGCAAAGATATATAGATATTCAGTTTTATCATAACAGCAATAATCCTGATAACTAATTAACAAATAAAAGACTAACAGATATGAAATAGATAAAAAATTGTTCAAAAGATTTAGACAGAAAAGGTAATGTGTTAGATTATGAATATTGTCCAACTTTGAATAATTATCCAGTAGAAATTCATGTGTATGACGATTAGGTGAGGTGCATGGAAATCGATGAATATACACCACAGTACCAAACACATCTATTTGAACTGTTAGTGCATGAAGTGGGTCATACATTAGGTTTACAGCACTCAGATGTGCATGGATCAATTATGTATGCATACTGTAATGAATCACATTTACAATTATCTCAAGATGATATTGAAGCTATTCAAAGTCTATATGATAAAGTATCATGACAACCCACAACACTAAAAATAATTGTAAATGTACCTACATCATATACACCATTTGAACTGGTTGCATCATTATGTGAATGTAAACATTTCGATCACTTATTGTTTGCAACTGAAAATTTATATCATTTTTATAACAAATGGGTGTGTATTGGTAATTATATAAAATCACAATTAATAACCAATTGGTTAATGTTTTTACCACAAAATTAGAATCTGTAAACGATATCAGAGATGGTGAAACTGTAATATTTATTACTAATATGATGCATTTCATACTAAGATATCCAACAAGGTTATGGAATGATTATAAAATTTATTTTGTCATTAACAAATATTCTGGTAGAACATTTGTGTTCCATAATGACTTTTTCTATGTTGAAATAGATGAATGTAACTTTAATTATGAAGTGCTTGTATTATACATGGAAAATTTTCAGGATTATGAGTGGGTATACATTCAGTATTTAGGTACATTAATGGAATGTTGTATTTTTCTGAATATAATAAATTCAAAATATTTTTTAATCACTATCTGGAATAAAGTGTGCATTAATTCAAGATGTAATAAAAGCACTAAAAATACAATATAAAAGGTGGAAAATTTTTCTGCTATATAAATGGAGTAAGCAACAAAACTTAAGTGTCAATAAAAATATACCATTGATGAAATTATGTGGCACTGAAGTAGGCAAAGTGTATCAAATTACAAATTTTGAAGTCATAAATTCCAAATTGGGTTATAAAACGTTTTTGGAGCTCAATAATGAAATCAAAATTATATTACTAGATAGATATGGAAAAATTACATGATGTAATGATTGTGAAACAATGAGTGGCTGGAACATTGTGTATAAAAGTTAAATAGATATGTTAAAATTGAAAAAGTATTGATGACATTCATACTGATAAATCTCGAAAAGGTGGTCATTACACTATATGTAATCAATGTGCTTTTTATTATACTAAAAGGTATAATGATATTAATAAGAATAAATGTTTGAAAAAGTTACATGTGAATGTGTTAGAATTTACAACAAAATCACAAAATAACGTAATCCTTATTTACCCAACTATTATGTGAATTATCAATTCCTAACAAATTTAACACATACTTTATCGTCTTTTTTTCTTAACACTTTCTCAATGAGGTATCTCTGTGTGTAATAGAATCTGACTAAATGAAATCTTCAATTTCAAACATTTCTGTTTGCCAATTAGCAGTATATCCTGTTTTAAATATTCCTTTCAGTTTTCTTATTCTTATTTTATCAACAAAAGTTGGGTACAATACATTTGCACTAGGTTTATAATTTTTATCATTTTTATAATTGGTTTCAGTTTTATAGTTTGATATATTATAATATTCAGCAACTATTTTTGAGACAATATCTACCCACTTATAATTGCCTTGAGGGATAAATTTTTTCCACATTGTCTTCTTTGAACGATCTATTGAATCTTTCTGCAACAGATGTTGTTAATTCACTTAATGTTGAATAATGATTAATATCATATTTTTTCATTATTTCTTGAAAATGTTTATTACAGAATTCTTTTCCCTTATGCGTTTTCTAGTAATCATAGCGATGTACTTCTAGAGTAGGTGGAGTTCTGTGAAAAGTGTGATACAATCCAGAGGATGCAGAATGGAAGAGAAACAATACTAGTGTTCAGCTACAAACTAAGGACTTAAAGGATGTGTTATCACAAGCAGGGAGTATGTAGCAACAATTATCCGACACATAAAATTAATTTAGGTAGACGTTTTACAAAGAATGACTGTATTATGTGGAAGTTACTTTATCTTTTACCATCACAATTGAATTTACATGGACATTTTATGGAGGTTACTGTATATTTTTGATGTTATATATTTTCATTACTATTAACAGGTATAACAACCGAAGAGCATAACTTCTAAGGTTGTTTTCCATGGAGAGTATGAGTAAAGTGTAAGAGGAGCAAGGGCTGATAGAAAAACAGTACAAGAGACTGTGATCCTTGTAGATTACAGATGGCTGAAAGGGTTATCAGATAGAAGAATGGGTGAATAGGTAATAAATGTATAAATGTTTTACCTTGTATGACAATGTCTAGGAATAGAGTAGGCTATGATCTCTAATAGAAATCGCTTATTTTGAAATGGACAGAAATTGTGTTTGTTTGTTTACCACTGTTGTAATTAGTAATCCGCAGGTATCAACTTTATATGGGTGCCATGCAATCGATTCTTCATTTTTCTGTTACTTTATTATTTCCTTGACTTAGCAGAATCAGCGATGCAGCTGTGCTATCTTTCACGAACTTAGAACAGGATAATAGTCGAAAGGATATTGGTGGAGGTGCTAAGTTGTGGTTTTGTAAGTTAAGGCCTTTCTTGACCTCATTCCCTTCCCAACTCAGTAAATATGAATTCATCAAAATATTTGGACAGAACAATTTCAGTAACAGTAACACAGTGTGATATTGCAGTGCCTTCACCCAGAAACATTGTAAAGAATTTCCTGGGGTAACTCTTCCATTTGGGGACAAGGCAGGCATTTGTTAATTCAGTTGGTCAGTGCTAATTTTGTGCATGATTTATATGATAAGATAACCTCTGCTCATTTGTAAAGTTCTCAGGAGGTAACTTTAAATTAACATTGTGTAATAGTTTTTCATACTATATATTAGTTTTATAGGGTATAGGTTCAGGAACGATTAATCGAGCACATGAGGAGTGCCACCCTGGAAATATGGGGCGTTTATGTATGTTACAAGAAACATTGTGATGTAAGAGGAAACAGGATCGCTCGGCATGGGTAAGAGTTATGATCGTGGCAACGGCAGCCATAACGCTGGAAACAGTTTGCACCACCCCTCATGCTAGGGGGTGACTACAGCAGAGACGTGCAGTGAGGCATGGCCCACCAGTCTAACAGTATCCCTGCCTTACCTGCTGCCACCAACTCTTATCAGCCGGAGCACAGACGTCTCAGCAGGCACACCAGTCTAATGTGTGCTCATGTTCGGGTCCCATTCATCCAGTAGTCTAAAGCACCCTGAGTATACAGTGGGGATCAGCGGCTACACCTGCCAAATGTGACGTCCTGTGTACAAGGCACTGAATGGAGTGGATGCAGTCTGCCACTGGGCACAACCTAAGGATTACTGCAGGCCAGGGCACTGCAACGATAGATCGTAGTATCAAATTATAAAAAAAATCGCATTGGCGTGTTTTATGGCACACTTTAGATCTGCCTATAGTTTTGTGATTTTTTGCAAAACTTTCGGACGAAAATAATATAATACAAATAATAATAAGTTATGGACAATACGATTATGACTCTACTATTGTGATAATATCTATGCATCCAACACATAATATTCTTTCTGACCGTATTTTAAAAAACAGCCAAAATTATTTTATATTTGAGTTTAGCTTTAACAAACACACATTTTTGATCTTTTACCTCTTTAAATTATTTTTTTATATCTCTCATACGTTTTAATTTTCTTTTTCTATCAATACTATCACCTGTCTTGCTCTGGTATTTTATTCTAAGTTTATTTTCTTTGCCTGTACTGGTTACAAATGACTATATCCTGGAAGGAATGTAACACATTTGGGAATCAGTCATGTGACATCCCTCACCTGAAATCTTGACCATAACTCTCTTTTGCATGCGCTATCTTACATTCTGTATTTGATGCTTTCCTTATTATAACTCAAGTGTTTGTCATTTCAAAGCAATGGCACACTGAAAATGATAAAAACACGTCATTCTTAGGACAATGAATAATAATCTCATGTGTAAAATTGCCACATTAGCAGATAACACTTGCCATCGATGGTACGAGAATTACGGATAACTATCACAGCCGTTTGGTTTAGTGTAATGAGCGGTGAATTATACCTGGCGTCATGGAAGAAGGAGCTTCTGCGCATAGAGGCGGAGCGATAGGGGAAGTGAGGAGGGGAGGAGCTACTGACAAGCATGAAAAGTTGCATCTGTGGAAGAAACATTGCGCAACACGTGGCCAGTCATGTGCCTACAGAATGAACGTTACTGGCTGTCACTGCGGTAATGGAGGGCGATGCGCAGAACGGCTGAAAACTAGGCCACCTTCATAGCTGACGCCGACTGTAGTTCGTGATGGATGAACATATTAGAAAGTGATTAGAAACTAGCCATATGCAGTGGCTCGTGCACTCAGGCACTCAGTGCCTACATGGTAGCTCAGCATGCTCGGTCAGAGGGCTCAACACCCTCTGTAACAAAAAGAATGAGTTAATGATGAAATGATCAAACTAAAGCAATAATAACCAATGTCCACAAAGGGCTTATCAAACCAAGGAACAAATTAAAAGAGGAAAAAAGAAGACGGCCCAATCCCATGTGTAATAAAAACACTGGGCAAAATGCTCGAGGAAGAACCCAGAACGAAAATGAACAAATGAACACAAAGCGTTGATCTACTTGAAGAACAAAAAAATAATTTTTTTCCATTTTGCTTCCTAAAATACTCTTAGTATTTGGTCCAACAGTATTATGCAGGATTCCAAGTTGTTCAAAGGTGACAGTGCTTCTCTGAAAAGTGCATTTGTTCCACTTTTGAACATACCAATGAATTGCAAACATATACTACTGTAGCACATGTATGGGAAGATATTGTTACGACTATTGTAAATGCTGTAATGATAGTAGTAACATTGTTTATCGAATAAGTACTAGAGCTACGTGGAATCCAGTATTGCCTCACATATTTCGTTTGTTATTTTATCTGTAAAAGAAAATGTAGTCATAGTTTTGAACAGAATATTTGCTTTTTATTTTAATGCAGAACAAAGTAACATGAACAAAGTTATATCTGAACTACAGAAAAGGCAATTCATTCCATGTTAAAAGCGTCCAAAGCAACCATGCCAAAGACAAACATTTTAGAAGAATATTGATTCTAATCAATGACTTTCAACATATTCTATAAATAGTAAATAATTGCTTAGAAAAAAGAAACAAGGTAATTTGTTGCAATGTATACACTTCGATTCTGTTTGATTAAGCAGTGACAGTTTCCACAGAAATCTAGGAGTTCATTCATATATGAAACTAGCAGTATCAGCACATTGTTTAGAATATTCATTATTACAGTATCCTCCCAGTGTATGTGCATATGCTGTAGAAGGCCTTTGCTCAATTCGCTGTTACAAAGATCATGGAATATCACAAAATAGAACAAACACAGATTTCAGAGAGAGCACTCTTACGTATACACAACTGTAAACAAAGAGGAACACCCATCTATTTAATTAATAAGAGTAGCCGAAACCCTTTCAGGAGCCAAGGCAAAGAAAAAAGAAATAATTGCGGGTTTTGAAGTAGTGACCATAAGCATCGGAACCTAATGTGCTGCCATCACACTACATTGGACAAATAAGAAACTGTTCCTTAATTCTCGTAGTATTGATTGCAATAATTAAATGCTAATATGTCATTTCAGATACTCAATTATAATTTATCGTACTAAGAACGACACGTTTTTGTTAATTCTTCAGTTTGCCGTTGCTTTGAAATGACAACACATGAGTTAAAGAAAATCATAAATTACAGAAAGCAAGATGGTGTATACCAGAGAGAGTTCTGGGCAAGGAATGTCACTTGACATTTCCGAATGCTTGGTTTACATAAAATCAAGTGACGGTGTCAACTCGCTGTTAGTTTTGCAGATATGTCTGTAATGCTGTGAGTTGTGAAAAAACAACAGAGTACAGTTGTAGAGAATTTTCTCCTCTACAAATTCGTTTACTCAATTTTCGTGTCTGCGGGGTTATTTACAATTAAATTTCCTGCTATCGAAACGCGATCACAAACGGCCTTTTTCTAATGTTACTAATCTTTTTTTTTTGTCTGAAATATTAGAAAAACGAAGGTTTTCGTTGCTGATGGCCAATAATTATGTCTGTAAAATTTGGTGCCGATCGGTTTAAAGGTTCTACCTGAAAAGTGTAAAAACTTTACTGATGGACAAACGGGCGGACATTGTCAAATCGCCCTTGTTTTTGCAGATATCTCTGGAACGATGAGAGATATGAGAAAAAACAAAACAGAGTTGTAGAGAGTTTTCTCCTCTTCAAATTCGTTTATTCAGTTTTTGCACGAAATGAAATTTTAAGCCATTATTATCATTTATATGTCGAGCAGTCAAAAGGCAATTGCAAAGTCTCGCTTTTAAGAACTAACCTAAAGTGGGCCAAAAATGGTGTGGGCATACCAGCGAGAAGGACAATTTTTTATTTTATTTTATTTGATTATTATTTTTTTATTTTTATTTTTTTTTTTTTTTTTTTTACCAGGGACATGGCAGTTCGGAAATGTCCAGGGGCACAGTTGCTGACTTAGCAAGGTATTTTAATGATTAGGAAGGAAGGACAGAGAAGGACACAGTATAGACTCACTTAAGTTCCAATTGAGTTTAGTGTCTGTCAGTCAGCACACAACAGGTTGTTTAAACTGACATCACTCTGTGAATGTACAGATTAGCTATCTTACTGAAGTTACTCTGCTGATGTGCAGATTAGCTACCTTGTGGTTATTGGACAGAGACGCTATTAGTTCAATGAAAGCAGTGATTAATATTTGTTTTTTGGCTCTTGGGCAATGGACATGTTGAGTTAGGTTAATGGTAGTGTGTTAGTTCAGTTTACGCTTAGGAATATATAAACAGGCTTGACTTTTTCATTGTCCATCGTGATGAGAGGCAACAGAGTCACTGAGCACAAAATGAACCTGTCAACTGGTGCTAAAAATGCATTACAAGCATTCGGCGTACATGGTTTTGTGTGGCAGTAGACATTGCACAATCTGAGAATGGACCACGTGCTTGAAACACAGTGCTAATGTGAGAGTACGTTATGATTTTAGAAGGGAGAAGCAGAAATGACAACTACATTTATGGAGTTACACTTCCTGTTGAGCCGTGCTTGGAAGGCCAGCGAGCTATACGTGAGGAAGAGTGTCGATTCGTCAATATTAGGATACCTTCAAGTCACTTTGGAAGAATACCCTGTGTGACGATATCCCTAGGCACTGAAAGTGTCACAGATTTTTAAAATTTTACCTTTATTTTTCATTTTCTTTTATTTAATTTTTTAACGTCTTTCGATACATAATGAGTAGGTTTCGCCAGTGCTTGTATTTTTCCATGTGTTGGGTACACATGAGTGTTTTGGCACCATTATTATGGCGAATTAGAGAAATAACTTGGTTGTTGTTCATTTTGATGTTTTGTCATTGTTTTCGTTTTTGTTGTTGTTACTTTGCAGGGACAGACAATAGTATATCATTGCTTTAAAAATTCTGTTCTGTTGTTGTTCATCTTTGATGACTTTGACATTTTTCTTTCGTTAATTTACATTTCTTTTTTACATATTTTTTCTGATTGTGTACATTTTATAAATATACATTTTGTATGATGTTTCCTATGTGTTGTATTATATGTATCACCTGTTATTTTTCATGTAAACTGTAGGATTGTTTACAGTTTATTGTTGCTTAGCAAAGATGTTTGTTAGTTTCTATGTATCAAGTTCATTTGCTCAATTAGTGTGAGTGGAAGGTTCTTTTGGTACTTCTTACCTTACTTATGTTTTATCAGAATGACTTCATTTTATTTTTTTGGTGGGGAGGGGTGTAAGATGTTAATAATTTAATGTTTTTGGGTAGATTTTGGTTTCCTTTCCTGACATGGAGAACCTTTATTAGATAATTGCAATAAGTTTGTTTTTGTGGGTGTTCGCACCATCAGCTTATTTGAAGTATTGAAATGTGTAGCTTTCCTTGCAAACAAGATTTAGAGTCAAGCCGCGCGGTAATAGCCAAGCGGTCTGGAACACCACGTTATGGATCATGTAGCGTTCCACATCAGAGGTCTGAATACGCCCGCAGGCGTGGATATGTGTGTTGTCCTTAGGTTAGTTTATCTTAGTTTAAGTAGTTTGTAATCCTAGGGTCTGACATCCAACGTATTTTGGTCCCATAGGATTATAAACATTTTAACATTTGATTTTTAGAGTCTAGCTTTACTACCTGAACAGAGTGACAGGATATTTCACATTGTTTGTTCAAATCAGATTTGATTTTACTGGTTTACACTCTATTAATCAAATAGTATTTGTTTCATGTATAATGTCTTGCAATCAACCTTTTTTTTTTTTCTTTTTTTTTCTTTTTCTTATTTTTTTTTTTTTTTTTTTTTTTTTTTTTTGAATTGTCAATTGATTTGCCGTGAGTGAGTGGTTGTATAAAAGATATATAAATTATGCATAGCATGGGGCTTCATGGACTCTTCCATGCCATTACAGGGTTTGAAATGTCTAGGACTGCCTTTCTAGTGCAAGCCACTTCCAAGTCCATAGGTGGGGGGGGGGTGATGAAATGGTAGCTACTGGAAGTACGCTTCATGAACCTTTAACAACTATTACATACTACAAACAACAGGCCCAGGCGCTGCAAAGCTACTGTTAATTTTAAACTATCATTTAAATTCTGCATTTCTTGGATTGTTATTAAGGTTACCAACTATTGGACATGAAAAGTGGCAACTGTGTTTTATTTCGTTAATAGCTGAAAACCTGGCGTTACCTGGGTATTTATCTATTTATTAATTTATTAATGCAGCCATTTTTCTCGCATTTCATAGTTTATGACGTCGTATCTTGTGAACTTTATGTTGTACATGATCCTTACACTTATAGCAACTGTCCTCATGGATTGAAGATTACGTGTGCAAAATTTCATAAAGATTGGAACAGATCTGTAGATTCATATGCAGTATGTACAAACAAACAAACAAACATACGGACACTCTGCTTTATATATAAGTGGGCGTATGTAGTGTGGCTGTGCTGTGGTTTATTAATATAGTGGTAAGATAGTACAGAGATGATTTGGTAGTAGATGGGAGGGTAGTTCAAAGATGCTTATGTAGTGAAGTAGTATCTCAAGGAAGGAAGACGAGGGGCTTGCCACAGGAATAGCTGCCGAAACCTTGTGAGGGTGCATCAGCAAGATAGAGAGGGCGAAGGCCACGGCCTCAGCCAATCAGGACAGGGCGATTCAAGCTAGAACCGTTGGGATCAACAGAAAGGAAGTTGTGGTGACTTTTGGCGGGGCGACTAAGGTGACAGGACGTCGACCACAAAGCTGTGATGTGATGGTAAAAATGAGCTTGCAATGCTGCGCACTGTGGCATATTTTGTTATTTGTTTGGGAGTTCAGTTGTTTTAGTAAAATAATAATATAATTTTTGTGGGTTAAATGGCTTGATTTTAATAGTTTTCCTCGTACTTTGCAATAAGGGTACCTTTCTCATGGATGGCGACTCTTGTTCACTGTAAGTTCCGCTTATGAGGTCGCTTATTTGTTAATTTGGTTTGAACTGATTGTTATAAGTCAAGGTAAAGGATTTGGATTAATTTGGTGGTTGAAAGTTGTTTCATTCTAACAGTTTCTTTGTGTCTCGTATTTATGCATGTGGTTGCGTCTTGGTTGTTGTATGTTATAAGGGTAGGTAATAAAACTGATGCTGACTGAGTTTAAGCAAGGTTAAAATGAAGGGGGGGGGGTGTTTTTCTATCGGATTATTTAGCGAAGTTGGCGTGTAAGTACTAGCTGCTTCTCAGCATCCTTATGCACGCCATGTTCTGCCTTTTGTGTTTCTATTGTGTGTATAATTGTCTGCAGGTTTATTTTATGTGTTTTATATCTTGATTATTTATTTATTTACTCATTTATCAGCTCCATCAGAGCAATATTTAGCAAGTGATTCGCACGCTGAACATCATTTTCTGCTCTTTAAGAACTTTCCAGGTTCTCTGCATGTGCGACAATGTTTCGTGCTTTGTTCAGGTATTCCTATGGCTAGCTTTCTTAACATGTTTTCACCTGAGCTGCAACACTACATTATTTTACATACCACTGCTTTGTGGTTAGTCTCAGGAGGGTAAAGGCTAAGGGAGATAAATCCTAAAGAAAATGTGGAGTGGGACCTCAAAGGCGGTTGGGAGGCATACTACGTTCCTTCCTGGCAGCTTCTGCAACCCAAGTGATCCTAGACATATTGGCTTGCCTTTTCTCAGGACGCTATCATTTGGGTCGAGAGGGAGTTCATGATGCTTGGCCGACCCTCAGGTCTCCATATCCATCTCTCAGGCATGTAGCGTCCTGAAGATGACACTTCAGCGACGTTCAAGGACATTGGCACAACATGGTAAGCTCTGTCTGATAGGCGTAAGACACAGGCGCCAGGGGCCACATTCGATGATGAGAGAGATCATTGCATTTCACTCGACAGCTACTGCCAACTTCAAGCTGGGCAGCACACAGCCAATAAGATGCTGTCCCACCTCTCATAGGGAGTGTGGAGCTTAGAAGTATCTTCAACAAGCGGGTTGATATAGTACATCTACAAAAAAGAAAAGAAACTAGCATTACGTATTGCACCTGGAATGTCAAGTCCATGTGTCCAAGATAGTCTGACGATACACAAGAAGTTACTTCATTTGTAAGACTGCAGTAATTGACAGAGAACTTCTTCGCTTGAATTTTGACATTATGGGACTGCAGTAGACATGGCTGCCAGACACGGACTCTATTACAGAATCTAATTACACATTCTTCTGCCAGGTGAAGTTCCAAATGAACCAAGACTTCACGGTGTAGGATTCTCGATTAAAAACACCCTCCTGAACTATACTGTACCATCGTCTGGTGGAACAGAGCGGATTCTTGCTTTCAAATACGCTATTCAAGTGGCACTGTCAACATCTTGAATGTATATGCTCCTACTTTGTCATCCAGCATTGAAGAGAAGAATCGGTTTTATGATTCACTTAGCGACAGAATAACCAAAGTACCAGGCTCAGAGTCACTATATTCTAGGTGACTAATGCTAGAGTAGGCTCAGATAATGACACTTGGCCGACTTGGCTGCGTCATATTGTTATGGGGAAAATGTTTGAAAATGGGCAGAGACTGATTGAAATGTGCTGCTCTTATGGACTATGTATTACAAACACATATTTTCAACTTAAAGATTGACACAAGGTGTCGTGGAGCCATTCGCGCTTTCATCATTGGCATCAAATTGATTTTGTAATAGCTAGACGAACAGATCTCAAGAACGTCCTACTAACATGAAGCTGTCATAGTGCCGATTGCAACACAGACCGTGCTCTGATGTCGAGCAAACTGATGCCCACCCCTAAGAAACATCACCAAACCAAACAGAGAGGTAGACCCTGGATCGACACATACCATCTTCACAACCTGTAATGAAAAGAGTAATTTGCCAGTAGTTTTGAAAGAGCTTTATCAGTAAACGCACAAGCAAACAGGAATATTGATAAGAAATGGACACAATTTTCAGATGCCATCGCCAGTATTAGACTATGGGATAAAAGATAATAAAAACAAGGACTGGTTCGAGCAGAATTTGGAGGAGATGGAACCGGTCTTTAAGGCTAAACATAAAGCCTTGATTGCTTACAAAGAAAACCCGAATGTAAGACCTCTGGATGACCTGCAAGAAACAATGAACAGGGCACAACAAACATCATGGAGATATCCAAACAATTACTGGCTGAATTTACGTATGTGCAAGTATATAGAAAGCTGTCGATTGTGGGGACACTAAGGTAATGTTGCACGTCTTGCACGCGAACTGCCAAATAATTAGGTTCACTGTTCTGATTATCAAACAGGTACAATCAATTATGCTCGCCTCAAAAGTGGAGAAGATTCTCAACACTTGACGAGCGGATTTTGAAATGTCTATGGGCGGCAAAGCAAAATCAAACATCGAAACGGAGTCGCTGCTTCTGTCGACTGGCGTGGAACGGACGCGATCTTGGGTTGACGTGAGCTGCCCTGTGTGTAGCAGAGCTTCCTCATTTACGCGCGCTGCGACCGGCGAAAGTCGACGCGCTTATTCGACGCGTAGGGTGCTACAGTAGCTCACTGTTACTGTATAAAAAAGTACTGATTTTTCTTCATATAGCACTTATTGAGACAAAAACTAAATAAAATTTTCTGATAAATGTCTTGGCAATTTTGACTTATATAATTTTTAAATGGCAACCACAAGTGGAGTACGAGAGCTGAAAAGTTCCTATTCTAAATTCCTACACTTCTTCTATTTACCCAGTCTTCCTGACAATTGGTACAGTTTCATCTTTATTGCTTAATAACTAAAGTGCTGTAATACTAACCCTGTACGATAATTCTAATAGGCACTTAATTTACTATGTTTTTATACTTTCACAGTAGAAGTTTCGTTTTGTGTAGACAATTTGTGAATTCAATTAAAACACTTCTCCAAACATTTTACATTAATTCATACATAAATCAAAACTTATATTTCTTTTTAACATTAACATTGGGGGACTGAATATTATGCACACTTGTGCAATTCTTCGTAAACGCGGCTGTTCTGTAGCTCTGACGCCATGTCCAGTTTGTGAGAATTAAAATGTTCAAATGTTTGTATAGTCTATGGGACTTAACTACGGAGTCATCAGTCCCTAAACTTACAAACTACTTATGAACTAACTAAGACTAACGACGGCACAAATATCCATGCCCGAGGGGGGATTCAAACCCGCGACCGTAGTGGCCATGCTGACCGTGACTGGAGCGCCTCAGTCCCCTCGGCCACCGCGGCCGGCTCCAGTTTGTGAGAATTGCAATACAGCAGGCGCACATCTTGTGATCCTCAACTAACATAGCAGAGAGTAGGGAAAGCTTGCTTCCCTACACTATGAACCACAGAAGTCGCAAACATAACATTTCTGCTTTGCGGAGCTGTAATTTAGGCCTGTATACTGACTCGAGCTTACTTCATCCGCACTTTTTTTTTTTTTTTTTTTTTTTTACATAGTGAGTTAAATTAGCTTTAGGGAGATTGAACTTTCTAGCGGCGGTATTAAAAGGATTTCGGTTTCTCACCTGTAATGACTCTTTCATTGATTCCTTGCTCCATTTATTCGTTTAGTTATGCGTCTGTATGCTTCGTAATCATTACCGGATTCGACAATTTAGATACACACTTTAACATTCACAAAGTCTTATACAGTAAATTCTTTATTAAAGCATCAGTAAATACATATGGTTAAAGAGGGCTCCCACTAATATAAATTAATAACACAGTGTTACTTATATGAAAGTGACTTAAAACCATACAAAAATTGTTAAAATAACAGCATGCACTTCCAAGACTTTATTGTCAACAAACCCATAACCTAGCGGTTCTAGTTATGCAGACATGCCTGCAGAGCACGTACACCAGGTGTTAAGTTACTGTAGAAATTCCCCCAACCCTCTTAGAGTTTTCCAACTCACGCAAGATTTATTGTTGAAACAATGCATACGGATTATACGAAATGGTTATATTATCAACGGCTCAAGCGGTACTGAGGTACCAGGTTCGATCCATGCTGAAACTCCCATATAATCAAGTGGTGTAGCCTCTATGGACGGCAGTGCAAGGCGCTCATTCTGCCATCAGTTCACTCATGCAGATGGCTCTATCTGTTCACATAGTTCTGCAAGACTTATGGGTTAACAACTAGCACGTGTCAGTTGACGATTGGAGGCAAGTCCGAAGACTGTGCTGGCCAAGCAAGTTGGTTTCACGTCGAGTTTCACGCTCAGTGTGTGGACGAGCACTACCCTATTTGAACCACCTACCACTTTCCAGTTCTAAGAATGGCAAAAGAACGGGTCTTATAATATTATGCACGTATCAAGCGCTGGCCATCATTCCATCCAAAAACGAAGAACAAAAGCTGTGGCTTATCACACCTGGCCTGTGGTAGGGCTAGTGTATCTTGAACGAATGCATTCTACGAGACACCGTTCGCCCAGTCAGCATCATAAGAAAAGAGGAAGGAAGCTTAAGGTTTAACATCCCGTCGGCAGCTTGGTCATTGGAGCTCACGCTTGGAATGTGTGGGTAAGGACAGGGAAGGTATTCGGCTGTGCTCTTTCAAAGAAACTATCCTGATAATTGTCTCTAGTGATTTATGGAAATCACGAAAATCCTAAATCTGGATGGCCGGCAGCGGATTTGAACCACCATCCTCCCAAATGCGAGTCTAGTGTGTTACCACTGCGCCACCTCCCTCGTATGCACATACTGATAATTAGTTGCATGCAGGCCAGTCGATCCTTGCATGTCGATGCTATGGTGAGGGGAAGACAGGCTAGAAGTGTATGTGCCCACAGTCCCATGGATAATAACCGGATGGCAACAGTTTGTGTTGACACTTCTGGGCTCACAAACTCTTTTACCTGCGATGTGACAGTTGTACGATCTGCCACTACTGCCCTTACAGAACGAACATCTTTGCAGACATCTGTGATGCTTGGACATCCAGGACTTTTTCTATGGGCTTGAGAACCTTCACGTGATCATTACAACCAGCATTGTAGTACAAGTGACGCGGCACATCTAACTTGATAGCAATTCTCCAAAAGCGTCATACTGCGACTCGTAAGGCCACAAACTGACCTTTTTCAAACTCGCTCAGTCGGCTGCACGAAGTAGCGGGTGATCTAAAACTCAGTATAAATTGGAAAACTACGGAATAATGTAGATAGAGAGGTAAAATTTGACACACATGCTTGGAATGACATGGGGTTTTATTAGAAAAAAAGTTCTAAAATGTCCGATAGATGGCGCTTCATCTGATCAGAAAAGCAATAATTAGCATAAAAATTAAGACAAAGCAAATATGACGTTCTTTACAGGAGTTGCTCAATATGTTCACCATCATTCCTCAACGATAGCTGTAGTCGAGGAATAATGTTGTGAACAGCACTGTAAAGCATGTATGGAGTTATTGTGAGGCATTGGCATCGGATGTTGTCTTTCAGCATCCCTAGAGATGTTGGTCGATCACGATCACTTGCGACTTCAGGTAACCGCAAAGCCAATAATCGCGCGGAGTGAGGTCTGGGGACCTGGGAGGCCACGCATGATGAAAGTGGCGGCTGAGCACACGATCATCACTAAACAATGCGCGCAAGAGATGTTTCAGGCGTCTAGCAGTATGGGGTGGAGCTCCATCCTGCATAACAATCGTACGTTCCAGCCAGGCTGGGGATGATGCAATTCTGTAAAATATCGGCGTGCCTCTCACCCGTCAAGGTAGCAGTTACAAAACCAGAATCACGCAGATCCTCGAAGAAAAAAGGCCTGATAACCGTAGATGTGGTGCATCTGCTGGTGCATCTGATTCTCTCTCTCATTACAGCTCCTTTTATACGCGATTTTATACACGTTTTGCTGTCGGACATTTTGTGAACTTTTTTTTGGTTCTAATAAAAACCCATGTCATGCCAAGTATGTGTGTCAATTTTTACCTCTCTACCTACATTATTCCGTGATTTATTAAGTTTTGAAATTTATACTGACTTTTTAATTAGCCGGTACATTTCCGTGGCATACCGCCCGTCCACTTCACATGCTGATGTTAGACTGGGCTTTATGTCTGGACACATTCCCTATTAAAGGGTACACACAGAAAGCGCTCTGGCAGATATGTCACCACGCTGTTGTTCAAATGTCTGTAAATCTATCGGACCAAACTGCGTGGTCATCAGTCCGTAGCTTACAAACTACTTAAACCTAGGTAAACTAACCTAAGGACAAACACACACACCCATGCCCCAGGGAGGACTCGAACCTCCAAGGCGAGCAACCGCGCGCTCCGCATCGAGACGCTTTAGACCGCTCGGCTATTTCACCGCGGCACCACGCTGTTGGCGGATGACTCTGGATGTGGAAACCAATACCAGTACATCTGTTGTCCCCCAAAAACATCTGTTATCATCGGATCAGGATCGACATTGTCTTTGTGGTGTACTATTTTTGTCCGGCATTATATTGCCATTTCCCTAATAGGGGGACCAAATTAATTGCGATGCCAGCCTCATTACTTCACTTTTTCCAGACAGTAGTGTTGTTTATACGCCAACTTCGGTGACTCTAATAGCAATTAGTAGGAAAGTTGACAAGTGACGAGATGGGCGCTGCTCTCACCTCCAGGTAATCGCTGCAGGCGGACAGCAGCACGCGGTGCGCTTTGAAGCAACGGTCCGTGCACCACAGCGTCACGTCGACGAACGCGTTATCCGTCAGGTAGGCGGAGAACCGCCGCAGCAGCTCCGCGTCGTGGTCGTTCCAGCGCACCAACAGCACGTTGTCGGCCGCCATCTGCTGAGAAGTCGATCAAACACCATCTATAGCAGCGCAAAATACAGCCCTTATTACATTCATTTTTCTCAAATGTTCAAATGTTCGTAAATCTATCGGACTCAACTGCTAGGTTATTAGTCCGCAGCTTACAAACTACTTAAACTAAGTTAAAGTACCTTAGGACAACACACACGTCCATGCCTGAGGGAGGATTCGAACCTCCTGCGCGGGAGGCCTCGCGATCCACAACGTGGCGCTCCAAACCGCTCGGCTACTCCCGCGCGGCGTCATTTTTCTCTTTTATATTGTATCCGAAAGGGTAACTCTTCTTATACTAGACCAAGCATGGTCAACATTTGCACCCGGAGGCGCGCCCGTACCCGTGGGCGAAGTACACTGTAGTTGACCGCCCAGGCCGCGACCGTGAATAATTACAAGTCCTGCTTCTCTGAACTTATAATGAGTCCAAAAAGTATTTATCTGTTCGAAATTACTTTACAACTGATTGTAACGACAAAAGTAGTGGATGAGTAGCTAATGTGGAATGCATGGATTGTATGTCGGTAATCCCACGGTGCCTGCAGCCGCAGCCAACACCCAATAGCACAACATTACTTCTTGGACCGTCTTTGAGTTTCAGGCAACTTGCTATTCTGCTTCGTGTTGTACCTTGTACTTTCGTCTTTTGTCTTTATTATGGTTTGAGAAATTATCATTTCATTTATTGTTACTGTTATTTATTTTGTGGTACTAATAAATGTCAGATTGAAGTTGATCAAATGGCAAGAGCAGAAATGACACGCTCGTTGTGTTAGTCCAGGGATTGCTGTATGATGTCAGTCAACAGAAGTGGTTTGCAGTCAACCCTGATAAAACCCAAGTAATCATTATAGGTCTTAACACCCGATCCTTCCGCCTCCAGGATTTCTACCTTACCCTCCTAGCCTCCACAACCATCCTGCCCGCGTAACCCCTACCCTTAAGTACCTTGATCTAATCTTTGACTGCTCCTCTCCTGGAACTCCCACCTTCAGACCCTCTGTCAGAATGCCCTATACCACTGCAACCTTCTCATGCTCCTCTCTGGCCAAACTTAGGGTCGCAACCTCTCCACCATCCTTTACAACTACCTTTCCTTAATCCCATCTTTTGTAGCTTCCATCCCGCCCAGTTTACATCTGTCCTGCCTACTACAATTCCCTCTAAATCCTTGAAAGCCTCGCTTACCGCATCTGCCTCCCGTCCTCCACGTGGATCTTACACGATCTCATACCCTTCTCCCACCTTATCAAGTTCCTGGACCACATCCGCATCCTCTACATCATCCGAAAAACAGACTCAGTCTCCCTCTGGTGTCTCCCATCCACCTGAACCCAGAGCGACTGACGCGCCTTTTCCATTGCGTCCCTCCCTCCCTTCACGTCCACAATCTCCACATTCTATCCCAGGGTAACTTTTGCCATCTCTCCCTCCCGTATGACCCCCCCGTCCTGACCATAGACATCTACCCCTCTTACTACCCCTAAACTCCTCCCCAATTCCCTCGTGTGTAGCACCCTCTTTGTCCCCCTCCCCTCCTTCTTACCTTCTACACTTGGTTTCCCCCTCCCTCCTCCTTCCTCTGGAGTCCTTACGCTCCCCTCCTTCTGCCCCCTCCCTTTCCATCCCCTCCACGTCACCTCGCTTGTCCCTATCCCCTGTGGGATCTTTGTCTCAGTAAATTTTCATAGCGTTCCGTTAGTGCCATTGTGTGTAGTGCTTCGCTTTTCTAATCTGGTCTCTCTTGTGTTTTCTTGTATTCCCGTGTGCCTTTTAGCCACTGTGACCGTTTTTATCTGTTATGTGTTTTAATGCTCCATTTAATTTTATTTATCTACGAATTTTCACCTGTAAATGTTTTAAAATCCATCGTTTTTATCGCTCTCTCACTGTTTTTAAATATGTAATTACACGGCTGTAGAGCGGTACACATGCAGCTGCCAGTCTGCCACACCTGGGCGCTTCGAAATTCAACAGAGAAAGTGTTTTGCACATTTCATGCCTCCTTCGCCCACTGCTCTACATTAAATACGTATCTGATATAAATGCCACAGCTGAGAAAATAAACAGAAACATCATTGGCAATTTTCAAGAAATTAAACATCGAAAGTGAACTCTTGGGGAATAAATGTTTGCTGAGTATGCGAGTCGTTTTCGATGTTTCTATTATTGGGGAAAGAAATAGCCGAGCACATGTTATTGGTCACCGTTAAAGTATCAGGTCTTTTTCAAGGCAGTGACACGTACTACCGAGGATTTTACAATGAAAGTAGGAGCTGATCATTTCATTAAATGACAGGTTAAATTCAGTTACCAACGTGTAAATGAATTACAGACGAATTCAGCTACATGTTGAAGTACGTAATTTACAGTGTAAGATAGCTACAAAACATATTCCTATTTTCGAAATTTTTATTATTTTGATACGAAACTCTTAGCAGAATTCTAAATGAAGTTCGAATCGGTACTCCAATTTTATTGAAAGATAAGAGAAAAAATACATCCATAGCAATAACAAGAGATACTTCACAAAGCATTCGTTCACTAACTGAAATTGCCTCAAATTCGGTCCATGTGACGGAATTCTAATGGCGACCCTCACACACTTACCATCATTCGTTCTAAACCACTGTCCACCACACGCTGTTGTGTCGAGCGGGACATTATTTAAAAAATATCTACACTCTACTTGTCTGAACTGCTTACCGTCCACATTTCACTCCCAACCATGGCTACAGACAAATGCCTTCAGTAAATATTATCTAAAACTGAAATTGATATTCAATGTTAAGACATTTTCCTTTTCACCACAATGCTTTTCCTTCCAGTGCCAGTCTGCATTTCATGTCTTCTATACTCCGGCGATCAGAAGTTTTTTTTACTTCCCAATTAACAAAACTCATCGACTACTTTAAATGAATCGTTTCCTAATCCAATTTCTTCAGAATAATTCGATTTAATTCGACTAAATTGCATTACCCTTGTTATGTCCCTGTTAACGTTAATTTTGTATCCTCTTTTCAAGGCCCTGTTTGTTCAATTGCTCTTGCAGTTCCCTTGCTGATGCTGACAATGTCACTGGCAGACAGCAAAGATTTTATATCTTCTCGTTGAGCTTTAATTCTATTTCAAAATTTCTCTTTGTCTTTCTACACAGCTTTCTCAATATACAGATTGAATAACGCTGGGAAAAGGCAACAACTATTACTCTTTAATTATTTTGTCCTGTCTTCCTAAGTTGCGTAATATTATAGATTTGTCTATTTGTACTGAAATGACTTTTTTTTTTTTTTTTTTTTTTTTTGAAGTAGTAGACATCGATTTCTTTGTAGGCTATTTTTCTTTATATTTTGAATTTCTTATTGAGGCGGTATGTATAAGTGTGGGCTGTAATCTCTGTATTTATCCTTGCTGTCTTTTTGCGAGCTATACGTAGGAGAAAGCAAGATATTGATTGAATCCTTGAGAAACTCGTAACTTTGACCCAAGCCCCGACGGCGATGCAGAATGTATCTTTTGTAGCTACT
Source organism: Locusta migratoria (assembly GCA_026315105.1). Taxonomy (NCBI): domain Eukaryota; kingdom Metazoa; phylum Arthropoda; class Insecta; order Orthoptera; family Acrididae; genus Locusta; species Locusta migratoria. The sequence goes on from CM048745.1 coordinate 845,564,978, forward strand.
GGAGTTTCCTAATCATCTCTTTAACATGGCCTTTATCCTTTTGAGCGACTTCAATTGCTTTACTATTCTTCTGACATTTACTTCAATATCTGCCATTCAGTCGCCTGTGCGACAGTTTAGTGTAGGAACTACTTACTCTGTGAAACAGCTTGGTATTCTCCCCTTTTGTGTATCATCCTCTGTTTCAGCGCCATTATGGTCAGAGAGTGTCTGCACATGTGGTTCAGACCCGTTAAGCGATTTTTACTTAGGATCAAACTTTCTTAGAATTTGCTGCCAAGTCTGTATACATAAAATTAAATTTATCCATGTAATGTGGATTGGTATGAGGTCTGTGACTGTATTATAAACTTTTTGAAATAATTAGTACTGCATCATCACTTTTTTACTAATATTTTTATTACAAACTTGAAAGCAATAATACCAATTTCTTTACATTTTCTCCAGTGTTGACTGTATATTTCATTAATATGTAAAATGAATAATGTAATTTTGATTGAATATTTCATTAAAATGTAAAAACTAATAATGTAGGAATATAAGTATGTCCCTAGCAACATCTGTTTCTACATAAGCACATTTTATGGCATGTTCACTGTAAATATTGATGTAAGTAGGTTATCTTAGCTTCTAAGGATCTTTGGTAAAGTGTAAACATCTAACGCAAAATGTCTGCATGTGTTGTGAACATAACTGTGTTCTTGTGTTGTATGTGCCAGATAACAAAATTAGCTACAAAACTGAAAGTAAATACAACAATATAATAATTCAGAAGCTATAATCACGTAACATACATACTAAAATAGCTGTATCTTCCTGAACAGGCTAAAACGTCCAACCATAACCTCACTGGCACCCACAACACAAGACATAACAAAACAGTAATTAATCTGTAACTGTAATATGCACTCAATGATGACAGCTTGCTGCCGAAACGCGTCGTGCTAATAAAAATATTAGTAAAAAAAATTATTTCACACATAACTTTGCTTTCGACGTCTCTGAACGCCTCTCGCATGCCCCTCCTTAGGTTAATGTTGGCACAGTTTGACTTTCGCTTGTCTGAAAGTAAAGTTCTCTTTCCTTCGAAACAGTTTTCTGACTCTGTAGTCGAACCACAGCGAATCTTTCCCATCTCTGATAATTTTACTCGGCACATACTTGTGTGGCGCGTATTGTACTTCGTCCACGGATGATCAACACTGTCAGTGCTAGAGATGAAACTTTCGTGTTGAGCAGTCAACTTCTCTGAAATCTGCCCGTTTAGTTTTTGCTACAGAGATATCTTCCTGTTGTACTTGATTTTTTATTGGCAGCTGGACTCATTGATAATGTAACGACCTTAATTGTCTTACTATCACTAAAATCGATTTGCACCATGAGTGTAAAGTGCCTGGCGTGCCATAGAATTGTTAGCTCTGGGGTCTGGTGTGATGGATGTAGTAACTTATTGACAGAGTTCTGGGGTACAGCATAGAGTGTGACCTAGATTGTGTCAGCATCGAATAATACCTGTGTTGAGTTTGTGTCGATTCTGGAGCGTCACAACTGACCTCATTTGAAATCTTCTCTCAAGAGAGATAATTTGGAGTTGGAATGGTTGCTTGGATCTGGTGCAGGGTCACACATTGGTGTGGTTCCTTGTTGATTTTCTCTTTAGGGGGGATTATACTAGGCACGGCCTACACCTCTACATCTACATCTACATACATACTCCGCAATTCACCGTAAGCTGCGTGGCGGAGGGTACACTGTACCACTATTAAGCATTTCCTTTCCTATTCCACTCCCAAATAGAACGAGGAAAAAAAGAATGCCTATATGCCTCCGTACGAGCCATAATTTCTCTTATCTTGTCTTTGGGATCACCACGCGAAATGTAAGTAGGCGGCAGCAAGATCGTACTACACTCAGCTTCAAATTCCGGCCCTCTAAATTTACTTAACAGAAATTCACGAAAAGAACGTAAGTAGGCGGCAACTCCAGCGATCCCCAATTGATTTGCCGGAGTATTTCCGTGACACTCGCGCATTGGTCGAACCTACCGGTAACAAATCTAGCTGCTCGCCTCTGAACCGCCTCTATGTCTTCCTTCAAACCGATCTGCTGCGGGTCTCAAACATTTGAGCAATACTCAAGTCGTGGTCGTACAAGAGTTTTATACGCGGTCTCCTTTACAGGTTAAGTACATCTTCCCAAAATTCTCCCAATAAACCGAATTCGGCCTTACTCCTCCTTACATGTTCGTTCCATTTCATATCGCTCTGCAATGTTACGCCTAGATATTTGAACCACGCGACAGCATCAAGAAGCTCACTACTAATGCTGTATTCGAACATTATAGGATTGTTTTTCCTACTCATGCGCATCGCCTTATATTTTTCTACATTGAGAGCTAGCTGCCATTTTACATCTACATGTACATATATACTCTCCAAATCACATTCAAGTGCATGGCAGAGGGTTCATTAACCACCTTCATAACTTTTCTCTACCGTTCCATTCTCTAATAGCGCGTGGGAAGAAAGAACACCTAAATCGTTCCGTTTTCGATCTGATTTCTCTTATTTTATTGGGATGGACATGTCTCCCTAAGTAGGTGGGTGCTAGCAAAATATTTTCACATTCATAAGTAAAAGTCGGTGATTGAAACTTCGCAAACAGATCACGCCGCAATGAGTAACGTCTTTCTTTTCATGATTTCCAGCCCAATTCGTGCAACATTTCCGTGACGTTTTCTCCCCCGTAACGTGATAAAACAAAACGAGCTGCCCTTCTCTGAACCTTCTCAATATCTTCCGTCAGTCCCACCTGGTGAGGGTCCCACAAGGGGCAACAGTACTCCAGGAGAGGACGCACAAGTGTGGTGTAGGCAGTCTCTTTGGTAGAGCTGGTGTATCTTCGAAGCGTTCTGCCAATGAAACGTAACCTTTGATTCGCCTTCCCCACAATATTTTCTACGTGTTCTCTCCAGTCAAAGTTGTTCGTAATTGTAACTCCTAGGTATTTGGTAGAATTTACGACCTTAAGGTTTGACTGATTTATCGCGTAATTGAAGTTCAGTGGATTTATTTTAGTGGCCATGTGTATTACTTCACACTTTTCTTTATTTAGTGTCAATTGCCAATTTTCGCACCAAGTAGAAATTTGGTCTAAATCGCTTTGCAGTTGCTTTTGATCCTCTGTTGACTTCACTAACCGATAAACGACAGCATCGTCCGCGAACAGTCTAAGGGAGCTATTCAGATTGTCTCCTAAATCGTTTATAAACACGAGGAAGAGTAGGGGACCTATAACGCTTCCCTGTGGAACGCCAGATATCACTTCTGTTTTACTCGATGACTTACCGTCAATTACAACGAACTGTGTCCTTTCTGATAGGAAATCGTGAATCCAATCGCACAATTGGGATGATATTCCATAAGCACGCAATTTCATTAGAAGCCGCTTGTGGGGTACAGTATCAAAAGCCTTCCGGAAATCCAGAAATATGGAATCGATTTGAGATCCCTTGTCGATGGCACTTAACACTTCATGTGAATAAAGGGAAGGTGTGTTTCGGAAGAGCGATACTTTCTGAATCCGTGTTGACTATTGGTTAATAGGTCGTTCTCTTCGAGGTAGTTCATAATATTCGAACAAAGTATATGTTCCAAAATCCTACTGCAAATCGACGTCAATGAGATAGGCCTGTAATTTTGGGGCTCACTCATATTGCCTTTCTTGAATATTGGAGTAACTTGGGCAACTTTCCAATCTTTGGGTACGGATCTTTCGCACCAACTAGAAATTTTGTCTAAGTCATCCTGTATGCTATTACAGTCAGTTACAGACGACACTCTCCCATACACCACAGCATCATCAGCAAACAGCCGCAAATTACAACTTACTCTGTCCATCAGATCATTTATATAGATAGAAAATAATAGCGGTCCTATCAAACTCCGCTGGGGCACGCCTGATGATACATTCCTCTCTGATGAACACTCGCCGTCGAGAACAACGAGGAAGTCTTCCAGCCAGTCAGAAATCTGTGAACCTATTCCATAAGCTTGTATCTTTGTTAGCAGTCTGCAGTATGGTACCGCGTCGAATGCCTTTTTGAAGTCCAGAAAAACACAATCCGCCTGTTGCCCTTCATCCATGGCTCGCAAGATGTAATGGGAGAAATGGGCAAGCTGAGTTTCACATGAACGATGTCTCCTAAACCCGTGCTGATTCATGGAAAGAAGCTTTTCCGTTTCAAGGAAATTTACTATATTCGAACTGAGAACATGCTCCAAAATTCTACATGAAACTGATGTCAACGATATTGGCCTGTAATTGTGTGGGTCAGTTCTCTTTCCTTTCTTATAAACGGGAGTCACCTGCGCTTTTTTCCAATCGCTAGGAACTTTGCGCTGAATTAAAGATTCGCTATAAATACAAGCTAAGTAGGGGGCCAATGCCGCAGAATAGTCTTTGTAAAACCGAACTGGTATTCCATCCAGACCAGCAGTCTTTTTCGTATTTAGCTCTCTTAGCTGCTTCTCTACACCGGAAATACCTATTGCTATGTCCCCCATTTCGGAATTAGTACGTTGATCAAATGATGGTACATTTGTGCGGTCCTCCTGCGTGAAAGATTTCTTAAAGGTTAAATTCAGAACTTCAGCTTTCCGTTTGCTTTCTTCTATTACTGCCCCGAAATGATCAACGAGTGACTGAACAGTGGGCTTTGACCCGCTTATCGATTTTACATAGGACCAGAATTTTTTCGGGTTCTCGGAAAGATCTTTGGCTAAGATATGGCTGTGATAATTATTGTATGCTTCGCGCATCGATCTTCTTATAGACGCAAGAATCTCTACTAACTTTTGCCTGTCATTTGCGTATTCTTTTTTGAATCGAGAGTGCAACAGCCTTCGCTTTCTCAGCAGCTTTCTAACATTATTATTATACCACGCTGGATCTTTTCCATCCTTAATCGTCTTTACTGGTACATATTTCTCTAACCCTTTATTAACAATGCACTTAAATTTAGTCCACAATTCCTCTACATCCATTGTCCCGGAATTAAACGATGCCCATTGATCGTAACATTTGCTTATCGGCTTTTCCCAACAAAAACACGCTCCTAGCCTTCTTGGTTTATGAAATTTTGGTCACCATCGACGCTATGGCGATATCATGATCACTAATTCCTGTCTCTACACAGACATCGTTAATAAGGTCAGGCCTGTTTGTGGCTATAAGGTCTGGAATATTTCCATTGCGCGTGGGTTGCCGGTTTAACTGCTCAAGACAGTTTTCGGAGAATGTGTCCAAAAGTAGCTCGCAAGACTGCTTGTCTGTACCGCCTGAAATGTAACTAGCGAGGTCCCAATCTATACTCTTAAGGTCGAAGTCTCCTCCGACTAATATTACATGGCCCGGATACCTATGCACTACCTGGTGTAGACTTTCTTTAAATGATTCTAAAACTGCTACAGCAGCACTGGGGGGCCGGTAAAAACACCCAACTATTAACTTTACTTCTTTTAGACCTGTTATACGTGCCCAGATAACTTCACAGTTACTTTCAACCTCGATCTCAGTAGAAACAATATCTTTGTCCACAGCGATGAACACTCCTCCTCTAGTTGTATCAGATCTATCTTTCCGATATACATTCCACGCTTCGCTAAATATTTCTGAACTTGCCACATCATCATTTAGCCAGCTTTCGGTACCTAAAACTATCTGAGCGCAATAACTCAGGAAAGGGATGGGTAAACTGGTTGGGCTAATAGCAGGAAATTTAAAGGGCGGAGGAACTACAACTCATGGTAGAAACCTTTCTTTTCTGCGTTAATATCAGTGTCCAGTGACAAACTCAATCAGGCAGGTACTAAAGATGTTTTAAAAATTCCAAGATACAAAAGTAAAGTAAAAATAATGTTAATATATTTCATCAAAATATTGGATTAAAGAATAAAGTTTAAAGTTGATGAGCTTTTGGTTTATTTAGAAGATATAGAAACTGAGAATGTAGTAGATGTGCTATGCCTAAGCATCACATTGGCACTGATATGGAAAAGGTAAATATCAATGGGTACAAATTAGCTGTACATATTTGTAGAGATAATACGGTGAGAGGAGGAGTTGCCATTTATGTCAAAAGTTTCCACAATGTGAAAAATTTAGAAACAAAAAAGTTTTGTGTTGAGCAACATATAGAAGCATGTGCAACTGAATGTAAACTAAATGATGGTACTCTGATAATTATAACAGTATATAGGTCTCCCTCAGGGAATTTTCAGCTCTTTCTAGGTAACTTGGATATATTGTTGTGCTATCTGTCAGACAGGGGGAAGCAAAGTATCATTTGTGATTTCAGTCTTGATTAACTGAAAGAGTGTAATAAATAGGAAGATGACCTTTTAGAATACTCAGTTCTTTCAATTTGAGCTTCATTATTGATTTTATTACTCAGATAACAAAGAGCAGCAGCACTTTGATAGGTAACGTTTTTATAGACCGAGATAACTTAAAGAACATAAATACTTATCCTGTTGATAATGGTCTTTCAGACCATGGTGCTCAGTTAGTAACAGTATATGACATTGCTCTGTGCAGTAAATCAAATCAGACTTTCAAAGTAGTGAATTCAGTTAACAATACCAACATTGCTAACTTTAGGGAAAGCCTACGGTAGCTTGACTGGAATGTGGTGTGTGAGGAACCTGATGCATACTTGAAATATAATTTATTTCATGATACATTTTTAAGGGTATTTGAACATTGTTTTTCCAAGAAAACAGTTAAAAAATAATTCTAAGAAAACATGTAAAAACCATGGTTAATTAATGGTATAATAACATCTTGCAACTGTAAAAGAGAACGTTTTCTAACAGCAAGAGTAAGTACTGACCCAGAAATTCTTCAGTGTTATAAAAACTATTGTGCAATACTAAGAAAAGTTATTAAAAAGTCCAGAAGGATGTGTATCATCTCTGAGATCAGTGCCTCTGATAATGCAATTAAAAAATTTTGGAATATTATTGAAAGGGAAAAAGGGCAACGAAGAGCACAGGAAGATTTTATAACCATACAACAGAATGAAAAGTGTGCTAATAAAAAGTCAGAAATTGAAAATATTTTCAATAATCATTTGTTAAATGTTATGGAGAAAATAGGGTCTAGATGTTCCTTAGAAGAGGCAAGGCTATTAATAGAAGGGGCCATGCCTATAAAATTTATGTAAATCATGGAATTCTTCTAGATAAGCTTAATCATTACGGTTTGAATGGGGCAGTGGACAAATCGTTTAATTCATTCTTAACTGGAAGAATGCAGAAAGTTGAAATAAGTGGTTCATGTAATGTCGAAACATCAGGTGATTCCTAACGGAGAGCTCTCAAGAATGGGACCCCACAGGGTTCGGTCTTAGGTCCTTGTCTGTTGCTGATATACATTAATGCCTTGCCATTCCACATTGATGAAGGTGAAAAGTTAGTTCTTCTTGATCATGATACAAGTGTAGTAATCAAATAAAAACAAAACAAAAAAACCAAGAACTAACTGATGTAATCATAAATAATGTTTTTCACAAAATTATTAAGTGGTTCTCAGCAAACGGACTCTCATTAAATTTTGATAAAACACAGTGTATACAGTTCTGTACAATAAATGGCACAACTTCAGTAATAAATATAGACTTTGAACAGAAGTTTGTTTCTAAGTTTGAAACCGCAAGTTCATGACGCCTTGTATCGAATATATCTCGCACCAAATAGTGTTCCCTTAATGGAGATATGGCCATAGCCCCAGACTACATATTTCGTAGCTCACTGAACTTCTACCCTTGAGACAAATTAAAAGGCCACTCATAACGCTTACTACTAACAGAAGATTCTACCCAGCTATTATATACTACTGTAAATTAATTGGACTAACACTACTTTCATCTTAAAGTTTTCCTTATACATGAACAGATAGTCCAACTTATTACAATTGACGCAAGCACGCATCAATGAACATAGTTCCTTGGCAATAGCACATTTAACGAGAAGCAGATTGGTTCCACGTTATTTAATATGGAAATACGTAACACCCTAAGATAAATTAGACAACGGGCCACCTTGACATACGCCCGCCTACCGAAAATATCTCCAGTCTACAGAAAGATTCAGCGATTGAACAATTTATTTTATTTTCTTTTTTTTACGATTCTTGTCACCATGGACAATCCAAAGAAACACTGTATATCGTGTTGGCATGAATAACTGTCACACCGCCAGTACCGCTTAAACCACTTATTGTTCACAGCGCAAAGTACAATCAACAGGGGCAGCGAAACGTGCTATATAAATGACAATTCTAAATTATTTGCAGCGCAACTAAAAAGTTTTATATAACATCACTTACGTTCACAGGGCATCGAACACTTTTAACACAGCTTTCTTTCTTTTATTTACTTATTTATTTATTTTTTAAGCACACATATTTTAACGTACCGTATTACTGACAGCATCCATACGTCATCGTATAATATCATTCAACTTAAACAATTCGAGAAGACCGCAGTTGTCGAACGATCTCCATCCAGGACATAGGCTGTTAATTTCTCACACTCCCAATACGTAGTCGTATAATCTGACCAGGCAGCAAGCATCAGAACGGAGTGACAGCTCGCTAAGACACAGACACAGACACAGACACACGTAACTCCGCGTAGCACGACAACGACTGCCCACTCGTCGTCCAAAACCCTCTCTCCGCCCGATGGCGCCACCACCGAGCAAAGCAAAAGTCTTACGAAGATGATAGTCAGACACAAAGATCGCAATGTGCCATTGCCGACACGGCTTAACTTTGACAACTTTCACACTAACCTAACATTCTGACCATATGAAATAGAAAATTTTTAAACATTCAGTAGCATTTATCAGGAGTACAAATAATGTATGAAATAAATAAATAAAGAGGCCAGCTTTCATTATCTTGACAACTTATACAACACAATATTTACGTAAAGTTACGAGCAAAACAGACAAATATACATTAAATAGGTACGAACATAAGGACAAGAGGAGCTTATCATGCATTTTCTAAGTTACTGTAGATAATACGATCATGTGACTATATTTCCATAATTAATTGATAGAATCAGTGTTATAACTCTTTAAATAAATAGATACAAGTGTGTTGTTTTCAAAATAAGAGTTTGAGATAATAAGCTATCATTGAAGACATAGTTTGCTGAAATCGTATGACACATTCAGAAAGTTGTTAATTTTAAATTTAATTTTGCTATATTCAAATATTGTAAACGGAATTGAGTCGTGTAGGCTCGGTTTTCTCTTTTTAAACTTCCGATTAGGAAATTTATATTTTAAAGTTCTTTTGGTGTGAGTTTCAGCCATTTCGGCTCGTACTAGTGCTTAACGTGGTCTCTAATACAAAGATCGAGTTGTTTTACATCCCCTTGTTCAGGCTGAGGCGAGTAGGTTGAGCCGTGATAATTCCTGGTTCTGAACCACTAGGTCATTCCCGTTCGACGTCGTCCTATTACTAGCGCTGGGTAGTCTGCCTTGTCCGTTTTGTTGATGAAACGTTCCTTTTAAAGCATTTTCCCTCCTTATTTTACCTCATCTTGTTATTACATCTACCTTGTGACTTCTCTTTAAGTCACGTTTCTTGATGAGCTCTTCGGTACGTATTTCTTATAAAGATGTATTCTAGAGTGCCTTCTAAGATTACCGTTCACGCGCGTAAAGATACATGGCTTGTCAGGCTCGATTGTGACTTCGCCTGCTGCCACCGAGGGCGCTGTTATTATCGATGCTCAACTGTTCACGCGTGCGCAGGTCGCCCTCTGCTGTGAATCAGTTTGTGAGTCGTGAGGATTGGAGCAACAGGCCACAAGTGTCTGCGGGCCACCTCCCGCTGTGTAGCCGAAGGTGTTTGTGGCAGCGCCGGCGCCCGTTAGCAGTGGCAGTTGATAGCTGTCGTATCCTGGAGAGAAGAGCAGTGAGTCTGTTGTGGAGAGCCGAGCGAAGAGTGTGGCTGTGTGCTGGGCCTGTGTGTGTGTTCGCCCGCTTAGGAATCTGTTGTGCCGGCTGATGTCCTCCGGCAACAAGATTTCTATGAGAATTATAGTCCACACCTCAGCAAGGGAGGTCGCTGGTTCTTGGAGAGGTTTTGGACTGTTCCGGGTGGCGCTCTGGGCCGTGCAATGTTGATGGAAATGATAAGTTGTCCTGTACAGCTTATGACTCCCTGGCATATGGTTACTCAAGGCCAGATCTAGGACATTTGCCAAGGGGGGCAAGCTTAAATTTGCCACTCCTTCTTTCATCCCCCCCCCCCTGTAAGAATCGACTTTTTGACGCTAATAGGATTACATATTTCTAAATAAATGTCACAATCTCACAACATGAACTTATTATAGACTGAATTAAGATCAAAGGAAAACAGAATAATTTTAATACATACAAAAATATTACAAGATTACACATCGAACAAAAATAAAATCAAAATTTCGCTTTTCGAGCTTTTTTGGCTGCAAAACTGTTTTTGATATCATCATAGTTTAGAGAAGCAGGTCGTTGTGCTCCATGGATGTTCTACTCAGATTTGTTAAGTAGTCGTGCTCCTCAACTGTATTTAATTAGTTTCATCTTGCTGAAACTTCTTTCTCCAGACGAAACAGAAACTAGAATGGTAAGATATATTTTAACGCTGTAGTAAGGTTGGGATACCCCTCTACTAATTTATTTTTAATAATTAAACTTAATGTTGATGATGCAGTGGAATCTTGCAAGGCTATGTCTACTGCCAGCGCATGTTGTCTGAAACTTTCAACTTCAAGTTCTTCTTCACTAAGATCTTCTGCCAGTTCCGCTGCTTTGGCCTTCAAGTCCTCCACTTCCATTTCTCGAATTTGCACACCACACAGAAAACTAATTTTTGCACCAATTTTCTCAAGTGCGGTAAACCTGGTACTAAGTTCTGTCAATTATTCCTTATTTTTTCTGTGAAAGTTGGATACTTCAACCTCACAAAGCTCATCGGCCATTTTCTTCTTTCTTCGAATCCTTTTTTCGGAGAATACTGTTGATACCTCATTATCTTCTGCTAGCACTTTGGCCTCAGAAATAGCTTCAGAGGTACAATAATCCCGGGAAGTTTTGAGAAAGCCCAAAAGTCCTTGAATGTTTCGAACAGCTTTATCAATTGTAAAGTATTAACTTCGCAGAAACTGATTAACATGAGCAATTTATTTTAATATTGCATACCAGAAACAAGTTAAAGTAATGAATTTGAGTTTTATCATATTTTTTAAAAAATAGATCTTGTCTCTGATTTTGTTTCTGATGTTGACAATTTATAAGTTTCAGTTTCTTCCAGGGCCTTTTAAACTTTATGAAAATGCTTATAAACAGTTTCAACCGCATCTAGTCTTGCTGAATGTCTGCTGAATTTTCTCCCACTAAATTTAAAGAGTGAGTAGCACAGGGTACGAAATAGGCCAGTTCATTCCTCTGAAGTATTCTTGACTGGACCCCTTTGTACTTGTCAGACCTGTTTGCCCCATTGCCATGAGACTGCCCCCTGCAGTACTTAATGTTCAACCCATCTTGTTCCAATTTTTGCAGCATCTCTTGACTAAGGCCTTCTCCTGTTTTGTCTGTAACTGTAAAAATGTCAGTAAAACTTTCCACAACCTCTGAGTCATTCGACTTGACATATCGAATTACTTGTGTCATCTGCGCATTGTGGCACTGGAGTGCAGTCAAACATCAATGAAAAGTATTTAGCAGCTAAAATATCTTTAATTATATCTTGTTTTATTTTGTCAGCAATCGAGACACGGAACTCATCTTGTATATTTTTGTAAAAATAGCTAATCAGGCATTTCTTGTGGCGTTCAATACGCAGACGAAGGGGGAGACTATAGTATGATATGACATCAATTGTATTTAGAAATTTGCCGCTATGTGGATCACCAAAATCACCATCTTCTTTTGTTCCTCTAAAAGGACTTCCTTGCTTAGCTAGAAAAAGGATAGCATCAATAATACAGTGAGATTCCTCCTATTTTATCTGTTCTTGTTGCCCAGTGTGCGATACTTATCAGGTGGGATTATCGGAGGACATAGAAAGAATCGAAAGAAGGGCAGCTTGTTTGGTATTGTGATACAGGGGAGACAGCGTCACGGAAATGATACAGGATCTGGGATGGGAATCATTAGAACAAAGGCGTTTATCGCTGCGACGTGGGTTACTTACGAAACTACAATCGTCAACATTCTCCTCCGAATGCAAAAATATATTGTTGCCTCCTACTTACATAAGTGGAAAAGATCGTCTGAATAAATACGTGCCGGTCGCGGTGCCCGAGCTGTCTGCAGCGCGCCCGTCACGGTCTGCACGGCCACTACGGTCGGGGGTTCGAATCCCCCCTCGGGCATGGATATTTGTGCCGTCCTTAGTATAAGGTAGTTCATAAGTAGTTTGTAAGTTTAGGGACTGATGACCCCGTAGTTAAGTCCCATAAGTTCTACAAACATTTGAACATTTTGAATAAATACGTGAAATCAGAGCTCGAACAGAGAGATTCAGATGTTCTTTCTTCCCGCGCGCTATTCGAGAATGGAATGGGAGATAAATAGTATAAAAGTGGTCCGATGAACCCACTGTCAGGCAATTAAATGTGATTTACAGAGTATCCTGTCTATCAATTCTACAGCTACCGAGAGAGGACTCTAGATCCTTAATGCTTTTGACTTTCAATAAGACGTGTGCGCACGTGATATACTTTTTTTTTTATGAGGACTGGAACGTTATTAAAATTCACCTGTTCTACAAATATTACCTTGATATGAAATATGAATATTCATTTATCTGAGAAAGGAAACCTACGCAAATTAATAAACATTGTGCATTTACTTTTGCAATAACGCAAACATCTCCCTCATTCTGGCTAATATCTAGTAGATTTTTAAAGCCGGCCGCCGTGGCCGAGGGGACTGAGGCGCTTCAGTCACGGTCTGCACGGCCACTACGGTCGGGGGTTCGAATCCCCTCTCGGGCATGGATATTTGTGCCGTCCTTAGTATTAGCTAGTTCATAAGTAGTTTGTAAGTTTAGGGACTGATGACCCAGTAGTTAAGTCCCATAAGCTCTACAAACATTTGAAAAATTTTTGTTGTTGAGATTTTTAAAGTTTGATTAGCTGAAGTACCTGTGACAGGGCAACACTGAAGTCAGCAACCAGGAATTTTAGTTTTATTAAATGATTTCGGTATTTCTTGCAGTAATTTTACTTTTAATAATTCTGTGTCAGTTAATTTTATTAAATTATACCAGAAAGATATACTATGTAAAAAAAAAAAAAAAAAAAGACGGTCAAAATTTGCCGCCCTGTAAATTCTGCCGCCCGGGGCAACTGCCCCCTTTGCCCCCCCCCCCCCTCTAGATCCGGCCCTGTGTTACTATTTTCGTCCAAGTTCTATCCCGGCTGTGCGTCGTAGAATCGGCGAGCGCCTTGTTCCTTCTATTCAGTACTTTCCATAAGTGTAACCAGGGTATTTATCTGCTTTGTAGCCGTTAGCGAGTCAGTTACCTGTCCTGGCCACCAAAGTATTTTCTTACAATGTTCTTTTCTCTCCTCTGTCGATTGCTGTTTCGTGAGCAGGTGCATTTAGACAATTTTAATTTTTGAATTTCATAATAACCGCCACCTTCCAACATTTCAGAGACTCCCTCATGTTTACTTGGCCTTTTAGTCTGTCTGGTGGATTTTAACTACACTGTTGCCCCTCTATCTTAAAAAGGGGAAACTTGCTCCCGTCTCGTATATTTGCCCTACTGGATTTGATGCATGTTCGTGTATAATTGTTGTTGGTAGCGACCATCTCCAATGGTTTGCTTTTGCTTTTATGTACAGTCCTTGAGGCAGGTGTTCTCGGAACATTGTCGGACCGTAAGTGGCAACTCACCAAATTGAACTGTCTTGATTTGCACCTGTCTATATACATATTGTTTCCAAATATAATTTTACTGTCGAAATGTTGATGGGATTCACTCTCTGATGTGAAACCTTGTTTTTGCATTTGCAGAAAACAGGACGGACCTCACTCGCTTTAAGCTTGAGTTTATAAAATGGAAGTTTGTAGCTTGGACTTAACCCACTGACATTTTGGTACGAGTAACTTTGTCACTGAAGTAATGGCTTCGCCGTTTGTAAATTTTCTTAATTTTGTGATTCTGCATTCTTGCTTTTAACATTGTTTTAACGTATTGTTTTGTAATTAAATGTGGGATTCACTCGCTTAAATTTTCCTTCAACAAAAAATTTTCTTTATCTCGTAATTTTAAGAAATATTCAGTGAGAAATTTGGGAGCGATTAAAACGGGCTTCACCCGTGAAGGTTTTCTTGCTTATCATTATTTTAAAAATCGGCTTCACCCTCTGATATATGATCTTGTTGTTGCGCTTTTGTAGAAATCAGAACCGGCCTCAGCCGCAGAAAGCTTGCTTTTATCAGATTAAGTTTGTAGCTTGTGCCTTACCCACTGAAGGTCTGGTAGAGTAACTTCGTGTCTGAAGTAAGCGCTTCATCTTGTGATTTTGCCTTACTATTTTTGACATTCTCTTGGAGAATTGAGTCGTGAATTAAATGTGGGCTTCAGTCGCTGAAATTTTTTGTAGAATTTGAAAAAAAATTATCTTGAAATTTTAACAAATATTCAGTCGCTAGAAAATAAAATTCATTGAAGCAGTTTTATTTAGTTAATTGTTGTTATGGTCTTCAGTCCGGAGACTGGTATGATGCAGCTCTCCACCCTACTCTATTCTGAGCAAGCCTTTTCATCTCCTCATAAGAACGGCAACCCACATCCACTTGAATATGCTTATTATACGCGTCTCTTGGTCTCCAAGTATGCCAAAAATTCTTTTTCTCACCAATTCTGTTCATTCCCTCTTCATTAGTTATGCGATCTACGCATCTAATCTTCAGCATTCTTCTGTAGCACCACATTTCAAAAGCCTCTATTCTCTTCCTGTCCGCACTGCTTATCGACCATGTTTCACTCCCGTACAAGGCAACACTCCACACAAATGCCTTCAGAAAAGACTTCCTTACACTTAAATTAATATTCGATGTTAGCAAATTTCTCTTTTTCAAAAATGCTTTTCTTTCCATTGCCATTCTGCATTTTATATCCTCTGTTCTGCGACCATCGCTTGTTATTTTACTACCCAAGTAACAAAACTCATCTACCACCTTCATTGTTTCGTTACCTAATCTAAATCCTTCAGCATCGCCTGATTTTCTAAGACCGCATTCCATTATTTTTGTTTTGCTCTTGTTAATGTTCATTTTATACGCTCTCTTCAACACACTGTCCATTCCATTCAACTGCTTTTCCAGGTCCTTTGCTGTCTCTGACAGCATTAAAAGGTCATTGTCAAAACGCAATGTTTTTATTTCTTCCCCCTGAACTTTAATCCCTATTCCAAATTTTTCCTTCTTTCCTTCACCGCCTGCTCGATGTACAAATTGAATAACATCGGAGAATGGCTACAACCCTGTCTTACTCCCTTTCCAACTGATGCTTCCCTTTCATACCCTTCGAGTCTAATAACTGCGGTCTGGCTTTTGTACAAGTTGTAAACAACTCTCCTTTCCCTGTATTTTACCCCTGCTGACTTCAGAATTTGAAAGAGTGTATTCCAGTCAACATTGTCAAACGCTGTCTCCAAACGCTTTATTTGGTTACTACTCCTGTATTTCAATTTGTCTTAATATTATTACATAAAATTATAATTTCGATGTCTCAGGTACGTTTTTTTGTTTTGAAGATATTTTTTGTTGGTTCATAAAATGCGTCAATTTTTTCTTACATCTCAGATGTCTTCAGAATTTAAGTTAAGAGAGTGTGCGCCAGAGCGTCCAATACGACATCTTCCTGTCGCAGCTATCCTTGCGCAGCTGCCCTTCTTGCATGCAGGATTTACCCATTTCCGGCGGCTCTTCATTGTCCATTGTTTGGACAAACCCAGGCTCCTCCTACTCGCTGGCCTGGCCCTGCAAAAGCTGTCGCTGCGGGCCTCGGCAGTGCTGCCTCTTCTGCCATTCAGTTCCAGCGATTTGAATAATTATGTGACGTACGGAGTGCGCATCAATTCTGTTACTATCAGCAGGTCTAAGACGTCATCTACATGACTCGGCTATTAAACTGCACGAGGCATGTTTGCGGATAAAGTACATAGAACAATATCACTAGATCTGATAACAATGACATTCAACCAATTAGTTTACATTTCGGATCTGTAATTATTTCACCCCATACAATCACATTTTATATCTCTATAAACACCCCTCATTTTAGTGTTCTGCTTGTCTCTGCGGTATACGTTCCAGAATGAGTTCAGGGTTTCATTACTATCACTCCTGATTTCATCTAGCTTTCTTTCCATTCCTAGTACTATGAGGGCACTGTGGCCATTTAAAAGCGAGGGCAGTTCTACATCTACATACATATTCCGCAATTCACTGTAAGGTGCGTGGCGGAGGGTACACTGTACCATTACTAGGCATTTCCTTTCTTATTCCACTCCCAAATTGAACGAGGAAAAAAAGAATGCCTACATGCCTCCGTACGAGCCCTAATTTCTCTTATCTTGTCTTTGTGATCTTTACGCGAAATGTAAGTAGGCGGCAACTCCAGTGATCCCCAATTGAGTTGCCAGAGCATTTCCGTGACACTCGCCATTGGTCGAACCTACCGGTACCAAATCTAGCTGCTCGCCTCTGAACCGCCTCTATGTCTTCCTTTAAACTGATCTGCTGCGAGTCCCAAACACTTGAGCAATACTCAAGACGTGGTCGTACAAGCGTTTTATACGCGGTCTCCTTTACAGGTGAAGTACATCTTCCCAAAATTCTCCCAATAAACCGAAGTCGGCTATCCGCCTTACTCACAACTGTCCTTACATGCTCGTTCCATCTCATATCGCTCTGAAATGTTATGCCTAAATATTTGAACGACGTGATAGCATCAAGAAGCTCACTGCTAATGCTGTATTCGAACATTATGGGATTGCTTTTTCTACTCATGCGCATCACCTAACACTTTTCTACATCGAGAACTAGCTGCCATTCTTCGCACCAACTAGAAATTTTGTCTAAGTCATCCTGTATGCTATTACAGTCAGTTACAGACGACACCCTCCCATACAGAACAGCATCATCAGCAAACAGTCGCAAATTACAACTTACTCTCTCCATCACATCATTTATATAGATAGAAAATAATAGCGGTCCTATCACACTCCCCTGGGGCACGCCTGACGATACACTCGTCTCTGATTAACACTCGCCGTCGGGAACAACGTACTGTGTTCTATTACTTAAGAAGTCTTCCAGCCAGTCACAAATCTGTGAACCTATTCCATAAGAGAGAAAAAGGCAAGCTGAGTTTCACATGAACGATGTTTCCTAAAAGTTCTGGGGGTCTTCCCATACACATTCCCACAATTAGCAATTACTATATTAACGTTACCTTTCCCCGTTCTGTTTTGCTGAATGCTACCTTCTCTGAAATCAGCAGGGGTCTTATCGAGCCTATGGATGGATTTTTCTGTCCTAAAAAACCCTTATGTGCACTCCACAAGTACTCCGTTACCCAAGTAGCCGCTTCCTGCATGTGGTGCACACCTGGCTTATTCAGGGATATCCTATATTTTTCCATAAGATAGAAGAGGAGCAGAAATTTGCATCCAACATTGCCATACAATCGTGTGGGCCTCTGGCTGAAGCCTTCCGCTTGGCTCCAAACCAGAGGAACATGATCGGTTCTGGGAACGATACTACGAATTCTTAGTTCCACTTCTACTCTCAAAGCGAGGCTAGGTGACCCCAGAAAATCCGCTACAAGACTACAGGAACTGATGACGACTTCTGAAACCAGGTGGCAGGAGTAATTGGTGCCTACAATGATTTGCAGAAAGGTGCACGCAGTGGTCTCTACAGCTATCAGCAGAGACTCCTACACATCTCGGGTGAGTCCCCCAACAAACAGAGTGCACACTAGCAGTCTTTCCCTACTTTTTCGCAGTTTTCCTATGAGAACCATCACCCATCTAGAATTAGAGCTTCATATACAGAGAACATATACAGAGAAGAAGCCCCCCCCCTAAACCTCTGTGCTACACTCCTCTCGTAGTTCAGTAAGATGCCAGCAGGTGTCAGACGGTACTCTGGCTTAGTACCGGTAGACGACACTAGAGGCGCTTCAGACGGTGCCTCTCGCACATCAGTGGGTAGCGTGGAGGGGAGGCTGAGGGGAGAGTTCGTGCCGCCTTTCACAGGGCCACAGCTGAGTCTGGCGTGCCGGCGTTTGAGGGGAGGTGGTGGTGGGGACAGCCGCTACCTCCTGCCTGCTCTGGCCAGTTTTAAATGGCTGCTTCTGACCGCAGCGCCATCATGGGACATCTTACGAAACTGCTCTGGACATCCCTCCCCGCACCCCTGAGCGTGTGACCGGGCCCTTACAGAGGTTTCCCGTCTGTATATATTTGTCTGTGCTCAGAGCTATTATCAGCAGCGGACAATACCTCGAACCTATTCCTGAGGCCTAAGCGGACAGCCTTATGAACGGTTCCCAATTACGTCTTCCTCCCAGACATTTGAGACACCGCTACAGTTGGCCAATCACCGTCAGGCAACTGTCGACTGGTTTGGACGTCAGAAGCTGAAGAAACGTGACTCTGAGCCCTCGCACCACAGGTATCACAGAAACTATTTCAGGTGCCCTGGTGAGACTGTGGTCCAACATCAACAGCCTGAAGTTTGTTGGCCGTGGCCAACTCAGACACCAGCTTCTTATGGACAGAGACGAATTCCTCCCGATTCTGTTCGTAATAGACGTCATCCCTACCCATCAAACTTTCTTGAATTTACTGTATGGGAGAATTTAAGTTCTTGATAAAAGTAAGCACAAACGAACTTTAAGAATAGATTACTAAGAAAAATACAGAAAAGTTAAACTAATGTAACTCAAAGGTAGGGAAGACTGTGTATGGTAGTTATATTTTTTCTTCAATTTTTTATACGGTAGCCGTCATAAACTCAGTCTATACTTTTAGGAAACTTTATAAAAATAATTTAAAGGTAAAGAGTGAACAATCCGAAGATTGGTTTGAACACCTCAATGCTTTACTAGTTATGGTCCTGTTTGGAAGCGGTATGCCGTTGCCTTCCTCCGAGCTTCGAACTGACTTACCCAGCCAGTTATAGGGCGACCTACAGTTTAACGTGGCTTCCGAACCACGGTGCATTGACAGTGGTGAAAGAAGTGGAAAGTGACAGATAAGAATCGAAGGACCTGGCGGAGATCGAACCCAAGACGCTTGGTTTCATAGTCTGGCATTCTACCACTGTGCTACTGAATTATGGCTTTATAATTATTGTGATAAAATTAGCATTGAGTTTTATTTTATGCGATGTTTGTGTCTACCGGACCTGCGACTGGGATGGTTGTCGCAGGGCTCAGGTTTGGTTGTCACGTGTTAACATTACCAGAAAAATACATGGTAGGTTTGTAACGATAACCTACAATGGAAACTCCCATTGGCAACAGCCCTAAAAAAAGTTCAGTACTCTACAAAATTAGGCTGAAAATCAGTCTGGCAATTTTTCAAACAAAATAGGTACACCCTGACGTACTTTTCTCATACTCCCATTTCTTGCGGTCTGTACATTGTACCTAAATTTCCCTTGATATGCTATTAGCAAATTAATCAAGACATAAAATACAAAACCAGTTATCGTCTTCGCCGACACTGCTTCCGGCTATCTTATTTTGCCTCTGATTTTCGTTTTTCTTCCCGGTTTGAACATTGTTCTTTTCCTTTTCGAGTTTCGTCTTTCAAAGGGCTGTCCTTGAGGACAGCCAAGCATCTCATTTAGTTGTTGTTTTTACTTCGTTGTTTTCTTTTTCCAGCTTTAGAGAAAGGCTCAGATACACTTCACACCTTACGTTTCAGGAACTAGCAATCCCTGACACTAAACTCTAAGTGGGAACACTGGACCACTCTTTGATTACAAGCAGTTATGATTCGTGAGAGTAACAAAAAAATGACCCCTGCAGGTAACAAATCCACCCGTCAACAGACGGGAACTAGGTCTTCGGATTCTGGGGAACTTACTCATTAACATCGGTATCTTTACCATCAACATCTTACGACAACCAGGTAAACTACACAACACCAGAATAAGATTGGAAAAAAAAAAGATACAGACGGTAGCTCTTCGGGAAACATACTTTACAGATGAAAGCTAGAATAGGTAACTAGACTATGGTACCTATCGTATCTCCAAAACAGACAAACGAGTAGGAAGAGGTGGCACCCCATTCGTGAATATAGCATTTGTTGTTCACAAGAGATAGTTGATTAGATTATGAAGTCACCCCCGTAAGTAACAGACTTATGACAATGCGCGTACAATGTGCAAACAAAAAATACATACAAATTAATGTACAAGCCCGTATGAACACTGAAAACAAGAAAGATCTGCAGAAGGTACAGCAGTTCTAGTCTAAACTTGTAAAGATAATAGCATCACTCTCTAAAGAAGACAAAAATATATTACTAGGTGACTTCAATGCAAACATTGGCAGAGAAAAGGTACACCAAACGACCGCGGGCAAATTCCCGTCCCATAAATACACTAACATGAATGGCATTAGACTCATTGAACTGTGCCAATAAAATGTGCAAATGTTTGTAAATGTAAGGGACTTAACTACCTTAGTTATCAGTCTCTAGGTTTACAAACTGCTTACTCTAACTTAAAGTAAATTATTCTAAGGACAACACAAAGACCCATGTCCGAGGAAGGACTCGAAACCCCGACGGCGAACGGCCGCGCACACCGCAGCAGGGCGCCTTAGTGCGCACGGCTATTAAGCCACGGCAACTGTGCCAACAGAACAACCTGAGAAAAGTCCACCTCCCTGAGGGAACATCCTCTAAAACAGAAGACTGATGAGTCGAAACAAGGCCCCTGGAGTAGATGATATTCCGTCTGAACTTCTGATATCGTTAGGAGAGCCAGTCGTGAAAAAATTGTATCACCTGGTATGCAAGATGTATGAGACAGGCGAAATACCCTCAGACTTCAAGACGAATATCGTAATTCCAATTCCAAAGAAAGCAAGTGCAGACAAGTGTGAAAATTACAGAACTATCAATTTAATAAGTCATGGGTGCAAAATACTAACACGAATTATTTACAGACCAATGGAAAAACTTGTGGAATCCGACCTCGGGGAAGATCAGTTTGGATTTAGGAGAAATGTAGGAACACGGGAAGCAATACTCACATTACGACTTATCTTAGACGATAGGCTAAAGAAAGCCAAACATACGTTTTTAGTGTTTGTCGATTTGAAGAAAGCTTTTGACAATGTCGACTGGAATACACTCTTCCAAATTCTGAAGGTAGCAGGGGTAAAATATAGGGAGCGAAGAGTTACATTCAACCTATACAAAAACCAGATAGCGGTTATTAGAGTCGAAAGGCAAGAAAGGGACGCAGAGGTTGGGAAGGGAGTAAGACAGGGTTGTAGCCTTTCCCCAATGTTATTCAATATGTACATTGAACAGGCAGTGAAGGAATGGAAGGAGAAATTTGGAGAGAGAATTAAAGTGCAGGGAGAAGAAATAAAAACATTGCGCTTTGTCGATGAGATAGTAATTCTGTCAGAGACTTTAAAAGATCTGGAAGAGCAATTGAATGGAATGGACACTGTCTTGGAAGGAAGATATAAGATGAACATTAACAAGGGTAAAACGAAGGTAATGGAATGCAATGTCAGAAAATCAGGCGATGCTGAAGGAATTAAATTAGGAAATGAGACAATAAAAGTAGTAGATGAATTTTGTTATTTGGGTAGCAAGATAACTTCTGATGGCCAAAATAAAGAAGATATAAAATGCAGAAAGGCTTTGGCAAGTAAAGCGTTTCTAAAGAAGCGAAACTTGTTAACATCCATTATTAATTTAAATGTTAGGAAGTCCTTTCTGAAAGCATTTGTCTGGAGTGTAGCATTGTATGGGAGTGAAACGTGGACGTTAAGGGATTCATATAAAAAGATGATACAAGCTTTTGAAATGTGGTGCTACAGACAAATGATGAAAAATAGAAGGGTAGATCACGTAACTAATGAGGAGGTTCTTACCCGAATCGGGGAGACAAGGAGTTTCTGGCATACCCTGACTAAGAGAAGAGATAGATTGGTTGGACATATTCTTAGACATCAAGGAATTAGATTGGTTGGACACATTCTTAGACATGAAGGAATTGTCAACTTAGCATTAGAAGGAAGCGTGTGGGGGTAAAAATCGTAGAGGGAGACCGAGGGACGAATACAGTAAGCAGTAAGGATGTAGGTTGCCGAACTATTCTCAGATGAAGAGATTTGCACAGAACAGGGTAGCGTGGAGAGCTGCATCAAACCAGTCTGCCGGCCGCGGTGGCCGAGGGGACTGAGGCGCTCCAGTCACGGTCTGCACGGCCACAACGGTCGGGGGTTCGAATCCCCCCTCGGGCATGGATATTTGTGCCGTTCTTAGTGTTAGTTTGTTCATAAGTAGTTTGTACGTTTAGGGATTGATGACCCTGTAGTTAAGTCCCATAAGCTTAATAAACATTTGAACATTTGAATTTGAAACCAGTCTGCAGACTGAAGACCAACAAACTCCGAACAGCAGAGCTGCATGTCCTCAGTAGACGCAACGACTGTAGATTCACCTTGCTTTTAGCCGTTCGCAGTATCTGTATGGAAACGAAATGTAAGCTGTTGTTACAAGGACAGATCAGTCAGTCAAAGTGACATGTTCCACATGATCTCATCAACACAGATCTATGGAACGAACCAACAAATATAACCTAACCTAACCTAGAAAAAAAAATGCCACTTGTAACTACCGAAAAGGCCACTACCCCTTTTTCGCATCAATACGTTTGTCTGGCCTCTCGACAGATAACCCTCTGCTTTGGTTGCAACCACAATATGGCAATTTGTAGCAGTGTATCACGCAAGCCACACCATCTGGCAAATACATACAGTATAAATCCTCCTCCGACATTGAAAAAGAATTCGATAATATATTGCTTGTGCGTAAACAAAACAATTGGAAAACAAGCACGAACCAGACAACGTTAGTCATCCACCAAAGCGGATGTGATGTTTATCGTGAAGGAAGTCCCGTCAGCTCTCTAGGTTCGCGGGGGTGTTAAGAGCCGATGGGCACGAAGCTATGCACCAGCACCGTTAGAAATACCTACAAGGCGCAAAGAAGCTTAAGCTGTAACGCGCTATTAATAGTGTGGTCATTAGAGGCGGACATGCCTGCAAGAAGTGCTGATTTGATTGCCTGATAGCTCTCAAGCAATATTGGGTCGCTGAAGAGAGTCTGCAAATAGTCTTGATTTTGCTCAAGGATATAGATTATTTTTGGCCTCTCCACAGTGAAAGCGAATTTAATATATTTACGTGCTGTGACATGCCAATGGCGTGCCGTAAAAATAAAAAAAATAAAAATTGTGTTTGCTGCAACCGGATACTGTCTTGCAGGTGTCGGTAAACAACATTTATGTTCAAATGTTTGTAAATCTATCGGACCAAACTGCGTGGTCAGCAGTCCGTAGCTTACAAATTACTAAAACTAAGGTAAACTAACCTAAGGACAAGACACACACCCGTGCCCCAGGGGGGCTCGAACCCCCCCCCCCTCCCAACATTTATGAATAAAAGGAAAATAATGTTTTGTGGAACACACACAAAAGTGTGAGTTTTAATTCAGTATTATGAGAGTATAAATTTAAGTGTAAAAACTGAACATCTCTGTAACAAATTACATCATTCAACAGTACAACGACCAGAAGCGTACGACTAGAATTACAAGCTTGTGGCACCTGTAAAAATAAAATGAACAACGATTCTTTTCAGAGCCCAGTTATTAATCTCACTGACCGCTCTCAGAATTTGTTGGAAGAGAACATCAGAAAAAGAGAAATTTTTGACAAGAAAGGGTTTAAAGAATCTACCATAGAAAAATGAGTTCGTTCTTTACCTAGAGTACAACAACAACCATAGTGTACAACTGCGCTTCATAACAGCAGTATGTTTTTTATTAGACGAGGTGCTTATTGATGACGTTGCCTAATGGATAATGATTGAAAAGGGATAAGTTAGACTCGAAATATGTCCTACTGACCAATTTTTATGGAACTGACCAATGGTGCTCGATTTGTCTTATTAATATTAATTCTACTTTCAAATAAAATTCCAGTATTTATAACTGCTGAAATTGAACCAGCTGTCTCTGAGTACACAGCTCCTGAATTACACAAATAATTGCGCAAGCTTCAGCTGTTAACTACGAAATTTCATTGTAGTGAGGACTAAGATCTGTCCGCAATTGGTGTTTCTACGTAATTAAACGTCGAATTTGATGCAGTATTTTATGTGACTTCATGTACTGACGATTCAAATAATTACTGAAAAAATATTTGAAAAAAAAAAAAAAATGTTCTGTCAAATTGGTACTAGCCGTTATTGTAGTTGTAAACAAGAACTATTTGTACAGTGTCGTCTGTACATTTATTACATGCAGGTAAGGACGGATTTGTACATTCCACGTTATTAACAGTAGAAAAATAGCGCATGTAGCAGCAGATGTGTGATATAGTTTAATATCACTGAAGGACTGAAGAGTCCTCTGTGACACACGAGGCATGATTGGTTCTAATTTAAATGCTTTCTTGGTACTTAAAATGTAAGAATTGCATACTTATTCACTCTTGTCATACACATAACATGAAAAACAAGAATCAGACAAAGAAATCAGTCTACATTATTGTAGCTTTGCTAACATATAACCCAAAGTGTTATTTAAACACAAAATATTCTTACTTGCCGTTTACTGAATCTGCTGTATTTTGTGTCGCAGCAGCTTTGGCCAGTTCCATTAAACATACTTTTATAAACTATTTGTTGCCAATAATGTATGTATTGTGACTTTACGGAAATAATGACCTTAAAGTCGTGCAAATAATATTTAAGTAATGGTATTGTTTCGAAAGTGGACCGCTGCGAGCTGTTGGAGAAGTTACCAGACAGCCCAGGTATCGGGTTGAACCGAGCAGCTGGTCGGGGTTCTGCGCAAAATGCCGGAAATCTGGGAAAGGACCATGCTTTGTACTCAAAACTGAATAGGGCTGTTAGCCGAGCGTTTCTTAAGGGTGCGTCTGGTGGACATCTGTGAGTTCCACACTCCCGTAATTCAGAATAAAACACATCTACATCTACGTAGATACTCTGCAAATCACATTTAAGTGTCTGGCAGAAGGTTTATTAACCACTTTCATAACCTTTCTTTACCGTTCCATCTTCTAATAGCGCGCGGCAAGGAAGAACACCTACATCGTTCCGTTTTCGATCTGATTTCTCTTATTTTATTGGGGTGGTCATGTATGTAGGTGGGTGCTAGCAACATTTTTTCACATTCAGAAGTAAAAGTCGGTGATTGAAATTTCGCAAATAGATCGCGCCGCAACGAATAACATCGTTCTTTTAATGATTTCCAGCTCAGATCGTGCAACATTTCCGTGACGGTCCCCCCCCCCCCCCCCTGTAACGTGATAAAACAAAACGACCTGCTCTTCTCTGTAGCTCCTCAATGTCTTCCGTCAGTCCCACCTGGTGAGGGTCCTACACTGGTCAATAGTACTCCAGGAGAGGACGCACAAGTGTGATGTAGGAAGTCTCTATGGTGGATCTGTTGCATCTTCGAAGCGTTCTGCCAATGTAACGTAAACGTTTGTTCGCCTTCCCCACAATATTTTGTATGTGTTCTCTAAAGTTGTTCGTAATTGTAACTCCTAGGTACTTGGTTGCAAAATGGCTAAGCAGGAGTGGCTAGAAGGCAAATGCAAGGATGTTGAAGAATGTATAAATAGGGGAAAAATAGATACAGCCTACAGGAAAATAAAAGAAACATTTGGAGATAAGAAAAACAGCTCTATGAATATCAAGGACACTGATGGAAAACCAGTTCTCAGCAAAGAAGGGAAAGCTGAAAGGTGGAAAGAGTATATAGAGGGGCTCTACAAAGGAAATGAACTTCGAGACAATATTGTAGGAAGGGAAGAGGATGTAGATGAAGATGAAATAGGAGATACTGTACTGAGAGAAGAATTTGACAGAGCCCTGAAAGACCTAAGTCGAAACAAGGCCCCTGGAGTAGATGATATTCCCTCAGAGCTACTGAAGTCTCTGGGAGAACCAGCCATGACAAAATTGTTTCAACTGGTGTGTAAGATGTATGAGACAGGTGAAATACCCTCAGACTTTAAGAAAAATGTTATAATCTCCATCCCTAAGAAAGCAGGTGCAGACAGGTGTGAAAACTACAGAACCATCAGTTTAATAAGTCATGGTTGCAAAATATTAACGCGAATTATATACAGAAGGATGGAAAAGCTGGTAGAAGCCGACCTCGGGGAAGATCAGTTTGGGTTTAGGAGAAATGTAGGAACACGGGAGGCAATACTCGCTTTACGGCTTATCCTAGAAGATAGATTAAGAAAAGGCAAACCTACATTTCTAGCTTTTGTAGATTTGGAGAAGGCTTTTGACAATGTTGATTGGAATAAACTCTTTCAAGTTCTGAAACAAGCAGGAGTAAAATATAGGGAGTGTAAGGTTATTTACAACTTGTACAAAAACCAGACAGCGGTTGTCAGAGTTGAAGGGCATGAAAGGAATGCAGTGGTTGGGAAGGGAGTAAGACAAGGTTGTAGCCTTTCTCCGATGTTATTCAATTTGTACATTGAGCAAGCTATAAAGGAAAGCAAGGAGAAATTTGGAGAAGGAATTAAAGTTCAGGGGGAAGAATTAAAAACATTGCGTTTCGCCGACGACATAGTAATTCTGTCAGATACAGCAAAGGACCTGGAAGAGCAATTGAACGGAATGGACAGTGTGCTGAAAGGTGCATATAAGATGAACATTAACAAGAGCAAAACTAGGGTAATGGAGTGCAGTGTAAGAAAATCAGGTGATGCTGAAGGAATTAGATTGGGAAATGAAGCAATAAAGGAGGTAGATGAGTTTTGTTACTTGGGCAGTAAAATAACAAATGATGGTCGCAGTACAGAGGATATAAAATGCAGAATGGCAATGGGTAGAAAAGCGTTCTTGAAAAAGAGAAATTTGTTAACATCGAATATTGATTTAAGTCTAAGGAAGTCCTTTCTGAAGGCATTTGTATGGAGTGTTGCCTTGTATGGGAGTGAGACATGGACGATAAACAGTGCGGACAGGAAGAGGATTGAGGCTTTTGAAATATGGTGCTACAGAAGAATGCTGAAGATTAGGTGGGTGGATCACGTAAGTAATGAGGAGGTACTGAACAGAATTGGGGAGAAAAGGAATTTCTGGCATACCTTGACTAAAAGAAGGGATAGATTGGTAGGACACATTCTTAGACATCAAGGAATTGTGAATTTAGCGTTGGAGGGAAGTGTATGGGGAAAAAATCGCAGGGGAAGACCAAGAGATGGATACAGTAAGCAGATTCAGTCAGATGTAGGTTGTCGCTCTTATGTGGAGATGAAGAGGCTTGCTCAGGATAGGGTATTGTGGAGAGCTGCATCAAACCAGTCTCCGGACTGAAGACCACAACAACAACAGGTACTTGGTAGAATTTACGACCTTAAGGTTTGACTGTTTTATCGTCTAATGAAAGTTTAGCGTATTTCTTTTAGTTCTCATGAGTATTACTTTACGCTTTTCTTTATTTGCCAATTTTCGTAGTTGCTTTTGATCCTCTGTTTACTTCACCAACCGATAAACGACAGCATCATCCGCAAATAGTCTTAGAGAGCTATTTAGATTGTATCGTAAATCGTTTACAAATACAAGGAAGAGTAGGGGACCCATAACGCTTCCCTGGGGAACGCCAGATAACACTTCTGTCGGTGACTTACCGTAAATAAATAATTTATTAAATTATTTACCGTGAACATATAAGACATCTACGGAGTAATTACGTACATCTCACGACTCTAAAAATAATTACAATATCTCAAAAATTACAAATGTTTATCACTACTGTATAAAAATATAGTAAAATCAAGCTTAAAATAAACAACTTTTGAATGCGTCGTGCAGTTTCAACAAACTCTAGTTTAAATGATAGCTTATTGTCTCAAGCTATCATCTTGAAAGCGTCAGACTAGTATATATTTATTTAATGACTGATTTCAACGGATATAAATTGGTGATGGAAATATAAACCGATCATCATATTCTCCACAGTAATACTGATATTGCAATCAGCATGATTTATCTTTGGTATATTTAATTTAGTGTGTCGATTTATTGTACAGATTGCCAGTAATTCACGTAAATAATTGTGTAGCATTAGTGGTCAAGCTCATTGTAGTGTTACATGCGCCTCCACATACAAAACAATATTTATTTGCCCATATTTAAATTATTTATGCTTATATTTGTACATTTATTCTTGTAATTTCGTATCATTTTCAATGTGTCACTAAATTCTTAAAGACGCAATATATTCTTTGAAAAACTTAAGTCAAAGACTAACTCTGAACAAATAGCAATTAGAATAATACATAGATTTAACTATTGTTTCATTTAAAACAAAGGAGTAGTGACGCCATTTTTCTCTTCTTCTGCGTTATGCTCACGTCTAGTAAACTTCTCTTCCATATTACGCTTGTATGACCTGATGAATTGTGAAAATGTCTGTACGATATATCTCAATGAGAAAGTTGTAATTGAAATGATGTACTGAATTTATGACCTGATCTCGACTGTATGAATTTAATCAGATTTCACAAAGGTAACTGAACTTTGAATGTGTTGTATATGTAGACTTCCTTCATTTATTTCAATAATAATTGTTTCGTGAGTTTACCGAAATTTGTCCGAGTACTTTTTTATAGTGAGATTGGAACCTTATTTTTTCATTTCATATTTTTCATTTAACTGTGATGCAACTTATTTTTCAGGACAAAAGAATAATGAATTACACTGTTGGAGATGTGTAGACCTACAATAGGACCCATTTTTATCACGTTCTTTTATTAAATAATTATTCTAACTGCGACCCTGAGATTACGAGTGACTTGCCATTTTTGATTAGTAACAGATCAACTAGCCGCAAACTTAGTTACAAAATCATCAATAGTGATAATGTCTCCAACAGTTAGGTTCACGTTGCTTATCATTATCAGCCAGATTAGAAAAGGATTTTAACTACTTTCTTGGTGCGTAGCTCATTAATTTCTCTACAAGTACAGCATAGTAGATTCATTTCAATAGATAAATGGTTTTGCTACGTAACCAGTATTGAAATGTTTCTCCCAACCACTCTTTAGTTATTCTATTTCGTGCTCACATTAACTTGCAAAAAATTATACTGACTTAAAAATTAAAATAAGAAGATAAAAAGGGAGGAATGTTTCAATTTGGCGCCCAACTTGTAGGGCTCGATTGAAATTAAAAAAAAAAAAAAGAGCTGTGATCTAATTTGGACATTTGTTCTTGTTTCATGCTCTACAACTGTACGAGATATATGAAAACTAATCATAAGACTCAACCGAATTTAAAAAAAAAAAAAAAAAAAAAAAGAACAACCATTTCCCGGAAAAAGGACTTCAACAATGCAGTAGAGATAAGGTAAGGAACACCAGTTACGAATATTTCAGTGGTTATGTGTGACAACTTTCTGCAGGAAATATCAGTTTGCTCATGAGTAATTAAAGTTTTAATACTCTGAAACATTTTGTCAGACATGGCTTCTGCCGCGCATATCAAGATGGACGCGCTCTGTTCATGAACTATTGTATTGTTGAATGTCTTTCTTATGGCTTAATAAATTTAAATATATATATATATGCGTGTAAAATTATTGTACCGTGTCAAGATATTAGTTAACTGTGGTGAAATAATTGTTAGATCTGGGGGCAGTGCTAGCTACATTTAATTTTGTGTAAGCAAATTATGGTAAAAACTAGACTAGCATTTAAATTAGAAATGATGCAATCAACACAGAATAGCGATCAGAATATTGTCGATACCAGCCAAAGTGCTGATCCGATGACTAGCAACATGCAGGAAAGTGCGGGGAACGAGATTAATGTAGACAAGGGTACCACAACCGAAAATCCTACACGGGAGTCCGTAACTGAAATTGAAGTCAGACAAGCTCCATTGTCTAATGAGGCAATGTTAGCTCAAATTGCCAAAATATTCGCAGATAAACAAAAACAAATGGAACAAAAGTTCGCGAACACTGATAAAAATTTTGCGGAAAAAAGATCCGATTTTCGTACGCATATAGAAAACACATAGAAACAATTAGACGAAAGATTTTCATCACAGGATGAAATGCTGAATAAGTTTACGACTGAAGTTAAAGCCAATTTGGCTAATCAGTACCAACACATAAAACGAGAATTAAATTCCACATTGACAAACACACTAATTAATATTCAGACACATATACAAGAGGATTTAACTAACATTAGATCAGAAATAGCAACCATTATCGATCCATACAAAGAAGTACCGGAAAGTGTCACTCGATTAACCGAAGAGGTATCGGAAGTAAAAGATACACGAACACATTTGCAAGCAAAAATTATTGATCTTTCTCAACAAGTAAATGATCTTACAATATCCACAGAGCCCCCAATTACACAACAATTTCTCCGACAAGGAAAAAAAAAAAAAAAATGAAGGACTTCTAGGAGTGGATAGATAGAAAAATACGGAAATAACGAACAAAGCAGAAGCAGAAATTCGTGTAGCCGTTCGTTCAATAGCTTCAGAAATTGTATCGGAGCAGGGAACAGATGCCGGCAACACTTTACGTACAGAGTTAGGTGAAATAAAAGGTGTCATTCAGAACGAAATACCATCTTGGCGTTCTGAATTAAGCACCCAGTTAACAAATTTAAAAAAGGAGTTCGAAAAAGTAAGATTCGGTCGAGCAGAAGTACAAAACTCACCAACAAGTTTAGACGAAAATGCTATTTGTACAAACAGATTGCCTGAGGCTTATCCATGTTATAGCGGAAATTCAACACCACGAAATTTAACTCCACAAGGTGATATAGCAGAAGCTACTAAATGTCTTACAAATGTAATAATCGAACAAAGTTTCGTAGGCAAGTTTACAATCCGCCAATGTATAACCCAAGAAGCGAGTCATTACGAAGATATATTGAAAGATATGTGAACAAGGTCAGATATCTTGAGCAGCCAATGGCAATTTGTGATGTGCTCGGGATTCTGAAGGAGCGTGTTCCCACAGAAATAAGACCTTGGCTTATAAGAGCACCACTGTACGATCTGAACTTATTTTTGTCAGTCGTTGATGAAGTAGATAGTGTCTACGAAAAACAACGTATAGGTAACAACGGAACCAACAAGAACAACACAAATCATAATAACGGGAATAATAATAACTCAAACACACAAAACCAATAAGGGAATAAGGACAATATATTCAACAGAGCGAATAATAATAACAGGAATAACCGAAGCAATGGAAATGCCATAAATGGTCATAATACTTACGAATATGTGTATATTTTGCAGCCTATTTCGCTGAAACTATGAGAACATAAACAGAGGAGAAACATTAATTCCTGTTGTGGTTTGTTCTTATATGACAAGCACTTTATTTGACGAGTAAAAATTCGTTAAGGAGTCTAAAAATTCGAACATTTTTTCCCTTCATTCGTATTTGTTAGAAACGCATAAACATTTGCGTTTAATTACTTATGCTTATAAAACGGATGTGTGGAACATTCTTGCCGTCAGGACTTCAGGTGTAGCAACAATTCTTGAATTTCAAAATATCCATGTCGGGTACGAATTGCAGACTTTCTGGATGTTTTTTTTATTAATCCAGAACTAGTTTTCGAGCCACTGCAGGCTCATCTTCAATGGATAAATTTATTTTCCGCTAAGTGTAGGTTTACGCTGTCATAATGGTTCTGGTAACATAACTGAACTTTAGTAATCGAGAACAGAATAAATCGGAATTAAACGTATTGTTATTTTATGTACTTACTGTGTTTTTATTGTAGGTGTAAGTGTAAACAAGTTATGCACTGGGCACTGACCTTTTTTTCTTCTTCTTCTTCTTTTTTTTTATTTATTTTTATTTATTTTTTTATTTTTTTCATTACAACATTTTTGCTACACTTGGCGTTACACATTTACAAAATATAGACGTTGAATGTGGTGCAAAGAGGATGGCTGTGGTAGATGTTGCACTTAACTAATTAATGTTCTTTGCTTTGAGACATTTTGTATGCATTGGAGCAAATTAAAAATTTCAATGGCGTACTTCCACACGTCACATACAAAGGATTTTCATGGTAGTAGAAATTATTCTTGAAACATAGTCAGGTGTAATTTAAAGAATCAAATTTTCACACGTCAGCGGAGTCTTCGCTGATATGTGCTGTACCCCGGATTTGAACCTGCGACCTTGACTTTCGCGGTTAAGCGCTCTACCGTCTGAGCTATCCCGGCACGTTTCACAGTCCGTTCTCACAACTTTACGTCTGCCAGTCCTCGCCTTCTACTTTCCAAACTTCACAAAAGTCCTCCTGCGAAACTTGCAGGACTAGCACTCCTGCAAGAATGGATGTGGTGGAGACATGGTTTAGCCACAGCCTAAGGGATGCTTCCCGAATCAGGAGTGCTAGTCATGAAAGGTTCACAGGAGAATTTCTGTGAAGTTTGTAAAGTAGGAGGCGAGGTATTGGCAGAAGTAAAGTTTTGTGGACGGACCGTGAAGAGTGTCAGAAAAACTCAGATGGCATAGCGCTTGCCAGTGAAAGTTAAAGGTCCCAGGTTTGAATCCCCTTTCTGGCCCACATTTTTAATCTGGTAGGAAGTTTCAAGTGTAATTTTGTTAATCGCAAAAGCTTTCTTGAAAACTTATCTCGTTTTGCGTTGCAACTATACAAAGAATGAAGAAGAAATTGATTCCGTACAACGCAAACACAGGAAATCTGATTTTAGGTTTTGAGGGAATGTGAAACTTAGCGCGACATACTTGTATTTACTGGCTGTTTGTTTCTGAACCGTAATTGGGCGACCTTTTAGGATACGCCGTTTTTACAATTTCTGCATTGTTTGGTAATGACACAGCCAATCCGGTTACTGCACTGTTCACTGTTGACTGTTGACGATTCGTTTGCTGGCTGTTGGCAGCGGCAGGAAGCGTGTACCATGGCTGCCGGGAGGCGAGGAGCAGTGAGCCGAAGGCAGCGGCACAGTGTTGAAAGCTTGGAAGCGTTACCCGTAACAACGTGTGCAGTAATATTTCCTGTCTAGGGGCAGCGTAACGTTGACAGCAATCCGAAATAAATGGATGTCCTTCAAGAAGTGCAGATGTTTGTGCTGCTGCCCTCACCAATTAAAATCGTGTTCACTTCTGAAATTAACATATTTCCATCTAATTACCAATGCACTACTGGTTTTGACGCACTATGGCGTCATTCTTAAGTTCCTATGATTTAAAAAACGTTACAATGATTCAATCACATTAGACAGTGACAAGTTTAATAATTTATCAAACCACGTGCGCCACACGGGAATGGCCGTGTGATCTGGGGAGCAACGTCGTGGAGTACGTGGCCACTCCCACCAGAGGTTCGAGTCCTTTCTCGGACATGGGTGTGTGTGTTGTCCTTACAATAAGATAAAGTAGATTGTAAGACTAGGGACCGATGAACTTAGCAGTTTGCTGCCTTCAGATTACAAACATTTGAACTTCTTTTGAAACAATACGTCATACGTTTTTGTACAGTCACCATAAAGTCATCTGGCTCATTTAATATGTACGAAATATTTTCAACCATATCGTACAATTGTTTGAATTTTCAAGTGGTCAGTTTATTCAGTGTATTAGTCCAATTATTCCAAAGTTGTAAATATGTAACGAAGATCAGAATCAGTTAGATATTGAATTAAATTCAGATCCTGAATGCACAGTGTTCAGCTATTGGCAAGTGTTTCATCCTTTTGATGATGAAGGATGAAACAAGTGTGCCCACAACTAAACACAGGGCATTCACGCCCTAAAATCTCTGTTCTCTCTTTTTTTCTGTGGTAAATTTAGAAAATTTACACTGTTTAATGTGATTGAATCATTTTAATATTTTAATGATCATAGGCGTTTGAAAATGATGCCATAGTGCGGAGAAAATAATCCCTTAAGGACATGTTAAATCTCCTTAGGCTTGAGCCCTGCCCCCCCCCCCCCCCCCCCCAACACCAGAAAAAAAAATCTGTATCCGCCACTGGTCACGTTTCTGAGGACGGTCCTTCAGTTACAACTGTAGCGGCTGATCTGGTACATTAAATAATGTAGAAATTGCATTCAATATAAGTTTCTTGCCTTCAACACTTACTGATTTGACTGGAATTGTAGTGAAGATACCTTGACGTTTCTTAGTAGAAAATAGGCGTCTTTCTGAAGAAAGTTGGCTATTCTGTTGTTTATTGCCCATTTTTTGTTCTTAATAGAAAATGAAATTCTTGATTAAAAATTCGTAGATTTCAAGATAATCAATAGCCAAAATTATTCACTGCAGACCGATGGCGGTTATGCATGAGAGTAGCCCTTAGGTTCGCGGTGTGCACTATGGTGTTTTGGTCTCGGTATGTAGCGTTGGGTGACTATGACGAACAAAAATCCGTAAAATGTAGAGCAATACCACGATCAACAGTTGCTCAAAGATAAAAAGACTCGAAGATAAAACAATGGGAAACACAGACATAAATTAACTGAGCATTAACTACACTGGCAAACACCAATGATCTCAATATAAACACTGGAAAGAACTGTAGTGCTTAGGATCAAAATACTGACAACTGGATTAGCAGTTCCTTGCCGATAGCTATAAGAGGGTGGATGATATAGTAGTTGAAAGTCGTCGACTTACATAAAATAGCACTGAAGATCAGCGATGACTTTTGTCACTATAATAGCAAAGAGGTTATATACAGCGAAACGTGATGCACATTATTCATTTTTTTTCTGCAGCAAGCGTACGAATAAAGAAAAATAAGTGCATATTGCAGTTTGAAAAGTAAAACATGCCAAAGCGCAAAAAAGGAATTTCGCGTTATTGATCCGTTTCTAAAAGACAGAAAACGGTGCTGAAAAGTGAATCTACAGACGATAGAAACTTGAAATTTGTAGATGTTGTTTATCTTATACTGTAGGCATAAGCGATTTATCGATATTCCCATCCCTAAGGGGGCGAAATAGGGGATGAACGTCTGTTTGAAAGTACGTTGTTATTAAGGCAATTTTGAAGAAGAAATACAGAACTTCGGATTTATATTTTTGATTGGAATTTTAAAAACGCGTGTTTCGATAATTTTGGAAATTCAACCATTAAGCGGATGAAATAAGGGAACATCTTTTAAGGGTGCTACCAAGACTATTTTGATACCGTACTAGAAATGCGAAAATTTGGGTTTGGAACCATAGTTTTAATTTAAAAAAATGCGTTTTGGGATACCACAATAATTATAAATTATTTTAACACTGCTTTAAACTTTATAAACTCACGATAAGCTTATTTCGGCCTTAGGTATGAAAAACCGATAGAAAATCTAATCATATAACCAGTGCTGCTGCACATATACAGATAAGCATTACATCAGCTTCTATAATCAATTGGGAAGCAAATAAACAACAATATTATAAGTAATAACACCTGATGATGGCCTAAGGCCGAAATAAGCTTATAGTGAGTTAATAAAGATTAAAGCAGTGTTAAAATAATTTATAATTATTGTGGTATTGAACATGTCAATCAAAGGCATATTCCACACTGCGGGCCCCAGAGAACGAAAATTTCTGACTACAATGTCACATACAATAATGAGTAATTTTCTGGAATGCGTTTCGGGATGTTTTGAATTCTGCCAACAATGGTGCAATAGGGAATGGGGAGTTGTATCAAAATACTTGATTAGGAAAGCATTTTTAAAGCTAAATCTATGAAAATTAGAAGTAGAAACAACCAATGCAAACCATCCAGTCCATGCGTGCGAAGCATCGGGAATTTAGCTAGTCTGAAATAAACTGTCATACAAAGTACCGTTTCATGTCTTACAATGGTTTTCAGGAAAGCTAATAAAGACAAATGTAGAGTTTCTAGTTATTACCTATTTTTATGACACTACATACCTTCTTGTCGAAAAGTATATTAAAATCAATTTAAACGATACTATTCACTTTTACCCGATCTCGCATTTAGAAATGTAGCTTGCCAGCCGCTTGGAGCGCTGCTATCGTGGCGTATTACAAAAATTAGTGGAAGTGTCGTGACTGTGTATGTTACACTGCGGTGTTGTTATTAAACCGCGGTGGGTCTTAGCCGTGCTTAATCCATTTCGGAGCGCGCTGTTGTTCGCCGTCGGGTTTCGAACCCTCCCTCGTGCATGGATGTTTCTGTTGTCCTTAGCATTAGTTAATTTAAGTAGTTTGTAAGTCTAGGCACTGATGACTTAGCTTTACAAACATTTGAACATAGTTTTATTTATAATGCACTTAAAACTATGCGCGTATTCCCTCTAAGTCCCACATGTTGTAGGGTGCGATTAAGATTTCTTTTATTCCCACATGATGTTGTTGTTGTGTTCTTCAATCCGGAGACTGGTTTGATATAGCTCTACACTATAACGTACCGTGTGCAGGCCCCTTCATCTATGAATAGCAATCGCATCCCACATCTATTTGAAGCTGCTTACTGTTCTCCTCTGTTGGTCTCTCTCTGGTCCACACACTTCCCTTCAATGTTACTTCAAAATTCCTTGATGTCTAAGAATGTGTCCTACACAATAGATCGCTTCTTTAAGGTTTGTCAGAAGTTCTTTTTCTCTCCAATTCTGTTCAGTGACTCCTCATTAGTTATGTGATTCACCCACCTCGTTTCCAGCATTCGTCTGTAGCACCACATTTCAAAATCGTCTATCCTCTTCCTGTCTGAACTATTTATTGTCCACGTTTCACTGACGTAAAGATTATAGTCTACATAAATACCCTCAGAATAAACTTTCTAACACTTAAATTAATAATCGTTGTTAAAAATCTCTCTTTTTCAGAACGCTCTTCTTCCCTGCCATTTTATATTGTCAATACTCCGACCAACGTATGTTATTTTACTGCGCAAGTAACAAAAATTATCTACCACATTTATTGTTTCGCTACCTAATCTGATTCCTTCTGTATCACCTGATTTTCTTAGGCTACATTCTGTTACCCTTGTTTGCTCTCGCTAATGTTAATCTTAGACTCTCCTTTCAAGGCACATACCGTATATACCGTTCAGATGCTCTTCCAGGTTCTTTGTTGTCTCTGACAGAATAACAATGTCATCAGCAAACCGCAAAGTTTTTTCACCCTGCACTTTAATTCATTCTCCAATTTATACTTGCTTTACTTCACAGTTTCTTGTACAGATTGAATTATTTTGGGGAAAGGCTACAGCCCTCTCTTACGCCCTTCCCAACCAGTGCTTCCCTTTCATGCCTATCGACTCTTGTAACTACTATGTGATTTTTGTACAAGTTGTAAATAACAATCCGTTCCCTATATTTCCCCCCTGCTATTCCTACATAAATATAAATGCAAATATACGACGCGATCTAGGTTGAAATAAAATATTATTACAAATCTTCTAACTATGTCGTACCTTAATCATTCAATGTCTCTCGATTATGTAAGTGCTAACAATTGCCTCTCTACTCTTAACAGTAGAAACACACTTATAGACTTCTTTGACTGATTTATTAACTTCAATAAACATTGTCGTTATGAAATCATTATTACTAACCCCTGTGTTTCGCATTGACGTCGCTAATGTCAGGTCTGCTTGTAGCAAGAAGGTCTACTATATTTCCATTGTGTGTGGGCTGTCGATTTAGCTGCTCATGAATTGTATTCGGAAAAAGTGTTCGAAGGTACTTGAACTGCTTGTTACTAGTAGCACCTACTGCAAGTTAATACGAGAAAGGAAACAAAATACAGCAAGATAAATATTTCTCGTCGAATAGCAGTTACATCTATAAGATGACTTTGCAATTCACATCCGAGTGGCTGGCAGAGGGTTCATTGAACCACTTTCAGACTACATCCATACCATTCCATTCTTGAATAGTGCACGGGAGAAATGATCACCTAAGGCTTTCCATTGATTTTTTTATGTTCATGAGCATTATTCACTACCTACGTGGGTGCCACAAACGTATTCACGTTCGAAGAGGAAAACCGCAACAAAATGCGCCTTTATCTTAATGAGTGCCATTCCAGCTTACGTGTGGTATCCGTTAAGTGATTATACAAAACGAGCTGCGTTTCTCTAAACGTTATCGATGTTCTCTAACTGGTGAGGATCGCACACAGAGTACGAATATTCCAGCAGAGGGTGAACTGTCATAATGTATATGATAATCTATATCTATAAATGTGAATGTATGTTCGGTGTACGTTTATCACGTCTGAACCACAAGACATAAAAAACTAAAAATTTGTACAGTTACTAATGTCTACCCGGGGAAGGCTTTAGGCACGGTTTTATGGCGATCGGATAGCTGTGAATATCTGTTCGGTGTACGCTTATCACGTCCGAACGACAAGACACAGAGACTTAAATATTTGTACAGTTACTAATTTATACCTGAGGAAGGTTTCAGGCACGGATTTATAGCGATCTGATAGATATTTAGTAATTTGAAGAATATAACGAGAAATGCGGAAAAATTATATTTACTCTTTGAAAATGGTTTTATTGGTTGCATTGTTGCATGGGGTTGATAATGATAAAAGGGTGGAGTATTTTGGGATGGAAAGTTATCGGTGTATATAAAATTCTACGTGTGTGTGTGTTGATATTTCGCTCTGCAGCGAAAACTACAAAACACAAACGAATGGTCTGTGTGTAATTGTTGTCCGAAGTCTCCCGTTGTACGTCATAGCGGTTCCATGCCGATAGCTATAAGGGGGTGGAAGATATGGTGGTTGAAAGTCGTCAGATTATTAAAAAAAAATCGGACTGAAGGCCAGCGATGACGTTTGCTTCTCTATAGCAAGGAGTTTACATACAGCGAAACGTGATGCCACAGACCACATCTTTGATCTATGCGTGCTACAGCTCTTTCTCTGTAAGGATAAGCATACGAATAAGGAAATCTAAGAATAAATAAATAAAGTAGTAAAAAAGAAATTTCTTATAATACATCTCTTTAAAAAAATCGATTTGATGTTCCATGCATTATCTATCATAATCAACCAACACGCGAGCGGAGCCGAGGGTTTAAGCTAGTTTAATATATAAAAGCAGTCTAGAGCACATTATTGGTTGTTTATTACCAACCGGTTTCAACCAAATACTGTGCCATCCACACCACCTTGGGTTGAAACCGGTTGGTAACAAGCAAACAATATTGCACTCTAGACTGTTTTTTATACATTAAGTCATAATTTAGGCTGTGTCTTTAGTGGATTTGTTGCTTCTTCAAAGTGTTCGGCCTACGAAGCTCAAACCTGGGTTCACCTTTTCCATTATTATTAACTTCGTGGTCTTTCCAAGTGAAGAGTATTAGAGAAAAGTTTATCCTGGGCATAATTTGATTGACAGACAAGATCCGTACTCACGAGAGAGCAGCTCCGCTTTTTGATAGTTGCACTTGAGGGCTCCATCTTCTCCTTACGCCTACAATTGCTAGAAGGGGCAGATCTGCTTGTTAAAGCCATAAAAGAGGTATATTACAGGAAGTAACATATACATCTTGGAATTAGAGAATGTACCTCCTTTGTTCCTACGGACAAGGAATTAGATCCCAATGTGGAATTAAATTATAATTTACAAATTCACCTAGATATGTAAAAACTTGCAGAACAAGCATAAAGAAATTGTTTATCCTGTCTAAATCATTATATAAATACAGGAACGGATGATTTCCGATATTTAATATTAATTATACAAGGAGGGTAATGAAACTTATATAATTCGTAAGAGGCTTTCTCAGAGACGCACTCAGAACAAAACTCATGCCTGTATGCAGTCGTTAAGAGAGGCTAAAGGAGGTGGATGTTTTCACAGTTAAAGGGGATAGTAGGGGACAATCCGCCGCGAGATGAACTGACCATCTGGCGTGAGAATGGGAAAACTACAAGGCTGACAACATTGTCAGCAGTGTGAATCAAAATAGCGCAGTAATGAAATAATGTTATTCTTGGCGTTATATAAATACATGAAAATGAAAATTGAAGTACCAGTTTTCAATTTTGGGTTATACTATGGGGCTAATGAAAATTTTATTATTCAAGAGACGAGCACAAAACAAAACTCATGTGTGTACGGAGTCGTCAAGAGTGGTTGAGTCTTTGTTTTCATATCTAAATGAGGTTTTAGACGAT
The DNA here is from genome assembly GCA_026315105.1 of Locusta migratoria. NCBI lineage: Eukaryota > Metazoa > Arthropoda > Insecta > Orthoptera > Acrididae > Locusta > Locusta migratoria. The sequence goes on from CM048745.1 coordinate 845,605,521, forward strand.
GAAACGCCGCACTATGTGCAATTCTAGTACCACAGCCATCTATAATAGTGCTAAATGGCAGCATCATCAGTAGTGGAAATGAAAATTTCACGGTAACGGAAACTTTATTTCTTTGATCGCTATCTCGTATACTCTATCCTGACATATTACTTAATTGTCATCTGCTGCTGCTACCAGAGAATTCAAGTAAGTTCCTAATCTCCATATCAGTACATTCCAATTACATTACAGATTTTGAGTCTCATTTCAAACAACTTACGGGTATGCTGCCGATATTTACACAGGAGGGCAACCTACCATTCTCAAGGCACAACGGCACTCAAGGAAGCAATGTCCAAGCGTATTAATACCTCGGTTTATAAAGAGTAATCAAGGAAGATACAAACAGTACAAGTCACTACAGAGTCAACACAACCAAAGATGACCAAACATCAAAAATATCTATAGTAACTATTAATACACAGGTGACGCAGCATTAATTTTGTTCCTCTGTTTTTTGACGAGACAATGTCGGATTCCAAGCAGAATTTAAACAAAAACCACCATCTCTTTTTATAAGGTCACTTGCTAGTTTAAACAGCTTCCATAACACTATCCCAATGGGTGGAAGTGCATGTCAGAATCTCTGTGTTGTTGTATTCCATAGGATGACCGGTGCCAAGACAGTGTTCTGCAACAGTGGATTTATTTGGCTGTTGTAAGCGTGGGTAACGTTTTTGTTCAATACGCGGGTCTGCCACAGTCCTTCGTCTGACCAATATATGCCATGCCACAACTGCAAGGAATACGATAGACACTAGCCTTACGCAAACCAAGATCATCCTTTACGGACCCCAACAAGGCCTTTATTTTAGAAGGTGGTCGAAAAACGCAGTTCACATATTTCCGCAAACCACGACCAATCTGGTTGGAAATGCTTCCTACGTAAGCCATAGATTTAGGAGTCACTTCATTATTATCGTCACTCACCCGTTGCACAGTAGGCAAGTTTTATGTGCCTCTCTCTATAACCATTCTGACGAAAGGTGACCTCGAGATGTGACAACTCTGCTGATAAACTTTCAGGGTCTGAAATGTCTTGGGCCCTGCAAACAAAGGTACGAAGTACTCCTTTACGCCGAGCTGGATCGTGACAACAATCAGCTAGCAGATACAAATCAGTGAGAGTAGGCTTCCTATGAACAGCATGTCCCAATGTACCATCAACCTTCCTTCTGACCAAAACATCAAGGAAAGGAAGACAGCCATTCTTTTCCACCTCCATAGTCACCTGAATATTTGGGTCATTTGAATTTAGGCGTTCTAAAAATCGTTAAATTCTCACTACCATGAGGCGAAACGACAAAAGTGTCGCCTACACACACACACACACACATACACATCCTCGAAATCCCCCATGAACAAATTGGCCACAATAGGTGACAAAGAGCTTCCTATTGCAACTCCATCAGTTTGTTCGTGGTACTGACCGTTGAATAAAAAATAAGTGGAAGTCAGCACATGTCGAAAACTATTTGTTAACTCTACACGAAACTTAAGCTCAATTAGCTGCAACGAATCAGACAGAGGAATGCGAGTGAACAGAGATACCACATCAAAACTCACTTAAATATCAGTCATTCAAACGCAATCACTGAAATCGACGTAAGAAATCCGTCGAATTCTTAATGTGGTGTTCACACCTACCTACCATTGGACTCAACAAAGTAGCAAGATGTTTAGCTACACGATATGTCGGAGCACCAATGTTAGACACTATAGGCGTCGAAGGAACATTGTGGATCTTAGGAAGGCCATACAATCTAGGTGGTACAGCACAGTAAGAATTAAGACTGTTGATAGTCTTCTGAACAAAGGACTTTTCTTCAGGAGGTTATTAGTCTTTCTCTCAACACTCTTCGTTGGGTCAGCACCGATTCTACGATATCCCGAACCAGATAGACGTTGCATCTTTTGAATGTAATCGTCATTTTTCAACAAAACTGTGGCGTTTCCATTGTCTGCAGGCAAGATAACAATATCAGGATCCATTCTGAGAGACAGTAAAGCAGACGCTTCAGCTGCTGTTTATTACACTTGGGTGGACGGGCCCAGTCAACACACGACAAGCTTCCCTTCTAGCCTCTTCCGCAGCATCGGAAGGTAGTTTAGAAACAGCCTGTTCAATAGAACGTATGAAATCAACGACCGGTAAACGCTTAGGCGTCGGTGCGAAATTCAAATCTTTCCCCAACACAGGTAAAGCTGCGTCGTCTTAAGTTTTTCTCCGTGAGACTGATCACAGACCGTCGCGAAATAAATCGTAGAATCGGCGCTGATCCTACAAAGAGTGTTGAGAGAAAGACTAATAAGCTGCTGAAGACCGGTGTATTGAACACAAACGTTACACGCGCTTACAACAGCCCTACAAATCCGCTGTTGCAGACGGTCTTGGCACAGGTCACCATACGGAATACAACAACACAGAGATTCTTGTATGCACTTCCACCTATTGGGACAGTCTTATTAAGAAAGCTGTTTAAATTAAACTAGCAAGCGACCTTATAAACATGGTGGTTTTTGTTTAAGTTCTGCTTGTAATCCGGGACTGTCTCTCGTCAAAAAACACAGGGACAGAATTAATACTGTCTCACCTGTTGATTAACAGTCACTATCGACATTTCTGATGTTGGTCATCTTCGGTTGTGTTGACTCAGTAGTGACTTGTACTGTGTGTATCTTCCTTGTTTACCCTTTGCAAAGCCAGGTATTAAATACGCTTGGACATTGCTTCCTTGAGTGCCACTGAGCGTTGAGAATGACAGGGTGTCCTCCTGTCGAAATAGATCTGCTATATGACAAAATATGATGAGTATCTTCACGTCCGACATAATAACGACATGGTACAAGGCAATCAACAACATCGTCAGTTCCAATGAAAGGTTGTTTGATGCACATCTGTGTTCTAGTTAACAAGATAATACATAGATACACCTGGAATCGCAACATAAATATATTGCAATGCCTATAAAAATCTGGAAATGGATTCGAGAGCAAATAGCTTTCATCACAAGGCTCTCCCCAATGTATAATTATAAGGCTGTCGTTTTCACATAGGCTTCAAGAACGATATTCCCCAGAAATAAAAAAAAATAATGATGTGTACTGGCTTCTGTGTTACTTACATGATCAACAAACTAGGCTCAGATAGCACCATAGACTTCAAGGTATATATGCAATGTATCAGAAAAGTAAAAGGTATGCAAAAAATAAGAAAAAGGTTACAAATTTTAAAAGTTATATTCAAAAGGATGGGGAACGGTTAAAAAAGAAGACCATTAAGTGACACCTGTCTTAATTTTGTTTACTATGTAAGTGTTCTCCGTCGGGGGTTCTAATCCCCCCTCGTGCATGAATGTTTGTGATGTCTTTAGTATAAGTTAGTTTATAAGTAGCTTGTAAGTATAGGAACTGATGACCAAGCAGTTAAGTCCCATAAGTTTAAAAAACATTTGAACATTTGTGTAAGTCTGCTGAAGGCTGTGAATCAATTCACTCAGAACTTTAAGTGGAGATTGTAAAGTATTACTTTTATATTTATCTTTATATAATTGTGGTTTAGCTGCAGGACTGAAGATGCCATTACTATTTTAAAACTGCAATTGTATTTTATAAGGTTAGAAGTTACATTAAGAATGTTGAGATGTATAGTTCAGTTTGTTGATGGATATAGTAGTGTCGAAACAGTTCTAGTGCTTAACTATTTTGTTATGAGCTTATGTCCGTCATGTTTTATTAAATACATTTTTTATGGAAAAATGCAATAGCTTCACTGCTTTTCATATGTAAGATGACATTTCGATCCTACCTGGGAGATCACTTTATTTTTATTATTGGTTTTAAAAATTAGAACATTTTTGAAATAACATCGGTTACATCATAAGCAATTTATCTAAGAAATTACAGTTGCAGCTAATTAAAATTTTGATTACATTAAGAATTTGAATAATTCTAATTGCCGTTTACGATTAATGTAGGTAGACTAAAGTATTAAATACTACTGTCATTAAAATTTTATTACAAAATTCGGCGATATTGTAAGCTGTGGAAAGAATATAAATATTCATTGTAAATTCGTGGTACCGGTTTCTTCATGGAAAAGCAGAGTATAGATGTTGCCCTACTGTTTGTGTACAAACAGACAGACAGGAAGAGTCAAGACTGCTTATAAATACAATCTATACTCCATTATCAGCAGTCATCACCGACCTTTTTGTAAGCTTTCAAGCATTCTAACAAAACAGAAGTTTTCAGGAATATCAACGAAGTATGTTTTTCCTCGGATCTTTTGAAAAAACATTGTTCATGTAAACAATCTTCCTTCATTAATTGTGCATAATGCCTAAATAATATTTGTTTTAAATGTATTTATGACAATTATCAATTGAATGTAATTGAATCAGAGGTAAAAATGCATTTGAATTTATTCACCTTACTGAAAATAAAATGTGATTGTAATTCTCATTTTAAGTAGCTGTTTAACGAAACGTCTATGCAGGGTACGACCCCAGAAGCACAACAAGGTTCATGGTTTTTTTTTTATTTACGACGACGCTCAGTCACACACAGCCAATATCGTCCAATAGTTCCGACCTCATTCCTCCAGACTTCTTCCTATTCCCTTAACTCAAACTTGCTTTGAAAAGAAAGAGCTTTGATCATATTCCTGACATCGAACGAAACGTGACGAACCTTTTGAACACCATCCCAAAGGAAGGCTTCGTTGCAAAGTTTCAAAAATACGTATAACAGAGCTCAGAGGTGCCCAGTTATGGGAGATTACTATTTCGAAGGACAGTAAGGTAAATCAAATGTTCAAATGTTTGTAAATCTTGTTCTGGATATTCAGTTTTTTTCTCAGTGATAAATTACCCCAAAATATAATGCCATATAAAAGAAGGGAATGAGAACAGGAACAGTAATCTAATTACTGAAACTTCAAAATGAAATTAGCAATAACCCTAGTAGCGTATAAAGCTGAAATCAAACGTTTCAGCAGATCGTCAGTGTGCTTTTTGTCAATTCAATCTCTCCTTAATGGGCACATCTAAAAGTTTTGAATATTCTATCTTAGCTACAGATTTCTGTCCGTAGTCCATGTTCATTGATCGCGTCATACCATTACAGTAAAGAAATGTATGTAATGTGTTTTATCAAAATTCAATGAGAGTCCATTTGCAGAGAACAACTTATTGATTTACTGAAAGATATTATTTGCAAATTCATCAGTTAATTCTTGTTTGTTTGGTGTAATTACAATACTTGTATCGTCAACAAAAAGCACTACCTTTGCATCTTCGTGAAGACAGAAATGGCAACTCGTTAACATATTTTAAGAACAATAAAAAACCCAATGCTGAGCCTGTGGGACCTTGTTCTTGATAGCTCCTAGTTTTAGGAAACACCTGATTTTTGCGCATTTGTGAACCACTTATTTCAACTTTCTGCAATCATCCAGTTAGGTAACTGCACTGTTTCTCTCATACCACAGTATTTCAGCTTCTCTAGAAGAATTGCATGATTTACACAGTAGAAGCATTTAAGAGATTACAAAAAATCCAATGGGTGATTTTTCAGATCATATAATATTTGATTAGTAAAAGCATTTATAGCATCTTCTGTCGAAAACCGTTTCTGAAAACCAAACACATTTTGCTAGAACTTCATTTTTCATTTTTTACAAATATGTAAGCTACTTTTCAATACAGTACTTTTTCAAGAAAATGGGTGAAGTGTTGAGAAGTGAGAGTGGTCACTGACATAAGAGCTTACCCCTATTTGATGCAACAGCTTTACAATAACATCCTTCACTCAAGTGGGGAAAATACTCTGCTCCAGACGGCTATGACTTATGTGGCCTAGAATCCTACTCATCTGCTGGAAATAATATTTCAGTACTCTCCTGTCAATGTCATCAATTCCATAAGAGCTTTTACTTTTTAGTAAGTTTATTATTTTCTAATTAATAAGAGAGGTATGGGTGGAATTTCAATTTATCAAATTGCATATGTATGGCCTCTTCCATTAGAGCCTTACCTCTTCTAAATGAACTTCTGTATACTGTTTGCCCCACAACATTTAAAAAAAGGAGCAGTAAAACTATTCTCAAATTTTGATGGTCAATTTTTCGTTCAGTTTGATTGAAATAGAGTCTTCCTGTGTATTTGGTTTCCACATTTACCCTTCAACAACATTCCAATTGTTTGAATTTTGTTATCAGACATGCTAATCTAAGTGATGATACACGTGCTTGGACTTTTTAATACTTTTGAAATGTTTTTATAATATTTGACTGTTTCTAAGTTTCCTTTTCCAGGTTCAAGATATTTTTATTTTTCTGATACCCACTGCTTTTTTGCACGGTTTCTATCTATTATATTTAACTATTTTCTTGGGAAAACAGTTTTAAAATGATCTTAGAAAGGTATCATTAATACTAAGCACCACTACTATATATAAAAAGAGTTGTTTCCTGTCTCTAAATGTGTAAACAAAAATAAATTAAATTTTTTGTACACTAAAACCTGTGTGTTTATATGCTGACCTACATATTTTAAGAAGCGCCCTTGATTTATGTAGAAATATTTAAGCTAGAATGCCAGTTGGTTTGTAAACATTAAATCTGTACAAAGATTCTTGAGCTATTTGGAATGTCAGATGTGTTGCTGTTCACACAGGAAGATATGAATCATTTCCATAGTTATATCATGTAGGAAATAAAAGGTAAACTTCAAATCCACAAATTTTAGGACTGGAAGAATTATTGTTGGGAGTAGAAATAACTGTTAATGTCATGAAGTAATTAAATTACAAGAAAAGTCTTGGTTGCAGTTTGGTTTTCTACCCTATAAAATTAAAATATGTCTTCTGTTTATGACGATATATTTGCATGCAATTATTGATTGTAGTAAGATGATAATTTGGGTTGGAGGGGAAGTTTGCCTGGATAGACTAATTGGTTAAGGCGACCCCTATTCCGAAGTGGAAAATCTGGATTCGAATCCTGGTCGAGCACAAATTTTCAACTTTACTGTTGGATTTATTTCATTGCTCTGAAACGGTCAAATATTTAAATATTTCGAATTCGTAATATTTGTATATATTATGGGTGCTTGAAATGACAGTTGTATGATGTTGAAAGGTACTGAAACTGGGTAGATAAAAGCACAGTGATGTTTTCATACCTATATGTATTTCCCAACAGCAAATTGTTTATTTAATTGCTTAAAATCAGTATGACATTTCTTTTATTGTAGAGGCTACACTAGGGATCTCAATGGTGGAGGACTGAAGCGCCAGAGGAAACAACAAACCTATATCTGGATGGAGGTGTGTTGTAACAGCTTCACCACGGTTCAGGTCACAAAAGGAGGGTGGTGACCTAAATCTGTCAATCAAACTGCACGAGCTTTCTTATGTGTGGGTCAGAAGAGGGAGGAGGAGTGTATAAGTATTGAGTTATTATGTGCAACTGATAACTCCTAAATTAAGTGTCAGAAGTAGGTGAGGGGGGGGGGGGGGTGGGCTGTCAATCAAAACTGTCACCAGACGAAATTTTCCTTACTACCAAAATGCAATCTTCGGTTCACATTCTGAAAATATTAACTATTTGGGCTTTACAATTAAAGTTGTTCGTAATCGTAATTCCTATTTATTTAATCTACAGCCTTACGATTTGCCAGGAGTAACTTTACGAATTTTCACTAGATGTAGGTAATTCAGGTGTCGTTTAGTGTGTCACTATAGTCGAAGACTATTTCAAAGACTTGTAAAAATTCGTCTAATTGAACGAATATTTAAAAATGCGGTGATTGTTGACTTTGTGATTTGGTGACTCGTCTTACAAGGATGGTAGTTTATGCGACAGTAAACATTAGCAAAAATGTGTAAGAATCGGCTCACATTCTCAAAATATTATCTATTTGTGCTTTACCATTAAACTTGTTCGTAATCGTAATTCCTAGTTATTTAATCGACAGCCTTGAGATTTCCCAGGAGTAACTTTGCGATTTTTGACTCGATGCAGGTCATTCACGTGTAGGTTAGTGTGTCACTATTCTCGAAGACTATTCGAAAGACTTGTAAAAATTCGTCTTAGTCAACGAATATTTAAAAATGCGGCGATTGTAGACTTTGTGATTTGATGACTCATCTTACAAGGATGGTTGTTTATGCAACAGTAAACATTAGCAAAAATGTGTAAGACTGAGGTCACATTCTCAAAATATTATCTATTTGGGCTTTACAATTGAACTTGTTCGTAATCGTAATTCCTAGTTATTTAATCGACAGCCTTGAGGTTTACCGGGAATAATTTTGCGCCGGCCGCGGTGGCCGAGGGGACTAAGGCGCTCCAGTCACGGTCTGCACGGCCACTACGATCGGGGGTTAGAATCCCCCCTCGGGCATGGATATTTGTGCCGTCCTTAGTATAAGGTAGTTCGTAAGTAGTTTGTAAGTTTAGGGACTGATGACCCCGTAGTTAAGTCCCATAAGCTGTACAAACATTTGAACATTTGAATAATTTTGCGAATTTTGACATTCAGGTATCGTTTAGTATCTTACTATCCTAGATGACTATTCGAAAGACTTGTAGAAATTCGTCTTGTTGACGAATATTTAAAAATGCGGTGATTATAAACTTTGTGATTTGATGACTCATCTTACAAGCATGGTAGTTTATGCAACAGTAAAAATTAGCAAAAATTTGTAAAAATCGGGTCGCATTCTCAAAATATTATCTATTTGGGATTTACAATTAAACTTGTACGTAATCGTAATTCCAAGTTATTTAATCGACAGCCTTGAGATTTGCCAGGAGTAATTTTGCGAATTTTGACTACATGCAGGTCTGGAACTTAACTAAGGGGTCATCAGTCCCTAAACTTACAAACTACTTATGAACTACTTACGAACTAGGACGGCACAAATATCCATGCCCGAAGGGTGATTCAAACTCCCGACCGTAGTGGCCGTGCAGACCGTGACTGGAGCGCCTCAGTCTCCTCGGCCACCGCGGCCGGCGTTTAGTGTGTCACTATCCTCGAAGACTATTCGAGAGACTTGTAAAAATTCGTCTTGATTGTAGACTTTGTGATTTGATGACTCATCTTACAAGGATGGTAGTTTATGCTACAGTAAACATTAGCAAAAATGTGTAAGAATCGGAATCGCTCGAGCATAGCATGTACTAGCTGCATCGTTCGGAAGCGAGGTGTGTGCTAATAGTCGTAGTCGGCCCGTTGTACCGCTAGCCGCCGCGCGCACCGGCGCCGCTGCAGGTAGGCGTGGTGACTTACCGCGGTGCGTGGAGCGCTGGCCGCGTGCGTCGGCGGCGGTCTCTGGCGTGTCACTGGCTGGGCGCGCGCCAGGAAAAGAGGCCCTCCCACCGCCGCGCGGCGCGCCAGGCCAATAGCGGCTGCGCCACGCGAGGTCGCGCACCCACCTCCGCTCTAGCCTTTCACCCTGACCGCGCTGCGCCCGATTGTCAAATCTGTTTCCAAAGCCTGCAAAGTTGGCCACATCACTCCGACATCCTAGATAGGCAAAATTACTGACCTACATCAATAGGTTCGTTCGATTCGCGCTGCTGACGATTGAGGCGTTCGAGTGGCACTTTTGACTCTTTCTGACGATATCTGACTGACCAATCAGGTGTTCGAGTGGCGGAGCTGATAGTTTGAGATCGTTTATTTAAGTAAGAGGATTTTCGTCAAACCGTTTTCTGACTGACTCCAAAGAGTTTAACAAGCATCCTCCAAAAGACAAGCCTGCACATTTACGAAGAGGTTTGTGTTCCAAGTCTTCCATTTTCTCTTGATTGAGGCTGAGCTTTGTATATTAGACATGCATTCTTTCAAATTATGTGGCGTTCTAATACAGTACTTCCCCTTTTTATTACACCCATTATTACACCCATACATACCATAGTGTGTCAGACTACAAATCCAAAGGTCGCGGGTTCGATCCCCGCCAGTTCCTACGATTTTTATCTGTCACTTTCCATTTCTTTCACCTCTGGCAGTATTGCTTATGTGAAAAATACCGAGTAGCACTGCGGTTCGGAACCCACGTTAAACTGTAGGTCCCCCTATAACTGGCTGGGTAAGTCAGTTCGAAGGTCGGAGGAAGGCAGCGGCATACCACCTCCAAACAGGACCATGCCTAGTAAAGCACTGTGGTGTTCAAACCAATCTTCGGATTGTTGACTGCTTTACCTTACCTTTATCAATAGGTTCGTTCGAGTGCCGATGCTGACGATCTGAAACGGTTTGAGGCGTTCGAGTGGCACTTTTGACTCTTTCTGACGGTATCTGACTGACCAATCAGGTGTTAGAGTGGCGGAGCTGATAGTTTGAGATCGTTTATTTAACACTTCCGCACCTGAGCCCATTGCAGCCCCTGGTACCCAACTAACTGAGAATCTGTAATGCTACAGCTAATTCTGCAGCGCAATGTATCCTCTTTTTAAATAAGTAGGTTTTGACAGGAGAAAGAAGGAAACACATCTTTATGCCAAAACAAAAAAACAAAACAAGAAATGCTATTATCAGACTTGATTCCACGTTGGAATTGGTGCTCCACGACTGTATTTGATTTGTGGTAATTCTTTCAGCAATCAGTCGTAAAAAATATAATTTGTTTTTATATATTTTTATTTGTTTGCGAATCTAGATTTCGACCACTGTGTGGTCATTATCAATGCTAAAATAAATACAAAAGAGCCAGTTAGGATAACATACGTGTCACATTATAAGCCAATTGTACAAGTTTCAGTTAAAGTCAATGATAAAAATACATACCTTAAAACCAATTAAAATACTTAAAATATCTCGACCTCCATGTTGGAGGTTGCGTTTGTACTAACGCAACTGTTACAATCCTTACACAACTGACGTCAGCATGAGTCATGAGTCATTATTTAATCTACAGCCTTGCGATTTGCCAGGAGAAACTTTGCCAATTTTGGCTAGATGCAGGTCAATCACGTGTAGTTTAGTGTGTCACTATCCTCGAAGACTAATCGAAAGACTTTTAAAAATTCGTCGTATTGAACGAATATTTAAAAATGCGGCGATTGTAGACTTTGTGAGTTGATGACTCATCTTACAAGGATGGCAGTTTATGCAACAGTAAACATTAGCAAAAATGTGTAAGAATGGGGTCACTTTCTCAGAATATTATCTATTTGGGCTTTACAATTAAACTTGTTCGTAATCGTAATTCTGAATGAAAGGTGCATATAAGATGAACATTAACAAGAGTAAAACAAGGGTAATGGAGTGCAGTCTTAAGAAAATCAGGTTATGCTGAAGGAATTAGATTAGGTAGCGAAGCAATAAAGAAGGTAGATGGGTTTTGTTACTTGCGCAGTAAAATAACAAATGATGGTCGTAGTACAGAGGATATAAAATGCAGAATAGCAATGGGTAGAAAAGCGTTCTTGAAATAGAGAAATTTCTTAACATCGGATATTGATTTAAGCCTAAGGAAGTCCTTTCTGAAGACATTTGTATGGAGTGTTGACGTGTGTGGGAGTGAAACGTGGACAGTGCGGACAGGAAAGGGTAGAGGCTTTTGAAATGTGGTGCTACAGAAGAATACTGAACATTAGGTGGGTGGATTGCGTAACTAATGAGTAGGTATTGAACAGAATCGGGGAGAAAATAAATTTCTGGCATACCTTGCCAAAAAGAAGTTATAGATTGATAGGACACATTCTTAGACATCAAGGAATTGTGGATTTAGCGTTGGAGGGAAGTGTGTGGGGTAAAAACCGCAGGGGACGACCAAGAGATGCATACAGTAAGCAGATTCAGACAGATGTAGGTTGCCGTTCTTATGTGGAGATGAAGAGGCTTGCTCAGGATAGGATATTGTGGAGAGCTGCTTCAAACCAGTCTCCGGACTGAAGACCACAACAACAACAACAACATATCAATAGTTTCGTTCGAGTGGCGCTGCTGACGATCTGAAACGGTTTGAGGTGTTCGAGGTGTTGGTTTCCACATTTACCCTTCTACAACATTCCAATTGTTTGAATTTTGTTATCAGACGTACTAATCTAAGAGATGATACACGTGTTTGGACTTTTTAATACTTTTTGAAATGTAGTACAGTAGTTTTTATTATATTTGACTGTTTCTGGCTTTCCTTTTCCATTTCAAGATATTTTTATTCCTCTGATAGCCACTGCTTTTTTGCATGGTTTCTTACTATTATATTTTACTATTTTCTTGGGGGACAGTTTTAAAATGCTCTTAGAAATGTATCATTAATGCTAAGCAATACTAGTATATATAAACAGAGTTGTTTTCTTTATCTAAATGTGTAAATAAAAATTAATATAGTTTCTGTACACTAAAACTTGTGTGTTTACATGCTAACCTACATATTGTAAGAAGTCCCCTGTTAAGTGTGATTATGTACTAATATTTAATGTAGAAGGCTAGTTTGTTTGTAGAAATTGTAAACATAAAATCTGTACAAAAAATCTTCAGCTTTGTGGAATGACAGAGCTGTTACTGTACACACAGGAAAATATTAATCACTTTCATAATTGTATTATGCAGGAAATAAAAGGTAAACTTAAAATCCACAAATTTTCGACTGGAAGAATTACAGTTGGGAATAGAAATAACTGTTAATGTCATGAAATAGGCAAATTACAAGAAAAGTCGTCGTCGCAGTTTGGCTTACTAGCCTATAAAAATTAAAATACGTCTTCCGTTTATGATGATATATTTGCATGCAATTATTGATTCTAGTAAAGTTGATAATTTGGGTTGGATGGGAAGTGTGCCTGGATAGCTTAATTGCTTAAGGCGAAACCTAGCCAGAATTGGTAAATCTGGATTCTAATCCTGGTTGGGCACAAATTTTCAACTCTATCACTGGATTTATTTCATTGCCCTGAAATGGTCTAAATGTTTAAATATTTCGAATTCGTAATATTTATATGTATTATTGGTGCTGGAAATGGCAGTTGTATGATGTTGAAAGGTAGCTGAAACTGGGTAGATGAAAGCATAGCGATGTTTTCATACCTGTATGTATTTCCCCACAGCACCTTGTTTATTTAATTGCTTAAAATCACTATGACATTTCTTTTATTGTAGGGGCTACACTAGGGATCTCAAGGGTGGAGGACTGAAGCCCAGACGAAACAACAAACCAATATCTGGCTGGAGGTGTGATGTAACAGCTTCACCATGGGTCAGGACACAAAAAGGAGGGGGGTGACCTAAATCCGTCAAACAAACTGCACGAGCTTTCTTATATGTGGGTCAGAAGAGGGAGGAGGAGTGAATAAGTATTATGATATGGAACTGTCAAAGTGGCGTCACCCTCTTCTAAATTCAGAGTGTCAGAAGTAGGTGAGGGGAGGGGGGAGTGAGCTGTACCGGCGTTCCTTTAACTGTTTAATCTGTAATGCTACAGCTAATTTTGCAGCGCAATGTATCCTGTTTTTAAATAAGTAGGTTTTGACAGGAGGAAGAAGGAAACACATTTTTATGCAAAAACAAAAAAGAAAACAAAAAATTACGTTCTATTTAAGACATATAATTTGTTTTTGCGTGATAATCCCTAAAACATTCTGGCATACATAAATCGAAATTACACTCCTGACACCACCAGGAAATTCCTTCCTGAATTCCCAGTCTCTGCTTTGCTTCTATCTGAGCAAACTTTACAAAACTACGTGGGGTTTGCTTTTTTCTCTGGTGCTAGTATCTTCTGCACAAAAGTCTTCCTTAGAGTCTGTCGTTTGTTAGATTAGCCACAGGCTCTGTTTCCTTGTGTGCTCTTTTGACAAGAGACTCTCCAACGTGAAGAAGAAATATCTTCAGACTACATTTTTTCTGTCTTCAGCACTTCTTGTCTCCTTGTATATTACATAAGCATTTGAGAGACACATTACAAACATGTGGAAAAACAAAATTTTTTCGCTGGCCGCGGTGGCCGAGGAGACTGAGGCACTTCAGTCACGGTCTGCACGGCCACCACGGTCGGGGGTTCGAATCCCCCCTCGGGCATGGATATTTGTGCCGTCCTTAGGATAAGGTAGTTGATAAGTAGTTTGTAAGTTTAGTGACTGATGACCCCGCAGTTAAGTCCCTTAAGCTTAACAAACATTTGAACAATTTTTTCGCCATTTGAACCAGTTCCTGAAAAATGGATAGTAAGCCACCATTTGGTCAGAACGATCCACTCCTGTGTTGTAAGTGTTCTAGTCCTGGTTTCATCTTGTTGATGCGGCCGTTTTAGTACGAACTGACTCTTCCGACATTGTGGCGTTGTGACACGTTGAAAGCATCAACACAAATCTTTCCACTTCAAGCACAGTAAATGTTCTCACCTCATAAAAATCACAGCCGCCCGAGTCTAACTTGGGCTCAGGCCGCTCGGCAATACCATGCAGCCCGAGACGGAATCGGGCACCATGTCGAATGTGTTAAGTAAGCAGAGTTTCGTCAAACCGTTTTCTGACTGACTCCAAAGCGTTTAACAAGCCTGCACATTTACGAAGAGGTTTGTGTTCCAAGTCTTCCATTTTCTCTTGAGGCTGAGCTTTGTATATTAGACGGGCATTATTTCAACTTATGTGGCGTTCTAATACAGTACATCCCCTTTTTATTACACCCATACATACTATAAATGAAAGGTATGGAAATTTTCACATCATACGAATTTAAAGATAAATGCGTATGTTTTTACAGTTTGGATTGTGATATATTCGCCTGAAAATGAAGTCAAAATAGTCCTACGGAGATTTTCTGTGCCATCCGTAAATGAAGTGACTGACACATAAGAATAATATAGTTCACAACAGACATTAGCACTGATAGATTTTTATAACCGACATCTAGCTTTATATGTGCCACTATAGCGTCTCACAATTACTGTTTCGTCTGTTTCTTCTTGTGGTTCTTTATTATAGAAATCTCTTAGTGCCAATGTGGGCGTTCCTACACTAAATGTGCAACATCTGGGGAAATCATGTACGATGATAATTCTTGCGCAACACCTGCAAATTTTTGTATATTTCATTTTTTAAACTTTATTGTAACTCATAATAATGGGACAAAATGCATATGAAGTTCTATGTTACCGAACATTCCTTTTACACACCACTATCCTAATTTACCTCATTTTTGAATGAGGTTTTGTCAGGTTGAATTTGCTACATTATTTATAAATGGGGGACATGTTTACGTATATTTTGCGTTTTGTCGAAGTTTATGATCAGAATGTATTCCACAATGTATTTCTAATGGCGGAATTCACACTGTCCGTCGTCGGATCGTCACCACACGTCAACGTGAACTTTCTCAAGAAGAATGTTTTGATGGAACGATCGTCTACTAACATCGCGACTCGCAAGTTAACCTATTTTCGTCACGCGATTTTCATGTTGTATTCGACGTTTGCACGCAAATGTGTCGTGTTTTCCACGTCCTACTAGATGAATACCGGGCTGGTACCCAAGTCCAGCCTCCGTTACACGATTCGCAAACATTTCGTAACACATTACACTTTCGCACACATAACACTATATACAAACATTTGGGGTACACATGGAATGGCGACAGGAAGGGCACCCAGTCAAGCCAACAACATTAACACGCCTAATCCAAATAACAACGCCGAACCTGCATGTGTGAGAACATGGTGAAAGAAAAATTAAATAGTTTTCAAAACTCCGCAATTATTAACAATACTGCCAGCTGTAAACGTGGACCTGCCGCGGTAGCGACTCCTCTGCTGTTATGGTGAGTTTTATCATATAAAAGCATTACTATGCCCATTTAGTCCCTAGTTATTCTACTTCAAATAGCCGTTACGTACTTTGTACGTTTACCTCTTTGCAGGAGCACAATGACAAAACACAAATTAAGCTGCTTCCACCACAGCTTTAAATTAGAGCCCTGTACCACCAACCAGGCGAGCGCCGCCATTGTAGGCCTGTTATATCTCGCAATAGCAGCGTTATGGGCGGTGCTGTTAAATTAACGTTTATGATGAAGGGAACCGGTCTGTACATCGACGTGGTAGGACAGTACGTTAAGTAAACAACGAACTTAAGTTTTTAATCGTTTCATCACATCTACAACGAATATTAAGGAAAAATTGGTAATCTGAGATCAAGACCTTTATTTTTGAGCAAACTAGTTGTATCATTGTTTCGTGCTAAGTTTTGCTTTAATGATAAGAGACTTCAAGTCGTTTGAGTTAACATATTTGATTTTAAGTACTGGTACTTATTAAAATACAAATGTGTACTTTAGTTATTTAGACCGCTAAGGAAAAGAATAAAAATTACAAAATTACAAATTAATTTACAAATTAATTACAATAAATTTGCGTCTTAATATACCTTCATTACATTCATCAAGCCACTACTATTACTACCGCATTTTGCTGAGGAATCCTTCTCTGTCTGACGGTTATATTTTCTCAGAAGAATATAATATTCTAGTGGTTAAAAATACGCGCTCAAATTTTTCCACAGCATTGACACGACGGAATATTTTGAACAAGTTCATTGATTGATTTATGTGCAAGCAGGATTGTTCACTACCTGGAAATGGAAAACGTTTTGTCGAAATACATTGCGATAAATTTACGTAAAATGAGAAAGATACGAATCTTTTTATATACATACAATATCTGTAAACGGTACCTGGTTCCACCTGTGCAGTCAGATTCACTTTGCGCACCCCTGTCTTTTGGTGGCTTTCGTTTCTTAATTTGAGGACGATGACTATACCAGGTACCGCATTAGGTTTTATTTTCTTAACTCCATCCTTGCGGTTTGTCTCAAACTGATCAGGCGTAAAATAAAGCTAAAAATGAAAACCTATGTTAAACTATAATGTAACAGTTAGAGATGGGAAAACTGAAACATCTGACTGTTTCGGGACAAATGAAACCGTACAGTGTGAGGTTTCGAAACACTGTTTTAAAACCGTGAAACAAGTGTATATTTTGTAATAGTATGGGCCTGACTACTGTACTGGTAACATCGTCAATGTGTACTGCATGATTATTCCTACAGAACCTATAATTCGAGGCTAGCAATTGTGGGAGAAAAAATTAAACTTTTATTCAGATGCGCGGCAGTTATATTTCCTACACCGGCAAAATTTTACCTACCACTCCGGCGGCCTCGCGTGGTTATGTTGTCAACAACAACAACACGATAGAACATCATTGTCAAGATGTTTATATTCTTAGAAATCTGAATAGAATAACTTGATTTGTGTTTAGTACAGTTCGTGAATAATTCCGTTCCTGATCTGTGGTTGACAGGTTCTTGTAAGCACCCTTGTTCACTCAGTGATAGTACTTGTCTTCGTACAACGAAGATTTCATCACAAAACATTTGCATTGTAACGCGATTGGCTAATGTCAACGACACATGATTTCCAACATTATCACGCGAGGCCGCCAGGACAATAAGTAAAATTTAAGCCCTGTACCAAATGGACTGCTTTCGCAATAAGTGACGTTCCTGCTTTCAAATTAGCTAAGGACTGACGTTTTTATCTCTAATATATTGGTTTTTATCAAAGTAGATGTAATTAATAGATGTTGCTTTCCATTAATCTAGTGCCTAATGTTGATAGGTCTTGTGTGCTAACCTACGTGTGATATTATCGCATAACATTAACTGAGCTAACATTTTGGGAAGGTTTATGTTTTTACACATTGTTATCGCACTGCTGGGTACTTCAGTAAAATAAACTTCAACTTAAAATTCGAGTTTTGGAGATTATTTAATGGGCGGTTTCTTTTACCGTCCAAACTTTCGTAAATTGCAGGCTAAGTATAAATACGAAATTCATCAGATACGGCACATTATTTTAGATTTTCATGTATTTATATCTTTTAAAAATATCTTTCGTCTTATGTTTGTCCGTCCAATATTGCTCGCAGGAAACTTGTATGAACAGATAAACCTAGAAGTTGATATTTCAATACAAATTTACGTTCTTCGCAAAATTTTGCATTCTTGTATGGAAATGCATTTTTTCTTCCAATGCGGTGTACCCACAATTCGCGTCTTTTCGCATCTCTTTCGCCCTGTGGAATGCGTAAAACTTGCTACCTCGGACTATCTTAGTATAACAATTCACTGCCAACACTGCGACATTTTTCACCATATAAAAATGGAATATGCTATGTTAAGCTCTTAATTTAATACATAATGAGTCTACACATTTCCAACACCTCTAAATGCTAAAATAACAGCTAGTTAAGTGAAATATGCCATTTACGCTGATGGATTGCTTAGGCCTAAAATGGCGGACGTGCCCCACCCGCGCTCAACTGACCAATAGCAGCCGGCGGTTGTCGGCAAGCCACACATAAAAGGTTGGCGCTACTCTCCTAATACAGGGCTCTACTTTAAATAATTCTGTGGCTCCATCTCCACCCAAGTAAGTTCTGACTTTTCAGAATTTACTCACCTTAGGCATATCAGATTCGCTGCCCGCCAGGTACACGGACTGTAATAAAACATTGGTCTATTTCCAGTCTGATGATGGGCTAACAGTGCGAATGGTGTTATTGGAGTAATAAAGAATATTGCAACAAAGACTGCGAATTATTTAATTATTCACCACTGTTGCTGCACCAGCCGGCACCACCATCGTAGAATGGAATGAAATATATGTGAAAGAAAGATATCCTTGACGTCGGTTTGCAGCAGGATTTTAGAACATATAGACTATTTCCCTCAGACATTATGAACCCTCTCGGAGAGAACGACCTATTGACCCATATGCAACATTAATTCAGAAAGTATAGTTCTTGTGAAACACAGCTACCTCTTTACTGATATGAAGTAATGAGTGATATTGACAAGGAATATCAAATCGATTCCCTGTTTTCTACTATATTGGGCCCGCAGCAAACTATAGATCGTAAAACGACATTATAATTACGGTTTTTTTCTTTTTGATGCTGCTAATTATTTTATTATTATTGCAACAGCTGTTTCGGCCCTACATCATTTTCAAGCAAACTGTGAACGAACATATATACAAAATTTTATGATTTAGATACTTTCTTACGGAAAATGAGAGATGAATATAATAAACGTCTCGATGCTACGTGCGTAAGTTTACTGATCTTTTTGCTACGCTAATTGTACGCTTCCATATATTGCGTGTAGCTATGATGTTCATTAAATATTTATGATGTTCGGATGTGCTGTTATATGACAGTTTCCTTTCAATGCTGCATGGATACAAATATGTTGCATTTCGTAAATTTTATATTATCTTTGATCATGAAATAGTGTGCCTCTGGATTCCTGAGATTATTATTTTATTATTATTATTATTAATAAAAACTTTATTCCCAAGGAGGTTAGAATCTCAGGAGATGCCCTAATACTGAAAAAGAGAAGCCAGCAAAATGCGCATTCCGTCATTGGTTTGAGTCCAAAACATTTGTCATAGTGCATGTGTATAGTAGTTCCAGTCGTAGAAATGTACGTCATTTCTAACTAAATACTCCGATGTGTCTGAGGATTTAGTGTGTTTACGTAAAGAGGGCACAGAGCGTAAGCATCTTTGTTATGGGCATAAAAGCATAGCCACTCTGGCTTCAACGAATTCCTGTTCTCAGCGCAGGTAACGCCACCTCCATTTTTCGCCGTTCATTTGCTGCTCTTGCAATTCGAACGAGAAGGCTGGACGCCATTGGTCATCTTTCTGTTTGCAGCTTTTATGAATAGCGGATGCTATCCGTGTCTTAGGACTATGTCTTATTAAAGTGAGTGTGAGACTAAATTTTCTTATTTCATTTAATAAATTCATTTTAAAGTTAAATTTCAATTTTCGTTGTAGTTTGCTGTGTACTCCTCGACATTAATTAATAATCTTATCCATTATAATAGCCTGTTCTAAATAATGAGATGTTTGGATACCATATTGCTACAATTTCATAACTGTGTAGCTATTGCTTCTTTATCAGATAACCTCTAATGTATGAATAATGTTTTTCTCATTAATTAAAGCTGCAGTCATTTTAAATGTTTACGAAATCAAAAGCATTCAGATTAAAATATTTATCGCCATAATCTGTGGAACTTTGAATCTGATGTTCACACGCTCAGCTACAAACTATCAATAAACAATTACTACGTGAAAATCTTTCGTTAGAGCGAGAGGTTACCTACGTCAATAATACTAATATTATTTCAGCCAAATTAAGCGGCAGATTCGAACCCCCGACCGTAGTGGCCGTGCAGAACGTGACTGGCGCGCCGCAGATCACTCGGCCACTGCGGCCGGCGGAGTATTTTTCCTTCTTTTATATGTATAAATTTATTCAGTATCCGTATTCCACAGATATATTGACATTGTAAATTCCATATTCAAGGTGCGTTTCGGTGAATGGTCTCATATTTTAAAAACCGTGCTGACAAGGATGAGGTGCCCGCTCATACATATTGAGGGACATGTCAACAAACGCCCTCTACCGTGCAAAGCACTGCAGTCTAGCGGTGGTACACGCTGCGACCCAGCTAACAGCGTCAGTGTGAGAACTTGTGTCATTGCAACATGGAAAATGGAGCAACGCGTAAATATCAAATTTTGTTTCAAAAAACGGCGACGGAGACCTGTGGGATGTTAGCGAAAGTGTACGGTGATGTAGCAGAGAATAAAAAGTGCGTGTTTCAGTGATTTAAACGCTTTCGAGACGGAGGAAAGCCACGGTGGAGTGGTCGTGCGCTCTAAGCCGGTTGCTCGCCGGTGGAGGTTCGAGTCCTCCCTGGGGCATGTTTGTGTGTGTTGCCCTTAGTATAAGTAGTTTATAAGCCTAGGGACTGATAACTGCAGCAGTTAAGTCCCTTAGATTTACAAACATCTGAACATACGAAGGGAAATGAAAGTATCAAGCCACGCCCAGAGCCGCGGTGGAGTAGCCGAGCGGTCTAAAGCGCCTCGCTGCGGAGAGCGCGGTTGCTCGCGGTCGGAGGTTCGAGTCCTTCCTGGGGCATGGGTGTGTGTGTTGTCCTTAGGTTCGTTTACCTTAGTTTAACTTTTAGTTTTAAACTTTATGCGGCTGCACGCCCGAAACTTCTTTGAACAGTCATTGCGCCGCGAAAACATGAAGATGCACTTAGTTTAAGTAGTTTGTAAGCTGAGGACTGATGACCACGCAGTTTGGTCCGATAGATTTACAAACATTTGATTTGCCACGTCCAGAACCACTCCCAGACAACATCGAACGAGTGCAACGGATGATGCGGATGATTGGCAGACATCTTTCTGCTCCTCCGCCTTAAATTAGCCGTGAAAGACTTACGCTTCGCAACGGTTACGGAGATCTAACAACGCGTGATCCCAGTGCTTCGAGCTATTCCACGAGAAGCGTTTGCTGGCAGTTTGCAACATATCTACAACCGATGTCAGAAGTGTATTGTAGCCAATGGCTATTACTTTGAAGTCCAGTAAAGGTATTTTGTTCGTAACTCGTTTCCTGTATTTACTGAGATATTTCAGCGAACGTTTCAGATGCTCCTTGTATATTTAACCGTTGTGTAACATTTCTAGGTTCGCTAGTAATGATACATTTGGACAGAATGTTGAATGGTAGTGGGTAGTGCCTCCGTTTTTTTGTTTTTTTTTTTTTTTTTTTTTTTTTTGCGGTATTACAGGACACGCATATTACTCTGTTGACTTTTCCCATTCGCTGAGCATTTTGCATCCATCTGAGATCAGAGTGCTCCGAATTGTATGTAACTGGTGTAACTAAGGTAACTGCACAGTAAGAAAAGTCGAAGAATAGTGATATGCGAATTTACTGGTTTTGGCAGTGCCACGTATACAAGACATAAAATGGGGCAAATTGGTAGAGCTCTCATTTGCACTCCGGCGATTCATGCCAAGATGTTTCCGACTTGATTACGGTCATATGACGGGAATACTTTGAATGCGGAATGGTAGATGGAGCTGGATGAGTAATACATTCCATTTCCGAAAACGTTAAGGAATTCACTATCCTGAGATCCACAGTAGCAAGTTTGAAGAACTACCTCTCACCATGGACAACCAGTGGCCAACGCATGCGGTTAGTGACCAAAGTCAACGGCGTTTGTGTAGAGTCGTCGGTGCTGACGGACAAGCAATACTGCATGTAAAGATCTCGGAAAGCAATGCTGCACGTACGACGAACTTTTCCGTTATGAGAATGCGAGGTGAAAAGGCTTGCGCATCTGTGGGAAGCCGAGGGTTATGCCGAAGGTAGAGAACCTATTGCCGGAAAAGCCTCAGCCCATGGATCAGACTAAGAGTGTCTCACAACGTCCCGTTCTCCTTATCCACTCCCAGTCCTTTCCCAATTCCCTTCTCCAACCCAAGGTGTGATGCGATCTGTGCTAAGCAGTGCGTGGCACATGGGTAGATGTGTCGCAAACGGAGCTTTAGGGATACCGGGCGACCTTATGGGTCAGTAGCCTTACACCGCGTGGGGCTATCGTTGTGTGGACCAAATAAATCCCCAAATCTCGTGTGACCGAAATGGACACGACTGATAAAAATAATTTAAAAGAAACGGAGGGGCAAATAGAGACCTCAGGCGTCCAGATATCGGGATCAAGACCCGCAGAGGGCACTCTTACTTCTGAATCGGGGCCTAGACCTGAGCAAGAAGTGGGAACTGTAACTGAGAAGTTGGACCAGATTAAGCTTAAGGCCTTGTCTGGGGCCCAGGGGAGGAAACTTCTCAAAGATAAAAACAAAATGAAGGGATAGAATGCCTTCCTAAACACAAGTGGAGGGAATCAAAAGGGCTTGAGCTCAAGAAACTCAAGAAAAACTGCCTCAGGTCGAACGGGATATACACTTTTCGACGTTAAAGACAGGTGACAAGAGGGTAAGGGAGGAATCCAAGACTCCCTCCTCTCTGGACAAGCTTGATCGTAAAAAGTCTAGGCAGGAAATAGGGAAGCAGATCTATAGCACTACGGTATCTGTACATGCAATACTGCATGCAAAGAACTCGGATATCTACGTTGGACATACGAAGAACTTATTCATTATGAGAGTACGAGGTAATTTTCTTTGATGTGCTATGGCAGCAGACGACCGACTTGACTGCCTATTCTAACAGCACGACATCTCCTGCAGCGCGTCTCTTGGGCTCTTGACCACATCGGTTGGACGCTAGAGGACTGTAAACCGAGGACTGGTCGGATGAGCCAGATGGCAATAGCTGATGGCAGAGTGTGGTGCAGACCTCCAGGCCCAAAGCACTGTGTTTGCTGGCCGTGACTCCATAATGGTGTGGGCTGTTTTTATGTGGAATGGACTGGATCCTCTGGTTAACGTGAACCGACCATTTAGGTAATGTTCAGCAGATCATTCGCAGTCATATTGGACTTATTAACATCGATGGAATTTCTAAGGACGGCAGTACGCCATGTCTTTGGTTACAGTTGTTCGCGATTGGTTTCAACAACATTCTGGACAATTCTAGCGAATGATTCGGCTACTCATATCGCCCCATTTGAGTCACATCGAGCATATGTGGGACATAATCGTCAGCCTGACTATTTCAACAGGGGACTCGACACGTGTGTGAGTTTTCTTTCAGTTAGTTTAAGTAGCTTTTAAGTCGAGGGACCCAAGACTAGAGTAGTAGTGTCCCTTGGTATTACAAACGTTTTTTGAGACTTTCAACGACTTCTTGAGTCCATCCCACATCGAGGTGCTGCATTTCGACGAGGAAAAGTGGGCACTACACGTTATTAAGAAGTATAATGATGTTGTAACATGGTTTGGCTTTTTTATCGTTACTGTACCCCCGCAGGCTATCACTTTTGATATGCAAATTGTAACAAAACAAAAAGGAAGTCATGTTATGATTTCTTTAATCTGGTATGCAATTTTTAATATGCAAATTATTTGATTAATTGTTATGATAAAATGGGTCGTCACTATGTTTTCCTAAACATAGAAAAGTTGATCTATTTGATCTCTGGTGTACGACATACTGGGATCAAGACTCGATTACTTACACTATTTGCCCTACTTGTATCACAGTAATTTTTTTACTCGTAAATGACACTTTTAGTTTCAGAGATCATTCCTTATTTCGTTATCCCCTTTGATATCCTAGGCAAAAATTTATATTCCCCTCCAAAATAGCATTTGGGGTTGTTAAATAATGGTATTCAATAACTGCAATCAAGTCAGATTATTATTCAAAATTCAAAGGTATAACGTAACTATTTACAATATTAGGTGACCAAGTGTCACAATACAATAACGTGAAAATATGAAGTAAGCTGTCGCGTAACTTTACAAATAATGAAGAACACAATATTTTACAAAATGAAATAAATGTCTGGCTATATTTTCGGAGATCATACCATTAAAAGAAATAGAAAAAGAAACGGACTGACTCAAATATTACCACAATCTGACAGAAGAATATAGAAGGCAAACACAATCAATTAATATCCTAAGCTGAACTGAGTTATAGAATCCTAATAAGGCAGTGGGGCAGTGCAGCAGATACTTTACCACACTCAGCAATGTTGATCTTACAGCAGCAGCGTCGATGTCGGCAGACTGGAGCAGGAGGCTGTGGGTCCCGTCTGCGAAATCAACAATTACGTCCTATGTAGCAGCGACGATATTTACTCTACGTGGCAGCAGACGGCGTAGTCGCCAAGATATAAGTTCGCGTGTGGTTGCCACAAGTAAAGCCACAACGCAAAATGCAAGTCCGCCCACTGCAGAGTCTGCCGCAAGAGTTCCTGTATGGCCGTACTATACGGAATCTCCAGACGTAGTCTCTAAACAACGCGTACCGCACTCTGCAGTGTCTAAACTCGAAGCGAACCATACTCGACGGTATCTCTCGCAAGAGCCTATAACGTCGAGCCTGGTCGATGTTTGGAAAAAAATTAATTGAAACATAAATATTGAGAAAAATCTATCTGAAATGATTATTCAACCTCTGCTTTTAATTAAAATATTTAATTATTGCTGTTTAGTTGGGGCGGCAGGAAGCGTTATAATACGGCGTCTTCGCATTACAACAATGTACGTAATTGTAAAGCCCAATTTGCATTTGTGACTTTAATATGCATGAAAACGCCGTAAAGATTTTGAAAAAGAAAAGTTAACTGCAGGTTCGTTTGCGTTTGAGCTCACCGTCCTGGATTGGTTCAGCTGTCCCGATACACATTCCTTTGGGGATAAGTTGCGACTGTTCGTGACAATTAGTGATCCAAATCTCTCCTTGCCCTCCGGTAATGCTTATGTTAGCCGCTGGTATGTTAATTTCTTTGGTGAGCCTGATAAACAAGCATTTCACAGTTTAATCGCTCATCTGCGTGTGTGACTGCAACTCTTTTCATTGTCATCGGCGGGATCGTCACATTGTTAACGGCAAATAACTTCCCAGAAAATTCTCTCTTACATGTACCCGTTGGAACAACTTCTTCAATTTGCAGCTCAGATCTTCCACAGTCAATGATAGCTTGGGATGCCTGAAGGAAGTCCCATCGTTCTTCTGATGATACAGACTTTCGGTAGGATGTACTCGGTTGTGTTGTTGTGGTCTTCAGTCCGGAGACTGGTTTGATGCAGCTCTCCACAATACCCTATCCTGAGCAAGCCTCTTCATCTCCACATAAGAACGACAACCTACATCTGTCTGAATCTGCTTACTGTATCCATCTCTTGGTCTTCCCCTGCGATTTTTTCCCCACACACTTCCCTCCAACGCTAAATTAACAAATCCTTGATGTCTAAGAATGTGTCCTACCAATCTATCCCTTCTTTTAGTCAAGGTATGCCAGAAATTCCTTTTCTCCCCAATTCTGTTCAGTACCTCCTCATAAGTTACGCGATCCACCCACCTAATCTTCAGCATTCTTCTGTAGCACCATATTTCAAAAGCCTCAATCCTCTTCCTGTCCGCACTGTTTATCGTCCATGTCTCACTCCCATACAAGGCAACACTCCATACAAATGCCCTCAGAAAGGACTTCCTTAGGCCTAAATCAATATTCGATGTTAACAAATCTCTCTTTTTCAAAAACGCTTTTCTACCCATTGCCATTCTGCATTTTATATCCTCTGTACTGCGCCCATCATTTGTTATTTTACTGCCCAAGTAACAAAACACATCTACCTCCTTTATTGCTTCGTTTTCCAATCTAATTCCTTCAGCATCACCTGATTTTCTTACACTGCACTCCATTACCCTAGTTTTGCTCTTGTTAATGTTCATCTTATATGCTCCTTTCAGCACACTGTCCATTCCATTCAATTGCTCTTCCAGGTCCTTTGCTGTATCTGACAGCATTACTATGTCATCGGCAAAACGCAATGTTTTTAATTCTTCCCCCTGAACTTTTATTCCTTCACCAAATTTCTCCTTGCTTTCCTTTATAGCTTGTTCAATGTACAAATTGAATAACATTGGAGAAAGGCTACAACCCTGTCTCACTCCCTTCCCAACCACTGCATCCCTTTCATGCCCTTCAACTCTGACAACCGCTGTCTGGTTTTTGTACAAGTTGTAAATAACCTTACGCTCCCTATAATTTACTCCTGCTTTTTTCAGAACTTTAAAGAGTTTATTCCAATCAACACTGTCAAAAGCCTTCTCCAAATCTACAAAAGCTAGAAATGTAGATTTGCCTTTTCTTAATCTATCTTCTAGGATAAGCCGTAAAGTGAGTATTGCCTCCCGTGTTCCTACATTTCTCCTGAACCCAAACTGATCTTCCCCGAGGTCGGCTTCTACCAGCTTTTCCATCCTTCTGTATATAATTCGCGTTAATATTTTCAGCCATGACTTATTAAACTGATGGTTCTGCACCTGCTTTCTTAGGGATGGGGATTATAACATTTTTCTTAAAGTCTGAGGGTACTTCACCTGTCTCATACATCTTACACACCAGGTGAAACAATTTTGTCATGGCTGGTTCTCCCAGAGACTTCAGTAGCTCTGAGGGAATATCATCTATTCCAGGGGCCTTGTTTCGACTTAGGTCTTTCAGGGCTCTGTCAAATTCTTCTCTCAGTACAGTATCTCCTATTTCATCTTCATCTACATCCTCTTCCCTTCCTACAATATTGTCTCGAAGTTCATTTCCTTTGTAGAGCCCCTCTATATATTCTTTCCACCTTTCAGCTTTCCCTTCTTTGCTGAGAACTGGTTTTCCATCAGTGTCCTTGATATTCATAGAGCTGTTTTTCTTATCGCCAAATGTTTCTTTTATTTTCCTGTAGGCTGTATCTATTTTCCCCTATTTATACATTCTTCTACATCCTTGCATTTGCCTTCTAGCCACTCCTGCTTAGCCATTTTGCACTTCCTGACAATCTCATTTCTTAGTCGTCTGTACTTCATTTTGCCTGTTTCATTTACTGCATTTTTATATTTTCTCCTTTCATCGATTAAATTTAGTATCTCCTGTGATATCCAAGGATTTTTTGTAGGTCTTTCCTTCCTACCTATTTTGTCCTCTGCTACCTTCACTATTTCATCTCTCAATTTTACCCATTCCTCCTCAACTGTTTTATTTCTCCCCGTTTCTGTCAATTGTTGCCTAAAGCTCCCTCTGAAATTTTTAAGAACCTGAGGTTCCTTCAATTTATCCAGGTCCCATCTCCTTATTTTCCTACCTTTTTGTAGTTTCTTTAGTTTCAGCCTACAGTTCATAACCAACAAGTTATGGTCAGAGTCTATATCTGCCCCTGGGTATGTCTTACACTGTAGAACCTGATTCCGAAATCTATGTCTTACCATTATAAAATCTATCTGATATCTTCCGGTGTCTCCTGGTCTCTTCCACGTATACAACCTTCTTTTGTGATTCTTGAACCAGGTGTTTGTTATAACTAAATTATGATCTGTGCAAAATTCTACCAGGCGGCTTCCTCTTTCATTCCTTTTGCCCAGACCATATTCACCTACTATCTTCCCTTCACTTCCTTGTCCTACTACCGAATTCCAGTCTCCCATAACAATTAAGTTTTCCTCTCCCTTAATTGTCTGAATAATTTCCTTTAGCTCCTCATATATTTCTTCGATTTCCTCATCATCGGCAGAGCTAGTTGGCATATAAACCTGTACTACTGTTGTCGGTGTTGGCTTCGTATCTATCTTGACAATGATAATGCGATCACTGTGCTGGTCATAGTAGTTCACCCGCATTCCTATTTTCTTATTCATTATCAATCCTACTCCTGTGATACCCCCAACTGATTTTGTATTTATAATCCTGTACTCACCTGACCAGAAATCCTGTTCATCCTGCCATCGAACTTCACTAATCCCCACTATATCTAACTTCAACCTATCCATTTCCCTTTTTAAATTTTCTAATTTTCCTACTCGATTAAGGGATCTAACATTCCACGCTCCGACCCGTAGAATGCCAGTATTGTCTTTCCTGATGATCACATCCTCCTGAGTAGTCCCCGCCCGGAGATCCGAATGGGGGACTATTTTCCCTCCGGAATATTTTACCCGAGAGGATGCCATCATCATATGTTCATACATAGAGCTGCATGTCCTCGGGAAAGGTAACGGCTGTAGTTTCCCCTTGCTTTCAGCCGTTCGCAGTAGCTGTGTGGCAAAGCCACATTAGCTGATGTTACAAGGCCAGCTCAGTCAATCATCCAGACTGTTGCCCCTGTAACTACTGAAGAGGCTGCTGCCCCTCTTCAGGAACCACACGTTTGTCTGGCCTCTCCACAGATACCCCTCCGCTATGGTTGCACCTACGGTACGGCTATCTGTATCGTTGAGGCACGCAAGCCACCCCACCTCGGCAATGTCTGTGGTTCATGGGAGTGGATGTACTCGGTATATCCCTTGTATTCCGGTTCTAGTCCGTGTAAGCGACGGCTGTTACGTTGCCTAATCGGAGCCACGGTGATGCAGCTGTTGCACAGCATACCCGGCGCCTCCGCCAAACATTGTCGCGTTGAAATGGAAGCAGGCTTCACTTCGAAGGCAACTGAACACAGCACTTATACTGAAAGCTAGTTTATTACGAACTTAACATACACGCAGCACTAACTGCCTCTCGGGCAGAGTGCTTTGCTATTTATACACAGACAGAATGTACTATAAATTAGAAGAACAGTTAACATAAGAAACAAATAGAATTTACAAGTGAACATAAGAAGGATGTAGAAACTTCTGGAATTGTTAATTACAAATAAATAAATTTTTGCCGATGGGCGGGATTGAACCCGCGACCTTCACCACCGGATTCAGTGACGCTATTTCCTGCGCCACGACGGCAGTCGGTGTACGTGCTGTCCGGCGGCAATATCTTCCCTTGATTACCCATGTATAAGTTCTTATACCACCCCCATGAACCACAGACATTGCCGAGGTGGGGTGGTTTGC
Organism: Locusta migratoria; assembly: GCA_026315105.1. Taxonomy (NCBI): domain Eukaryota; kingdom Metazoa; phylum Arthropoda; class Insecta; order Orthoptera; family Acrididae; genus Locusta; species Locusta migratoria. The sequence goes on from CM048745.1 coordinate 845,634,966, forward strand.
GTGCCTCAACGATACAGACAGCCATACCGTAGGTGCAACCACAGCGGAGGGGTATCTGTGGAGAGGCCAGACAAACGTGTGGTTCCTGAAGAGGGGCAGCAGGCTTTTCAGTAGTTACAGGGGCAACAGTCTGGATGATTGACTGAGCTGGCCTTGTAACATCAGCTAATGTGGCTTTGCCACACAGCTACTGCGAACGGCTGAAAGCAAGGGGAAACTACAGTCGTTACTTTTCCCGAGGACATGCAGCTCTACTGTATGAACATATGATGATGGCATCATGGCATCCTCTCGGGTAAAATATTCCGGAGGTAAAATAGTCCCCCATTCGGATCTCCTGGCGGGGACTACTCAGGAGGATGTGATCATCAGGAAAGACAATACTGGCATTCTATGGATCGGAGCGTGGAATGTTAGATCACTTAATCGGGTAGGGAAGCTAGAAAATTTAAAAAGAGAAATGGATAGGCTGTAGTTAGGTATAGTGGGGCTTAGTGAAGTTGGGTGGAAAGAGGAACAGGATTATAAATACAAAATCAGGTGGGGGTATTACTGGAGTAGGTCTGATAATGAATAAGAAAATAGGAATGCGGGTGAACTACTATGAGCAATACAGTGATCGCATTATCGTACTCAAGATAGATACGAAGCCAACACCGACCACAGTAGTACAGGTTTATATGCCAACTAGCTCTGCCGATGATGAGGAGATCGAAGAAATATATGAGGAGCTAAAGGAAATTATTCATTCAGCTAATGGAGAGGAAAACTTGTTATGGGAGACTGGAATTCGGTAGTAGGACAAGGAAGGGAAGGGAAGATAGTAGGTGAATATGGTCGGGGCAAAAGGAATGAAAGAGAAATCCACCTGGTAGAATTTTAGAATGAAACTTTCACTCTGCAGCGGAGTGTGCGCAGATATGAAACTTCCTGGCAGATTAAAATTGTGTGCCGGAACCGGGACTCGAACCTGGGACCTTTGCCTTTCGCGGGCAAGCGCACTACCGAGTGTGCTATCCCGACACGACTCACGATGCCGCCTCATAACTTTACTTCCGCCAGTACCTCGCCTCCTACTTTCCAAACTTCACAGAAGCTCTCCTGCGAACCATGCAAGACTAGCATTCCTGGAAGAAAGAATATGGTGGAGACATGGCTTAGCCACAGCCTAAGGGATGTTTCCAGAATGAAACTTTCACTCTGCAGCGGAGTGTGCGCTGATATGAAAGGCAAAGGTCCCAGGTTCGAGTCCCGGTTCTGGTAGAATTTTGCTCGGAATATAACTTAGTTATAGCAAACACCTGGTTTAAGAATCACAAAAGAAGGTTGTATACGTGGAAGAGACCAGGAGACACTGGGAGATACCAGATAGATTTTGTAGTGGTAAGACATAGATTTCGGAACCAGGTTTTAAACTGAAAGACATACCCAGGGGCAGATATAGACTCTGACCATAACTTGATGGTTACGAAATGTAGGCTAAAACTGAAGAAACTACAAAAAGGTAGGAAAATAAGGAGATGGGACCTGGATAAATTGAAGGAATCTGAAGTTCTTAAGAATTTCAGAGGGAGCTTCAGAGGCAACAATTCACAGAAACGGGGGAAAATAAAACAGTAGAGGAGGAATGGGAAGCACTGAGATATGGAATAGTAAAGGCAGCAGAGGACAAAATATCCTTGGATATCACAGGAGATACTAAATTTAATCAATGAAAGGAGAAAATACAAAAATGCAGTAAATGAAACAGGCACAATGGAGTACAGACGACTAGGAAATGAGATTGACAGAAAGTGCAAAATGGCTAAGCAGGAGTGGCAAGAAGGCAAATGCAAGGATGTAGAAGAATGTATAAATAGGGGAAAATAGATACAGCCTACAGGAAAATAAAAGAAACATTTGGAGATAAGAAAAACAGCTCTATGAATATCAAGGACACTCATGGAAAACCAGTTCTCAGCAAAGAAGGAAAAGCTGAAAGGTGGAAAGAGTATATAGGGAGGCTCTATGAAGGAAATGAACTTAGCGGCACTATTGTAGAAAGGGGAGAAGAAGTATATGAGTATGAAATAGGAGATACTATATTGAGAGATGAATTTGACACAGCACTGAAAGACCTACGTAGAAACAAGGCCCCTGGAGTAGATAATATTCCCTCAACGCTACTGAAGTCTCTGGGAGAACCAGCCATGACAAAATTGTTTCACCTGGTGTGTAAGATGTATGAGACAGGTGAAGTACTCTCAGACTTTAAGAAAAATGTTATAACCCCCAGTACAAAGAAAGCAGACGCAGACAGGTGTGAAAACTACAGAACCATCAGTTTAATAAGTCATGGTTGCAAAATATTAACACGAATTATTTACAGAAGGTGGAAAAGCTGGTAGAAGCCGACCTCGGGGACGATTAGTTTGGGTTTAGGAGAAATGTAGGAACACGGGAGGCAATACTCACTTTACGGCTTATCCTAGAAGATAGGTTAAGAAAAGGCAAACCTACATTTCTAGCTTTTGTAGATTTGGAGAAGGCTTTTGCCAATGTTGATTGGAATAAACTATTTCCTGTTCTGAAACCAGCAGGAGTAAAATATAGGGAACGTAGAGTTATTTACAACTTGTACAAAAACCAGACAGCGGTTGTCAGAGTTGAAGAGTATGAAAGGAATGCAGTGGTTGGAAAGGGAGTAAGACAGGTTTGTAGCCTTTCTCCAATGTTATTCAATTTGTACATTGAGCAAGCTATAAAGGAAAGCAAGGAGAAATTTGGAGAAGGAATTAAAGTTCAGGGGGAAGAATTAAAAACATTGCGTTTTGCCGACGACATAGTAATTCTGTTAGATACAGCAAAGAATCTGGAAGAGCAATGGAAAGGAATGGACAATGTGCTGAAAGGCGCATATAAGATGAACATTAACAAGAGCAAAACTAGGGCAATGGAGTGCAGTCTAAGAAAAGAATTAGATTAGGTAGCGAAGCAATAAAGGAGGTAGATGGGTTTTGTTACTTGGGCAGTAAAATAATAAATGATGGTCGCAGTACAGAGGATATAAAATGCAGAATGGCAATGGGTAGAAAGCGTTCTTGAAAAAGAGAAATTTGTTAACATCGGATATTGATTTAAGCCTAAGGAAGTCCTTTCTGAAGGCATTTGTATGGAGTGTTGCCTAGTATGGGAGTGAAACATGGACAGTGCGGACAGGAAGAGGATAGAGGCTTTTGAAATGTGGTGCTACAGAAGAATGCTGAAGATTAGGTGCGTGGATCGCGTAACTAATGAGGGAGGTACAGAACAGAATTGGGGAGAAAAGAAATTTCTGGCATACCTTGACTAAAAGAAGGGATAGATTGGTAGGACACATTCTTAGACATCAAGGAATTGTGCATTTAGCGTTGGAGGGAAGTGTGTGGGGTAAAAACCGCAGAGGAAGACCAAGAGATGGATACAGTAAGCAGATTCAGACAGATGTAGTTTGCCGTTCTTATGTGGAGATGAAGAGGCTTGCTCAGGATAGGGTGTTGTGGAGAGCTGCATCAAACCAGTCTCCGGACTGAAGACCAAAACAATACAACAAGTTCTTATAATACGTGGGGCAACATTAGCAGTTAAGAGTGTCCTTCATACAATGCACTTGGTTTTCTGGAAGCTCGTCCATTCAATTGTGCATGAAAGAAACATAATAAACAGGATTAGTACATCTTGTATTAATAAGAAGGTATCTATTTCTGCTGTAAGAGATGTAGGTACTTCATTTGGAACAGCACAGTAAAAATGACAATTATTATGACTATGTGAGTGTGAATGTCTGTTCGAGCCTTCTACATGAACGTGTGCCTAGGTCAAGAAAGCGTTTACATCAACACAGCATTATATTCATTCATAGAACTCTAAGAAATAGAGTAATACGTGAAAACTGTTTTTTGGATAAATCAAACTTACAGTTATTTGTATTTTAAAGAAATCAATTATTCACACATGTGTGATTATAGTTTTTATCATAAAAGAATTCTTTTTAGCGTCCTTCTTAATTTCTGTTCTTATGTTACTATGAGGAATCACAGATTACTATAAGTCACCAGTTAGCGTCACTCTAATGACATAGAATAAATAGTAACCAGTGAATAGCTCTATCCGCACTGTATTAACTGAGTCATTATCTCTGTCACTCGTTGGTACATTAATTTCGACATAATTGGTCACTTTTCATATGATCAGGTCGAATTTCTCTATCAGAATCAGGAAATTCAACACAACTTGTCCCCTACGCCTACGCTCATGTTAGGCGGTCAAGGAGAAGTTAGCCTTAGTACTTCTTTCCTTTTTTTCATATATTAAAGATTCATTACCAAACGTGTTAAGTTATTAACTGAATTAAAGTTGCTTTTGTTATAATACAGGATTAATTGCATTTTACTCTTTTCCTATGTAACAAACTTCAGTCTCGACATGTGTCAATATGGGTATAGGCAAACATAACTAAAGTACTATGTACATTAAAATACTTAAATAGCAACACACACAAATGGTATTAAACCTACAATAATTGTAGACATAGTGTAAGATCAAACCAATGTACTCTCTAGACTAAATTGTACTAAGTAGTACAACTTAGCTTGAAATGAAAGAATTCGTTAGGAAGAGACCACGAAATAGTGTGAGAATATATATATAAAACTCTATCACCCTAATAAAAACAAATACTAATAAAACAAACACAATATTCCACCTACACGGCTTCCTGGTCTCTCTATCATATCACTTTTCTGTGAAGTGTTCCTTCGTGTTATTTTGTATTATTTCATCCTGCATAGGTAAATGTAAGAACATGCTTTTCAAATCATTTATGTTCATAAGTATTGTCATATATCATATCAATGTACTCTCTTTAAGCCATTTCAAAATACGATAATGTATTATTTAGTGTGATAAAAATAAATAAAAAATTATTTTTCTTTCGTCTCCGTCCGTTGAAGCATTTCTTCTGGGTCTTCTTCTTCTTACAGCGACGACAGCACTCTCCACAGTAGACCTGAAAGTTCTTAGGCTAATTTGTAATGTTTGCTTATATCTAACTGCTTTTGTACAATGGTGCATCACTTTCTTAACCATACGTCATTTTATCCGGATTTGTGTTTATGTATAGAACTGTCTTTGTAATATAGCCATCCACATTCCCCTTTTAATACTGGTCAGGCTTTGTACTTGAAGTATGTTATCACTTAATGTGAACGGTGCCCTAGCAACGGGTCACTTATTACAGATCTTGATACACTTATGTAGAGAAAATTCATTACTTCATAACAGGTTCAATAGGAAAAACAAAATTATAAGACAAGTAATGTCATTTTCTTCACCCTTAATTCATCAAGGCAACACTTTTTCTTCTACAATATTTGAATTTAATCTATTTGTGTGAATTCAACTACTCTAAGCAAGCATTTGATAACTTTATAAGTTAAATAATATGTGGCTACTATTTTCCCTTTCCATAACTCTGTATAACAAATACCAACAGTAATACGTTTAAACTTGAGGATATGCATCGGCATTCAATTTTGTTGGGCAAAAGAAAAAAAAGATTACTTATTTCTCACACTCACATCTGACCATTCATTCGTACAAGTATGCACCTTACCCTACATTGCCTGTGTGGGAACAAATGAATATGGGATGTGCATTATTCGCTACATGCCCTACATAAATATATATGTATTCCCAAACACAGACCATAAATGATTCATACATTATATTAATTCTTTCATTCATATATTAATCCCAATATTCACAGTTACCCAATATAAAATTTGTACATCTTCTGCATACCTCTGCGTAAAATATTGATGTTGTTATAATTTCACATACTCTTATTTGTTGGTATTAATCAGTTGGTTACTGTTAATATAGTGTAGGTGTCTTGTTAGTATCGTACGGTACTTCATACATCTATATATTAGGACTGCTGTCTTGATTTAGTATTAAGAAGTTGTAGTTTTCGTCTAGCTATTATCATAGGTTCTTATTGATAAAAGGCCTCTAACGCAGTATATTAGCTTGTTCATAATCATATCCGTAAGTTAAACTTAACTAGCGGTTCCGCTCTCTTAGTCGTATGCCAGTCAGTTACAAATACGATTGAGTAAAATTCCACTATCCGCCTCGCGCGCGCTCTGCTCTGCGCACAAAGACAGTTGGCAACGCGCGCGAATAAAATTCCATTATCGGCCTCGCAATCGTAGCGCCACAGCGAATACAGTTGGTAGAGCTAGCGAACAGGAATTCCACCAGCGATACCGCATGTTCAGCACCACAATTACTATAACAAGGACACAAAATTTTATTAACAGCCTCGCGCGTCATTAACTACATCACTGCAGTTGGCAACGCAAACGAAAGTTGCACGTAAGACTTGTTTTGTGTTATGAGGCATTTTACCACTAACAATTTCGAAGTTATGAATAAAACTTTTTTATATCTTTATGGAGGTACAATCCCTTTACCTTACCTGTAGCAGGAATAGCTAGTAAATAACTTCCATCGTGTGGAATTTGTGTGATGCGACAAGGACCAGAGTACAAAGCCTGCCATTTCATGTTTTTCCTTAAAATTGCGGACGGTTTTGGATGATTTCTTAGTAAAATCTACTCCATTATTGTACCGCATCATATCAATTTGTGTGTGGAGGGTGCCTCCGCTACAATTTCTGCTCAACGTCGGGAGGCAAGACGAGAGCAGTTTTAGTTTGATTATTCGTTGATTGGTGACTAGTTTCGGTCACTTCAGTGATTATTACCCCTGAGCTATCTTGCCCACAATCTCTACTAGTTTGACATTCTCTAGTTATTTGTGCAACAGGGATGTCACGATCTGAATTTTCTGATGGAAACCAACCTACATTATTGTTTGTATTTCTAGTATTGTTTTGTGGTTTTGACGAGCCATTACTTCTCCATGCGTTACGATTAGCTTGATTTTGATAACCGGTATGAAAGCGGCTATCATTTCGTCTTCTAAAATACGTCGTGCCATTCTGAAAACTGCCCGGCTGACTGCCACCGACAGCTGTTTGCTGTTGCTGTCGCGCAGGACCAACAATTAATAGTCGTGAAACAGCTGACTGATTTCCACCACTATTACCAACCTGTTGTGGTGGCATCAGCTGATACTCGAAACCCGTCGCTGGCCGTCTCCGCCCCCGTTTCCGAAACCAGCGCGACGATCTTCATATATTATATCAAGTGAATCTATGTTTGACAAAAATTCTTCTAAGTTATGATCAGACAAATGATAAATTTGTTTTCTAATATGTACTGGCAACTTGCTCTTTAACACTCTCAGTACCTCACGGAGAGATAATGGTTCGTCAAATAACTTTGTTTTTCTTAAGTATTTTTCAAAGTATTTTCTAAGATTCCCTGTTTGATCGTTATATGGCTGTGGCTTATATATCTCCTTACGTAACCTTCTTGAATTCCAGGGGATATTTAGCAAGGAATGCACTTTCAAATTCTTCAAGGCTGTCACAAAAATCTATCACTTCTTCGACCCAGATAGCTGCTTCCTCTGCATATAGCCTCCAACATACCTGATTTTTCTCCATTCACTCCATGATCTAGGTAATACTCCTTTAAATTGTCTTATAAAAACACTGGCTGAACTTTCTTGCTTTCAGGCATAAAAATTTGAAATTGATGGCTTTCGAGCAACTTCTCTTCTAACACATCAGAAGATACAATATATTCCCTTGATGGTGATTGGCTCAAATGTTTAGCTAAATCTATAGTGGTAAGAGTTAGGCATATTGTTTGAAGATTGACCTAAATTTGATGTTATAGTGTCCTGAACATGATTACGATTAGTAACTGGTGTTGTGTGTGTACTACTTCTAACACTATTCAATTGATGATGCAAATCAGACATTGGACTGTTTACTGTCCTCTGCCAGTTTGGCACCTCACCTTGTATAAAGGACTTAACATTTGTTATCTCTTCCTTTAATGATTTAACAGTGTTGTTGTGTTGTTCATTTAGTTTAGAAGCTACTGACTCTACAATGTTATTAAGTTCGGCGTTCAGTCTCTCTCGGATTTGAGCTTCATTATTTTGCAAATATTTTTGAACCTTAGCCCGTGTTTCATTCACACTATTACCTACTTCTAGTGCAATATTAGCAACAGATTTTTTAAGGCATGTTGATCAATACGCAAGTTAGAAAGATCACGATTAAGATTTTCTACAGTAGTAGGCAAAGTTTTCATAGTGCCTTTTAATGCATTTACCTCACTAGACACAACCTCAATTCGGTGATCTACCGCTTGCATAACATTAGTAGTTACCTGTACCTCAACTGTGTTGAACTGTGCACTATGGGTACGTTGCATTTGTTCTACATGAGTATCTTATTGTCTGGATACTTCTTCTGCAATTTGAGATGACAAATTGTTTTGAATGGTCTCTAATTTTGAAAAACGCTCTTCAAATTCATCACCCTTTTGTGCAAATTCAAGTTGTTGGCCTTCAATAACTACAAATCTTTCATCTATAGCCCTAGACATATTACTAAGATGTACGTTAAAATTAGCTACCTTTTTGTCAAGTTCTAGTGACATGCGTTTCTGTTCAGTAATGTTGTCAGTCAAACTAGCTACCTTTTTGTCAAGTTCTAATGACATGTGTTTCTGTTGTTGTGGCATAGACAATATTAATGATTCTATACGACCAAACCAATCTGTGTATTCGAACGAATACTTATAGTATCAGTTTCAGATCCACCAGCTACAGATAATTCACGATCATCGAAAGTTGGTCGAATGCTTTTCTCCAAAGTATCGTTTGAATCGTTATTCTGAACCTGCTCCATATTTTCAATCTGTGCTTCTGTAGTTGTCGTGTTCATGTTGGTAGCCTGCCTACGCGTCTTTACCATAATCAGTGAGAACAATGATTGATTGGCAACCTTAGCAACAGATCTTTACAAGAACCCGAAAAAAATCTGGTCCAATGTAAAATCGATAAGCGGGTCAAAGTCCACCATCCAGTAACTCGTTTATCTTTTCGGTGTGTAATAGAAGAAAGCAAATGGAATGCTGAAGTTCTAAATTTAACCTTTAAGAAATCTTTCACGCAGAAGGACCGTACAAATGTACCATCATTTGATCAACGCACTAACTCCCAAATGTAGGCTATAGTAATAGGTATTTCCGGTAAAGAGAAGCAGCTGAGAGAACTGAATACGAAAAAAGTCTGCTGGTCCGGATGGAATACCAGTTCGATTTTACAAAGGGTATTCTGCGGCATTTGTCCCTTACATAGCTTGCATTTATCGCGAGTCTTTCATTCAGCGCAAAGTTTCTAGTGATTGGAAAAAAAAGCGCATATGTCTCCCGTTTGTCAGAAAGCTAAAAGAAGTGACCCATACAATTATAGGCCAATATCGTTGACATCAGTTTCCTGCGCAAGTTTGGAGCATATTCTTAACTCGAATGTAGAAAATTTCCTTGAGACGGATAAGCTTCTTTCTATGAATCAACACGGACTTAGGAAACATCGTTCGTGTGAAACTCAGCTTGCCCTTCGCTCACATGACATCTTGCGAGCCATGGATGAAGACCAACAGGCAGATTGTGTCTTCATCGATTTCAAAAAGGCATTTGACGCGGTGCGACACTGCAGACTGCGATCGAAGATATGAGCACATGGAAAAGCTTCACAGATTTGTGACTGGCTGGAAGACTGCCTAATTAATAGAACGCAGTACATTCTTCTCGACGGCGAGTGTTCATCAGAGAGGAGTGTATCGTCAGGCGTGCCCCAGGGCAGTGTGATAGGACTGCTATTATTTTATATCTATATAAATGAACTGATGGACAGAGGAACTTGTAATTTGCGGCTGTTTGCTGATGATGGTGTGGTGTATGGTACGGAGTGGTCTTTAATTGACTGTAATAGCATGCAGGATGACTCAGAAGAAATTTCTAGTTGGTGTGAAGAATGGCCATTATTCTAAATGTAGAAAAATGTAAGGTGATGCACATGAGTAGGGAAAAAAAATCTTATAATGTTTGAATACAGCATTAATAGTGAGCGTTATGATGCAGTCGCGTCGTTCAAATATCTAAGCCTAACGTTGCAGAGGGATATGAAATGGAACGAACATGTAAAGACAATTGTGAATAAAGCGGACAGTCGACTTGGTTTATTGGGAGAAGTTTGGGAAGATGTACTTTATCTGCAGAGGAGATCGCGTATAAAAAGCTTGTACGGCTACGTCTTGAGTATTGCTCAAGCGTTTGGGACCCGCAGCAGATCAGTTTAAAGGAAGAAATAGAAGCAGTTCAGAGGCAAGCAGCTAGGATCGTTACTGGTAGGTTCGACCAAGGCACGAATTTCACGGAAATGCTCCGGGAATTCGAATGGAGATCGCTGGACGTTATTTTCGAGAAATTCTGTTGAAGAATTTTAGAGGGCCAGAATATGAAGCTGTGTGTAGATCGACCTTCCTGCCGCCTACTTACATTGCGTGAGAAATTAGGACTCGTACAGAGACATATATTCATTTTTTATCGTTCTATTTGGGAGTGGAATAGGAAAGGAAATGCCTAGAAGTATTACGGTGTACTCTCCGCCACGCGCCTTACGGTGAATTGCGGAGTATACAGGATGGTCTGGGCCAAATATCTCACGAAATAAGCATCTAACGGAGAAACTACAAATAACAAAACTTTTTTAGCTTGAAGGGGGAAAAACAGCTGGCGCTATGGTTGGCCCACTAGATGGCGCTGCATTTGTTTTAAATAGGTACCCCCATTTTATGACATATTCGTCTAGTACGTAAATAATTGTGAATGTTTCATTTGGAACACTTTTTTCGCTTTGTGATAGATGGCACTGTAATATTCACAAACATATTACTCACAATTTTAGACGAACAGTGGGTAACAGGTAGGTTTTTAAAATTAAAACACAGAATGTAGGTATGTTTGAACCCAAAGTAGTGGATCGCATACATGAGGGCCCCAAATGAAATGTGTGGGACTGCCATCTTGGTTTACATTACGGGCGAGGGCGTATGAGAAAAATTAATTGTGCAAATTTAATCCAATAAATTAATTAATAAATCAAAAGTCAATCGATTAGCTCCCCCCTCCCCTCGTGGAGCAGAGGCTGTGTTGCCATATTTCCACGTGCTAACTAATCAACGACGTGTTGCTCTACTACTACGTACCACCGACACAGAATAGGAAACTCCGCTGCAATCTGTGCACCAAAATTTTGCGTGCATGCGCTAAGTCCGACATCTTGACGGATAGCAAAGCACTGTCTTTGAAACGAAACGCGAGTGAATACGTTCTATTTACTTTATTAACTGTGCAATCTAACTGCTTAGATTACGAGCAAGTAAACGATTACTTGATGAACTATAAAAGGTATAAATATGTAGCAAAACTTGGAACTGTATCATTGTTATGATGAATAGCAATAATGGATTGTGCCAGCCGTAATTGCCGAAGTAATTCTAATATAAATAATGACATAAGCTTTTTCACTTTTTTCAATTTAAGGTCTTTGTATAACTAGTAAGAGTTCAATGTTATCGATTTGGAACCGGGACAGTTTGTGTAAAATCATTACAACTAGTCCCTCATTTGATTGGAAGACTGTATAGATGGTATACAGTTTAGTGTATCTTGACGATTACTCTCGCTGTTGCTGTAGCAATTCAAGATCACTAAAATATTTAAGTATATTTAAATTCCATAATTACAAGTTTAACGTCGTGTGGCGATCTTAAGTTTGTGTGTTCTCATAATGACAAGTACGCGTGTGAGTAACCTCTGTGGTGGATAGTAAGTTAACTGATCTTTGCCGTTATTTTCTGATGATAATTTCTATGGATTTTTGCGTTGCTATATCAATAAACATGTGTTATTCTCTGTGGTTTTGATGTCGTGTGAAGTTTTAAATAAAAGTATTCTTGTTAGGCATATTAAGTTTGTTTCACTAATGTGTGGTAGAATTACGACTACATAATTGGTGACTCCCGACTAAGGTTTTGAAGAAATAGGTCTTTTTCTTTTTTTTGCCTTCCGTCTAAATACTTAATATCAGGCTTTATGATGAGCGACGAAGGCATATCGGAAGAGATCAAACGGCTTCAACATGAAATAAAGAATTTGGAGTTACAGATTTCAAGAAATACGAGTAACAAGCATGTAATGATGAATAGAGAAAATGTTGATTCGACAACTCGGCCACAATCTGGTGGAAAGGAACTTCCATACAGTACGATGGTTAATTCAAGCGAGTTACAACTTGATACAGCCAGACAAAATTCTGCCAATTTTATCAGTTCACCTACTCAACGGCTGCAATTAAGAGCACCTCCATTTATGCCTTTACAACCACGCACTTGGTTTGCAGTAATGGAGAATATATTTCGTCAGCAAAGGGTTGTAGACGATCATGAGAAATTTACCTTGGTGATTAGTAATCTTGATCAACAAAGCACGACGTTGATATCAGACGTGATAACCGACCCACCATTAGAAGGAGCCTACGGCAGATTGAAAGAAGAGCTTATCTCTCGGTGTTTGAAGTCAGCAGACATAAGAATTAAGCGAGTGCTGTACCAAGAGAGAAGAGGGGACAGAACCCCGTCTGAATTCTGGAGACATTTGCGAGGTTTAGTAGATAGTACTACTGTATCTGACAACTTATTGTTACATGTGTGGCAGCAACAGCTACCAGTACAAGTAAGATCATCGATAGCAGTACTTGAAGAGAAGTCGACGGACGAATTATTACAAGCAGCAGATAGAGTCTACCTGACACAAGAATCTACTGCAACAATGGCAATGACGTCGATAGATGCAACATGTGATAACACACGTTCTCAACACAATTCAGCCGGTGGAACCACTGCAGACTGTGCAGCAGTTAGCCCACGTCACGGATCAAGCATGTCAGATGAAATTAAAGGCTTAAAAGCTTCAATAGAGGCACTGGCAGCACAGCTAAGTACCAGTGTACGACAAAATGACCGAGATGGAAACAGCAGAAGGAGAAGTTGGACAAAGCGTGAAACACGAAGCCAAGAAAGAGAATTCAGCGGACTCTGCTGGTATCATAAGCGATTTGGGAGAGACGCTACAAGATGCACATCACCATGTGCTTACACCACGAACCAGAGAGCATACAATAACAGCGCAGTCTCTACGAGTCAACAGAGTCGACGGTCAATGTATGAAGACATCAATTCGAAAAGGCTGTATGTATCCGATATACGTACCGGTACAAAGTTTTTAGTTGACACAGGGTCTGATAAGATGGACAACCGAGATTAAAGGCCGTGAATAACTCTGCGATTAATACATATGGACGTAAAGTATGTGACGTTGATGTAGGATTTCCTAATAAATTCACCTGGTCTTTCGTGATTGCAGATTTAGGAGAGCCCATACTAGGTGCAGACTTCCTAACACATTTCAAGTTGGCAGTTGACTTGCAAGGAAAACGTTTACTGAATTTAGAGAAGAACATTGCAACATCAGGCAACAGAGAAAGACAAACTTCTGAGAAGATGCAAGGAATTGATAACGGCCTGTCGACAAGTCAGGTTAACTTTCCACAGGTTAAACATAATACAGTGCACTATATACGTACCACACCAGGGCAACCCGTCGCGCTCCGAGCGAGAAGAATTGCACCAGAGAAACTGACAAAAACAAAGGCTATCTTTGAAGAGATGTTACAGGCTGGAACAATCCGTCGGTCAGACAGTCCGTGGTCGTCACCTCTCCATCTGGTTCGCAAGAAGGACGGCTCATGGAGGCCATGTGGTGATTACCGGGCATTAAACTCTCGAACAATTCCTGACAGGTACCCAGTACATAATATACAAGACTTTACATACGCACTAGCAGGCGCAAAAGTTTTCAGTGTCCTTGACTGCAAGAAAGCGTACAATCAGATTCCGGTAGCCCCGAGTGACGTACCAAAGACAGCTGTAATTACGCCTTTCGGACTATTTGAGTTCTTATTCATGCCTTTTGGTTTAAAAAACGCTGCTCAAACATGGCAGCGTTTCATTGATGAAATACTAAAGGGACTTGCATTTTGTTTTGCTTACTTGGATGACATTTTGGTGTTCTCTCCAAACGTTCAAGTGCATGAACAACATCTACACCAGGTTCGCAACCGATTATCTGACCACGGAGTAGTTTTGAACCACGATAAGTGCATCATAAAACAGGCTGAAATCACATTTCTGGGTCATATTGTTTCAGCAGAAGGCGTTATGCCGAATGCGGAGAAAATCGCAACAATACAGTCGCTACCGAAACCATCAACCTATCGAGAGCTAAGACAGTACTTAGGAATGATAAATTTTTATCGACGTCATCTGCCAGGAACCGCTAAAGTACAAGTACCACTTACTGATGCGCTAACTGGACACGAAGCTACAGGTCGGCGCCTTGTTAATTGGACGTCAGAGATGAATAAAGCATTTAATGACTTGCAGGCGAGTTTAAGTCGTGCAGTGTTGCTTGCACACCCAGTTCCTTACGCACAGCTGGCTATTGTTGTGGACGCAAGTCAGGTAGCAATAGGGGCAGCTCTACAACAACGAGTACAAGAACATTGGCAACCACTAAAATTTTTCTCTCAGAAGTTACAACCAGCGCAGCAGAAGTGGAGTGCATACGACAGAGAACTGCTGGCTATCTATGAAGCACTTTCGTCCACAAATTGAGGGTAGACCAGTTACTGTGTTTACAGATCACAAGCCCATAATTGCAGCATTTAAAACTACTAGTGACAAGTGCTCTCCAAGACAGTTTCGTCATATCGAGTTTGTGAGTCAATTTACGACCGACATTAGACATGTGAATGGGGCAGAGAATATAGTTGCTGACTATTTTTCACGGATTTGTGGCATATCAGAAGTTATAGACTATCATAAACTTGCAGAAGAGCAAACCAGAGACCCAGAACTGCAACAACTTTTAAATGATCCATTAACTGGGCTTAAATTTAAACAGATTACCGTACCCAACTGTGATGCTAGACTGTGGTGCGACATGTCACAAGGCAAACTAAGGCCATTTGTGTCTAGTAAATTTCGTAAAACAGCGTTCAACAGTGTTCACGGTCTTGCACATACGGGAGCCAATTCGACAGTTAAGTTGCTGACAGATCGTTTTGTGTGGCCATCAATGAAAAGAGATGCACGTGTTTGGACACGTACATGCATTCCCTGTCAGAAAAGTAAAGTGGGTCGTCGTGTGCACGCAGAAGTAGGAGACTTTCAAGGAAATTCAGCTAGATTCTCTCACGTCCATGTCGACTTGGTAGGACCTCTACAGCAGTCAGAAGGTTACAGGTACTTGCTTACAGTCATAGACAGGTGCACAAGGTGGGCCGAGGCGATTCCTATAGCCGATATATCAGCAGAGACGACAGCGAAGACGTTTATAGGGACATGGATTGCACGCTTTGGTTGTCCACTCCATGTTACCACTGATCAGGGAAGACAATTTGAATCTGTACTGTTCTTAGAGCTCGCAAGAATGTGTGGTTTTCAGCGGCATCACACGACCACTTACCATCCAGCCAGTAACGGGATGGTCGAACGTTGGCACCGAACTTTGAAAGCAGCATTAATGTGTCACCAAGACAAGTGGACAGAAGCACTGCCTTTGGTGCTGTTAGGGCTGCGGACAGCATTTAAACCCGACATAGGTGCATCAGTTGCAGAAATGGTTTATGGTGAGGCTATTCGCATCCTAGCAGACTATTTGATACCAGTGTCACTACCTAGCTCAGAAGAGCTTCCTCAGCTGGTGCGTCAGTTAAGACAACACTGTGCTAAAATACATTGTCCACCACCTTCTCGTCATGGCAACCGTCAGGTATTCGTGCACAAAGATTTAAACACTTGCTCACATGTGATGCTTCGTGTGGATTCTGTCAAAGCTCCTTTACAGCCACCTTATACTGGTCCATTTCAAGTACTAGCAAGAAGTAAACATACCATGGACATATTGTACAATGGTGTTCCGACGAAAGTGTCAATTGAGCGCGTTAAGCCAGCATGGATTATACCTACAACAACAACAGACAATGAACCGATACTGCAGGAAGATGTGATCCCAGGGCACGTTGACACGTTACCTCAGACACCTCCTGTGACTTCACCACCACAGAATGAAGCAGAGGCGTCGCAGTTGGAAGTTTCACCACCGCAAGATCGTCCGATGCACACAAGAGCTGGGCGTCAGATCAAGTTCAAGTATCAAGACATTCCAGGAGCTCCGCTCTTTAAGGGGGGAGCTGTGTGGCGATCTTAAGTTTGTGTGTTCTGATAATGACAAGTACGCGTGTGAGTAACCTCTGTGGTGGATAGTAAGTTAACTGATCTTTGCCGTTATTTTCTGATGATAATTTCTATGGATTTTTGCGTTGCTATATCAATAAACATGTGTTATTCTCTGTGGTTTTGATGTCGTGTGAAGTTTTAAATAAAAGTATTCTTGTTAGGCATATTAAGTTTGTTTCACTAATGTGTGGTAGAATTACGACTACAGTCGCAAGGAATAACATAAACTGAAAAAAATCGTAAGTAGTACGATTCTAACCCAATCCGGAGAATTAGCAATCTATTACGTACCTTTCTCACTACGCTACGCAACTTTTGATTGTAGTGTTACTCAAACTACCTACACTGCACCTAATCGGATATCTTTCGCGAGTGTGTACAGTTTTCATGTCGCCCACTTAGGCGAGAAATTTCAGGAATTTAAAAGGTTCATTTATCTGCTTCTTATCCCTTAGTTTGAGTAAAACGATAAAATTTTACTTACAGCAGCAGCATGGGTAGTGTGCTGATGTTGGCTACGAGCGTTGAATGCTCGATAAAATTTTACTTATGGCAGCGGCGCTAGTAGTGTGCTGATGTTGGCAGTGACCGCTGTTTGCTCTTTGGAGGGTCAATCGCGTAGAATGAAGAGAATAATCTTTTGTATTGACCATGCAATAAATAATTAATGCTGTTCTTGCTCTATGGTGGACAGGTTTTTGTATGTTGGTCTACGCTTCTCAGGTCAGTAAAGTCTTAATTTATTACTGTTATCTATTTTTCTAAAAAATATTTGGCGTTATGTTTTTATGTAGAAATAAGTCGCCTTTCTAGGATCAGTGGGATGAAACTACAAACCATGTCTTAAATCGATTTAAATGCTTAGTTTCAATAAAGTTTTGCATAACTTCAAATCTCTATATATAAAAATGTTGTGTAGGTTTGTGTGTGTTTCGAAAATTTTTTAAAAGTTCTTTACCGATTGAGCTCCGTGTTTGTCACAACGTTGCACTTTAACACAGAAAGGTTTTTAGTTACCTATGACACTTTTGCGATTTTTGGTAACAACTTTTCCACATTGTAAAATTTATATACGACATATATTTTTTTAAATAGGTATGTATAAACATGCGTGTATTCCAGTAGTACGTTGTAACAATATTTCAAAGCATTCGCTTAAGAACTTTCGGAGATATAAGATTTTGAACATAACACTAAACATGGCTTTAAGTTAGCATTCTAAGGCGAGATACGGGAAGGAAAGGCAATGACAAAGAGGTGGAGGGGAGATACACATGTACTTTTTTAATTGTAACCAAGACTCCAGGTACCAACTTTTGTAGTCCAGGCTTCAAAATTGGCTTAATAACAGCATTTTAAAAATCATTTCATCCCCTCTTTCAACCCGTTAAGGGCTAATTAAAAAAAAAAAACAAACCGAAATATACCTTTTTAAAATTCTAACCAAGAATCCCTATATCATTTATGTAGTTCTAGCTTCAAAATTAAGTTGATAGCGTATTTTCAAAAACTTTTCATTCCGTTAGGGACGGAATATCGAAAAATCGCTTCCTAAACAACGCCATCGGTGTAAGATGATCATCCTCTGCAAATTTCAATTTTTTATCATCAGTGGGTTTGGCTGAGCGATGATAAGTCATTCATTTAATCAGTCAGGCAGTCAGTCACTCGGAACATTGCCTTTTATATGTAGATATTACGCGTTGCCAGCTGTTGTGATCTCTTTCGAAGGTGGTCTAAGCGGTGTCCCCTGTTATATACTATTACCAAGCGGGCGCAGCGGAGTTACTGATGGAGTCGCTTTAAAATCGGACAACTGGGAGGACGACCCTGCCACTCAACGAATTGATGTACGATGAACATCGATTTCTTGAGTGCTAAATAATAGCCCCCACCGTGAAAAGTACAATTGATGATACTGGATAAAACAAACGTAAGGGATATGAATAAAAAATATATTTTCGTCCCCCTTAAGAGTTTTGAGGTAGTGATTAAATTTTACCTAAGGCGGCGGCGTAGTTTGCTAATGTTGGCAAGGAAATGTTCGCTTCATGAGGATAATTATATTACTCTCAGGACAAAAGTACTTATAAGAACCTGTCAACCAGAGAACAATCACAGATTTAACTGTCTGTCAAATTGTAAACACAAAAAATGGCCCCCTCAGCCTATGTTATTGGTTGCGCAGCTAAATTTCACTTCCGGTGTCAGCCGCGTAGTGGCAACGAAATGTTCAGTTTACGAGGATAATTGATTTATTGACCGGACAACTTCAGCGCACCAAGCCGCCGCTGCCATAAGTAAAATTTCATCTTTTACTGGACAAGGAAATAACGTGCAAAATAGAATAAAGATTTATATTCAACTGTTTAGTTTGTGTCTTGGCGCTTTAGATACCTATTCATGTAATATATTACATATAACTTCTATGACAGTACTGCAATTTTTGGTAATCACGTTTCCACATTGTAAAATTATACTGTATGTAACCTACATGTATGTAACTTTTGAGATTTTTCTTCTGAACGCTTCCCCTTTATAAAATTTATATAAGTACCCATGCCTCTAACGATATATATCGAATGTCCGCTTCTAAGTCCATGCCGTCAAAAGATGGACGTTTATCATCGTTGAATTACTTAGAAACTAAGGTTTAATTTTACTTACGGCAGCTGCGACATTCGGTACTAATGTAATATTTCATGGTAATCGCGAAAGATTATTAACCTCATTGTAACTGAGTTTTCAAAGAGCAGTCAAGAGATTTTGGTAACAGCAGCTGCTGCCGCAAGTAATATTTTACCGAATTCATTAGTATACAAATACATCAACATGAAACATGCTATATCGATTTTCAATTATAATTATACAAGGAGGCCGATGAAACTTACATAATTCAAAAGGCGATTTGCCACAGATGCGTGCAAAACGATAATCATGTTTATACGTAGCCATTAAGAGAGGCAAAAGGAAGCAGATGTTTTCATATCTATAGCTCTAATCGCGCTTTAATTTATTCAACTGCCAAATAAGTGAGCGTCGAAAATTGAAGTGGTACCAACTTCTGCCTTGCGTACCGTACGTTCATGTTTAATTGTTAATTTTCAGTAAGATCGATCATGATATTAGTAGTGAAAATCAAAACACCATAGAAACTAATTCTGAACAAAACGTTGTTTATGGGCGTCGTTATTTCATTTAATTTTATGTAACTGTAACTTTGTGATACTTTCCTGTAGATAACACATAATTTGAAGCAATTCCTTAACTTTTAATTTCTTCATTTTATATAGTTACGAAGAGCGAAAGACGATACGGGCGTAGAGAGAGAGATGGAGGAGGAGATGGAAACTGGATAGAAGTAGTGATGAACAGAGGCTGGGGATTAGATTAAGGGAGGATAAAGGGGTGTATATTGGGGAAGGAGGAGAGACATAGCGGATGGGAAATAGGTGGAAAGAATGTAGATAAAAATAGCTTTCTACTAAGGTGGATTATACGTCACGTGGTTCAAAGTCGGTAAACTGATCTGTATGTTTGTGGAGAAAACGGACAACAAAAAATGTAATCTGTCTTACACGTTTTCAAAAGTGAGTAAACTATTTTTTTTATAACTTTCGTTTCACATAGCCACAGTAGCACAACGAACGATATTGATTTGATTGAAGCATTCTCTCTGTGATTCTATGTTCACACGAATTACAGTATTTTCTTTTCTTTTTATTTCATGTGAGTGTGAGCCACAGAGAAGCGTGGCCGGGTTTAACTAGTTGTAAATAAAAACGTTTACTTAATTCATGAAAGACTGTTCGCGGATGATGCTGTTGTTTATCGGCTAGTGAAGTCAACAGAGGATCAAAAGCAACTGCAAAGCGATTTAGACAAAATTTCAACATGGTGCGAAAATTGGCAGTTGACACTAAGTAATGAAAAGTGTGTTCAAATGTTCAAATGTTTGTCAATCTATCGGACCAAACTGCGTGGTCATCAGTCCGTAGCTTACAAACTACTTAAACCTAGGTAAACTAACCTAAGGACAAACACACACACACACACACACACACACACACACCCATGCCCCAGGGAGGACTCGAACCTCCACGGCGAGCAACCGCGCGCTCCGCAGCGAGACGCTTTAGACCGCTCGGCTACTCCACCGCGGCTGAAAAGTGTGAAGTAATACACATGACCATTAAAAGAAAACTGCTGAACTTCAATTACACGTTAAGTCAATCAAACCTTAAGGTCGTAAATTCTACCGAATACCTAGGAGTTAAATTACGAAAAACTTATACTGGTAAGAATACACAGAAAATATTGTGGGGAAGGCATTGGCAGAACGCTTCGAAGATGCAATAGCTCTACCAAAGAGACTGGCTACATCACACTTGTGCGCCCTCTCCTGGAGTACTGTTGCCCACCATCACCAGGTGGGACTGACGGAAGACATTGAGAAGGTTCAAAGAAAGGCAGCTCGTTTTGTTTTATCACGTTGCAGGGGGGAAAGCGTCACGGAAATGTTGCACGATTTGAGGTGGAAATCATTAAAGGAACGACGTTATTCGTTACAGCGAGATCTATTTGCGAAATTTCAATCACAGACATTTACTTCTGAATATGAAAATATTTTTCTAACACCAATCTACGTAGGGAGACACGAGCATCCCAATTAAAACAGAGAAATCAGTTCGAAAACGGAACGATTTAGGTGTTCTTTCTTCCCGCGCGCTATTAGAAATGGAACGGTAGATAAAGGTTGTGAAAGTGGTTTATAAACCCTTTGCCAGGCACTTAAATGTGATTTGCAGAGTATCTAAGTAGATGTAAGTTGCTGTATTCTGCTGCGTTTTAAACAACATATTGTAATCATTAAGTAAATCTTACAAATGAGCGAAGTATCAAATGATAGGTCATTGATTTCATCACACAATTTCGGATTTATTAATTAAAAATGATTGGAGTAAAATTTGGTGCAAGGACAGCGAACAAAATTGAGAGCATAACGGAACTCCATTTCTTTTCGTTTCAGTCTTCAGTAAGTCGATGAAATTTGCTCCGATTCGCAAAAACGTATATTTCAGCCGTAGTACGAAGTGGCTACCGCTCTGCATTTAATCTCTCTCTCTCTTTCTCTCTCAATATAGCGTCGAGCGCAACACGAGACTGCATACAGATAAAAGGAGCTCCTGCTATCCCTTCTGCATTCTTCCTATTCTGTGCCTGCACGTTGGAATACAGCCAAGGCACACAGCTCTCCACAACCGAAGCAGTCAGCTGACAGAAGTTCACATTACGTTTGGTGAATGAGCAGCACGCAGGGCTGCATTTTGGTTGAAACGACGTTCTGTCATTTCCCATGGAATTTATCTGAATTCACTGGAACAAGCTGGTTCCAGAAATGTGAAATAATGGGTTAGTAATATGACGCAAGGACGAGGTGTATGTGAATGTGCCATTTAAAGCATTCACCAATCGTCTATAGTCGTGTCCCACGAAACACCTTTTTTTTTATTTTCCGAAAAAAATTTACTTACGGCAGTGGCAGTGTGGTATGATAATGTTGACAGCGACTGGTGAACCCTCGAAATCCCAATTTCATAGAATGAGGAAGATAATATTTTGTCTTGACCGTGCAATAAGTAATTAATACTGTTCCTGCTCTTTGGTTAACAGGATCTGTTTAAGTACCTTTGCCCGATCAGTAGTTAATTATCCTTGTAGGCCTAAAGTAAATATTTTGTTGACATCATTAGCTGTCGTAAGTTAACATTGACCGAGGAGGAGGTCGTGAGATAGATTTAGAATTGTTGCATTACAATTACGAAATTAAAATTTTCTTAAGCATTTCAGGGTTCCTAAAATTCTACAACTGTGAGAGTCATCGTCAAGAAAAGATACAGTTAAACATATGAAGTTATGGAGAATTTATCTTCAGTGTTTGTTTTCATCCCAATGGTTCGGTATGCTTGGTATGGATCAAAGAAAAGTCATTAAAATCTTGCGTGAAGTACGTTTTGTACGGAAGTACTTTTCGGGAACAAATATTGTTACCAGAAATTGCTTTCATAAAATTTTATATTTCTTAACGATGATGTAATGCTACATTTGGAGTTAATTGCTAGAATTTTTTGGAAAATCTTTTTAAATTGGATACTGCTTGAAATAATTTCAGTTGTTTAAATAATCAATATAATTACAACTAAAACGAATATATTAATTGTTGTGGTCTTCATTCTGCATACTGATTTGATGCAGCTCTCAAAGCTACCATGTCCTCTGCAAACCTCTTCATCTGAGAATAAGAACGGCAACCTACATCGTTTTGAATCAGCTTATTGTATTCTTCCCTCGGTCTCCCTCTACGATTTATTCCCCACACAGTTCCTTCTAATGCTATGTCGCCGATTCCTTCACGTCTCAGAATGTGTCCCATAAACTTATCTCTTCTCTTAGTAAGGATATGCCAGAAACTCCTTTTCTTCCCATTTCTGTTGAGCACCTCTTCATTAGTTCCATGATATACCCACCCAATCTTCATCATTCGTCTGTAGCATCACATTTCGAGAGTTTTTCGTTTGAACTCCTTATTGTCCACGTTTCACCCCCATACAATGCTACACTCCAGACAAATTCTTTCAGAAAGGGCTTCCTAACATTTAAAATAATAATGGAAGTCCACAAATTACGCTTCTTTAGAAATGCTTTCCTTCCCATAGCCATCAGCATGTTATATCTTCTCTACTTTGGCCGTCAGAACTTGTTTTGCTACCCAAATTTATTATCTCATCACCTAATATAATTCCTTCAGTATCGCCTGATTTTCTGACTCTACATTCCATTATTCTTGTCTTACTCTTGTTAAACTTCATCTTATACCCTCCTTCCAAGACAATGTACGTACATTCCGTTCAGTTGTTTAACCTTTGCTGTCTCTGATAGAATAATTAAGTCATCGACAAAGTGCAAAGTTTTCATTTCTTCTCCCTGAATTTTAATTACCTCTCCAAATTTCTCCTTGCATTCCTTCACAGCTTGCTCAATGTACAGACTGAACAACATTGAGGAAAGGCTACAACCACTGCGTCCCTTTCATGTCCTTCGACTCACTGCTGTGTGATTTGTGCTCAAGTTGAATACAACTCTTCGCTCCCTATATTTTACCCCTGCTATCTTCTGAATTTTAAAGAGTGTATTCCAGTCAATATTGTCAAAAGTTTTCTCCGGGTCTAAAAATGCTAAAAACGTAGGTTTATCTTTCCTTAACTTATCTTCTAAGATAAGTCGAAATATGAGTATTTCGTCTCTTGTTCCTCCATATCTCCTAAATGCAAACTGATCTTCCCCAAGGTTTCATTCCACCAGTTTTTCCATTTGTCTGCGAGTAATTAGTGTTAGTATTTTCCATTCATGACTTATTAAACTGACACTTCTCTAATTTTCACTTTTTTGGATTTGATTTCTTTGTAATTGGTATTACAATATTCTTTTTGAAGTCGGTGTGTATTTCCTCTGTCTCATACATCTTGCATACAGGGTGGAACAATGTCTTCAAGGCTAGCTCACCTACCGAAATGAGTAGTTCAGTCGGAATATCAGTAACTCCAGGGAGCTTGCTTCGAATCAATTCTTTTAGTGCTCTGTCAAATTCTTCTCGCAGTATCGTATCTCCTATCTCATCTTCCTGTACTTCCTTTCGTACGATACTGCCTTCAAGTTTATTTCCTTTGTATAGGCCCTCTACATATTCCTTCCGCCTTTCAGCTTTCCGTTCTTTGCTTATTAATGGTTTTCCATCTGAGTTCTTGATATTCATACCGCTTCTTTTCTTGTCTCCAAATGTCTATTATTTTGCTGTAGGTGCTATCTATCTTTCCCCTAGTTATACATTCTTCTACGGTCTTGCATTTCTCCTCAAGCCACTCCTGCTTAACCAGTCTACGCTTACTATCATATTCATTTTTCAAACCTCTTTACTCCCTTTTGCCTGTTTCACTTGCTGTAGTTTTATATTTCCTCCTTTCATCAATTACGTATCTCCTGTGTTCGGAGATTTCTTTTACGCCTTGTCCTTCTGCCTATATGATCCTCTGTGGCATTTACTACTCTTTCAAATCTACCTATTCTGCTTCTACTGTATTACGTTGCCCTGTTTCGGTCAATTCTTGCATAATGCTCCCTTTGAAACTGTCAACCACCTCTTGTTCCTTCAATTTTTCCAGGTTCCCTCTCCTTAATTTTCTACCTTTTTGCATTCCCTTTTAATCTACAGTTCATAACCAATAAGTTATGGTCAGAGTCTTTATCTGCCATTGGATATGTCTTAACAGTTTAGAACCTGGTTTCTGTACCTAGCTTTATCATTATAAAGTCTATCTGGTACCTTCCAGTATCTCCTGGTCTCTTTCACGTATACAATCTTCTTTCTCTATCACGGATTCAATCTTCTTTCATGATGATTAAACCAAGTGCTTGTGATGATTAAATTGTGGTCTGCACAAAGTTCTACCGGGCAATGTCCTCTTTCATTCAGTCCATGTTCCCCCACTTTTTCCTTCTCTTACTTTTCCTACTACCGCGTTCCAGTGCTCCATCACAATCAAGTTTTGTGACTACGTAGGCTTTCCCGGCGTAATAATTGATCATATTCTTCTCGGTTCTCCAGCCGGATAAAGACCTCACCTGGACTCGGTATTTCGGCGATCCACTTGGCCCCAATCTTCAGGTGAGTGTGTTGGTTCTCCAAACCAGTCTCGGCGCGTTGGTGAACCAGCACACTCACCTGAGGATGCCGGCCAGGTGGATCGCCGAAACATCGTGTCCAGATGGTGTCTTTATCCGGCAGGAGACCAGAGACGAATATTACAATCACGTTCCCCTTTCCCTCAACTGCCTGAATAATTTATTTTATCTCCGAACACATTTCTTCGATCTTCTTGCCATCGGCAGAGCTAGTTGGCGTATAAACCTGTACTACTGTGGTCAGTGTTCGCTTCCTGTCAGTATTTGCTATGATAATGCGTTCACTATGCCGTTCATAGTAACTTACCCGCATTCCTATTTTCTTATTCATTATGGGACCTAGTCCTGCGTTATTACCAACTGATTTTGTAATATGATTTAAGTAAAATACAACTTGTCATTTTGACTTGGAATAATACTGTTTTATTCCATTAACCGGTTTTCGAACTTTTTCAGGCTCATCTTCAGACGATGCATGTGTCACAACTTAATTTTAAGCGTGTTGTTGGGTCTGGCTTTGTGGTGTGAAAATGGAAACCTGCTTTAATAAATCGACTTACACGTCATTTAGATCGTGTTTTGTATCTGGAAATGAACACTCCAGATACAAAAACCACCTAAGCAATGTGCAAGTCGATTTATTAAAGCACCATCTTCCCACCACAGAGCTAGCATCCAAAGTCACGCTTAAAATGAACCTGTAAGAAATGCACCGTCTGAAGATGAACCTGAAAAGGTTCGAAAACCCGTCAATGGAATAAAACAGTATTATTTCAAGTCAAAGTGAATGGTTGCAGTTTACTTAAATCATACTGAAATTAACAGTCACGGGTTCTAAAAATATCCGTAATGGATAATGTAAATAAACTGATTTTGTATTTTTAACCCTGTAGTCACCTGAACGGAATTCCTGTTCATCCTGCCACCGAACTTCAATAATTCCCAGAATATCCAACTTTAACCTAGCCATTTCTCTTTTCAAATTTTTTAACTTTCCTACGCAATTTAGGAATAGAATATTCCATGCTCCAATACGTATAATGTCTTTTTTCGTTTTCTTGAAGACGACATTCTCCTGAGTAGATTCCGCCAAGAGATCCGAAATAGCGACTATTTTACCTCCGGAATATTTTACCCAAGAAGACATCTTCATACCTTCATACAGGAGAGCTGCATGTCTTCGGGAAGAGGAAAGACTGTAGTTTCCTCTTGATTTAAGTCGTTCGTAGTAACTGCATGTTAAAGCCATGTTAGCTGATGTTACAAGGCCATCTCAGACAATCATCCAGACTGCTGCCCCTGTAACTACTGAAAAGGCTGCTGCCCCTCTTCAGGAACCACACGTTTGTCTGGCCTCTCCACAGATATCCTCCACTGTGGTTGAACCTACGAAGGCTATCTGTATTGTTAAGGCACGCAAGCCACCCCACCTCTGCAATTTCTGTGATTCATGAAGGTTTCATTTGTACCTATGGAGAAGGATCTAATTCCTTTGTACTTATGGACAAGAAATTTAATCCCAAAGTGGAATTCTCACCCTCATGAACCACGGCCATTGCCTAGGTGGGGGGCTTGCTTGCCTCAACTATGAAGATAGCCGTAATGTAAGTGGAGGGGTATTTCTCATCTACCCCAGCCATTCTCTCTTTCTATGCCCCACTGCGGGGAATATTTTACCAGTTTGAAAATTACCTGCTTTTCTCACAGACTTTAAGCCAAATGCCTAGAACGATTCATTACATGAAATATAATAATAATACAGACAATAGTCGTGATCATGATCAACGAAACGTTGGCGGCGCATCCATAGCGCTCATACTATAGTAACGTATCACATTTCAGGTTGCCTTTAGCAAGACAGTTTCACTTTTACAATACAGCCTAATCCATTTATGTTCAAAGATCTATCTAATAAGCCACAAGAATTAATAAAAATACTTAATCCAATAAAAAATTTATCACTTGCAATGGAGATTGCAGCGTTCAAGGAATTTTATATTTCATTTATCTTTTCGACAGAATACCTCTGCTTAGTTGGGGAAACGATTTTCTGAATTCTTTGCAATATCTCTCTTGTTGTTGTTGTGGTCTTCAGTCCGCAGACTGGTTTGATGCAACTCTCAACGCTACCCTGTCATGTGCAAGTCTCTTCATCTGAGAATACGTACGGCGACCTACATCCTTTTGAATCTGCTTACAGTATTCGTCCCTTAGTCGCCCTTTACGATTTTTACCCCACATATTTCCTTCTAACGCAAAGTTGACTCAGAATGTGTCCCACCAATCATCCCGTCTCTTAGTCAGGATATGCCAGAAACTCCTTTCCTCCCCAATTCGGTTAAGCACCTCCTCATTAGTCACATGATCTACCCATCTAATCTTCATCATTCGTCTGTAGCACCACATTTCAAAAGCTTCTATAATCTTTTTTTTTTTGAACTCCTTATCGTCCACTTTTCACTCCCACACAATGCTACACTCAAGACAATTGCTTTCCTAACTTTTAAATTAATGTTGTATGTTAACAAGTTTCGCTTCTCCAGAAACGCTTTTGTTCACATAGCCATTCTGCATTTTATGTCTTCTCTAATTCGGCCATCAGAAGTTACTTTGCTACCCAAATAACAGAACTCATCTACTGTTTTTATTGTCTCATTACCTAATCTAATTCTTTCAGCATCGCCTGATTTTCTGACACTACATTCCATTACCTTCTTTTTCCTCTTGTTAATGTTCATCTTATACCCTCCTTCAAGACACTGTCCATTCTATTCAATTGCTCTTACAGATACTTTGTGGTCTCTGACAAAATTACTTTGTCATCAGCAAACCTCAAAGTTTTTAATTCTTCTTCGTGAACTTTAATTCCCTCTCCAAATTTCTCCTTGCACTCCTTCATTGCTTGCTCAGGTTGAACAACATCGGGGAAAGGCTACAACCCTGTCTTACTCCCTTCCCAAGCTCTGCGTCCCTTTCATGCCCTTCTATCTAATAACTGCTGTCTGGTTTTGTATAGGTTGTATATAACTCTTCTCTCCATGTATTTTACCCCTGCTACCTTCAGAATGTGAGACAGTGTTTTCCAGTCAACATTGTCAAAAGCTTTCTCAAAATCTACAAATGCTATAAACGTAGGTTTGCATTTCCTTAACCTAAGTCGTAATGTATTGCCTCGCTTCTCCTAAATCCAAACTGATCTTCCCAAGATCGAATTCCACAAGTTTTTCCATTCGTCTATGAATAATTCCTGTTAGTATTTTGCAACTATGACTTATGAAACTGATAGTTCTGTAATTTTGACATTTATCTGCACTTGCTTTCTTTGGAATTGGAATTACATTATTCTTCTTGAAGTCAGATGATATTTCCCCTGTCTCATACATCTTGTATACCAGGTGGAACAATTTCTTCATGACTGGTTCTCCTCACGATATCAGACGTAATATCATCTACTCCAGGGGCCTTGTTTCTACTCAAATCTTTCAGTGCTCTGTCAAATTCTTCTCGCAGTATCATATCTCATATTACATCTCCCTCCGCCTCATCTTCCGTTTCTACAATACTGCCTTAAGTTTATTTCCTTTGTATAGGCCCTCTATATTTTCCTTCCACAATTCAGCTTTCCCCTTTGTGCTTAGAATTAGTTTTCCGTAAGAGTTCTTGATATTCATACATCTGCTTTTCTTGTTTCCAAATATCTGTAGGCGTTATCTACCTTTCCCCTAGTTATGCATCCTTACACGGTTCTGTATTTGTCCTCTAGCCACTCCTGCTTAGCCAGTCTGCACTTCCTGTCAATCTCATTTTTCAGACGTTTGTACTCCCTTTTGCTGAATTTTCTCCTCTCATCAATCAAGTTCAGTATATCCTACGTCATCCATGGATTTCTATTACGCCTTGTCCTTCTGCCTATATGATCCTCTGCGGCTTCCACTGCTCTATCTCTCAGAGCTACCCAGTTTTCCGTCTACTGTATTACTTTCCCCTGTTTCAATCCATCCTTGCCTAATGCTCCCACTGCAAATCTCAACCACTTGTGGGTCCTTCAATTTGTCCAGGTTCCATTTTCAAACTTTTCTACCTTTCTGGAGGCTCTTAAGTATTAATCTGCAGTTCATAACCAATAAGTTATGGTGAGATTCTATATCTGACCCTGGATATGTCTTACAGTTTAAAACCTGGCTTATAAATCTATTCGTTACCATTATAAAGTCAATCTGGTACCTTCCAGTGCATCGTGGTCTCTTCCACGTATACAGCCTTCTATCTCGATGTTTAAACCAATTATTGGTGATCATTAAATTGTGCTCTGCACAAAATTCTACCAAGCGAATGCCTCTTTCATTTCTTTTCCCCAATTTATATTCACCTACAACATTTCCTTCTCTTCCTTTTCCTACTACCGAATTCCAGTCCCCATCACAATCACCTTTTCGTGAAATTTCAATGAAATATTATTTTTAATAGAAAACATTCTTAGTTGCAACAGTTTAAACTCGTTTTGCCTTTTTCGGGCTTCGTCAGAATCTGGGATAAAAAGTTGGGGAAACCCTACAGGCGTAGTCTTTCGTACATAGTGATATTCAGAAGACGGATTACTTCTTACCTTAAAATAATACTTTACATAAGTCAGGGTTAGAAAGATCCCGTGACCAAACCTGGCAGCGTCAGTATTTAAAAGGAGCACTGGGTAACTATATAGTTTCACCAACTTCTTATCCAGATTCTCATGACGCCTCAGAAAAGCAAAGCTCATTTAAATTATCAAAGCTTCTTTAAGAATAAAACTAAAATAAAATAAATTCTCCATGGTCTACCTCAACTTTTATGTTCTACTGTTGAACCCATGAGGCCCTGTAATCTTGCTTTTCCAATGCGTAAACGCCACTTCACCATCTCAGCCTGTTCGCTTTAACAACTTCATCTGTGCTGTTTGTTCCCAGTTTTTCCTTATTTCGTCATTCTGGATACTCAATGCCACTGTCTCCTTATGTTAGTACCTGCAATCCTCAAAATGTTCAAATGTTTGTTAAGCTTAAGGGACTTAACTACGGGGTCATCAGTCCCTAAACTTACAAACTACTTATGAACTACCTACAACTAAGGACGGCACAAATATCCATGCCCGAGGGGGGATTCGAACCCCCGACCGTAATGGCCGTGCAGACCGTGACTGAAGCGCCTCAGTCCCCTCGGCCACCGCGGACGGCCCTGCAATCCTCCTTGCTACTTTCAATTCTGCAACCTGAACCTTATTCATAAGGTAACATGTATCCACCCAGCTTCCGTACAACGAAGATAAAACTAACTTAGTTTTGATGCTGACTTCTCATTGCAGAAGAGAGTAGATCGTAGCTGAACACCACTGCACCCCCTTCAGACCGTGACTGAAGCGCCTCAGTCCCCTCGGCCACCGCGGCCGGCCCTGCAATCCTCCTTGCCACTTTCAAATCTGCAACCTGAACCTTATTCATAAGGTAACATGTATCCACCCAGCTTCCGTACAACGAAGATAAGACGTACAAGATAAAATACCTTTGCTACATATTCATTCCATTCTTTCACTATGTTACCATCCTGTGAGAAAACAACACCCTAAGGGGATACTTGCAACTGTTCACCTGTTCTAACTTTGTTCCTCCTGTTTGGCACTCAATCTGTTTAAAAACTCTTTATCACAGACATTATTTTCGTTTTGGAGATGTTGATCTTAATAGCATAACCCTTCAGTCTCTGATCAAGCTCTGAAATATTAGATTGCAACCTTTCAATCGAATCTGCCATCACAACTAAGTCCTTAGCATATGCGACACTGCTTATTTTGTTTACACCTAGTTTAATCTCACCCTGGAAGTCTACTGTTTTTAACATATCAGCCATAAACAGTATGAACAATAGTGGCGCCAGGTTACAGCCTTGTCTTACTCTTGAAACTACCGTGAACCATGAACTCAATTTGCCCTTAACTCTAGTTGCTGCCTGGCAATCTATGTAAATACCTTTAATTGCCTTCCGAAGTTTGCCTCCTATTCCATAATCTTGTAGAACCGGCAGTAGCTTCCTCCTAAGAACATGGTCATAAACCATTTATAGATCTAGAAATTCCCTGTTCCACTCGTAACACTTCTCCATTATCTGCCATAAGCTAAAGATCTGGTCTTGACAGCCCAGAGGCCTAAATCCACTATGATTTTCATCTAACTTGTCTTCCGCTACTACTCGTACCTTGGTTTAATCATCTTGAAAGAATATTATATACGTGGAAGAGACCAGGAGACACTGGGAGATACTAGACTGACTTTATAATGGTAAGGCAAAGGTTTAGAAACCAGATTTTAAACTGTAAGACAATCCAGGGGCAGATATAGACTCTCACCATAACGTATTGGATATGAACTGTAGATTAAAACTTAAGATACTGCAGAAAAAGGTAGGAAGTTAAGGAGATGGAATCTGGACAAATTGAAGGAACCAGAGATGGTTGAGAGTTTTAGAGAGAGCATTAGGCAAGAATTGTCTGAAACGGTGAAAAGTAGTACTGTAGAAGAACAATGGGAAACTCTGAGTGGCTGAGTAGTGAAGGCCGTAGAGGATCATATAAGCAGAAGGACAAGGCCTAATACTAATCCTTGGATAACACAGGAGATACTGAACTTAACTGATGAAAGGAGAAAATAGAAAAATGCATCAAGTGAAGCAGGCAAAAAGGAGTACTGACTTCTGAAAAATGTTGATAGGACTGGCTAAACAGGAGTGGCTTGAGGAGAAATGCAAGACCGTAGAAGGATGTATAACTAGGGCAAAGATAGATACCACCTACAGGAAAATAAAAGAGACATTGCCGGCCGCGGTGGCCGAGCGCTCTGTGGCGTGTCAGTCACAGTCTGCACGGCCACTACGGTCAGGGATTCGAATCCCCCCTTCGGGCATGGATATTTGTGCCGTCCTTAGTATTAGCTATCTCATAAGTAGTCTGTAAGTTTAGGGTCTGATGACCCCGTAGTTAAGTTCCATAAGCTCTACAAACATTTGAACATTTGAAAAGAGACATTTGGAGACAAGAAAAGCAACAGTATGAATAGCAAGAACTCGGATGGAAAACCAGTATTAAGTAAAGAAGGGAAAGCTGAAAGGTGGAAGGAATGTATAGAGCGTCTGTACTAAGGAAATAATCTTGAAGAAATGGAAGACGAAGTAGGAGAAGATGAAATAGGAGATTCGATACTGCGAGATGAATTTGAAAGAGCTCTAAAAGATTTGCGTAGAAACGGGGCTCCTGGAGCAGATGATGTTTCGTTTGAACTGCTTTTATCGTGAGGAGAGGCATTCATGAAGAAATTGTTCCAGCTGGTATGCAAAATGTATGAGACAGGGGAAATACCCTCCCTCCCCAATTCCCCCTTCTCTCCTTCACAGCCGGCCGCGGTGGCCGAGGGAACTGAGGCGCTCCAGTCACGGTCTGCACGGCCACTACGGTCGGGGGTTCGAATCCCCCCTCGGGCATGGATATTTGTGCCGTCCTAGTTCGTAAGTAGTTCATTAGCAGTTTGTAAGTTTAGGGACTGATGACCCCGTAGTTAGGTCCCATAAGCTTAACAAACATTTGAGTTTTCTCCTTCACACCCCTTTCACTTCCCTGCGCTTCCTCTCCCCCCATCCTCCCAGGTCCTCATACAACAGTGCTTGTGTCAGTTTCAGCAGTGTTTTGTATGTGCTTTTTTGAGTTCGTCAATGGTTTAGCGTTCCTGTAAGTAGTTGCGCCTGCCGACCACGGCAGTACAATATTGTTAGCACCACTGTTTTTTATCTGATGCCATTGGCATTTTCATCAGTTGTAGACAATAGTTACTTTAATCTCTTACATGTGTGTTTGTTTTAAAATTCATCTACTGCATTCATCTTGTTTA
Organism: Locusta migratoria; assembly: GCA_026315105.1. NCBI lineage: Eukaryota > Metazoa > Arthropoda > Insecta > Orthoptera > Acrididae > Locusta > Locusta migratoria. The sequence goes on from CM048745.1 coordinate 845,667,984, forward strand.
CATTGTGAAATGCATATTTGTTACCCCACTTTCTTTGGGAAATTTTGTTTGTCAATGTTTATAATTCTTATGGCTGAAGAGAAAGTTGCTGGCAGTCTGTCCACACTTGGCGGAATAGCCGTGCGCACTGAGGTGCCGTGCTGCGGTGCACGTGATCGTTCGTCGTCGGAGGTTCGAGTCCTCTCTCGAGCGTGGGTGTATGTTTTGTCCTTAGGTTACTTTAACGGTTCGTCTATCTCTCGTTAATCTTCTCGTTAGTTAACGAGAAGATGGCTTTAACGACCAGTTAAATGTGTTAGTTAAGTGCATTGCGCTTGTCATTGCCAGATACACCTCTCGTTTGCTGACCGAGAGAAAACGAGAAGTTACGATATATTTCAACTAGGTTGGCAACAAAAACAAATGTAAGTGCCGTCTGAGTACATTCTAACCTCCTCGAAATAAACAGCTGTTAGCAATATTTGACTAGCAGGAAAGAGGTTTACAGACAGTGTTAATTGGCGGTATGGATAAAAAACGAGATAGAAGCACAAATGTTTCAAGGAACGAGTGTGAGTGTCTGGCATCTCTAATAGAGAAATATAAGGACATACTAGAATGCAAGAAAACGGACGCGACCACATGGAAAGAAAAGGAAGCGACATGGTTGCGTGTGACGACTGAGTTTAACGCCCTTCACGATACATGTAGAACAGCAAAAGTTCTTCGGGCGAAATACGACAATTAAAAAAAATGGCAAAAAAGACGATGCTCGAAATAAAACGGAGGCAATGAGAACTGGAGGAGGCCCCCCTGTTCAGAAGAATATGGACACAATAATTGAAAGGGTCAAGGCCCTCATATGTTTGTCCACCTCAACGCTGCCTCCAAGATACGACAGCGATAGACGTAAGTATTTATTTTATATTTTCTTGTTACATTAGAGTTGCTGAAATAAATGAAACAATGTAGCAATGCAATTGTGAACTTTGGTAATTTGCAAGCCTTTGTGCACGGCGATGTTCCCGTCGATATATATCGAACGTCGTAGTATCGCAGTATAGCAGACAATCAGGTGTCACTTTATGGCGAACAATAAGATTGCGTGTTTCACGTGAAGAACATTTGACGTAGTATTTACGAGAGTAATTAATGCATTAATTAAACACTTTGTAAGCACTAAATAATAGAATTTTAATGTTATACACTATTGCGAATGGAAACCTGTTGGCGTACGTTTAATATAGCGCACATTTCATAATGTGCCCTCACGTACTAAAAAAATAAAACTTATTGTTTAACCTACACCTAACCTTCTTAAGGCTACGCTTCAGATCACTTCTTTTTAAGTCAAAGTTAGGTTAGGTATAGGTTAAACAAGAAGTTTTCTTTTTAGTATGTGAGGGCGCGTAGCGCCCGTATCTCCGGTTCAGAAACACTATATCGAACTATCGTTCGATTCTACGACGTTCGAGATATATCGACGGGATCGCCGCCGTGCACAAAGGCTTGCAAATTACCTGAACTTCAATACGTTATAAGTTACGAACCTTCTTATAGACTTAAGGGCTTTATCATCTTTTACAGGATATGAGTGCCATGTGGAGAAGGTTGTTGAAGTGGACGAGGTTCCTGTATCTCAGGGTACTGCTATCGTTGAAGTAAGTAAAAGCAATTTGTTTGGTTGAAACTTTGATTGGCTGTCATATGACTGTAATTTTCAAACACTAAATAACACACCTTACCTATCCAAAACCTACAGGATTGATTAGGCTAGAACGTATGTTAAGAAATATTTATCTCCAGCTATTATTCCATATTCCTACCAGGATTGCTATTCTAGTTAAGAACAGGGTAACATGGATTATGTTAGACCAGTCACTGTATTTGAATGAATAACGGAAGTTAGACGAGTGTATTCATATTAATATCATCAAAACAGTGATTAAAAAACTATGGAGGTAGACTATTGGCAATAATTGTGCATATAATGTTACAGTTCAATAACACCAGCAGCAGTACCACAATGTGGGATGGATGGAATCCATCAAATTTGAAAAATCCATTACACTCAGCATTGTGTATACCTGATGCTGCTGATGATGGCGATACAGTGGAAGAAGAAGCAACAACAGACTTGGGAACTACTCCAGAACCTTGTGTAGGACCAAGCCATGTTGTTTCAACTTCAGGTAACATTTTTTTTTATTCTCTCTATGCATGATGCACTGTATGCATGTTATAATACCATAGGTAAGGTGACAGTTCTAGCAGCTGACACCATAAGCAAAATTTCCATTTAAGGTTTTCTTTCCTTAGGGGAGGGTGAGAACCAGATTTTGCAAATATCAGTCTTTTGCTTAAGTTATTACAAGAAAACAACTTGGAAAAGTGTTACCAGCTAGAAAATATATTAAGCTTTTATAATCTGTTGCAGATACTGTCAAATGTCTCACTATTTTTTTTTTAAATCCTTTATTCTGAGATAATGCACTCTGGTTCACTGTTCCCCAAGTATGGGGTAGAATAACCAGCAACTGGGGAACTAAGAATCAATTCCATTATTATTATTACTATTATGCATCATCGTATAGCTTCAATTAGAAGTATGAAGCATGGCTTTTGTTAGATGTGGAACATAAGTTGATGTACAAAAAACAAAGACTAAATAATATCTTAAATACAGTATGTCATTGGATATCAGTATTATTAAATTGTAATCCAAAACTTACGAAAGATCCTGCACCATACTGCTTAGGATTTTGCAAAGACATCCTTATGCAGTCACTGGCACTATTTTCTCCAAATGGAACATAAAACTGTCCACACTTTAACACTTTTCTTAAAATATCTTATTTTGAAAGCAACAGGCACTTCCCTTTCTTTCACTATGAGCTATGTAGGCTCTACATTATTTTGTTTGGGTGGCTTTCATCTTCCAGGCTTTCAACATTAATCCCCCTTCCTTATACTGGTGAAGTCCAAATAAGGAAACTGATCGAAGGCCTCATCAATCAATACATTGATGCCATCAGCAGATGACATACCATCATCAATTTCCCCAAAGTTACTACCTACTGCGACTTTATCAGAAGTAAACTACTTCTTATTCTTAATTTGTATTGCAATTCTCTTTAACTTCTGTTTTAACTCAAGTGCAATTTTTTTTTCTTTTTCTTTCTTGAAGTTGGTGTTTCACTGGTGTGAAAGTCAGCTCGAGAGCATTTAAGAAAATCTATTGTAAGACTACCTTTGTGTATGTTTACTGCCTCCCCAACAGACTTTGTACTAGAATCATTTTGTGGTCCACCTTTCTGAGGAGTGATTACAACCTCACAGCTAGTGCTAGTTATTGTATTATCTATTATTATCTAAAGAGGTAATTTATTCCCATAGATATTATGCTGAAACTTCTTAAGGGGTATATTGAACAAGTGGTTCATACTTTACCATTTTGACTGGTTCACTGTTCCCCAGTACTCCAGTCAGAAGAAAAATGTTGCTTGAAGTTTATGTAATTGGCCTTTGTGTTCAATGTTATGACTATAAATAGGGGAACTCAATGTATTCAAAATGTTATTAAACGTATGATTTTGAAGGGAGTAAATATATAAAGGCTCATCTGAAGACTGGGATACTGCCCATCAGCTTTGACCCGTGACATCGCATTGCATTAGTTCTGAGGTGCATGTGTGTTTTTAGAAGGCATGGGTGAGTATGTGGTGGCTGAGTTAGACAGTTTGCTTACATTCTGGTATCTGTAATTTACAAGGATAACTACAGATTAGGTATTATCTACAATACAGAAGTATTAAGATATCCCGGGGTTTCTGATACGTTGATGACTTCATTGGTCAAAGCTTACAGATGGTATCCCAGTCTTCAGTTTGCCAATATAAATGGAAAATGCAATGGAAATAAAAAGTACACTTCTTAGATAGAAATAAGAATAAATTTTCTTGAACTCAAACAACTGCTGTCAGCTTAAGACAACCACAGATGAATGATAATACTCATATTTCTAACCTTCCGTGTCTACAAACACTGAATTTCCTTGAATACTGATTTAAGTATTGCCTTTGGTTCACTGTTTGTAAGCTAGGAACTAATAACCAAGCTGTTAAGTCCCATACATTAAAAATAAATAAAACAACAGTGCGACAGATGATTAGGCCTTCACATGTGACAGACATCACTGCATAAGTCTTACTTTTCAGCGAAACTCATAGACCAATCTTTCTCGATCATTTTTACTATTCACTAGAATAATCTTTAGAACATACAGAATACAAGACTTGAAACAATAAAATCATAATTGTCTTATTGCAAGTAAGGTACAAGCTGTCGTGTACATGAAGCCTAACGAACAAACTCACGTAACAGCCAAAATTAAACAGTATATATATATAAAACAAAGGGGGCGGGGGGAATACACAGACTGGAACGTGAACCAGCAGGTTTAGTTTCGTTGTTCACGATAGTATACCGTACGCACCGCCTACATATTACACTTTACTCTGAATACACTAGTTGTAGATAATGCGTTATTAATTGGCATATAATTACAACAAATCGTGTCAAGAATAATGGTCTTTGATGGATGTTCATTGAGCCAATTTGAGGTCCATCAAACGGCACATTTCATAATACAAAAATACTTTAATCACCAATAAGGCATTTCCAGACTTAGACATCCCGTCTACAGCTTGGTCATGAGGTCTGTGCTCACACTCGGATTTTTGCTAATGACGGGGCAAGAAATCGGCTGTTCCCTTTGAAGGGAACCATACGTTTTTTAGCTGGAGTGATGTAGGGAAATCACGGAAAACCTAAATCTGGATGGTCGTTGATGGATTGAAATCGCCTGCCTCCAGAATGCAAGTGTGGGTCATGCTTGATATTGCTCTGCGCATTCGGAAAGCATCCGCAATGTGCGGTTTTGCACGTTGTGACGTCACAAACTCGCCACGCTGACCTTACGCGTTCAGATACGATCTCCGAGTGGCAACGGCTTTAAGTTCACAGTCCTCATCAGTGACCGTCTGTGAAGATCATCCGAGACACACTATCTTTCGTGTTGTAACGTAACAGTATCTGAAGCGGTACTGAAGTACCAGGCGTCGGTCCTTGCTGAAACAAGTGGTGTAGCCTGCAATGCAGATGCTGGTTATGGCACCCACTCGCTACACTGATGGTGAAGCCTGTCTTGGGATACCCTGTCCTTCGCCTGCTCGACCTTCTGACGTAGTTCTGCAGGAGTTACAGGCTGACGCGTCGCACCTGTTATTCTCGTTCCTCCATAGCACACACGTGCTCGAGAAAAGGCAGATCCTTGCTGGACAGAGAAGTTGCTACACGTCTTGCAGAGCACGTTGAACTTCACGCGCAGTGTGGGAGTGAGCATTGTACCTTTGGAATAACACTTCACGTTCCTGTCGTAAGAATGGCAAATGGACTGGTCTTACGACATTCTGCTCGCTTCCGGGCGCTCGTCAGTGTTCCCTCCAGTAACATCAAAGGTGATCGAGAGTGGCGGCTTATCGGAACCCAGACTATAACGCCTGGGGTAGGGCCAGTGTGCCTTGAAGAACGCAGTCAGCTTCGAATCCAGTAAAACTATACTTCACATTTCCGTCTATCAGCGCCATTACACTGAGCCATACAACGCGGAACGTCTCCTCACTCACTGTCAAGATGATTCTGGTGGTGGTCAGGTGTCCTTGATTTACGGCTGAGTGACTGTGAAAATGTATGTGTATGTTTTCCTGATGAAGGTTGTGGCCTAAAATTTAAAGTTGTATGAATGAGAGTGTCTGTTTTACGTGCTTGTCTATGGATCAGCGATCCTCTTTACGGTTTGTTGCTACCTATCCTCTTTTACCAAAAACAAAATAAAGATGCATAAGTTTCGGTTATCAGGATATCCGCAACTGAGAAGTATGTTTCTTCTGGAAAATAATTAGCTCCAGTTGTATATAGTGCAGTGGCTTCATAAAAAAGGTCTATATACAACTTAAGCGGATGATTTCACAAGAAACATTAACATGATAGTATACACTGAAAAGCGAAAGAAAGTGCCACAATAGGACGTGACGTGGACTCGACTAACGTCTGAAGCAGTGTTGGAGGAAAATGACACCATTCGTCCTGCACAAGGAGGTTAGAATCTCTGGAGATGCCCTAACACTGGAAAAGTGAAGCCAGCAAAATACGTATTCCGGCATTTGTTTGTGCCCAAAACAATGGTCGTACTGTGTGTTAAAGTACTTCTAGTCGTTGAAATGTATTTCGTATCTAAATAAATAATCCGATATGACTACCAATTCAGTGGCTTTCCGTAAAGAGGACAATATTCACACAGAATTTTATGCGAGAAATCGTTGTTTTGGGCACAAAAGCATGGCCCCCGTGGCTTCAACCAATCCCTGTTCTCAGCATAGATAACGCCAGCTCCCTAGATTCTAACCTCCTTCGTCCTGCACGACTGTCCATAAGCCCGTAAGTGTACGGTGGGGTGGAGATCTCATCTCAACCGCACGTTGCAAGGCATCCAGATATGTTCAATAATGTTCATGTCTGCGGAGTTTGGTGGTCAGCGGAGGTGTTTAAACTCACAAGACTGTTTCTAGAGCCATTCTGTAGCAATTATGGACGCTTGGGTGTCGCTTTGTCTTGGTGGAATTTCCCGGGTCCGTAATAATGTACATGGACATGACTGGAAGCAGATGATCAGTCAGGATGCGTACTTGCGTGTTAAGAGTCGTGTGTAGACGTACCAGCCATTTCACTCCACTGTACTTGCCCCACAGCATTACAGAGCATCCACCTGCTGGAACAGTCGCCTGATGAAATGCACAGTCCAGGAATTTAAGAGATTGTCTCCATACCCGTTGACGTTCACGTCCACCCGCTCGATACAATTGGAAGCGAAATTAGACTATTTTGTATCCCATCCTCGTCGCCACTTTTATATCCCATCCTCGTCGCCACTTTTGTGTCCCAGCCTCGTCGCCGCTTTTGTGTCTCGCTCCGTCGTAGGTGTCGGTGGCCGAGTGGAATGAGACCGACACAGGAATAAAGATAGCACGCTGGTGCAGGTACGGACGGGAGCAGCCAGAAACTAGAAACACTAGAGTAAATTAGAACGAGATATATATTGCACAGAATTTATACAATACTTAACTTTTACATAGTACTGCAGAATGTTGATACATAGTTGAGCTAGAGGCCTGCCTAGTGCCTGTCCGATAATCAAGTCTTTACTGGTGCCTATCTGATTTCGAAGGTCCTAACTGGTTGCTATCTCAGTCCCAAGTGAACGATGTCTTTCCGTGGTGGCCACGAGCGGGGTTTCAGCAGAGGGCGCTCGTGGCTGTCGTCGTAAGAACGCCGCGCCGTGCGTGCATGGCGGCGCGCGGCGAAAGTAGGTGGCGCGCACTTTGTACTTGTGCGACACCACACCCTAGGCAACACGTTTCCAATGATAACAGTCCAAAGTCGAGGTTGACGGGTCCAGGACCAGCGCAAAGCTTTGTGTCTCGCAGTCAGCAAGGGTACACGCGGGGGCCTTCGGGCCTGAAAGCCAATATCGACGATACTTCATGGAATGGTTCGCACGCTGACACTTGTTGATAGCCCAACATTCAAATCCGCAGCCATTTGCGGAAGCGTTGCATTTCTATCAAGTTGAACGATTCTTTTGAGGCGCCATTGGACCTGCTGTTGTATGATCTTTTTTCGACCGCAGCGACTTTGAGGAGGTGATGTTTTACCCGACTCCCGATATTCCCGGCGCACTCGCGAAATTATCGTACGAGAATATCCGCACCTCGTTGCTATCTCGGAGATATTTATCCTATGTCTTGTGCACCGTTTACACACCAGTTTCAAACTCAAGCAATTCGTGATAACCTGCCGTTGTAGTAATAGTTGTTGTGGTCTTTAGTTCGGAGACTGATGCAGTTATCCACCCTACTCTATCCTGAGAAAGCCTTTTCATCTCCTCATAAGAACGGCAACCTACATCCATTTGAATTTGCTTACTGCATTCATCTCTTGGTCTCCCTCTGCGAGTTTTACCCCACACACTTCCCTCCAACGCTAAATTCACCAATCGTTGATGTCTAAGAATGTGTCCTAGCAATCGATTCCTTCTTTTAGTCAAGACATGCCAGAAACTCCTTTTTTCATCAATTCTGTTCAGTATCTCCTCATTAGTTACGCGATCCACCCACCTAATCTTCAGCATTCTTTTGTAACACCACATTTCAAAAGCCTGTAACCTCTTCCTGAGCGCACTGTTTTACGTCCATGTTTCACTTCCATACAAGGCAACACTCCACACAAATGCCTTCAGAAAGGACGTCCTTAATATTCGATGTTAAGAAATTTCTCTTTTTCAAAAACGCTTTTCTTCCCATTGCCATTCTGCATTTTATATCCTCTGTACTGCGACCATCATATGTTATTTTACTGCCCGCGTAACAAAACTCATTTAACACCTTTATTAATTCGTTACCTAATTTAAATCCTTCATCATCGCCTGATTTTCTGAGACTTCATTCCATTAACCTTGTTTTGTTCTTTTAATTGTTCATCTTATGTGTCCCTTTCAACACACTGTCCATTCCGTTCAACTCTCTTCCAGGTCCTTTGCTGTCTCTGACAGCATTACAATGTCATCAACAAAACGCGATGTTTTTATTTCTTCACCATGAACTTTAATCCCTTCTCCAAATTTCTGCTTGCTTTCCTTTATAGCTTGCTCAATGTACAAATCATGCCCTTCAACTCTGATAAATGTTGTCTGGTTTTTGTACGAGTTATAAATAACCTCCAGTTCCGTATATTTTGTAGTATCAGTAACCGACCTAAAGTCTCAGCCAGATACCTGTTGTCTTATATAGTCGTTAATGACCGCAGCACCGTCCTCAGAGTGTTTACATGTCTCTGAGCTTGCGCACACATACCTGTCCAGTTTCTGTGGCTCTTCGGTGTACTTTCGTTCAGTACATTCGCCACATGAGGCAATTGTCGTTCACTTCACATTGTACAGTGTGAGTCAAAATGAAAGTTAAGCTTCGAGGAGCGATAATACTGGTGTTTCTGAACGAAAATCGTCAAACGAACGCGTGCCGTTTTCTTACCCACATCCGCCACACAGCTGTTCGAAAATTTTGGCGTCATTCGCGTCGCCCTTCTCATATGCGAATACAATCAAAGCGATTTAGTGCTGCGTAGTCTGTACTCAACATTTCAACAGACACTTCACTTGTGTAAGGTGGGGCGGCGACGCACACTGTTTATTTCACCTTGTATTACCGCGGCAGCACCACTGTACGACAGCGTCGTTACGAGTGCAGTGAACTGAGTATTGGTCACGGTAGTGAAAATACCGCAGCTCATCACACGTGTGGAGTATGCGGACATGGGTTTGGCAAAGGGTGTTCCAGAGCCGCTGTTTACGAATACGAACGGATATTTCTGAATTGTCGAGTTCCGGATAGCAGGATATTCAGAAGCTGTCAAACATATCGCGTGAGTGTGGTACCGTTCCTACTGCACATGTTGTATCTGAGCGTCACGGCCAAGCAGACGTTAACAGAGTTGGAAACATTCTCGAAATGGTAAAACGCAGTTCATCTTACAGCTCCAGGAGGTTTTGCTGCACAGCTCAGTATTTCACGAACTCGTGTCTTGTGCACCGTACGCGAGGGAGGTCTGCAACCTGATCATCGAATGAGTGTGCATATCTGCGTTCAGGAGATGAAACGAAACGAAGGAATTCTGTCAATGGTTCGTTGCAAATTAAGGCTGTATTACGCATACTGCATTCACTGAAGAGTCATTATTGGCTCGAAATGGTATCAATAACAAGCGCAACTTGCACTTGTGGGGAGATGTAAAGCTGCAACCTATTACGTAAACAAATTTTCAACGTTGTTTTTCAGTTAACGGTTGGTGCCATCTGATCGGTCCAGTTGTTTTAAATACCCGTTTTAATCGAGTACGGTATCCTGATTTCCTTCACAAAGTGTTGACAGAATACTTGGATTGTATTGCTTTGGGATCATCCATTGTACGAACTTTTAGCACGACGAAGTCTCTGCACATTATGTATGGCCAGTGGCAGTTCCCCACTGAAACATATCCTGGGGTTGGATCGATAGTCGTCGGTTTGCTTCTTGACTACTGAGATTGCACGAGTTTGTCCGTTAGATTACTGTTTGAAGGGTTGTCTTAGGAGTTACGTCTACAAGCGCAGAGTGGACACCAAGTAGAGAGGACGGTACGAATGGTGTCAAATCAGTAATACGGAAACTGCAAAATGCGTTTAATTGACGAACTTTTGATCGTTTTATAAAATTTTAGTTTTTATTTTAACTTTTTGCTTAGGGCCTGTACACAATTAAAGAAAAAAAAAAAGATCACGTTTCATTTAATATCACCTTCTATTTTTCAATCTCTGTCACTTTATTCGGAAACTGTTAAGAACGTGAAATGTGTGGCTATGATGATTCCTGTTCAGCGTCACAAATACACACAAGTTCGGAAACAACAGAACAATCCGAAAGAGTACTGCTAGTATGTTCATATTCGCGAGTGTTACGCGACAGAACAATACAGATTGACAAAATAAAAACTTGCTATACGTTCAGTCGTCGTCCCAAGCGATAGCCAGGACAGAGCAGTAACCGGAAGCAAAAAGCATTCTGAAGAGTTGCATGGCAGACGGGCCAGCGGCACGTCGCGAAACCACACGCGGGCCAGAAATGTCAAACTCAGCAGAGAGGGGACTGCGACGGAAAACCAAAGGAAGTGAGACAACGACGTACGTAGTTTAGCCAGACGTTTTGTAACCTCCGTAAATCCTACACAATTACACGTAGTGGAGAGTGAAGTCAGCAGTAAACAGTATGTCGAGGAGATATAGCAAAAGTAACTAGCACAGTTTCTTTAAATACTCGAGTTCTTGCAACTTGAGAGCACTTGGTCATAGGAATCGAGGGCAGGCACATGTAACGCACTCGATTCTATGATTGCGATACTGTGAGCCTCTTCCTAGATGATCCAGTACGGGCTAGTGCAAGTGGCAAAACCTTAGAGGTAAATGCTGCTCTTTTATTGATCGCTGATGATGAATCTGGCACTTATTAAATGAATAGTAAGGTATTGGTCGCAGCAATTTTTATTGGATATTGTCACGTTGCAAACTGCAGGTGTTCCGGTATTCGAAGGATGGTCGTTAACAGAGCACAACACTTAATACTTAGAACACGTTTATAGCTAACACAAATGTATACTCAGTACAGACTGCCGCCTGCGTGGAGTGCTATACTATTTATACATAAAAAGAATATTCTGGAACGACCATCAGACATAGGAAACATGTAGAACGTTCTAGAAATGGTAACTACAAACAATTTTTTTCTGCCTGGCGGTATTTGAACTGGGGACCGCAGAGCACAGCGATCTGCTACGCTAACCACTGCACCATCCGTCGGATGACTTGCGGCATTGCTCCCTTTCCTGAAAGTCAAAGACGCTCATGGGTACTATCTCTGATCTTGACTAGTCGACTGGTGAAATGTGCTTCCGGCTTTCATTTTCACTATAAACCGAAGGTAATGGATCAGTAAGACTTAGCAGCGGTGCAGGATGCATAGCAGCAGTATGCGTTACCCGGTCAAATTCGTCAGGTGAGGGAATATGATGCCCAGATCCGGGAAATTGCTGCTCGACAGGTGTTTGGAGAATCGTTCACCGAAGACAGTAGAACACGATGAGACGGGGGTAAAGTCGCACCACCCAGAGCACTCCCCGAGAAGATCGACACCTCATCCGAATGGTATCTGTGTCCTCCTCGGCTCTGGCGCGACAGAGTATCACATAGTACACTATCAGGGGTGACACTCCGTTGCGTTTACTACGGCCTGGATTACTTGCACAACTTTCGCATCTCCGCTTTTACCAATGTGCGAAACCATGATAAACGGCAGTAGTGTACGGAACTACGTCACTGGATGGCAGGGATGACACCAGATAGTCTTTTCGGATGAATCCAATGATGGCTTCGTTTTGGTTCGCCAGAGGTAGGTTTAGCGGTTTTACAGAGACTGCATTCACACCAGAAATACAGAACCACCTCAAGGCCTGATACTGTGGGCTACTAATTCATGGAAGTCACCGTTGGTGAGAGCAGGACACTGAGCAGTATCCACCTGAATGACATCCTGCAGATACCATGACCTGCGCGACTCCCCAGCCCCCAATTTTCAGCACGACCATACATTACTGATTCAACACGTACCTTATTGGTGTCACAGGCTGTCAGTCTTTTATCGTGGGCCGCCAATTCACTGGATTTGTCGCCAGTCGAAAATGTTTGGGATATAGTTAACAGTGGTGCAGTGCTCTGATCCGATGCCAACCACCACAGATTGGAACCAGGTACATTCAGCATGCATGGTTACAGCATCGGACATCATTTGCACCTTATACACGTCGGCAGTTGCGAATCTACAACATTGGCCATCTCTACGAGTGCCGCCAAGTGAAGTCACCCCCTTTGCCCCTCCCCCTCCACTCCTAGGTCTTGGGCTGCGCTTCGGCGCCATGGATCAAGTGATCAGGCCCAAGGCGGACACTCTGCGGGTAGTCGCGGCTCTGCCGCCGTGGCGTTCTGGCGCTTACAATCCGCGCTCCTCACTGTATATTTAAGACATTCGGTGCTAAAACATTGTAACCAACAAAACGGAAACTTCTGATAAATCGATTGTTAAGTTTTCTGGAAAATATTACATGCTTTTCTCTAACAAAATTCGATTATAGTGACAAGTATTCTGTATCCATTGAAAAGTAAAATAAGCTGCTTGTGTTGTGGACTTCAATCCAGAGACTGTTTTAATGCTGCTCTCCACCCTACTCTATCCTCAGCAAACTCTTCATCTCCTCGTAAGAACGGTAACCCACATCTATGTGAACCTGCTTACTGTCGTTGGGGCCGAGCGGTTAGGTTCCCAGCATTGTGTCAGGATGAGGCATGAAACCTGGTGGAGCGCCAGAGGATACTAGTAAACAGTATTAGAGTTTATTCAACTGAATACCAGATTCCGTGGTGCAGGTGCGAGATCGGCAGGAACTAAGTCAGCACGTGACGTCTGCTTCGGCCGCGTTAGCTCGCCTTCTCACCGCGTCTTCTTTGGACCAGTTGTTGTACCGTTCGGACGGATGTGTCCGCGCCGCGACGTCTGGGTGTTGAAGCAAAGACTGTCAGGTGGAGTGCTCGGTGTAGGCAGCTGCTTGTGGGTCCAGGCTTGGAACCAATGGTCAGATGCCGTGGAGACAGTTTTCTTGATACCGCTGGCTCGGCAGTATCACTGGCCTTCAGGAAACCAACCAATGAAGAATGAGATGGCCTCAGGTAGCAACCATATTCAGGGTTGTGAAGACGGTAGGCAGCAGTTCACAATCTCACTGGACGATGCTCAGTTCGAAGCGTAGATGTTGTCTCCAGAGTCCTAGTTGCGACTAGTGGCTACTAGTCTGTACTGCTTTATTTGGTACATAAGCTGATTACATACATTAGTTCATTGGTTCCACGACTACCCTCCGGAGCCACGTTGGAGTAGCCGAGCGGTCTAAAGCATATCTCTGCGGTGCGCGCGGTTGCTCGCCGTGGAGGTTCGAGTCCTCCCTGGGGCATGGGTGTGTGTGTTTGTTCTTACGTTAGTTTACCTAGGTTTAAGTAGTTTGTAAGCTGCGGACTGATGACCACGCAATTTGGTCCGATAGATTTACAGACATTTGAATATTTGAACTACCCTCCTGAGTATCTTAGATTCCAAAGTTCAAGTGACTTCACTTCTAAAAGCGAGAGTTTTATACAGAATCGGCTGAAGCTATGCCGTATGTGACGGTCGTAATGACCGAATGTGTCCTACTTGTGACTGCAGCGTTCACTCAATGAGCCCTTTAACCGCTGCCGTATCCTCGATCTTACTCAAACTTGTGACAGAGTTATGTGTAGTTATGAAATGTTTACAAGCTGACGAATGTACCCTCTCTCTCTGCTCGTCGTCCGTCGCGGTCAACAATTTGCTGACGGTAGGCTTTCAAGTCGCCGTTGCAGCGTCTGCTGTCGTCACAAACAACTGGCGTCCCATTTACAGCAGAGGCGATGACCTGCTAGCGCCTAGTTTGACTGGCGATCGCTTGAGATATCTAAGATTTTAACAAGTTTCTCTGCAACAGTTTTGCGCTGGAACACTGTATTCGTCTCGTCGTCCCTCTCTCTATTTTTACTCCACACACTTCCCTCCAGCGCTAATTTCACGATTCCTCGATGTCTAAGAATATGTCCTACCAATCCATCCCTCTTTTCAGTCGAGGTATAGCAGAAATTCCTGTTCTCCCCCATTCTGCTCAGTACCTCTTCATCAGTTATGCTATTTAGCCACCTAATTTTCAGCATTCGTTTATAGCACTACATTTCAAGAATGAACTATTATGGTCCATGTTTCAAGGCAACACTCCACTTAAATGCCTTCAGAAAAGACTTACTAACACTTAAATTGATATACGATGTTCATAAATTTCTCTTTTTCAGTAACGCTTTTCTTCCCATTGCAAATCTGCAATTATATCATCTGTGTTGCGACCATCGTATGTTATTTTACTGCCCAAATACTAAAACTCCACTCCCATGAACCACAGACATTGCCGAGGTGGGGTGGCTTGCGTGCCTCAACGATACAGACAGCTGTACCGTAGGTGCAACCACAGCGGAGGGGTATCTGTGGAGAGGCCAGACAAACGTGTGGTTCCTGAAGAGGGGCAACAGCCTTTTCAGTAGTTACAGGGGCAACAGTCTGGATGATTGACTGAGCTGGCCCTTAACATCAGCTAATGTGGCTTTGCCATGCCGCTACTGCGAACGGCTGAAAGCCGAGGACATGCAGCTCTACTGTATGACTATTTGATGATGGCGTCTTCTTGGGCAAAATATTCCGTAGGTAAAATAGTCCCCCATTCGGATCTCCGGGCGGGGACTACTCAGGAGGAAAGACAACACTGGCATTCTACGGATCGGAGAGTGGAATGTTAGATCCCTTAATCGGGAAGGGAAGCTAGAAAATTTAAAAAGAGAAATGGATAGGTTGAAGTTAGATATAGTGGGGATTAGTGAAGTTCGTTGGAAAGACGAACAGGATTTCTGGTCAGGTGTGTACATGATTATAAATACAAAATCAGTTGAGGGTATTACAGGAGTAGGTCTGATAATGAATAAGAAAATAGGAATGCGGGTAAACTACTATGAGTAACACAGTGATTGCATTATCGTAGTCAAGATAGATAGGAAGCCAACAGCGATCACAGTAGTACAGGTTTATATGCCAACTAGCTCTACCGATGATGAGGAGATCGACGAAATATATGAGGAGCTAAAGGAAATTATTCAGTCAATTAAGGGAGAGGAAAACTTAATTGTGATGGGAGACTGGAATTCGGTAGTAGGACAAGGAAGGGAAGGGAAGATAGTTGGTGAATATGGTCTGGGCAAAACGAATGAAAGAGGAAGCCGCCTTGTAGAATTTTGCACGGAACACAATTTAGTTATAACAAACACCTGGTTTAAGAATCATAAAAGAAGGTTGCATACGTGGAAGAGACCAGGAGACACCGGGAGATACCAGATTGATTTTATAATGGTAAGACATAGATTTAGGAACCAGATTTTAAACTGTAAGACATACCCAGGGGCAGATATAGACTCTGATCATAACTGTTTGGTTGTGAACTCTGGCTGAAACTGAAGAAACTACAAAAAGGTAGGAAAATAAGGAGATGGGACGTGGATAAATTGAAGGAACCTGAAGTTCTTAAGAATTTCAGAGGGAGCTTTAGGCAACAATTGACGGAAATGGGGGGAAATAAAACAGTAGAGGAGGAATGGGTAGCATTGAGAGATGAAATAGTGAAGGCAGCAGAGGACAAAATAGGTAGGAAGGCAAGACCTATAAAAAATCCTTCGATATCACAGGAGATACTAAATTTAATCGATAAAAGGAGAAAATATAAAAATTCAGTAAATAAAACAGGTAAAATGGAGTACAGACGACTAAGAAATGAGATTGACAGGAAGTGCAAAATTGCTAAGCGGAAGTGGCTAGAAGGCAAGTGCAAGGATGTAGAAGAATGTATAAATAGGGGAAAAATAGATACAGCCTACAGGAAAATAAAAGAAACATTTGGAGATAAGAAAACAGCTCTATAATATCAAGGACACTGATGGAAAACCAGATCTCAGCCAGAAGGGAAAGCTGAAAGGTGGAAAGAGTATATAGAGAGGCTCTATGAAGGAAATGAACTTAGCGGCAATATTGTAGAATGGGAAGAAGAAGTAGATGAGGATGAAATAGGAGATACTATACTGAGAGATGAATTTGACAGAGCACTGAAAGACATAAGTCGAAACAAGGCCCCTGGAGTAGATGATATTCCCTCAGTGCTGCTGAAGTCTCTGGGGGAACCAGCCATGAAAAAATTGTTTCATTTGGTGTGTAAGATGTATGAGACAGGTGAAATACCCTCAGACTTTAAGAAAAATGTTATAATCCCCATTCCAAAGAAATCAGGTGCAGACAGGGGGAAGAATTAAAAACTTTGCGTTTTGGCGACGACAGGGCAATGGAGTACAGTCTAAGAAAATCAGGTGATGCTGAAGGAATTAGATTACGTAACGAAGCAATAAAGGAGGTAGATGAGTTTTGTTACTTGGGCAGTAAAATAACAAATGATGGTCGCAGTACAGACGATATAAAATGCAGAATGGCAGTGGGTAGAAAAGCGTTCTGGAAAAAGAGAAATTTGTTAACATCGAATATTGATTTAAGCCTAAGGAAGTCCTTTCTTAAGGCATTTGTATGGAGTGTTGCCTTGTATGGGAGTGAAACATGGAAGATAAACAGTGCGGACAGAAAGAGGATAGAGGCTTTTGAATTGTGGTGCTACAGAAGAATGCTGAAGATTAGGTGGGTGGATCGCTTAACTAATGAGGAGGTACTGAACAGAATTGGGAAGAAAAGAAATTTCTGGCATACATTGACTAAAAGAAGGGATAAATTGGTAGGACGCATTCTTAGACATCAAGGAATTGTGAATTTAGCGTTGGAGGGAAGTGAGTGGGTTAAAAACTGCAGAGGAAGACCAAGAGATGGATACAGTAAGCAGATTCAGACAGATGTAGGTTTCTATTCTTATGTGGAGATGAAGAGACTTGCTGAGGATAGGGTATGGTGGAGAGCTGCATCAAACCAGTCTCCGGACTGAAGAGCACAACACACAACAACAATACCAAAACTCATCTACCACCTTTATTACTTCCTTACCTAATCTAATTCCTTCAGCAACGTCTGATTTCCTTAGACTGCATTCCATTACCCTCCATCTAAGACAGACTCTCCATCTAAGACAGTGCGCATGCTGTTCAATTGCTCTTCTAGGTTCTTTGTTTGTCAGAATTACAATGTCTTGGGAATACAAAACACAGAATTAATACCTGTGGAGACGCAGTGGAGTAAGCAAGCGGTCTAAGGCGCCTTGCTGTGGAGCGTGCCGTTGCTCATCCTTAGAGGTTCGAGTCCTCCATGGGGCTTGTGTGTGTGTGTGTGTGTGTGTGTGTGTGTGTGTTGTCCTTACGTTAGTTTAAGTAATTTGTAACTATAGCGACTGATGTTCATTGTAGATTGATCCAACATATTTACAATCAGAATGAAACTTTCACTCTGCAGCGGAGTGTGCGCTGATATGAAACTTCCTGGCAGATTAAAATTGTGTGCCGGAACCGGCACTCGAACCTGGGACCTTTGCCTTTCGCGGGAAAGCGCTCTACCGACTGAGCTACCCCGACACGACTCACGATGCCGCCCCACAACTTTACTTCCGCCAGTACCTCGCCTCCTACTTTCCAAACTTCACAGAAGCTCTCTTGCAAACACGCAAGACTAGCACTCCTGGAAGAAAGGATATGGTGGAGACATGGCTTAGCCACAGCCTAAGGGATGTTTCCAGAATGAAACTTTCACTCTGCAGCGGAGTGTGCGCTGATATGAAACTTCCTGGCAGATTAATCTGCCAGGAAGTTTCATATCAGCGCACACTCCGCTGCAGAGTGAAAGTTTCATTCTGGAAACATCCCTTAGGCTGTGGCTAAGCCATGTCTCCACCATATCCTTTCTTCCAGGAGTGCTAGTCTTGCGTGTTTGCAAGAGAGCTTCTGTGAAGTTTGGAAAGTAGGAGGCGAGGTACTGGCGGAAGTAAAGTTGTGGGGCGGCATCGTGAGTCGTGTCGGGGTAGCTCAGTCGGTAGAGCGCTTGCCCGCGAAAGGCAAAGCGCCCAGGTTCGAGTCCCGGTTCCGGCACACAATTTTAATCTGCCAGGAAGTTTCATATTTACAATCATTTGACAATTTTCAATACTTGCAGATAGCACGTTTTTCATGCACATATGGCACCCTGTTACTTTGTCATGTGACAGATAGCGTGTTTTACAACAAATAAGGTGAAATTTTACTTCAGGGATGTAGGCAGTTACCACACAGAATAAATCTTACCAGGATGTTTACAGGGCCGTGGTAGAGTAGCCGAGCGATCTAAGGTGCCTCGCTGCGGAGCGCACGGTTGCTCACCGTCGGAGGTTCGAGTCCTCCCTGGGGCATGTGTGTGCGTGTGTGTGTGTGTGTGTGTGTGTGTGTGTGTGTGTGTGTGTCTGAGTGTGTGTGTGTATTTGTCCTTAGGTTAGTTTACCTTAGTTTAAGTACTTTGTAAGCTACGGACTGATGACCACGCAGTTTGGTCCGATAGATTTGCTAACATTTGAAACATTTTGATACTTACAGAGCAATCACGTGCCATACTACCTACAGTGAAAATAAAATAAAGTAGCCGAAATTTGCAATGATAGTTGTTTTAGTAGTAGTTTTTACGTAAAATAGGATTATATCTAATGTTGAGAAGCAAAGCACGTGTAATATCCATGATATGCCTTTGGAATTACTTTAATAGGCTGATGAAATCGCAAAATTCTCCCTTTATGGCTGGTATCGTTTATTATAAAGCAGTGGAATAGGTGACTAAAATTTTTCCATAAAATCTTCTGTAAGAGGACGACCTCTCAGCTTTAATATTTCTTCACCCAAACCAAAATATGACATATCAATACGTAATCTGGTTTTTCGTGGAACAACACAAGCTTGACTGAAGCAGTACTTACATTCATGGTACTCTAAACAATGGCCTGAGTGAAGAAACATGAATTTCTCTCAGCTGCATTCTGCACACAGTAAAGGGAGGTGAGAGTTGTGAGATTTCTAAGCTCTGCCCCCATACCTCCGGTAGTACACATACTGAAACTGATCCCTCACATACTGCTCTACTCGAGTAAGATAAAGGTAAAGCAGTCAACAATCCTAAGATTGGTTTGAACACCACAGTGCTTTACTAGGCATGGTCCTGTTTGGAGGTGGTATGCCGTTGCCTTCCTCCTACCTTCGAAATGACTTACCCAGCCAGTTATAGGGGGACCTACAGTTTAACGTGGGTTCCGAACCACGTTGCTACTCGGTATTTTTCACATGAGCAATACTGCCAGAGGTGAAAGAAGTGGAAAGTGACAGATAAACATCCTAGGACCTGGCGGGGATCGAACCCGCGACCTTTGGATTTGTAGTCTGGCACTCTACCACTGTGCAACCGAAGCGTACAGTACAGCTGAATTACACCGCGATAATAGAAAAAGCACTGAGGGATTCAAGCTGTTGGATATAAACCACAGTAACTGCAGGAGATACCATGTTCATCTTTGCCCGTATTTATAATCTGCGAGCCAAACTGAAGCCTATTTCGGTTATTTCCATATACTGAATTGAGTATGTGTTTTACCACGTTCAGTTATTACATTCTCATTTTATATGTTATTAAAAGGAACGCTCAGCTCTTGTGATTATGAATAAATTAAAAGCGAAAGAGGCTCTAAACATTACTAAGTGCCGTACATATCACGTTTTATTTGCAAACATGTTTATGATTAATTTACATCCGATCTATTTGCACTCATAAACAGTGTAATAATACTCCGGGTCATGATATTAGTCATTACTAAAAAGCTATTGTCGAAACTATTTTTAACGCTTGAAACATAAGATTCCAATGCCTTATCAGTACAAACAAACTGCGTCGGGTACCCATGTTTGTTAGTTACAACGTTTTACCTCCAACGAGTCCTCACTTACCATAACTTCCTACCACCATAGTTTGTTAATAACATACACATTTTCTACAGATCATGCCCAAAATTATGTAATAAGCAACAAGGAATCCGATGCTGCCAAAACCGCCAATTGACAAAAATTGTTAGATATCATGTTTTACGACGGAATGTCTCATTTGTGTTTGTGCTGTTAATCAGACAGAGGACATGTGAAAGAGTAATTTGAGGTTTAGTTTCAGTTACTACAGTCCACGACCGATAATTTACGATTTTGATTACTGGTTACATGACGAACTACCACATCCTCATGAATAAGTTAAAAAGATCTAGTATGACTTTCTGATTAACCACCGAGCGAGGTGGCGCAGTGGGAACACACTGGACTCGCATTCGGGAGGACGGTGGTTCAAATCCACCTCGGGGCCGCGGTGGAGCGGCCGAGCGCATTGAGGCCGTTCCCCGTAGGGTGTTCGAATCCCCCCTCGGGCATGGATGTTTGTGCCGTCCTTAGTATAAGCTAGTTCATAAGTAGTTTGTAAGCTGAGGGACTGATGACCCAGTAGTTAGGTCCCATAAGCTTTACAAACGAACAAATCCACCTCCGGCCACCCAGATTTAGATTTTCCGTGATTTCCCTAAATCACTCCAGGCAAATTCGGGGATGGTTCCTTTCAAAGGGCACGGTCGATTTCCGTTCCCATCCTTACCGAAAACTCTGAGCGTAAGCTCCGTCTCTAATGACCGTGGTGTCGACCGGACGTTAAACCCTAAGCTTCCTTCCATCTTTTCTTCTGATTAACCTAATGAACGCGTGTGGCTTCGTATCATGAACCTGACAAACAGACCTTCGAACTATACATACTGTGAGGACGTGACGAGTACAGTTTCAATTACATTTTCTGGCTTGGATTTGCGTAATGTAAAGTCCCACAACCTGCCATTCGAGATCACTGACCAGCGTGGTCATCAGTCCGTAACTTACAAACTACTTAAACCTAGGTAAACTAAGGAAAACACACACACACACACACACACACACACACATGCCCCAGGGAGGACTCGAACCTCCACGGCGAGCAACCGCGCGCTCCGCAGCGAGATGCTTTAGACCGCTCGGCTACTCCACCGCGGCTCTTAAGGACTCTCCAAGTTTATGTGGTTATGTGTTTAGTGTTACGCACGAACACAAGGTGAATCAATGTGATTGCCAAACACTTATGTCTGCGACCAAGCATTTTGTAGGTTTTTTAATCACGAGCCGTGCGGGATAGCCGCCTGGTTTAAAGCATCGCGCTAAGAATTGGGCGTCCGCTCCCGGCGGAGTTTAGAGCTCTCGCTCACGCATGGATGTGCGTGTTTCAGTAGTACAGCAGGGGGAAGAAAAAATAAGAGTTAATTATTTAGAGAGATTTGGTTTGGCAGACTGTCTCTCCAATATATCTTCATTCCGTGACCTCCGCCATGTTATCATCAATTTCCAGAAACTGGATTCGGTTGTAACGAAAGTGCAGTACTGGTGAGGTGCCGAGCTAGCTTTCACATTCCTCGGTAAAAGTTAGAAAGAAAACTCTAAGTAAAACGTTCACCAGCCTGTTGTCTTCACAGATTGTGTCTCCAGCGCAGAAGACGGCACGCAGGTCGTTGGTTCTTGATGATGAGTTGTTAGGCTAATTAGCGAGAAACCAGTCTCATAAAACAAGTTTTCGAAGGATGCTACTTTGTTTGTTTATGTAGAAACAAAGAAACAGCACATTTAACAAACTGAATGTGATTAAAATGACGAATGATATTGCTTTTACAAGACTGAAGTTCACTATTATATGATCTATTACTACTCTATGACCGACCGCATCGGACAGTGGTTCTGTCCGTGATGACTGCCGAAACCGGAGTGACTACTATAGCAGCGCGATCCACCACAGTCTGCAGACGCGCTGATTCGCGCCAAAACATGGCCAAAGCTTTTCGTCTACCTTTTCGTTTAACTTTTGTATATTTATCAGTATAATTTTAAATGATCGGAAACAAACGAATGGCAGCTTGCTATTGAGAGATGACATCTTCAGGAAATCAAGTAAATATGAATGAAAAATATATTTAATTCTAAGGAAAGAAGAAAGTAGTTTTGGCGCTGAGCAATCACAGCAGAGCAGTAAAACTTTAGGCGGCCTTTAACACGGGAATAGTACCTACTGTACCATCTGTTATCGGTACCTCAGACCACTTTACGTCAGCTGCATACATCTCAGTCCTGTAAGTAAATGATTATGATGGTCACAACCCAAAATATCACACATCCCCTTCCTTCTGAGATTTCTAAAATTGGAATTTCTCAAAGACAAAAAACAATTTTTGGAATAAATTTTGCCCCCATTAAAATGGTTACCATCTCTCAAGAGCTTTGCTTTATTATTACTCTGTAATGCAATGAACCAATATCTCAAAAATAAAAATTAACTATACCCATATTGTTGTTGTGGTCTTCAGTCCGCAGACTGATTTGATGTAGCTCTCCACGCTACCATGTCCCGTGCAAGTCTCTTCATCTGAGAATAAGTTCGCCAACCTACATCCTTTTGAATCGGCTTACTGTATTCGTCCCTCGGTCTCCCTCTACGATTTTTATCCCACACACTTGCCTCTAACGCTAAGTTGACGATTACTTGATGTCTCCGAATGTGTTCCACCAATCTATCCCTTCTCATAGTCAGGATATGCCAGAAACTCCTTTTCTCCTCGATTCGGTTAAGCACCTCCTCATTAGTTACGTGATCTACCCATCTAATTTTCATCATTCGTCTGTAGCACCGTATTTCAAAAGCTTCTATCATCTTTTTGTCTGAACTCCTTATCGTCCACGTTTCACTCCCATACAATGCTACACTCCAGTCAATGCTTTCAGGAAGGATTTCTTAATATTTAAATTAATATTGTATGTCAACACCTTTCGCGTTTTCAGAAACGCTTTTCTTCCCATAGCCATTCTGCATTTTATATCTTCTTACTTTGGCCATCGGAAGTTATCTTGCTACCCAAATAACAAACTTCATCTACTACTTTTATTGTCTCATTACCTTATCTAATTCCTTAAGCATCGCCTGACTTTCTGACGCTACATTCCATTATCCTTGTTTTACTTTTGTTGATGTTCATCTTATACCCTCTTTTCAAGACACTGTCCACTCCATTCAGTTGCACTTCCAGATCCTACTATGTCATCGGCTTATCGCAAAGATTTTATTTCTTCTCCCTGAACTTTAATTCTCTCTCCAAATTTCTTACATGCTTGTTCAATGTACAGATTGAACAACACTGAGGAAAGGCTACAACCCTGTCTTACTCCCTTCCCAACCTCTGCTTCCCTTTCATGCCCTTCGACTCTAATATCCGCTGTCTGGTTGGATATAGCTTTTCGCTCCCTACATTTTTATATCTATTACATTCAGAATTTGAAAGAGTTTATTCCAGTCGACATTGTCAAAAGCTTTATCTAAATCTACAAATGCTAAAAACGTAGGTTTGCCTTTCCGTAGCCTATCTTCTATGATAAATCGCAATGTATTGCCTCCCGTGTTCCTAAACGCCTCCTAAATCTAAACCGACCTTCCCCAAGGATGGGTTCCACAAGTTTTTCCATTCGTCTGCAAATAATTCGTATTAATATCTTGCACCCTTGACTTATTAAACTGATAGTTCTGTAATTCTCACACTTATCTGCACTGGGTATTTCCCCTGTACATACATCTTGCTTAACGGAAAAGCAGTTATAACGGAACATCATCTACTCCAGGGGCCTTGTTTCGACTCAAATCCTTCAGCGCTCTGTCAAATTCTAATCGCAGTATCATATCTCCAATCTCATAATTCCTCAACTTCGTCTTCCATTTCTAGAATACTGCCTTGAAGTTTATTTCCTTTGTACAGACTCTCTATATATTCTTTCCACATTTCAGCTTTCCCGTCTTTGCTTAGTACTGGTTTCCCGTCTGAGTTCTTGATATTCATGCTTTTCTTGTCTCCAAATACAAATATCTCTTTTATTTTCCTGTAGACGTTATCTATCATTCCCCAAGTTATACATTCTTCTGCGGTTCTGAATTTGTCCTCTAGCCACTCCTTCTTAGCCAGTCTGCAATTCCTGTCAGTATCATTTTTCAGACGTTTGTAGTCCCTTTTGCCTTCTTCACTTGCTGAATTTTTATATTTTCTCCTCTCATCAATTAAGTTCAGTATATCGTGTGTTATCCAGGAATTTCTATTGGGTCTTGTCCTGCCTATATGATCCTCTGCGGTCTTCACTTCCCTAAAATGTTCAAATGTTTGTTAAGCTTAGCGGACTTAACTACGGGGTCATCAGTCCCTAAACTTACAAACTACTTATTTACTACCTTATACTAAAGACGGCACAAATATCCATGCCCGAGGGGGGATTCGAACCCCCGACCGTAGTGACCGTGCAGACCATGACTGAAGCGCCTCAGTCTCCTCGGCCACCGCGGCCGGCTTCACTTCCCTATTTCTCAGAGCTACCCATTCCTCTTCTACTGTATTACTTTCCCCCGTTTCAGGCAATCCTGCTCCCTCTGAAACCCTCAACCATCACTGATTCCTCCAGTTTGTCCATGTTCCACCTCCTAAGTTTCCTATCTTTCTGAAGTCTCTTATGTTTTTATCTACAGTTCATTACCAATAAGTTATGTTCAGAGTTTACTTCTGCACCTGGGTATGTCTTACAGTTTAAAACGTGGTTCCTAAATCTATTCCTTACCATTATAAAGTAAATCTGGTACCATCCAGTGCCTCCTGGTCTCTTCAACATATACAGCCATCTTTCATGATTTTTAAACCAAGTGTTGGTGATCATTAAATTGTGCTCTGCACAAAATTCTACCAAGCGAATGCCTCTTTCATTTTTTTTCCTTAGTCCAAATTCACCTCCAACATTTCCGCCTCTCCCTTAATTCATACTACCGAGTTCCAGTCCCCAATCACAATCAAGTTTTCGTTTCCTCTAATTTTATGAATAATTTCTTTTATCTCCTCATTCATTTCTTCCATGTCCTCATAATCGGCAGAGGTAGTTGGCATGTAAACTTGCACTATTGTGGTCGGTGTTGGTTTTGTATCTATCTTTGCTATGATAAGGCGTGCACTATGATGTTCATAATAACTTACCCGCAATCCTATTCTTATTCATTATCAGACCTACTCCTGCGTTACCACAAACTGATTTTGTATTTATAACCCTATAGTCACCTGACCAGAAATCCTGTTCATCCTGCCACCGAACATCACTAATCCCTATCATATCTAACTTAAACTTATTCATTTTTGTTTTCAAATTTTCTAACTTACCTACGCGATTAAAGGTTAGGACATTCCACACTGCGATCTGTAGAATGCCTGTTTTGTTTTTCTTGATGACGACATCCTCCTGAGTAGTCCCCGTCCGGAGAACCGAATGGGGGACTATTTTACCTCCGGAATATTCCTTACCCAAGAAGACGCCATCATCGTATAGTCATACTGTAGAGCGGCATGTCTTTCCCCTTGCTTACAACCGTTCGCAGTAACTGGTTGACGTTTGCCCCTATAACTCTGAAAAGGCTGCTGCCCCTCTTCTGGAATTACACGTTTGTGTGGCCTTTCCACAGATACCCCTCCGCTGTGGTAGCACCTACGTACGGCTAACTGTATCACTGAGGCACGCAAGCCACACCACCTCGGCAATGTCTGTGGTTCATGGGGGTTGACTATACACATATACCTTCAAAAAGAAAATGTGTTAATAACCATCACCATTTCTCTCTCAAATTATTTCGTGAATATTAAAATCTATTAATCATTAAACATCACATTAGGCTTTGATTATGAAGAAATTTACCACAAAATCTCCTTCTTTTAAACATGTTAGCAGTTTTTTGGTCCTTCAGTTATACAACTTTCAGCAAAAGTATACTAAATCAATCAATTATCCTTGTAATGTGAAGAATAATCAAAATCAAATAATACTGACAATATGTCATCCTTTTAACCTAAATAAAAATTATTCATATGCACAAAAAGTTGTCAGCAGCGCTTTTGACGTTTATCACTATGAAATCAAAATTCTGTGAAATCACTTCATACTAGAAAACAAAAGTCATCGACACACTGCCGTTCATCAATATTTCTAACATTTAATTACACTGAGTAAATATATTTTTATCGGATCTTTGCCGTCCACAATTTCTGTAGCACTTCACACTTCATTGAATTACAAATGATACAGACAAAAAGCCCTAACTTCACTTTCGCATATTCACTCTTTCTTACGCCATCATTCAGTTACTTCGTAGCCATTGTGAGGAACACATCGCCGTGTCGAGCACACCGCTACTTGTAAGTGTAACCGGCTTCTTACAAGAAGCGACATATTTTGAGTGAGATTCTTGCTTCAGTTTATTAAATTTATCTTGTGCTCGCGTGTACATTAGATTCAGTTTTGCGTTAAGTATCTGCTTAGTGTATTCTTCCGCCGTGTGAATCACGTCAGTCGTCTGTCTTATTTTGCGTTGGATTAGTACCAGTTCTACACGTCTTCGTTTACCATAGTTACCATCTGTTGAGTCTACATTGCGTCTTTATAGTCATTAGTTTTTCTCGGTATTGTACTCACGAATACGGACTGTGAATGCTGTGTGCGGATGCAGTTTGAGTTGATGACACTTCGCTCCCAGCTTCAAGCTGTGTTAACCTCGGTTGCACTTCTTGAGGCTGCAGTCGAGGGGCGTCGTTGTTGTTGACCGGTCGTGGGAAACTAACGGGTGCCCGGCGTGACCACCGATCGACCTGCGGCAGCGACATGCCCTGGTACTGCTTGCAATGAGGTAGCCACCCCACCCGTGGTTGCGTGGGAGGTCGCTCCAGGGCGTGGCAAGTGGCGTAAGACATTTCGTGGACCGACCGTCAGGCCCTTCCAGTTGAAGCGCTATCTGTTCAGGACAATTTTCCTGAGTGGGATGGTGTCGCTTATCCTGAAGTCACCACGCAGCCTGCAAGATCCAGGCTTTCACAGAGGATGGGTTTGCTCGTAGTTGGGAACTCCAGCGTTAGGCTGGCAGTGGAGCCCCTTAGAGGGATGGCTTCCAAAGAAGGGAAATGGGCCAACGTGCACTCCGTGTGCATAACGGGTGGAGTCATTCCAGATGTGGATCGCGTTCTTCCGGGTGCTATGAAGGATAAGGGGTGCAGCCAACTGCAGGTGGTGGCTGACGTTGGTACCAATGACGTGTGTCGCTTTGAATCTGAAGAGATTCTCTCAGGTTTTGAGCAGCTGTCTGAAGTAGCAGAGACTGCCGGTCTTTCTTGAAAGATGGAAGCAGAGCTCACCATCTGCAGCATAGTTGACAGGACCGACTGTGGATTTCTGGTACAGAGCCGAGCAGCGGGTCCGAATCAGAACCTCAGCGGTGCTGGGACCGTGTGAGCTGCAGATTCGTCGACTTACGCCATCAGGTGGTGGGGCTCCGGGTTCCGCTGAATAGGAGTCCACTACACGCAGGAAGCTTAAATTGAAAAGAACACAGGGAAAATATTGTAGGGAAGGGGAAGCAAAGGCTAGGTTTCATTGGCAGAACACTTAGAACATGCAATAGTTCTACTAAAGAAATTGCCTACCAATTTTGGAATATCGCTGTGCATTGTGGGATTCACACTAGGCGGGACTGACGGACGATTTGGAGAAAATTCAGAGAAGGGCAGCTCGTTTTGTGTTATCGTGGTGTGGGGTAGAGAAAATGTCACGGAAATTATGCAAGAATTGTTGCGTTGAGATCTGTTTGAGAAATTTCTTGTCTCTTCAGAATGCGAAAATATATTTATATGATTCACCTACATAGGGAGACATGATCACCGTAATAAAATATTTTTTTTACAGCTTATGGGGCTTAACTACGGGGTCAGCAGTCCCTAAACTTACAAACTACTTATGAACTACTTACGAACTAGAACGGCACAAATATCCATGCCCGAGGGGGGATTCGAACCCCCGACCGTAGTGGCCGTGCAGACCGTGACTGAAGCGCCTCAGTCCCCTCGGCCACCGCGGCCGGCATAAAATAAATCAGATCAAAACCAGAAAGATTTTGGTGTCCTTTTTCCCGCGAGCTACTAGGGAATGGAACTATAGAGAAATATCATGAAAGTATTTGGATGAACCCTCTAAGATGCCCTTTACTGAGACTTATAGAGTATCCATGTAGATGTACTACCATGCGCAAAAATATCCGAACGACCTGAATTGCGTTTCGCCTGATGTGCATGCAACCCAACTAACGTACGTGTCTTGCGGTTGCTCTGCTCGCTCCGCGGTATAGTCGTTCGACTATTCAAAATGGATCCACTACAGACAACTGCTCTTTATGGCAATCAATCCAGATGTAAATTAACACCACGATTTTTCCAATAAAAGGAAACACGTTATTAAGTTCTTAACGTTTATTAAGTCCAATTTATTACAATGACATATCTTAAGTATTGTCACACTTATTACAGTCTGATTTAACAAACTCCGTCACAAAAAACATTAATTAATCCTTAAACAACATTTAATATTGTTACAAACAACAGATTTTAACATAGTATCGGAAATCCTAAAGTCCTGTAGAAATTCGAAGTACTTTTGTTCTCTAAATCGTTTTCTCACAATTACGAAAAGTCGTTCTACTGGCGAGCGGATTTTTATTAACCGATTGTTGAACTAACCAGATAATAAAAACTCAATTAACAGCAGGAAACTCACTACGGAAACTTCAATATTAACTGCGTATTACCGACATTTTCTCCGTATTCATACCTAAAACAATTATTTGTACACATCTTTGAACTTGAATTGATATGACAAACACCTTGTTCTGGAATCAAACGAACTACCTGTAGCCGTAGCTAACCAGGCAATGCATTCATGTCTTATAGATACTTGATTATGACTAAGATTGTCACAGCTCACGAAGCATAAAAATGTGTGAAATATTGAAGATTTCCTCGCAAATCAAATCATATAAAATGCCAAATATTAAAATATTTGTATTTATTTATTACAGAACCAGGAACTTAATAATCACCGTTATGTCCCTAATCACAAGTGCCCAGACTCAGTTCTGTGTGGGACTACCCCCACGAGGCTGCTCCTTCCTCGGTCAGGGGTGTGTGTGGTGTCCTTAGCCTGTAGTTCTAAGCCTAGGGACTGATGACCTAAGTAGTTTGTTCCCATAGATTTACAAACAATTGATTTTGAGTTACATACCCAGTATCTAAATGGAAGATAAGTAAGTGAAGTCAGATGTTAGTAGTCGAATTATTTCACCAGCAGCGGGGTGTTTGAATCTGCAATCAGGATATAATTACGTTATGCGTCACCGGGAATCGAACCCCGAACCTACCGATGAACTTTCTAAGCACGAATGGACGGTAAATCTCAAATATTAACTCAACACGAATGACGATGCGTACGTGTCTGACTAGTAACAACGGCACCTATCGTTGTTATAATAATAATAATAATAATAATAATAATAATAATAATAATTTCGTGTGGCTCAGAGTCCTGGTGCAAGTCATTCAACTGTGCGCCACTTCAGAGTCTTGCATGTCCCTAACCTGCCCCAATCATCCAACTGGTAAAGGCGACCTACAGTTTAAGGTGGAATCCAAACCACGTGCAGTTTATGACGACTCCTCACATTGTTGAGACGTGAATGCTGGGTTAAAACACAGATTGAAAAAAAAAAAAAAATGGGTGATCTGACGTGGTTTCGAACCCGCGACCCTTCTGTTACTATTCAAGTGCTTTACCCAAGACCACCGGAACACCCTCCTTTTCAGTGATAATGCACGAATAGACATCGAAAATAATTATTTACTAGTAGTCCAGTGTGCTCTATCGAGGGCGTCAAACGAAATTATGAATATTTTGTGCTGGATCTGGATTCGAATCCATATACTTGCCTTTCGTGGAGAACTAGAGGAGTCTTCAGTCTCGGAGAAAGCAACGAAATGATTCAACTCTATGATTCCGAGACGGTCGAGTGCGGCAAAAGAGGAGATCCGAATTAGAATCCCGGTCCAGCACCATAATTTTTAATGTTTCAAGTTAAATTCAATACGAGACACGTGACCTTAAAGGACCATTGGTTTATAAAATAAAATAAAGTTTTGTAATATAAGAAAAGCTTTCTAGCGACAGAGTTACTATTTGCCGTGTATTCTGCCTGTTACTGGCAACGGTAAATCGCCTCTGTCCCAGTTGATAGCGAAATAATTCGGTTTAATGCGGATTGTTAACTACGGTGCAACTTGACGTTCTTCACTTGGTGTTCAGAGGTGAAGTAGACATGATCGTGCCAGTTAAAAATATAGACATGTCAGACCCTCTCCTTGTCAGTCGCGTCAGCTGAAGCAGTATGATGTAGTGAAGACTGTTAACCTCTGCTCTTTCTTATGGGGAAATACGGCATTGGATTAATTGCCTCCATAACAACACTACAACATTTTTTTGCGCGTGGATACAATGCATATGGATTCGAGAATTTACTTGTACTGTGGTTTACATTTCTGTATATGCTTGATCTAAACTGCAACTTCATTGTTTGTTTTACTTGATTTTTGTACTCACTGAAATAAAATTGCCTGACCTTCGAGTACGAGACCTTACTCCCGTACTTACCTCCTGGTATATTTACTTTCTAACCAGAGAAATAAACCCGGTAATTGGTTCACAAACGACTAGTCCACGCTGTTAAGAAATTTCGCGAAGGAATATCATTTCCTCTTAAAACGTGCTAAAATTTCCTGTGGATCATTGCCTGGTACAAGTCTTTCGATTGGACGCTCCTTCCGCGACTTGCGTGTCCCTAGCCTACCCCAGTTATCCAACCGGGGAAATGGCACATCCGAACCACGTGTCGTTTCTGGCGACTCCTCACATCGTTGATATGTGAAGGCCGGATTAAAACTCAGACTTAAAAAAATCAGAGGTGCGATCGAGTATCGAACTCGCGACCCTTTGGTTTCCAGGCGAACGCTTTACCCTGAGACCACCGGGCTCGACATACCGTAAATCGCAAATTTCCTAAATAAGGAAAGCGCGTTGTCAGGGTAGGATGAGGTCTGGGCCAGATTAATCTTTTCGTCTGATAACATAAATATTTTACCGTATCATAAGTTGTGTTTCTGTAGCTACGGAAATCATTAGCTAAAATAAAGAGCATAAAGTACGGCACAGATAAAAATGCAAAAGGATTATCAACCGAAGGCAGAGTTAATGGTCAAACTTAGGTCTATTTTTTTCCCTTGCCATCCTCCGCCGAGTATCGGAAGGCGTACGCAAAATGTATAATGTGTTATGAATACCTTCGAACGCTACATTTACGTTGACTCTTCAAAAAAGAATACTTTGGTAGGCATGACAGGATTTGAACCGATTTATGATAGATTACCAACTTACCGTCTTAACCACTACGCTATTTTCTTTTTCGGGCCTCCTTACCACCCCTTCAGCCCGGCCTTGCGCTCGCCATTAACGCCTTCCTCGGCGGTGGCTTCTCAAGCCTTTAGTGTCATCTTTATTTCCTTCTTTGTGTAGGAAGTTTTGTATGTCTTTATTCTCCCAGACATTCGATTCAGATGACATGGTTTCCTCGTGAAAAAAAGAAAAGGAAAATAAATAAATAAATGAGGCTCGTTGCCAAAAAAAAAAAAAAAAAAAAAAAAAAAAATGCTGATTCACCTCCTAGTTTCTTCAAGGAATGGCGAAAGTATGGCACTTCGTTTCCTCTTGCCTTGTCGATAGGTGCTTACTTGCGAAATGCCACAAATCAAGAGCTTTGATAAAGGTCGCATTCTTGCCCTTTATGAAGAGGGATACAGTATCAGCGCCTTTTCCCGTGCTCTAGGATACAGCAAATCCACGATACACCTCTGGGTGAAGAGGATGGCAGATGAAGGCCATGTCAATAGTCGTCATCGCCCCGGACGTCCACGCACTACGACAAAGGAGCAAGACAATGATATTAAAAAATGTTTTTATAGTCTATGGGACTTAACTACGTGGTTATCAGTCCCTAAACTTACAAACTACTTATACTACTTATAAACTAACTAAGACTAAAGACGGCACAAATATCCATGCCCGAGAGGGGACTCAAACCCCCGACCGTAGTGGCCGTGCAGACCGTGACTGGAGCGCCTCAATACCCTCGGCCACCGCGGCCGGCACAATGATATACTCCGCTGCAGTGATGAAGACCCATTCCGCACCTGCACCGAAATTAGGAACGTTTTACAACTACCTCTAAGTAGATAGACCATCCGCCGTCGTCTCAACGAGGAAGGAAGATATGGAGGAAAATCGGCGATAAAGGAAATATTGACAGAACAAACTTCGTACTGGCATACGTAAGCAAACCAATTTCGTTCTGGGAGCAAGTAATATTTCCTGACTAGAAGGTATTTTCCACAGCACCAAACGGTTCTGTCCATGTGTTTCGTCCAACTGGAGCGAGATTCGACAGAAAACATGTTCATCAGAGGTAAAGGTGTGCTGTCACAGTTTGGGGATGGATGTCGGCAAATGGTTGCGGCATTCTGTGGGAACTTGACCGTACGCTTACCAGTAGTTACTACTGTGAAATACTGGATAACATAATGCTTCCTTCTGTTCGTGAGACGTTTCCGGAAGGCAGAATAATATTCCAACATGACCGTTCCCCGGGCTACACTGTAATTTGTGTGAAACAGTGGTTTCGAGTGAACGGAGACTTTAATAAGTTGGACTGGCCTCCCAAAGATGCTGACCTCAATCCCATAGATCACGTGTGGGCAGAGATGAAGAAGATTATTAGGAGCCGAAGACCTACGCCAGCAACGAAGGCAGCACTATCTGAAGCAGTTCAGGATGCATGGGAAGAGCTGTCCCAGAATAATGGTTTTGTAAGAAAACTAGTTACCTCTGTTCCCCGGGGGCTAAGTGCAGTTGTAGAGGAGAATGGAAACTGGACACGATACTAAATTATGTTGTCATCAGAGACAAAGCTTTGTTTATATTAAATGGAAGTGTCTTATTTTTTGGCTTATTTTTCTTGACGATTTACATTACTTCGAAGAAAAGAAAAATTATTTTGTCTTAATCTCAACCCTTCTGTAATAAAGTATTTCGTCTTAAATTATTACACGAACTTTAAGAAAAACCTATACCAGCATGAAAATGAAGAAGGCTTATGAAGTCGATGCCAATGAAGGCATCAAAGAAAGAACTATTTACTTTTTTTATCAAGTGAAGAAGGCATTTTATTTATTAATGTTCTGTTTATTTAGATGTAGGTAAGGTACCAGTACAGATAAAATCATAAGAGAGGTGTCATTTTTAAAAGTGTTGAAAGGCCAGCTGGTAGACGCAAACTCGAGCGTTTGGATCCACTACATCCCCTAGTTACACGAATAAGAATACTTTAATCGCTACAGTTGTCTTTGTCCTCCTGTATTAAAGCCCTTATGATCAATTAAAATTCAAGTTAGAGACAGGATTACAACTCGTTTCCTGTATATCAACTATGCACCGACTCACCTACTGCTCCTCACATGCACTTACATAGCAAACACCTCGCCCGATGTGCGTCCCTTGTGCTGGTATGGGCTGCCAATATACATGGAATTGATCAGTAGCACTGTGAGTGAAACAACCTACAGAATTTCGTAACGTATTGCTACTACACGATACCGTTCTCTACTGATTTCACAAACAGAACCCTCGAAGACTCGATTTTTAAAATACTTATCTGACTTCTTCTTCTGATCACTTGCTCACAAATATTTACCTTTCCCGCTCTTAATCGAACAATCTTCAACAAAAATTCACTCCAGACGAAAATGCACTTAAAACATCATTTTACGACTTCTTTAATTTGGAACAGTATGTTTCTATGGGCATGAACTGAGTAAACTACCTAAGCAATTTCAGACTCTTCCAGATATAAGAAAATATGAGACTGGAAATAGCTTAACCACTTTGGAATTAAAAATTTTCTTGAGATTTTCCTTTTGATTTTCTATGTGGATACTTGTAGCACTATCACAGAACAGCTAAAAAATTTACTACGAACGAGAACCGTTGCTTCGCATAGCATAATAACCTACTATATATGGCACTTTCCAGATTTGGTAAGCCATTCCAATGTGTAAGTAGGAAAAGGGGAACAAAATATTCTGTACTGATTAGGCTGATGTATTTTCTCGGTTCGTCTATGTTAGCAAGAATACTTTTGCTTACTGTCCCATTCATTTCATACCAGACTGAGCTACAGTAAAGCGTAGCCAGGTTTACCTAGTTAACATGAAAATTTCGAATGTTGGTAAGGTAACAAAATTAGAAGAAGTAAGGATGGTG
This sequence comes from Locusta migratoria, assembly GCA_026315105.1. Taxonomy (NCBI): domain Eukaryota; kingdom Metazoa; phylum Arthropoda; class Insecta; order Orthoptera; family Acrididae; genus Locusta; species Locusta migratoria. The sequence goes on from CM048745.1 coordinate 845,702,653, forward strand.
AAATTAATAAAATATTTCGAAATGAAACATAAATCATTTCTTCAGTAAGACCTCTGATTTTAAAATAGCTTTAACTATAGTGAAATTCTACAGACGTTCATTGTAATCGGGCCTTGCAGAAGGTGGACTGCTGTAAAAGCTGGAGAAAAGAAGTCCCCTCTGATGAACTTCCGTCTCTAATGACCACTCTGTCGACGGGACGTTAAACGCTAATCTTCCTTCTTGTTTTCGCGTGATCTGGTGCAGTCCTCTGGAGGGAAAGTCTTTCCCAGGCGATTTCAAAAGCAGTCCACCTCTTCAAGGCCGTTTTATTGTGGTATTTTGAGAAGTCATTAGTAGTTACAGAGCTAAACGTGACATTCAAGTAAAAGCCGATAAACAATTGCATCGGGTCACCATTTGATAAACACAGGACCTATTTTAAGGCGTTAATACCACTTTTCATAGTCTCTAAAACAAAATGAAAATGATCGTTGTCCAGTTAGTCACCGAAAGTGCAATGTTTTTAACATATCAGAGTATTATAACAATTACATATCGATAATTATTGTCCGCGATGGGCGTCAGGCTAGAACCACGAACAAACTATACCAACTACGAGATACTATACAGTAATCCCATCTCACGCACTCTTAGGGTAACCTCTTCCTATTTCTTTCGCACCTCTCTGTTTCTGGGTGACTGGAAACTGGAGAGGTTTTTCATCAGATGCTTTTCAATTTTATTTAAACAGCATCACCAGCAGTTACACTGTAATCTTTACGAGTAGACCATACTTATCGTCCCTTTTGATTTTATAGAATGAATTACATATTCTAAACATTACTGCGACTTTTTTTCCTTGTTTCATATTCTTATCACAAATGCTTCTCCTGTCACTTATAAGCTTGAATCGAATTATCATTGAAATTGTTAAGATGCTTAATTTTTTCGCAGATGATAAGTCCTATTTTTCAATCATTGGGAAATATTTATTTGCACGGTTCGCCTGATTGGAAACCATATGCTCGAAACTTATGAAATATGTATGTGAAGTTTGCATTTTGTAATCTGGGTAATTCCATCTTTACATTTGTGCATTTATGTGTTAGAGGTGGTGCTAACGAAAAAATTCACAAGGAAAATAGTATTCAGGTGTATAACATTAAATGTATTGTGCAGAAAATGTTAATAACGTCTGGCGACGCTATAGTTAAATAAATGTGATTAATACTTATTGGTATACGCTAGGTATTTCTCTTCTCAGTCAACACAATGACAGTCTGCGCGCCGCGCTTTCGAAGAAGCTATCTCCGTCAGCGCTAAGGCAGCGCGAAGAACACACACGCCGAGCAAACGTATTTTGCCTGTCGCTAGTCTAATGGAGAATTGGCAACATTGCAGAGTACGTTTGGCAACTCTGTAAGCGGGAGTTACTTCCTGGTAAGTACAGAATTAAGCTGATAAATTCATTTGATTTTTCATGTCATTTCCATTCAATAATCTGAGTGATTTTCACTTAAGGTGTGACATAAAGTTATTAATTCATATTTTTCAGTCCAGGAAATTCGTTCCACGCGAAAATTGCAACCAATCTCTTCTTTTAAGGTTACGCTTGATCTGGTCTTCTAACTAGTCGGCCAGTAAGGAAGAACTAAATACCGGAAGTCTTCGCTAGGCTTTGGGTAACGTAGTCGGCTGCGAAACGAAGGTGCTGTCGACTTTCGATGCCAATCGTGGTGAAAGCAAAAATTTTTAGTTCTTGTGTGACAGAGCTACAGGTATCCAGATTGATAATCAATAGGGAATTCTTAACAAAACTACTCAGTCAAACGGTGTTTAGCTGTTTCCAGGACGGCATTCTCTCATATACTCTCATATACCTGCTCAGGTGGTTTACCGATTCCGTGCGTGTAGAAACCAATTTCTTTCGAACCATGTTGAAATCAATTTGTACAGAAATAAATTTTCTTGGCGGTTGGACAACTACTTCCAAAAATGAGTAAAAAGTCTTAACATGAGACTAGTATAATTTCTGTGTCAGATGCTTGCTTATACTTGATCATTTCATTGAGCACCAAATTGCCTTAACTGCGTCTAGTCGATATGCTAAGCGCAGTTTCCGTTACATTGCCGTAGTGGTCTGGTGGATCGGTTGTAGTTTAGTATCTGTCATGTGTGTACTCGATTGCGCCCTATAGGTGTATATTTATAACTGGCACGATCATGTCTACTTCACCCCTGGCAACACTAAGTGAAGAACGTCAAGTTGCACCGTAGTTAACAATCCGTATTAAACCGAATTATTTCGCTATCAACTGGGACAGAGGCGATTTATCGTTGCCATTAACAGGCAGAATACTCGGTAATCAGTAACTCTGTCGCTAGAAAGCTTTTCTTATATTACAAAACTTTATTTTATTTTATAAACCAATGGTCCTTAAAGGTCACGTGTCTTGTATTGAATTTAACTTGAGACGTTAAAAATTATGGTGCTGGACCGGGATTCTAATTCGGATCTCCTCTTTTGCAGCACTCGACCGTCTCGGAATCATAGAGTTGAATCATTTCGTTGCTTTCTCCGAGACTGAAGACTCCTCTAGGTCTCCACGAAAGGCACGTATATGGATTCGAATCCAGATCCAGCACAAAATATTCATAATTTCGTTTGACGCCCTAGATAGAGCACACTGGACTACTAGTAAATAATTATTTTCGATGTCTATTCGTACATTAGCTCTGGGAAGCAGGGTGTTGCGGTGGTCTTGGGGTAAATCACTTGAATGGAAACAGAATGGTCGCGGGTTCGAAACCGAGTCAGATCACGCAATTTTTTTTTCACTCTGTGTTTTAACCCAGCATTCACATCTCAACAATGTGAGGAGTCGTCATAAACTACACGTGGTTTGGATTCCACGTTAAACTGTAGGTCGCCTTTCCCGGATGGATAATTGGGGCAGGTTAGGGACATGCAAGCCTCTGAAGTGGCGCACAGTTGAATGACTTGCACCAGGACTCTGAGCCACACGAAATTATTATTATTATTATTATTATTATAACAACGATAGGTGCCGTTGTTACTAGTCAGACACGTACGCATCGTCATTCGTGTTGAGTCAATATTTCAGATTTAACGTCCATTCGTGCTTAGAAAGTTCATCGGTAGGTTCGGGGTTCGATTCCCGGTGATGCATAACGTAATTATATCCTGATTACAGATTCAAACACCCCGCTGCTGGTGAAATAATTCGACTACTAACATCTGACTTCACTTACTTATCTTCCATTTAGATACCGGGTATGTAACTCAAAATCAATTGTTTGTAAATCTGTGGGAACAGACTACTGAGGTCTTCAGTCCCTAGGCTTAGAACTACTTAAACTAATCTAAGGACACCATACACATCCCTGACCGAGGAAGGACTCGAACCTCCGACAGGAGCAGCCTCGTGGGGGCAGTCCCACACAGAACTGAGTCTAGGCACTTGTGATTAGGGACATAACGGTGATTATTAAGTTCCTGGTTCAGTAATAAATAAATAAAAATATTTTAATATTTGGCATTTTATATGATTTGATTTGTGCGTTCTGATATTTGTGAGGAAATCCCCTATATTTCACACATCTTTATGCTTCGTCAGCTGTGACAATCTTAGGCATAATCAAGTATCTATAAGACATGAATGCATTGCCTGGTTAGCTACGGCTACAGGTAGTTCGTTTGATTCCAGAACAAGGTGTTTGTCATATCAATTCTAGTTCAAAGATGTGTACAAATTATTGTTTTAGGTATGAATACGGAGAAAATGTCGGTAATACGCAGTTAATATTGAAGTTTCCATAGTGCGTATTCTGCTGTTAATTGAGTTTTTATTATCTGGTTAGTTCAACAATCGGTTAATAAAAATCCGCTCGCCAGTAGAACGACTTTTCGTAATTGTGAGAAAACGATTTAGAGAACAAAAGTACTTCGAATTTCTACAGGACTTTAGGATTTCCGATACTATGTTAAAATCTGTTATTTGTAACAATATTAAATGTTGTTTAAGGATTAATTAATGTTTTTTGTGACGGAGTTTGTTAAATCAGACTGTAATAAGTGTGACAATACTTAAGATATGTCATTGTAATAAATTGGACTTAATAAACGTTAAGAACTTAATAACGTGTTTCCTTTTATTGGCAAAATCGTGGTGTTAATTTACATCTGGAATGATTGCCATAAAGAGCAGTTGTCTGTAGTGGATCCATTTTGAATAGTCGAACGACTATACCGCGGAGCGAGCAGAGCACCCGCAAGACACTTACGTTAGTTGGGTTGCATGCACATCAGGCGAAACGCAATTCAGGTCGTTCGGATATTTTTGCGCATGGTAGTACATCTAGAACACTCGATCTAAAACTGCGACCAAGCTCCTTCATGGTGCCTGTGGTCCCTTGCGTGTTTTCCCTTTGCTGCATAGCTGCTGAATTTGACAGCTCACGGTCCACTCTCCCGTCTTACAGCTCAGCTTACAAGTCCAGTTCCATTACATGTAAAAATACAAAATATCTAAAATTAGAGTCTTAACAAATGTAAATGAATACACACATAAAAATAAACACAATGCTATAAAAATATATACCTAGTAACATTAAAGGTCATATGGTTATGACGTGTTCTTATGTGTTTGTTAATACACTTGTTATTGTTTTTAGGCGTTGCCCCTTCCATACATTTGAACTGCCGGTGGCTGTGCTCACCACACGGCGTTTGCAGCGTCTCTAGTTCGGTAGACATCGAACTGCCGTTACATGTCAATTCACACTACCGTTCGTAAATATTCAGTTCTCTTTGTTTCTTTACTTTCACAATATCATACATACATGCTGATATCACTCCGCTACAAAGTGATAGTTTCATTCTGGAAACATGCCATGTCTCCACCATATCCTTTCTTCCAGGAGTGAAGTTTGGAAGTAGGAAGTAAAGTTGTGGGGCGGCATCGTGAGTCGTGTCGGGATAGCACAGTCGGTAGTGCGCTTGCCCGCGAAAGGCAACCGTCCCAGGTTCGAGTCCCGGTTCCGGCACACAATCTTAATCTGCCAGGAAGTTTCATATCAGCGCACACTCCGCTGCAGAGTGAAAGTTTCATTCCAGTGTATTACTGATTCTCTTTACATTTCTCTAGGTGGCCTCTACGTTAATTGGTTGGCGGAACCACTTCTCCTACAAATACCCTCAAATATTTCCTCATACATACTGGTCGACGCTCACGTCGCCTTTTATCTCTAATTACCTCTTTCTCCTCCATATAATTGGCCGACTTCTCTGTCGCCTTTTTACCTTTATACACTACTTTTACTTACTTAATTGGCCGAATTTCCTGTCGTCAATAATCAACATCACAGTGCAATAAACTTCTTTGTATATCAACGTTGTTGTTGTTTTGGTCTTCAGTCCGGAGAATGGTTTGATGCAGCTCTCCACAATACCCTATCCTGAGCAAGCCTCTTCATCTCCACATAACAACGGCAAACTACATCTGTCTCAATCTGCTTACTGTATCCATCTCTTGGTTTTCCTCTGCGGTTTTTACCCGACACACTTCCCTCCAACGCTAAATTCACAATTCCTTGATGTCTAAGAATGTGTCCTACCAAACTATCCCTTCTTTTAGTCAAGGTACTCCAGAAATTTCTTTTCTCCCCAATTCTGTTCAGTACCTCCTCATTAGTTACGTGATCCATCCACATAATCTTCAGCATTCTTCTGTAGCACCACATTTCAAAAGCCTCTATCCTCTTTCTGTCCACACTGCTTATCGTCCATGTTTCACTCCCATACAAGGCAACACTCCATACGAATGCCTTCAGAAAGGACTTCCTTACGCTCAAATCAATATTCGCTGTTAAAAAATTTCTCTTTTTCAAGAACGCCTTTCTACCCATTGCCATTCTGCATGTTATATCCTCTGTACTGCGACCATCATTTGTTATTTTACTGCCCAAGTAACAAAACTCATCTACCTCCTTTATTGTTTCGTTACCTAATCTAATTCCTTCAGAATCACCTAATTTTCTTACACTACACTCTATTACCCTAGTTTTATTCTTGTTAATGTTCATCTTATATGCACCTTTCAGCACACTGACCATTCCGTTCAATTGCTCTTCCAGGGCCTTTGCTGTATCTGACAGAATTACTATGTCGTCGGCAAAACGCAATGTTTTTAAATGTTTTTAATTCTTCACCCTGAACTTTAATTCCTTCTCCAAATTTCTCCTTGCTTTCCTTTATAGCTTGCTCAATGTACAAATTGAACAACATTGGGGAAAGGCTACAACCCTGTCTTACTCCCTTTCCAACCACTGCATCCCTTTCATGCCTTTCAACTCTGACAACCGCTGTCTGGTTTTTGTACAAGTTGTAAATAACCTTACGCTCCCTATATTTTACTCCTGCTTGCTTCAGAACTTGAAAGAGTTTATTCCAATCAACATTGTGAAAAGCCTTCTCCAAATCTACAAAAGCTAGAAATGTAGGTTTGCCTTTTCTTAATCTATCTTCTAGCATAAGCCGTAAAGTGAGTATTGCCTCTCGTGTTCCTACATTTCTCCTGAACCCAAACTGATCTTTCCCGAGGTCGGCTTCTACCAGCTTTTCCATCTTTCTGTATATAATTCGTGGTTAATATTGCCGCGAGAGACCACGAACACCAACTGATGGCGTGGCGCAGGGGTTACTGTCACGGACTGAGGAACAGAAGGTCGCCGATTCAATCCCGCCCACCGGCAAAATTTTGTTTCTTTGTAATTTACAATTCCAGAAGGTTCTACATCTTTCTTATGATCACTTGTAAATTCTACTTGTTTCTTATGTTAACTGGTCTTCTAATTTCTGGTAAATTCTGTTTGTGTATAAATAGCAGAGCACTCTGCCTGAGAGGCAGTGCTGCGTGTATGTTAAGTTCGTAATAAACGTGCTTTCAGTATAAGTGCTGTGTTTAGTTGCCTTCGAAATCAAGCCTACTTCCATTGCAACGTGACAATATTTTGCAACCATGACTTATTAAACTGATGGTTCTGTAGTTTTCACACCTGTCTGCGCCTGCTTTCTTTGGAATGGGGATTATAACATTCTGAGGGTACTGTCTCATACATCTTACACACCAGGTGAAACAATTTTGTCATGGCTGGTTCTCCCAGAGACTTCAGAAGCTCTGAGGGAATATCATCTACTCCAGGGGCCTTTTGGTTTCGACATAGGTCGTTCAGGGCTCTGTCAAATTCGTCTCTCAGTACAGTATCTCGTGTTTCATCTTCATCTACTTCCTCTTCCCTTCCTACAATAGTGTCTCGAAGTTCATTTCCTTTGTAGAGCCCCTCTATATACTCTTTCCACCTTTCAGCTTTCCCTTCTTTGCTGAGAACTGGTTTTCCATCATTGTCCTTGATATTCCTAGAGCTGTTTTTCTTATCTCCAAATGTTTCTTTTATTTTCCTGTACGCTGTATCTATTTTTCCCCTATTTATACATTTTTCTACATCCTTGCATTTGCCTTCTAGCCACTCCTGCTTAGCCAATTTGCGCTTCCTGTCAATCTCATTTCTTAGTCGTCTGTACTCCATTTTGCCTGTTTCATTTACTGCATTTTTATATTTTCTCCTTTCATCGATTTAATTTAGTATCTCCTGTGATATCCAAGGATTCTTTGTAGGTTTTGCCTTCTTACCTATTTTGTCCTCTACTGCCTTCACTATTTCATCTTTCAATTTTACCCATTCCTCCTCAACTGTCTTATTTTCCACTGTTTCTGTCAATTGTTGCCTGAAGCTCCCTCTGAAATTCTTAAGAACTTCAGGTATCCTTCAATTTATGCATCTCCTTATTTTCCTACCTTTTTGTAGTTTCTTCAGTTTCAGCCTACAGTTCATAACCAACAAGTTATAGTCAGAGTCTATATCTGCCCCTGAGTATGTCTTACACTTTTAAAGCTGGTTCCGAAATCTATGTCTTACCATTATAAAATCTATCTGGTATCTCCCGGTGTCTCCTGGTCTCTTCCACGTATACAACCTTCTTTTGTGATTCTTAAACCAGGTATTTGTTATAAGTAAATTATGTTCTATGCAAAATTCTACCAGGCGGCTTCCTCTTTCATTCCTTTTGCCCAGACCATATTCACCTACTATCTTCCCTTCCCTTCCTTTTCCTACTACCGAATTCCAGTCCCCCGTAACAATTAAGTTTTCCTCTCCCTTAATTTCCTTTAGCTCCTCACATATTTCTTCGATTTCCTCATCATCGGCAGAGCTAGTTGGCTTATAAACCTGTACTACTGTTGTCGGTGTTGGCTTCGTATCTATCTTGACAATGATAATGCGATCGCTGTGCTGGTCATAGTAGTTTACCCGCATTCCTATTTTCTTATTTATTATCTATCCTACTCCTGTGATACTCCCAACTGATTTTGTATTTATAATCCTGTACTCACCTGACCAAATCCTGTTCATCCTGCCACCGAACTTCACTAATCCCCACTATATCTAACTCAACCTATCCATTCCCCTTTTTAAATTTTCTAATTTTCCTACCCGATTAAGGGATCTAACATTCCACGCTCCGACCCGTAGAATGCCAGTATTGTCTTTCCTGATGATCACATCCTCCTGAGTAGTCCCCGCCCGGAGATCCGAATGGGGGACTATTTTACCTCTGGAATATTTTACCCGTAATATAATATTTATCAATGGAAAACTCTTCACCGTATCATTTCATGTTGATGAGTATCCCATCTATCTCGTTTTACTTACCAAGCCTTACTTATTGTCTTAGGAGATAAAAATTAATATGTGTGCCCCTCTATAATTTCATCGTAATTTGTCATGTTCACTTAACTGGTTTATCAACGTCCTCATCTTCAGCTTCAACTGCTAGTTTAATTATAATTTAATCTGATAATTAACATATCGGGTAGCGTAACAATAATGTTCAGTTTTTAGTCTTTTATCTGTCTACTGGTGTCTGCTGGTGCAAGATTATCGCTTTCTTACCTGTGAATCTGTAACGCGTTCTGTTATACACAATGACATGTTTGTTTATGTTTCGGTGTTTCTGTTTTCATGTTTACTCGTGCTTTGCAGATGTTCATACTGCTGGGTTACAAATTTTAGTATTAATTGGGGATTTTGTCGTCATATTTGGTGTTTATCTCTTATTTCTGTAAACTCTTTCCCTAGTGATTTAAATATCTACTGTGGATAGTGAAGAAATTAAAAATGATATTGAATAGTTCAGAGTGATGAAGAAGGAAAAACTAAGAACGTGAAAGGAAAGTAAGTAATCTGCCAGTTAACTCGGGTACCTGGTAATCGTCAGTTACATGGCAATGCAAAGAATGCAATTGCCCCCTGACTGTTACTCTTTTGTACATGATGTTTCTTGATGACCGCTGTGTTGTATATTCCTTTAATTGTTCCTCTTTCGAACCAGAATTGACAATTTCGTCCTTCATAGACGAATGAAAAGTATTGCCGACAATTTTCTACTAAATTAACCTTCCAGGAGCTGGCTGTCAAGTCAATGTTTACCAATATCTTGACATCCATGAAGTCCTGAATATGTTCCTTTACCGCCTTTGGTTTTTTTTTATTTCTGCTGAATGGACTTTGTTCAGTTTTATGACAGCTACCATCTTGTGTAATGATACATCATTCCAGGTGCCAATATTTATTTTACTGGAATTTTTCTCTGATAAAATACACTAGATTTCCTTTGCTGCTTTGTGAGGTGTACATGTGTAATGCCTCTAGACTGTTGAATAAAAGCAACTGGGTGTTCATTACCTTGGGTTGAGAAATTATGGAATTTATAACAATTTGCGTGATTTACAGCATCACTTACATTACTTATCCTCTTCTTTCTTTCCTGCTTGACCCATGTTTCAAGCTTCCGTTTTAATTCGCTCTGTATACTATTTAAATTTTTTGTTACATCACATGTTTAAGGCAGTTGTTTTATCTTTCGCTCAATTTCGCTCAATCTACCTTGAATCGTTTTTGTAGTACATTTACATGCAGATTCTACATACGATACCCGATGGTTAAGTGAAACAATCATTCTTAATTTTCTCTAAATTATTTTTTTGCAACTTATGCCTGTCACCACACGCTTTAGCAACTTCTGTTTGATCTTCTCTCAATTTATTGACATGACCATTAGCTAATAACATAACATTATCCTCATCCTTCATTTCTTCATTTATTTGCTTACCCTCAGCATCTACCTTGTAATTAATTTCAGAGTTACAAACTTCTAATTCTCTATCCCGTTTTTGTGATTCTTGAGCTATTGTTCTCTGACACTTCTCTGTTCTATTTTCATTTGCGGTTACTCTATTTTCAAAAGCCACATACTTGCGATTCATATTATACATTTCAGGATTTATTTCATTTAACCTGTTATCTAGCTTTCTGTGGATTCTTTTAGTCCATTTTCCAGTCTTTTAGTATTTTCATCTTTCCTGATTAAAAGTAGTTTTAACATTGACAGCATATCATGTTGTGAACAAACTGCATTCTCCCTATTATCTTAGGTTCGCAAAGTGGTTGCTGAAGCAGTCCTATGCCTCATCTTACTTAATTCCAGTGTCTGCTCATTTGAAATGTCAACGTCAGATCCAGTACCTCTGAGGTTTATTTTAAAATCTTTCACGTCATTGTGGTTAAGTGCGACACTATCTACATTCTCAGTACTATGATTTGTAACACAATCCACATTTTCATTGACATTATTTTCAGCAATATAATGTGTAATTTGTAACTGATTCGATAAATCAGAACTACTATTGACCACTGGCATTTCTGTTAGCTGATCCAATGGATCGTTGCCACTTTCATTAGCATTATTTATTCCCCCTAGAAAATCAGGCGATGCTGAAGGAATTATGTTAGGTAACGAAACAGTGAAGGTGGTAGATGAGTTTTGTTACTTGGGTAGTAAAATAACATGCGATGGTCGAAGTACAGAGGATGTAAAATGCAGAATGGCAATGGGAAGAAAAGCATTTTTGAAAAAGAGAAATTTGCTAACATCGAATATTAATTTAAGTGTAAGGAAGTCTTCTGAAGGCATTTGTGTGGAGTGTTGTCTTGTACGGGAGTGAAACATGGACGATAAGCAGTGCGGACAGGAAGAGAATAGAGGCTTTTGAAATGTGGTGCTACAGAAGAATGCTGAAGATTAGGTGGGTAGATCGCATAACTAATGAAGAGGTACTGAATAGAATTGGTGAGAAAAGGAATCTTTGGCATACCCTAACTAAAAGAAGGGATCGCTTGGTAGGACACATTCTTAGACATCGAGGAATCGTAAATTTAGCATTGGAGGGAAGTGTGTGGGGTAAAAATCGCAGAGGGAGACCAAGAGACGCATATAGTAAGCAGATTCAAGTAGATGTTGGTTGCCGTTCTTATGAGGAGATGAAAAGGCTTGCTCAGGATAGAGTAGGGTGGCGAGCTGCATCAAACCAGTCTCCGGACTGAAGACCATAACAACAACAATTCGAAAATATATTACTAATTTTTCTTATTACACTAAACGCTATATTTAACCATTTAGCTGCTGGTTAACAAACCTTAAGTTGCGGAGTGCCAGCGTAACACTTCCACTAGTATCTCCCTGGTGCGTTCGTGCGGTCGCTGCCTCTGGAAGGTACTCCTTCACGCGACGCCTTGAAGCAGATACGACGGTTTCAGCTGCGCCTCGTCCTGCTGATGTTGACAGTAGGGATGGGCAAACGATACTCGCGTTCGAAGGTGTTCGATATTTCTCGATACAGCGGAGTACTCGATACAATATCGAACTGTTCGAACACTCAGATAACAAATGACTCGCGCTGCGTACCTCCAAACGATACGCGGGAAATTTTCTAAAAAATGTTCAAATGTTTGTAGAGTCTATGGGACTTAACTACGGGGTCATCAGTCCCTAAACTTACAAACTACTTATGAACTACTTACAGCTAAGGACGGCACAAATATCCATGCCCGAGGGGTGATTCGAACCCCCGACCGTAATGGCCGTGCGGACCGTGACTGGAGCGCCTCAGTCTCCTCGGCCACCGCGGCCGGCGCCTTGAAAACAAGATTAAAAGAGATGAAATAGACAAAACAATACAAGTGTAATACTTAATAACGGACATAAGTCATATAAAAATAAACCGTAATTGCGACGTCGGAATAAACAGTGTACGAGCTGGCGTGCGCGTAGTATCAACAAGCGTCGTTAGATCGCAGCATTAGAATTTTAAATCGCCATTGCTATCGTTCACGTATAGACGTTACTGAAACTTCCTGGCAGATTAAAATTGTGTGCCGGAACCGGGACTCGAACTTGGGACCTTTGCCTTTCGTGGGCGTCGTGAGTCGTGTCGGGATAGCTCAGTTGGTAGAGCGCTTGCCCGAGAAAGACAAAGGTCCCACGTTTGAGTCCCGGTTCTGGCACACAATTTTAATCTGCCAGGAAGTTTCGTATCAGCGCACACTCCGCTGCAGAGTGGAAGTTTCATTCACATTCGTTACTGTTTTTACTTATGACCTGCGCTCTAGAAGCTACTACAGTATGCATTTCACACTTACTGATGGTACATTAATGATACATTAATGACACTATCTTTCGTTATAAATGGTTTACTACTCAACTCAGGAAAGATTTATGAATAACATCGCTGTAAATCGTACCTCCTGACATTGCTAGATAGCATCGTGATGGAATGTTCGAACGCAGCCCGAGATTTCCGGAACTGCGACGTAAATAGTTTGAACGATTGGAGACCTGTCAGAGGCAGCTGCAGTCGACAGCAGGTTGTGCGTGCACACGCCATCGCCGGCCCCGCTGCCCGCTCTGTCCCGCTCGCCGCCTCTTGCTGCGCTGCACCGGCCGTCTTGCAGCCTACTGGCTCTTCAACTGATAAAATACGGAACCTCTTGGAAAGCGCTCTCGATATTCACTTTCATTTACACACTGCTTTCCTTTACGTGCAGAATTCGGTTGTAAAGAAAGGGCAGTACTCGCGAGTCGCCGTGGTAGCTTTCACTTTCCGCAGTGAAAGTCAAAAAGCTCGAAATAAAATGTTCACCACAGACTGTGCCAGAGCAGAAGACAGCGCGCAGGTCTTTGGTTCTTGATGATGAGCTGTTTGGTTAATTAGTCTTATAAAACAAATGTTTGAAGAATGCCACTTCATTTACGCAGAAACGAAGAAACTGCACATTTAAAATGCTGAATCTGATTAACGTGACTATTTACGTTGCTTTTGCGCGACTGAAATTCACATTTGTGTTGTTGTTGTTATGGTCTTCAGTCAGGAGACTGGTTTGATTCAGCTCTCCACCCTACTCTATCCTGAGCAAGCCTTTTCATCTCCTCATAAGAACGGCAACCCACATCCACTTGAATCTGCTTACTATACGCGTCTCTTGGTCTCCCTCTGTGATTTTTACCCCACACACTTCCCTCCAATACTAAATTTACGATTCCCCCATGTCTAAGAATGTGTCCTACCATGTGACCTCCCCTTTTATACAGGGTGTGCGAAAAATTCCTTTTCTCACCAATTCTGTTCAGTACCTCTTCATTAGTAATGCGATCTACCCACCTAATCTTCAGCATTCTTCTGTAACACCACATTTCAAAAGCCTCTATCCTCTTCCTGTCCGCACTGCTTATCGTCCATGTTTCACTCCCGTACAAGGCAACACTCCACACAAATGCCTTCAGAAAAGACTGCCTTACACTGAAATTAATATTCGATGTTAGCAAATTTCTCTTTTTTTTAAAAATGCTTTTCTTCCCATTGCCATTCTGCATTTTATATCCGTTGTACTACGACCATCGATGTTATTTTACTACCCAAGTAACAAAACTCATCTACCACCTTCATTGTTTCGTTACCTAATCTAATTCCTTCAGCATCGCCTGATTTTCTAAGACTGTTTTGCTATTCTTAATGTTCATTTTATACACTCTCTTCAACACACTGTCCATTCCATTCAACTGCTCTTCCAGGTCCTTTGCTGTCTCTGACAGAATTACAATGTCATCAGCAAAACGCAATGTTTTTATTTCTTCCCCCTGAACTTTAATCCCTAGTCCAAATGTTTCCTTGCTTTCCTTCACCGCATGCTCGATGTACAAATTGAATAACATCGGAGAAAGGCTACAACCCTGTCTTACTCCCTTCCCAACTGATGCTTCCCTTTCATGCCCTTCGAGTCTAATAACTGCGGTCTGGCTTTTGTACAAGTTGTAAATAACTCTCCTTTCCCTGTATTTTATCCCTGCTGACTTCAGAATTTGAAAGAGTGTATTCCAGTCAACATTGTGAAATGCCTTATCCAAATCTACAAAAGCTAAAAATGTATTTTTGCCTTTCCTTAAACTATCTCGAAGATAAGACGTAAAGTGAGTATTGCCTCCCGGGTTCCTATGTTCCTCCTGAATCCAAACTGATCTTCCCCGAGGTCAGCTTCTACCAGCTTTTCCATTCTCCTGTAAATTCACATTTATATGATCTATTACTTCTGTACGACATATCGCATCAGACAGCAGGTCTGTCCGTGACGACTGCGGAAACCGGAGTGACTACTATAGGCCGGCCAGGGTGGCCGAGGTGACTAAGGCGCTCCAGTCACGGTCTGCACGGCCACTACGGTCGGGGGTTCGAGTCCCCTCTCGAGCATGGATATTTGTGCCGTCCTTGGTTGTAGGTAGTTCATAAGTAGTTTGTAAGTTTAGGGACTGATGACCCCGTAGTTAAGTCCCATAGACTCTACAAACATTTGAACATTTGACTACTATAGAAGCGCGGTCCACCTCGGTCTGCTGGCGCTCTGACTCTCGCCAAAACGTGGCCGAGGCGTTCCGTCTCGTCATCATCATCATTATCATCATAATTAGAGACTGATTATGCCTTTCAGCGTTCAGTCTGGAAAATAGTATCTGTAATAAAATTCCTCCATGATCCCCTATTCAGTGCTAACATTGATGCCTCGCCTGATGTTATGCCTTTTACTGCAAAATCATTCTGCACCGAATCTAAGTACTTTCTTCTTGGTCTACCTCGACTCCTCTTACCCTCCGCTGCCGAGCTCATGAGTCTCTTAGGTAGCCTTGCTTCTCCCATGCGTGTAACATGACCCCACCATCTCAGTCTGTTCGCTCTAACTGCTTCATCTATGGTGTTCATTCCCAGTTTTTCTTTGATTTTCTCATTATGGACACCCTCCTGCCATTGCTCCCATTGCTCCCATGCCGGCCGCGGTGGCCGGCATGTCCGCACTGCTTGTCGTCCATGTTTCACTCCCGTACAAGGCAATACTCCACACAAATGCCTTCAGAAAAGCAGAAAAGACTTCCTTACACTTAAATTAATATTCGATGTTAGCAAATTTCTCTTTTTCAAAAATACTTTTCTTCCCATTGCCATTCTGCATTTTATATCCTCTGTACTGCGAGCCGGCCGCGGTGGCCGAGGAGACTGAGGCGCTCCAGTCACGGTCTGCACGGCCACTACGGTCGGTGGTTCAAATCCCCCCTCGGGCATGGATATTTGTGCCGTCCTTAGTATAAGGTAGTAAATAAGTAGTTTGTAAGTTTAGGGACTGATGACCCCGTAGTTAAGTCCCATAAGCTTAAAAAACATTAAAACATTGCTCCCATCTACTAGTACCTGCAATCATTCTTGCTATTTTCATATCTGTATCCTCTACCTTGTGAATAAGGTAACCTGTATCCTCCCAACTTTCACTCCCATACAACAAAGTTGGTCGAAAGATAGAGTGCTGCACTGCTAACTTAGTCTTGGTACTTACTTCTTTCTTGCAGAAGAGTGTAGATCTTAGCTGAGCACTCATTACATTAGCTTTGCTGCACCTCGATTCCAGTTCTTTTACTATGTTGCCATCCTGTGAGAAAATACATCCCAGGTACTTGAAACTGTCTACCTGTTCTAACGTTTTTCCTCCTATATGGCACTCAATCTGTTTGAATCTCTTTCCCACAGACATTACTTTCGTTTTGGAGACGCTGATCTTTATATCATAATCCTTGCACCTCTGATCGAGCTCTGAAATATTAGTTTGCAACCTTTCAGTCGAATCGGCTATTACAACTACGTCATCCGCATATGCGAGACTGCTAATTTTGTTAACGCCTATTTTAATCCCGCCCTGCCAGTCTACTGTTTTCAACTGTCTTTTCGTTTTACTTTTATTCATTGATCTGTATGGTTCTAATGGTCGGAAACAACAGATTGGTAGCTTGCTATTGAGAGATGACGTCTTCAGTAAATCAAGCAAATATGAAGGAAAATATATATAATTTTAAGCAAAGAAAAAAATTAGTTTTGGCGCCTAGCCACCATATGCACTGACCAATCACAGCAGAGCACTAAAACTTTAGGCGACCTGTCCCACGGGAATAGTACTGACCCGTGCCGGATCGTATTTATTCTTAATTTCTATTAACGAAGGGATTTCTTGCAGTTTCTTGATGTTAGCGTGTTACGTTGGGTACGTGTTGTTATGATCTTTGCCGAGAGCTTCGCGATCGTCCGGTACCGGTGTGGTGAGTGGAGTCTTGGCTGGGCAGCGGGACGGCCGTAGTGCGTTGACTGTGGGTTGCTCTTCCTGTTTGTTTATCTTTGCCGCGCTCTCGGCGGCGTACGTGACTTTCGGAGACTAACACCTGCACTTGGAGAACACGTAAAACTCGTCGACGACTGCTTGCTGAACATGACCTGGAAGGCTGCACTCGTTTCCGACCTTGCTGCCAATGCTCGTTACATCTGAAGCGGTACTTTCTCGGGAGCTTGCTCCATCGAAGTTAAGTATCCAGTGTCGACTCCAGTTTGGTGCCGTCCGTGATGATGGAAGAGTGAGCCGTTCATTGCCGTTGTGGACTGCCTGAGTGCCGTTCTACATCTACATAGATACTCTGCAAATCACATTCAAGTGCCAGGCAGAGGGTTCATTAACCACTTTCATAACTTTTCTCTACCGTTCCATTTTCCAATAGCGCGCGGGAAGAAAGAACACCTAAGTCGTTCCGTTTTCGATCTGATTTCTCTTATTTTATTGAGATGGTCATGTCTCCCTAAGTAAGTGGGTGCTAGCAAAATATTTTCACATTCAGAAGTGAAAGTCTTTGATTGAAACTTCGCAAACAGATCACGCCGCAATGAATAACGTCTTTCTTTTAATGATTTCCTCCCCAATTCGTGCAACATTTCCATGACGCTTTCCCCCCCGTAACGTGATAAAACAAAACGAGTTGCCCTTCTCTGAACCTTCTCAATGTCTTCCGTCAGTCCCACCTGGTGAGGGTCCCACAAGGGGCAACAGTACTCCAGGAGAGGACGCACAAGTGTGATATAGGCAGTCTCTTTGGTGGAGCTGGTGAATCTTCGAAGCGTTCTGCCAATGAAACGTAACCTCTGGTTCGCCTTCCCCACAATATTTTCTGTGTATTCTCTCCAGTCTAAGTTGTTCGTAATTGTAACTCCTAGGTATTTGGTAGAATCTACGACCTTAAGGTTTGACTGATTTATTGCGTAATAGAAGTTCACCGGATTTCTTTTAGTGGTCATGTATATTACTTCACACTTTTCTTTATTTATTGTCATTTTCTAATTTTCGCATCATTCAGAAATTTGGTCTAAATCGCTTTGCAGTTGATTTTGATCCTCTGTTAACCTCACTAACCGATAAACGACAGCATCATCCGCGAACAGTAACCTGCTTACAAATGGCACTACCACCGTGCCCTAGTGCTCACGGCTTGTCCATCTCGTTACTGCCGGTGCTCATTGCGTTGTGTCTATATTTGTGCATTGTCCAACCATTGGACTCCAGCGGTGGTTGGATTGCTGTCCTCGTCTTCTCTGTACTATTTATGGTGTCATGCGTGTGTTCATGAATTTTCTTGTTCAGAGCACGTTTCTACGTCTACATCCATACTCCGCAAGCCACCCAACGGTGTGTGGCGGAGGGAACCTTGAATACCACCATTGGCTCTTCCTCCTATTCCAGTCACGTACTGTTCGCGAAAAGAAAGATTGTCGGTATGCCTCTGTGTGGGCTCTAATCCCTCTGACTTTATCCTCATGATCTCTTCGCGAGATACACGTAGGAGGGAGCAATATACTGCTAGACTCCTCCGTAAAGGTAAGTTCACGAAACTTCGACAAAAGCCCGTACCGAGCGACAGAGCGCCTCTCCTGCAGATTCCTCCACTGGAGTTTAGCGATCATCTCCGTAACGCTTTCACGATTACCAAACCATCCTGTAACTAAGCGCGCTGCTCTCCTTTGGATCTTTTCAACCTCCTCTATCAACACCACCTGGTGCGGATCCCACACCAGTGAGTAGTATTCAAGCAGTGGGCGAAGAAGTGTACTGTAACCTACTTCGCCGCGGTGGAGTAGCCGAGCGGTCTAAAGCGCCTCGCTGCGGAGCGCGCGGTTGCTCGCTGTGGAGGTTCGAGTCCTCCCTGGGGGTGTTTGTACATAGATTAGTTTACCTAGGTTTAAGTAGTTTGTAAGCTACAGACTGATGACCACGCAGTTTAGTCCGATAGATTTACAGACATTTGAACATTTGATTTTTGTAACCTGTTTCCTTTGTTTTCGGACTGCATTTCCTTAGGATTCTTCCAATTGCATCTGCTTTACCGACGATTTATTTTATATGGTCGTTCCATTTGAAATCACTCCTAATGCCTACTCCCAGATAATTTATAAAATTAACTGCTTCCAGTTGCTGACCTGCTATAGTGTAGCTAAATGATAAGGGATCTTTCTTTCTGTATATTCGCAGCACATTACACTTGTCTACATGGAGATACGATTACCTTTCTCTGCACCATGCGTCAATTCGATGCAGATCCTCCTGCATTTCAATACAATTTTCCATTGTTACAACCTCTCTATATACTACAGCATCATCTGCAGAAAGCCTCAATTAACTTCCGATGTTATCCGCAAGGTCATTTATATATATCGTGAACAGCAACGGACCCACGACACTCCCCTGTGGCACACCTGACATAACTCCTACTTCGAAAGACTTCTCTCCACTGAGAATGACATGCTGCATTCTGTTATCTAGGAACTTCTCAATATAATCAAACAATTGATCTGATAGACCATATGCTCTTACTTTGTTCATTAAACGTGTTTGGGGGCTGAATCAAACGCCTTGCGGATGTCAAGAAAAAGCAGCATCTACCTGAGAACCCGTGTCTATGGCCCTCTGAGTCTCGTGGACGAATAGCGCGACCCAGGTTTCACACGATCGCCTTTTTCGATACCCACGCTGATTTCTACAGAGCAGATTTCTAGTCTCCAGAAATGTCATTATACTCGAACACGATACAACTGACCGACGTAAGAGATAAGGCCTATAGTTGTGCACATCATTTCGACGTCCTTTCTTGAAAACGGGGATTTTCCAATATTTCGGAACGATACGCTCTTCTAGAGACCTACGGTACACCACTGTAAGAAGAGGGCAAATTCCTTATCGTACTCTGTGTCAAAACGAACTGGTATACCATCAGGTCCTGCGGCCTTTCCTCTTTTCAGAGATTTTAATTGTTTTTCTATCCCTCTGTCTATTATTTCGATATCTGCCATTTTGTAATATCTGTGCGGCAATCTAGAGAAGGAACTACAGTGCAATCTTCGTCTGTGAAACAGCTTTGGAAAAAGACATTTAGTGATTCAGTTCTTAGAGTGTCATCCTCTGTTTCCATGCCATTTTCGTCACAGAGTGTTTGGACATTTTGATTTGATCCACATACCTTTTTGACATATTTAAGTAAACTAGAATTCAGATTATTCTGCGTCCTGCCGTAATAGTGGTAGGTCAGGATTTAAAATATTTGATTGTTTCAGGATTGTTAATTTGGGGATTTGTTTGGCTAGGTGCCCCTCCGTAGTCCGTTATCTGCCCGGTAGCGGTTGTATAGTAGGCAGTGTGTTTTTCCGATCATGAGTACGTCAACATTCAAATGTTCAAATTTTTGTAAATCTATCGGACCAAACTGCGTAGTCATCAGTCCGTAGCTTACAAACTACTAAAACTAAGGTAAACTAACCTAAGGACAACACACACACACGCCCATGCTCCAGGGAGGACTCGAATCTCCGTAGCGAGGCGCCTTAGACCGCTCGGCTACTCCACCGCGGCTATGAGTAAGTCCTGCCAGCACCGTGGCTATAGTTTGGCAGTAAAAAAAATTCCTGTTAATTTGTGTGTCCATTCAGTGCCATAGCCTAATCCCCCCTTCCTTGCCTGCTGTTGTTGCTCACCATGCCTAATGTTAGATTTAGCATCCGAGCTTGGTTGCACAAATCACTTGTGCTTGGTATAACATTATTATGTCTTATAAGTGTTATGTTAAGGGTTGCCAAACAACTTCTACACATCTTGTAACGTCTTCTTTAAATCTGCTGTTAAGTGGCTTTCTGTGTACCTTGTAACGTCTCCTTTAAATCTCTAGCAGGTCGACTGTTGAATTACTTGTTAATCTAGCATTTCTATTAATTTGATATTACTCTTTGATGCAGCTGTCTTAAGAACAGTGTTTTCGTGGGCAAATCCTTCCTGTAATTTTTTGTGTACGTTTGCTTCACACTTTAAGCTGCCCTTTTTCTTGAACTACCAGTTATTTGTATTTGTATTAATTAGGGCCTTGCCTTCTTCTGCAACAGTTAGTACTACTGTTATGTTAAAATTTTGCAGGAGCTTTTGGTAATATCAATTATAACGCCGCCGCCTTGATTTTCAAGCAGGTCTACTGTTATATCACCGGTTATTCTGGTGTCTGTTAGATTGTGTTTGCTAATTGTGCAACTATCTTGATTCTGGCCTCTTAATTGCGTCCTTATTCAAATAACGATTTCAAGTAATGTGAAATATGTAAATGTTAAGGGCAGCATTATATACTGTACTAGTGTACCTTTTAAATGAATAAGCAGTTCTGCCTTTTCCAAATTAATTAAATATTGAGCTGCGTCGGAGCGGCCGAAAGCATTGAGGCGCTATGTTCCGATGCGCGAGGCCGTTCCCCGTCGGGGGTTCGAATCCCCCCCCCTCAGGCGTGCATGTTTGTGTCTTCTTTAGTATAAGGTAGTTTATAAGTTTAGGGACTGATGACCCCGCATTTAAGCTTCACAATCATCTGAACATTTGAATTAAATATTGAACGCAGCCTGACAAGTTGTTGTAGGGCATTTTCTTTCTGATAGGCGTATATATATCAGGCTAATATTCTTCTGTAACTAGTTAAGGACTTAACAACTGTTTCTTCTCTCAAATCTGAATGATTAATTGATTGATTTGGGGAGTGTTCATCTTGTATACCTTGCCCGGTGTTCTACATCTACATGGGATACTCTGCAAATCACATTTGAGTGCCTGGCAGAGGCCTCATCGAACCACCTTTATACTATTCATCTGCCATTCCATTCTCGAATAACGCGCGGGAAGAAAGAACATCCGAATCTCTCAGTTGAGCTCTGATTTCTCGTATTTTATTCTGATGATCATTTCTACCTATGTAGGTGGTAGTCAACAACATATTTTCGCATTCGGAAGAGAATGTTGGCGATTGGAATTTCGTAAACAGACCACGCCGCAGCGATAAGCGTCGTTGTTGTAATGATTCCTATCCCAGATCCTGTTTCATTTCCGTAACGCTGTCTCCCATGTATCGTGACAATACAAAACGAGCTGTCCGTCTTTGCACTCTTTCGATGTCCTCCGTCAAACCCACTTGATAAGGATCCCACAGTGGGCAACAATACTTCAAATGAGGACGGAGAAGCGTAGTGTATGCAGTCCCTTTAGTAGTTCTGTTGCATCTTTTAAGCGTTCTGCCAATAAAACGCAGTCTCTGGTTCGCCTTTCCCACGACATTATCTACGTGTTCTTTCCAATTTAAGTCTGAAGTAATAGAAATTCCTAGGTATTTTGTGGAGTTTACGGCCTTCACAATTGATTGATTTATCTTATGAACAAAGTTTAAAGGAATTCTTTTCGTACTCATGTGGACGACTTCACACTTCTCATTATTTAGACTCAATTGCTAATTTTTAGACCATACTGATATTTACATCGTTCTGAAGTTGGTTTTGATCTTCAGATGACTTTACTAGACGGCGTCTTCTGAAAACAACATAAGAAAGCTGCTGAGATTTTCTTCCGAATCGTTAATGTAGATGAGGAACAGCAGAGGACCAATAACACTACCCTGTGCAACGCCCGATATCACTTCTGTTTTAGTCAATGCCTTACCATCGATTACTACGAACTGTGTCCTCTCTGACAGGAAATCCCATATCCGGTCACAAATCTGGGGCGATATTCCATAACCACGCAATTTGGTTAGAAGCAGTTTGTGAGGTAGGTGTCAAAAGCCTTCTGGAAATCTGTTAATATATGATTACATTCCTAACTAAAATAATGTGTGATTCTGGAGCAGTGACTGTGTGCTTTACCCTCCCAGCCCTTCTTTGCTTCCGTCCTTGACACAGTTCAATTTATTAATTATCTCAATTTAATAACTGTTGTTGTTAAACAGTACTCTGTTAGTTACCACTATTTGAAGTACCTACTGTGCCACCTGGTATCGGTACATCACACCACTCTGCTCAGCTGCATACAGCTCGGTCCTGACTTGATCTAAAGAAATGATTATGATGGCTACAAGCCAGAAATACTAGTAGTTTTTCCGTGACACCACTGGAGGTGGGCTGAACGATGTTGGGGCATGAACGGAGGAAAACCTAACGGCACATAATTTTTCTCTACCGCAGTGTTTCTAAATTCGCGCTTTAGCGCTTCACAAATATTTTTAATACTGTTTACTTAGTGCACTCCATTGACTAGAGAAACCAGTAAGTTTTGTCGCATGGAAAGCGAGGAAGCCTTCCTTAGCAGCAGTACGCTTTCTTCATCATTTACGATGACACTATGCTCTCATTCTGTAGCAAAAAATAGCATACTTTATGACGAAGTTTTGCTCTACACAGTTAAGCTGTGTGTGTTGCACAATGTCAAACCCGTCTCCACTGTTGACTGAAAAAGTAGGCTACTTTCATTCAACGTGAAAATAATTGATTGGTTTGGTGTTCAAGGGACAAAACTACACTAGTCGTCGGTCCCCTGTGAAAATAATTGATCGCTTTGCTGTTATAATTTCGGAAATCAAAATTCACCTTAATTCTGTCATTAAAAATACACATTACTTTTGGTATCTATGTGAGAAAGTAATACAACTGGTGCCTCTTAATTGTTTTAAACGACAGATGTATATTGTACAGGGTGTCCCAGCTATCTTGTCCACCCAAATTATCTCTGGAACAATAATAGCTAATGGAAAACGACTTTCACCGGTATCAGTGTACGGCTGGAGCCCATGAATGTACATATTTGGAAACGTTCTAAAACGAAAGCAAATGTGTTTTTTTAACACAAACTTATGTTTTTTTTTAAATGCACACCCCATATTTTTCTTCAGCAATCCATAGCATGACAAATCACATAAACAATGGCGTTGATTGCATCGCGATATTCCAACTATATCCCGAGATATTGCGACGCGAAGTTGACGCTTGAAATACGCAAAATGCGCGGCTAGCGCACTTCCTGGGCAGCATGCGGTTCTCGCCTCGCCGCGCGTTTCGCGTATTTCAAGCGTCAACTTCGCGTCTCTATATCTCGGGATATAATTGGAATATTGCGATGCAATCAACGCCATTGTTATGTGATTTGTCATGCTATGGATTGCTGAAGAAAAAAATATAGGGTGTCCATTTAAAAAAACATAAGTTTGTGTTAAAAAACACATTTGCTTTCGTTTTAGAATGTTTCCAAATATGTACATTCATGGGCCCCAGCCGTACATTGATACCGGTGAAAGTCGTTTTCCAATAGCTGTTATTGTTCCAGAGATATTTTGGGTGGACAAGATATCTGGGACACCCCGTAAATTTTGAAGTAATGCACAGCTGCTCGGCATCTAAAGCCTTATATAGTGCCGAACAAAGATCTTCATATATCGTTCCTCCTACATTTTGCTGCAATCAAAAAGTGTGCGTTTCTTTATCCTTTGGCTAAGAACACACATCGAGTCCTCCGTTTTATTGTAGTACGTGTTTCTTGAGAACAGCCGGCCGCAGTGGCCGAGGGGACTGAGGCGCTCCAGTCACGGTCTGCACGGCCACTACGGTCGGGGGTTCGAATCCCCCCTCGGTGTCGTGTCCTACATAGGAAAGAGGGAAGAGGTAGCAAGGTCAGTCTGCATATCCCGAGCGGAAAGGAGTGATTGCAGAGAGATAGTACAGGCATCTACTAGAGATGCGGATTTCGGGACTCGAGAGGATACTTGTTTAGGAAACTTTATGGAACTCCTAGGTAGGTACCTTGCATTGAATTTATTGCATCCCATTGTACGTTTACCACACTGGGGTTAGTTATTTAAAAAAAAAAAAAAAAAAAAAAAAAAACAAGAAGTATAAATCGTTTGCCACAACAGAAACCAGTAATTACGTTCCATAGCAGCATCCCCTAGACAGACGCACTCCCCGCGTGAAACAGACTGTCATGGAGCACCCCGAGGCCGACGGCGATAGTCACGGGCTGGCGCTCGACTCGTCTGACTGAGAACTCCCTCTTGATCCAAAAACCGGGGGTTTTAACGGCCGGTGTGGGCGCACCTCTTATCCCCACTTTCCGACAGTTAACATTTTCCTATTGGCCTCTGCTTGGTTCAACCAATCCAAATTGTGGCTTGCCCTCTCTATGAGTCCTCTAGCGAACCACGTTTCAGCCCTGTTCTTTCTGCCATTCCCCGGGTGGGGAGGTGGCGTGTTTGTGCACTAACAAAATCCATACTTGGTAGCAACATTGTTCAGCTGAAAGTAAAACGTCACGACGCTACCCAATATGGGCAACAACAACAATGTTTTACGTCAGTTGGCCACACCTTAGGCTCCGCCTTAGGCCACGCCTCAGGGGAGCTGCTAACTTGCAGTTTTTCTTCTTTACCCTCTCACTCTAGCCTCGTGGAACCACTGACGTTGCTGTTCCCAAGTGACTGTGATCGACTTTGCTACGTGCATTAAAACGTGCCTGTTGGCCACGAAGTACTAATGTAACGTCTTACAACAGCGTCTAGACGCTATATGAAGTTACGCCCATCTTCTCCGAAAGGTAACCTCCACCCTGGGACGGTGGCCGAAGGGCATCAGAAGTTCGCTAGGAGATTTCTTTAGTGCCTACATCTCGTAAGATACGTGTCTGTTTTAGCCTGTTATCTGCAATGGTCTCTATTTCTCAACTTGGAGTGCGTCTCTGTGGCTCACACAGCCTCTCAACAATTCCAACAGTAAAATCAATATATGACATCGGGCATGGATATTTGTGCCGTCCTTAGGATTAGCTAGTTCATAAGTAGTTTGTAAGTTTAGGGACTGATGACCCCGTAATTAAGTCCCATAAGCTATACAAACATTTGAACATTTGATTTTCTTGAGAACACAACGTTTAGAAAATACTGGACGCTTAACAAAAAACGGGACAATATACGTCCCGTATATATTTTGTCGGGACATCGGGACACTAGGGCCAAATAAGGGAGGATCCCGTAAAATACGGGACGTCTGGTTACCGTAGGCTAGGCGCAGTGCTTCAGGGGAATGTGGGCGAGGGCTCGCGGGAAATAACGGCGCACCGAACAAGAATGCTGTAACCTGACATGAATCGAGACAGGAAAGGCTTTATATAACAGCAGACTCCTGCTTTCTACGAACAACGAGTATTCGCGATACGGGAAAGGTGCTGCCAGTAACGCGTGGAAAATTTTTGTCATGAAATCGAGGTGAAGTTATCAATATTAAGCAAATAGGAAAACCAGTTTTGTGGTAGCAGCGACGAGCATTGCATAACCAACACTAGAGAAGGAGATGATACTGCAAGTACACATTTGGAACATGTTCCAAACACAGAGGGAATGCGGGCATATAAACTGAGAAATTACAGGGTGTCCAGAAAAGGGCTCCGTGATTTCAAAATTATATATCTCGAAAACAAAGATCGATAGAGGAATGCAGTAAACGGTATGTTTTTTGTGAAAGCTGTATTGTAAGAAGTTGAATTACAGTTATTAGACACGAAAGTTGATTAAATCAATAATATGCAATTTGTCAGAGCTGGAGTACAAGGTATAATGATTTTTGTTTTATGAACTCTCCCGAATATAGGTAAGTCGTGGTGTCGCTACTTCCTTCCACCTTCGAGGTTGGCGCGCCTGGACAGTTATCTGTGGTTTGTTAATCTCTTTGCCTTGAGGATTTAAGGACGGTACGCGGGGCCACCATAGTCTACCACATACAGTCTCGAAACTCTTTAGGAAAAAATTTCAGCTGAAGCGATACTAGCGCTCCAAGCGGCCAGTAGGGAATAACAGTGGAATAGCATGATACAAACAGAGAAGTTTCCGTTTTTAATGCTGTTACTTTCATATGTGCTAGTCCCTGGACGTTGTTGTGAACTTCCTAATACAAATATGAAAACATCATTAACCTAATGTCACTGGATCTGGCAATCTATAATAACAAATTGTCAGTGCAGTGTAATTCATACAGTTCACAATACCAGATTCATATTCATATCGTCCAAAACCTTTTGAGAGCAGAAATGAATTGCAACCTGATGTGCTGAAGAATATAAAAGGGACTGATTATGATTATGTTCACGTTGCACAAGTTTTGTTTTAGCGGTTTCCGGACACTGTAATATTTTCAAAAGTACACACGATTTTTTACATTGTACGGGACTAGATTCTACAGCGGCGTGTAAACCATCTTTTCACCTTGACCTTGCTTCTGTGACTTTCGTGTATCTATCATAATGTTGTTAGCTACTTGGCAGATATAAAACTGAATATATTTATGAATGTGACGTGCTAACATTAACAGTGTATATATGGACGCATTATTTATTTGTAGCTACGTATTCACTTTATCAAACTAGTAGGTAACCGCCAAAATATGTTAGCATACGGGCTTATCATTTTTGTGAAACTGAGGTACGAAACTTTTTTTTTTTTTTTTTTTTTTTTTTTTTTTTTTTTTTTTTTTTTGAGGAGATAAAAAAATGTAAATCAGAATGCGTAATGATATGCTGTAGTAATAATAATTTCGTTATTGAATGTTGCAGCAAATCACAACTGATGGGCCGCAACAACAGTTTCGCAGTGAAAGTTAAAATTTTGAATAAATAAAAAAAAATTGATATTAATTAATTTTGGCCCTATCTGACTTAGCATTGATTACAGCCTCCAACCAACACCTCTTACGGTTCACGAACAGCACAACTTCACTAATAAATGTGTCAGAATTCATGTAGTGGTGATGGCGTGTTCGTGTTATAATCAAAATCGTAATAGCTGATAGACTCTGAGTGCAATGATAATAGCTCAGTACTGTGAAACTGCGTGGTGCAATGAGATTCACATATACTACAGTCAAAGTTCCCAATAATTTTGATAATATTGTTTAAAGCATTCAACTTCCTTATAAAACTTTACGTGAACTATTTTTTGATTAATTGGTTCCAGGGCCTGGGTAGCGTATGCGTGTAACTGGCTGAGCAAAGTCTGGCATTTAACGTATTTCATAAACATTACTTTCTTCAAGGCTGGTTAATAAACTATAATACTTTGACTACTGTTAGCCTGGTTACTTTCTATACAAATGAAAACAACTTTACGTGCAAACTCTCTTGCAAGTTGAAAGCTTTGGCATAATAATTAATTGCAGAACTTAGAACAGCACTGTACTTTAATTACTAGTCTCTGTGGTTGTAACACGTTTAGCAATTCTTTAACTCGTCTAACAATTTCTCTAATACTGATCGTAATTACTTTGAAAAAATGATTGAACTTGTTAGTCAATGTACAGGCTTGCATAATCAACATAACCTAATAATGGTGAAAATGGGGTGACTACAACTACTTACAAAATTAAGACTTGTTTCAAAATAAGTCATATATAATTGAACCAAAATTCTGATCGAGTTGACACTACAATTACATGCATACAAAATAAAATGTTACAAAAGAACTCATCTGTTTTCGTCGTCTTCGTCGTGAAGTCCATACAAGACAGATAGACAGATATGATTACAATAGGTACTTACTGCTGGTCCAAATTTATTTATTTATTTATTTATTTTATTTATTTTTTTTTTTTTTTATCGGCAACTCTTTGTTCAGCTCGTCTGGCTGAAATCTCCATGCATTGATATCACCTCGATACACCTTCTAATCTCTATAAATTCAGCAACGGTCACTCTCGGTGACAATAGACTTGATAACCAAACAATTACTTTTCTTGCACACATGAAAAAACATTACACTGATCACTTTCGAGTATAAATAAACTTGTTTCGCACTTCCTTCAATACATTAAACAGTACGCTTCTCAGGCTTATTGCAACTTTGCTACTTCATTAAACTCGCGCCACACTGCGCCTACCGTGCCTCTGCACCATCAACAAAACATTTATGTGTTTGCTTTGGCGAGTCCGCTCCGCGACTGCTTCAGCAGCGCGACACTCACAGCTACTACGTCTGTACCAAATACAGTCTTTACAACAGGTTCTACATTTTCTCTGGGGCATTACCAACTTACAGCATAGAAATGTCCGTGCATTTATGCGGGTTTACACATACAGTACATGTTTACACTAAATGATTCAATATAGGAAATGACGTTACATAAGAAATATATCTAGCATACAAGAAATGAAAATACGTGAAATGAACAAATTTGAGACAATATACACATTACGTTAAATCAAACTGTAAGATACAGCGACAGGCAGTGGCGGATCCAGGGGGGTGGCTAGTTGTGACAACAGCAAAAGTGTCTAGTCGCGAAAGCCCATTTCCTGCTTCGTTATAAGAACTGTATCTCTTCACTAACGGAGACACACGTCCACAGTGTCTAATGCGCCAGAAAACTTTTATTACCGAAAAAAAAAAAATCATTCTGCAGTGTCATAACACGAAACAAGGAAAGCCCCTATTTTTGCTTGTCCGTATTTTCTACCATTGTTTGTCTAAATTGAAAACCTTAGTATTTCCTCCGTTTCTTGCGATAAATGCTGTATCGATCGTTGTGCCACCTGTTATCCCTGTTTAGCGCCTTCTGGAACTTTTAAGACAGGTAACTTCTGGTTAATCCCATTATTGGCAATTAAATTGGTGTGTCACCCGTTTACCTGAAGTAAGTTGTTATGCCTAAACGAAAATTTCTTTGAACTTAAATACAAAAATGAGTAAAAAAAAAAGGCCTGATTTTCTGGAAAATTTAAATCTCAGTTATGTAATTCACTCTAAAATTCGTATTGCCACATTTACGATTAAAATGGTGGAAACTGGAAAGATGTCCAGCGTGATGAATCAGTCAGTCATAATCTGGTCTCTTTTGATATTCTAGCAAACAACTTCGAAAATCAATGACTTCTTCATTTAAAAAATTACAGGAAAATTCATTATACAGTTGATAAGAAATACTCCTTACATTAATTCCGTGAAACAGGCATTTAAACATGCCTGATTAAATTCGAATCATGAAACCACATCTTTGATACTGAGGTATAGACCGTTGCCGTGCTAAATCTGCATAACGGGAAATGTAAGTTGTGTGCTGGCCCTCTGATCTCAATGTTATCGTACGATACCGTCTGCGTTGAACCCGGAATCGGGTGGTCTAATTGTGATATATGTTGCGTGCGAAGTTACAAACGAAATAGCCAACCTAGGAATCAGTGTAGGACAGTGTCTCGGTGAGTCTGTGATTAGTTAACAAGTGATTGATTTCATTAATTAAGAGATTCATATATTTTCTTTCCAGGCAGTTCTATAAATAATAGTTTTGTCACTGTACATTATTTCCAGAAGTAGACAGAAAAGACATGAAAATCCAATACACATGAAAATAAATAGCATTGTATATATGTTAGGCTCATAAACAAGTTTTGTTGACCACCTAATTGTGTTAATTAATGTAATAGTCGAGATTTGAAGATTGTGATTCTTTATATATACTGAGGAGCTGAAAGCTTTTCCATTTATTAAAATAACGATAGACAATATTATCGATGAGAATTCACATTCCATGGAGACTTAGATTTACTACCAGACCCTTGGTGCTGCTGAATTCTGTACAAGCTCAGTTGGTTACTTATGAGCAGCTTATCTCTCAGCTATTTGCACTGCAAACCTGGGCAACACCCTCTCTTTACATAGTTCATTAGGCAGTGACATACAGGGTATTTTACTAAGTGTGTTTGCCTCTGTAACTTATAAAATAATAGGTGACGAGAAATTTTAATGCGGTAGGTCAACACAAGAAATGTTACAATTTCTGCGGAGCTGTGAACATAATTTATTGTATCATTTTCCAAAGAGTTACAGCACAAATATATATATAATAAATGGAACAATAATTTTTTTCTATCGTGCATTGGATTCGTTGAAACCAGCTGATTCTTTCTTATTAGACTTATCCCTGTAATATCCCCAATGCTTCTGTACTCGCCTGACCAGAAATCCTGATCCTCTTTCTACCGAATTTCACCAATCCGCACTGTATCTTCAACCTACCTATATCTTCAACCTACCCATTACCCTTTTTATATCTTCTAACCTACCTACCGTACTAAGGGATCTAATATCCACCGCTCCAATTCGTAGAATGCCAGGTTTGTTTTTCCTGATGACGTCATCCTCCTGAGTAGTCCCCACCTAGAGATCCGAATGGGGACTATTTTACCTCCAGAATATTTTACCCGAGAGGATGCCATCACCGTATATTCATAAAGTAGAGCCGCATGTCCTCGGGAAAAGTAACGGCTGTAGTTTGCCCGTGCTTTCAGCCATTCGATATAGCCACATTAGCTGCGTTACAAGGTCAGCTCTGTCAATCACCCACACTGTTGCCCCTGTAACTACTGAAAATGCTGCTGCCCCTCTTCAGGAACCACACGTTTGTCTGGCCTCTCCACAGATACCCCTCCGCTGTGGTTGCACCTACGGTACGGCTATCTGTATCGTTGGGGCACGCAAGCCACCCCACCTCGGCAATGTCTGTGTTTCATGACAGTGGACGTAGGTATATTTTGGTTTATTTTAAACTACTTACAAGCACCTGGTGTGGATCCCGCAATGCGCAACAGTACTCTAAAATAAGACGCCCAAGTGTAGTGTAAGCAGTTACTTTAGTAGAACAGTTGCATCTTCTAAGTGTTCTGACAATGAGTCTTTGATTCCTCTTCCCTACAACCTTTTTCTGTGTATTCTTTCCAATTTAAGTTGTTCGTAATTATTACTCCTAGGTATTTAGTAGAATTGCCGGCCTGTACGTTTGACTGATTTATCGTGTGACTGAAGTTTAACAGATTTCTTTTAGTGACCATATGGATGACCTCACACTTATCATTATTAAGGGTCAATTGCCAATTTTTACACCATAAAGATTATCTAAATCGTTTTGTATTTGCTTTTGATCGTATGGTGACTTCACTAACCTATAAATGACAGCATCGTCTGCGAACAGTCTGAGAGAGCTATTCAGGTTGTGTCCTAAATCGTTTATAAGAATAAGAAACAGTAGGGGCCCTACAACACTTCCTGGAGAACGGCATTATCACTTCTGTTCTACTCGATGACTTGCCGTCAATTTCAACGCACTGTGACCTTTCTGACAGGAAATCACGAATCGAATCGCACAGCTGTGGCATATTCCGTAAGCACACAATTTGATTAGAAGACGCTTGTGAGGTACAGTATCAATAGCCTTCCGAAAATCTAGAAGTACGGAATCTATTTGACATCCCTTATCGACAGCACTCATCACATCATGTGAGTAAAGAGCTAGCTGTGTTTGACAAGAACGAGACTTTCTGAATCCGTGTTGACTAAGAGGTTGTTCGATGTACTTCGTAATACTTGAGGAAAGTACAAGCTCTAAAATCCTACTGCATACCGACGTGAATCATATAGGCCTGTAATTATACGGATCGCTCCTATTGCCTTTCTTGAATATTGGAGTGACCTCTGCAACTTTCCTTTCTCTGGGTACGGAACGTTCGCTAAACAAGCAGTTATATATGATAACTAGGTATAGGGCTATTGCATCAGCATACTCTGAAAGGAACCTAATTGGTATACAAACGGGATCGGGAGACTTACTTTTGTTAAGTGATTTATTTTAATACTCCAGGGATATTTACTTCTAAATTACGCAGGGAGGAAGCTGTTCTTTATATAAATTCAATTTATATAAAAGTAGCAATGTTGGTAAAGTATTACGATCATCGCGGTGATCGCATTATCGTAGTCAAGATAGGTAGGAAGCCAACACTGACCACAGTAGTACAAGGTTTATATGTTCAAATGTTTGTTAAGCTTATGGGACTTAACTACGGGGTCATCAGTCCCTAAAGTTACAAACTACTTATGAACTACTTACGAACTAGGACGGCACAAATATCCATTCCCGAGTGGGGATTCGAACCCCCGGCCGTAGTGGCCGTGCTGACCGTGACTGGAGCGCCTCAGTCACCTCGGCCACCGCGGCCGGCCCAAGGTTTATATGTTCAGTAGCTCTGCAGATGACGAGGAGATCGAAGAAATGAATGAGGAGGTAAAGGAAATTATTCAGACTGTTAAGGGAGGGGAAAACTTAATTGTGATGGGGGATTGGTATTCGTTTGTAGGAAAAGGAATATTTGCTTCGTCTTCTCTAGTGAAGGATTTTCTGAAAGTTGTGTGAAAAAATTCTGCTTTAGCAGAAGTGTCAACAGTACCATCACTATTTCTATCCTGTAATGAAGGTAATGATTGTGTTTTGCCGCTAATATACTTTACATAAGACCAGAATTTCTTAGGATTCTCTACCAAATTACGAGACAGGTTTTCGTGTGGTAACTATTGTAAGCTTCTCTCATTGAAATTCGAGCTAAATTTCTAGTTTCAGTCAAAGATTGCCAGTCATGGGAATTTTGGTGCGTTTAAATTTTGCATGCTTTCTCCTTTGCTTTTGTAAGAGTGATCTAACGTGTTTTTTGTACCACGTCGGGTCAGCTCCCTCTTTTGTTAATTTGTTTGGTAAGAATCTGTAAATGTTTGTCGATTTTATTTCTTCGAATGTAAGCCACATCTGATCTGCACTCACATTCTTAGTTTAGAAAAATTGGAAATCGTCACCCAGGAAAGCGTTAATCAAATTTTGATTTGCTTTTTTTGAATAAATATAATTTTCTGTTAATTTTGGTGGATTTGGAAAGTACGATATTCAGTCTCGCTAACAACACTGCATTCACTAATTCCAGTGTCTATTTTGATGCTCTTTATTATCCACAGATTATTTGTTGCTAGGAGGTCAACTATATTCTCACAACCATTTACTACTCTAGTGGGTTCATAAAATAATTGCTAGAGATAATTTTCGGAATACGCATTCAGTACATTTCCGGACGATGTTTTATGCTTGCCTCCAGTTCTGTACATGTATTTTTGCCAACATATCGAGGGTAAATTAAACTCGGGTACAGTTTTGAAATTTGATCGAAGCTCTCTTTGAACACTTCTGCAATCAAATCGTCTGATAGATAAAAAGAACCAATTATTAATTTATTTCAGGTATAATCTCTACCCATACCAACTCACAGAAGCAATCTACTTCATTTTCTCTACAGAATAAACCATCTGTGACAGCAATAAATACGTCACCACCTATTTTATTCAATCTATCTCTTCTGAACACAATTTGCTCCTTTATAAAAATTTCATCTGCACTTATCTCCGGCTTTAGCCAGATTTCGGAACCTACAATGATTTAAGATTCACAACTTTTTTGTTAGTGCCTGGAGCTCTGGTACTTTTCCCACACGGCTACGACAATTTACAACTGTTACGCCAATGATTTTTAGAACTGTGGTCGTTCTATCTGTGATCTATATCCTTTGAGATTTAAACCTTTCTGTGTGTTCCCTCTAACCTAAAAAATCCGCCCAGTCCACGCCACACAGCTCTCGCTACCCGTATAGCCGCTTCGTGCGTTTAGCGGACTCATGACCTGTTCGGTGGAACCGGAACCCAACCACCCGGTAACGCAAGTCGAGGAATTTGCAGCCCACTCGGTCGCAGAACAGTCTGAGCTTCTGATTCAGACCCTCTACTCTGCTCTGTTGTGGAGATCCACAGTCGGCCCTGTCAACTTTGCTGCAGATTGTCAGCTCTGCCTTCATCTCGTAAGCAGGACTGGCAGTCTTTACCACCTCAGATAGCCGCTCAAAAGCTGAGAGAATCTCTTGTGATCCGTAGTGACACACATCATTGGTACCGACGTGAGCCACCACCAGCAGTTGGCTGCATCTCGTACCCTTCATGGCATCCAGAAGAACCCGTTCCACATCTGGAATGACTCCACCCGGTATGCACACGGAGTGCACGTTGGCCTTCCTTCTTCCCCTCTTTGCAGCCATCTCTCTAAAGGGTTCCATTACCCGCCTAACATTGCAACTCCCAACTACAAGCAAACCCACCCTCTGTGAAATGCCGGGTCTAGTAGGCTGCGTGGTGAGTTCAGGATGAACGACACCAACCGGCTCAGGAACGTTGTCCTGAAGAGATAGCGCCTCAAACCTGTTCGCAAGACGAACCGGGGAGGCTTCACGATCGGTCCCCCGGAGAATGTCTTGCGCCTCCTGGCACGCACTGGAGCGACCTCCCACGCAACCACGGGTGGGATGTCTGCCTCACTGCTAGCAGTTTCAGGGCATGTCGCTGCCGCAGGCCGATCGGCGGAGACGACGGGAGTTCGTTCGGTCTTCACTACCGGCCAATAACAACAACGTCTCTCCTCCATCGCAGCCTCCAGCTGTGCAGCCGAGGTTAACACAGTTTGAAGCTGTGGCGAAGTGTCACCAGCTCAGACTGCATCCGCACACAGCAGTCACAGTCATGATTACAATACCGAGAAAAACTAACGACTAGAAGGACGCGATGTAGACTCGAAAAACTAAGGTTAACGAAGACGACCATAGCTGGTATTAATCCAACGAAAGCAAAACAGATGACTGTCGGGATTCACACCGCGGAAGAATACAGAATACAGAATAACCAGATACTTCACGCGAATCTGAAACTTCTATACACGCGCGCTCAAGGGAAATTTAATAAACAGAAGCAAGAACCTCACAGACAGTCAATATATGTCGTTTTTGAAATAATTTATACTGCAGGAGTTACTTTTTACTAAAATTTTTTAGCAGCACGACGCATTTTGGTAGCAAGCTTGCATCATCGGGTGAATCTCACAGTTATAGGTTCATAACTGTTGTGTTATGTTTTGTGTTGTGTGTGCCAGTGAGGTTATGGGTATGGTTTGACAAAATGTCAACACGTGTTTTATACATAACTGTGTTCTTGTGTTGTGTGTACCATATAACAAGATTATCGAAAAAACTGTTAAAATGTCCAAACATAACCTCACTGGCACGCACAACACAAAAGGTAACAAAACAGTAATGAACCCGTAACTGTGAAATGCAACCGATAATGGCAGCTTGCTACGGAAACGCGTCGTGCTAATAAAAGTATTAGTAAAAAGTGACTGCTATAGTTTAAATTATTTCAAAAAGTTTATAATACAGTCGCACAACTCATACCAATCCACATAACATGGATAAATTTATCTT
Source organism: Locusta migratoria (assembly GCA_026315105.1). Lineage (NCBI taxonomy): Eukaryota > Metazoa > Arthropoda > Insecta > Orthoptera > Acrididae > Locusta > Locusta migratoria. Next base: position 845,738,452 of record CM048745.1, read on the forward strand.
CAAAATATGTCTCTTCTAGTACGAAGCCGATTACACTTACAATTAGTGGGTGTGCTCTGTACAGCGCTCAAAGGAAGAAAGGCGAACTTGAATATTATAGAACGAGAGCAAATTTAAATTTACAAAGTGAAACGAAAAAGCGCAGACAAAAATCAAAATACTGTGTCACTTGGAATCAGAAGCAGTTTTCACTTACAAAATACACTACTGGCCATTAAAATTGCTACACCAAGACGAAATGCAAGTGATGAACGGGTATTCATTGGACAAATATATTATACTAGAACTGACATGTGATTACATTTTCACGCAATTTGGGTGCGTAGATCATGAGAAATCAGCACCCAGAACAACCACCTCTGGCCGTGATAACGGCGTTGATACGCCTGGGCATTGAGTTAAACTGAGCTTGGATGGTGTGTACAGGTACAGATGCCCATGCAGCTTCAACACGATACCACAGTTCATCAAGAGTAGTGACTGGCGTATTGTGACGATCCAGTTGCTCGGCCACCATTGACCAGACGTTTTCAGTTGGTGAGAGATCTGGAGAATGTGCTGGCCAGGGCAGCAGTCGAACATTTTCCGTATCCAGAAAGGCTCGTACAGGATTCTGCTACATGCGGTCGTTCATTATCCTGCTGAAATGTAGGGTTTCGCAGGGGTCGAATAAAGGGTAGAGCCAAGGGTCGTAATATATCTGAAATGTAACGGCCATTGTTCAAAGTGCCGTCGTGCGAACAAGAGGTGACTGAGACATGTAACCAATGGCACCTCATACCATCACGCCGAGTGATGGGCCAGTATGGAGATGACGAATACACGCTTCCAATGTGCGTCCACCTCGATGTCGCCAAACACGGATGCGACCATCATGATGCTGTAAACAGAACCTAGATTCATCCGAAAAAAATGACGTTTTGCCATTCGTGCACCCAGGTTCGTCGTTGCGTACACCATCGCAGGCGCTCCTGTCTGTGATGCAGCGTCAAGGGTAACCGCAGCCATGGTCCATGGCTGCTGCAAACTGTTCGTGCAGATGGTTGTTGTCTTGCAAACGTCCCCCGCTGTCGACTCAGGGATCGAGACGTGGCTGCACGATCCGTTACAGCCATGCGGATAAGATGCCCGTCACCTCGACTGCTAGTGATACGAGGTCGTTGGGATCCAGCACGGCGTTCCGTATTGCCCTCCTGAACCCACCGATTCCATATTCTGCTAACAGTCATTGGATCGCGAACAACGCGAGCAGCAATGTCGTGATACGATAAACCGCAATCGCGATAGGCTACAATCCGACCTTTATCAAAGTCGGAACGTGATGGTACGCATTTCTCCTACTTACTCGAGACATCACAACAACGTTTCACCAGGGAAGGTCGGTCAACTACTGTCTGTGTATGAGAAATCGGTTGGAAACTTTCCTCATGTCAGCACGTTGTAGGTGTCGCCACCGGCGCCAACCTTGTGAACAGCTAATAATTTGCATTTCACAGCATATTCTTCCTGTCGGTTAAATTTCGCGTCATTAGCACGTCATCTTCGTGGTGCAGCAATTTTAATGGCCAGGAGTGTATGAATGCGGCTTCTGCTGTGTATCAGTCGGCATCTATACAGACACTGACTTAAGCTATACCAACAGCAGGCAGGACAAAACATAACAAACTACTGGCGCGAAGCGCTTTTAGGAAATCTGTTTCTTAAACGCAAATTTGAATATAATATGCACGATACCACACCCATGAACCACAAACATTGTCGAGGTGGGGTGGCTTGCGTGCCTCAACGATGCAGATAGCCGTACCGTAGGTGCAACCACAGCGGAGGGGTATCTGTGGAGAGGCCAGACAAACGTGTGGTTCCTGAAGAGGGGCAGCAGCCTTTTCAGTAGTTATAGGGGCAACAGTCTGGATGATTGACTGAGCTGGCCTTGTAACATCAGCTAATGTGGATTTGCACACGGTTACTGCGAACGGCTGAAAGCAAGGGGAAACTACAGCCGTTACTTTTCCCGAGGACATGCGGCTCTACTGTATGAAAATATGATGATGGCATCCTCTCGGGTAAAATATTCCGGAAGTAAAATAGTCCCCCATTCGGATCTCCGGGCGGGGACTACTCAGGAGGATGTGATCATCAGGAAAGACAATACTGGCATTCTACGGGTCGGAGCGTGGAATGTTAGATCCCTTAATCGAGTAGGAAAATTAGAAAATTTAAAAAGGGAAATGGATAGGTTGAAGTTAGATATAGTGGGGATTAGTGAAGTTTGGTGGCAGGATGAACAGGATTTCTGGTCAGGCGAGTACAGGATTATAAATACAAAAGCAGTTGGGGGTATCACAGGAGTAGGACTGATAATGAATAAGAAAATAGGAATGCGGGTAAACTACTATAAGCAGCACAGTGATCGCATTATCATTGTCAAGATAGATACGAAGCCAACCCAGACAACAGTAGTACAGGTTTATATGCCAACTAGCTCTGCCGATGATGAGGAGATCGAAGAAATATATGAGGAGCTAAAGGAAATTATTCAGACAGTTAAGGGAGAGGAAAACTTCATAGTTATGGGAGACTGGAATTCGGTAGTAGGTCAAGGAAGGGAAGGGAAGATAGTAGGTGAATATGGTCTGGGCAAAAGGAATGAAAGAGGAAGCCGCCTGGTAGAATTTTGCATGGAACATGATTTAATTGTAACAAACACGTGGTTTAAGAATCACAAAAGAAGGTTGTATACTTGGAAGAGACCAGGAGACACCGGAAGGTATCAGATAGATTTTATAATGGTGAAACATAGATTCCGGAACCAGGTTATAAACTGCAAGACATACCCAGGGGCAGATATAGACTCTGATCATAACTTGTTAGTCATGAACTGTAGGCTGAAACTGAAAAAACTGCAGAAAGGTAGGAAAATAAGGAGATGGGACCTAGATAAATTGAAGGAACGTGAAATTCTGGTGAATTTCAGAGGGAGCTTTAGGCAACAATTGACAGAAACAGGGGGAAATAAAACAGTAGAAGAGGAATGGGTAGCATTGAGAGATGAAATAGTGAAGGCAGCAGAGGACAAAATAGGTAGAAAGACAAGACCTACAAAAAACCTTGGATATCACAGGAAATACTACAGTTAATTGATGAAAGGAGAAAATATAAAAATGCAGTAAATGAAACAGGTAAAATGGTGTACAGACGACTAAGAAATGAGATTGATAGGAAGTGCAAAATGGCTAAGCAGGAGTGGCTAGAAGCCAAATGCAAATCTGTAGAAGAATGTATAAGAAGGGGAAAAGTAGACACCGCCTACAGGAAAATCAAAGAGACATTTGGGGATAAGAAAAGCAATTCTACCAATATCAAGAACTCAGATGAGAAACCAGTTCTCAGCAAAGAAGGGAAAGCTGAAAGGTGGAAAGAGTACATAGAGCAGCTCTACAAAGGAAATGAACTTAGAGACGATGTTGTAGGAAGGGAAGAGGAAGTAGATCAAGATGAAGTAGGAGATACTATACTGAGAGAGGAATTTGACAGAGCCCTGAAAGACCTAGGTCGGAACAAGGCCCCAGGAGTAGATGACATACCCTCAGAGCTACTAAAGTCTCTGGGAGAGCCAGCCATGACAAGACTATTTGAACTGGTGTGTAGGATGTATGAGACAAGCGAAATACCCTCAGACTTTAAGAAAATGTAATAATCCCCATTCCAAAGAAATCAGGCGCAGTCAGGTGTGAAAATTACAGAACCATCAGTTTGATAAGTCATGGTTGCAAAATTTTAACACGAATTATCTACAGGAGAATGGAAAAGCTGGTAGAAGCTGACCTCGGGGAAGATCAGTTTGGATTCAGGAGCAACGTAGGAACCCGGGAGGCATTACTTACCTTACGTCTTATCTTAGAAGATAGATTAAGGAAAGGCAAACCTACATTTTTAGCTTTTGTAGATTTGGAGAAATCATTTGACAATGTTGACTGGACTACACTCTTTGAAATTCTGAAGTCAGCAGGGGTAAAATACAGGGAGAGGAGAGTTATTTACAACTTGTACAAAAGCCAGAACGCAGTTATTAGACACGAAGGGCTTTCATGCATCAGTTGGGAAGGGGGTAAGACAGGGTTGTAGCCTTTCTCCGATGTTATACAGTTTGTACATTGAGCAGGCGGTGAAGGAAAGCAAGGAAAATTTTGGAATAGGGATTAAAGTTCAGGGGGAAGAAATAAAAACATTGCGTTTTGCTGATGAAATTGTAATTCTGTCAGAGACAGCGAACGACCTGGAAGAGCATTTGAATGGAATGGACAGTGTGTTGAAGAGAGCGTATAAAATGAACATTAACAAGAGCAGAACAAAAATAATGGAATGCGGTCTTAGAAAATCAGGCGATGCTGAAGGAATTAAATTAGGTAACGAAACAATGAAGGTGGTAGATGAGTTTTGTTACTTGGGTAGTAAAATAACATGCGATGGTCGCAGTACAGAAGATATAAAATGCAGAATGGCAATGGGAAGAGAAGCATTTTTGAAAAAGAGAAATTTGCTAACATCGAATAGTAACTGAAGTGTAAGGAAGTCTTTTCTGAAGGCATTTGTGTGGAGTGTTGCCTTGTACGGGAGTGAAACATGGACGATAAGCAGTGCGGACAGGAAGAGAATAGAGGCTTTTGAAATGTGGTGCTACAGAAGAATGCTGAAGATTAGGTGGTTAGATAGCATAACTAATGAAGAGGTACTGAACAGAATTGGCGAGAAAAGGAATTTTTGGCATACCCTGACTAAAAGGAGGGATCGCTTGGTAGGACACATTCTTAGACATCGAGGAATCGTAAATTTAGCATTGGAGGGTAGTGTGTGGGGTAAAAATCGCAGAGGGAGACCAAGAGACGCGTATAGTAAGCAGATTCAAGTGGACGTGGGTTGCCGTTCTTATAAGGAGATGAAAAGGCTGGCTCAGGATAGAGTAGGGTGGAGAGCTGCATCAAACTAGTCTCCGGACTGAAGACCATAACAACAACAACCACAGGATAAATTTACAAACTGAAACGAAAATCACAGACAAAAATCAATATACTGTATGTCGCTTGTAATCAAAAGCCGGTTTCACTTACGATATATGGAGGCGGCGTCTGCTGTGTATTAGTCGACAGCGAAACAGACACCGAACTGTTTTCGACCAGATGATGGTGGCATAGCCCATTGAAACCGACCGTCAGTAAATTAAAAGATCTTGGCAATTTGCTTTCGGTAACTATCGCCATATCGGTTCGAGTTTCATTCAACGGAATCTCTATTTGAAATTGAATTTACTATACGCTCATATTTTTTTGTTTTCAGTTAATAGTTTTTGCACCCACTTCTGTCTAATGCTTCCGATGTTAGGTAACGTCAATATCTAAGTAACTTATTACACTAGGGCAGCCGGTCGCGCAGCCACAGTTTGGCTGCCGTGGTGACTGGTTGCTGTGCCCCGCAACCAGGAAGGCAGCCACTGGCGGCGGAGGGCCGTGGCGCAGTGGGGCAGCGAGTCATGCGGGGCCTGTTATATTACACTGGCTGAGCAGCCAGGCTGCCGCCAGTCAGCTGTGCACTGGTGACCAAGGAACATGTCCGACATCAAATATACACATATGCTCCTTCTCGTACTTTTAATGAAAAAGAGACGGCGAAGGAAGAGAATGATGCATGTGCACCCTATGCTATCATTAAGGGACTCTAAAGGAACTGTGTTCGGACGAAAACAAGTTTTTTAATTACTTGAGAATGTATAAATCATCTTTCTTTGAATTACTGACGCCAATACAAGTTGACATTACCGGGAAGGATTCGCTCGAAATCAATTTGAGGTTAGTAAACCAACAAATCGTATTGTAAGTCATTAACTTTTTGATGTACGAAATATTAATTACTTTTTTAAATAGTTTAATATTAAAAATATGAATAGTTTTCTTCAATATTTTTATCCAATTATGTCAAAAGAAAATTGATTCAATTTATGACTAAAAATAAACAGTTGTTAAAGAACAAACCGCTGTTCAAAATCGGTTAGGAATCTGCAAATAATTTCATTCCAAGCATTTAATTTTAATTGCTTATTACTGTAAGCTTCAAAATTGGGGTTCCAAAATGCGGAATGTTGTTTAATTGCGTATATAAAATCTTCGGTATTCACTTTTGTGTCCAATAACTTCTAACACTCTTTCAGCGATTCTTCCAAATTCAGGTTCTTCCCTTTTGTCGTGTTTACACTTTCAATCATTTCCACCGTGGAAATCTGCAGTTCACGCAACATACTGACGTACACACTGCACGAAAAAAACAGCGCTCGACAGGCGATAACTGCCGTAGTGTGAAGGAAACTGACTGTTGCCACGGTGGCGTAGATGACTGCGCTGCTGGCTGCCCTGCTGGCTGCGCAGTGTGAGGGCAGCAGCGCGACCAGTGGCGCGACTGGCGGCGCAGCCTGGCTGCCTAGTGTAATAAGGGCCTAACTGTTCTGATAGGTCCAGAAATTATTAAGTTATGTTCACCCAGTTGCCGAGCTGAGACACAGTCCTCAACATTAACGATTTATAACTGCTCCTTTATTGATCCTAGATTTCTTAAGCTGTGTGCACCTAGTTTTTGAACTTACATGCAAGCTAGAATTATAAGTCATGAACTGCTTTCTCATTGACAATAGATTTTCTAATCCGTGTGTTCATACTGCATTGTAAATTTTTGGGACCTTTTGTCACAGCAAGACAATGACCACACCAGTTTTCACCTACTGTACACCTATACGAATATTATGTGTAAAAATGGAAAGGTTAATTTTTTTCCTTGTACGAATATGTGATTTATCATTTATTAATTGCCTGGTATTTGTTTAATGCAATTTTAATATTGTATTTATTTATGTATGAGAAATGTTGTTGTAATGAGGTAGGCAGGCTAGTTTACTCAGGGCTCTGATGTTGTATAAAAGTATACGTGAATAGGGAGTACTAACGCTGGCAGCGCGGAGGCGCCGAGCGAATGGTAGTGGTGGACATGGCGGACGCAACAGAGAGTGAGCACCACAGTCCAAGCATTAGGCAGAAGGGGGAGCAAAAACTATTGCCTGGAAACAAAAAGTATGAGCGTATAAGAAATTCAATTTCAAATAGAGTTTCCCTTTAATGAAACTCGAATCGAGATGGCTACATTTGCAACACACACACACACACACACACACACACACACACACACACACACACACACAAAATTTGCAAAAGAAGAAGTTTTTCTTAAATATACAGAATACGATAAGTATGTTGGGAAAATGTTAAATTAGAAAGTTATAGTCTTTAAGAATATCTAGCGATTGATGTTTTGGATGTATCGTTTTCTTTGCAACTTTTCGAGATATATAAAAAAAAAACTTAAAAACTGTTAGAATCTAGATTCCTTGCAAATCGTCACCGTTCACTTGTCAGTAAGTATGGCACGAAGTAATACAGAAAACTACATCTTTATAGAAATAAAAAAAAAAAATCAATTTTTTTTCAAAATTTATCAATTTTTTGAAAAAAAAAAAAGCCTACAAAGTTGGCTACAATTGCTCAGTGGATCGACGTAGAGGAACTCGTTTTGGTCTGTTTTCTTCGTGAAGAGTTGTAAGATCATGCTGTTATAATTTATTAGATTTTGTAATTATAAGTATCAATGACTTTGAAAAACTACCTCTGTTTTCTAAAAATGACTCTTTCTATTTTTATTTTATGATAGGAAATGTTAAACACATATATTTATGACATTTGTCAGAGATTTTAAATTAAATAATTTTACTGTATGACCTTGTGGAGCCGAGATAAATATGTGTCTTAGAAAATTTTTAGAGAACGTAATTAACATTTTATAGCGATGTGCTTCATGGAGCTTAATATTGAATACTTAAACTAGTAAGAAAAAAAAACTTGATATGTTGCATTGTTTTCTAGTATTACTAACCGATTGGTAAAGTGAAGCGTGCAAGCGGGTAGTGCCTTGAGTTAGAGCGAACAAGCGGCCGTTGGTGATGGGGTAAGGGGGAGGGGCGTGTTCCTTCTGAGAACATTCTAAACGGCCCGCACCTGCAAAATCTTTGAAAACCTTTTCCTTGCAAAACATGAGATGGAAGGTTTTTTCTATCTTGTGTACATGGTTGAGAGTATGTAGAATCCAAGTTTTCTACCTTCAAAACCGTCGTGAGAAATTTTTGTGGCCAAAAAACTTCGAAATTCTGGCACTTTCTACAGATTTTCGCGTATTACTCGAAAATTATGGAACCTACTAAAAATGTTTTCCTTATCAAAATAAAAGAGCATAAATTTTACGTCGGATGACCTATTCAGAGTCAAAATCGGTACTGCTATTTAACCGCAACCAGTTTTCAGAGTATGGTCAATTTTATGTTTTTACCAACTGCTCCGAAGTTTGTAATCTATATCTATAAATGTGAATGTCTGTTCGGTGTACGTTTATCACGTCTGAACCACAAGACACAAAGAGCTAAAAATTTGTACAGTTACTAATTTCTACCCGGGGAAGGCTTTAGGCACGGTTTTATGGCTATCGGATAGCTATTTATATATATTACTGTGAATGTCTGTCACGTCCGAACGACAAGACGCAGAGACTTAAATATTTCTACAGTTACTAATTTATACCTGAGAAAGGTTTTAGGCACGGTTTTATAGCGAACTGATAGGTATTTAGTAATTTGAAGAATATAACGCGAAATGCGGAACAATAATTACTCTTTGAAAATTGTATTTACTATTAGAAAATGGTTTCATTGGTTGCTTTGTTGACTGAGGATTGATAATGATTAAAGGGTGGAGTTAATGGGATTGAAAGTTATCGATGTATATAAAATTCTACGTGTATATGTGTGTTAATATTTCGCTCTCCAGCGAAAACTGCGGAACGCAAACGAATGATCTGTGTGTAATTGTTGTCCGAAGTCTCCCGTTGTACACCATAGCAGTTCCATGCTGATAGCTGTAAGGGGGTGGAAGATATGGTGGTTGAAAGTCGTCAAATTATTAAAAAAATTCGGACTGATGGGCAGCGATGACGTTTGCGTCTGTATAGCAAGGAGGTTACATACAGCGTGATGCCACAGACCATATCTTTGGTCTATGCGTGCTACAATGTCTTCAGCTCTTTCTCTGTAAGGATAAGCATACGAATAAGGAAATATAAGAATAAATAAATAAAGCAGTAAAAAAGAAATTTCTTTTAATAGATCTCTTTAAAAATCGATTTGATGTTTCGCGCATTACATCAAGAGATCGATCTGTGATATTATTACAATCATTATTTTTTTATTTGAATGATGATTAAAGTGTTTGTTTCTAAAGAAGGTATTGTATTTCATTTCATCCTTCAAAACCAGTCTCATGACACACTACTGAAAGATAGCTTATCGTTCATAATCAACCAACACGCGAGCGGAGCCGCTGGTTTAAGCTAGTACAATATATATTTACAGGTAATTTTTTATTTTATTATTTTTTCTTTTTTTTGTAATTTTAACATTACGCTGTTCTAGACTGCTTGCACTACGTCCCCCCGTCCCCTTCCCAACGGTCGCTCACCTGCTAGTCCCGCTCTAGGTCAGGGCTCTACGAGCGTGCACGCTTCACTGTAGCAATCGGTTAGTAGTACTGGAAAACAATGCAACGTATCCAAGTATTTTTTCTTACTAGTGTAAATATTCAATATTAAGCTCCATGAAGCACATCGCTACAAAATGTTACGTCCCCTAGAATTTTTCTAAGAAAAATTTTTATCCCAGCTCCAGAAGGTCGTAGAGCAACATTATTTAATCTAAAATCTCTGACAAAAGTCGGCAGTATATTTATTTAACACTTCCTTTCATAACATAAAAGCAGAAATAGTCACTTGAAGAAGACATGCCCAAAAGTAGTGCAAGTTTTTCAAAGTCATTATTTGATACTTATAATTAACAAAATCTAAAAAAAAAAAAATATTAACAGCATGATATTTACAACTCTTCATGTATATATATATATATATATATATATATATATATATATATATATATATATATATATATATATATATCGAAAAATAGTGTATATTTCTAAGTTTTTCAAAGAGGTAGTTTTTTCGTAGTATTTCGTGCCATACTTATGGCAAATAACAAGTTTGGATACATAAATGTTGACAAGTTATAAGGAATCTAATTCTTAACGGTTTTAAGTGTTTTTTCGTTATATTTCGAAAGGTTCCAAAGCAATCGATACGTAGAAGAATCGATAGATAATGTTAAAGGCTATAAGTTGATAATACAAAATTTTCCCAAAGTACCAATAGTTTTTTATTTATTTAAGAACAACCGTGTTTTGCAACTTTGCGAATTTTTATGGTAAATTTCGCCATCTCGGCTCGAGTTTCATTAAACAGAAACCCTATTTGAAATTTAATATTTTATACGCTCATATTTTATATTTACAGGAAATAACTTTTGCAAATATAACTTCACGCTGCCACAGAATGCTTGGACTATCAGTAGTGGTGCCTCGTGGAGAGTGTGGCTGAACTTGGGTGTTAGCTTGGTACAAGAAGAGGAAACGGTGAACAGGCTATGTCAATTATTTGTATGGACGGAGCGTAAGGAAACACAAACCATGCATTAAGAGGAATGCTTTCGGCCCAAATTTGCAATTGTTATTTTGTCGCCAAAAAGAGCCTGTGTCTGCCAGTTGTTAAGTGCTAACAGTCTTCTGCAGTATCATCACGCCCGATATATAAAGTAAGATTCGACCATTTTTTCCCAGCGTTTTTGTGGATCAATTTTAATATTGAAACAAGTTAAAACCCGTGGTTGCGTAGACTATTCCGGCGTAAAAACTGATAATATTTATCTCGGGTGTGCAGCCGGATACCGTCGTCAAATAAACACGATATTTCGGCAGATCAACTGGCTGCCATCTTCAGGTGAGTGCGCTGATACACTTACTCGCCGGAAACTGAGGCAGAACAGATTTTTTTCCTTTATTGTGTTTTATACGAGCAGTACACTGGTATGCTGGCACCAGCACTATAGGCTGTTCTTCAGCCGAGAGTAATTAAAAGACCTATATGAGTTGAGAATTAAAATACATAATAGGAGATAAAACAACGGAGATACAATAACATAGTGCGGCTCCGTAGCACAGTGGTAGAGTGCCAGACTACAAATTCAAAGGTCGTGGGTTCGATCCCCGCCAGGTCCTGGGATTTTTATCTGTCACTTTCCACTTCTTTCACCTCTGACAGTGTTGCTCATGTGAAACATACCGAGTAGCACCGTGGTTCGGAACCCACGTTAAACTGTAGGTCCCCCTATAAGTGACTGGGTAAGTCAGTTCGAAGGTCGGAAGAAGGCAACGGCATACCACCTCCAAACAGGACCATGCCTAGTAAAGCACTGTGGTGTTCAAACCAATCTTCGGATTGTTGACTGCTTTACCTTTTACAATAACGTAGACAAGGCGACAGTTTGGAGTACATTACAATAGACAGATGATTAAAACCACAGTTAGTTAAAAATGATGAGCCACTGTGACCTAAAAAAAAAACATGTAGGACGACAATAACACAGGACGGCGAGTACACGGAGACACTAGTTAAAAACACACGGTGCGACGCTTGTCTGATTGCGGTGGACGCAGTTAAAAAAAACATACACTTCACTGGAGCACAGCACACAACACTTGATGTAGCACTGTTAAAACTGTCGGTCCAGGACCCCGAGAAGGGGGGGGGGAGCGCGGGGGAGAGGAAAAACGGCGGGAAAGGAGGCGGTAGGGAGGAGCCGTAGGGACTCCAGGGCAGGGAGGGGGTAACCAAGCGTGGGAGGGGAAGGGGTGGGGGAGAGGGGGCCCTACATCTCCGGGGGGGGGGGGGGAGATCAGAGCTGGTAGGACGGGTATATGTCGGAACGGTGGACGTCATCAGGGAGGGGGAGGCGGCGGAAATTACCCTGGGAGAGGACATGGAGGATGTGGAGATGAAGGGAAGGGGGTATAACGCGGTAGAGGCGTGGCAGAGGACCAGGGTTGGTGAGGTTCGGGTGGACCAGGGGGTTGTGGGAGTCTATTTTACGGATGGTATAGAGGATACGGATATGCTGGAGGTATTCAAGGAGGTGGGGAAACGGGATCAGGCCATACAGGATCCGCGTGGGGGAAGCGGTAGACGAGGCGGAGGGCGGCAGAACAGAAACAGCGGCCCCTTTATACAACGCTGACGACCCACCGCGCGTGCGCGAAACCAAAGTAGAGGCCCTCTAGGAGCAGTAGAACTAGTAGCGCGCCGGTGGAGAAAATCGGCAAAACGATGGGTCGAAACAAGGCTAGTTAAAAGAAACAGCAGGTCGAAATGAAGACCGTTGTTGCTTAATATCAGATAAGATCGGGTTCTAAGTTTTACTTAGAGGAAAGCCCTTGTCATTAATAATATTACAGGCCATACGAATTTCTATGGATTCTTTAAGAACACATTCTCAGTAGCGGGAAGCAGGAGCAATCAGTTTAGTTTAATCATATAACATCTTGTGTCCCTCATTCAGACAATGTTCAGCAACAGCTGACTTCAGGTTGAAGCAAACGAGTATGACGGCGGTGTTCCAAACACCGATCCTGAACTGTGCGGATCGTTTGGCCGATGTAAGTTTTACCACAATAACATGGAATACTATAAGTGCCGGGTTTCCTCAGTCCTAAATCATCTTTGACTGACCCAAGGAGGGCCCTAGTCTTAGGTGGGAGCATAAAAACTCTTTTAATGTCAAATCTTAAAATTCTTGAAATTTTCGAGGAAATATTCCCGACGAAAGGCAAAAAGGCAATAGACTTGTAATTGTCCTCTAATGGTTCACCCTTTCGACCAAATCGAAACGCGCCGGCATTTATAGTATTCCATGTTATTGTGGTAAAACTTACATCGGCCAAACGATCCGCACATTTGAGGATCGGTGTGTGGAACACCACCGTCATACTCGTTTGTTTCAACCTGAAAAATCAGCTGTTGCTGAACATTGAATGAGGGACACAAGATGTTATACGATGAAACTAAACTGATTACTCCTGCTTCCCGCTACTGGGAATGTGTTCTTAAAGAATCCATAGAAAGCAACAACGGTCTTCATTTCGACCTGCTGTTTCTTTTAACTAGCCTTGTTTCGACCCATCGTTTTGCCGATTTTATCCACCGGCGCGCTACTAGTTCTAGTCCAGTCAAATCGTGCACAAAAAGGGCTCAAAGTCGAAAAATTTGGTGTAATTGTTTTTAGTGGCTTTTTTATGTTTTTTGGGCTGCTGAATACGAATCTGAAGTTTTCCAACAAAAATTCCATCGGCAAATATGGGAAATCATCAAAAAACAACTAAAAATCGCAATTGTCATTGGTTTTCAGCTTGTAACATGAAAAGCAAGCTATTTACACAAAAAGTGGCCCAGTAATAAAATGAAGAGGAGTAAATTCCCCACAATTTATGTCTGTAGCATTTTTTTTGTACGTCGTATGGTTTCCACGTAAAACAGCGTTGAAAAAGCGGTGAAATCAGTAAATTTTGGAAAATAGAAAAAAATAGTATGTTTTTTCGGGTGGATTATTTCATCAGCAGTTCCTTGCCTTTCAACGTGTTTACCTTGCGAGCCATGGAAGCAGCTCTTCCTTTTGTCCTTTGTGCACCCAGCTGCGCGCCCACGCTGTCCGTCTACCTGTGGCTGCGGCCCTCCCCTCCGTCCCACCTTTGCGGCCGCTGCCCTTAATAGTGGGGTCTTCCTGCCGAAACACCGAACTGTCCTCAATTCTCCAGTTTGTGTACGTTCGCTGCCGTTATCGTGTTATTTCCCTTTCTCTCAAAGACCGGAAGCTATGTTTGAATGTTTTCGTTGAGATATAGCGCAACAACTCGGGCGCAATGTCGAGTGATAAGTGTTTTATTTGTGAAAAATATTTAGGTGAGTGTGCAGTGATAGTGGTCAAGGAAAAAGGAATAGAAACTTTACGTGATGCTAGTAAAAAAAAGAAATGATAGGAAGGTGGCTGTTTTAGCGGGTAAAACATCTGTCAGCGCACATGTTTCATGCCAGAAAAGTTACATGGATCAAAGAATGATAGGTGCCTACTTGAAGAAAGCTGCGGAACCAAGCACATCTTCAGGAAAATTAAGATCATCCTCTGACTATTTCCATCGGAAAACACATTGTTTTGTGTGTGGAACAGGCATTCCTGAAGATTACACAAGGTCACAACAAAGGCTGCCTCCTCATAAACGTAATTTGGTGCATCTGGTGACGAAAATTGAGATGAAAGACACAGTTGTGAAACAGGCTCAACTACGTGGAGATTATTTCGGTGCAGCAGTTATTAACAGGATCCAGCCGATAACATACATGGTGGCTGCTGACTGTAAGTACCATGATAAATGTTTAAAAAATATTTACATTAGTAGGTCCAAAACTGATAAAAAGAAAACCGTTGGCCCTTATGCTGAAGAGATTCAGAGGGCTATGAATTATATTTTCAATTTTATGGAAAGGAATGACGAGGAATGTCAGCTTTCATTATATCAGCTAATAACTCAGATAGAGGGAAACTAAATTCCTGAAATAAGAACTGTAATACAACATTTATTGGATAGATATGGGGAAGATATTATCGTATCAAAGATCAAACAATATAGTCGTATGTTTCAAAAATACAGGCCATAACATTTTGACTGAAGCGCGGTACATGGAAAGACGTTCGTCAGAGCGGGAAGAACGTCTTCGATTAGTTGGGACAGCAGCTGATGTAATTCTCGAAGAGAGACGATCAATACCGTATGCTATGGACGACTATCCTCCTCCAGACTCTTTCATGGACGAAAATGAAAGCCTTGTCCCGGAGGTTCTCAAAGTTGTCTTGGAAAGACTGATACTCAAGAAGAAGCGAACAAGCACTGACAAGTGGAAAAAAAGTTGCCATTTCACACAGTGTTATTAGTGCTGTCAGGCCATCTTCTTTCCTTTCCACGTTACAAATTGGGCTATCAGCTTTCTTTTATAAGAAGTATGGATCACGAAAACTGATTCATGTTGTTCATCCTGGGGATTTTTCGCCTCTTATTCCGAAGCTGTTCATCTTGAAGTGACTGCAATCATGAGGCCACCACTACAAATAGACCCGACAGCTTTCCATCGATTTGTTCATGACAACGCTGATTTTAACACACGTACATTGGATGGATACAATACCTTCCATGCAATGGGAGAAATACATTTGATTACTCCTAGAAATGCCATTGCTCCGGATCAAAGAATTGTCCAAGTAAAGAAACCAATACCAGCTCCACTAATTGGTGAGATGGGAGCTGTTTCCTTAAAACATTTTGAGAAGACACGTTCTCTTGGGTTAAAGAATATCAACATTGAGGATCTCAAACAGCTATTTGTATCACCTGATTCAATATTTCCCTCTTTATCAGATCTACTTTGGCTTTATGGCAAGTGGAAAGATGAGCCTGAAATTCCTGTATGGAGTGGCTTCATGGAGCAAATCACAACTAGTCTTCCCTTTCATACAACCTATGTTGCTTGTCTACCATTTATAAACGGTCCACCATCTGATCACAATACAATATATACAGCTTTAGTCGCATCCACAGAACAGAGCAAATCAATTAATCAACAAGCAGATGTAAACACCTTCGACCAGCCTCTATACCTAAAGGCAAGATTTATTGTAGCTTGCCAACAAGGATATCCCGAATTTGATAATGTCATCATCAGAATAGGTGGTCTCTTTTTTAAGGATTTACAATAATCTTTAATTTCAAGAAATAAAAACTATATATTAATGTTCTTTTTTGCTGCCGCGGTGGAGTAGCAGAGCGGTCTAAAGCGTCTCGCTGCGGAGCGCGCGGTTGCTCGCCGTGGAGGTTCGAGTCCTCCTTGGGGCATGGGTGTGTTTGTCTTTAGGTTAGTTTACCTAGGGGTAAGTACTTTGTAAGCTACGGACTGATCACCACTCAGTTTGGTCCGATAGATTTACAAACATTTGAACATTTTTATCTTTATTGCTGTTTTCAAAAAATGACTGATTTTCCTGTTATTTTACCACTGTTTTTTGTGGAAACCATACGACTTACAGAAAAATGTTACAGACATAAATTGTAGGTAATTTTCTCCTCTTTATTTTACTACTTGGCCACTTTTCGTGTTAATAGCTTGCTTTATGAGTTATAACTCGATAACCGCAAAAAAATGTGATTTTTAGTGATTTTTTGGTGATTTCTCATATTTGCCGAGGGAATTTTTGTTGGAAAACTTCAGATTCGTGTTCAGCACCCAAAAAACATAAAATAAACCACTAAAAACAATTACACCAAATTTTTCGACTTCAAACTACCATTTGACTGGACTATTCTATTGCGCCTAGAGGGCCTCTACTTTGGTTTCGCGCACGCGCGGTGGGTCGTCAGCGGTGTATAAAGGGGCCGCTGTTTCTGTTCTGCCTCAGTTTCCGGCGAGTAAGTGTAATCAGCGCACTCACCTGAAGATGGCAGCAAGTTGGTCTGCCGAAATATCGTGTTTAGTTGACGACGGAATCCGGCTGCACACCCGAGATGAATATTATAAGTTAGAACCTGTGTTAAAGATTTTTTTCACCACAGTCGTTGTCCAGACAGATTACTTCCTAATCCATTACTTTACCGAGACTAAGTCAGTATAAGAAAGAACTAGTAATTGATGTGCCTAATTTTGCCGGTTATATAATAATTAATTTGCTCAAGGCTGTGGCAACAAAGTTCAGTTAAAAATACAAGTGTTGATCATTGTAGGATTTCATAATTCTTATGAAGACTGCTAAAGAACAAGCAATATTAGTAAAAGCTTTCTTTGCATATATTAAAATCTTTCTAAAGTGACTATTAGTGCAATGATTAATTGTTTGAGAGTGGTATTACATAGCAGTGAAATTTTATTTTTATAATACCAAAGAACACCATTTGAATAGCATAACGTCTTATCCTAACCTAACCAAAATAATTAACATAAATGGTTATTACGATAAATTCACTAACCAATTGTAAAAGGTATCAGTACTGTTTTTTGTTCAATAACAAAGGTAAATAAAAAACTAGTAAACGAGCAATAGCTTATTTATTTTAATTATTTAAAAACTAGGAATGAAAGAGGAAGCGGCCTGGTAGAATTTTGCACGGGACATTTAATCATAACAAACACCTTGTTTAAGAATCACGAAAGAAGGTTGTATACGTGGAAGAGACCAGGAGACACCGGAAGGTACCAGATAGATTTTATATTTGTAAGACATAGATTTCGGAACCAGGTTTTAAACTGTAAGATATACCCAGCGGCAGATATAGAATATGACCATACCTTATTGCTCATGAACTGTAGGTTGAAGCTGAAAAAACTGCAGAAAGGTAGGAAAATAAGAGATGGAACTTGGATAAGTTAAAGGTACCTTACGTTCTTAGGAATTTCAAAGGCAACAATTAACAAAACTGGGGGAAATAAAACAGTAGAAGAGGAAGTAGCATTGAGAGATGAAATAGTGAAGGCAGCAGAGGAAAAAATAGGTAGAACGGCAAGACCTATAAAAATCCTTGGGTATCACAGGAAATACTAAATTTAATTCATGAAAGGAGAAGATATAAAAATGTAGTTAATGAAACAGGTAAAAGGAAATACAGAAAACTAAGAAATAATATTAACAGGAAGTGCAAAATAGAAGCAGGAGTGGCTACAAGGCAAATGCAAGTCTGTAGAAGAATGTATAAATAGGGGGAAAATATATACCGCCTACAGGAAAATAAAAGACATTTGGAGACAAGAAAAGCAGCTGTATTAATGTAAAGAATTTAGATGGAAAACCAGTTCTCAGCGAAGAAGGGAAAGCTGAAAGGTGGAAAGAGTATGTAGAGGGGCTCTACAAAGCAAATGTATTTACAGACAATATTGTAGTAAGGGAAAGGAAATAGATGAAATAGGAGATACTATACTGAGAGAAGAATTTGACAGAGTCCTGAAAGACCTAAGTCGAAACAAGGCCCCTGGAGTAGATGATATTCCCTCAGAGCTACTGAAGTCTCTGGGAGAACCAGCCGTGACAAAATTGTCTCACCTGGTGTGTAAGATGTATGAGACAGGTGAAGTACCATCAGACTTTAAGAAATATGTTATAATTCCCATTCTAAAGAAAGCAGGTGCAGACAGGTGTGAAAATTACAGAACCATCAGGTTAATAAGTCATGGTTGCAAAATTTTAACACGAATTATTTACAGATGGATGAAAAATCTGGTAGACTCCGACGTCGGGGAGGATCAGTTTGGATTCAGGAGAATTGTAGGAACACGCGAGGGAATACTCACTTTACGGCTTATCTTAGAAGATAGATTAAGGAAAAGCAAACCTACATTTATTTCTAGCTTTTGTAGATTTGGAAAAAGCTTTTGACAATGTTGATTGGAATACACACGTTCAAATTCTGAAATCATCAGGAGTAAAATATAGGGAACGTAAGGCATTTACAACTTGTATAAAAACCAGACAGCAGCTATCAGAGTTGAAGGATATAAAAGGGATGGCAGAGGTCGGGCTGTAGTCTTTCTCCAGTGCTAATCAATTTATACATTGAGCAAGCTATAAAGGAAAACAAGGAGAAATTTGGAGAAGGAATTAAAGTTCAGGGTGAAGTAATAAAAACATTTCGTTTTGCTGCTGACATTGTAATTCTGTCAGAGACGGCAAAAGACCTGGAAGAGCAGTTGGACGGAATGGGCAGTGTGTTGAAAGGTGCGTATAAGATGAACATTAACAAGAGCAAAACAGGGTTAAAAATCGGTCGATGCTGAAGGAATTAGAGTAGGTAACGGAACAATTAAGGTGATAGATGAATTTTGTTACTTCGGCAGTAAAATAACATGCGATGGTCGCATTATAGAGGATATAAAATGCAGAAGGGCATTGGGAAGAAAAATATTTTTAAAAAAAGAAGTTTGTTAACATCTAATATTAATTTTAGTGTAAGTAAGTCCTTTCTGAAGGCGATTGTGTGGAGTGTTGCGTTGCATGGGAGTGAAACATGGACGATTAACAGTTCGGACAGGAAGAGGATGGAAGCTTTTGAAATGTGGTACTACAGAAGAATGCTGAAGATTAGGTGGGTGGATCGCGTAACTAATGAAGAGGTACTGAACAGAATTGGACAGAAAAGGAATTTCTGGCATATCTTGACTGAAAGAAGGGATCGGCTGATAGGACGCAGTATTAGACATCAAGGAATCGTGAATTTAGCATTGGAGGGACCTGTGCAGTAAAAATGCAGAGGGAGACCAAGAGATGAATACAGTAAGCAGATTGAAATGGATGTAGGTTGGTCTTATGAGGAGATGAAGGTAGAATAGGGTTGGGAGAGCTGCATTAAACCAGTCTCCGGATTGAAAGCCACAACAACAACAATTGATAACTGTGCCTGATAAGTATCAAGGTGAGATGACCATCTTCATTGTATACTGTAATTGATTTGGCGCTATTTACACAATGTTTTCTTGTGTTTTGAACTATTGTGTTAATTTTTTTATTTGTGTGAGCAAGATAAAGTATAAGTGTCTTTTGAAGGACGGGTTGACCCACGAAGAAGAAATTTCGTGCCCTACCACTGACATAATTTTCCGATCACTAATTAACTTTGTTTTCATTAACTGTTCACTAAATTCTTTGTTCGTGGATCGAGCTGGTGACCGTAAGATCATTCCTTTACCAAATTATTTACCACATCCTGTTTGTTCTGCATATATTAAATATAAATAAATTTTGTTCCAAATTTTTCCCTGTCACAAGTCCATCGTTGTTGCGAAGGTGCAACGTTCCCGTTATAACCTACAAATCATCGGATTATTAAACGATAGCCTTTATCGTCTTATTAAGAATATTAGGTACATGGGTTCATATCTTGTTTTATCTTTCCGGTGTCGTAGGGGTGGGAGATTATAACCCGTTCTTATTCATTGATGAAAGCTTGTGGATTATGAACTAGTGGTTTGACATATAATTGCTTTCACAGATGGGACATTATTATGATGCGGGCACGCTTTGGTCGAAACTAGATGAGTCTATTTCTAATGAAGATATTATAACTAATCTGTTCGCTGATTAGATGATTATTAAGTTGTCTGTTCATTGTCAAAATTGATTTTAATTACTTTACACATTTTATCTTGTGAATGGTTTGGGAGATCCCTCCATAATGTAATTTAAACAAGGTTGGTCTTTTACTTTTGCTGTTGCTAAAGTATAAACTGTGTCAGTGTTCCAAATTCGGGCAGGATAGGGGCATTCAAGTCATATGTAATGAATATTTATTTGATTGGTTGTATAGAAAATAGTGAGACATAAATGTGTCAGACTGTAATTTTTTCAGTCAGTTCACTCTCCACAGTACCGTTGTGGTAAAGTGGTGGTCAGACTAGAGTATTATAATGTTTACTCGCTTGTTAAGGAATTACATTCTATCACTTTCAAACATAATACTCAGCTTTTCAACATTACGATGTATGGAGATTCTGCTCGCTGCAACATTATTCTCCTGGGGAGTCGTGGTAGAAATAAATACTCGTAGGTACAATTTTTCACTTCTTCTTTAATTTCCAGTCAAACTGCTTTTCCACCAAAACATTACAAGTTCATATGTACACAATGCAACAGAACTTAGCTGACAGTACTTCCATTTTAGAACACAGAGTGACATAGATTCCAGAGCACTTCAGAACCGCCGAAACTCGAACTCCCCCACGCAAGGCGGTGAGGCAAATATATAACATCGACAATAATGACATTGCATTATGCATTGTTCATAACAATTGAATATACTAATTTACAATTACCGAACACAACAGTAAAACATTTCATGTACACAAAAATAATCACGATATAAAATGAAAACTATACATACAATAATTTTGGATGGTGTATATCTTTTTAAGTTTTAATTGCCGATCTTTCTGCTTGATAACAAACAGCAATGTTAAATGTCAATTAATTTGTTAATGAGTACATCATACATGTTCGTAACATATATTGAACTATCAAATATCATGGCCATTCTCAAAATATACTCCAAATCTTAAGTCAGTCAATATATACAAAGAATAACAATATTAAAATCTCGACTATTACATTAATTAACACAATTAGCTGGTCAACACAACTTTTTTATGAGCCTAACATATATGCAATGCTATTTATTTTCATGTTTTTATGTTTTACAAAAGTTTTTACAATTCATCTGTTTAGTTATTGAAATAGTGTACAATGACGAAACTATTGTTTATAGAACTGTCTGGAAACCTCATATGCTAATCTCTTAATTAATGAAATCTATCACTTGTTAATAATCACAGTATCACCGAGACACTGTCCTACACTGATTCCTAGACTGTGTGGCGCATTTGTTTTTTACTGGACATAAATTAACTCCACATTTTATACATCACCTGTTGGAGATGTTCAGTGGTCTCGAAGATCTTGAAGCTCGCCTGCCATTAACACATTACAAAATTATGTTATGACGTCGGGTTCTTGGGTTTTCAGGAAACTACATTTGTGACACTTTCATTCAATTTTGAAGTATGTTTATTCATCCATTCCTGATAAAGCATTTCACAACACACTTCCATACTACTAAGATGTTACTCCACAAAGACTGCCATAATACTCCCGACTACTTCAGACTGACTACTCCATACTGACTCCAGACTACTGCTCGAGACTGACTGAGTTCGCGCCAATTCGCGCGTATAAATACACAATCACATTTCTAGAACCTTCTAGAACACTAAGTACAACATTTAAATATTTAACAATTTGTTCAATAAACATTAATGACTCCTGCTTTACGCAAATACACATAAAAGTATAACAGATGTAATAATAAGCTTTTTACAACAAAATAAACAATAGAAAAGATCGTAAGTAAACAACAATTAGCGCAGTGTTAATATATGTTTCCATTATTGTTTGACATTAAGCTTCAATAATTAATTAATTTAGTTTGTTAGAAAACCCTAGTAATGCAAATTATAATGATTAAAATAACTTGACAGAAGCACTATAAAATGCTTAAAAAAAGGTAAAGCAGTCAACAATCCGAAGATTGGTTTGAACACCACAGTGCTTTACTAGGCATGGTCCTGTTTGGAGGTGGTATGCCATTGCCTTCCTCCGACTTTCGAACTGACTTACCCAGCCAGTTATAGGGGGACCTACAATTTAACGTGGGTTCCGAACCACGGTGCTACTCGGTATTTTTCACATCAGCTATACTGCCAGAGGTGAAAGAAGTGGAAAGTGACAGATAAAAATCCTAGGACCTGGCGGGGATCGAACACGGGACCTTCGGATTTATAGTCTGGCACTCTACCACTGTGCAACCGAGGCGCACAATAGGTAAAGTAGTCAACAAACCCAAGGCTGGTTTGAACACCAAAGTGCTTTACTAGGCATGGTCCTGTTTGGAGGTGGTATGCCGTTGCCTTCCTCCGACCTTCGAACTGACTTACCCAGCCAGTTATAGGGGGACCTACAATTTAACGTGGGTTCCGAACCACGCTGTTACTCGGTATTTTTCACATGAGCAGTGCTGCCAGAGGTGAAAGAAGTGGAAAGTGACAGATAAAAATCCTAGGACCTGGCGGGGATGGAACCCGCGTCCTTTGGATTTGTCGTCTGGCACTCTACTACTGTGCAACCGAGGCGCACAATAAAATGCTTATGTAAAATAAACATGAAATATTAGGTTACAATACTACGACCAATTATGGTTATTTAAACAAACAGATCCCTCCTGGCTAAATATATTACAACTGGCTATTTCGTTTGTAACTTCACGGCGCAGACGGTATCGTACGATAACATTGAGATGAGAGAGCCAGCAGTATCATCACAGTATGCAGACCCCAGTCTGGTAGATACTCAAAATATTCCACGACGGACGCCGCACTAGTCCTGCACACAATATTGTCTTGTAGGGTGGCATTGCCTTCCACACCCACACGCACAGCCGCGTAGTGGGCACTGTCGGTACACTAAGCAGCCGGCGTTACCTCTCTGCGTCGTTGTCCCACCGTGCCTCTGGAGCCTGTCGGCGACCGTATTGCATCAGGATAAAGCGCGACCACACTTGCTACACAATGTCCAAGACCTGCTCTTTGACGTCGGATTGTTCGCTGCCTTGGCCTCCCTGATCTCCTGCTCTCTCGACTGCCGGAAAGTCTGGTCGATGACTGCAGAACGATTGCCCAGCGACACACTATCCGCTGCTAACCCTGAGCAACTGTGGCAATACGTTTAAGCAACGAGGACTGCTGCAGCCCAACATATTCCGAGCCTCTTTGATTGAATGCCGCGGCTTGTAGCGGCACATATAGCCAACAATGGTGGTAACATTCAATACTGATTTCATCGCCTTCCTCACATTACATGGGCTGTGTCTTCTTCGATCATGTGACCTTTGCACGACATGTTATCTCCGGTTCTTCTTGATCTCGTATGTTGGACGGTTACAGTGTACGTTGTTGGGAACGTGGACCCTCCGATTTGTCTGGTATAAAGCATGGAAAATAGCTCACACGGAAAGTACATGGGCTCGAACAAACATATCTGTATGAACGTTCGGTTACAGGATCTCTACGTACACCTCAATGTGCTGGTGGGTGTAGTTTTTCTGCAAAACTCTGCAACCATGCTCTAGATAGCACTGTAGATGTAATTGTAAACGCCATACGTAATACAGATATCTTAACTATAATTTATGTAATAATCATCGTACATGTTCTCTAGCGTATTGTGATCAAAAACCGTGATTATAGTTGCAACTTTAACCTTCTTCTCGGAAGACTGTTGGTATGCACTGCCACTGCTTCCATCGCCTCTTCCCGCACTTACCCTAGAACTACCGCTTGCAATGAGTTGTTCGTCATTATCATCCCTATTATCATTATTATGTGTTAGTGTTACAACAGTATCTAACTTATGCTCATATTTTTGTACCATAACAGATACGAGAAAGCATGCGAATGATTCATCTTCTACACTAATACCATCTTCTCGGAAGAATGGTTCTTCGCAACTTCATCTCAACCAATCGCAATACTTCAGCGGGATTGATTATCAATCGCCACTCCATCTGACGCTTCATCACACAAATGTCACAAAACGCAGCTTCGGAGGCACACTGCAGCGTCCCTACTGGCGAACCGACAGGTCAAAGTGCAATGTGGCAAGGCACACGCAGAGGCCTGTAACGGACGACTGCATAGTTTTGCAGATGCGGGAGTGTCACTAGTGCAATAAGGGACCTTTACATTATCTCTCGTACGAGTTTGATGTATATGTGTTTGTTCGAGTCCAAGTACTTTCCTTGTAAGTCGCACAACAAGAATTTTTGGTATAAACAGTAAAATCTGCCCGTCCGTGCTTGCTAAAGTGAAAATATTTGCATGATTTTTTAAAATACTCAGCTCCATATAGTTCTAGTAGTAATGGGGTGTTTTCTCAACACTTGCTGCTGAAAATGCTGGGTTGTATTCGTCGACGTTACTTACAGAAAAAAAAACAATATTTCCTTTTTCACAGCACGTCATTTACTCACTGAAGGCACACTCTACTAACTTCGTGACAAAAAATCATCACACTCGAACCTGAACTAAGCACCGCTCTCGAGTGCTTTGCGCACTCGCCGTATGTAACATACAAGCTGCTAAACCCAGTATCGACCGGCTATGTATGCATTTTTCCAGTCTTATATCAGAGCTAGTAGAAAATACGTAGTAAATCAAAACTTTATGTGTGATGCTGTGGTTCTGCATGAGCCTATTTGTTTGTGTCGTCATATCTCATGGACTACATGTATTTATTCCTTTCTTATTGTATTTCATCTCGTTCTTTCCTTTTGTCTTCTACCTTCCTATCTGACCAATTAAGTTTCGTTTCCATGCAGTTCAATACTTATGATATGTCCTTGACTATGTGTTATACAATAATATAATTTTCCAAATTTGTAGGAAACTGTGAATAAATAGTGGATGAATGAAGTCTCGTAAGGGCGCATTACGTGATGGGAAAGTTTTGTGACTTATTATTTACGTCATATGTCCTGAACTATGGGTCATAGGTAGTTTATAACCCCCTCAACAACTGTTGTCTGATTAAGCAATATGCGCAGCAAGTTTAGTTGAAATCGGCCCATTATTTTAGGATGAGATGTGGAAAAGTAGCGCATGATGTAACAGTTATTCGGAAATTTCATTGTTTATGACGTCATATCTCCTGAAATATGAGTTATACTATGATGTAAATTCAAAGGTACATTCAGCGGTATATGTGCCTAATGTCTTCGAAATATGTCGTGAATGGTGTCAGCAGTAATAAATCGAAACCTTATGCTTGATGATGCGCTGTTTTAATGAACCAAATTGTTTAAGACTTCATATCTCATGAACTATATGTCGAACTGTAATACAGTATCGAAGGAAAACACGAATTATATACAGAAGGATGGAAAAACTGGTAGAAGCCGACCTCGGGGAAGATCAGTTTGGGTTCAGGAGAAATGTAGGAACTCGGGAGGCAATACTCACTTTACGGCTTATCCTAGAAGATAGATTAAGAAAAGGCAAACCTACATTTCTAGCTTTTGTAGATTTGGAGAAGGCTTTTGACAATGTTGATTGGAATAAACTCTTTCAAGTTCTGAAGCAAGCAGGAGTAAAATATAGGGAGCGTAAGGTTATTTACAACTTGTACAAAAACCAGACAGCGGTTGTCAGAGTTGAAGGGCATGAAAGGGATCTACATCTACATCTACATCTACATGGGATACTCTGCAAATCACATTTAAGTGCCTGGCAGAGGGTTCATCGAACCACAATTATACTATTTATCGTGATTCTTCAGTTTCTCCCGGCGTATTTGATGATCAAAATATCCACGGGTGTACTGCCGGTCTATAGTGTCCAACGGGCACAATATTTCGGCGATCATACATGTCGCCATCATCAGGTGAACTGACGGACTGAGCTCCTGGAAACGCGCCGGCACGGAGGTCCGCACCCTACGGCTGCTCGAAGGGAACTGGGTTCTAGCCCGGTAGCGGGCCATTTAAATACCCGCGGCCCGCGGAGCGACCCCTCCGCGGTCCGCGCCCCGCGCCGCGGCCGCGCAGTGGAACCGATTGCGCCGGCGTCTGAGATGACGTCGGTGTGAGGGCTCTGTCCGCCGTGGTCGTCACTTCGTTACGTTTGCTAGATTTACTCTTAATTAATCCAATCGCTGGTTCCCAAGCTTTGCTAAGATTATAGCCAGAGTCACGGTTTATGAGGTCGTCACTTGTGCGAATTTCAATGGCCTCTCTAACGACGCAGTCCCAGTATCTCGACGTCTGTACCAGAATCCTAGTGTGTTCATACTCCATGGCGTGATTCTCCGACAAACAATGTTCAGCGACCGCCGACTTGCTCGGATACATCAATCGTGTGTGCCTCTGGTGTTCAACGCATCGATCCTCGACGGTACGCATCGTCTGTCCAATATATGACTTTCCACACTGACACGGAATCTGGTACACGCCCGCCTTCCTCAAACCGAGATCATCTTTAGCGCTCCCCACCAGTGCACGAATTTTATTCGGCGGACAAAAAACAGTTCCAACCTGGTGTTTTCTCAAAATGCGGGCGATCTTCCCTGAGAGTGCGCCGGTATATGGAACGAACGCAGTGCCTACACCCTCCCTTGCGATTTCATCCGTTTCCACAGGTTGTGTTGTAGTGGTTGGGCGGAGAGCCCGCTGAATCTGCCACTCTGGGTACCCATTTTTTCGAAATACAGTTCTCAGGTGTTCCAATTCCTGGGGTAGACTCTCTGCGTCGGAGATAGTGCGCGCCCTATGTACTAGAGTTTTAAGTACCCCATTCCTCTGTGAAGGGTGATGACAGCTGTCTGCGTGTAAATACAGATCAGTGTGCGTTGTCTTCCGATATACACTATGACCCAGGGTGCCGTCAGCTCTTCTCTTGACCAAGACGTCAAGGAACGGCAATTTACCCTCCGTTTCAGTCTCCATAGTGAATTTGATGTTGGGGTGTATGGAGTTCAGATGTGTAAGGAAGTCAAGGAGTTTATCCATACCATGTGGCCAGATGACGAAGGTGTCGTCCACATAACGGAAAAAGCAAGTAGGTTTCCAGAAAGATGATGCTAGGGCTTCCTCCTCGAAATTCTCCATGTATAAATTTGCGACCACAGGGGAGAGTGGGCTACCCATGGCGACTCCCTCCATTTGTTCGTAGTATTCGCCATTGAAAAGAAAATACGTGGAGGTCAAGACATGCCTAAAAAGTTCGGTGGTCTTCTCGTCAAATTTCTGACCAATCAAATCTAGTGACTCTCGAAGGGGCACCCTCGTAAACAACGAAACGACGTCAAAACTTACCATGATATCCGACTCATCCAGCCTGAAGTTGTTAAGGCGTTTCACAAAATCCACGGAATTACGTATGTGATGAGGGCATTTACCCACATAAGGACTTAATATTCCCGTCAAGTATTTGGCCAACAAATATGTAGGTGCCCTGATGTTACTGACAATGGGACGTAACGGCACCCCATCTTTGTGAACCTTAGGGAGTCCATAAAGTCTTGGCGGTACCGGACCTTGAGGTAAAAGTTTCTTGGCGACACCCTCCGGTAAATCCGCATCCTTGAGAAGCGCCCTCGTCTTGTTTTCCACCTTCTTTGTGGGGTCAACGCTGATCTTCCGGTAGGAATCGTCATTTAGCAGAGCCTGCTAAATGACGATTCCTACCGGAAGATCAGCGTTGACCCCACAAAGAAGGTGGAAAACAAGACGAGGGCGCTTCTCAAGGATGCGGATTTACCGGAAGGTGTCGCCAAGAAACTTTTACCTCAAGGTCCGGTACCGCCAAGAATTTATGGACTCCCTAAGGTTCACAAAGATGGGGTGCCGTTACGTCCCATTGTCAGTAACATCAGGGCACCTACATATTTGTTGGCCAAATACTTGACGGGAATATTAAGTCCTTATGTGGGTAAATGCCCTCATCACATACGTAATTCCGTGGATTTTGTGAAACGTCTTAACAACTTCAGGCTGGATGAGTCGGATATCATGGTAAGTTTTGACGTCGTTTCGTTGTTTACGAGGGTGCCCCTTCGAGAGTCACTAGATTTGATTGGTCAGAAATTTGACGAGAAGACCACCGAACTTTTTAGGCATGTCTTGACCTCCACGTATTTTCTTTTCAATGGCGAATACTACGAACAAACGGAGGGAGTCGCCATGGGTAGCCCACTCTCCCCTGTGGTCGCAAATTTATACATGGAGAATTTCGAGGAGGAAGCCCTAGCATCATCTTTCTGGAAACCTACTTGCTTTTTCCGTTATGTGGACGACACCTTCGTCATCTGGCCACATGGTATGGATAAACTCCTTGACTTCCTTACACATCTGAACTCCATACACCCCAACATCAAATTCACTATGGAGACTGAAACGGAGGGTAAATTGCCGTTCCTTGACGTCTTGGTCAAGAGAAGAGCTGACGGCACCCTGGGTCATAGTGTATATCGGAAGACAACGCACACTGATCTGTATTTACACGCAGACAGCTGTCATCACCCTTCACAGAGGAATGGGGTACTTAAAACTCTAGTACATAGGGCGCGCACTATCTCCGACGCAGAGAGTCTACCCCAGGAATTGGAACACCTGAGAACTGTATTTCGAAAAAATGGGTACCCAGAGTGGCAGATTCAGCGGGCTCTCCGCCCAACCACTACAACACAACCTGTGGAAACGGATGAAATCGCAAGGGAGGATGTAGGCACTGCGTTCGTTCCATATACCGGCGCACTCTCAGGGAAGATCGCCCGCATTTTGAGAAAACACCAGGTTGGAACTGTTTTTTGTCCGCCGAATAAAATTCGTGCACTGGTGGGGAGCGCTAAAGATGATCTCGGTTTGAGGAAGGCGGGCGTGTACCAGATTCCGTGTCAGTGTGGAAAGTCATATATTGGACAGACGATGCGTACCGTCGAGGATCGATGCGTTGAACACCAGAGGCACACACGATTGATGTATCCGAGCAAGTCGGCGGTCGCTGAACATTGTTTGTCGGAGAATCACGCCATGGAGTATGAACACACTAGGATTCTGGTACAGACGTCGAGATACTGGGACTGCGTCGTTAGAGAGGCCATTGAAATTCGCACAAGTGACGACCTCATAAACCGTGACTCTGGCTATAATCTTAGCAAAGCTTGGGAACCAGCGATTGGATTAATTAAGAGTAAATCTAGCAAACGTAACGAAGTGACGACCACGGCGGACAGAGCCCTCACACCGACGTCATCTCAGACGCCGGCGCAATCGGTTCCACTGCGCGGCCGCGGCGAGGGCGCGGACCGCGGAGGGGTCGCTCCGCGGGCCGCGGGTATTTAAATGGCCCGCTACCGGGCTAGAACCCAGTTCCCTTCGAGCAGCCGTAGGGTGCGGACCTCCGTGCCGGCGCGTTTCCAGGAGCTCAGTCCGTCAGTTCACCTGATGATGGCGACATGTATGATCGCCGAAATATTGTGCCCGTTGGACACTATAGACCGGCAGTACACCCGTGGATATTTTGATCATACTATTTATCTCCCATTCCATTCTCGAATAGCGCGCGGGAAGAAAGAACACCTGAATCTCTCTGTTCGAGCTCTGATTTCTCTTATTTTATTCTGATGATCATTTCTACCTATGTAAGTGGGAGTCAACAATATATTTTCGCATTCGGAGGAGAATGTTGGCGATTGGAGTTTCGCAAGTAACCCACGCCTCAGCGATAAGCGCCGTTGTTGTAATGATTCCCATCCCAGATCCTGTATCATTTCCGTAACGCTGTCTCCCCTGTATCGTGACAATACGAAACGAGCTGCCCTTCTTTGGACTCTTTCGATGTCCTCCGTCAAACCCACCTGATAAGGATCCCACACTGGACTGCAATACTCCAAAAATGGACGGACAAGGCAGTGTATGCAGTTTCTTTAGTAGTTCTGTGGCAGCTTTTAAGGATTCTGCCAATAAAACGCAGTCTCTGGTTCGCCTTTCCCACGATATTATCTACGTGATCTTTCCAGTTTAAGTCTGAAGTAATAGTGATTCCTAGGTATTTTGTGGAGTTTACGGCGTTCACATTTGATTGATTTATGTTGTAAACAAAGTTTAACGGATTTCTTTTCGTACTCATGTGGACGACTTCACACTTCTCATTATTTAGAGTCAATTGCCAATTTTTACACCATACTGATATCTTATTCAGATCGTTCTGCAGTTGGTTTTGATCTTCAGATGATTTTACTAGACGGTAAATGACGGCGTCATCTGCAAACAACCTAAGAGAGCTACTTAGATTTTCCCCTAAATCGTTTATGTAAATAAGGAATAGCAGAGGACCAATAACACTACCTTGTGGAACGCCCGATATCACCTCAGTTTTAGTCGATGCCTTACCATCGATTACTACGAACTGTGTCCTCTCTGACAAGAAATCCTCCATCCAATTGCAAATTTGGGGCGATATACCATAACCACGCAATTTGATTAAAAGCCGTTTGTGAGGTACGGTGTCAAAAGCTTTCTGGAAATCAAGAAATACGGAATCGATTTGCGAACCTTTGTCGATAGCACCCATCACTTCGTGTGAATATAGAGCTAGTTGTGTTTCGCATGAACGATATTTTCTAAATCCGTGTTGACCTTGGGTCAATAGATCGTTCTGTTCGAGATAATTCATAATATTTGAATACAGGATATGTTCCAAAACCCTGCTGCAAATTGACGTCAATGAAATAGGCCTGTAGTTTAGTGGGTTACTCCTACTGCCTTTCTTGAATATAGGTGTGACCTGTGCAACTTTCCAATCTTTTGGTACAGATCCTTCTATGAGAGAGCGGTTGTATATGACTGATAAGTAAGGAGCTATCGCTTCAGCATAATCAGATAGAAATCTAATGGGTATACAATCCGGACCAGAAGACTTGTTCTTGTTAAGTGATTTTAGTTGCTGCACTACTCCGATGATATCTACTTCTATGTTACTCATTACGGCATCTGTTCGTAATTCGAAATCTGGAATATTGGTTTCGTCTTCTTTAGTGAATGAGTTTCTAAAAGCTAAGTTTAGTAACTCTGCTTTAGTAGCACTGTCATTGGCAGGATCGCCATTACTATCACGTAGTGAAGGTATTGTTTGTGACTTTCCCCGAGTATATTTAACATATGACCAAAATCTCTTTGGGTTTTCAGTCAAATTACGAGAAAGAGTTTCGTTGTGATAAATGTTGTAGGCATCTCGCATTGAAATCCTCGCTAAATTTCGAGCTTCTGAGTACCATCGCAAATCCTGGGGATTTCGTGTTCGTTTAAATTTAGTATGCCTTTTCCTTTGCTTTTGCAACAGTGTCCTAACCTGTTTTGTGTACCAAGGGGGATCGCCTCCTTCTTTTATTAATTTATTAGGTATAAAACTTTCAATTGCTGTCGATACCACTTCTTTGAATTTGAGCCACATCTGGTCTACACCTACGTTTAGTGTTAGAAACGAGTGGAAGCTGTCTTTCAAGAAGCAATGTATTTTGTTTCTATCTGCTTTCCTGAACAAATATACTTTGCGTTTATTTTTGGTAACTTTGGGACTTTCGATATTCAATTTCGCTACTACAGCTCTGTGTTCACTAATACCTGTATCCGTTTTGATGCTCATTATGAGCTCAGGATTATTTGTTGCTAAGAGATCAAGTGTGTTTTCACATCCATTTACAATTCCAGTTGGCTCATGAACTAATTGTTCGAAGTAATTCTCAGAGAATGCGTTGAGTACAATTTCGGACGATGTTTTATGCCTACCTCCTGATTTGAAAATATAATTTCGCCAACAGATCGAGGGTAAATGAAAATCACCACCTACTATTATCGTGTGAGTCGGGTACGTTTTTGTAATTAGACTCAGGTTTTCTTTGAACCTTTCTGCTATTGTATCGTCAGAGTCGGGAGGCCGGTAAAAGGAACCGATTATTAACTTCTTACGATTTTCGGGTACAACCTCTACCCATAATAGCTCGCACGAACTATCAACTTCAACTTCGCTACATGAAATACTATTTTTGACGGCGACAAACACGCCCCCACCTATTTTGTTTAATCTATCCTTTCTGAATACCGTTAGATCTTTTGAAAATACTTCTTCTGAACTTATTTCCGGCTTGAGCCAACTTTCGCTGCCTATAATGATGTGTGTTTCGGTGCTTTCTATTAACGCTTGCAGTTCTGGAACTTTCCCGACACAGCTACGACAATTTACAACTGTTATACCGATAGTTTCCGGATCTACATTTCTCCTGTGATCCACCTTAACCCTTTGAGATTGCCCATTTTCTATTTCCCCGAAGCTCTTTATCCTAAAAAACCGCCCAGTCCACGCCACACAGCCCCCGCTACCCGTGTAGCCGCTTCCTGCGTGTAGTGGACTCCTGACCTATTCAGCGGAACCCGGAAACCCACCACCCGATGGCGCAAGTCAAGGAATCTGCAGCCTACACCGTCGCAGAACCGTCTGAGCCTCTGATTCAGACCCTCCACTCGGCTCTGTACCAGAGGTCCACAGTCGGTCCTGTCAACTATGCTGCAGATGGTGAGCTCTGCTTTCATCTTGCAAGCAAGACTGACAGTCTTTACCACTTCAGTTAGCCGCTCGAAGCCTGAGAGGATCTCTTCAGATCCGAAACGACACACATCATTGGTACCGACGTGAGCCACCACCTGCAGTTGGCTGCACCCCATACCCTTCATGGCATCCGGGAGGACCCGTTCCACATCTGGAATGACTCCACCCGGTATGCACACGGAGTGCACGTTGGCCTTCTTCCCCTCCTTGGCAGCCATCTCTCTAAGGGGCTCCATCACCCGCCTAACGTTGGAGCTCCCAACTACAAGTAAACCCACCCTCTGTGAAAGCCCGGATCTTGCAGGCTGGGTGGTGACAGGGTGAGAGACACCATCCGACTCAGGAACGTCGTCCTGAGCAGACAGCGCCTCAAACCTGTTCGCAAGACGAACCGGGGAGGCCTCACGATCGGTCCCCCGGAATGTCTTGCGCCTCCTGCCACGCACTGGAGCAACCTCCCACGCAACCACGGGTGGGATGTCTGCCTCACTGCTAGCAGTTTCAGGGCATGTCGCTGCCGCAGGCCGATCGGTGGAGACGACGGGAGTCCGTTCGGTCCCCACCGCCGGCCAACAACAACGACGCCCATCGATCGCAGCTTCCAACTGTGCAACCGAGGTTAACACAGCCTGAAGCTGGGAGCGAAGTGTCACCAGCTCAGACTGCATCCGCACACAGCAGTCACAGTCCCTATTCATGATTACAGTGCCAACAAAAACAAAAACTACAGTCGCGATGCGTTCAAAGGAAAACTAAACTGTTCGTTAGAACGCGGATGTGAATCCAATACGCACGACAGCTCAGTATAACTTTACAAATTGAGACGAGAAAGTGTAGACGAAACTCAAAATACTATATGTCGCTTCTAATCAGAAAACAAAGACGACTGTCGCAACGCGATTCACACGGCGGAATAATACACTAACCAGATATTTAACGCGAATATGAATCAAACAAAAACGCGAGCACACAATAAATTTAATGAACTGAAGGGAAAACGCACTGAAAAGTAAAAATATGTAGCTTCTAGAGAGAAGCCGGTTACACTTACAACTGATAAATTACTGCTACGCTACTGGAGAGGTGTGCTCTGGACGACGTCCGCTGGGCGACTGACTGGAGTAAACAAACGGTAACTGTTTCAAAACAAAGACAGACGACTCTCGCGACGCGATTCACACGGCGGAATAATACACTAACCAGATATTTAACGCGAATATGAATCAAACAAAAACGCGAGCACACAATAAATTTAATGAACTGAAGGGAAAACGCACTGAAAAGTAAAAATATGTAGCTTCTAGAGAGAAGCCGGTTACACTTACAACTGATAAATTACTGCTACGCTACTGGAGAGGTGTGCTCTGGTTGCAGTGGTTGGGAAGGGAGTGAGACAGGGTTGTAGCCTTTCTCCAATGTTATTCAATTTGTACATTGAACAAGTTATAAAGGAAAGCAAGGAGAAATTTGGTGAAGGAATAAAAGTTCAGGGGGAAGAATTAAAAACATTGCGTTTTGCCGACGACATAGTAATTCTGTCAGATACAGCAAAGGACCTGGAAGAGCAATTGAACGGAATGGACAGTGTGCTGAAAGGTGCATATAAGATGAACATTAACAAGAGCAAAACTAGGGTAATGGAGTGCAGTGTAAGAAAATCAGGTGATGCTGAAGGAATTAGATTGGGAAACGAAGCAATAAAGGAGGTAGATGAGTTTTGTTACTTGGGCAGTAAAATAACAAATGATGGT
Source organism: Locusta migratoria (assembly GCA_026315105.1). NCBI lineage: Eukaryota > Metazoa > Arthropoda > Insecta > Orthoptera > Acrididae > Locusta > Locusta migratoria. Next base: position 845,773,008 of record CM048745.1, read on the forward strand.
CGCAGTACAGAGGATATAAAATGCAGAATGGCAATGGGTAGAAAAGCGTTTTTGAAAAAGAGAAATTTGTTAACATCGAATATTGATTTAAGCCTAAGGAAGTCCTTTCTGAGGGCATTTGTATGGAGTGTTGCCTTGTATGGGAGTGAGACATGGACGGTAAACAGTGCGGACAGGAAGAGGATTGAGGCTTTTGAAATATGGTGCTACAGAAGAATGCTAAAGATTAGGTGGGTGGATCGTGTAACTAATGAGGAGGTACTGAACAGAATTGGGGAGAAAAGAAATTTCTGGCATACCTTGACTAAAAGAAGAGATAGATTGGTGGGACACATTCTTAGACATCAAGGAATTGTGAATTTAGCATTAGAGGGAAGTGTGTAGGGTAAAAATCGCAGAGGAAGACCAAGAGATGGATACAGTAAGCAGATTCAGACAGAAGTAGGTTGCCGTTCTTAAGTGGAGATGAAGAGGCTTGCTCAGGTTAGGGTATTGTGGAGAGCTGCATCAAACCAGTCTCCGGACTGAAGATCACAACAACAACAACATGTGTACTCTCCGCGAAATGTCTCGTGAATACAGTTTACAGTGCAGAAGTAATAACTTGTAACGTCATGCCAAATGCCGTAGATATACATCGGAAAAATAGTAAGCGATAAACTTTTTTTCATTTCATAATTTTGTTGCGGTTTTCAGCGAGAAAAAGGTTCTCAAAGATTTGAAACTATGTTCAAAGTTTATTGTAAGCAGCTAAGTGCTCTCATTGTCAAACAGTTAACGATTAAAATCACGATAACACGCGCCGCGGAAAATGGGGCAGTTTTCATTGTTTATGAAGTGATATCGTATGAAATATGTATCGTAGGTGCATTTTGCAACCATAGCAAATTATTCCTGACCTCAAAGAATATGTGTACCAAATTTGGTTGAAATCGGTCTATTAGTTTAGGAGTACATGTATTATCGCATGATGCAGTCGTTTTTCACAATAATCATTTTTATGACGTCATATATCCTTACGTATGTGTCGTAGGTGGTTCTTACCCGGACAGATATTGTTGCCTGATAGTAAGGAATATGTATACCAAATTTGGATGAAATCGGTCCAGAAGTTTAGAAGTAGATGTGAACATACATACATACCCCCATACCCACATACACATATACACACATACAGTCTATTTATAAGAAGTATAGATTAGAGAAGGAAAAATAGTAGGTGGATATGGACTGGACAGAAGGAATGAAAGAGGAAGTCGCCTGTTAGAATTTTGCACGGAACATAATTTAATCATAACAAACACGTGGTTTAAGAATCACAAAAGAAGGTTGTATACTTGGAAGAGACCAGGAGACACCGGAAGGTATCAGACAGATTTTATAATGGTAAGACATAGATTCCGTAACCAGGTTATAAACTGCATGACATACTTAGGGGCAGATATAGACTCTGATCATAACTTGTTAGTCATGAACTGTAGGCTGAAACTGAAAAAACTGCAGAAAGGTAGGAAAATAAGGAGATGGGACCTAGATAAATTGAAGGAACGTGAAGTTCTGGTGAATTTCAGAGAGAAATTTAGGCAACAATTGACAGAAACAGGAGGAAATAAAACAGTAGAAGAGGAATGGGTAGCATTGAGAGATGAAATAGTGAAGGCAGCAGAGGACAAAATAGGTAGAAAGGCAAGAACTACAAAAAATCCTTGGATAACACAGGAAATATTAAATTTAATTGATGAAAGGAGAAAATATAAAAATGCAGTAAATGAAACAGGCAAAATGGAGTACAGACGACTAAAAAATGAGATTGACGGAAAGTGCAAAATGGCTAAGTAGGAGTGACCAGAAGCCAAATGCAAATCTGTAGAAGAATGTATAAGAAGGGGAAAAGTAGATACCGCCTACAGGAAAATCAAAGAGACATTTGGGGTCAAGAAAAGCAATTCTACGAATATCAAGAAATCAGATGGAAAACCAGTTCTCAGCAAAGAAGGGAAGGCTGAAAGGTGGAAAGAGTACATAGAGCAGCTCTACAAAGGAAATGAACTGAAAGACGATGTTGTAGGAAGGGAAGAGGAAGTAGATCAAGATGAAATAGGAGATATTATACTGAGAGATGAATTTGACAGAGCCCTGAGACCTAGGTCGGAACAAGGCCCCAGGAGTAGATGACATACCCTCAGAGCTACTAAAGTCTCTGGGAGAGCCAGCCATTACAAAACAATTTGAACTGGTGTGTAGGATGTATGAGAGGCAAAATACCCTCAGACTTTAAGAAAAATGTAATAATCCCCATTCCAAAGAAATCAGGTGCAGACAGGTGTGAAAATTACAGAACCATCAGTCATGGTTGCAAAATTTTAACACGAATTATCTACAGGAGAATGGAAAACCTGGTAGAAGCTGACCTAGGGGAAGATCAGTTTGGATTCAGGAGGAACGTAGGAACCCGGGAGGCAATACTTACCTTACGTCTTATCTTAGAAGATAGATTAAGGAAGGGCAAACCTACATTTTTAGCCTTTGTAGATTTGGAGAAAGCGTTTGACAATGTTGACTGGAATACACTCTTTCACATCCTGTAGTCAGCAGATGTAAAATACAGGGAAAGGAGAGTTATTTACAACTTGTACAAAAGCCAGACCGCAGTTATTAGACTCGAAGGGCATGAAAGGGAAGCATCAGTTGGGAAGGGAGTAAGACAGGGTTGTAGCCTTTCTCCGATGTTATTCAATTTGTACATCGAGCAGGCGGTGAAGGAAAGCAAGGAAAAATTTGGAATAGGGATTAAAGTTCAGGGGGAAGCCATAAAAACATTGTGTTTTGCTGATGACATTGTAATTCTGTCAGAGACAGCAAAGGACCTGGAAGAGCAGTTGAATGGAATGGACAGTGTGTTGAAGAGAGCGTATAAAATGAACATTAACAAGAGCAAAACAAAGATAATGGAATGCGATCTTAGAAAATCAGGCAATGCTGAAGGAATTAGATTAGCTAACGAAACGATGAAGCTGATAGATGAGTTTTGTTACTTGGGTAGTAAAATAACATGCGATGGTCGCAGTACAGAGGATATAAAAAGCAGAATGGCCATGGGAAGAAAATCATTTTTGAAAAAGAGAATAGAGGCTTTTGAAACGTGATGTTACAGAAGAATGCTCAAGATTAGGTGGGTAGATCACATAACTAATGAAGAGGTACTGAACAGAATTGGCGAGAAAAGGAATTTTTGGCATACCCTGACCAAAAGAAGGGATCGCTTGGTAGGACACATTCTTAGACATCGAGGAATCGTAAATTTAGAATTGGAGGGAAGTGTGTGGGGGAAAAAATCGCAGAGGGAGGCCAAGAGACGCGTATAGTAAGCAGATTCAAGAGGATGTGGGTTGCCGTTCTTATGAGGAGATGAAAAGGCTTGCTCAGGATAGAGTAGGGTGGAGAGCTGCATCAAACCAGTCTCCGGACTGAAGACCATAACAACAACAGATTAACAATTGTAGTTATTTGTTGCAATGTTACAAACAGTTAATATTTTAGTTTATGATTACTTTTAAATGAATAAATTTGAATGAAGGCTACAGAAGTTAATGATATATCATCTTTCTCATAAAACTTTGGCGTACCGTGACGTAAAATCTGTGAAGTATGTTACAAGCGGAAAGTGCACTTATTTAACTGATTACATGAAAAATAGTGACATTCTATCACATGTAGAAATTTGGGATGGCAGACAGTAAGTTTCCATTTTACAAATATTTAGTGTATTCGTGCGGAACTGAGAAATGTGTATTGTCTAATGTAGTGATCGTTCTAGAGCCTTTATAACTAAAAGACTTCCTTACTGATTACACATTACGTTGTACTTCTGTACATCTAAAACTGTAATTCACACATGTAAATTGTTGCTGAAAAGTGCAGTAAAGGAACGAATATAAATAATTGCAGAGAATATTACAAACCAGCTCTTTGATGTATTACTTAACCGGCGGATTTCGTTTATAATAAGATTTCAACATAATTTTGATTCACATTACCATGATCTTTACGAAATCTAAGCTACAAGTTCCTAAATGCCAATATAACAATGTTTGGTCGTAGTTGATGTTAGTGAGGAAACGTAGTTATGGCTCATTTAAGATGGTTTAAAGAACTTGGTTCAAGAATCACAAAGGAAGAGACCAGGAGAAATCGGAAGATACCAGGTAAACTTTATAATGGTTAGATTTCGGAACCAGGTTTTAAAAGTGTAAGACATATCCAAAGGCGGATATTGACACTGACCATATCTTATTGATTATTAGCTGTAGATTGAAATTGAAGAAACTGCAGAAAGGTAGTAATAGTAGGAGATGGGATCTGGATAAATTAAGGAAGCCTCAAGTTGTTGAGAATTTCAGAGGAAGATTGATTCAACAATTGATAGAAGAGAAATGGGTAGCTTTGAGATATGAAATAGCCAAGGCAGCAGAGTACCAAATAGAAGTGTGTGGGTTGAAAATTGCTGAGGGAGCCTAAGAGACCAATACAGTAAGCAGATTCAAATGGATGTAGATTGCTTTTCTTATGAGGAGATGAAGAGGTTTTCTCAGGATAGATTAGGATGGAGAGCTGCATCAAACCAGTCTCCGGACTTATGACCCAACAACAAACAATATGGTTTACATTTATAAATTGTCTCCTTTATACAAATATGCTGTCCATTTCGTGAACTAAACATCAATTACACACTAACGTAAATGTCTGTAAAGGTATTCACAATGAGTCACATTTACAGTTGATTTCAGGAAAGTACAGAGTTTGACGATTGGTTTGCTGTAACATAATGTTGATTGTTCACATGTATACACAGGTGTGCATAGCGTCTCTAACACGCCATTTAAACGGTGTTTCTTGGTAGGTTAGACAATTAGTCAAACATCTAATTACATATTGGTATCGAACATTTCGTTAAATGATTATGGAAGGTATCGAGTGCTTCACTATTTCTTAGTCGGACAGGGCCTTGATGTAACAGCTGCTAACAAATTTTGAAAAAAAAAAAAATTCCTCGTTAATGCCGATGATGCATTATACTGGCAACATATGTCGACGATAAGTAGTATAGCGAGCATTGAGTATTACTAACAGTTAAACATTATACAGGAATGTAAATGATATCAACAGCGATCGCGGAAAGTGTAGTGACTTAACCGGTACTCCTACAAGTGCCCCGATAGAGTAATTAGCGTCGCTACGCAAGCAGGTCACGGCCAACGTGCCTGTGTATCATTCGCTGAAACGGAGTAGTGTGACGCCATCTGGGAAACATATTTCTATGTGCCGTCGCTTCAGATCCAAACGCCCTGCGGTAGCTGCTTTGTGAGCCGCACACTGAGGTAAGTCATTTTTAGTATAGCTCAGAAAACCGGAATAAAAGTTCACAAAATTTTAAAGAAATTAAATCCAATCTATTTTTAGGGCATTAGGTTTAAAGGAGTAAGAGAATGTCGTTATATTGACGAGTAAGTGATTTTACATCAGTCAGACGTTCTACAAAATTTTACATTTAACGAAACTCGTATTTCAAATGTATGTGAGAATAACTAATCGAACTTTCCGTCCCACTGAATTTTAAAACCAATGAGGTTCATATTAAATAGCCGAAGAGAAAGTTATGTCTGTGTGCATAAAACAATGTAATAGACGTAAGAGACAAAACGGTAAAACATATGGAAGAATGTCATGAAAATGAAATTGAGTAAGACAGAAAAATTATAGATGAACTCATTAATTGGTTTTGAAATAAAATTTGCAGCCATGCTGGAAAAATATGTTCAGATATTAGACGTAGCAGTTCTGCATAATACATTTATATTCTGTCAGAAACTATTTATTATAAGCCGGTTCGAAATGTATGATGACTCAAAAGAGATAAGCAGTTACGAAATTGTATTACCTTTCAGCCGTTAGGACAAACGTGATTCACTGTTTTCATATGGAAAAGTATTGTTAAGCTTTTCCATAATTTCAAGGAAAACAGACCTCAGTAATGTCGGTGTTCTGTGGACACGAAACTGGAGATTCCAAATGAGGTAATGCAATAGTTTTTGTCTTCCTGAAATTAAAATTTAACATGACAAAATGCCTATATTCTGATTTGACGTTGTTTTTAATGTATCTGAACTACACTAACTTTACTGAAAATTAGTTTCAGTACGATGTGGCTATAATATTAGCAAAGGTTGGGAACCAGCGATTGGGTTAATTAGGAGTAAATCTAGCAAACGTAACGAAGTGACGACCACGGCGGACAGAGCCCTCACATCAACGTCATCTCAAACGCTGTCGCAATCGGTTCCACTGCGGCGCGGACCGCGGAAGGGTGCTCCGCGGGCCGAGAGTATTTAAATGGCCCGCTACCGGGCTAGAACCCAAGTCCCTTCGAGCCGCCGTAGCGTGCGGATCTCCGTGCCGGCGCGTTTCCAGGAGCTCAGTCCGTCAGTTCACCTGATGATGGCGACATGTATGATCGGCGAAATATTGTGCCCGTTGGACACTATCGACCGGCAGTACACCCGTGGATATTTTGATTAGTTTCAGTACGTTTGAAGGCATCAGAACACAATTTTCACAGTGCTAGAAGCACGGCGTGGCATGGACTCGGCTGATGTCTGTAGCAGCGCTGGAAGGAACTGACAGCGATATCCATAAAACCCTAAGAGTATACGAGTGGGTCGAGATATCTCCTGAACAGTACCTTGCAAAGCATCCCAGGTATTCTCAACAATTTTCATATCTGGGGAGTCCGGTGGCCATCGGAGGTGTTTAACTCAAGAGATTGGTCCAGGAACCACTCTGTAGCAATTCTGGACGCGTGGGGTGTCGCATTGTCCTGCTAGGTTTATCTAGTCCACCGGAATGAACAATGGACATGAATGGATGCGGGTGATCAGCCAGGATGTTTACGTACTTGTCACCTGTCAGAGACGATTCGAGAAGTATCAGGGGTCCCATGCCACTCCAACTTCACACCACCTACACTATTTGAGCCTCCACCAGCTTGAACAATCCTCTGCTAACATGTAGTGTCCATGAATTCATGAATTCGCGTCCATACCCATACACGTCCATCCGCTTGATACTATTGGAAACGAGACTCGTCACACCAGGCAACGTTTTCGGTCTTCAATAGTCCAATGTCGGCGTTGAGAGGTCCAGATGAGCCGTAAATCTTTGTGCAGTGCGCGGAGCCGGCCGCGGTGGCCGAGGGGCCTGAGGCGCTCCAGTCACGGTCTGCACGGCCACTACGGTCGGGGGTTCGAATCCCCCCTCGGGCATGGATATTTGTGCCGTCTATAGTATTAGCTAGTTCGTAAGTAGTTTGTAACTTTAGGGGCTGATGACCCCAGGGTTAAGTCCAATAAGCTCTACAAACATTTGAATTTTGAACAGTGCGCGGACCTTTTAGTCAGAATACCCATGTCGATGATGATTCGTTAAGTGGTTCGCACGCTGATACTTGTTAATGGCCCAGCATTGAAATCCTCAGAAATATGCGGAAGGAATGCACTTCTGTCACTTTTAACGATTCTTTTCAAACGTCGTTGGTCCCGATCTTGCAAGATTTTTTTTTTCCGACCGCAGAGGACGGAGACTTGCAGTTTTGATTCCCGATATTTACGGTGCACTCGTCAAATGGGCGTACGGGAAAATCCCCATCTACCTCGGAGAGGTTGTGACCCGTCTCTCGTGCACTGACAACCTGCCATTGTAGCGCTAGTAACCTATCTAACGCCTGGGGACTCATGACCATAGCAGTTTGGTCCCTTTAAAACCGCAACCAATCAATCTAACGCCTGCTTCAGAGCCCAGTTGTTACTGGGCAAAGCCAAGTGGTAATCTCGCGACGCTGGCAGCACCGTCGTGTTTACGACGGAGAAACAGAGAGTGGGGAGCAGTATGGAGTACATGTACGCTGCAGTATTCTTGTCAGTGGGCCGCTGGTAGCCTGTTACACGCAGCACGTTTACTCACGATTCATTTTGCGGAAGACTAAATCTAATTTGGAAATTCGAATGCAATGTCCGATGGTGTGGTTAGATGTTAAGCCTGCATCGATGTTACTAATCCTTTCAATTGCGGTTTCCGAGTGTTTTATTCTCACATTATGAAAAAAAATTGCGCAGCCAACATTGGTTGAACATTTCTACAGTCAAACAGATCCAACACCTACGATGGCTAGAAGTATTCCGAATGGATAAAGACGTTACGAGTGCTCAGAAGGTGTAAACACAAAGCTAGTAATCAAAACAAAGTATTTCTTTCAATGAACAACATTGAAAATCGATTTCAATTAAAAACAATAGCTAGAATACTGATTCTACTATAAATTCCTGACAGCAGTATCTTACCTCAGCTGTTCACGGAGCTTAGCTGGCAGGATCTGTTGAACTACCTCCCATGCTGATCTCGTCTGCCGATTCAGTCGCTGACGATAAAGATTCGTCACTTGAATCCAGTCCGACTGATATTTTTTTTTTTTTTCGTCCATTAGAGCATCTATTCTCCAACAGTCCTCGCACACTTTTTCTACGTGACATACCACCTTTCTCCGATATATTAATGTCACAGCAACAAAAGCATCAGCTGTAATTTTTTTTCAGTTCCGTGAGCGAAATGCTTGAGATATTTTGAGTGTGCGTTTTATTTTTTACAATATTCCAGATTAATTCGATGCAATTCAGATCTGAATGGTATGGAGGCAGTCGGAGGGGTACAAATCCATTCTCTTGCAAACTTTTGTCAATACAATAACCAGAAGACGTTTGGTGCCCCTTAATTAGTGCCAGAAGTTCGGCCTTCCGTAGGTCGGAGTCATAATGTATGTTGTTGTTTGTCAGCCAGGATTGTATTTCAATTTTTAGAGACCTAGAGGAAGGCGGTTTTTTCTCTCTTGTTTATTGTGATATGGAGCATTATAAATACTTCTTGGAGGTAAGCCTGGTGTAAGTTGGGTTTCAACGTATTTTTAAAGTTTTTGCTATCAGTTTTGAGTGATAGTCGGACGTTTTAGTTTCTGAATGATATATGAGAAGTGCACCAGGAATGAAACCCATGTCTCCTCCTGCATGAACAACAATTAAACGGTGACCGGCAGTTTTGTTTGACAACACTCCTCCCACACTATCACTTTGCCAACATTTATTTACTGTATTTTATGCAAAAACGTGAGAAAGTAAGCCTTTTTAGCAACAATGTCGTCTAGTTCGCACAAAACAACACGTTTATTTTGGCACCTTCTAAAACGGAACCCCATAGACAAAACAATTTTTAAGGGTTTCCTTGCTATCTTTGAAACTCAGTTCTGTTCGAAAAAAGTTGTGCAGTTTTCGCAAAGTTGGTATATTGTTCGTAAAACCGTTGGAATTGCTGCCTGATAATACTTTTATCCATATCATCGATCACATACTTATTATGAGGTTCTTGCTTCTTCTTCTTCTTCTTCGACAGAGTTCCACTCTGCTCGGCATCGTGTCGTTATTTCCGTAATTTGGAAACCATTCTGTTGCTCAGCTTCAACATTTTCGCATCACGTTCCGTCGCCTTCTGCACTGGCACGGTCAATCCCTTCTGTCTCTCGTCGTCAACGAATCTAATTACGTTAACCGCAAGCCGCCGCGCCTGTCGACTAAGACACTTTCCACGCTCATCTTCCATTATCGCACTTACAGGTAACAACGCGCACTAGTGTAACCGCACAGCACGAAGTAGAAGACGAGGCCTTACAACCGGTCGAGAGGCGGCGAACGCAAGCTGGCTGGCCGGCGGCTACGAGGCGGTGGGCGTGCCTCAGCCAACAGCCAGTTGGTGTGACGTAGGCACGGCCAGTTGTCAGGTCCTGTCTTCTAGGCGGTGTTGAAACGTAGCGCGGCTGTACCTCGTCACGTGGCCAAGTTAGTTCCCGCCGCTGCCGCGTTACCATTTCGTCTTACCGGGTAATACGTAAGTTTTGCCGACCGCAGCGCCCTTGTCTGCGCGTTTGTATATCTCTGTGCTTTCATACATATGCCAATTCCAGTTTCTTTTGATTTTAAGAGTATTTCATTTGCTTCAATCAGCAGCGTATACACAAGGCTGGATTTCTAGCGTAATATGGCTAATTCCTAATAAGTGACAAGTTTGTATATTAGGGCATGGGATCTCATATTAGGGTATCTTCACCTTTTTACCTTAGGAGGTAAATTAAAACTCATTGCTTAGGGGCTTAACAATTTACTGAATTTTGTGAAGCCAACTCAATAATATCCTATTTAACTTATACTTTATAGATATCGTACTATATGTTCACGAATTAATGTAATTATTTTTATGTAGCACTTAATAAATGGAATGTAAAGTGCAATGATTTCAAGTAATTTTGCAATTAAGAAACATTCAGTTGTATCAAATATTGTAATATACAATGGAGCGATATGAGACGAACTAAGTTTCACATCAGGGATGAAGTTAGTATGAAATTCACTCACCACTGGCATTTCTGGATTTCTAGTCAGACGAATAACTTTTTCTAATTTTTTTTTGTCACTCGCAATTTAACCTGTGTTCTAATTTTAAACGTTGAAACGGCTTAACGGCCCAGCTAAACATAAATTGGAAACTGATCTGCATAGGAGACAACTGACCCAAACACCGCAGCAGAATAAATTATCTGCGCATATGGCATACGATAATATCAATATGAGCAGAAAATGGTATGGCAGGAGTGGAAGGTGGTATGAATAGGAAAGCAGGGTAGAGAGGCAGATGGAAATCTATAATCAAGGGGATTGTAACGCAGCAGCAGGTGGAGGAATAAAAGGAAGAGTTGGAGAATACGGGATTTGTAGTAGGAATTATATATTCATTGAACTCTGTGATAAAGTTCATATACTAATATTCAATACCATGTCCAGGAATTACAAGAAGAGATGGTATACGTGGAAAAGATGGCGAGAGACGAGTACATTCTAGCTAGATTCCATCATGGCCAGACAGAGAATCCAAAATAGTTGCTTGTAAGGCGTACCCAGACTGATATAGACACAGATTTATATTAAGTAACAAGAGTAGGTTGAAGGACATACGGTAGTGCGAGAAGCACTGAAAAATTTGAGTCGAAACAAGGTCCTTGGAGTAAATGACATTCCCTCTGAACTGCAGACATCGTTTGGAGAGACAATCATGATGAAACTGTTTCATCTGGTGTGCAAGACGTATGAGACAGGGAAAATACTCTCAGGCTTCAAGAAAAATATAATAATTCTAATTTCAAGGAAAAAAGTGCAGACAAGCATGAAAATGACAGAACTATCAGTTTTTGCAGAGGTGGGGTGGCTTGCGTGCCTCAACGATACAGATAGCGGTACCGTAGGTGAAACCACAGCGGAGGGGTATCTGTGGAGAGGCCACACAAACGTGTGGTTCCTGAAGAGGGGCAGCAGCCTTTTCAGTAGTTACAGGGGCAACAGTCAGGATGATTGACTGAGCTGGCCTTGTAACATCAACTAATGTGGCTTTGCCACACAGCTACTGAGAACGGCTGAAAGCAAGGGGAAACTACAGCCGTTACCTTTCCCGAGGACATGCAGCTCTAGAAAAATGTTATAATCCCCATTCCAAAGAAAGCAGGTGCAGGCAGGTGTGAAAACTACAGAACCATCAGTTTAATAAGTCATGGTTGCAAAACACTAACACGAATTATATACAGAAGGATGGAAAAACTGGTAGAAGCCGACCTCGGGGAAGATCAGTTTGGGTTCAGGAGAAATGTAGGAACTCGGGAGGCAATACTCACTTTACGGCTTATCCTAGAAGATAGATTAAGAAAAGGCAAACCTACATTTCTAGCTTTTGTAGATTTGGAGAAGGCTTTTGACAGTGTTGATTGGAATAAACTGTTTCAAGTTCTGAAGCAATCAGGAGTAAAATATAGGGAGCGTAAGGTTATTTACAACTTGTACAAAAACCAGACAGCGGTTGTCAGAGTTGAAGGGCATGAAAGGGATGCAGTGGTTGGAAAGGGAGTAAGACAGGGTTGTAGTCTTTCTCCATTGTTATTCAATTTGTACATTGAGCAAGCTATAAAGGAAAGCAAGGAGAAATTTGGAGAAGGAATTAAAGTTCAGGGTGAAGAATTAAAAACATTGCGTTTTGCCGATGACATAGTAATTATGTCAGATACAGCAAAGGACCTGGAAGAGCAATTGAACGGGATGGACAGTGTGCTGAAAGGTGCATATAAGATGAACATTAACAAGAGCGAAACTAGGGTAATGGAGTGTAGTGTAAGAAAATCAGGTGATGCTGAAGGAATCAGATTGGGAAACGAAGCAATAAAGGAGGTAGATGAGTTTTGTTACTTGGGCAGTAAAATAACAAATGATGGTCGCAGTACAGAGGATATAAAATGCAGAATGGCAATGGGTAGAAAAGCGTTTTTGAAAAAGAGAAATTTTTTAACATCGAATATTGATTTAAGCCTAAGGAAGTCCTTTCTGAAGGCATTTGTATGGAGTGTTGCCTTGTATGGGAGTGAGACATGGACGATAAACAGTGCGGACAGGAAGAGGATAGGGGCTTTTGAAATATGGTGCTACAGAAGAATGCTGAAGATTAGGTGGGTGGATCGCGTAACTAATGAGGAGGTACAGAACAGAATTGGGGAGAAAAGAAATTTCTGGCATACCTTGACTAAAAGAAGGGATAGATTGGTAGGACACATTCTTAGACATCAAGGAATTGTGAATATAGTATTAGAGGGAAGTGTGTGGGGTAAAAATCGCAGAGGTAGACCAAGAGATGGATACAGTAAGCAGATTCAGACAGATTTAGGTTGCCGTACTTATGTGGAGATGAAGAGGCTTGCTCAGGATAGGGTATTGTGGAGAGCTGCATCAAACCAGTTCCGGACTGAAGACCACAACAACAACATCAGTTAAAAAGTTATAGCTTCAAAATACTAACACGAATTATTTACAGATGAATGGGGAATTTGGTAGAGCTCGACCTCCGGGGGGACATCGGTTAATTTAGGAGAAATCCAGTCACACACGAGGCAATACTCACATTACGACTTATATGAGAAGACAAGTTAAGGAAAGGCAAACCTTCATTTTTACCTTTTCTATATTTAGAGAAAGCGTTTAATAATTTTGACTGGAATACACTGTTCCACATTCTGAAGGTAGCGAGGGTAAAATATAGGGATCGGAAGGTTATATACAACGTGTATAAAAACCAGAGTCGAAGGGCATGCCGCCGGCCACAGTGGCCGAGGGGACTGCAGCGCGCCAGTCACGGTCTGCACGGCCACTACGGTCGGGGGTTCGAATCCCCCCTCGGGCATGGATATTTGTGCTGTCCTTAGTGTTAGCTAGTTCATAAGTAGTTTGTAAGTTTAGGGACTGATGTTGTTGTTGTCGGTTAAGCACCTCCTCATTAGTTACGTGATGTACCAATGTAATTTTCATCATTTGTCTATAGCATCACATTTCAAAAGCCTCTATCATCCTTTTATCTGAACTCCTTATCGTGCACGTTTCACTCCAATACAATGCTACACTCCAGACAAATGCTTTCAGAAAGGACTTCCTAACATTTAAATTAATATTGGGTGTTAACATGTTTCGTTTCTTTAGAAACGCTTTTCTTCCCAAAGCCATTCTGCATTTTATATCTTCTTTACTTCGGCCATCAGAAGTTATCTTGCTACCCACTGGGCGGGATGAAGCCGATCAACCTTTAAATTAAAAGAATTTCAAATGCACAATAGGCTATTTCGATATTCAACATTAGATATAATATCGAAATCCTAAGGATTACACGTAATATTTTTGAAACGAATTCTTCCACAGGTTCCCTCGAAAACAATAGAAAAACTGAATTTTGTGATCGACTTCACCCCCGCTGACGGTACCATGTGGGGGACAGAAGATGTATTGATAATCGTTTCAACGTTGTCTGCCAAGCGCGATCTGTGTGTAGCCTTTAATATGGAATCTATACACCCATAAGGCATAGTGTGAAGTTAAAGTGGGAAGTAAACAGGCGACATCCACGGAGATGCACTCGTGCTTTCTTCAGCCAAATTGTGGCCCTCCTTTCGGCGAATTGTCGCACACGTTGCGTCACTTGTGTAATGATACCGATTTGCAGTGGTCACGTGAACATTCTCACACTCCTAGATGACGTTCTAGACGCTCACGAAAACCAGACGTCCGCCAAGGTGTTCGTATTGTAAGAGCCGCAGTGGCATACTGTGCAGCACCCACAGCACAGAAAAAAATATTTTCGCTACAAGTGTCAACAGGAATGGCTACCAAGCAGATGCAAATGATGGTGGTTTGCGTGTACGACGTAGATCGTTGAGCGCTGTCTTGTCGACTACATTCGTTAAAGACACACTCACCCCTTTTAGATGGGCCCCCAAAACCGATTTTGATAAACCGATTTCCCAAAACCTCTTTTGGCTGGTCATGTAAACACTCCTAAATCGATTCTGGAAATCCACTTCTGTAAAGCGGTTTTCCAGTCCCAAAATGGATTTTCGTGCCTATGTAAACGCAACCGTTTTTGAAGCGTTCTTGGCTTGTCAGATTGTGTTTTCTTCTTAAGAATTTTCGGCACATATGGTCAGAGTGATATTTTCTAATGTGAAATAAAAGTATAAATATTAGAGTGAGCATGAATCTGTGTATTTAAGTAAAGAAAAATAGTGATTGTGCTGACTAAACCAGGAGCTGAATCAGCTTGTTTTCAGCCGCCATATTAAGTGGGCTAGGAAATCTGATTCAGGCTGTGACATGTAAACACGACAGCGAAAAACGGTTTACGAAAATCTTCCGGAAGATGTGTTGCATGTAAACGTAGTGACTGTCCCAACACCACGCTGTATTAGCCAGCGGGCTCATTTGTATGTATGTATAGCTGATACAGAAAATGATAGCTTGCAATATCTGGAAAGTGTATCAGGAATACGTCAGATATATGGGTAATGCCAAAGTTCATGAAACATCTTTTGTGAATTTCTGCATCTGCACTGAGGATGGTTACTAAGATAACCGAAATCAAATAAATGAAAAAACACAATTTTGTGTGTGTTCTACGGATTTATTTTTGTTTACTTAACCGGCTTTCGGCTTATAAGACCATATTCATAGTTTTGACTGTTGTATCAAAGAGGTTACAATGTTTTGATACTGTACTGGAACAGATGACACACGTGAACACTTGTCATCTCTTCCAATACAGTATCAAAACATTGTAACCTCTTTGATACAACAGTCAAAACTCTGAAGATGGTCTTATAAGCCGAAAACTGGTTAAGTAAACAAAAATAAATCCGTAGAAAACACAAAAAATTGTTATTTTTCATTTATTTAATTATGTTCTCCCAAGAAGCGTCGGAAGGATCAGTCAAAATGATAACCGAAATCGATTTGCCGCAACAAATGAAAAATATTTTTACAGCCAATGCTGTTTCATTTAATGTATCTAATAATCATTTATGGCCGTTGAGCACATAATTCTACATAATGGAATCAAATCTTACCAGCTTTTATGGTCCGGGGGTAGAATAAGCTATGACACTCCTTCACGTTGGTGTCTGTGGAGGGAATGCTGGCCAGCAGAATGATGTAAGTCAAGATCTTTAGCCATTCTTACAACAGGAAGGTGATGTGTTGTTCCAAAAGGATAGCGGAACTCAACGTGGTCTGCAAGACGTGTAACAATGTCTCTGGCCAGGACGCTCTTCGTACCTGACTCCCAATCGAGCACGTGTAGGGTATGGTGGGACGACAGCTGACACTTGCGACTCGCCAACCCATATATGTTGCAGAACGTCGCGAACAGGCCGAGCAGGCGTGGAATAATGTATCCCAAGACAGTATTAGCTCTCTGTATGATCCAGTAAACGCCAGAATCAGTGCCCGCATTGCCTCACGCAGAGGCTACACCTCGTACTAGTATAGGTGTTTCAGCGTGGATCGACAACAAGTACCAAACTAGCCCTAGAACTGACTGTTGATCTATGAAATATGTAATCGTTTTATGTATTCCATGTGCACTGCTTCAGCAATAAATCATGACTGACTTCGGATAATTCTAAGAGAGTGTAGTAATTCTTATTTCCGGAAGTGTATTTATCCTGGATAGTTTGGATATAACCAACTGCTCTGACCCTCAGACCGTACCGAAGGAATCATTTCGAGCGTAAGTAGCGAACAATGACCGATGATCTCCGCAATCTGTCTGGTGGTTGTGAGTATGGTAAGTTGGACACTGTGATCAAGACGGATAAATAAGAAATTCAGCACTTTGAGGCCACCATGCGATTCCTCGTCACATTTAGGTGTTTTTTTTTTCTAAAATAACAATAATAAAAACAAATAAACTTGATGACACAGCTGTGTGTTTGGTGTTCCATCGAGCTACTTGAACAGCTGCCACTGCTGGTAAGCAAGTAGAGGAGATACACGTTTCACTCTATATTACAATGCGCTACACGATATCATAAATCTCCTCGTTTTTATACACGTGCTTCCAAAATGCACCCGACTGAATTTAGCTGCATAAAGATATTTTTTGCATGTTGATTAGGAATCGCATGCTGGCGTCCAAGTGCGATGTAATTTCTTCATCCCATATAAAGCACTTGCTATTTATGCGATGAATGGTTTTTGCAGCACATTAGGTGTTGGATGTCATGTGGAGAGATGATGATGGTGTTCTCTTGCACCTGTTATCGCAACTGATCAAACGATCTGACCAGTCACACAGAGGGGTAGAAACTTTGTTCACCCCGTTTCGACTTGTCAGCGGAGACAACGAGTGTGTGGGGCACTTGGAGTAACAGGTGGACGCTTATTGGAGGAACACGGCTGCGTGGCGCTAAAGTGATGCCAACATACAGTGTGTCCAGGAACAGCAGAGGCGCGCACTCGTAGTAGTCTAACTGAATAGTATACCTTACGGGCTGCGGGATTCCGCTTTGGAGAGACGATTGATCGAAGTCAAACAGCGGGTCCTGAGGTCCATCCAAATTATTTAAGACTACAAGATGACAGTTTGCTCTTCAGTTGTGTCCGGCTGTTGGGTGTAATACTTCGGGATGGGCGATCGTACAGCAGCACTCGACGTGTTGGAGTTGGTACTTGCTAGCGGCGACTGCGCTGCCTCGGGAGTCGGGTTGTATCCGTCTCTGCGGCGGTCAGCGGGTCCGAGGTCAGCGAACTGCGCCGTGCGTACTGCGGCCCAGCTGAGCTGAGCCAGACGATGGCGTCACGTCACGCGTCGCTGACCGAGGCCGACGAGACGTCGGCGACCCCTCCTCTACAGCTCCTAAATACACCCGCGCTGAATCGTCCGCCATGTTTTTCCCAACATGATTGGACTCGCGCCGCGCTGACAGCTTAGAGGCGCATGACCTGCCATCTTTCACGAACGATTTCGCAAGAACTAATCGGTAGAAAAAATTAATTTCAACGTTACTTAAATCTTTTATATGAGGATTGTGTTGAAGTGCGCATCATTTCGTTAATAGTCACAGTTAGTAAGATATTGCCTTTCAAGTTGACTGCGCTAAAAAGGGGAGGCCGCCAATTCTGAAATTCCGATTCGATTCATACTGTGCATAATGAAAGCTCATGGCCAGAGGTGTAATTTGGCAAAGTACCAAGAAGCACTTCTCAGCCGTTGTCGAGAAAATCGACAATTAAAAAAAGCCGTTGCGGTGACATACTCTCTACGATCTCTACTATTAGTAATATTGTACAGAGGCGTGACGCAGCGGTAAGCGCTCGGGATCGTAATCCGAATGTCGCCGGATCGAATCTCGCGGCATGCAACTTTTTATTATTATTTGTTTTTTGTATTTCAAATGTGTACACACACACACACACACACACACACACACACACATAAAACAATAATATTTGATATAATTACGTAGGCTTCCGCGGCCAGAGTCAGATGACATAAAAGTTTTCTGGGTATTGTAGCGCGTCATGATGTAAGGGTATTACTTAAATAACCGACGTTTCGGCCAACGTTACAGTGGCCTTCATCTGGGTATACTGAGTATACCCAGAAACGTCGGTTATTTAAGTAATAGCCTTACATCATGACGCGGTACAATACCCAGAAAACGTTTATGTCAACAATATTTGATGTTCGAAGTCGCCAGTTTTTCCACAACAAATGACTTTCAAACAACTTATTATATGCAACTGGCGACTTCGAACACCATTATGTTTTCCGCAATCAAAGTTGTATTTCACAAATGTTATTGTCTTCATAATGTTTACTACGTATAGTTCACGGAAGAAGTATGAACGATATTCCGAAACGAATACATATAGTGTAAGTCAAATCTGACCAATGATAGAACAAGACTTCAGAATGTCGATCAGGTGTGTTTCGCAACAGATAATTAAAAAAAAAAAAAAAAAAAAAACGTTCTTGTGAAACGCATCGTTTAACACATGTGCTCGATGTCGTGCTGTTTTCTACTTTCCATATTTCTATGATAACTATCACTCTGGTTCGTGTGATATATATATATAATTTGTATAACAAAGAAACAAATAACAAAAAAAAGGTTGCATGCCGCGAGATTCGATCCGGCGACCTTCGGATTACCAACCCGAGCGCTTACCGCTGCGCCACGCTGCTGTAGAAAATAATTAATCTTGGAGAGTATTTCACCGCAACGGTTTTTTAATTGTCTATTTACTCGATAACGACTGAGAAGTGCATCTTGGTGCTTTGCCAAATTACACCTCTGCCCATGAGCTTTCATTATGCGCAGTGTGACTCGAATGTGAATTTCACAGTTGGCGGCCTCCCCTTGGTGGAGGCGCATGCCCTGCCATCTTTCACCAACGTTTTCGCAAGAAGTAATCGGTAGAAAAATTTAATTTCAACGTTACTTAAATCTTTTATATGAGGATTGTGTTGAAGTGCGCATCATTTCGTTAATAGTCGCAGTTAGTAAGATATTGCCTTTCAAGTTGACTGCGCTAAGATAGGATAAGTTTCTAATGATATATAGCAGCTACTATGATAGTCCGTTTGACGCATATTACACGATATGTTGCTGCGGATTGCCGCAAGAGAGTAGCCGAGCGGTCTAGAGTCCAACGTTGCGGATCACGCAGCCTCCCGCGTCTGAGGTTCGAATTCTCCTTCGGGCATGGATGTTTGTGTTGTCTTTAGTATAAGTTAAGTCCGTCGTCGGGGGTTCGAATCCCCCCCTCGTGCATGGATGTGTGTGTTGTCCTTAGGTTAGTTTAACTTAGTTTAAGTAGTTTGTAAGTCTAGGGACTGCTGACCAACGTAGTTTGGTCCCATCAGAATTACAAACATTTAGTATAAGTTAGTTTATAAGTAGTGTGTAAGTTTAGGTACTGATGACCCCGCAGTTAAGTCCCATAAGCTTAACAATCATTTGAACATTTTTTGTTGTAGCGGATGAAATTTTCCTAACGTATGGAATTTTAATTTCGACTTAGGAGCAGTTCTGTACCTTCCACCCGTATCGCTACAGTTTACCGTATTTTATGTACCGAACTCATTTCCAATGGTGATAAAGCCAGAATGAAATATAGCGTATCTAATACACGGTTAGAGGTATCACTATGATATTTTTACAAATGATAACATGCAAAGAGTGACACATTTTAACATATGGTTACTACGCAAAGCTCCATTATATATCTCGTTATTCAAAGAAGTTTAGATTTTTTGAATGAAAAAAAGTAAAGTTTGGAATTTAATAATTGATGTAAAGGTGTTCCTACATCGGTCACAAATGTTCAGTTTTTATTTATTGTCCAACACAAAACTCCGTTTTGAAAATCTAGCAGGAATTGCATTTCCTTCAGTTTATCGCCTATCACTAACAGCACGAAAATTACTCGATTTAACGAGGACTTTATTCGAGAATACCCCTATGAACCACACACATTGCCGAGGTCAGGTGGTTTGTGTGCCTCAGCGATACAGATAGCCCTACCGTAGGTACAACCACAGCGGAGGGGTATCTGTGGAGAGGTCAGACAAACGTGTGGTTTCTGAAGAGGGGCAGCAGCCTTTTCAGTAGTTACAGGGGCAACAGTCTGGATGATTTACTGAGCTGGCCTAGTAACATCAGCTAATGTGGCTTTTCCACACAGTTACTGCGAACGGCTGAAAACAAGGGGAAACTACAGCCGTTACTTTTCTCGAGGACATGCAGCTCTACTGTATGAATATATGTTGATGGTATCCTCTTGGGTAAAATGTTCCGGAGGTAAAATAGTCCCCTATTCGGATCTCCGGGCGGGGACTACTCAGGAGGATGTCATCATCAGGAAAGACAACACTGGCATTCTACGGATCGGAGCGTGGAATGTCAGATCCCTTAATCGGGTAGGAAAGTTAGAAAATTTAAAAAGGGAAATAGATAGGTTGAAGTGAAATATAGTGGGGATTAGTGAAATTCAGTGGCAGGATGAACATAATTTCTGGTCAGATGAGTACAGGATTATAAATACAAAATCAGTTGGGGGTATTACAGGAGTAGGTCTGATAATGAATAAGAAAATAGGGACACGGGTAAACTGCTATGAGCAGCGCAGTGATCGCATTATCGTAGTCAAGATAGATACTGTGGTGTCGCACAAGTACAAAGTGCGCGCCACCTACTTTCGCCGCGCGCCGCCATGCATGCACGGCGCGGCGTTCTTCCGACGACAGCCACGAGCGCCCTCTGGTACAACGCCGCTCGTGGCCACCACTGAAGGATCGTGCACTTCGCACTTCGACTTCGGACTGAGATAGCAACGAGTTAGGACCTTCGTAATCCGATAGGCACGAGTGAAGACTTTGCTATTGTACAGGCACTAGGCAGGCCTCTAACAACTATGTATCAACATTCTGCAGTACTATGTAAAAGTTAAGTATTGTTACATTCTGTGCAATATATCTCTTTCTAATTTACTCGAGTGTTTATAGTTTCTGGCTGCTCCCCTACGTACCTGCACCAGCGTGTCGGTTTCATTCCACTCGGCCACCGACACCTACGACGAGGCTGGGACACAAAAGCGGCGACGAAGTCGGGACACAAAAGTGGCGACGTGGATGGGATACAAAAGTGGCGACGAGGAGTGATAGAACCTTGGACCAGCCCGCTTACAGCAGCCAGACAGCAGCAGTCGGAGCACGCAGAAATTGCTCCCGCCCACCCACCCTTATTATAAGATTTTTGGGGGAACATTTTCAGTTACGTGTTTGTGGACTTTTTTGTTGCAGGGCGTCCTCTTTCATATTGCATTTGTGTTTTGTTATAATTTACTTGTATGCGCGGCGCCTAATCGGTCAGCATGGCCACTACCCCGAACCCAAACTTAATGGAAATTATTCAGTTACAGACGGCGCAAATTACCCAGCTCCTCCAGGCTGTGTCCCATCTCACAGCGCAAGCAGCCAACCAACAACAACAACAGCCGCCGCTTCAGCAGCCCACACCTGCCGCGGTAACGCTTCCTACGTTCCGCCAGTACAACGAACGTGAGGAAGAATGGAGTGACTATTTCGCGCAGTTTCAAGAACTCGTCGCGGCTCATCAAATTACAGGTCAGAGAGTGAAGAACCTTTTCTTATCGACTGTAGGAACTCCAACATTTGTGTTACTGCAGAAACTATTCCCCAACGCATCTCCTCGTGATGTAGACTTTGAACAAATTGTAGATGCACTGAATGCTCATTATGAGAGAAAAGTTCTTGTAGCCGCTGCACGATACCGATTTTTCAGACTTAAAAAATTACCGCAGCAGTCACACCAAGAGTGGATTACGGAATTGAAGGGCTTAACCCGCCAATGTAAATTTACTTGTTCTTGTGGACTTTCGTATAGTGACGTGATGTTAAGAGATGCGATTACGCAGAATATTCAGGACCCCAGAATTAGAGCAGCAATTCTGAAACAATCTGACCCCTCATTAGACAGTGTACTGCAGCTTATAGAAGCGCATGATACTTTTGACTTAGCAGATGTAGAAATGCAAAGCCACAGTGTTAATTCAGTGCGCCGTAACGGACGCTTTCCTAGCCGTAGTTCTCAGTATAGCACTAGTGATTCTTATTTTTCTACCGGCCGTGCTGAACAGACAGTGAACAGTAGCCAGTGTAAAAGTGCGACGCAAAGGTCGCCCCGTCGTGTTAGAAACAGTAATTTGAATAACGGGCGCCAACGCTCATTTCAGAAAAATGTACGTAAATCTTGCCCCCAGTGTGTGTCTCGCCACAAGCGTGCTCATTGCCCTAGTCGCAACGCAACCTGTTATCAATGTGGCAAATCGGGACATGTGCAGTCTGTGTGTATGCAAATTAAAAATTCAAAGAACAGTAACGTTGGAATCAGTGCTTCGCGGAGTGCGAGAACAGTTAATTCTGTAAATGTCATACACGCTGTAAACTTGAACAGTGCTTTCCTTGGATCTCCATTGCAAGAAAGTAGTTCTGCGCCTATGGCAAAACTATATAGTGCACCACGTAGCAAGCGCCGACGAGCGCGTAAAACAGTGCAACGAAAAAGGGTTCGGGACAAGCAAAATGACTATGAACAGTGCATTCCTGTAGTTAAAATAGTGCCTTCTGCAACTACTAACTGTAATAGTGCCCAGTACTGTGTAGCTAGTGGCAGTAGAATTGGTGTAGCTACTCAAAGTAATTTTAGTGCAGTAGCCTCGCATTGCGCGGACGCCGATCCGGCGGTAGTGTCATCTAGTGACAGTGTGGTTAATCCGCTGTGTGCCGAGTATGCGCCGCTTCCTACCGCACGCAACCCGCGCAAGCGCAGAAAACAATATGTATTAGACGTTGCCCACATTCGCGCACCGGTCGTGCGCCAGAAGCACAAGCTGTTTGTTACTCTCTCTATAGAAAATAAGACTGTGCAATTTCAGCTTGACACTGGTTCCGCTGTTACCTTAATAAATAAAGACACATATGAACTTCTGGGTTCGCCAAAATTGTCGCCGTCACAGCAAGTGTTAACAGCTTATACAGGTGAAAATATTCCCGTGCTAGGAACATGTAGCCTGCCTGCCTCTTTTCAAGGTGTTACGAAAACAGTTGCTTTTGTTGTTCTTCAGGCCAAATCTACACAGAACATTTTTGGACTAGATGCTTTTGACTTGTTTGGTTTATCAATTCAAAGAGATGTGCTTCAAATTTCGTCAATAGTGCCTCAGGATAAAATCAATGCATTGTGTGACAAATATAGTGACTTGTTTTCGCCGGAACTAGGTTGTGCAAAAGACTTCGTGGCACATGTAACTTTAAAAGAATCTGCAGTTCCAAAATTTCGTAAAGCTAGACCAGTGCCTATCGCCTTGCGTGATACAGTTGCCGAAGAACTTAAACGTTGGCAAGATAGTGGGGTGATTTCTCCTGTTTCTGCGAGTCAGTGGGCCTCGCCTATAGTAATTATACCCAAGCCGTCAGGAAAACTTCGTCTCTGTGCGGACTTCAAATCAACAGTAAACAGTCAAACAATTGTAGACACTTATCCCCTGCCCAGGCCTGACGAACTAATGGACAAATTAGGACAGTCTCGCTTCTTTTCTAAGATTGATTTAGCTGAGGCATACTTACAGATTCCACTTGATGACGAGTCAAAAAAATTTTTCGTCATTAATACTCACATGGGCCTTTTTCAATTTCAACGCCTACCCTTTGGCAGTTCTTCCGCCCCCGCAATTTTTCAGCGTTTCTTGGAACAGCTGACAGTTTCTGTACCGTGTTGTTCGAACTATTTAGATGACATTGTGGTGTCCGGACGTACAGTTGAAGAACATTTAGCAAACCTGGAGTGCCTTTTCAAAGTTTTGACTGCAGCAGGTCTACGTTGCAATAAAGCAAAGTGTTCGTTTTTTCAAACTGAAATAGAGTACCTAGGCCATGTGATTAATGCACAAGGAATTCATCCCTTACAGTCACATCTTCGAGCAATCAAAGACTTGCCTCCTCCTAAGAATGTGCACGAATTGCAAGCAGTAATGGGAAAGCTGAACTATTATTTCAGGTTTATTCCCAATGCCTCTCAGATTGCAGCTCCACTGCATCACTTACGTAGGAAGAATGTTCCTTTTGTTTGGTCCAAAGATTGCCAGGTGGCCTTTGACAAACTAAAGTCTGCACTACTCAGTGATGCATGTTTGATTCCCTTTGACCCCCAGAAGCCTGTAGTGTTAGCAGTTGACGCCTCATCGTACGGTCTGGGCGCTGTAATCTCACATCGTATTGGATGTCACGATCGTCCTATTGCCTTTGCATCCAAGCTACTGACGCCGACGCAACAGAACTACAGTCAGATAGAAAAGGAGGCCTTAGCAATCATTTACGGCGTCACGAAGTTTCATCATTATCTCTATGGCAGAAAATTCTATTTGTTGACAGACCACAAGCCTCTCACGTCGTTGTTCTCACCCACAAAGCCGATTCCGCCACGTACGGCACAAAAGCTTCAGAGATGGTCCTTGATATTGTCAAATTATCAGTATGAGATTTTGTACCGACCTACCACTAAACATGCCAACGCGGACACACTTTCCCGACTTCCGGTTGGCCAGGATGTATCATTTGATTCTTCAGAAATGGCATGTTGTCAGATAGACTCCAGAGATGCTTCCGCTGTCGCAGACTTTCCTTTAAACTCTCGTCGGGTTGCACAGGAAACAGCCGCGGATGCAGACTTACGTGTGGTAGCACGTTTTGTTCGCTTTGGTTGGCCTGCCAGAGCCAAAGATATTGATCGGCCTCTGGTTCGACGTTATTTTGCACAACGTCATGCATTATCTTTAAGTCAGGTTGTTCTGTTGTTACATACGGACAACGACCAAGCAAGAGTGATTGTTCCTCGTTCCCTGCAACGAGAAGTGTTACGCCTCCTGCATCAAGGACATTGGGGTATTGTTAGGACAAAGCAACTGGCCAGACGTCATTGTACCTGGGTTGGTATGGACGCTCGGATAGAGAACATGACGTCACAGTGTACTGTTTGTGCGGAGCATCAGGCGGCTCCTCCGCAACGTTTCTCAGATTGGCCACGCCCCAAGGGACCATGGCAACGTTTACACATTGACTTTGCCGGACCATTCTGGAATACGCGCTGGTTAATTATTGTAGACGCTTTCAGCAAGTTTCCTTTTGTGATTGCCATGAACTCAACGACGGCGTCTAGTACAATCAGTGCCTTAACATCAGTGTTTTGCATCGAAGGCTTGCCTGAAACTATCGTCAGTGACAATGGACCTCAGTTTGTTAGTGCGGAATTTCAACAATTTTGTCGTGTGAATGGCATTCAGCATATCACCACCGCACCTTTTCACCCTCAGTCCAATGGTGAAGCAGAACGTTTCGTTCGAACATTCAAGTCTCACATGGAGAAGATGAAAGGTCAGCACTCCAGGCAGCAAGCTCTTCAAATTTTCCTGTCTACGTATCGGTGCATGCCACGTGACGGCCCGTCTCCTGCCGAGCTGCTACACGGCCGCCGTCACCGCACTCTCCTTCATCTGCTGCAGCCTCCCACGCACCGAGTCGGTTCGTATGGCGCTACGCGTTTTCAGGTTTCTACGCCGGTGCTGTACAGGGTGTTTGCTGGAAACAAGAAGACATGGTTGCCGGGCACCATTCAACGCGTGCTTGGGCGCAATATGTTTGTTGTACGTTCTTCCACAGGGTCGGAGCTGCGGCGCCACGCAAACCAATTGCGCCTGCACAGACCGCGCGATCCTGTCTCCGGTTTCTTGATTCCAGACCCAGTTCACCGCCAGGGAGCACAACCACATCGTTCGTCCCCGGACTACGAGATCCCTATGGACGTCGACGTACATCCGACGCAGTCGTCGCCGCCGCTGTCGCCGCCGCAGATGACAGCGTCACCGAGAGGGACTCCGGGACCGTGCGGGCCCCCCCAGCTTGGGCCACGCACCTCAGAAGAAGATGACCTGCTCCCTCTGGGCGGGGGCGGGCGCCCTTCCCCAGGTTTCGGCGGGTTCCCTGGAGGATCGCAAGGCGGATGCCGGGGCGCGGACGGCGTCTCGATCCCGGCCTCAGCTACGACGCCCGTCCCACCAGTAACGCCCCCGCTCAGGCCCTCCTCCCAGTGCCGTCGCCGTGGCCCTCAGCCCTACGCCACGACGGCGCGGCGGTTTGGGGGGGAGGGGTGTGGTGTCGCACAAGTACAAAGTGCGCGCCACCTACTTTCGCCGCGCGCCGCCATGCATGCACGGCGCGGCGTTCTTCCGACGACAGCCACGAGCGCCCTCTGGTACAACGCCGCTCGTGGCCACCACTGAAGGATCGTGCACTTCGCACTTCGACTTCGGACTGAGATAGCAACGAGTTAGGACCTTCGTAATCCGATAGGCACGAGTGAAGACTTTGCTATTGTACAGGCACTAGGCAGGCCTCTAACAACTATGTATCAACATTCTGCAGTACTATGTAAAAGTTAAGTATTGTTACATTCTGTGCAATATATCTCTTTCTAATTTACTCGAGTGTTTATAGTTTCTGGCTGCTCCCCTACGTACCTGCACCAGCGTGTCGGTTTCATTCCACTCGGCCACCGACACCTACGACGAGGCTGGGACACAAAAGCGGCGACGAAGTCGGGACACAAAAGATACAAAGCCAACACCGACAAAAGTAGTTCAGGTTTACATGCTAACTAGCTCTGCCGGTGATGAGGAGATCGAAGAAATGTATGAGGAGCTAAAGGAAATTATTCAGACAATTTAGGGAGAGGAAAACTTACTTGTTATGGGAGACTGGAATTCGGTAGTGCGAAAAGGAAAGGAGGGGAAGGGAAGATAGTAGGTGAATATGGACTGGACAAAAGAAATGAAAGAGGAAGCCGCCTGGTAAAAGTTTGCACGGAACATAATTTAGTTATAACAAACACCTGGTTTAAGAATCAGGAAATGATGGTTGTATACGTGAAAAGATACCAGGAGACACCGGAAGGTACCAGACAGATTTTATAATGGTAAGACATAGATTTCGGAACCAGATTTTACACTGTAAGACATACCGAGGGGCATATTTATTTTCTGACCATAACTTATTGGTCATAAACTGTAAGCTGAAACTGAAAAAACTGCAGAAAGGTAAGAAAATAAGGAGGTGGGACTTGCATAAATTGAGGGAACCTTAAGTCCTGAAGAATTTCAGAGGGGCTTTAGGCACCGATTTATAGAAACTGGGGGAAATAAAACAGTAGAAGAGGAATGGGTAGAATTGAGAGATGAAATAGTGAAGGCAGCAGATGACAGAATAGGTAGAAAGGCAAGACCCACAAAAAATCCTTGGATATCACAGGAAATGCTAAATTTAATTGATGAAAGGAGACAATACAAATATTCAGTAAATGAAACAGGCAAAATGAAGTACAGATGACTAAGAAATGAGATTGACAGAAAGTACAAAATAGCTAAGCAGGAGTGGTTAGAAGGCAAATGCAAGTGAGTAGAAGAATGTATAAATAAGGGAAAAATAGATATCGCCTACAGGAAAATAAAAGAGACAATTGGAGACAAGAAAAGCAGCTTCATGAATATGAAGAACGCAAATGGAAAACCAATTCTCAGCAAAGAAGGTAAAGCTGAAAGGTGGGAAGAGTATATAAAGGGACTCTACAAAGGAAGTGAACTTAGAGACAATATTGTAATAAAGGATGAGGAAATAGATGAAGATGAAATAGGAGATACTATACTGAGAGAAGAATTTGACAGAGCCCTGAAAGACTCAAGTCGAAACTGGAGTAGATGACATACCCTCAGAACTATTAAAGTTCCCGGGAGAACCAACCATGACAAAACTATTTCACCTGCTGCGTAAGATGTCTATGACAGGTGACATACCCTCGGACTTTAAGAGAAACGTAACAATCCCCATTCGAAAGAAATCAGGTCCAGACTGGTGTGAAAATTACAGAACCATCAGTTTAATATCTCATGGCTGCAAAATTTTAACACAAATTATTTTCAGAAGGATGAAAAAGCTGGTAGAAGCTGACCTCGGGGAAGATCAGTTTGGATTCAGGAGAAATGTAGGAAAGGGGAGGCAATACTCACTTTACAGCTTATCTTAGAAGATAGAATAAGGCAAACCTACATTTTAGCTTTTGTAGATTTGGAGAAAGCTTTTGACAATGATGACTGGAATACACTCATTCAAATTCTGAAACCAGCAGGAGTAAAATATAGGGAATGGAAGGTTATTTACAACTTGTACAAAAACCAGACAGCGGTTATCACAGTTGAAAGGCATGAATGGAATGCAGAGCTTGGGAAGGGAGTAAGAAAGGGTTGTAGCCTTTCTCTAATGTTATTCAATTTGTACATTGAGCAAGCTATAAAGGAAAGCAAGGAGAAATTTGGAGAAGGAATGAAAGTTCAGAATGAAAAAAAAAAAAAAAAAAAACATTGCGTTTTGCCGATGACATTATAATTATCTCAGAGACAGCAAAAGACCTGGAAGAGCAGTTGAACGGAATGGACAGTGTGTTGAAAGGTGTGTATAAAATGGGCATTAACAAGAGCAAAACTAGGGTAATGGAATGCAGTGTAAGAAAATCGGGCGATGCTGAAGGAATACAATTAGGTAACGAAACATTAAAGGTGGTAGATGAGTTTTGTTACTTGGGAAATAAAGTAACATATGACGGTCGCAGTACAGAGGATAGAAAATGCAGAATGGCAATGGAAAGAAGGACGGTTTTGAAAAAGAGAAATTTGTTAACATCGAGTTTTAATTTAAGCGTAAGGAAGTCCTTTCTGAAGGCATTTGTGTGGAGTGTGGCGTTGTATGGGAGCGAAACATGGTCGATAAACAGTGTGGCTTTTGAAATGTGGTGTTAGAGAAGAATGCTGAAAATTAGGTTGGTGGATCGCATAACTAATGAAGAGGTACTGAAAAGAATTTGGGAGAAAATGAATTTCTGGCATGCCGTGACTAAAAGAAGGATTCGATTGGTAGGATACATTCTTATATATCAAAGGAATCGTAAATTTAGCAATGGAGGGAAGTGTGTGGTTTAAAAATCACAGAGGGAGACCAAGAGATGAATACAGTAAGCAGATTCAAATGGATGGAGATTGCTGTTCTTATGAGGAGATGAAGAGGCTTGCTCAGGATAGAGTTGGATGGAGAGCTGCATCAAACCAGTCTTTGGACTGAAGACAACAACAACAACAATAACATACTAGAAAATCTCTTCACTAGCTAATGAACTGCTTTGTTCTCTTTTCCTCAGATAATGAAATACTCTGTATTGAGATATTTAGAATATCCTTTTCATATAAGAGAAAAATTGAAACTGAATACTACATAGAAAAGCAGATTCAGCATTTTTGACGTTTGCAGCTATTAAATTTAATGGGTGAAGACGTCGACACCAGTATCTTTAAGTATGGTTAAACTTCAGTAACAACATGTGGCTAATCCTTAGGAGCTCTAATACTGAAGACGAGTTATTACTACACAGAGGAGCGTCATTACCTCAAGTTGTAAATTTCTCACAGAGGTCCTGTTTGGAGGGGATGAAAATTTGATGTATTTTGAACACTTCATTCGCTTAATGCTTTCACCTAACTTCAACAGAAAAAAGTTCCTCGCATGTCGTCAGAAAGTGGACTTTCATAAATTCAATATATCCTCTTAATAAATAATTGTTGAAAGTAAAATTCAAATTAAAATGTAGTGTAGTTTTTGATGAGCATATCGACGAACGTTTCAGGTTCATACAGTGAATAGTTTGTAAGTATGAGAGAGTTGAATGAAACGCGAGATAATGCGTGAGCTTCGCCCGGACCGTGGCAACTGCTATAGCGTGGCGAAAAATGGCGGACAGTTCAGCTCAGGTTTATGGGAGTCTTAGGGTGCGTTTACGCTGCCACCTCGCAGCTGGCAGCTGGCAGCTCGCTGCTCGCCGGCATCCTTGTTGCGTTCACGCTGCAGGCACCTCGCTGATCACTGCTCGCCATGTATATTGTCCTGCAGCTGTTACATTACAGCCAAGTGCACAACTGCAGTGGCGTGAAGTGTGAAACATGTTATCTACATCGTCTGCCGACAGTGACTGTGATTTTTTCACAACAAAAATGTTACTGGAAAGGAGAAGGAAGAGGAGGTATGGAGTGCATCCTTTGAATGCTGAACGTTCTCACTACGGATACTTTCACAAATACTACCAACAGCTCAAAACTATCCAGATCGCTTTTTCAGACATAATAATGATCTGCTTCAGATCTTCACTACTTGTTGCCTGTACTGAAACTACTTCTAACAAACAATATTGTGCGCGATGGACGCGAGAGTTCCACGCGTGCAACAGTCAAATGTCGCTCCGCTAGAGTGACCTTGAAGCAACGAATCACAGCGCAAGTTTCAGGCCGGGCGGCAATGGTCGTAGTGCGAAGAACACAAACCAGTTTGATATCATCGCCTGGCGAGGATCGCAGCGAGCAACGAGCTGGGCGATCTGCGATGGTGTACGCCAAATGGGCCGGTAAGACTCTGTGGGTTTGATTCATCATCACCGTACCATGTAGGCGAGCAGCGAGCAGCGAGGTGGCAGCCTAAACGCACCTTTACTGTCCTCTAGGCGAGGAGTGGGCGCCGGCCGCAGTGGCCGAGGGGACTGAGGCGCTCCAGTCACGGTCTGCACGGCCACTACGGTCGGGGGTTCGAATCCCCCCTCGGGCATGGATATTTGTGCCGTCCTTAGTGTTAGCTAGTTCATAAGTAGTTTGTAAGTTTAGGGACTGATGACCCCGTAGTTAAGTCCCATGAGCTATACAAACATTTGAACATTTTTGAGGAGTGGGCGGCGCTTGACGTCGATGGCACATCTTTCGTGAGCCACCTGGCGGCCAAAGCCCGCGTTACACGATAGACTTCATAGCGCAAATCGACTATTCTAAGTGCGTACGCCTTTTGTACCTGCGTGTACATCAGCAGACAACCCAATCGCGACGTCAGTGATCTATAGATTGTTTTGAGTGTGGAGTTCTAAATTTTCGAGTACGCTGCAGAGCGCACATGCGCAGAAGCAAGGAACTATAATGGTGTCTGCTAATATCGGAAGTTAACATATTCTACTAGAGCTCATTTATATTACATAAATGCTTTCGCATCTTCTCTAACACTGCAATAGTCGCGTTACTAGTAGGAATATTGGTGGCCGCGTTGTTCTTTGAGATGTGGGGTCAACATTGCACCGTTAGCTTCAATTAACTTCAGATGCTGCAGTGATTGTGTTAACGTTATTCTGTTGTTTTCTTTGTTTTTTATCCAACCAGAAATGTTGCACACGACCCTAATAGCAAAAGAAACAAAATACCTCAAGCAGAAAGAAATAGAAAAACGTGTATTATTTTTTTTTGTTTTTTTGTTTTTTTTTTTTTTTTTTTTTTTTTTTTTTTTTTTTTTTTTTTGTTCAGTGAAATAGTTACAATTGTTGGACGAGAAAATTATTTTCGTCGTTACGTGACAGGGAAATATGATACGAAAACTAAAGTGAATAACGGTCTTTACTGCATTTTCAATAATGTATGATGTGTTTGCCAGTATAAAGTTTCTTCAGCGAAGAAATGTATATGTAAAGAAATGTTTGGATTAAACTTTTCCTTTTTTTAAGGTTCTCAATTGTGTACAAAATTTATTGCATGACATTTGACGAGAACATCAACTATATATTGCCCTTTCGTCATTAATAAAACTCAGTTAGCATTTTCATGCTGCTTAGTAAAAAGCTCTCTCATAACCTCACTTCATCATTCAAATACGAAACGACACAGCAGACGGCTATACAGTTCTTGTGCTAACGTCAACGAAAACGACTGCTTGAGAGAGGCGAGACGCAGTACGGGAATAACACACCAGTGGCGCTGTAGTAGACACACGCGTCTCGAATAGTCAACTGAGATATGCCGGGTACATATTTTCGGCTTTGCACATTCGCAGTTGTTGTCATATATTCTGTGAATATGAATGAATAACAATTGCAGGATCAGAAGTGACGTCTGTTCTTTCGGAATAGACGCCATATATATATGCCAGTGACAGGCAATGATCCTTTCGTCAGTGGGGAGGGGTGGTCAAGTTTGGAGCCTTTACTCTTACGGGAATTAGTACATAGTGACTACGAGTTTGAGTACTGTGGGCAGGGTAAAGCTGTGAAAGCAGCCTGTAATATTTTTAAAGCAAACTCTTGGGCTGTTGAGATTTGCAAATGCAATTTCAAACGCTCACTGCTGCTCTAAATTACTTTGCGAGGGGCCACAGTACTTTCACAATGGAAATTTATCTAACTGCTCACTCCCTAAGGGAGCAGCCAACGTTTTAACAAACACACAATCAATGTTAAAAATAAATGAATAGATAATTAAACATGGGGCGGGGAGCATGACATTATAAAGCAGAGGTTTGATACTTTAAATCATCATCTATTCAATAAAGTGAATAAACAAATAAATGTGTGTAGACCAACTTAAGCACGCACCCTGTATAAGGGTGAATTAAACCATAAAGTTACTGCCTGTAATTAAATAGTTTCTTCCCTTTATAAATATGGAGGTAACATGGGAGGAAAATTTCAAACGCACAATGGATAGATGAAAGCACATTCATTCATTCAAAGCCAAACGTGCGCATAAATCTCGCGACACTTTACTCATGCAGGAGCACTTGATAGCAGCGACAAAAGAAGCGTCAACAGCGTTTTAACGAGATGGAGGGTGTCTTGAAGCACCAATTTAAAAATTACTATGCACCAAACGAACTCACGTCTGGGGAGACAGCGGCATCCTATTCTTAAGTACCACGTGGTGTACGACTACGATGATTACAACTTACAAAAAGAAATTCATTTAGAAAAAGCATGTAAAGCAAACACGAGAATTCATATAGAAGAAAGCTAGTATTAATAAAATCATGGCTGAAGGCCAAAGTAATGTCCACGTGGTGGAATCGGTCATACAAGACAGGAAAGACGGAATAAAACTAAAAAATCGGAGAAATATTTAGCGTACTCGCGGATACAGATGCGATGCAAAAACGTTAATTAGAAAACAACAAGAAAATTTAAACATAATAAGTCTACACAAAGGCAGAAGGTCACACACGAGTATTCTAAACTTGAGAAAAACCGGACACAAAATCATCACCAGAATGAAAATGCAAATATTTAATTTTCACCTAATTACTCGAGTTCGGTAAATTAAGAAACACTTCGCCTCACATAGTAAAAGAATTGCTCAAGAAAACTATCACTGATAAACCAAGACTGCCTGATCACCAAGGAAACAAAGTTCTAACAGCATGCCTTCCCCTCAGCATGATTCGACGGAGTACTTACTTCCACGGTCACAGCAAGAGTGTGAAGTCCTAAGGCCACGCCAAAACCATCCCCACCACACACTGGATCTAGAGCACGCTAAAAAACCACACAGAGCGCGTTCAGAATATATAGTCTACCAACCCTCTCTACCTGAGGAAGATAATACCCTTTTCAACTGCTCCCAGAGAGATCTCTTGTCACCTCTTTCATCCAAGATTAGGTTGGCACCACATTAAGATCACGGCCACCTCGCCATCTTGCATCTTGGCAAGTAAGCTTGTCTCTGGCCACCCACCAGACGCCAGCGCAAACGACAAACGAAGCCATGCGTTCGTAATTAAAGTAATCGCGGCCCTAAAGCGCGAGGCGGCGACTGTAAGCCATTTCTTGGCAATCAATCAATATTAAAAACCACCTGCCACATTCACATGAACAGACAATTTCAATCACACGGATGGAAACATATATAAACTTGGGGCATTGATCATTAATAAAGGAATAAAAAATAATTAACATACTAATAGACAATACTAATGGGTCAGAAACGCTTTAGGTTAATGAATAACCCAAAAATGGAACACGACCACACATTCAGTGCACGTGTTTAAGCTGGACATTTGTGTCTGACGGAAGGCGTACTTGGGTAGCCCTTGCAGGTGCAGTAATCACTGTGTCCACGGCTGTGTGCACATTTTCGGCTTTGCCTATTCGCAGGTGATGTCACATATTCTGAGAATATGAGGCAAGAAAGTTCATCGTGTAAAAGCTGCTTTACGGCGGCAGCGAGAACAGTCTACCAGCGATGGAGTTAAAGCCTAGGTGTTTTTTCTTGCTTTCGAGTTACTCACTTTTTACAGGTTACTCACATTTTTTCAATTATGAACTCGAGTTACTCACTTTTTTATTGTTAAGGCTTCGTCGATGTTGTGGTTTTCAGTCCGGAGATTGGTTTGATGCAGCTCTACATCCTACTCTATCCTGAGCCAGCCTCTTCATCTCCTCATAAGAAAGGCACCCTACATCCATTTGAATCTGCTTACAGTATTCATCTCTTGGTCTCCTTCTGCGTTTTTTATCCCTTACACTTCCCTCCAATGCTAAATTCACGATTCTTGACGTCTAAGAATGTGTCCTACCAAGCGATCCCTTCTTCTAGTCAAGGCCTTTTCTACCCAATTCTGTTCAGTACCTCCTCGTTAGTTACGCCATCCACCCACCTAATCTTCAGCATTCTTCTGTAGCACCACATTTCAAAAGCCTCAATCCTCTTCCTTCCAAACTGCTTATCTTTCATGTTTCACTCGCATACAAGGCAACATTCCACACAAATGCCTCCAGAAAGGAATTTCTTACGCTTCAATTAATATTCGATTAGTCGCTCGGGAGTAGCCGAGCGGTCTGGAGCGCCACGTTAGGGATCGTGCGGCCTTCCGTGTCCCATAGAATTACAAATATTTGAATATTCGATTTCAACAAATTTCTCTTATTCAAAAACTATTTTCTACTCATTGCCATTCTGCATTTTATATCCTCTGTACTGCGACCTTCGTGTATTATTTTACTGCCAAAGTAAAAAAAAAAAAAAAAAAAAAATTCCATCTACCACATTTACTGTTTCGTTACCTAATCTAATTCCTCGAGCATCGTCTGATTTTCTTAGACGGCACTTCATTACCCTTGTTTTGCTCTTGTTAATGTTCATTCTTTATGCACCTTTCAACACACTCTCCATTCCGTTCAACTGCTCTTCCAGATCTTTTGCCGTCTCTGACAGAATTACAATGTTAATTGGCGAAACGCTATGTTTTTATTTCTTTATACTGAACTCTAATTCCTTCTCCAAATTTCTCTTTGCTTTCCTTCACAGCTTACTCAATATACAGACTGAATAAGATTGGAGAAAGGCTACAACCCTGTCTTATCCCGTTCCCAAAAACTGCATCCATTTCACGCTCTAACAAACGTCATCTGGTTTTTGTACATGTTTCCTATATTTTACTCCTGTTTGCTTCGGAATTTGAAAGAGTGAATTCCAATCAATATTGTCAAAAGTTTCCTCCAAATCTACAAAAGCTCGAAATGTAGGTTTGACTTTCCTCAATCTATGTTCTAAGATAAGTCGTAAGGTGAGTTTTGCCTTCGGTTTTCCTACATTTCTCTTGAATCCAAACTGATCTTTCCCGAGGTTGACTTCTACCATCTTTTCCATCCTTCCGTATTGTTAGTTATATATATTCGCCGTTTTTCGTATAAATGAAAGCATTTTCAGCCTTCTTCTGGAGCACAATAAGTTTGTAGCAGCTTGGTATCTAACAACAAGCGTGCCGTCTGTACCCGTATGGGCTCCAAAATTGCATGGAGTGGACCCTAGGAGGTCTCCTTTGACGATCGTGTGTCCACTTGTTGCTAGAGAAAGTAGTCCACGGACAGAACCTAAAAGTAGACGAAAGTAAAGTGCGGAGAACACATAAGAGCAATGGGGACTGACAAATACGGCAAAAGACAGTTTACGTGATACGTAAAATGGCTTCTTGCATTGGTAGAACTGGCAAGGAGTGAAAGATACCTGAAAGATTCGTTAAAAGAAAGTCTTATACAGGGCCAAACTCACCTACGATTCGTGCAATGGTTGACCAAACAAAGGAAGAAAGATAACTATAAAAAATAATTAAAACAAAGGTATTTAAAAGTAAACTTTCCTCCAGGGCCAATGGTAGCCAGTGTTCTTGCATTGGCGAAAAGTCAAAGGAATTAAAACAACTTAACTAAATTGTTAAAGGAGCTCTCCTTTTGGTACAAAACTCGTCCGTTATTCTTACAATAGATAAAGCAGATAGAGGGATATGACAGCCAAATTATTGGGGAGTAGGTCTCCTTCTGAGGCAAGCTCACATGTACAATCTGATACGACAGGAACAGGAAGCCGCTCCAGTGCCACGTGGAGTCCCCACAGAAATTCCTTGAGTGCTGTAAAGGAAAATCAAAATTGTATCCTCGAAGCAACCCGGAAGTGAAGTGTGTGCTGAGGAAACGCATAGAAAGGAGGGAATAGGGGTATCGGTTTAGGATACGACCCAGTCTATGGACCAAGTGTCCAAATAGGCCCGCATACTTGTTCGGCAGTCGAGTGGCTTTGCCACAGGTATCCCAAGTAGGGGATGGTGTCCTTATGCTCTAGGTGGATAATGGCACGCACCTTGTGGCCGAGTATCCACACCGTTGCATTCAGTTTGGTTTTGGCGGAGGGCCGCATACCTGATGTCAAACGCAGCTGACCTGGACAGTCACCGGCGTCGTCTCATCGAGCAGGGTGAAGGGCGCCCACGCCACAGCAGAGGTCCCAAACTAGGAAGCCGTGCCAGCGCAGGAACCTGTGTTCGCTGGTATCGGGGGCGTCGCACCCCGTGCAGGCTGGTGGATGTCCGCCTGACGCTGGTTTGTGGTCAGCTGTTATTAACCACACAGTAACATGTCGCCAAAGCATATGTGGGCAACACCGGTTATGTATGTTGGCACATACGTGGTTCCAGTGTACATTCGGCTGCTTGATTTCTAATTCCTGAGTTGGCGGACTCCCTCACAGGGCCACTTATAGCCGACGGACCGTCCTCAGCCGGTCAGTGGCCACCTCTAAGATGTACGTTCTAGTAAAGTAAAATTCTCAGGCGTAAGAGAGATTGAAGAGGTTGGCCTTCACTGTTATCGACTCACGCTCTGACTGTGGCTGGTACTGGCTCATGATGGCTGCTGTTGTGCTGTCGGGGTGACTAACGCACAGGGTGGTCATACAGTGAATGAGTAGAGCGCTCCACCAACCATAATCCCCCTAGCGATTTATCCAGGACGCATGTTGCCGCCCATACCTTGAACAGCGAGTGGCGACACAGGAGCCAAAACACAGCCTGCTAGACGGCCTTTCCCAAAAGTTAGGTCACGCTCGACAGTTGGGTGGCGACATATCATGCCTTTGCCAGGATCGCTGTATTTATCAGGTGGACCCTCTGATGCAAATTGAGGCGGCGGGTGGCCTGTCTCTTGCAGAGACCTCTGACACTTTCAAGTAACCGCTTCCAAGTTCTTGCCTGCATCTTCTGCGAGCAAGCGGTAACGTCCAGTCGCAGGATGGCCTGTTCCTCCACGACCTGATACCACGGTCGGTCGTAGCGGAGTCCTTGGTGCCCGATTGGGACGACCGTCTTCAGACTGTTCATTTCCGCTTCACAGGTCCGTTAGTACGTTTGGAGGAGGGGTCGTGCCCCGTCGATTTCTGCTGGTCGTTGCAGAAATACATCCACGTCGTCCGCATAAGTGACACACTTAAGTTGTGCAGTGTGGTTGCTCATGCCATTGATACTGTGCCTTAACCCCCGCAGAAGGGGGTCCACTGCGAGAACAAATAAAAACATTGAGAGTGGGGCATCTACATCTACATCTATAACCATACTCCGCAAGCCACCTGACGGTGTGTAGCGGAGGGTACCTTGAGTACCCCTATCGATTTTCCCTCCTATTCCAGTCACGTATTGTTCGCGGAAAGAAGGATTGTCGGTATGCTTCTGTGTGGGATCTAATCTCTCTGATTTTATCCTCACGGTCTCTTCGCGAGATACACGTAGGAGGGAGCGATATATTGCTAGACTCCTCGGTAAAGGTATGTTCTCGAAACTTCGACAAACGCCCGTACCTAGCGACAGAGCGTCTCTTCTGCAGAGTCTTCCACTGGAGTTTAGCGACATCTCCGTAACGCTTTCACGATTACCAAATGATCCTGTAACGAAGTGCACTGCTCTCCGTTGGATCTTTTCTACCTCCTCTATCAATCCCACCTAGTACGGATCCCACACCGGTGAGCAGAATTCAAGCTGTGGGCGAACAATTGTACTGTAACCTACTTCCTTTGTTTTCTGACTGCATTTCCTTAGTATTATTCCAATGAATCTAAGTCTGGCATCTGCTTTACCGACGACTGATTTTATATGGTCGTTCCATTTTAAATCCCTCCTAATGACTACTACCAGATACTTTATGGAATCAACTGCTTCCAGTTGCTGCCCTGCTATAGTGTAGCTAAATGATAAAGGATCTTTCTTTCTGTGTATTCGTAGCACGTTACACTTGTCTATATTGAGATTTAATTGCCATTCCCTGGACCATGCGTCAATTCTATGCAGATCCTCCTGCATCTCAATACAATTTTCCATTGTTACAACTTCTCTATATAC
Organism: Locusta migratoria; assembly: GCA_026315105.1. Lineage (NCBI taxonomy): Eukaryota > Metazoa > Arthropoda > Insecta > Orthoptera > Acrididae > Locusta > Locusta migratoria. The sequence goes on from CM048745.1 coordinate 845,811,642, forward strand.
TACAGTATCATCCGCAAAAAGCCTCATGTTATCCGCAAGGTCATTTATATATATATCGTGAACAGCAACGGACCCACGACACTCCCCTGTGGCATACCTGACATAACTCCTACTTCGGAAGACTTCTCTCCATTGAGAATGACCTGCTGCTTTCTGTTATCTAGAAATTCCTCAATCCAATCACATAATTTCTCTTACTTTGTTCATTAAACGTTTGTGGGGAACTGTATCAAACGCCTCGCGGAAGCCGAGAAACACAGCATCTACCTGAGAACCCGTGTCTATGACCCTCTGAGTCTCGTGGACGAATAGCGCGAGCTGGGTTTCACACGAAAGCCTTTTTCGAAACCCATGCTGATTCCTACAGAGCAGATTCCTAGTCTCGAGAAATGTCATTATATTCGAACATAATACATGTTCCAAAATTCTACAACTGACCGACGTTAGAGATATAGGCCTATAGTTCTGCACATCTGTTCGAGGACCCTTCTTGAAAACGGGGATAACCTGAGCCATTTTCCAATCTTTCGGAACGATATGCTGTTCTAGAGACCTACGATACACCACTGCGAGAAGATGGTCCAGTTCCTTCGCTTACTCTGTGTAAAAACGAATTGGTATCCCATCAGGCCCTGCAGCCTTTCCTCTTTTGAGCGATTTTAATTGTTTTTCTATCCCTCTGTCAGTTATTTCGATATCTGTCATTTTGCAATCTGTGCGGCAACCTAGGGAAGGAACTACAGTGCAATCTTCCTCTGTGAAACAGTTTTGGAAAAATACATTTAGTAATTCTGCCTTTAGAGTGTCATCCTCTGTTTCAGTGCCATTTACGTCACAGAGTGTCTGGACACTTTGTTTGATCCACCTACCGCTTTGACATAAGGCCAAAATTTCTTAGGATTTTCGGCCAAGTCAGTACAAAGAACTCTACTTTCGAATTCGTTGAACCTCTCTCGCATAGCTCTCCTCACGCTACATTTCGCTTCGTGTAATTTTTGTTTGTCTACAGGGCTTTGGCTACGTTTATGTTTGCAGTGAAGTTCCCTTTGCTTCCGTAGCAACTTTCTAATTCGGTTGTTGTACCACGGTGGCTCCTTTCCCTCTCTTACGACCTTGCTAGGTACATACTCATCTAATACATATTGTACGATGGCTTTGAACTTAGACCACTGTTCCTCAACACCATCTGTACTTTAGATAAAACTTCGGAGATGAGCCGTCAAGTACTTTTTTGCCACTTTTTCCGAACAGAAAAATCTTCCTACATTTTTTAATATTTCTATTTACGGGTGAAATTACCGTTGCTATAACCGCTTTATGATCGCTGATTCCCTGTTCCGCATTAACTGTTCCGAATAGTTCGGGTCTGTTTGTCACCAGAAGGTCTAATATGTTGTCACCACGAGTTGGTTCTCTGTTTAACTGCTCAAGGTAGTTTTCCGATAATGCACTCAAAACAATTTCACTGGATTCTTTGTCCCTGCCACCTGTAATAAACGTTTGTGTCTCCCAATCTATATCAGATAAATTAAAATCTCCTCCCAAAACAATAGCATGATCGGGAAATCTACTCTAAATATCTTCCAAATTATCCTTCAGGTGTTCTGCCACAACAGCTGCTGAGCCAGGAGGCCTATAGAAGCATCTGAGTACCATGTTCGAGCCTGCTTTAACCGTGACCTTCACCCAAATTATTTCACCCTTCGGATCTCCGTCTATTTCCTTCGATACTAGTGCACTAGTGCTATAAACACGCCTCCACCTTCACTGTCCAGCCTATCTCTGCGGTAAACATTCCAGTATGAGTTTAGAATCTCATTACTGTTTATATCAGGTTTCAGCCAACTTTCAGTCCCTAGTACTAGTGGGCGTTGTGATCGTTTATTATTGAGAGCAATTCTGGGACCTTTCTATAGACGCTCTTGCAGTTAACTACTACTGCACGCCTGACATATTCAGGGGAACCCTACATTTCTCCACACGATAGCGGAGGTCGAGAAATTTGCAGCCCAGATCTTCGCAGAATCGTCTGAGCCTCTGGTTTAAGCCTTCCACTCGGCTCCATACCAGAGGACCGCGATCGGTTCTAGGATCGACACTACAGATAGTTAGCTCAGATTCCACCCCGCGAACGAGGATTTCTGCCTTCACAAACTCCGCCAACCGCCTGTAGGAACTGAGGATGACCTCTGAACCCAGCCGGCAGGAGTGATTGGTGCCGACATGAGCGACAATTTGCAGTCGGGTGCACCCAGTGCTCTCTATCGCCGCCGGAAGGGCCTACTCCACATCTCGGATGAGACCCCCCGGCAAGCAAATCGAGTACACACTGGCCTTCTTCCCCGACCTTTCCGCTATCTCCCTAAGGGGCTCCATCACCCGCCTAACATTGGAGCTCCCGATCACTAATAAACCCCTCCCCCCGTGTGCCTGCTCGGACCTTGCTGAAGGAGCGGCCACATGCTCACTCACAGGCAGAGCGGGAGATGCCACACGGCCAGCCTCCCCTTTGAGCCTCCGCCTCGAGCGACGCGAACGCCGTTGAACCCGCCATTCCCCTGTGGGAGAGGGTCGTCCAACCGGGTCCGGTACACGCAAAGATGTCTCGACAGCAGGGACCGTGGGTGAAGCATGTGACACCTGAGGTGCCTCTTGCGACGCACCGGACTCCACACTGATGCTACAGTCCGAGGCAGCAGCAAGGCAGCTGATCGCGGCCATCAGCACGCTCAGCTGTTCGCGAACAGCGGCCAGCCCCTCCTGCGTCCGTACGCAGCAGTCACACATCCTGACAAATCAACAATTTATTGTAGAGATTAAGTAATCGACTTGTAACAAGACCGCAAATTCACTACAGGTGACTAATAGCTGACTAAACAGTGGTTACTAGAAACTTCTTTTTGGAAACAATATAAATAAGCAAAAACCGTCTCTGGAATGAAATCAAAATATACGCGGAAATCACTGCTCTAAAGTAAAAGATCTACACGAAATATAGAAGCTCCTAAGCCATAGAAAAGCTGCAGGAGACTGACAAACACGCACAAACAACGGTATTTATCAAAAGACGAGAGAATGTACTCTTGAAACAGTAACACAAACGCAATCTTTCAAGTAGGTGACGAGAAGACTTAAAAACAGAAGCACTAAACGAAAATTAAGAAATTAACTGTCAACAAAATTTCACGAAAATTAAATTATGACACCTAGCACTCTGTACGATGCAGCAGCAGCAGCAGCAGGCACTGAACTGACTGCCAGGTAGCTGTAGTAACGGTCTCTGACTGCTGGGTTACTGGCCAACTTGGTCAGCTGCTCGTGTTGTGGCACTATCTGTATGCTGCAGTTATTCTACACTGCATTATTTACACTCTTATTTACACTTTGAGTTCCTATTTACTCGAAATTCCTTCTGTCACAATAGGTTTGTGACTGCTCGACCTATTGAAGTATGAGTGCCATCTACAAGTTTCTGTAGTAAGCTTGAGTTTCTGTGGGTTTCCCGCAGCTATCACTAATTGCAAAAGAATGATAGCGGAAACAGAATAGCATCTGAAAGGTTCCACGTTGTGTCAATAGTTTTCATTGCCTGGTAAACGTTGACCCATAACAATTTCATTTATAATACTGGAACGTATATGTTAAAAAGGATTAAAACCGTACCATTAACAGTGAGAGAATGTGCTCGAAGCACTGCAATGTGTGTGTCTCAGTTCCTCCAACTTTATTCCTAATATTTCCCATCAACTAATAATACCCCTAGGCGATATCTGGAGCACCTATCTTAATTCGTTAACCAATTCAGCTCACAATTTTCGAAAACTTATTTTCTTCTTGCAGGTGGTTTTATTTTATTCAGATACTCATCTGCTTCAACATCACTCCATTCTGAAGTACGGAGAGAGAGGTGGCGCAGTGGTAACCATCCCTAAATCGTTCCAGGCGTACGCCGGTATGATTACCCAAAAAATCCGAGCGTGCGCTCCGACTCTAATGACCACCCTGTTGACGGGACACTATTCCCTAAGCTTCTTTCCTCTTACCCCTTCCATTGTGTAGTCTCGCCCGTAGAGGTAAAAGCTGCACAAAGTTTGAATCAGCATCTCACAAACATTGGGAGAGTCGTGTGTTGACCAGTTTGATGTTGCAATGAAGCTTCAAGAACTGGAGCAACACGATAGAGGAAAAAAGAAGAAGGAACATTAGTTATTACCGCCCCGCCGACAGCGTGGTCATTAGATATGAAACTAAAGATAAAAGGGAGAAGGAAGGAAATTTAGTGTTTAACGCCCCGACAGCGTGGTCATTAGAGGCGGAGCTTACTCTCGGATTGTTTGGGTAAGGATGGGGGAAGAAAATCGGCCGTGCCCTTTGAAAGGAACCATCCCGGCATTTGCCTGGAGTGATGTAGGAAAATCGCGGAAAAGCTAAATCGGGATGGCCGGAAGTGCATTTGAACGACCTTCCTCCCGAATGCGAGTCCAGTGTTACCACTACGCCACCTCGCTAGGTACTAAAGATAAATCCAGCCTCCAACTCTAAGAGGAAGTTAAAGGAAAGTCTAAAATCTCAATTTCTTCTGACAGTTAGGCTGCTGATGAATGTATATTAGTAGACATCGAAGGCGATCTCAGTCTGGATGTTGATGGCCATTCTGCCGATACCCCCCCCCCCCCCTCTCTCTCTCTCTCTCTCTCTCTCTCTCTCCAAAGCATTTGATTTCGCCGTACTTTTAATTTAAATCATTTTTAGAGAAGCAGGTCCAGAACCAATTTCAAATGGTAAACCAACATGTACTCATCAATTTTTAAACATGTAATTTCACCAGGTAGGTGATGATAAAACAGGGGCATAGGCTGTATTAGCTTTAAAAACAACTTGGCCAATTGAACGAAACCGGGACTGTTTCAAAATGTTCAAGTGTTTGTAAATCTATCGGATCAAACTGCGTGGTCATTAGTTCGTACCTTAAAAAAGCTACTTAAACTAAGGTAAACTAACCTGAGGACAAAACACACGCTCATGCCCTAGTGAGGACTCGAATGCGAGGCGCCTTAGACCGCTCGGCTACTCCACCGCGGCTTGGGACTGTTTCTAGTAATAGACTGTGCACCATTCACTCTAAAGGAGTTCCGGACACTGAAGAGTTTGAAGAAAGGCGCTGGTCCGATGATTGCAGTTGGTCGGAGGAAATGATTCGAAAATTTGAGAAAACGGGTTGCTTTTGTCTGCAATGTGGTTGAGGGAGTAAACGAATTCATTCGTCGTCAGTGGAAGAAATGGCCACAGAATCGCAGGAGGAGTCGAATGCGGATGTGTGATACGTATAGTGCATGGAGAATTTCCCGAACATTGGACAAACCTGTGAGCACGGTGTGAAAAATCCTAGGAAACAACCTTCATTTATTGTCCATTCAAAATTGTCTGTATGCGTGAGTTTTTTCTGTTGCTCTGCCAGCAAGAGAGACTTTTGCTTTAGACTGTCTCACTCGCATGAAAATGGGAGATGAATAAGCGTGAAAAATTTTGTTGACAGATGAAGACCACCTCCATTAATTAATATTAGTTTGGTTTTCTGTTCTGCAGATATAATGGAGGAGCAAGAGTCCATTGTCACGGAACAAGTCAGTACATGAGATTTTAACAGAATAGTGGTAACAGAAAAACTTAAAGTAGTCTATGCAGATAGAAACAAGCGTAAGTATAAAGAATCAATAACGAATAAAAGGAATTAGCTTATTTTTTTAAAGGTTTTCTAGTTTCTCTAGAGAATAAAAGTACTTAGCCTTGGGGTAACTCTTGAATTTAGATTTGTAAGCGCTTAGGTTAACAATAAGATTCTTGAGTACTTGTGTCAGCTTATTGAAAATGGACGCTGCACAAAAGTCAAGGAGATGTGATGCAACTGTAGATTCTATTTCTGTCTACTATTCAGCGAGTGATAGCTGCTAACTCGTGGGAATAAGCTGATATTGTTAACAACAAACGACATTAAAGAAAATATGTCTTGTGACGTCAATGTCAGAATTTCGAAACTATTGAAATGGGGTCGCTACGACATTCGCGAATCTACACTACATATTGCTCGAACCGATCGTTTCTGAGCCAATAATATCCTTTATACCCTAAATAATAATAATAATAATAATAATAATAATAATAATAATAATAATAATAATAGTAACACCGTACGTCATAAGTGAATGAAAGTAAGCATAGTAAACTACTTTTCGTGTTAAAAAATCACCTATTTCAGATACTGTTCTAGTGGTAAATAAAGCAGAATTTAATTTTTGAATAATATCCTGAACATAGGTTTTCCAAGACAGCTTTCTATCTATCTGAACAGCTAGAAATTTGAACTGTGAAGTGTCAGTTATCACATGCCGACTATGTGTAATCAAAATTCAGCTTTTGTTGAATTGTGACTTAGAAAATGTAAAATCAGAGTTTTACAGTTACCTGTTATACTCGAAGGCATATCATTTACATAAATAAGAAACAGCAGCGGTCCCAAAACAGACCCTTGGCGCACCCCACACTTAATTGTGCTCCATTGCGACTGAACGTCAAAGCCATTTTGAACATTGCCGAGAATTTTCTTCTGCTGTTTGTTTTTAAATTATTAAAGTAAAAGGTGAACCAGTTGTGAGCTACTCCATCTGACAGGGTATATCAATACACAGAATTGTCATATATGGACAACATAAAATGCACATGCAGAGCAACCGTACCGCTTCATCAATACATCACTGTGTGTTGCGGGTATAGGGCATCATGTATCATAGTCATATTTTTTCGAAGACAGGTTTCCGGTTCTGGTACCTGTTCCGGCACTGGTAAGCGCTGTGAGTGTATTTTGTGCAACCACGTCATTCCAGCTCTTCAACAGAGTTTATGTGTGGATGGTAACAATTTTATGCAATATGGCGCACCTGTGCACATTGCAAGTCCAGTTAAGCAGCTGCTAAAACGCGATCATCAGCCGCCATTTTCCTGCAGCCTGGCCTTCCCGATCACCTGATCTTAATCCGCGTGACTTCTGGCTGTGCAGTTATCTGAAACAAGTTGACGAGTGCGAAATTTGCTGCATTGGATGCACGCCCTGTGCAACACATTCACAACTTGTCCCCGGAAACACTTCGCTCGGTTGTGGAACATACTGTTTCTCGATTACAGCTTGTAGCAGAAAACGGCGGACAGCATATTGAACATGTTTTACGTCAGTCACGCGAAAATTAAAACTCCGACTGGGTTTTGATTGATGCTTTTTATGCGGTTTTTTTGGCCTCAGGACAATTAAAAACAGATTTAGTCATATGACCTTGCCGTGGTGGGTGGAATTACGCAACTAAAAGTATCAGACCTTCACACCCACACACACTAATTAGCCGGCCGCTGTGGCCGAGGAGACTGAGGCGCTCCAGTCACGGTCTGCACGGCCACTACGGTCGGGGGCTCGAATCCCCCCTCGGGCATGGATATTTGCGCCGTCTTAGTTCGTAAGTAGTTCATAAGTAGTTTGTAAGTTTAGGGACTGATGACCCCGTAGTTAAGTCCCATAAACTATGCAAACAAAACACACTAATTAATACAATTTGTTTAACGTGTAACTTTCACCTTAGGCACTGCTTTATGATTTGTCATTTGTAGTCGATCATTATTAAATTACGCTGCTCACATCTATTGATTAATTTTCACAGTATTTCGTTTTGTTCTGATATACGTTTTCCTCCTTCCCCGATAATATTCCGGTGAAATTTGACGTCATTCTGACCAATGTCGTCATTTTTGCATTTTTTAATTGTAATCGACCTACTTATTTATATCTTTTTTGGTACCGCAGTTTGTTTTTCGCTATTTAGTTGTGTATTTCAGTCGGAAGGTTCTTTTCTTAACTCTTCGAGCTTCAATGAACAGTTGTTACAATGAAGTTAATTTTGTTTTGAATTCGGTGCGAGGGACACTTGTCTATTCTTAACCTTGTGTCTATATTTGCTCTTCGAATCCGTCAATAGCTGCATCTTTATAGACAAACATTATTGGTTTTTTCTAGTTGAGAAATGCATTTCTTGAACGTAGATAAACAACTTCCACATAAAGAAGGCGAATATCAAAATACCAGTTCATGTTCTCAACTACCCACTACCAGGAAATTTTATTTATCTCCTCAATCTATGAAAAGGCATAATCTCCTTAGAGTATTATACATTAGTTGTATGACCACCGGAGAAATCACAGCCAAATCTATTTTGGAGGTACATTTATAGTGACTGAGCATGATTGGCTATACAGCCCTTTGTGAAATGAGGAAGATAATGATATCAGTATTGAGTATTACCGCCAACTGTGGCTATAACCGCTGATAAATTGGTTGGGATTGGAACAACATTCTATTTACCGACTGATTCCGATTTTTGCTGCACTGTTGAAGTCGCCGTCGCCATATGGTGCTGCAGAGGGTATTATGATTTGGGATGTTATTGGATTCCACTCCCGGAACTCCCCCCCACCATACCAACACCCCGTACGCATTGCTGGTACACTAACCAGATAGGGTCTCATCTCGAAAGTGTTGGAGCCAGTTGTACTCTCATATCTTGCCGACAGGGCCACATTGCAATGGAAAAATGTCCGACCACACCTGTTACGTAATGTTCAAGAATTCTTCGTGGCCCATCTAATCCCATTGCAGACTTGGCATTGCTACCATTTCTCCCGATCTCTCAACTATCGACAACGACTGGTCGACGATTGCAGAACGATTGGCCCGGGATACACCCGTTGCTAGAACAAACCAAGGTTGGCAATATGTGAATGATGATGATATGACGAGATGATCTTGTGACATTTATGGTCGTTAGACCTCAATGCGGGTCGCGTTCGGCCTGCCTGATGCAAGTCTTCCCGACTGGCGCCACTTCAGGCAATATGTACAGGCAGCGTGGACTGCTGTACCCATCAACACACATGCAGAGCCGCTTTGTTTCCATGCCGAGACGTGTAGCAGCGGTAAAAGCCAGCAATGGCGCCAACATTCACTACTGATTTTATCAACTTTCTCACTTCAATTGCGGCTGCATTATCATTCCTCTGACTTTTGTGGAATGTTTATCTCCCAAATAAGGTGTCTTTGATATATCCTGTGCTAGATCTTCCATTTTTAATTGGTAGTAGTGTGTACTACGCTATAGGGTAGAGAAGATGGCATACCCTACGGAGGAATCACTTTAAAGAACAGATCAGTGTTACATCTACATCGCTGAATATTTTTAGCACAACGAAGGATAGCTCTGTCTCCCATACAATAATTATTTACTTGCAGATAGAACGAACTGAAATTCTCGGTAACAGTCACACAATACTCATAACGTGTATACTTTCACGGCCGGCGTCTTCAGTAATTAAAACTTCCGGGCTGAGAGGCCGTGGTCGAACAGTAGAAATTTCTTCCTCTGACGTTTAGTTGCCGGCTGCGGACAACATCTTCTCAGGTGAGTCGACGACTGTCTGCTGGGCCGTGGAGATCCTGCTTATATAGAGGCAGGGCATAGAGGGCGCCACCACTCGTCACATGATGTCAACAGTAAAACTATCTCTGGCTGGCGTCATTACTCTCGATCAAAGGTAATCGATTGTCACATCTTTGGTACAAAGTAGACCGCCATATCTTGTCTAACTTCAAGCCTTCTTCCTTCCTGTTAAAATTATTGTGGTGTTTATAAGTCTCTATAGCCTCTCCGATTTGTTCCGATTTGTCTGTGTGTCCTAGTCGACAATTCCTCTTGTGTTTCGTTAGGCGAGTATTGATACTTCTTTTCGTTCTTTCAATATAAACCTTCCCACAACTACATGGAATCTTATACACACCCGTAGTAGCCAAAGGGTGTCGTGCATTTTTCGTTGATCGTAAGTATTCACTGATCTTTTTGGTGAGTTTGAATATTGTTTCGGCTCTAAACTTGGCCAGTACTTTCCCAATGCGGTCCGTGATATTGTGAATGAATGGGAGAAACACTTTCCCAGCCAAAGGTGGTTGTTGTTGTTGGACGTTAGCAGACATTTGTCTTCTGGGCTGGAGTGCTCGATCTACCTCCTTATCACTGTATCCGTTTTTTTTAAATGAGGTTCGTAAATGATCGAGTTCCTCTTGCAAATAAGCTGGCTCACAGATTTTATTAGCCCTGTCTTCTAATGTTTTAATAACAGCACTCTTCTGCCTGGGATGATGATTCGAATCTTTATGGAGATACCGATTGGTGTGCGTGTCTGTTCTGTATACGTTATGACCCAGAGACCCATCTGCACTTTTAATCACTGAAACGTCCAAAAAATTTAACTGTCCATTAATCTCCGTCTCCGTGGTAAATTGCTTTTTTTTTTTTTTTTTTTTTTTTTTTTTTTTTTTTTTTTTTTTTTTTTTTTTTTACGTTGATACTATTCAAATGCTTTAAGAAACAGTTCAGTTCCTCTTCCCCGTGATTCCAGATCACAAAAGTATCATCCACATACCGATACCATTTCAAAGGTCTCTCTCTGGCTGACTGCAGTGCCTGTTGTTCAAAAAATTCCATAAAAATATTAGCAACCGCTGGACTTAGAGGGCTACCCATTGCCACTCCATTGATTTGTTAGTAGAATTCATTATCATACTGAAAATAAGTCGTAGATAGGCAGCCCGGAAGTTTTAATTACTGAGTCACACAATACCTCAAATATTATTTCGGATTAAAACAAATAAACTGTTTTTCTTCTACTATTTTTTTATTCACTTCAAACTAGTTTTACGCTAATTGGCCATCATTAGAAAACAACTGACTAGCGTCAACAAGAGAGGCTAGTCCTTTGATTTGCAAACATTTTACTCAAAGTTGTACATAACTACAAGGTCGTAGGTTGCGATATTCTTTGAAAACTTTTCACTTTCTTCTCACGCTACAGCTGGTGTTCAAAGAAAAACTTATTTATTGTAATTTATTACAAATTAGTTTAAGAAAGGTCAACACGCATTACTTTTGCTATCTAAAATTTGTAATATTATGTTACAAACAACGGTACATATTTTCCTGGGGTCGTGACCTGTGTCAAAATGAATACCTGTTCCTGTCATAACGGTTTACATATTCTGTTACATTTGAATATGGCATACCTAATTACGTACCATTATAGATTTACAATTTTATATTGTTTGACATTAGAGTGTTTGAGTCGAACAAGGTAGGTAAGAAAACTGTGTACGTTGGTGTATGAGTATTTTTATTTTCTACGCCATACAATATAAATAAAATGGAAGTGTGATGGTTAATATGTTCTACGCTAAGTGGCTAGCTGAACTGCATTATGTGAAACTTAATAGTGGGAATGTTGTCAGTTGTAGTTGCTGGATGTTTGTTTACTTCCACTGCTTCTAATAGGTTTAATTTATTACCTTCGTTGGGTGGATTTGATATCTGAGTCCTTCCTCCAGTATGTGTGTTGAAAATGTCGAGTGTAATTTTTTGTAATCTCTAGCTACGCCCATGTTCTGTTATCCTGGTTTTTACAACCGTGCCTGTTTCTACGATCTATAGTTCGTTGCAGTCATTCCAAGGCATGTTATAAACTCCACTGTTACTTAATAAATCTTTTTTTTTTAATCTCTGTTCTTCAATAAGGTATGCGCTGTTGTGCGTCTTAGATAAAATAAAGTCTTGTAATTGCAAGATTTGAGGGTTTTTGACTAGCTTTTTAAAATTTTTTTTAAAAGTATTCTCCTAAATTGCGATTGTAAACCAGTTCGTTATTGTTACGGCTGTTTCTGCAGAGGGGGCATAACATTTGGGTAGGATCTATCGTCTTTGTTTCGTTTTTTGGGTAATGTGTTGTCAATTAGTTTCGGGCTATAGCCATTGTTAGATGCAATGTATTTAATATCATCTAATTCAGTATGGAAATTCTGTTTTGACACTGGTTTGGATATAAGACGAAATACCATGGAATTGAAGGAAACACGCTTGTGTGGATGGTACTACTGACAAGACGCAGTAGAGGAATTTCAAACGAATACAATTTCAAATAATTGCTTTTTATTGTTTGTTTAAATTCAATAACCAGACAGACAATCAGTGAACTAATTAGGATAGGCCTAATGTCATTTGAACTTACATCGGATAGAACATTAATGTAGAAATCTTGTATAGGCAGTTGTAAAAAAATGAATCGTCGATTGCTAGAAGGCACCTAAAGTACACTGTCTATCTTTAATTAATTGAGCAGCTACGGATGAGCCTTGAGACGAGTTCGGGTCACGGAATTTGCCGAGTTACACTCGCGAGTACAAAGCAAGATTATGTGAACAAATGGACTGAACATCATGTTGGCGTTTAGTTTACCTTTTCAGCTTCACGCGCCAGTAAGGCTTCATCATGAACTCTCAATGTCCTGAACTTGTAAGCAGAAAGCCTCGAAGGTGAATGCGCACCAGTGTTAAAACCTTGCCACGTTAGATTTATTCCGAACGAGACGCATTCTGCATCACGGTACAACTGGTTCCCCGAACCGGATAGAACGCGATCTCGCTCTGGCAAAAGGGGTTTCTCCTTCTTGCAGCCTACCTGTCTGTTGCGTCGACTCACACGAAAAGTTTCCTCGTCCGAGGCAGCCAATCAGTGTCCAGGAAAGACTCGCTTCTTCCAAGAAACTTGTTCGGCATGCACACGTGCGCATACGTCACCTGCAGTGAGGTGTTGCTTCACAGGTTGACCCTCAGCGAAATGTTACGTAACCCTGCTCGGCTAGCGTTACCAGTATGCGTGGAGGCGTGGTGAAAGCCCATCGATGAGAAAGTAAGCACGGCCCTGCAACTTCACAGCTGAGGGAAATATTATGACCCATATATGAGGTCACAACAAACCTTATACCACAAACAGCATTGGCAAAATCACCCTTTTTATTTTTAACTCTTCCATGCATGACCTACATTTTTACACTTACGAATATCCTGGCTTCATTGCGTCTAATGCGAGAAGTCAAATGAAAACACAGTATTTTGTGGATATAATCATGCAGAAATATTTTGTTTTGTGTTTTTTTAGGTATGATATAAGAAGGAGATGATATAAAAATGCAGTAAATGACGCAGGTGAAATGGAGTACGGACTACTGAGAAAGACATTAACAGGAAATGAAAATGGATACGTAGCAGTGGCTTGAAGTCAAATGCGAGTTTGTATAAGAATGTATGTCTAGGGTAAATATGGATTTCGCTTGCAGGAAGATAAAATAGACATTCGGAGTCAAGAAAATCAGCTGTGTGAATATCAAGAGCTTAGATGGAAAACCCGTTCTGAGCAAATATGGGACAGCTGAAAGGTGGAAATAATATACAGAAGGGCTCTAGAAAGTAAATAATCTTCCATACAACATTGTAGAAACGGCATAGAAAGTAGATGATGATGAGATAGGAGATACTGTACTGAGAGATGAATTTGAAAGAGTACTGAAAGACCTAAGTCGAAACAAGGCGGCTGGAGTTGATGACATTCCCTCAGAGCTATTGAAGTCTCTGGAGAACCAGCCATTAAGGAAGTATTTCACCTGCTGTGTAATGTATATGAGACAGGCGAAATACACACAGACTTTAAAAAAATGTAATAATCCCCATTCCAGGCGCAAGCAGGTGTTAAAATTACAGAACCATCAGTTTAATAAGTCATGCTTGCAAATTGTAACACGGATTATTTATTATTTACTTAAAGAAGACATTACCTGCCATCGAAGGTTGTGGAACCGATATGATAGATTAATAATCTTTAAAGTTGAAAGGCCAAGATTGAGAAATAGTTTCAGTGGGCTATGCCAGGATCTTCTGTTTATATCAAATATTACAACTTGGCATCTTATTTAAAGATTGGAGATTAAATAATACGTGCAACATAGCACTTAGTCTAAATATAAAAATACATGAGTTTAAACATCATAGCTGGGGAGTTTAACCGCTGTTATAAAAAGCTAGCAGCTTTTATATTGGATTTACATTTCCTTAATTGGAACTATTGTTCATTTATATTACTAACAGTAATACGCCTCTCTTTGGCTTCAATTAATAAATAAGGGCATTTTTATGCAAATTTCAGGTCGAAACTGCAATACTTCGCTTCTTATTTTTAATTAAGGTTAATTGATACTTCAATACTTTTTGGATGCAAACCAACTATTGTAATTAACTATAACCCTAATTACCTCATTTAAGTGCTCCTTGATTTCATTCATAATATAGTCCTATTAATAGTTTGAATTTAGGAGAAATGTAGGAACACAGGAGACAATAGGGTATTTGACTGTTTTCTGGAAATCGTTTTAAATTGTTAATTATGTCACATTATCGTCCGAACATGCTTTTTTACCTCGTGGATTTCAGTACCTAAAAAAGAAAAAAGAAATGAAATTCAAATTATTTGAAAGGCCGCTAAAACGCTACATTTGAGTCACATGATGCCTGTGACGTCATACAACACGCTACTGCTGCTGCTCTCGTAAGATAAACCAATACCTGTACATTGTTTGGGCCGAGGCCTCGTGTTTGGGCGTTAACGTTTGCATAATGATCTACAAATATTGCTTAGTTCCGCACACTGCCGGCCGCGGTGGCCGAAGGGACTGAGGCGCTCCAGTCAAGTTCTGCACGGCCACTACGGTCGGGGGTTCGAATCCCCCCTCGGGCATGAATATTTGTGCCGTCCTTAGTCTTAGCTAGTTCGTAAGTAGTTTGTAAGCTTAGGGACTGATGACCCCGTAGTTAAGTCCCATAAGTTCTACAAACATTTGAACATTTAGTTCCGCACTGTACCAATACATCTGTCAAGACTCCAGAAAAATTGTTCTTGCAAGTACCAAAAAATGAGAAGACACGCAAAAAGTTGTTGACGCTGGCGCGAAGAGATCCAAATGAAATAGCGGCTACTTCATGTGTGTATTTCTGTGAGGATCATTTTGATCTAAGTAAAGAATATTATTCCATTGGTAAACTAAACTGTTTAGTGTCATTCTCTTCTACTGTTACTATAAAGTAGGATTATGTTTAGGTTAATGACCTGATGTTTATATCTGCGAAGTAAAACTTCATAATGTTACACGCCTACGATTTATGTGTAATTAAAGCCGTTTCCTAATATATTTGGTGAAAGAACAGCATGAATATTGTTGCAGCCCACTATAAAAGTATAGCACTGCTTATTTATCTCCAGTAAGTGCAATTTTATCACCAATAGATCTTAGATAAAGTAACGTAAGCCTTTTCTTCTCCACAGAGCTCTACCAAGCAATTGTCATTGCAAGTAAATAACGTTTCAACTGATTAGGGTGGTTTTTTAAAATAAAAAGAATTTTTTTTTTTAATTAAAGCATGGGGCTTCGTTGTGGACGAGTAAACGTAAATGGATTAGTTTGTAGTGTCAAAAGTAGTGACACATTCATATCAAAACAAATCTTGAATATGTAAGGAAAATACTGACTTGCATGGCAGTAAGTTTACACACAATCGCAAACATTCACTGACAAAAACAACAAACCAGGAAAGCGCTGTAATTTCGGCGCTATAAATTTATTCCATCGAGTCTCGCTCGCAATGTTTACGTGAAAGTGACATGCTTTTGACTACGCGGAATGTGCGTTGCCAACCTACGAGTGATATGAAAACACCGCCGACGCAACCCGCTGTCCCTGTTCTAGAATATAGATAATAACTATACACAAGGCATTTTTGCTATATTTTACAGGTTTTGATCTTTTATTTTGCACCAGTATTGAAGTAGTTAAATAAAATTACTCCCTTAACTGCGTTCTTATCTGGGTTAAATTTTACTAACTATCCCGGCGGCTTCCTGTGACTATGTTGGCAACAGATGCTGAATAGCGAGAATCATGAGACGTCGCCATTAGCCAATCGCGTTACAGCGCAAATATTTTGTCGTGAAATTTTTTATTTACGAGGGCAGTTCCTTGTATTGACCGGACAAGGGTACATACAAGAATCATAGAGCAGGAACAGCATTATTTATTTACTTCATGGTCTGTAGCCGGTCGCGGTGGCCGAGGAGACTAAGGCGCTCCAGTCACGGTCTGCACGGCCACTACGGTCGGGGGTTCGAATCCCCCCTCGGGCATGGATATTTGTGCCGTCCTAGTTCGTAAGTAGTTCATAAGTAGTTTGTAAGTTTAGGGACTGATGACCCCGTAGTTAAGTCCCATATACTTTACAAACATTTGAACATGGTCTGTACGATACACTAATCTAGTCATTCTATGTGGTATGAACATCTGGACAAAGATTTTCTATCATGTTGTTGATGTTGCCAACATAATCACTCAAGGCCGCTTGGATAGAAGATAAAATTTCACCCTTTACTGTATAATATGGTGACTTCAGATTAAGTCTCCTGACATCCATAAATAGGGTACTTTTTTTCAATGGCGTAAAATATCTCTCGAAATAATTAGCTTTAAAATGTAGGTATGCGTTACTTACAATGCAGTTTTCACGTTTCTTATTTCTGGCACGTAAGAATTTGGATTGCTTTTAAAGAATGAAGACAAAATAATTGCATCAACTTTAGGAAGGTTTCCGCTGTCAGCCTTCACATAACCATCTTCCATTGTGGCATAAAACCTGTAAACGCGTTTAGATCACGGAAAAACTGAACTTAAAGCTGCGAAATGGAGGAAACGCGTACAATAACACAGCTCCGACTTCCAGTTGCCGCGCTGTAGGTGTTCTATGACGTCACCAGTACTTCAGCCAATAACGGAGCGTTTTCGATCACGTGATCTAATCGTGAAATTTGATGATTTTTAAGCTTTAATTGCGTAAAAATAACAGATGTTTTGTAAGAATTATGAGCGAAAATGCTGTCTGAATGCTATAATCATTCAGAATAAGAACAATTCGAACCTTATTTTTAACACAGGAAAATACCCTATACTATAAATTGAGGAAAGGCAAATCTACATTTTTAGCTTTTGCAGATTTCGAGAAAGCTTCTGACAATGCAAATTGGAATACACTCTTTCGAATTATGTAGTCAGTAAGCGTAAAATATAGGGAACGCAAGTTTATTTACAACTTGTACAAAAACCAGACAACAGTTATTAGAGTTGAGGGGCAAGAAAGGGTCGCAGTGTTTGGGAATGGAGTAAGACAGGGTTGTATCCTGTCTCAAATGTTATTGAATTTGTACACTGAGCAAGCTATGAAGGAAACCATGGAGAAATTTGAAGAAGGAAATAGAGTTCAGGGTGAAGAAATAAAAACATTGCGTTTTTGCGATGACGTGGAATTCTGTCAGAGGCAGCAAAGCACCTGCAAGAGCAGTTGAACGGAATGGACAGTGTGTCGAAAGGAGCGTATAAGATGAACAATAAAAAAAAGAAAAAACAAGGCTAATGGGATGCGGTCTAAGAAAATCAGGTGATGCTAAAGGAATTAGATTAGGTAACGAAATAATAAAGGCAGTAGGTATGTTTTATTACTTGGCCAGTAAAATAACATATGATGATCGCAGTAAGAAAGATATAAAATGCAGACTGGCAATGGGAAGAAAAGTTATTTTAAAAAAGAGAAATTTTCTGACATGGAATATTAATTTAAGAGCAATGAAATGTTTTCTGGAAACATTTTTGTAGAGTTTTGCCTTGTACGGGAGTGAAACATACAGGAAGAGGATAGAAGCATTTGAAATGTGGTGCTACAGAAGAATGCTGAAGATTAGGTGGGTAGATCGCGTAGCTAATGAGGAGCTTCTGAACTGAATTGAGGAGAAAAGGAATTTCCGGCATTTCCTGACTGCAAGAAAGGATCGATTGGTAGGGCACGTTCTTAGACATCAAAGAATCAGAAATTTGGTATTGGGGGGAAGTGTGTGGGATAAAAATAGCAGAGGGATCTGCGTAAACAGATTGAAATAGATGAGTAAATGAAGCGGGTTACTCAGGATAGAGTAGGAAAGAGCGCTGCATCAAATCAATCTCCGAAGTGAACACCACAACAAGAAGAAATTATCTTGTATTCATTGAACAAATCGCGATGGATTGGCAGAGCTGCCATTTATACCCTGGTGATTCATGGGAATAGGCTATGGATGCGTTTATGGCCGCACAATGGAAATGAACAGTTGCAGGTAGACTTTAAATCTATTTCGGAAATCGTTAGGTAATTCAAGAACCCCAGATTTCAGGTATTACCTATCAGCACAGAAAACACAGTTAACAACGGCCTGCACTTAAAAACCGACGGTAGCCGCGTTTCCTACACTGCATGAAATAAAAGAAGAAACTTCGTAACGTACGACGTTTGTAATCACTAAGACAGTGTGACACTCTGTGTTCATAATGGTATATGGTAGTAGGTGACAGACTCGAATACCTTTGCTAACAGCTCGATAAAAGCTGCAGAGTCTCTCTTGTGGTTGTGACAATATCGGTAGGACCCTACACAACTAGCAAACCGCAGCTTGAGTCCCGATTTCAGTGTATAAGAGCTGTTGGAAAGGTTCGACTCTGGCACAGTCCCTACAGAGCAATGGACACAAGCTGTCAACAAGGAACTGCGCATACTATATCTATTGTGGGGGGAGGGGTGTTCTTTTACATATATTCCAACTGTACTGATTATTAACTGGAAATGGTTGTGTTCGCTACTTGAAAAACTATGTGTCATCATTCATGGAGTTCATATTCCAAAAGAACGTTGGGGTTTTTGTGGATGACAGTGTACTGTGTCATCCGAGCCATAATTGCTCGCGATTTGTTAGAAGAACATTCCAGACAATTCTGGTGAATGATACGGCCACCAAGATCACCCAAATTGAATGCCACCGAACATTCATGGGACGTAACCGAGAAGGCAGTTCAAGAATTAAAGCCTGCACCAGCAGCACTTTCGCTATGACAGAGGCAGCGTGTCTCTACTCTCATCACTAATCTGACCTACTTCTATAAATGAACCGTCTTTTCTGCTCCTTTGAATACTGAGCTTTCTGTTTCTGTCTTACCAATTGATCCTCCCCTGCTCCCACCAAATCCCTCTCCCTGTAACTACAATTGGGGATGTCATCCGTTTTGTCACGACCACCCTCCAAAATATTCATCCTTTCCAGCGCCCAACATTTTCCTTCAAATAGCCATTGCCACACACTCGCCACCAACTCACTAAACCAAGCTCACTTCACATTTTCCCGTTAGGATAACCTCGTTTAGTCACACCATCTATTCTTTTCCGCTTACCTCACTCCCAATTCTGCCCCATGGTGCATCTGTCACACACTTTCTTTTTCCACCTCCCCGCCTACCTCTGGCAGTGGCATCAGTTCCTCGTACCTCTCTCTGAACCCACCCAGACCGAAAGCAATACCACACCCGATATTGTCCTTGCCTCCAAGGGCGCCTCCTGGATCTAATAGACAGTGACCCTGCTCCATTTCTCCTTACTATTGTCACTGCTGCCCCGCAACTTGCCCCCCCTCCCAAAAAAACAAGCCTATGATTACTCCTTTGCTGACTGGGATGCCTACCGGCCAGCCATCCTCCACAAGTCGTGAAGACATTGACCAATGGCTCTAGGTATCGCCAACAGACGTCGACCACGCCTGTATACTCATCAAAGCAATCTACTACCAATCGACCACCTTTCCCCACAGTCTATCCTCTTTCATGAATCTAGTCAGCTACACTGTTCCTTTCTCCACACCAATGATTGGGATACACTCCAACGGTAACCTCCTCACTGCAAAGAAATGTCAGGTCTGGTGCCAAACAAGCACCTATCTTAATGGGATGCTCTCCATGGGGCAACCATCAAGCACTGGTATGCATTCCACTGTCTCACTGACAACCATCCAGCACGCCACTATCCCCTTCTCCACAACGGCTGTCGCATTCTTCAAAACGCCAGTAGGGCTAATCATTTTGTGACCTACCTCTTAGGTACCTTTTCCATTCAGACAATCCCTGCTTCGACTACAGCCTCTTCCCCAATGTCCATGAACGAACCAATACCTCAGCCCTACCGCTTGTCCCTAGCTTCCAGTATCTGGTTCACAACCCAGTCTCCAAATGTAATACTCCTATCACTGCACTTTATCTACAAACAACACTCCACAGCACCAAACAGCTCCTGATCATGATCATCTTCCCCCGTCCTTCCATCCTGTTATCACCATCCTCTGCAATTAAATTCTCTTTACTGGCTTCTTCCCCAACTTCCCTAATTCTCATATTCCCCGAGTCCAAAAAGACCCATCAACAACCTTCTTATGTTCAGAAAGGTCCTAGTTTCCATCCTCTCTCGTTAAATCCATCAGCATCTCCGCTAACATCTAGTGTGGCTTCTGACCTTAGTTCTCTACCGCTGATAAGCTCCTTTGCCTACCTACCTCCTCTCTCTCCACCTGACATTCCCATCACTCTGCCGTATTAGTTTTCCTTGAACTCGAAAAAGTTTTGTGTATGACATTCTGGTCTCTTCAAACTCCAGACCTAAACCGTGCCTACCTTATCCCGCCTTTTATTTCAAAGTACCCCTCCTATTGCACTGTCTCCAATTATGACTTCCACACCTTTTACTGCTTGGCTGGGATGCCCCATGACTCCATCCTCTCTCCCCTCCTCCGGATTAAACCATCTTTCTTGACCTTGCACCTACTCTCCAAAGTTCCCAGCACCTCCGCCAAACCCAGCTCACTCACTGCGAGAGTCAGTAACTGCACTAACATTTGGAACAATTTTTTATATAAAGCAGCCAACAGTTGGCTAACAGATAATAAATTGTTTCAAATTTTCCTACTGCTGTACCAGTGGCTTTTCACTGTTAATGCCACAAAAATACACGCAATTATAATAAGCCCTAACACCCAATCCTTCCAGCTCCATGACTCACCGTCTATGATTATCCTCCTTACCCCCATCGTGAAAAACTTAGCCGCCACACTTTATGGTTTCCTCGTCTGGACGCCCACCAATACATTCCAACATAAAAAGCTCGCAGTTGTGTACGCCTTCTGAAGCTACTGTCTGGCTGGACGTGGAGTCTCCAATCCTCCACTATCCTCTACACCTTTGCTGTTCTAACGTCAACTGGATCCACAGCCCATCCATATTGTTACAATCACACATATTCTCGATCACCACGCGCTTCTCCTCGCCTTCTGTATCAGCCTCTCATCCAAAATGCGGATTCTATACGACTTCATTCCTTCCCTCATCTGCTGTTTATTGGGTACCTTCGAATACTCTATGTCCATTGTTAAATCGACTCCAAAAAGTCTTCAGTCACCCCCCTCCCCCACCTCTTTACTGGCCTCGGACCGCTGCTATGCTTCCATCAATGTATTCCTGTCCCCTGCCCTCTATATCTTCACACTCTCCATTTTCTCTCTTGGGGCAACTTCCGTCGTGTCCCCTTTTGAAATGAAGTCCTCTTTCCCCAAATATATCGCTCCTACCAATAATTGTAACCTGTCCGCTCCCCTTCATGTAGATCTCCCTCGCTCTCTCCTTCCTCCGTCCTTCTTCTGCCCCTCCCTGAAGAGCCTGTGCGACCTGTCCACCGCTCTAGATTGCTACTCAACACCCCTCCCAGATCCCCTCTGGAGTTTCCCCACTCTCTGCAACCCCCTCCCATAGGTTCTCTCTGCGCTCATTATTTACTATCAGGGTGGTTCATGTTCTTCATCCTTCGTGTAATTAACTCTGCAAGGTCTCGTCGAGTGCGTTTTAACCTTGTGCAAAGAGTTCAATGACTATTCATCAACATTTGGTCATCAGTGATTCATCTTCCTCTGTGGCTCTGTTTTCAATTCGTTTGAAATTTTTTAAATCATTCTACTTTGTATTTTTTAAATGTTACTTTCAACAGTCTCCGATTTAAACTTTTAAACTGACATTTTAATCTCCTTTTATGTATAAACATGTAATTGTCTCGCTCGGCATTAAACGCTGCTGGCAGATCGCAGCTACCGTTCATAAAAGGAGTAGCTCGTCCGCTGCAATTTCGTCGTTCTAATATTCTGCGAGTATGCGAGAGTAACTTGGGCTACCTGATATAGTTAATTTTTGAGTGGAACAACGTCGCGGAAATAAATTAATATGGTCTCAATACCCTTGTTTGACCAAGGTTTTCTGGACGTTTCCCTTGCTTGTAAAGCCCCTCCCACTTATTTCCAGTTGGGGTCCCCCTTTGTTCCAATATCAGCTTGTATGATAATTAGCTGAATATAACCGCGACTCTTTGTGGGACGTATCTCAATCTGTTCAACACGGTCTATGCTCTATCGCATAAGTAGCGCATTGTTTCTTGCTCTACGACAAAGAGCAGTGAAACGGGAGGGACGGCCTTTATCCTTTAATGCGAGAAGCCTATAGTAGTTACCACAACCAAATCCTGTCTCGTAATCTTGCAGAAAATCCAAAGAAATTCTGGTCATATGTGAAGTACACTAGCGGCAAAACACAAACAATACCTTCACTACGCGATAGCAATGGTAATACTACGGATGACAGTACTACTAAGGCTGAATTACTAAACACAGCTTTCCGAAATTCTTTCACCAAAGAAGACGAAGTGAACACTCCAGTATTCAATCCAAGAACAGCTGCCAGCATGCGAAACTTAGAAGTAGATGTTCCTGGGGTAGTAAAACAACTTAAGTCACTAAACAAAAATAAATCTTCCGGGCCAGATTGTATACCAACTAGATTCCTCTCAGAGTATGCTGATGCAATAGCTCCGTACTTAGCTATAATTTACAACCGATCACTCAGCGAAAGATCCGTACCCAAAGACTGGAAAGTTGCCCAAATTACTCCAATATTCAAGAAAGGCAATAGGAGTGATCCCCAAAATTACAGGTCTATCTCATTGACGTCGATTTGCAGTAGGATTTTGGAACATATACTTTGTTCGAATATTATGTACTACCTCGAAGAGAACTACCTATTAACCAGTAGTCAACACGGATTCAGAAAGTATCACTCTTGCGAAACACAGCTTGCCCTTTATTCACATGAAGTGTTAAGGGATCTCAAATCGATTCCATATTTCTGGATTTCAGGAAGGCTTTTGACACTGTACCCCACAAGCGGCTTCTTATGAAATTGCGTGCTTATGGAATATATCCCCAATTGTGCGATTGGATTGACGATTTCCTCTCAGAAAGAACACAGTTCGTTGTAATTGACGGTAAGTCATCGAGTAAAACAGAAGTGATATGTGGCGTTCCACAGGGAAGCGTTATAGGTCCCCTACTCTTCCTCGTGTTTATAAACGATTTAGGAGACAATCTGAATAGCTCCCTTAGACTGTTCGCGGATGATGCTGTCGTTTATCGGTTAGTGAAGTCAACTGAGGATCAAAAGCAACTGCAAAGCGATTTAGACAAAATTTCTGCATGGTGCGAAAATTGGTAATTGACACTCAGACACTAAATAAAGAAAAGTGTGAAGTAATACACATGACCACTAAAAGAAATACGCTGAACTTTAATTACGCGATACATCAGTCAAACATTAAGGTCGTAGATTCTACCAAATACCTAGGAGTTACAATTACGAACAACTTTTACTGGAGAGAACACACAGAAAATATTGTGGGGAAGGTGGACCAAAGGTTACGTTTCATCTTCAGAGCGCTTCGAAGATGCACCAGCTCCACCAAAGAGACTGCATACATCACACTTGTGCGTCCTCTCCTGGAGTACTGTTGCCCCTTGTGGGACCCTCACCAGGTGGGACTGACGGAAGACATTGAGAAGGTTCAGAGAAGGGCAGCTCGTTTTGTTTTATCACGTTACGAGGGGGGGGGGGAAGCGTCACGGAAATGTTGCAAGAATTGGGGTGGAAATCATTAAAAGAAAGACGTTATTCATTGCGGCGTGATCTGTTTGCGAAGTTTCAATCACCGACTTTTAGTTCTGAATGTGAAAATATTTTGCTATCACCCACCTACTTAGGGAGACATGACCATCCCAATAAAGTAAGAGAAATCAGATCGAAAACGGAACGATTTAGGTGTTCTTTCTTCCCGCGTGCTATTAGAGAATGGAACGTTAGAGAAAAGTTATGAAAGTGGTTAATGAACCCTCTGACAGGCACTTGAATGAGATTTGCAGAGTATCTATGTAGATGTAGATGTAGATGTAAGCTAGGAGGTGGTTACAGATGTAAAACGGCCTCATCTACATCTACATATTCATCATGGATAGCAAAAGCAAATACATACGATCCAACTAAACCCTTCTTTCTGAACTGCTTAAGGAAATAATCGAAACGATAAGTCTGGTTATCAAATGTGAGTCCAGTGCCTTATCGACTGCACCACCTTTACTCATTATCATTACTGTCATAAGAAGACGACGTGGGAGTGGCCGCCTAATCTGAGACATCGCCGGCCGCGGTGGCCGAGGGGACTGAGGCGCTCCAGTCACGGTCTGCACGGCCACTACGGACGGGAGTTCGAATCCCCCTCGGGCATGGATATTTGTGCCGTCCTACTTCGTCAGTAGTTCATAAGTAGTTTGTAAGTTTAGGGACTGATGACCCCGTAGTTAAGTCCCATAAGCTTAACAAACATTTGAATTTTTTTTCTGAGATATCATTCTATGAAATGGTCGGTCACTCCTGGCGGAGATTCGAGTCTTTCCTTGGGCATTGGTCGGTCTGTTGTTTAAAAAGTTTGTAAGTCAAGGACATGACGAACGTAGCAGTTTGGTCCAGTAGGTAGACAAATATTTGTCATGGGAGGTCTAAATACAGCGAGGAGACGAAAGCCATGCAATTACCTCCCAATGTAGTGTCAGATCCCCTCTTTCACGGTGAAGTGCAGCGATTGGACATGGCGTGGACTCAGCAAGTGGTGGGAAGTCCGCTATGGGACTATTGAGCTATGCTACCCACAGTTCAGAAAGTATTGCTGGCGCACAATTATCTGCGCAAACTGACCTCTCAGTAATATCCCATAATTATTTGTGTACAACTTGCGTGATCTGGGCGGCCAAATCAATCACAGGAAATGCCCAGAATACTTTCCAGTGATTCATTGATTCGCGGGCAGTTGCGATACAGTGATATGACACATTGTCATCCATCATTATTTGGGAACATGTGTAGACACAGACCAGAAGTTTGTTTCTTTTCTTTCAGTCACTTAACTGATTGAAAGTTGTGTTAACCATCATTTGTTTAATATTTATGGTAACGATGCGTGTGGTGCCGCTTACATTCCGGGGCTTCCGTAGTTATTGGGGTGGGACGAGAATCATTTGACTGAAGGAAGTGAAACATGAGGTTGTGCAGGTCCCTCCATTTCGCTTGGTTTGGCTGCTTGTTCGCTGTAATATCATTGCTGAGGTCACCACAGTAGCAAGGAGAGCTGGTGTTTCAAGAGAGGCTATAACACTATATTTATAAACTATGTTCAAATAAAAATTATAACTCAATTCATGTATTGTATGGTAAGGAATGAAGTAATCGATTTTGAATTCTTCTTGTGAATTTAAGCTCTTTACATAGTAGTGCACATGTTAATGTTGTAACAACTAAAAATTTTGATTGATTTTAAATAAATTTTATGTACTTTTGTTGTAAAGTAATTGTTTGGTAAAATTTACTGTTTTGATTGTAAAAACTACAGTCTAGTTGAAACGCAGAGAATACTTCAAGATACGTGCAATGTAAAGTAATATGTTGTTCCCAGAATTACTGACATGGAAGGCGCCTATTGTTGGCATGCATTGTTGTGGGCATAGACAGGTTGCCGGCCTCGCTTCAGTAAGTGAAGTGTGGAACGAGAACGAGGCAACTTCTTCAGTAAGGTGCAGGCTGATATGCAGCAAAAGTGATCAAAACAGTGAAATTGGTTCCATTCTATGCTGACGCCTTGTGTGGCAAATGGTTATGAAAGGAAGTAGCAAATAAAAATTTTATTACTTATAATGCCTTTCGCCTTTTGTAGCATCATTAGATCATATAAAAATGCAGTAAACCATCGGAACTATTTTATTTTGAGCTTCCTAATAATTTTAGATTTTATTGCAAGAGCTTTGATGGTTACCACATCATTTATATGATCTGGTGATGTCCAAAAAGGGCGAAACGCACTATAAGTAATAAAAAGCTTTTTCGCAACCATGACTACATTCTTTCAATGATCAAAATAGCCTTGGATTCAGACAGTATCTCTGTTCTATCGTGGCAGTTAAATCTGGGTACGTTGTGCATTACTGTTGCGGCGAAGAAAAGAAAATTGTGTCAGAGCCACGCTTAGTTATATTGTTCTTCATGTTGCCTAACTATGTAACAGCTTGACTACAGTACGGGATACAAAACAATTTTAGTACTGTAAAATAGTAGGGACCATACATTTTTTTAATAATTAATTAATTGAGTAAAAGTCGTGTTAACAATGAAAAATACAGTTACCTTACATCTACATCTACATGGGATACTGTGCCAATCACATTTAAGTGCCTGACAAGGATTCATCGAACCACCTTTAAACTATTTATCTCCCAGGAAGAAAGAACACCTGAATCTCTCCGTTCGAGCTCTGATTTCTCGTATTTTATTCTGATGATCATTTCTACCTATGTAAGTGGGAGTCAACAATATATTTTCGCATTCGGAGGAGAATGTTGTCGACTGGAGTTTCGTAAGTAGACCACGGCGCAGCGATAAGCTCCAATGTTGTAATGATTCCCATTCCAGATGGTGTATCATTTCCGTAACGCTGTCTCCCCTGTATCGTGACAATACAAAATGAACTGCCCTTGTTTCGACTCTTTCGATGTCCTCCGTCAAACCCACCTGATAAGAATCCCACACTTGGCAGCAATATAACAAAAAATGACGGACAAGCGTAGTGTATGCAGTTTCTTTAGTAGTTCTGTTGCATCTTTTAAGGGTTCTGCCAATAAAATGCAGTCTCTAGTTCGCCTTTTCCATAACATTAGCTACGTGTTCTTTCCAGTTTAAGTCTGAAGTAATAGTAATTCCTAGGAATTTAGTGGATATATCTTGTAAACAAAATTTAACGGATTTCTTTTCGTACTCATGTGGACGACTTCACACATCTCATTATTTAGAATCAATTTCCAATTTTTACACCATACTGATATCTTATTCAGATCGTTCTGCAGTTGGTTTTGTTCTTCAGATGTGTTTACTAGACGGTAAATGACAGCGTCATCTGCAAACAACCTAACAGAGCTGCTTAGATTTTCTCCCAAATCGTTTATGTAAATAAGGAACAGCAGAGCACCGATAACACTACCCTGTGGAACGCCCGATATCACCTCTGTTTTAGTCGATGCTTTACCATCAATTACTACAAACTGTGTCCTATCCAGTCGCAAATTTCGGGCGATATACCATAACCACGCAATTTAACTAAAAGCCGTTTGTGAGGTACGGTGTCAAAAGCCTTCTGGAAATCAATAAAGACGGAATCGATTTGAGAACCCTTGTCGATAGCACTCATCACTTCGTGTGAGTATAGAGCTAGTTGTATTTCGCATGAACGATATTTTCTAAATCCGTGTTGACTTTACTGAGATCCTATCGTCATGTGCAAATACCCGAGTATCCTAGGTGGAAGTAAATCAAAATTTCAATAACATTTCTTTATTGTAATTGATGATTTCAAGTGCTTTATGGATAATGAATAGTAATCAGTCACAAAAAATTATTTTTTGTCGTAAATCGGATTAAAACGTGTTAAACTGTATTTTAAGCACTGATAATGGTCAGACAGTGACCAACATGTAGATTAACGACAAAAAATATATTTACTACTGATTGCTCATCATCCACATATTATAAGAGTCACTGAGTATGTTGATTCAACATGGAATCAAACTTGATTGTAGTTTTTTTGTTTAGTATTTTGAGCAGTAAACTTAGAATTATAGAAAACGACTTTTGCGTATGTCAGTAGATTAGTAATGTACTTTTCATGCAATTTGCATATTAAATTACTTCTAAAGGTATTCTGTGTGAAGTGAGAAAGCTAATCATGTATAATACAGTCAATTGACAAATCAGTACGGACATTTTTGTAGCAGTGGCGTTTTAAAGTTACTTTTCTTTTATGGAATTAATAGCTATAATTTTCCATTCAAATTATAAAGGTAATTAATACTGTGTAAGGTACATGAATAGATATTATTGAATAGGAAAGAAAAATGAGATAGAACAGCTTTAGGGATCCCATGTGAGTACTGTAGCAAATGTTCCTATACATTATCTTTGAGTATTTCATAAGGCTACAGAGCGAATATTTAACCCTTACATCTGAATTATTATCACTGAGATGATTGAGATGATACAAAACATGTCATACTTTGGGATTAATTGACATGTTTAATACTATTAAGTGATGCACTGTAAACATTTGAATGTTAGACATGGTGCCCAGTTTAACAATAATTAGACACCAAAGCAGAGGTGAGGTAGGGACAGACGGGACCAGCCTTCTGACCATGTCACTGAGCGAGGATCACATTGTCATGTTCCCCAGCTGAGAGAGTCGCAGATAACGTAACAGACAAAACACGAAGTCAGCCTTCTTCTTACTAATGAGCAGTCATTGTGTCACTTGAGCAAGTGGTGGCAGCCCAGCAGTGAGCACTCGAGTGTGATGGGGGAAAATTTACAGCCACCTGCACAGTTGCTCAGTGACCGGCGGCCAGTGCACACGTGACCAGCAGCAGCTCTACTTTGTACGGTAACCGGCTTCTTAATAGAAGCGACTTATTTACATTTCGTGTGTGCTTTCTCTTGCAGCTCAATATACTTTAGTGTGCTCGCGTGTTTGTTTATTAAGAATCGCGTTTGTCAGTTCAGTTGCTGATTTTTTTATTTATTAGCTCGCGTATATATTTTTCAGATTTGCCGTTAATAAACAGTTCAGCGTTAGGTTTATATTTTGCAAAGCTCACTGTTTATCAAACTTCTCTTGCTGCTGTGTATATTTACTTAGATTCGCGTTCAACTAGTCAGTTCAGTGTATTCATTCGCAGTGCAAATCCGCCACTCACTGCTTCTGTTTTGTTTTGATCGTACTCGCGGTTGGTAGTCCTACACTTCAGTTGCTCAGTGACCGGCGGCCAGTGCACACGTGACCAGCAGCAGCTCTACATTGTACGGTAACCGGCTTCTTAATAGAAGCGACTTACTTACATTTCGTGTGTGCTTTCTCTTGCAGCTCTTTATACTTTAGTGTGCTCGCGTGTTTGTTTATTAAGAATCGCGTTTAGTTGTCAGTTCATTTACTGAATTTTTGATTTATTAGCTCGCGTATATATTTTTCAGATTCGCCGTTAATAAACAGTTCAGCATTAGGTTTATATTTTGCAAAGCTCACTATTTATCAAACTACTGGGTCCTCTGACGTACTTACTTGGAAGAAACAAAGGTTTTTAGAATGGCTAGGAACTGTGACTGCTGCGAACGGATGGAGGCAGAGTTGGTGACTCTTCGCTCGCAGCTTCAGGCGGCGTTGGCTTCGCTGGCAACGCTTGAGACTGCGGTGGGTGGGCGCCGCTGTTGTGGGCCGCTCGCGGGGGTGCAGCAGACGCCATGTGCGTCTGTTGTGCCCTCCGATCGGCCTGCGGCTGTGGCCAGCCCGCTCACTGCCCGCGAGGAGGTAGCCCCCCAATCCGTGGTGGATTGGGAGGTCCCCTCAGCGCGTGTCAGGCGGCGTAAGACTTCCCGGGGGACCGAAGTGGAGGCCTCCCCGGTTAGTCTTGCCAACAGATTCGAGGCGCTGTCTGTGGCAGGGGATGTTCCTGATGTGGATGGTGTCGCTTGTCCTGTACTCGCCCCTCTGCCTTCAAGATCCGGGCACTCACAGAGGGTGGGTTTGTTGGTAGTTGGCAGCTCCAACGTTAGGCGGGTAATGGAGCCCCTTAGGAAAATGGCTACTAGGGAGGGGAAGAATTCCAATGTGCACTCCGTGTGCATACCGGGGGGAGTCATTCCGGATGTGGAATGGCTCCTTCCGGATGCCATGAAGAGCACAGGGTGCAGCCAGCTGCAGGTGGTGGCTCATGTCGGGACCATTGATGTGTGTCGCTTTGGATCGGAAGAGATCCTCTCTGGTTTTGACCGGCTATCAGAATTGGTTAAGACTGCCAGTCTTGCTTGCAAGATGAAAGCGGAGCTCACCAACTGCAGCATTGTCGACAGGACTGACTGCGGACCTTTGGTTCAGAGCCGAGTGGAGGGTCTGAATCAGAGGCTCAGACGGTTCTGCGACCGTGTGGGCTGCAGATTCCTCGACTTGCGCCAAAGGGTGGTGGGTTTTCGGGTTCCGCTAAAAAGGTCAGGAGTCCACTACACTCAGGAAGCGGCTACACTGGTAGCGGGGGCTGTGTGGCGTGGACTGGGCGGTTTTTTTTTTAATGTTAGATGGCCTCGGGAATACACAAAATGGGTTTCAATCTCAAAGGGGGCAGGTCAGACACGGGAAGAAAGCAGACCTAAAAACCATTGGTGTAACAGTTGTAAATTGTCGTAGCTGTGTTGGGAAAATTCCAGAGCTCCAAGCGCTGATAAAAAGTACTGAGCCAAAATCGTTATAGGTTCCGAAAGCTGGCTGACGCCTGAGATAAATTCGGCCGAAATTTTTTCAAAGGACCAAATGGTCTTCAGAAAGGATAGAATAAATAAAACAGGGGGTGGCGTGTTTATTGCTGTTACGAACGGTTTATCCTGCAGCGAAATTGAGGCAGATACTTTCTGTGAATTGGTCTGGGTAGAGGTTATACCTGACCACCGAAATAAATTAATAATTTGATCTTTTTATCGGCCCCCTGACTCACACGATGCGGTTTCCGAAATGTTCAAAGAAAGCTTGAATCATATTTCAAATAGGTATCCGAAGCATCCTGTTATAATCGGTGGCGACTTTAATTTACCCTCGATATGTTGGCATAATTACGTATTCAAAACCGGGGGCAAATATAAAACATCGTCCGAACTACTTCTGAATGCTTTTTCTGAAAACTACTTCGAACAGTTAGTTCATGAACCCACTAGAATAGTACGTGGTTGCGAAAATACTCTTGATCTCCTAGCAACAAATAATCCCGAGATAGTAAAGAGCATCAAAACAGATACAGGGATTAGCGAACATCGAGTTGTAGTAGCGAGACTGGATATCGAAATTCCCAAATGCACCAAAAATAAACGAAAAATATATCTATTCAATAAAGCAGATAAAAATTCGCTTCACGCTTTCCTGAGTGATAATAATTTGATCTTTTTATCGGCCCCCTGACTCACACGATGCGGTTTCCGAAATGTTCAAAGAAAGCTTGAATCATATTTCAAATAGGTATCCGAAGCATCCTGTTATAATCGGTGGCGACTTTAATTTACCCTCGATATGTTGGCATAATTACGTATTCAAAACCGGGGGCAAATATAAAACATCGTCCGAACTACTTCTGAATGCTTTTTCTGAAAACTACTTCGAACAGTTAGTTCATGAACCCACTAGAATAGTACGTGGTTGCGAAAATACTCTTGATCTCCTAGCAACAAATAATCCCGAGATAGTAAAGAGCATCAAAACAGATACAGGGATTAGCGAACATCGAGTTGTAGTAGCGAGACTGGATATCGAAATTCCCAAATGCACCAAAAATAAACGAAAAATATATCTATTCAATAAAGCAGATAAAAATTCGCTTCACGCTTTCCTGAGTGATAGTCTCCAGTCCTTCAAAACTAAAAATGCGAGTGTAGATCAGTTGTGGCTTACTTTCAAAGACATAATATCAGTATCAATCGAGAGATTTATACCAATTAAATTAATAAAAGAGGGGGCTGGCCCCCCGTGGTACACAAAACAGGTCAGATCACTGTTGCAGAAACAAAGAAAAACGCATGCAAAATTTAAAAAGACACAGAATCCGCAAGACTGGCAATCTTTTACTGAAACTCGCAACCTAGCGCGGACATCAATGCGAGAAGCCTATAGTAGTTACCACAACGAAATCCTGTCTCGTAATCTTGCAGAAAATCCAAAGAAATTCTGGTCATATGTGAAGTACACTAGCGGCAAAACACAAACAATACCTTCACTACGCGATAGCAATGGTAATACTACCGATGACAGTACTGCTAAGGCAGAATTACTAAACACAGCTTTCCGAAATTCTTTCACCAAAGAAGACGAAGTGAACACTCCAGTATTCAATCCAAGAACAGCTGCCAGCATGCGAAACTTAAAAGTAGATGTTCCTGGAGTAGTAAAACAACTTAAGTCACTAAACAAAAATAAATCTTCCGGGCAAGATTGTATACCAACTAGATTCCTCTCAGAGTATGCTGATGCAATAGCTCCGTACTTAGCTATAATTTACAACCGATCACTCAGCGAAAGATCCGTACCCAAAGACTGGAAAGTTGCCCAAGTTACTCCAATATTCAAAAAAGGCAATAGGAGTGATCCCCAAAATTACAGGCCTATCTCATTGACGTCGATTTGCAGTAGGATTTTGGAACATATACTTTGTTCGAATATTATGAACAACCTCGAAGAGAACGACCTATTAACCAATAGTCAAAACGGATTCAGAAAGTATCGTTCTTGCGAAACACAGCTTGCCATTTATTCGCATGAAGTGTTAAGTGCCATCGACAAGGGATCTCAAATCGATTCCATATATCTGGATTTCCGGAAGGCTTTTGATACTGTATCCCACAAGTGGCTTCTAATGAAATTGCGTGCTTATGGACTATCTCCCCAATTGTGCGATTGGATTCACGATTTCCTATCAGAAAGGACACAGTTCGTTGTAATTGACGGTAAGTCATTGAGTAAAACAGAAGTGATATGTGGCGTTCCACAGGGATGCGTTATAGGTCCCCTACTCTTCCTCGTGTTTATAAACGATTTAGGAGATAATCTGAATAGCTCTCTTAGACTGTTCGCGGATGATGCTGTCGTTTATCGGTTAGTGAAGTCAACAGAGGATCAACAGCAACTGCAAAGCGATTTAGACAAAATTTCTACTTGGTGCGAAAATTGGCAATTGACACTAAATAAAGAAAAGTGTAAAGTAATACACATTACCACTAAAAGAAATCCGCTGAACTTCAATTACGCGATAAATCAGTCAAACATTAAGGTCGTAAATTCTACCAAATAGAAAATATTGTGGGGAAGGCGAACCAAAGGTTACGTTTCATTGGCAGAACGCTTAGAAGATGCACCAGCTCCACCAAAGAGACTGCCTACATCACACTTGTGCGTCCTCTCCTGGAGTACTGTTGCCCCTTGTGGGACCCTCACCAGGTAGGACTGACGGAAGATAGTGAGAAGGTTCAGAGAAGGGCAGCTCGTTTTGTTTTATCACGTTACGGGGGGGAAAGCGTCACGGAAATGTTGCATGAATTGGGGTGGAAATCATTAAAAGAAAGACGTTATTCATTGCGGCGTGATCTGTTTGCGAAGTTTCAATCACCGACTTTTAGTTCTGAATGTGAAAATATTTTGCTAGCACCCACCTACTTAGGGAGACATGACCATCCCAATAAAATAAGAGAAATCAGATCGAAAACGGAACGATTTAGGTGTTCTTTCTTCCCGCGCGCTATTAGAGAATGGAACGGTAGAGAAAAGTTATGAAAGTGGTTAATGAACCCTCTGCCAGGCAGTTAAATGTGATTTGCAGAGTATCTATGTTGATGTAGATGTAGATGAAGAAATGGTATCAACTAATGAGAGATTCATGTCTTACCCCTAGATGTGGGACATGGCAGGGAGCCCAAGCAACACCAAGTGTTGTAATTCTTCATGCACCAAGTGTTGCTTAGAGAGAGAGACAGAAACACTTGAAATACCGCCTTGAAGCTGATTGGCTCAAATAATTGCTGCAGAGTGGCCAGATTAATGATTGGTCAGATACATTTTAGAGAGAGGAGCCAACGTGTTATATGGAACAAAGTAAGCAGTGCTTAAGGGATTGCAGAGGGCAGTAAAACAGGGAATTCTTATGAAAACATAGTGTCTTTCGCCTTGAGAATCTAAATATGAACATTTTGTTCATACGAGATGGTTAAAGATTCCTGAACGAATAGTACAGGGATTACAAAAATGAATATCGGTGTTTTACAGCTTTGTAGAATTTATTACATTAATCTTATCATTAATAATTATACATCAAATAAAGGAGCAACTCAAACAATTTGGCCCACAAGCATTCAATATTAGCATCCTTCGTCACATGGCATGCATCGAGTCATAACCCAGTGCATCCCAAACCTTGCTCAGTGTATTAGGAACAAGTGCTACAAACTGAAGCTTCAGTATTATCTCATAGGCCACTAGAAGCAGTTGGTAGCAGGCACATACACATGATCCTTTATAAACTCCCAAAGGTAAAAAATCGCAAGATATCAGATATGGTGAACGTGGAGGCCATGCAAGACAACCTCACTCATTCAGGTCCTTGTGGCCAGTCCAGCAGTCATAAACAACATTGTTTAACCAGTCGTGTGCAAAGGGAAGCCAATGAGGTGGTACACCATTTTGCTGCCAAATAAATTTCTATTTCAAGTAATTGAGGAAAGAGAGTTTGTTGTAGCACATAAAGATAAGTAACATCAGGTAGACTTTAATTAGTGTAAAAGAAAGGTCCAAACACCTTCTTCCTGGATACGACACAAAAAGCATATAATTTACGGGAGTCTCGTTCCAACTGTATCACCGAGTGGGGATTAGCGGACCCCCAGATAAATTATGAGTATGCCAAGTCCACTTTGGTGAAATGTCGATTCATAACTGCAGATAACCCTATCCAGAAATTTATCATAAGTATGCAGCAACATATTGTTTGCAAAGTCAGCACATGCATCATAAGCTGTGGGTTTCAGAGCTTGTAACAACTGTAAATTATAAGGATGTAGTTGTCAGTGTGTCTGTAAATTTCTTCAGAATAAACTCTTGAAATATCTTTAAATTCTTATTAGATACATTTTCTACATTTTTGACAGTTTGGTCCTCTATAAAGAACATGATCAACTTGGTTCATGTTTTTGATTTTTCATTGTATATGACATTTCTGGGTTTGGTTGACAGTTATCCATTTTTAATAACAAACTTTCAAAATGATCATAAATAACAAATGGGACTTTCTGTGTATTTTGATAATTTTTGAAATGGATATAGGAACCTTTTTCTGGCATTTCTAATTTTAATGGTTTATTAACTAAACAGTTCTTTTAACAATAATCTAATTATATCTTACTGTTGAAATACAGTAAACACATATCACCAATAAATTCTGACTCTTTATTTTTCGAGTTTTCGGATGAAATATGTCGAGATAAATTTTTAATCCAACAATAATGTGAGTATCCATTATTTTTAAATATGATAAATTTATATGTTTTTCTTTCTTACTTTTTGTAATTTTTAATGGATTTTTCATCAAATGAGTAAAAATTGCTAGATATATTGATTTCAGTTTCAAGTTTTGGAATATTATCAATTTCAACCGGAAATGAAATATTAGACAATTTTTTCAAGCTCTGTCAAATTTTTTATAATTACTTGTTGTCTCTGGATTTTTACATTTCTGTCTATCTAAGATTCAATCCTGCAGTAGTCATGTGTAGACTGACAGTCCGCACAAAAGTATTTTTCACTTTCCTGTTCATCTCGTTGCACCTAGAATTTAAATAAATGCAGTATTTTCCTGTAATGAGAATTACCGTGTTGTTTTATGTTGATCAGTGGAGCAGCAGTGGAATGCTCAACTGTTGTGGACTGAGCGTCCCATACGACTGTCGGTGTTACATATAAATCACATCGTTGGTCAGCCATTATTCCCATATTATAGTTTATTCTCAAAGTGTCTTCTGTTATTGCTGAGTTGTTTTCTATTAATTAAAGAGTCTTTTCAGGTTCAACTAATATATTTCTTTGATTTACGTTTCCTTCTCTTTTTTATGCGATATGGATCTACAGGGTGGTCGGAAATTCCCATTACAAACTTCGTAGAGGATAGTGAGTACATAACATTTTGAATAGGAACCCATGTCCGGAAAAGTATCATTTCCGTTCTACGACAGTTTCAATTCAGATGTATAACTCGTCAATGTCTGCTGCTACGAGTTCTGGTTATTGCTCACAAGACATTGCACATACACTAGGTGGGATGGAGAGAGTGTACCAGAACATCCTGCGGAGGTACAATGTGTGCAACGACGTCGCCACATCGAGTCGCTGTTGTAATGCATCAGTACGTTGTGGCTGGGTTCTTGTTGTTGTCGTCTAATGTAACTTTTCAAACTGATTGTAACAATTGTATTGGGTCACGCCTAATTACATTCCTCAAGTATCAAGTAGGAATTGAAACCGCCGTGGAACGGAAATGATAGGTTTCGGGGACATGGGATTCTATTCAATATGGTATGTACTCATTACCCTCTAAAAGGCCGAGAAATTTGTAACGGGAATTTCCGACCACCCTGTATATGAAAACGTCTGCAGAAGAATTCCGCTATATGCAAAACACTTTTTTTGTAGTTTTTCACCAAGACACAGAAAGAACCAGAAAGGTGGTGGTTACTGCGGCCTAATATACAGGGAGAACGTTATTTATATTATGACAGTTGTTGCAAATTATCATCTCTATTTGGAACACCAAAGTATCATTTGGACTGGAGATTCAAAAAGGAAGGAATGTACAAATTCTGAAACTGTAGTAACGGCTGTGTGCATTTTATCCTGTTTACTATACAAATATGCAAGATTTCTTTCACTAAATGCAAGAAGTATAGCGTATTATGAAACATAGTATTTCAGTGAATTTGTACAGAATCTACAGCTCTGTCAAAGGTATTGACGTAAAAAGCTACAAGTCGAACATAGCAAATAACATACTCTCCATTACTGTGTCCATTCTTGCTACTAAAATGATTTAATACTGTGCGGACTGCCAGTCCGCGCGCGACTACTGGCGGTGTGAGCAGTCTCTCGACTACTACAGGTTTAATGCGGAAGCTGCAGACCACAGAAAACACTTTGGATCATTATTTTTCGCATTAATGCAACATTTCTTTTTGTAAGAGTGTATGTTTTCGCGGCGATATCCATTGATAAAATCTTCTCGGGTTACAAGCCGTGTCATGTGCTTTACAGCGCACGAACTATCGACAGAGAACTCCTCTGCCATTGTCAAGTGGATGACTGTCATTTCGCGGCCGCTGCCGTGCTTATATAGCCGCGCTGCCACCAGTGACGTCACTGGTGCCCATGTCCTTGACCATGTATGGCAATGTTTTGGTCGCGCGTACGCCGCGCGCGCTTCAACTCCGCAATTACAAGTTTCCAAGCCATACTAAGCTGCAAGCTGCCGTCTTTATTCACGGTGTTTTCATAAATTTTGATCTCTATGGTCTCGTTTGTTTCGCTGTCCCAGAATTTTTCGTCCGCTTAATAATTGCTGCCTAGTCGAAAGCAATTTGCTGCCCATTTTCCAAAGCATGTTCCACCACAGCTGACTTTTCGGGATAGAATAATCGAAAACACCTTGCCGTTCAATAGTTCGAATAGTCTGGCCGACATAAAACTGCCCACATTACACACGAAATTTTTAAATGCATGGTGTTCTGAGACCTGCATCATCTTTCACAGGATTCATTAGTTGCCGGATCTTTGCTGGGGGCCTGAACATTGTGTCAATTTTTTGTCTTTTCCCTGTTATGGAGGCACAAAATGGTAAATATGCGGTCTTCTTCAAGTCGTCTTCAGATGTCTTCTGATTACGTGACTTGGGTGAAACTGCCTGAGATATTTGTCTCTTGCTGTAGCCGTTATCCTTGAAAACTTTACGTGGGTGGCTTAGTTAGTTTGACAGGTTTTCAATATCTGAAACAGTTTCGGCTCTGTTAAGGTCTTCAGAACAGACTGTTTCTGTGCTGGGTGACGGTAGCTGGTGGCGTGTAAATAACGATCCGTGTGGGTGGGCTTGCGGTAAACGCTGTGACCCAGACTTCCAACGTGTTTACAGCGGACAACAGCGCCCAAGAATGGCAAGGAGCCGTCCTTGTGTACTTCCACAATGAATTTGAGAGCGCTCTCCGGAACGATCTTCTCATCGTCATCCTACCTGATGGGACGAGCCGGCTATTACGGAAAAATCCGACAGCTGTTGGAAGAAGATGCGTACCAAAATCGGCCTCAGGACCCAACATCCACAATTGTGAGAAGACGTCAAGACTTTTCCAAAGATCGTCGCTGGAAAAGAGTACAATTAACAACCTCTTCCCTCAGGCCCCTACACCACTTACGTTTTACGGTCTGCCAAAGGTGCACAAGGACACGCCGTTAAGGCCGATAGTGTGTGCCATCTGATGTCCGACAAACGGACTTGCCAAACACTTGGCCACACTTCTCTCTAGGCACGTTGCACATGTAAACACAATATAAAGAATACGGCGGCCTTTATCGACCGAATTAAAGGACGTCGCCTTGGTGAGAAAGATGTTATGGATAGCTTCGATGTGATCTCCCTTTTCACGTGTGTTTCCCTCGCAGACTATAGACTTTTTGGTCCAGTTGTTTGACGACACCACCGAAGATTTATTTAAGCACATCCTGACGTCATCATATTTCTTATGTGGTGGAGAATATTTTAACCATCCAGATGGCGTACTGATGGGAAGCCTTATAGCTCCAGTTGTAGCCCACCTCTATTGCCTGCGGCATAGCTCCTGCAAATCCTAGCTGTTTTTACCGTTACATCGACGATACCTTCGTCATCTGGCCTAATGGACAAAAGGAAGTAGAAGTGTTGCTGGAGCACATCAACAGTATACATGGTG
Organism: Locusta migratoria; assembly: GCA_026315105.1. NCBI lineage: Eukaryota > Metazoa > Arthropoda > Insecta > Orthoptera > Acrididae > Locusta > Locusta migratoria. Next base: position 845,850,507 of record CM048745.1, read on the forward strand.
TAGTGAAACCAGCCCTTTATTTTTTATCTAATTCGGGACTTCTTCTCGTGGACAGATACCATCAATAAATAAATAAAATAAAAATAAAATATATAATTATTCTTGATTATCCAATTCAGAATTAAAGTTCTTTCAGGAATGCTGGTTCATATTAAAATTTCTTACCTAATCCCATCAAAAGTAATCATCTCATCCATAAATTATTTCATTATCTGTCAAAAATTCGTCACGAAGATTAAAGTCAAAGAAGTTATATTCCTTCCACAAAACATTTTCAAAGTTTGTGCAAACACAACTCACACTACAACTCCTTCATTAAAGTTCTATTAGTCTTAATGAATAATAAGGTATGTCAAAATTAATTTTGATCACTTTATATCATAATATACATTTAAATTAATCTTGAAATAAACTTTCATTGAACTAATATATTTTCTTCTTTATACATATAATCAAATATAAAGTCGACAATATTATTCAATAAATATCTCTTCTCAAAACGAATCTTTAACATTATTCACAATTAACAACAACAATAATTGTCAACTTCTATGTGCAACGGCATACTGGGATCTTCTCTGTCTTAATGGCCTTCGGCAAACATCAGGCAGTGACCAGGTACATATCCGTGTCATGGGGGGAGAAACTTCCATGATGTGCCGCTGCATAGTCAATGTTGAATGTGCAACAGATAAAATCAAACCTATTTCACAAAGAAATTGTTCTAAATATTTTAAAAATATAATCAAAACATAATAAACATATTATTAATAGAGTAATTCGACTGCAAAACTGAGCTTAATTGGAAATGAGTAGACGATTAAAATGATGCACCACTACATTCCCCACCCACAAGCTCAGAAAATACAAGCTTTCTTACTTGCCTTTGTAATTATTCAGTATGTTTCAAAGAGTTACTTTCAAATCTATAACGATTAATTTTTATTTCAAGAATGCTTTCAGTATCCACACATCTATCACTTTTCGTTAGTACTGTTCTCAAAGTTACTTAAAGGTCAGAAGGAGATCAAAATATTTAGCTTTAGAAATTTCGGCACAATACTCTTTTGCCTTCGTAAGTATATTTGACAATATATGTATCATAAACTATTTATGAGAACCAAGATGATGTCACATTTGGACCCATGCAAACTTTTATAAAGACATATCACCAATTTCTCACGAGCCTTAGCTCTGGATGCCCCATGATCCAAATTTCATTTAATAAACTAACATCTATCCCATTATGACTACAATCCGAGTTTCTGTACTATTTAGTACTATAATCTCTGATACATCTCAACTGCATATCATAGCTTAACACTTAAAAAAATTAAATTAATTGTATTATTCCATAGAGGATGCATTTTGTGTCAACAGTCTCTTTTATAAACAGACCACATATTTTATTATTTTTTAAGGAGGATTATTGTATTACTTGCTTTTACTGTGAGGATCGATCGCTAATCTCTGTACAAAAGAAAAAAAAAGTGGTGTGGTAGTCTAACAGTAAGACATCTGCCTAGTAAGCATGGAGGTCTGGGTTCGATTCCCAGCCGCATCACAAATTTTAATTCATTGCTTCTTATTTATCGTTAATGTCTTGGGCATGGTTGAGACGAAAAACCGTCTCAGGGCATTTGTATTTATTAACAAAGTTGAATTTTGTAAATGTATGTAAATGGAAACACTTCTATTACTATTATTTACAAAAATAATAATTCCGATGATAATAATAAGGCAATAAAGTATTGAAACTATTATGGTTACTTGGAAATTCCAGATAATCAAAATACTATAGTGAGAGCTTATCTATTTAGAGAAGCTGTGATGAGGTTTCAGTTAACAAATCTTGAAATAAATGGTGAGTTAAGTGAGGATACTTTCACATTTTATGAAAATGCGTAGTTGTGGTGTAAAAGATTCATTTGGTACCTATAGTTCTAGTATTTATCAATGGTATATGAAATGTCATTATAAAGGATCTACTAAAACTGTGTCACTTGTAGCAGAAGCAGCATTTAATTTATGGCGAAAATAAATCATTAATCAGTTGTATCCTGATAGCAATAATCCTGATATCTTAATCAGAAACAAAAGACGAAAATGTAGATGTGATATTGATAAAAATATACATTGTTCAAAGGGTTTAGATAGAAAAGGTAATGTGTTACAACACGAACTCTTTTCCATCTCTGAATAATAATCCAGTAGAAATTCATATTGATGAAAATGCATTGTGATATTTGGAAATTGATTAAATTCACCAAAGTACTGAACAAATCTACGTGACGTATTTGTGCATGAACTGGTCACACATTAGCTTTACAGCATTCAGATGTGTATGAATCAATAATGTATGCATAGTACAATAGATCACAGTAAAAACATCTCAAGATGATATGTATGCTATTTAGAGATTGTAGGGTATTGAATCAACCAACTACATCAATGTCAGCAACAATTACTTCAAATTGACCAATTGAACCAATTGAATGATTATGTCAAAATTAACTTAGTCTTGATAGGAACGGGGAATATGATATAGGTGGTGATCTGGAAAGGATAGCAACTCAAACTGGTATCACTAATGTGCATTTCGTGCAGCTGTTTCAGCGCCATGATAGGCCTCATCTTAACACAGCTGTCAGGCGTGTTAACATGGCGCTGAAGGAGGGCTGATGACGGAGGGCATGGATCACATTGCAGTGGTGCCAGTTGAGACTATCCAAAGGTCGGATTTTACTAGGCACGGTCTGCACCTCAATAGGTATGGGAAGGGGTGTTTGGCAGAACTCATAGGTGATAGTGTAGTAGGGGGTGGGGGTGTCACTCATGAAAAAATTCCTGTAGTAGTTCGTGTTAGGGCTCTACCTTTCTTTAGACGGAAGACAGCTGATAGGTATTCCTACTCAAAGGATGTCCCGCTAAGAAAGGAACCATCTTTGACGAAGACTAAGAATCTAAGTAAAAAGGGAATTACTATTTTTCATCAAAATATGCATGGTATCAGAGATAAAGTCAATGAACTGCTTATTGATATTGATTCTGACATTATTGGTGTTTCAGAGCATTTTTAAGTGGTGTGACAATTCAGAGACTTCCTTTGCCAGGATACAGGTTAGCTGCCTTCTACTCTAAGAGTTCCTTGGAGTGTGGGGAAGTGGATATGTATGTAAAAAACGATTTTTCATCGGAGTCAATCGATTTTTCTAAGCACTGCACAGAAAAGATATTTGAATGTTGTGCAGGAGTTGTTAATGTTAATGGAACTAAACTAATAATTTTTGTTATTTATAGGTCCCCTGACTCAGATTTTAAAATGTTTCTGCCCAAGCTGGAAATGGTTCTGGGTTCACTGTATAGGAAGTATAAAAATTTCATTGTATGTGGAGATTTCAACATTAATTGTTTAGGTGATAGCTCAAAGAAAAGTCAGCTGTTAGATATATTTCATTCCTATAACATGATGCAAACAGTATTTTTTCCAAGAGTGCAAGGAAATAGAAGTTCTACCATTGATAATATTTTTGTTCATTCTTCATTATTAGAGGGGCACTCTGTCAGCAGAATAGTAAATGGCCTATCAGACCACAATGCCCAAATTTTAATTCTAAAAAGTATTTGTTCTCAAACAAATGTTAAACATAAATATCAACTACTCACAAAAGTTAATCCAGTTGTAATTGAGATCTTTTTGAGCCTAATTAAGAAACAAGAGTGGCAGGATGTTTATAGTGCTGATAATGCAGATGATAAATATAATGCTTTTCTGAACACATTCCTTATGGTGTTTGAAAGTTGTTTTCCTCTAGAACGCTCAAAACGGGGTACGTCCAGTAACAGACAGCCAGGCTGGCTGAAAAAGGGGATAAGAATATCATGTAGAACAAAGCGGGAATTGTATGAAAATTTTAGAAGCAGTCGGAATGAAGATGCAGTAGCTCATTACAAACAGTACTGTAAGGGTCTGAAAAATGTCATTAACAATGCAAAAAGTATGTGGTATGCAAAAAAAATAGCAAACTCTCTGGATAAAAATAATACTATCTGGTCAGTCATGAAGGAAGTGTCTGGTCAGCAGCAGCAGGTAGAAGATATAACATCAGTGTGTAGTAGAAATGTTTCTGTTACTGACAAGTTAGATATATGTGCAATTTTCAATAGTCACTTTCTGAATATAGTAGGTGAACTCAACAAAACCCTGGTTTCTACTGGTAATCATATAAGATTTTTAGAAAATGCCTTTCTGAGGCTGTTACCTGAAATGGTCCTTCATGATACTTCCATAGGGGAGATTGAGTCAATAATTTTAAATCACTAAGGACTAAGGACTCTTGTGGACATGATGGGGTATCTAGCAGAATTCTAAAGTACTGTTCTCTGTATGTCAGCCCAGTACTAAGCCATGCTTGTAATTTTTCATTTCAGAATGGTCAGTTTCCTGACAGATTAAAGTACTCAGTAGTGAAAACACTTTATAAAAAAGGAGAAAGGGATAGTGTAGACAACTATAGACTTATTTCTATGCCTTCAGTTTCTTCTAAAGTTATTGGAAAGGCGGTATATTCAAGATTAATTGATCATTTCAGTACACATAATTTGTTGTCAAACTTACAGTCTGGTTTTAGAAGTGGTTTAACGACTGAAAATGCTATATTTTCGTTTCTCTGTGAGGCACTTGATGGGTTAAATAAGATGCTATGGACATTTGGCGTCTTCTTTGATTTAATAAAAGCGTTTGATTGTGTTGATCACAGAGTATTCTTGCAGAAGTTGGAACATTATGGAATACAAGGAGTAGCTCACAACTGGTTCACTTTAATAATAGGCAACAGAAGGTAATTCTCCGCACTGTAGAAAATGGCTATGACGTACAATCGCAATGGGGCACAATAAAGTGTGGGGTACCACAGGGGTCTGTTTTGGGACTGTTGCTGTTTCTTATTTATATAAACGATATGCCTTCGAGTATAACAGGTGACTGGAAAATATTTTTGTTTGCTGATGATGCCAGCTTGGTAGTGCAGGATGATGCTCGTAATATTGACACAGTATCAAATAATGCAGTTAAAGAGATAAGTTCATTGCTTGTAGAAAACAAGTTGATGTTAAAGCACAGTAAAACTCAGATTTTTACAATTTCTAACACATAATTTGACGAAAGCTGACATGTTGATTACACATAACGGGCATATGATAAGTCAGACTAAACAGTTCAAATTTCTAGGTATTCATATAGACAGTAAGTTGTTGTGGAAAGCCCATGTTCCGGATCTTGTTCCAAACCTAAATTCAGCTATATTTACCATTAGAACAACATCTGAAATAAGTGATTTTTTAACACAGAAAGTAGTCTATTACGCTTACTTTCACTCACTTATGACGTACGGCATTATTTTTTTTGGGGGGGGGGGGTAATTCCCCTGATGGAAAAAGGATATTTCTGGCTCAAATGGGCGGTTCGAGCAATATGTGGTGTAAGTTCACGAACGTCATGTCGACCCCATTTCAGTAGTCTTGGAATTTTGAAACTGGCTTCACAATATGTTATTTCTTTAATGTCGTTTGTTGTTAATAATATCAGCTTATTCCTACGAGTTAGTAGCTTTCACTTGGTGAATACTAGACAGAAGTCGAATCTACATTTGCATCACACAACCTTGAAACTTGTGCAGCAACGTGTACAGTATTCTGCAGCATCCATTTTCAATAAACTGCCACAAGAAATGAAGAATCTTAGCAATCTTTCAATAATCTTAGCAAATTGAAGAGTTATCTCATTGCTCACTCATTTTATTCTGTCGAGGAACTGCTAGAAAAGTTAAAAAATGAAGATAATTCATTTTTTTCTTTATTTAATCTTTTCACTTTGTCTTATGATTGTCATGTGCATAGGACTACTTAAAAATTTTCTACTACATTCTTGTGTAAAAATTCACGTATTGACTTGTTCCCTGACCATGGAGTCTCATTCCTAAATTGGGTCCTATGGAACAGAAAACCATAATAATGTAACATAATAAATAAATAATAAACTTATTGATCACTTAATATTTACAAAGGAAATTTATATTTTTTTATAGAAAATGGGAGTGGATTGGTGATATGAAATCACAAAAAGAAACCAACTGGTTCACATTTTTATAAAATATTCAATCTGTAAATGGTATAAATATCAAAGACATAGTGGTCAAATTGTAATATTTATTAGTAATATTATATATATATATATATATATATATATATATATATATATATATATATATTGTCGTGTTGCAATGGAAGCAGGCTTGACTTCGAAGGCAACTAAACACAGCACTTATACTGAAAGCACGTTTATTAAGAACTCAACATACACGCAGCACTGACTGCCTCTCAGGTAGAGTGCTCTGCTATTTATACACAGACAGAATTTACCAGAAATTAGAAGAACAGTTAACATAAGAAACAAGTAGAATTTACAAGTGAACATAAGAAAGATGTAGAACCTTCTGGAATTGTAAATTACAAAGAAATAAATTTTTTCCGGTGGGTGGGATTGAACCTGCGACCTTCTGTTCCTCAGTCCGTGACGCTAACCCCTGCGCCACGCCGGCAGTTGGTGTTCGCCGTCTCTCGCGGCAATATGCCACAGGAGAGCTTCTGTGAAGTTTGGAAAGTAGGAGGCGAGGTACTGGCGGAAGTAAAGTTGTGAGGCGGCATCGTGAGTCGTGCCGGGATAGCACAGTCGGTAGTGCGCTTGCCCGCGAAAGGCAAAGTTCCCAGTTTCGAGTCCCAGTTCCGGCACACAATTTTAATCTGCCAGGAAGTTTCATATCACTGCAGACTCTGCTGCAGAGTGAAAGTTTCATTCTGGAAACATCCCTTAGGCTGTGGTTAAGCCATGTCTCCACAATATCCTTTCTTCCAAGAGTGCTAGTCTTGCATGGTGCGCAGGAGAGCTTCTGTGAAGTTTGGAAAGTAGGAGGCGAGGTACTGGCGGAAGTAAAGTTGTGAGGCGGAATCATGAGTCGCGTCGGGATAGCAGTCGGTAGTGTGCTTGCGCGTGAAATGCAAAGGTCCCAGGTTCAAGTCCTGGTTCTGGCACACAATTTTAATCTCCCTTGAAGTTTCATTTAGATACATTTATGGTAAGCTATATTTTTTAAGATGATACTTTTCATGAATATAATAGATTCACAGAAACGTAGTAACAGATGGTACAACTGATTTATCAGTATTATGTATAAACTATGCATTAATTCCAGGTGTAATAATGTTATTCAAAAAATACTAAGGAAATGTGCTTATAAAACATTTTTGGAGCTCAATAATGTATTCAAAATTATGTTACCAGAAGGATATGGACAAGTGATAGGATGCCATGAATGTGCAACTATGATTGATTGGAATATTGTATGTAAGAGAATGATAAATTACAATAGAATTTATACTGCTAACCTAATAATTTATTCGTACTATAAATGGATAATACCAAAAAGTGTAGTCGATGTTAAAATGAAATATATATCTATAAATATATTGATGAACTTCATATCAATAAAATTAGAGAAGTTGGTCATTGCAATATATGTAATAAATGTGCCATTTTTATTTTATTATTATTGAGATTGTCCTCATTACAGAGGTTTACCTCCAACATACTAATACGCCCAGAAATGAATAAACATAGTACATAAGGTTTTAAACTAATTATTCACTATATTTCTCCACGTGTGTCTATCTTGTGTGTCCTCTTCTTCTGCGCCCAGTCTATTCATTGAGAGCTGTACATTTTTGATCCAGGTGGTCACCGGTCGTCCTCTTCTTCTTCTTCTTCCCACAGGTTGCCACTCCAGTACAATCTTCGGTATTCTGCTGTCCTCCATTCTTCTTACATGCCCGTACCACTGTAATTTCTTCCTATCCATCACCTCATCTATTCTTTCTATTATTCCCATCCTCTTTATTATTTCGGTGTTTCTTCTTTTTTCTTTCCTGGAAATTCTGGCCGATCTTCTCCAGAAATCCATCTCTACGGCTTGTAGTTTCTTAGTGTGCTTCTGGTTTATGATCCATCTTTCCGCTCCGTACAGAACTGCACTCTCAAATATAGATTTATATATGATTTTTTTGTTCTGTTCATCACGTTTCTGCTCCATAGGACTGAGTTGAGCATTCCAATGACCTTTCTTCCACTGCTAATTCTTTTATTAATCTCTGAGTCGGATTTTCCCTCAGTTTCTAAAATGGACCCCAAATAACAGAAAGTGTTAACTTTTTTTATTTTCTTTCCCTCTATGCGTAGTTCATGTGGATCATTAGTCAAGTATTCTGTTTTTTGATAATTAATCTTCAGACCCCAATTTTTGTATGCTATTGCTAGTTGATTACACATGTAGTTTGCATCTTCCCCGTCTTGTGCTATGACGACTTGATCGTCAGCAAATAATAAATGATGTAGATAAACTCCATCTCTGATTTCTAGTCCCATACTATTACATTTTTGTGACCACTTTCTCAGACAAATATCTATATAGATTTTGAATAATGTTGGTGACATGGGACAGCCTTGCTACAGACCTTTGCTTGTTCTAAATTTCTGTGAAAGTGTATTACCAATTTTCACTTGGCAAATATTATCTTTATACATCTGTTCTATTATTTTAATTAAAGAAGTATTTATGTTTGCCATATGTAGTGCTCTCCAGAGTAGTTTCCTTGGAACAGTATCATACGCTTTTTCTAGATCTATAAAAATAAGTCCAACATTTTTCGATTTTTCTCTATGTTTCTCCAAAATCTGTCGTAATGTGAAAATATGGTCTACACATGATCTACTAGCTGTGAAACCGCATTGTTCTTGTTGGGTTCTAAAATTTTTTTCCAGTTTATTTTTAATTATTTTCCCAAAAATCCTCATTAGTGTGTTTGTAACACAAATTCCTCGATAGTTCGAGCAAATTTTGCGAGCCCCTTTCTTAAATATGGTACTAATATAACCCAGTTTCATCTCCTTAGGTACAGAATCTCCATGTAACATTTTATTGAATAACTGCAAAATCAGTTTTACAATTTTGTCACCACCGTACTTCAGAAACTCCATATTGATATTCCCTGGTCCAGGTGATTTACCATTCTTCCCTGTCCTTAATACCTGAAGTACTTCACTTTCTGAAATTAGGATCTCATCATCATGATGTTCATTTTCTTCCACTGTTCCTTCCTCTAGATATTCGTCTCTGTCCTCATTCAATAATTTTTTGAAATATTCTTCCCACTCCTTTTGTGTTACCAGTTGAAGATTGGATTTCCTTTTGTATCTTGTCGAAGCGCTTTTAATACTGACCATGCTTCTTTCGCTCTCCCAAAACCCAGTTTACTATTAACGTTGGCACATGTTCTTTCCCATACTTCATTCTTTGCTAACCTTATTTTCTTTTCCACTTCATTCTTTTTTTCCTTGTATTTAGATCTTGTTCCTTCAGATTTATCATTCAACCACTGAACGAATGCATTTCGATTTTCTTTAACCAGTGTTTCTATTTCCTCTGACTACCACTCTGCTGCACGTTTGGGGTTGTTTTCTTTTATGCCCAGCACCTCTGATGCTACGTTTTTCATTTAGTTTTTATGTATTCCTATATTTCTTCTGTGCTTCCTTCAAATGACTCATCTAGTGTCCTTTCCATCCTGGCCTTAAAGAATGTTCTTATACTTTCGTCTTGTAGGCTGTCAATATTAAAATGTACATTTTGATCTTTCTCACTACAGTTCATTTTATTTATGTTACTTGTGTCGTTCGTTGCATTTTTCCATGGCCAGAAAGATTTCATTTTTACTAGATAATAGTCTGATCCACATTGGGCTCCTCTATAAGATCTGACATCTGCTGCCTTGAAACTACTTGTTTGTCTAATGATAATATAATCTATTATAGAACGAAGTTCCTTAGTGTTCTGTTGTCAAGTATATTTATGAATGTCCTTGTGCTTGAAAAATGTGTTGGTAATTTTTAGATCAAATTGTGCACAAATATCAATCAGTCGTTCTCCATTATCATTATATTCGGCCTCCCCATGTTTTCCTACTATTTTACACGACTCTCTAATTCCTACTCTTCCGTTCATGTCTCCCATGATAATCAGTTCTTTTCTCCTTGGGATTTTTTCAATAGTCTCTCTGAGGGTGTCCCAGAATGCATCTTTCTCCTTATCTTTTGTATCGTTCGTGGGTGCATATACTCCAATAATCACAACTTCCCTGGCAAATAATGTCATTTCAACAGTAATAATACGTTCATTGATAAATGTCCAATTTGTGATTCTTTTTTTCCATTTTTTCTGTATCATAATGGAGACTCCTGCTTTGGCTCTTACAGCTTTCGATACACCACTCCAGATATGTACATAATTGTCAAGTTCTTCTTCTCCTTTGCCTTTCCTCTTTGTTTCAGAAAGTACAACAACATTGATGTTGAACATGTCAAGTTCTGCAGGTAGTAAATCTATTTTAGTGGAAATACCTTGCACATTCCAGCATCCAAACATCATTTTCCGTTTTTCATCGCCAGTTCGTCGTCCACAGTTCCAATTTTTCCGAGGCATATTATTAGGTTTTTTAGCATTTTATATTTTTATGTGAGTGAGGAGCTGGCCCACTGCACAACCCCCAACCTGGAGGACCAGGTAATTGGTATTCAAGGTTTTCTTCCTTTAGCCTTTGATAAGCCAATATCATACTACAAGGCAGCAGTTGCTGGTTTTGGTCCACCCCGGGTATTTTATTTCCCCGGTACCCACCATATCTGGTGAGCATTCCCCTATCCGCCACCTGGGGAGGTGCCCGATGGAAGACCAGCAAACTCCACACGGGGCCATTTTTATATTAAGCTAAATAATGTATTCAAAATTATGTTACCAGAAGGATATGGACAAGTGATAGGATGCCATGAATGTGCAACTATGATTGATTGGAATATTGTATGTAAGAGAAAGATAAATTACAATAGAATTTATACTGCTAACCTAATAATTTATTCATACTATAAATTGATAATACCAAAAGTGTAGTCGACGTTAAAATTATATATATATATATATATATATATGGAGGAACTTCATTCCAATAAAATTAGAGAAGTTGGTCATTGCAATATAAATGTGCCATTTTTATATTAAGCTATATTAATAAGAATATAATGTTTGGATAAGTTATTTGCCAATGTGATAGTAGTGTAGCTGGGTGTAAACTTACAAGACATGAAAAATAATTAATTCATAACAAACTCACAAGATAACATAATCATTATTACCCTACTGTTATATGAGTTATCAAATTGTAACCATTCAACATATACTTTATCATCTTCTTTCCTTGACATTTTCTCAATAAGATATTTTTGTTTCTGTTATTTATTTTGATACAATGATGCTTTGATGTCTTTCAATAGGCATGTAATAGGATCTGATATATTATACTTTCAATTTCAAATGATTCTGTTGAACAATTAGCAGTATATCCTTTTTCAAATACTCCTTTTAATTTGTTTATTCTAACTTTATCACCAATAATATACTTTGCTTTAGTTGGATATTTAACATTTGTATTGCGCTTATAATTTTTATCATTCACATCAGCTGGTTTCATTTTTATAGTTCAGTGTATTGTGTTATTAATTTGATGTACTAATTTTGCTACAATATCTATCTAATCATAATTACCATAAAGGCTAATTTTTTCCAAATTTTTCTTTTAATATCATATTGATTCCTTCAGCATCAGATGCTTTTAATTAACAAAATGTTGCTATTATCTATTTGTAAATTATTTGGTTGTGTTAACTTTAATATTTTTTTCAAAAGCATCAGAATTTTTACCTCATTTACCCAAACATATATAGAAAACACATCAATTATAGTCAATAAATATTTGTACCTTTATTGAGTATCAAGATTCGTTTCAGATATCCTGAATCCATTTCAACTAAATCAGCTTTCCATAATTCATCAATCCCAAACAACACTACTTTCCTTTCATTATAATTTTTTCCTTTTGTTTGTGTAATTAATTAATTATTTCTTCACAATAATTAGGTTTTATTCCATCAACTGCAATTCTTTTAACAAATTTACCTTTTTTAGTCTTTTAAATCGTGGAAAGGTTTTCAATTCTTTGTCTTGCATTTTTTTGTCACTGTGAGAGTTATGAGTTTCTGTAAATAAAAGGGATCAATTTATATAGATCAAAATTATTCTTCTAACAACAATTCACCTAATAATTTTTTTAAGATTTAATGTGTCAGTTTTTTTTAGAGACATCAACAATTTATATCTCTATTTCATTTCATGTACTTCATGTAGTTGATCACTGGTGCAGATATCGCACTTCAAAGGAGGTGGTCGATAATTCAGCGCCACACAGCCCACTCTCTCCCTCAAAATACTGAGTTAAGTACTCCTCTTGAAGCGGCGGGGGGGGGGGGCGTGGAAGTGGGGCGGCGAGGGAACAGTAGCAGTCGACATTGAAGACCTCGGTGCCTTAACTATGGTGAGCTCCACTGCATCGTCAGACGTTGGGTAGGCTAGATGGAGCCTATAGGCAGCAAGCGGTGGGGTTGATGACTCGAAAGTGGGAAGCTGGAGATATTGAGGAGCCCTCAAACGGAGAAGAAGAGGGAGAGATCGAATTGCTCGAGACGAACATGGGAGAAGCGGCAGGAGAAGAGAGAAAGGGGCAGGCCTTGTGTGAAGTGAGCAGAAGGGGCGTGGCCTCGTCCTGAGAAGGGAAAGCAAGCTCAACGTGAGCCAGTTTGATTCGAGTGATTGAAATGGTTGAGGGTTTTCCATTGATTAAGATAAATAAAATATTCGTGGATATTTTGAAGACTCATAGCGGGCCAGAATGGGGGGAGGGTGAGGGGGGGACGCACCATGTCATCACATAGCGATCGAATGACAGGTATAATAACTGAAGGTTGCGCCCACAAAACACTATGAGATGCTATGAAAGCACTAGAGGAATGGTTGGTAGCTCAAGCAGGAGAACGGTTACCAAGGGTTGGTAGATCAAGCAGGCGAACGGTTACCATGAGTTACAATGATTTTTTTAGCATAGTCCACCATGGTGATGTCATCGGGAGGTCAGTATGGGTCGCTCTGGTGAAGCCATTGTTGCAGCAAGCCGTTAGTCCACAAGTCAGAAAAAAACAGAAAACGTATGTTCAGGAGTAGAATAAAGCAGTCAGGATCACCACTATGAGATTTAGAGGGGTTGTATCCCCAGTAAAACTACCAAATACAGATAGACAAACTTTATTGATACTCAGATCAAGAACATACAGAGATTCGTTTATAAGTAGCATGGCAGCTGAGAAGTGATAATGCCCAAAGACAATGGGGCAAATGTCGCACTTCAAAGGAGGTGGTCGATAGTTTGTTGAAGCTATCACTGCCACAGTATCATCAAATTCTTTTTTAGTAATATAATTATTGAACTGTTTTATAATACATGTATATTCAGAATTTGTGACAGGATTAGCTAATTATTTCTCTAAATACTTTTTAGTGACTACATCATAACCATTTGTAGGATATCTTATATTTACTAATCGTTTATCTTTAAATTCATTAAAACTTTCAGTTATTTCAAAAATACTACCTAATTCTTTCTGGAATTGTGTAATTAAATTTTCTATTTTTGGTTCTAATTCTTTTTCAGTTTTTGATTCCAATGAATTTATATCAGAGCCCATCTCCAATTTGTCATTTTTTTACCAAAACTGATCATTTATTACATGAAAATATCACCGAATTTATAGTCATCTGATAGTAACTGTAGTATAAATATACAAAAATACCACATACTACTTCATTAAAATTTAGGATTCTTTGATTATTGCAGTACAATTCATTTTGGCCAAAATAAGTAAGTAGCTGTTTAGGTGACTTTACCATCAAATGAATCAAATACCAATTTATTATCATTATTCTTATAGTAACATATCAAATATGTACCAACATGATCATATGTCGCTAAATTAACTATTCCAGATTCAGTACCTTGCGGCTTATTCAGTAATTCATTAATCATGAAGACACCTCTAAAATGTTTAATTTTTATATACTTAGAAAGTTTTTCTTAATGAATTAGGATACTTATCAATTACTTTTTGCAACTTAATTTAGCCCTGTACCTTTCTTTTCCATTTCTAAATTGTGTCTTTTCGCGTCAGAAGCTTTCATTTTATCTTTTGCAGCTAATTGAATTTCTTTGTCAGCTTTTAGACTAGATTCTAAATCTTTATGATCTCTGTACGCAATATCATGTGTTTTGCAAGATTCGTCTAATAGATTTATTCCTTGATCTCCTCTGGCTAATTTTTCATTTAATTTGAAGCTTGGACCACAAAATCTCCTGGAAGATGCATTTCTAATGGAAGTTTGTTAATCAAAAGGTTAACTAATCCTTTCCCATGTTTTTCACTTTTTCAGAAAGTGTGTGGCAAATTATTTAAAAATAGAAAAAAGTATGGGATTACTTTTGGATTGTTTGTGATGAAATCAATAAATTTAATTGTTTACATTCCTGTTATGTCTACTTATTCATTATGATAACTTTAATTTGAAGCTCATTCCATGAATTACTGCTAATCTATCGATTAATTCATATACATCATTCATGCAAACATATTCAACTGGTTGTATGGTATATTTTTTAACGAATCCTTTGCCTTTTTCTTGTTTTCTGATGAAGAACCGTGGTCGCCACAGGGACTGGAGCTCAGGCGCTATGATCTAACTCCTCTTCCACACCGTCTGGTTCTCTACCAAAGCTGCCTCCCTTCTCACTCAGTGCTCCAGCGACGTGATTTGACTTAGTGGAAAAAAGTCTTCGACCACTACTCGCTCGACGATTGCAGCTCATTACCACTGTTTAATAATGTACCTACACTAGCACGTCGACCTCATCTGTGGCATTGTCACTTCGCCCCAACCTCTCACCGATACCATACAGCCAAACACGATTCTCGAGCAGGTAACCCGCATGCCTGATAAAACCATCCGCCACATCCTACACGAGGAACACCTCAGTGACAAGAAACCCTCACAACTGTGGCAGCACCTCTGCTTAATGATCAGCGATCAAGCTATGACTGAATCGAGACTCATGGCGGTCTGGACCAGCAAGCTGCCACTCCCTGTCCAGACAACACTTACCTACAACATACTCTAGTTGCCTAGCGAACCCATTCACATTGTGAACCGAGTGCATGAAGTGTACCTACAGGAGGCACGCCATAAGCTGGAATCACAGGCTCGTCAATAAACAGCTCCGTCTCGCACCTTTGCATGAGGACATTCCCGTGTGTCTGATGAAACTGATTGAGATGCCCAGCATTCCTAGCCGCTACACGACCGAGACGCCACAACCTCGCCCTCCACGTGACGCTAACACACCTCCCCATCAGCTGACGCCGCCGCAGCGGAGCGGCAGAGCGCATTGAGGCGCTAAGATAGGATGCGCAGGCCATTCACCGTCAGGGGTTCGAATCCCCCCTCGGGCATGGATGTTTGTGCCGTCTTTAGTATAAGCTAGTTAATAAGTAGTTTGTAAGTTTAGGAACTGATGACCTCGCAGTTAAGTCCCATAAGCTTTACAAACGTTTTATTTTTGAGCAGCTGATGCCGACAAAGACCAGCCTCCGCTCATCCGCTATCCGCAGGAGCAAACTGCACTTATTTGCTCTGTTACTTCCACGCACGTTTTTGAGACGTCGCTCGGAAATGCCGCCAGCCTTACCTTTACCCGAACGCAGAATGCAGGACGACTTAGGTGCCACGTCCTGCCCGGCGGAAACCAGGCGCCTATAAACGCTACATTCAGTTTGAGGGTCTCCGCCCCTGGGTGGTCGCTTTTACATTCACGACTGCGTTTCCAGCACTCGACTCCTGATTGACATGGGTGCCGACGTCTCGCTGCTTCCATCACCCATGGTGACTGACACTCTACAACATCTCTGAGCACTTCTTCGTGCTGGCAACGCCTCTCAGCTTCCATGTGGCGGTTCTAACTTGTACTCTTCTTCACCTGTTTTCTGAGTGCATGTTGAAATGGAACTTTTTCGTAGCTGACATTCTGGACCCTATACTGGCTCACCTACTGATGAGAGTCTTATCAAGTTCCTGTCCTATTGCCAAGTGTCCGATGCAGTTCAGTGGTGGCCACCAGCAGGGTTGCAGCAGAGGGCGCTCGTGGCCGACGTCGTAAGAACGCCGCGCCGTGCTTGCCTTGCACTTCAGATTTGTGCGACATCACACCCCTAACTTCCCAAACCGCCGCGCCATCGTGGTGTAGGGCTGAGGGCCACGGCTACGGCAGTGGGAGGAGGTCCTGGGCGGGGGTGCTACTGGTGGGATGGGTGTCGTAGCTGAGGCTGAGACGAGACGCCGACCGCGCCCCGGAATCCACCTTGCGATCCCACGGAAAACCCACCAAAACGAGGGGAAGGGCGCACACCTCCACCCAGACGGAGCAGGTCTTCTTCTGAGGTGCTTGGCCCGGGCTGGGGGGCCCGCACGGTCCCGGAGTTCTTCTAGATGACGCAGTCAGCTGCGGCGGCGACAGCGGCGGCGGCGGGGACGACTGCATCGGAGACGCGTCGACCTCCATAAGGACGACCTCGTAGTCCGAGGACGCTGGGCCCGTCGGCGAGCGATGTGGCTGTGCTTCCTGGTAGTGAACTGGGTCTGGAATCAAGAAACCCGAGACAGGATCGCGCGGCCTGTGCAGGCGCAATTGGTTTGCGTGGCGCCGCTGCTCCGACCCTGTGGAAGAAAGTACAAAATACATATTGCGACCGAGCACGCGCAGAATGGTGCCCGGTAACCATCTCTTCTTGTTTCCAGCAAACACCCTGTACAGCACCGGCGTAGAAACCTGAAAACGTGAAGCGCCATACGAACCGACTCGGTGCGTGGGAGGCTGCAGCAGGTGAAGGAGAGTGCGGTGACGGCGGCCGTGTAGCAGCTCGGCAGGAGACGGGCCGTCACGTGGCATGCACCGATACGTAGACAGGAAAATTGGAAGAGCTTGCTGCCTGGAGTGCTGACCTTTCATCTTTTCCATGCGCTCTGACCCACATTCACAGGGCGAGTTTTGAATTTGGTCAGCCATGGCTAACATACCGCAGAAAACAATGCAAAAGCTGCAATGAAGTTGAGTGGGCTGCTTGTAGCATTGGCCGTTGCTGGCTGCTTCTGCAGGACCCAAACTGGCGTTGTAGTTGTGTGGTGTGCGGCAGCTGCAGCTGCAGCGGTGCGTTGCTATGGTGTGTCTTGCCTCTTCGTGTTCATTGTTAGCCTCCTTCACTTGTTGTAGCTCACTCATAGTTTCCCTGATTTTTAGGACTAGCTGTGTAGCAATCTAGAAATCCTGGACACGAGCCCCCAATTGTAACCGTACAGACCCCTGAGTTTCGCAGTAGTGTACAAAACTAAAGACTGAAATGTTGATATGATGGCATCGTTAAATACGCGCTAAAATTCTATTGTAAATGCGTACTTTAATTTCTAACATTAATAATACCGCCAAAATCGTAAGTTTAAGCTGAAGTATATTCTCAGCATTATCGATAAATAAGTCGTTGGAGGGAAGTGTGTGGGGTAAAAAACGCAAAGGAAGACCAAGAGATGGATACAGTAAGCAGATGCAGACAGATGTAGGTTGCCGTTCTTATGTGGAGATGAAGAGGCTTGCTCAGGATAGGGTATTGTGGAGAGCTGCATCAAACCAGTCTCCGGACTGAAGACCACAACAACAACAAGTCTTTCGGCTTTCGCACAATTAATGTTTAAGTAATCATGTAGGCCAATTGCGTTTCAGGTAGTTTTTCCAGTCGTCTTTCCAATGTACCGTTCAGAATTACTGTGCTCATATTTTAAACAAGTTATGATCGGCAAGCAAATTTAGTTTACACAAAGACAACATATTAAAATGTACCTTATCGTTGCCTCGCTTTTTGTGTATCTGTCTTGTATTAATCGTTATTAACAAATAATTATTGTTTTCCTTTAAAAATGCATTATTATGCGTATTACAAATTTTGCAGATAATATGGTTGTACCAAACTTTTCGTACCAATGAGACCTTGAATTTTGAGTCCTCGCACGTTACTGCAGCTCCAATTAGTTTACCCTCTGGATTTTTCCAAAGTGATTTAATGTCAGTTTTCTGAATAACTTTTGGCTTAAAAATTAATATAATAATGTCAGTACATCGTTTAAACCGCCCGTTTCTCATCTTCTTTTTGATTCTCTATGCTAGTCTGTAATCCTAATAGCGTCGGCGCAGTATCTAAGACTACAGACGATACCGTATTTTCGGCGGCCCAAAGTGGCAGTTTAAAATGACATCAGGTCCGCCAGAGTATTGTATATATATATAGCCTTTTATCAAAGACGGACATCTGTCGTTTGTCAGAATCTGAGATAAACGTCATTTTTTATTGCGACACGAAGAGCTAATATATTTACAAGCTGATTTGAGCATATCAAATTTAATACTCGAGGAATTATACTTGGAAGTGGCTAATATCAATTTGATTATTCAAGCACCTTCAAATTGTGTTTGAAAATACAGATGTCCGTCTTTGAATCCAAAACTTGTACGTGTCCGCTTTTGATGTGAACACACTTTCAGATGTCCGTTTTTGATACACAGAGATTCGCTTAATGCTAACGAGAATCTTTTACAGGTGTAAAATCTGGGAAATTATGGGAATATCGACATACAGTGAAAAATATTAAATTTTATATACAAAATGAAATGTTACGTTTACAGTAATTTGCATAGTAATAAAACTTTTTGTATTTTTGAATTTACCATAATGTGCGGAAATTTCCCAAACAAATTATTAGCATAATGTCTGTTGAAACGGTCGCCAGATATTTCCGTAAACATCCTTACATTATTTCTGACATCAAACTTCTTTCCAACAAGTGATAATTTTATACAACACACCTTACAATAGAACAGCGTAATTTACAAGCAAGTCTTAACTTTGTTTTATTTCAATGCTTATTTTCTACTTTTCAGTTTGTCTCAACCGCTTCCTACCTTTTCCTTCGGACGCTGGTGATATATTATGTTCCATTTCACTCGCATTAAGATGGTTATTAGTAATAATACCACACAGAGTTACTGAAAAACTTAAGTACGGGCTAATACGTCTTAGTACCTGGCACATACCGTCGCTATGTCTGATTTTCGAGGTCATGTGATCATATATTGTGTTCCCATTGGTGCACACCGCTGTATTCAACAAGTGTCCGAATGTAATATCAAGCTCTTATGTAGGTGTCCGCTTTTGATGTGAACAGTTAACCTTAACGTGTGATTTATCACATTTGCGTCCATTTTTGGAAGAAACGGACTTGACCAGTGAAAAGAGCGGAAAAACTTCCTCGACTGCTAACTAAATTTCGACCATTAGGTCAGATGTCCAGGTTTGATATTAGACTACACATATATAGTGTGCGTTAGTCTCGCAAAAACTGAGAACTGTTTTCACAGATTTGTATAATTTTTTTAAAATTTGTTTTGTTATATTTTAATACAACGGTGGTTTAGAAAATGAAAACAACCGAAAAATCGAAAATCCGAAATTGGAAATTTTGTAAGGGGGAAATCGCCACTTGTGATTAGATTCGTATTTATGTGCTGGCAAACTGATCACCCGACTGTGATAAAACTTTGCACATTTGACTTTCAAAACGAGAGAAACACCGCTGTATACGTCAGATCACGTAAGACTCATGACGCGGAGGGTACCTCATTCCAGAATCCGACGTCGTTTGACCGCCGAATCTGGCAGCTATTGTAATTTTTAATATACACGGGAGGGAGGGAATAGGCAGAGAGAGGAAACATGAGGCGATTGGCAACGGGGGAGGTAATGACAGTGCTAGGGGGATGGACAGGTGGATAGAGGGGGGCGGGAGGAGGAGGAGGAGGAGGAGGAGGAGGAGGAAGCAGCAGTGTAATATAGAAAGGGGGAGAGGAGGAGCAGAACAGAGAGAGGACAGACAAAACGGACTAACTGAATACTGGAATAAGAAAATACCCGAGCAACGCCGGGTTACCATGTGGTTGATACAGTGAGAAGAGGACAAAGAGGTCAGAAAAAGTAGCATTGTGCTGTTTTACGGCCCACTTTACGTTTTCCTGCAGTTTTTTTACTTTTTGCAAACATTTCGGACAAAAATAATAAAAACATAAATAATAAAACATTATGGACGATACGATTACGACTCTACTATTGTGGTATATCTACGTACTCAACACGTAATATTCTCTCTAACCGTATTTTATGGAACAGCCAAAAGTTTATGATATTTGAGTTCAGCTTTTTCAAACATACACTGGTTTTGAACTTTTACCTCTTTAAACCATTGTCTTAATATCTTTCCCGTATTTGCATTATCTTTTTTTGCGTTAAAATATTGTTACCTGTCTTGTCGTGGTAGTTTGTCCTGTTTTGGCCCACTTTAGGTTACGGTAGTAACACTAACAGTGGGCCTTTGCGATCGTCTTTTGACAGCTCGAAATTTAAATGAATTTAAGACATAATTTTAGGCCGCCAGAGACCAGAACCTCCCTTTTTCAAATTTTTCGGACAAAAATACGGTAGTAATACCAAAAAAAAGCCATTTGTAATATAATTATAATTGCAAACGAACCGTTAATCTGACAAGAAAATTGAATAACCTAATTGGTAGAGGAGAAAATTCTCTACAACTTAGCTCCCTTATGTTTTTTTTCATATTTCGTATCGTTTGAGACATATTTGCAAAAATAACGGATATTTGACACGCTCCATTGAATTAACGAAAACCAGCAGTTCGGAGATGTCACGTGACATTCCTCGCGTATTTGATGATTTTCTTATTGTAACTTACCACGTTGTCATTTCAGAGCAATGGCGCCCTAAAGAATTAACAAAAACACATCGTTCTTCATACGATAAATGATAATCTAGTATTTACAAAGGCCATATTAGCATAAGTTAACAACGGCCATCAATAGAATGAGATTAAAGGACTCATCTTTTGATTTATAGCCATACCGTAGTGCGCAAGGTGTTGGACTAAGACCCTAAAAGTCGGTGGTTCAGAACCCGCCACTACCTAATTTTTTTTCCTAAAAGGGTTTCAGACACGCTTATTAATTAATTTTTTATTATTTAGATTATTATTTTGGTTCAACGTATTTGCAAACACGTATAAAACTACAAATCTAAAGTGGGCCGTAAAACACATCAGTGCGATTTTTTTAGTTTATTTTCTTTGCCTGTACTGGTTTACGTAAAATCAAGATACAGTGTCAAAGCGCAGTTACTTTTGAAAATATTTCTCCTGCAAAAATTCGTTTATTCAAATGTTTGTTAATGTAAAGGACTTAACTACGGCCGTAGCGGAGCGGCCGAGCGCTTTGAGACGCTATGCCTCGATGCGCGAGACCGTTCCCCGTCGGGGGTCCGAATCGCCTATCGAGCATGGTTTTATGCTGTCTTTAGTATAAGGTAGTTCATAAGTAGTTTGTAAGTTTAGGGACATGACCCCGCAGTTAAGTTCCGTAAGCTTCACAAACTTTTGAACTTAACTACTTTGGTTATCAGTCCCTAGGCTTACAAAGTACTTACACTAACTTAGAGTAGCTTATGCTAAGGAGAACACAAATAGCCTTACCCGAGGGAGGACTCGAACCTCCGACTGCGAACGGCCGCGTGCACCGCAGCAAGGCGATTTTTTTTTCTTTTCTTTTTTTTTTTTTTTTTTTTTTTTTTTTCCTGCCGTGGCTTCGTTTATTCAATTTTCATGTCAGATGAACGGTTAAGCCGTTATTTTGATTTAAATTTCGAGATGTCAAAAGGCGATCGCAAAGGCTCAGCCGCGGCAGAATAGCCGTGCGCACTGAGACGCCCAGCTGCGGTGCGCGCGGCCGTCCGCCGTCGGGGGTTCGACTCCTCCCTCGGACGTGGGTGTTTATGTTGTCATTACCATAAGTTACTTTAAGTTAGCGTAAGTAGTTTGTACGCCCAGGGGCTGATGACCAACGTAGATAAGTCCCTTAGATTTAGAAACATTTGAACTTTTTTTTTATTTTTTTTATTTTATTTTATTTATTTTTTTTTTTTTTTTGTTTTTTGTTTTTTTTTTTTTTTTGTTTGCAAAAACACTTTTAGTGTTACTACCGTAATCTAAAATGGGCAAAGAGGCATAGACATGAAGGAAGTCATGGGCAGAGATTAAGGAAAGAAGTGTAGGATGTTTATCCAATTCCCATGAGTATTAAGCAGTTGTGAAGCATAGTAGACAAGCTTAAACCCGCGACTTCGCTCGCGTTTTGGGGGATTAAGATAGATAATCTATCTTTCAGTAGTGTGCTATGAGACTGGTTTTGAAAGATGAAGTGAAATACAATACCTTCTTTAGAAACAAACTGAAAACTATTCCTATCAGATTGCAGAAGTCTGTGCACTTACCGTTTATCAGGAAAGTAAGTAGTGTAGATCAAATCACACGTAAATATGCACTCGTTTCGAAGAATCCAAACACGAAATTCAACAATATTGATTGTAATAATATCACAGATCGATCACTTGATGTAATGCGCGAAACGTCAAATCGATTTTTTAAAAAGAGATGTATTAAAAGAAATTTCTTTTTAACTGTTTTATTTATTTATTCTTATATTTCCTTATTCGTATGCTTATCCTTACAGAGAAAAAGCTGAAGACATTGTATCACGCATAGACAAAAGGTATAGTCTGTGGCATCAGGTTTCGCTGTATGTAACCTCCTTGCTATAGAGTCGCAAACGTCATCGCTGGCCTTCAGTCAAATTTTTTTAAATAATTTGACGACTTTCAACCACCATATCTTCTACCCCCTTATAGCTATCCGCATGGAACTGCTATGGTTACAACGGGAGACTACGGACAAAAATTATACACAGCCCGCCGGCCGCGGTGGCCAAGGGGACTAAGGCGCTCCAGTCACGGTCTGCACGGTCACTACGGTCGGGGGTTCGAATCCCCCCTCGGGCATGGATATTTGTGCCGTCCTAGTTCATAAGTAGTTTGTAAGTTTAGGGACTGATGACCCCGTAGTTAAGTCCCATAGACCATACAAACAAACACACAGACCATTCGTTTGCGTTCTGTAATTTTCGCTGCAGAGCGACATATTAACACAAACACACACACACAGATCGCTGGCCTTCAATCTAATCTGTTTTTAATAATTTGACGACTTTCAACCACCATATCTTCTACCCCCTTATAGCTATCGGCATGGAACTGCTATGGTGTACAACGGGAGACTACGGACAAAAATTACACACAGACCATTCGTTTGCGTTCTGTAGTTTTCGCTTCAGAGCGAAATATTAACACACACACACACACACACACACACACAGAATTTTATATACAACGATAACTTCCCATCCCAATTTACTCCAACCTTTTATTATTGTCAAGCAACAATGCAACCAATAAAACCATTTTCAAAGAGTAAACATAATTTTCAAAGAGTAACTATTGTTCCGCATTTCGCGTTATTTCCTTCATATTACTAAATATGTATCAGATCGCTATAAAACCGTGTCTAAAACCTTACTCAGGTATAAATTAGTAACTGTACAAATATTTCAGTCTCTGCGTCTTGTCGTTCGGACGTGATGAGCGTACACTGAACAGACATTCACATTAATATATATATAGATAAATAGCTATCCGATCGCCATAAAACCGTGACTAAAGCCTTCCCCGGATAGACATTAGTAACTGTACAAATTTTTAGCTCTTTATGTCTTGTGGTTCAGACGTGATAAACGTACACCGAACAGACATTCACATTTATAGATATAGATTAACAGTTTCGCACAAACGAACATATACATTTTTATTACATACAGTATATACATTACGCCTCTCGAGGAATATCCTGTTTGATTTTATGCTCTTAACCTGGTAGTGACCTGATCTTGCGGTCTATACTAAATGCCAACGCACTCGGCTTAATATAACACAACACCACGTAAACGGTATCTCGTGTTTATTCTGTATGTTGAAACATGTTACGCTGTTCAAGGAGACGATCTCGCGAGGACAGCATCGATTCCATTATTGCAGCGCTGCAGTTTCTTTCTACACACAGCAACACGTTTTTGTATTGAGACCGCGTGTTTGAGGAGCCAAGCAGGTTCTGAAGGTTGGAAAGTTCTCTAAATAAGACCGGCTATGTTAATGAAAGTTGGCAGTGTTTCCTCGTTAAGGCCCACCAATGAAATAGCGGAATGTAACTGACCAAGTTCAAGTCTGTTTCTTAATAATGTGTGTATCGACATCACTATCCATCTGCATTGTGGCCTAAATGAAGGTGGGCATTACAATAGCGTCAGACTCGTTACTCGAGAGATCCGGAATGAAATCTCCAGCAAATTTCGAAGTGCACCCCGATAGTCATTTCGAAATTATCACCCCCTAGAGACAGTCCCATCTTATCCTTCATCATTTGAGCACTATAAGAGAATACGATTTAGAATGATCTATTGGTCTATGAGAGGTAACATTTCATTCCACTGTCATTTCTTGTCTAGACATATGTGTTGTTTGAAACTGTTACAGTGCAATGGCGAATGGAAGCATATGGGTTCACATAAGATGATCATCTGGTTAATCAAATTTTAGAAATGTCGAGGTTGACATAATTATTTACAGTATTTTTGTAATTATTTAGTTCATTTCAATTTTAAAATTTATTTCTTTTTGCTTTTTTCAGATACGTTGTCAAATATAGATGTCATAATTTTTTCTACTCAGTAAATGCTGCAGTTGTGAGGCACAGTTCTTGATCGCTTAAAGTAAGGGTAGGAACGTGATTGTTTAGCTTTAATGATAGATGAACATGTGTGAAAAAGGGTATAATGCATCAAGAAGTCGATTTTGTTGGTATGAAAACGGCAAACATATCGGAATTCAACGTAAAGTATCTGACCACAAAGTCTCTGACAGTCTAGAAAATGATAATGTTTCTTGGAAGTGAGGAGACTGCATTTAACCATCGGGCGGTAGGGTGCTAGCCCTAAGTTTGGGATTGGTAAGGCGCTGGTGCCCAAGTAGCCAAATAAACCACTGTACAATGTCGTTTTATTAA
This sequence comes from Locusta migratoria, assembly GCA_026315105.1. Lineage (NCBI taxonomy): Eukaryota > Metazoa > Arthropoda > Insecta > Orthoptera > Acrididae > Locusta > Locusta migratoria. Next base: position 845,875,709 of record CM048745.1, read on the forward strand.
TAAAGAAAGTATCTCAGAAAAACTTAATTTTTCATTCACTAAAGTTAGAATTTAAAAAAGGCAACCATACATATTATTCTCAAATAGTTATTCTTCCTTTTTACCTGAGTAGGCCTAAACAGTGGCAGTAACATACAAATATTATCCCATCATTTCAGGTCAAATTAAGAAATTACACTCAAATACTTCGCCAAGAAACTGACAGTTATACCTCTTACAATTGTTATAAAATGCTTTAAATACCACTTACATGATCATCAAAACAAAGAGATCACTTTAAAGTTAAAGGTGAAGCATTGAATTAAATCTTGTGATGCAGCCAGGAATCGAACGCAGACCTCCATGCTCACTAGACCACTAACCACTAGACCACCGCACCACTAGCAAATAAAGTGTCTCGGCAGAGTCTAAGTACGACTTCCGTCCACGTCCTAAACTCTAAATCAGCTTCTGTGTTCCATGAAATTTTGCCACAAACTGCAAGCCTTCCCGTGCATCTGAATAGCACCTCAGCAATGGACATATCAGAACATTCCTGTATTTTAGTGGTGCGGTAGACTAGTGGTTAAGACGTCTGCCTAGTGGGCATGGAGTTCCGGGTTCGATTCCCGGCCGCATAACAAAATTTAATTCAATTCTTCACCCTTTAACTTTATGTCTTTAACATTTTTGAGACGCAAAACAGTCTCAGGGTTTGTAAATTTGTATCTATAAAGAAATCACTTTATTTACAATGGTAAAAGATCCTGACCAAATGGTTTATTCCATAAATTTTATGGCACTAAATTTGCAGCAAAACTTGTGGCTCTGTTCGGCCGTTAATAGTTCAGTTTAACACCTTAGCAAACATCACAAATTACGATTTAAAAATTTATACCCAGGTTTGCGCCAGACACATCTTCAAAACGGTTCGAACTGAGGAACAGGTTGCAGAATTAAGAAACTTTGTACCCTCAGTTAGATAACAACTCCTACCCCAAGGTTAGAGTGTACTTCAGTGTATTTAGATAAATGTCCCCTTAACTTAAAGATAGATAATAAACCAATTACTAATTACTTTGGAGATGCGACATGCATTCGATATCCGTAAAGCACAAAAGTGGGGTCACTCAGCCCACACCAAACGAAAACAAGCAAAACATTAAATTTCGACAAGAAATACACAATGAAATGCAGCTCACACCGAAATCTGTGCGCCTGGTTGTACTTGACACAAACCAGTCTACACGATGTTGGCCCGAAATAACAACACCTGAACACTTGTCAGTTTAAACTGTAGTAATCGATTAATGATGGAAAATCTCCTCAGAAATGATAAATTATTTTTCAAAAGAGATAGATTGGCTGGCCAGTACTTACCTTTGTGCTGTGCCGCCGATAGTGACACAAATGAAGAAAAAAAAGTACGAAAAAGAACAAACTTTCGGAACACAGTTCCTTCTTCACGTGGGAGAGAAGGGAAGAAAACGGAATGGATACGGAAGCGAAAGGTAATCAACACCTAGCACTCCTAGGTCGTGAATTACCTTTCCCTTCCGTTCCCATCCTTTTCCCCCCTCTTTCCCACCTGAAGAAGGAACTGTGTTCCGAAAGCTTGTCCTTTTTCTCTCTCTTTTCTATTTTTTTTTTTTTTCTTTTTCTTGATTTGTGTCGCTATCGGCGGTACATCACAAAGGTAAGTACTGGCCAGCCAATCTATCTCTTTTGAAAAACAGTTTAAACTGTAGGGCAGTCAATTATTTGTTCATTTATTTTCTCTCTTTCTGGTGCTTTTATGTGTGCTGTGTGTATTGTTTGTATTGGGGAGTAGTTTGCTAGCCCTTTTTTCCAAAATTGTTTTTTGCATGTCATAAGGGTGTGCCTCAGAATTTATTGTTTGGTGAGTCTGCAGTATGTGTCTTGGGTGACAATTTTCTCGTTGTTCTTGGGAACTGTATTCGTTAGCTGTTAGGCGCTGTCCCTGCCTGTGGAAGGCAGAGCTGGGCTGGCATTGTCGAGGGAGGCTGGTCGCTGGTGACACGTTTATGGGGGACCTATCTGTCGGTAGGCTCACTACCTGATGTGGCTTCACTCTCTGGGAAACATTTTATAATGTAACACTTCCCTTTTAGATAGTGGGCAGTAAGGGCCGCATTCTGTGGGGTGCCTATCATCACGGACCCTCTTAGTGTACGCCTTTGGGGAGGATATCTTCTAAGTATCCGTTAGCCTTCCCTACCTGCAGAATTACAGCCAGGAGCTGACTCGGGCCACGTTTTTTCAGGATGATATACTGCCTGGCGTCCTGTGGAATTTGGCGCGCAGTGGAGTCTTCTCTTCTCTGGTGTTTCATGTCCCCTTTCCATTTTGCCCTTTATCTGTGGCTATTCGGACGACGAGCTCGCTAGATAAGACTTTAAATTCCTTATAGGGCAAAAGGCTGCGAAACGATGGGCGTGATGAATTTTCGAAAGTATGGTTGACTCGGGTGGCATCCTTTGGAGGTGATCCGATTGGCTCCATCTTTGTAGGCGACAGGTCTAGCTATCTGGCCACCTCATTGGACGGAAGGTTAGAGCTCTCCAGTGCTAGGTATATCGAGTTTAGGGGGGTCGGTGACGCCCAGTTTTTCCCATGGGCAGACGAGGAGGCTCCGGCTAGTTCGGACGATTTTCTTTTATATAGGACCTGAAGAGTTTAATCGCTCTTCTAGGCTGAGTCCTGAGCGTTTGTTGGACTTTAGTTTTCTGAGGTTTCCGTCTGCAGTGGATCGCGGACTTAGAAAAATTCACATGTCGATCCAGACAGGAACTCAGTTGCAGTTGTTCGCTTTGTGAAACATCTGTGTTTTGTATTCTTGTTCGGTCGAGACTTGAGATTAGGCTAGTGGTTTATGCAATTCCAATCTGGAGACACTTGTACTCACTACTGGCGTTTTGCCATCGAGTTTGTGAGTGTATGTCCTAGCCTACACTGGGAGCAACTGCTATAAGCCGTGATAGTGGGGTTATTATAGTTAAATGTCGATACTGCTTCACAGATCGTAGAGAGGTTCTCGGGCGAAAGAATTTATTCTCTTTCAGCTCCATTCCTTCAACATCGTCCAGTCGCCAGCAAGATCCAGCGTCGACAGATCAAGCCAACTCAAGGTTATTGGTAAAGTGATGCTCGCTATTTGCTAGGGTTATTATATATAGTTGTAGTAATCACCTATCAGTGTGTATGTGCGTGCGTATGATCGATGGTTGACTTCTCTCTCCTGCAACTAATTTCTTAGCGCCTCTATCCAACTTTCTAGTCTTTCCCGACAGGACAACGCCACATGTATAGCCAGATATTTCACTGTGTTGAGTAATTTAGTGTTAAAAATATTACATGTAAAAGTTATGGTTCCATTTGTTACTTTCCTATTAGACTTCGGATATTGATTTGTCGAGATATTTGTTAAAAAACAGACAGTTTGCTGGTCACACATATATTTCGCGGTGTTAACCGATTTTTCTGCGTTTGATGTCCTTTTGATAAATATCTGTATTCATTTGCAACCCGTTGCTTTCAACTGTGATTTCATATAAAAAATCTTTTATATTAATTGTTAACTATCCCCCGAATTTCTGTGTGATTTAGTTAATAAATGTATATGTTTAAGTCATAAATTTACTTTCTTTTACAAATTCCTAACTCGCTATTTCCGAGGGGTAATAAGATAGATAGGTAAAAGACTGTGTTTATTATTTGATCCACTCTGATCAATTATCTCGCCACCGTGCTTGTAGATTTAGGGTCTTGGATCTTTTTCATGTTTTTAACAGAAAATGTGGTGGCGACCCTTGATACTAACATTAATGAGGATTATATTTAAAATTAATTTGCATATCTGTGATTTTGAACATTTTCATACCAGTGGACCGTCTCTGAAGAGTAAAAATATATCCACTAGGTGGGGTTATCCCTCCCTTTAATGGCACGACATCATACAATTGGCGAAACCTGCCATAAGATTATTCGGGCAAGGGGTCTGCTGTGAAGTGATCAGTGTTATCAAATGCAAACAGCCCATACCTTAACTTTAATTAGTTAGTAGTTATGTGCGCAATGCGAACTAAGCAATTTTCAGGATCATTTATTTGATTCTTTTGTGTTGCACTACATTATTTATTAATCGTGTTGTTTTGTTGTACAATTTTGGAATGGGTAAACTATTTATTGTTGTGCTACATTCTGAGAATTTTGTAAATGTGTATATTAGTGTTGCCTCATGTCTGTCACTGGATTTAATTGTGAGTTGACCAAGGGAAAGATTAGTTTAGTGCATTGTAGTTCATGTTGAACAGTGTGCTATGCACATACCTCATAATTAGGGCCACGTGTCATTTTTGTAAACGAGAAGCAAATTATTTGCGTAAGTTAAGAAAGTAGAAGAGTAGTAATATTAATGTAGCTGAATTCCGTGGAAACATGACAGAATCTGACGGGGGTTTAAGAGAGATTAGATGTCCACGGTGAAAAATACTTGGTCATGGACTTCTGTGCTAGCAATTTTTGGCGACAATTTGTACCAGTTGTGACTCTCGTGGGATAGGCAAGCGCGCTGTGTAAACTGTTCGAGGGAAATAATTTTGTCTGATATGGAACAGGATTCCAAAACAAATACTGGCAACAGTTCAAGTGAACAGTTTGCCAGGCCACTCAACACGTTACTGGTGTTAGTCGTCTTACTGTCGAAGACACAAAACTGCGACACAATGTGTCAACAAAAATCGCGTAGTGGACTCGACAGCTCATTGCGACGTGATTCTAATGAGAAAAGCTGCATAAGCGGCCAACTAGATAGTTTTGATGTGGAAGATCTTTCCAAAATAATTCAACTGACGACGATAGTGACAGTGGAATAGACACGGTTTCATCTGATGAGGATGATGAATCATCTCATGACGAAATAAATGAGCTTCAAGAGTATAATCTTCGAAGTACGAGTGAAAGTACTGTCGAATATGAACACATGTCAGATTCTGATGGCTCTACACAATACGTTTCCAACACAAAACGAGACAGGGAGAAATTTATCCAGAATAATTCTATTTATGACAATAGCGATAGAGGGATAGATATTCTTTCCTTTTCTGATAGAAATTAGTCAGCCGGTCACGAAGACAATGAATCTCAGGAGTGCCGTTATCAAGGTTTGTGTGAAAGTACTATTGAAAATAATTGTACGACGCACTCTGATAATTCAGTTTGACAAATCTCAAATAGGAGACATTCTGTCGATCATGAACCCAGCAGTGCTGTCCAAGATAAATCTTGTCAATATTATTCATCAGGTGTTTCTAGCAATAGCGAAGAGGTCATTCCGACCAATGATTGTAATTACGACTCAGTTATAAATAATTCGAAGTCTGAGTATCGCCCAGAAAGTCCAAAGAATAGAGGTACGGGGAGACATTTGCCTAAGGAGAAATCTAATATCCAAATACAGGATTTCATGGACTTCCTCAAACTCCAACAGGAAGAGAATGAAAGGAAGCAGAAGCAGTTAGAGGAAAATAGGAAATGAGAACTGTAGGAATTAGGGGAAAAGAGGGAACGAAAACTGAAGCAGTTAGAGGAAAATACGATACGGGAATGGAAGGAATTAGAGGAAAATAAAACTGGAGCAGTTAGAGGAAAATAGGATACAGGAATGGAAAGAATTAGATATAAAGAGGGAACGAAAACTGAAGCAGTTAGAGGAAAATAGGATACGGGAATTGAAGGAATTAGAGAAAAAGAGGGAGAGTGATAGTCAGCAACAGACTGAACTACTCCTAGGGCGTCTTGAAATGGTTAGTGAAGATATAGGAGAGGTTAAAGAGGAACTAGTTAAGGTGCACAAAACTGCAGCTGAGGCTAAGCAGACTGCAACTGAAGCTAAACAGACTGCGGTAGAAGCAAAAAAGGACGCGAGAGTAGCAGTAGAGCACAGAAAGTGGCGGAGATGGTCAAAAGGGTTGCCTTGAAGTCACGCTCTGAGATCGCAGGGTTAACGAAGGTTGTAGAAACCTTCCGAGAACAGGGAAAAGTTTGTAAAAATTACCCATGATAAGTTGGCTAACATCACAAGTGCTATTGAGGCCATTGCAAATGAACAGTTGTAACGGTCATCACGGAAGAACAGGCGCGTATTATAGGTGAACATAATAAATTGACACGAGTTACTAAAGGTACACTGGACGAACTAAAACATAACTAGAACGTCCGTCTGGTGCGTCCTGCGCCACGAGAGTTATAGATACTGTTCAGAATTCTCCTCAATTTAGAGACAGGATCGAGGAAAGGTGGGAGAACTTGCCCGTGCCGGATAGAATTATTCCTATAAATGTGCCCACACCTAAAGGGCTTGAGGGAGAAAATTATTCCGGTCATTTACACCATACCGAATCAGTCATGTCAGTCAGCTGATTCCGTAAGGGGTGGCACCACTGACTACTTCCGTCATTCATGCGACTGTGATCAGAACAGTTATCAACCCGAGCTTCACTCTTCTCTGCTGTTCGATCCGATACCTTTCCTTAGTGTCCAAAAATTCAAATCATATAACGTATCAAATAATGCACTACACCCAAAGTCTTTCATTTCTCAATTTGACAAGGGGTTGCCTGAATCTTGGCCACTACGGTATCGGCTGGAGTTTATTTGTGGATAATTTACAGGTCATGTTGCTGAACACATACGTTCGGTGACAGATGACTGAATCATCTGAAGGCATACTGGCCTCGGCATGTCCAGGACAAGATATAAGAGGAAATTCGCAACGAAAGAAACATGGAAGCGGCTGATTTCAAGGATCCGGTCAAGTCCCTAAACTTTCTAAGAAAGAAGAACCGATTCCTTGACGACCCATATTCCGACCAGTAAATAATGTAGCAATGTTGTAAGAGGCTCCCAGAATCCTTAACAAGGTTAATGGTTGGGGAAAGTAACGGGACGTTTGACCATTTCATTAGCGCCCTTAGGGACGCAGAATTTGTTGTATGTGGAAGTCGTCTAAAAGGCCATAAGAATAGAGCTGTGAGCCAGCTTTTCTGTAATAATGGGAATGGACGACTCAGTGTTTCTGATAGTGGGCATAGAAAATGCCAGTGTCAGTCAAGGAGTAGCAACATCAATTGGCGGATTCGGAATTAATGTATGGGACCTTGATCTTTGCTATGTGTGTCATACGTGTTGTAAACATTAAGCTAAGTTCTAGAAAAGTTACATATCAAAAATTATGTGGGATTTTATATTTATTTAATCATGAGTATAGGTTAGATTACATTATTTAATTATCGATGTGGCCAGATTTTAGTAACGTAATATTAGCAGGTTTGTTCTAGATAATATGATTTGTTAGATAAGAGTAATTGATTATTTGAATATTATTTAACATTATAATATTTATATATGAAGTAAATAGGATATAATTAGAAGGATTGAAATCCATGAGTCTGGGCTAAGTGTTAGGGTGCCTGTCATGTATAGCTTGGATTCCATTCTGTGTGTTCCCTGAATATGGGTTTTTGGTGATCTTTTGTGGAACTGCTGTTACCAGGGATTTTGGTTACTCAATTTTCGTTTCACTCGAGTTGTTTTATCTCTACTACTTTGTGCAGGTACTGTTTCCTGTCGGCATTTACAGCATTTGTGTGAATGGTCCTCCGCAAGCCTTCTCATTTCTTAGTCCCTGTACTCAGAGCACTGATTGTTTAATGTGTGCGTCAAGATGTCAACATCTACATCTACATACTCCACAATCCACCGTAAGGTGCGTGACGGAGGGGACACTGTACCACTACTAGGCATTTCCTTTCCTATTCCACTCCCAAATAGAACGAGGAAAAACAGAATGCCTATATGCTCCCGTACGAGCCCTAATTTCTGTTCTTATCTTGCCTGTGATCACTTCGCGAAATGTAAGTAGGTGGCAGCAAGATCTTACTACACTCAGCTTCAAATTCCGGCCCTCTAAATTCCCTCGACAGAAATTCATGAAAGAATGGTCGTCTTTCCTCCAGCGATCCCCAACTGAGATGCCGGAGCATTTCCGTGACACACGCGCACTGGTCGAACCTACCAGTAACAAACCTAGCTGCTCGTCTCTGAACTGCTTCTATGTCTTCCTTGAAACTGATCTGCTGCGGGTCCCAAACACTTGAGCAATACTCAAGACGTGATCGTACAAGCGTTTTATACGCGGTCTCCTTTACAGGTGAAGTACATCTTCCCAAAATTCTCCCAATAAACCGAAGTCGGCTATCTGCCTTACTCACAACTGTCCTTACATGTTCGTTCCATTTCATATCGCTCTGCAATGTTACGCTTAGACATTTGAACGACGCGACTACATCAAGAAGCTCACTACTAATAGTGTATTCAAAAATTACAGGGTTGTCTTTCCTACTCATGCGCATCACCTTACATTTTTCTATATTGAGGGCTAGCTGCCATTCTTCACACCAATTATAAATATTGTCTAAGTCATCCTGTAGGCTTTTACAGTCAGTTAAAGACGATACCCACCCATAAACCACAGCATCATCAGCAAACATCCGCAAATTACAAGTTACTCTGTTCATCATATCATTTATATAGATAGAAAATAATAGCGGTCCTATCACACTCCCCTGGGGCACGCCTGACGATACACTCGTCTCTGATGAACACTCGCCGTCGAGAACAGCCTACTGCGTTGTATTACTTAGGAAGTCTTCCAGCCAGTCACAAATCTGTGAACTTATTCCATAAGCTCGTATCTTCGTTAGCAGTCTACAGTGCGGCACCACGTCAAACGCCTTTTTGAAGTCGAGAGAAACACAATCCCCCTGTTGCCCTTCATCCATGGCTCGCAAGATGTCATGTGATAAAAGGGCAAGCTGAGTTTCACATGAACGATGTTTCCTAAACACGCGCTGATTCATAGAAAGAAGCTATTCAGTCTCAAGGAAATTTACTATGTTCAAACTGAGAATATGCCTGTTCCTCAGGAATAGGGTTTCGAGGATTTCTCCTCTGCGTTTGCGCCTGAGAGTGTTAAAAGACCCGATGGAACGGCTACCCACCTATGGTGTGCCTAGTCATGGTTTTTCAGAGTATATTTTGGGGTGGTCGTTGGAGTTCTCCATGCGTCGTTGTGTTTACATTGACCACGCAGACTCGCGTGTAGACAGTGTTCTGCTTGAGGTATTGCCCTGAGCGATTCCGCTCGTATCGTTGTGTTAGGATTTGTCCATATTTGAGGAATCTTGTTGGCAAATTTGGACCATGGCAGTTCATATTAGGAAAGGCTGGCTAATTATAAAAATAACATACATTTTATTAGTTATATCAAGTTTCAGATCCTGATTTTGGGCCATACCACAAGGCAACGGATCGACATACGAAGATAAGGCCAAGGCCAAAGGGAGTATAAAACACCTAAAGACTCATCCTAAAATTCGACAATACTTGCATGTTATATGGTGACCTGGTAGTAATATAGATACACTATTAGTGTTTTGCATGGTTTAGTAGAAGTAGTACTTACAACCTAAGGAATGCAAGACTGCATGAGTGAACTAACCATGTCTTACTCAAATCTTTGAAGTTTCTTAATGTTTTAAAAGATGCTAAAAATAAATGTAATGAAATTTGACCCTTATGGTCTGAATCTTCTTATATATATATATATATATATATATATATATATATATATATATATATATATATATATATAACAAAGAAGATTCACACGATAAGAGTCAAATTATATATGCTGCATACATCGTCAAGAATGTGTCAATAAAATTTTACTTCTTCTCAGTCGACAAATTCAAAGTGTTATTTTTCATTTTCGAAGTTTATATATCACACAACGCATCCAAAACAATCTGAATGCATACAGGGAACAAAATTACATGTGAACCACCACCGACTTACACTGCCCCACACAGTGAAGTCAGTTTCGAGTTCGAGCTAGCTCTTCTTGTTTACTTGAAAAACTGCATATGATCACTCACTTAAGTAAAAATTGAAATACGTATTGATAAGGATAACGTGTGAAGTGCATTTTACAAGAATCATTCCCACAGTACAGAGAAATCATCTAAAATATCAACACACTTTCATAGGTAACCATCAAATTTACTTCCTACGGACTTGCATATGTTATCCAAAGGAAGTCAGATAAGTGTGAACTGCCGCAGACATAAATCAGAGCACACAGTAGAAAGTTTTAAATGATAAATAATTCCTCCCCAAATTAATAGGAAACCGAACATGACATAATTGAAAAAGTCCGGACACCTTCGGCAACGTACGTACGTATGAACTGCCAGTAACTTCCATCAGAGCACACAGTAAACGTAACGGCCCACACTTGAAAATCCACTTCGTCTTACACACCGTCGGACAAACGAAAGCCGACCTATGTGGATCCAAGGCCATCAGCACAAAATCCTTCAGACGACTCGTATCTTGGATGCTCACTGTGGAATCCAGTTTGAGGTGCACGTAGCGAAACTATCCGTAATAGTCGGGTGCACAACATGAAACGACTGTCCAAAGGCTGCGGTGGAGAGGTTGAGAGTTCTAAGGCGCCTTGCTGCGGAGCGTGCGGTTGCTGAGCGTCGGAGGTTCGAGTCCTCCCTCGGGCCTGAGTGTGAGTCTTTGTCCTTTGGTTAGTTTAAGTAGTTTCTAACTGATAACGAGAGTAGTTAAGTCCCATAGATTCACAAACATTTGAAGGTGTAGGAAGGTAGAAGCAGTCCTGATAGACAGAAGTGCAAGAATTCGATGGAAAGGGGAGACAGAGAAGGGTGGAACTGAGAGTAGGGGGGGGGGGGGTAAGAGACGATAAGGAGAATGGAGCCCTAACTTTATAGGAGGGATAGATGTCGGGACGGACCTCACTGTGAGGGAGAAGCGGAGATTGCGGATGTCGCCCTGGGAGAGGATGCAGAGGGCAGGAGGAACGCACTGGTAGCGGCGCAGCAACGTACCAGGGTCAATGAGGAGAGGGGTGACTACAGGATGGAAAGAATAGAGTTTGCGGATAATATACATACAATTTACGGAGGTGTTCAAGGAAGAGCAGGAGGTGTGGCAAGGGGTAGAGATCGTATAGGATCCGCGTGGGCGAGGGGAGGCGCATGCGATAGGCAAGGCGCAGCGCGATGCGTTCGAGGATTTGGATAGAATTGTAGTTATTCTTTTTTTTTGGGGGGGGGGCGCAAATCCAGGATACATTGAAGGGGGAGATGATGGGGTGGATGAAGGACTTCTAGGTATCAGAGATGGTGGAGGGGTGGACGTCCCAATTACGACCAAACAGGAATTTCAGGAGACGGAGGCGGTTATGAGATTTCTTTTGGTGTCACTTGTTACACGAGGAGAAAAAATGGTTAATTGGGTTGGGGGATGGAAGAGGCGTTGGGAACATTGAAGAGTGGGAGCAAGGAAGGCGGTGTCAAGATATTTTATAGGAGACGGACGGGTTGTTGTGCCATATTGACAGTGTAAAGTAGATAAAGGAGAGGGAAAAGGACAGAGTCCTGGGAAACTCCAGCAAAGGGATGGAAGGTGTAGGAGTCATAATTGTCGCTCGTGACATAGAAGGCTAGACGGGAGATAGATGATGTATAAGACGGACATATAGGCAGGGAGTAGGTTTAGAGTTTGTAAAGAACAGAATGCAATAGACGGTCATACTCCTTTCTGTCGAGGGATACAATTATGGTGGAACCACAGGAGCTGAGCTGGAGGGGGGGTGTTGTTGAAGGTGGTTGTGGATACGGCAGGAGAGGGTATAATAATGTTTATAATGAAATCAGCGACCATACTTGGGACTGGCGGTTGTTTTAATTATAAAAATTATAATACCACATCCATAGGCACAGTTCTCAAAATGTCTGTTTGTGACAAAATAGTGAGTAAATTCGAAGGATATCAAGGAGAGACACATGAGGTGGTAGGAAGAGGTAGTACGGGGGGACCGGCACGGGTTGTTTGGTTTTAAGACCATCAGGATACGGGAGGTCTTCCACAAGTCAGGGTAGTAGCCAGTTGAGCCGTGTAGGCTCGTTTTTGTGTTCCATATTTTCTGACTGGGAAGTTTTATGAGGGTTGGCACTTAAATAGTGGCAACTGTTGATTCACGACCCATAGATAGCGATACATGCTTGTATCTGTTACTGTCCTTCAAAGTAGTTACCAGCGTTGTGTAGAACCCGTTGGCAGCGATGTGGAAGGCGTAGTATACCGTTAGCAGAGCCTGTTCTTCGTGGCATTCGCTTCAAAGCTGTCCAAACATTCGACGGGCAGTAGACTCCTCCATTCAATGTTCAAGGTTTGTAAAGTCTGTGGGACTTAACTACGGGGTCATCAGTCCCTAAACTTACAAACTACTTATGAACTAGGACAGCACAAATATCCATGCCCGAGGGGGGATTCGAACCCCCGACCGTAGTGGCCGTGCAGACCGTGACTGAAGCGCCTCAGTCCCCTCGGCCAGATCTTGATGACACTGTCGTGCTGTACGACCTCTGCAACATTCAATCTTGATACAGCTGCGTTCTTGCTATTTCGAAAATATAGAAACACCGCTATGTTAGACCGCTCGCTCACAAGTGTCTGTGTTTACCTTAATTTTGCGCACGCCTGTGACTTGGGACGGGCGAGTCCATTTGCTCGGAGGTAACAACAACCTGTGACAACAGCGACAATAGTAGATTCCATTGCATAGTGTCTCCACAGCAGTGTTGCGACTATTTAAGATCTAACCCAAGTGTATAATTCAAAGCACTTTTGGGGTGAGGTTAGCCATTTCGGATCAAAAAATGTTCAAATGTTTGTAAATCTATCGGACCAAACTGCGTGGTCATCAGTCCGTAGCTTTCAAACTACTTAAACTAAACTAACCTAAGGACAACACACACACCCATGACCCAGGGAGGACTCGAACCTCCACGGCGAGCAACCGCGCGCTCCGCAGCGAGACGCTTTAGACCGCTCGTCTACTCCACCGCGGCATTTCGGATCTTTCTGGTGCCTTACGTGGTCTTTAATAACCCCTTGTTCAGATTTGAGGCGAAAAGGTTGAGCTGTGGTGGCTCGTGGTTCTTATAAAGTGCGTCTTCCTGTTCGCTGTTGTCCTACTGCACTGGGTGGTCTGCATTGTTTGTTTTGTTGATGAAACTCTCCTTTTACAATATCTCTCCCTCCTTATTTTTACTCCATGTTGTTACTACATCTACTTTGACTTCTATTCAAATTGATTTCCTTGATGAGCATGTCGATATGTACTTCTTATGACGATCTAATTTCCATGATTACCATTCCTGGATGTAAAGTTTCATGGCTTGTTAGAATCGATTGAAGTTTCATCTCCTACCACCGAGAATGTTGTTGTTACCGATGCTTGGCTGTTCATGCGTGTGTGCTGATAAGATCGCGGGTCACTTTGTGACGGCAGTCAGTCATGGGGAGTGGAGCAAGGTGCCAGAAGTGTGTGTGAGGGCGGTTTGTCGAGGGTGTCTGTGGCAGCGCCAGGTGACAAAAGGGGTGTCCGGGTGGTGAGAGGAGTGAGGTAGTGTTGACGGACCTGTGTGTGTGCGTGTGTGTGTGTGTGTGTGAGTGTCAGTGAGTGAGTGAGTGCGTGACTGTGTGTGTGTGTGTGTGTGTGTGTGTGTGTGTGTGTGTGTGTCTTGGCTGATGTCCTCCGGCACTAAAACTTCGATGTAAATTGTACTAAAAAAATTCAAATGTTTGCAAAATCTATCTGACCAAACTGCGTGGTCATCAGTCCGTAGCTTACAAACTACTTTAACTTGGTTTAACTAACCTAATGACAACACACACACCCATGCCACAGGTAGGACTCGAACCTCCGACGGCGAGCAACTAAATTGTACTCCGAAACTCACCAAGAACATGACTGATTCTTAAGTCCTCGGAGGAGTCTTTTTCTACATCTACAAAGATCCTCTGCAAATCACATTTACGTTCCTGGCAGAGGGTCCATTAACCACTTTCATAACCTTTCTCTACCGTTCCATTTTTTAATAGCGCACGGGAAGAAAGAACACCTTAATCGTTCTGTTTAATAATTTGTTTGTTAAGCTTATGGGACTTAACTACGGGGTCATCAGTCCCTAAACTTACAAACTACTTATGAACTACCTTATACTAAAGACGGCACAAATATCCATGCCCGAGGGAGGATTCGAACCCCCGACCGTAGTGGTCGTGCAGACCGTGACTGAAGCGCCTCAGTCTCCTCGGTCACCGCGGCCGGCAAATCGTTCTGTTTTATATCTGATTTCTGTTATTTTATTGGGGAGGTCATGTCAGCCTATGTACATGGGTGCTAGCAAAATATTTTCACATTCATAAGTAAAAGTAGGTGATTGAAATTTGGCAAATAGATATCGCAACAGGCCGCGGTGGCCGAGGAGACTGAGTCGCTCCAGTCACGGTCTGCACGGCCACTACGGTCGGGGGTTCGAATCCCCCCTCGGGCATGGATATTTGTGACGTCCTAGTTCGTAAGTAGTTCATAAGTAGTTTGTAAGTTTAGGGACTGATGACCCTGTAGTTAAGTCCCATAGACTATACAAACATTTGAACATTTTTGAAGATATCGCAGCAACGAATAACGTCGTCTTTTAATGATATCCACCTCAAATCGTGCAACATTTCCGTGACGCTTTCCCCCCTGTAACGTCATAAAACAAATCGAGATGCCCTTCTCTGAACCTTCTCAATGTCTTCCGTCAGTCCCACCTGGTGAGGGTCCAACACTGGGCAACAGTGCTCCAGGAGAGGACTCACAAGTGTGATGTAGGCAGTCTCTTTGACGGAGCTGGTGCATCTTCGAAGCGTTCTGCCAATGAAACATAACCTTTGGTTCGCCTTTCCCACAATATTTTCTATGTTCTCTCCAGTCTAAGAAGCTCGTAATTGTAACTGCTAGGTATTTGGCAGAATTTACGATCTTAAGGTTTGACTGATTTATCGTGTAATTGAAGTTCAGCGGATTTCTTTTCGTGGTTATGTGTATTACTTCACACTTTTCATTATTTAGTGTTAATTGCCAATTTTCGAACTGTGTAGAAATTTTGTGAAAATAGCTTTGCAGTTGCTTGTGATTCTCTGTTGACTTCACTAACCGATAAACGACAGCATCATCCGCGAACAGTTTAAGAGGAGGTGACTTGCACGCAATTTCATTAGAATCCGCTTGTGAGGTACAGTGTCAAAAGCCTTCCGGAAATCCAGAAATATGGAATCGATTTGAGAACCCTTGTCGATAGCACTTATGACTTCATGTGAATAAAGGGCAAGCTGTGTTTCACAAGAAAGATATTTCCTAGATCCGTGTTGGATATTGGTTAATAGGTCGTTCTCTTCGAGGTAGTTCATAATGTTCGAACAAAGTATATGTTCCAAATTCCTACTGAAAATCGACGCCAATGAGATTGTCCTATAATTTTGGTAATCACCCCTATTGCCTTTCTTGAATATTGGAGTGACCTGGATAAATTTCCAGTCGTTGGGTATGGATCTTTCGCTGAGTGATCGATTGTAAATTATAGCTAAGTACGGAGCTATTGCATCAGCATAATCTGAGAGGAATCTAATTGGTATACAAACAGGCACGGAAGATTTGTTTTTGTTTAGTGACTTAAGTTGTTTTCCTACTCCAGGAACATCTACTTCTAAATTTCGCATGCTAGCAGCTGTTCTTCGTTCGGATTCTTCTTTGGTGAACGAATTTCGGAAAACTGTGTTTAGTGATTCTGCTTTAGCGGTACTGTCATCGGTAGTATTACCATTGCTATCGCGTAATGAAGGTATGGTTTGTTTTTTGCCGCTAGTGTACTTCACATATGACCAGAATTTCTTTGGATTTTCTGCAAGATTACCTGACATTATTTTGTTGAAACTATTAAAAGCTTCTCGCATTGAAGCCGCGCTAGGTTGCGAGTTTCTGTAAAAGGTTGCCAATGTTGGGGATTCTGTGTCTTTTTACATTTTGCATGTGTTTTTCTTCGCTTCTGCAACAGTGATCCAACCTGTTTACTTTACCACGGGGGTCAGCCTCCTCTTTTATTAATTTACTAGCTGAAAATCCGGCGTTGCCCGGGTATTTATTTATTTATTTATTCTTGCCGTTTTCCAGGTATATATTCGTTTGTGTAAGGCCTGCATGTCTGTAAAATCTCTTGGAAATACAGTTAGTAGTAAAGAAATATAGATTAAAACTTGGCGCGTGTCGTAGTGTGATACAATTTATAAGGTACACTCAACTATATGCGTGTATAATGCCTGTAAAATTTTCCGCGGCTACAATATGTAGTGTAGAAATAATAAATTGTAACGTCATACCGAATGCCGTAGTTTTAGTCCATGAATAGCGGAACGTTACCGTTTATGTGCTCATATCTCGTGAACTACGTGTCGTACTGTGATACAGTTTAGAGGGTACATTAAACTGTCTGTAAAATTTCCTGCGGCTACAATTCGTGGTGTAGAAATTATAAATTGTAACGTCATACCGAGAGCCGTAGTTTTACTCCATAAACAGCGGAAAAGTAGTAAGCGAGAAACCTTTTTCTTTTCATCATTTTACTGTGGTTGCCAGCGAGAAAAAGTTTAATAAAGGTTTGAAATTATGTTTAAAGTTTGTTGCAAGTCGCTAAGTACGGTCATTCTCATACAATGTATTTCGAAAGTCTCGCCGCATTATATGGCATTTTTTGCGATTTCTATTGGTTATGACGTAATATCTTTTGAACCATGTACCGTAAGTGATTCTTAACCATGCAGCAATTGTTACGTTAGGAAATGTGTGTACCAAATTTGGTTGAAATTGGTCCAATGGTTTAGGAGAAAATGAGCAGCATTGTCGCTAAATACAGCAGTTTTCCGCGCATCTCATTGTTTATGACGTCATATCTCGTGAACTATGTATCGTACGTGATTCTTACACTTGTGGCGACCGTCCTCATGGACTGAAGCTTACTTGTGCAAAATTTAAAAAATATTGGATCAAAACTATAGATTTGTATGCAACACGTACATACATACGGACACTCTGCTTTATATATTAGATTTGGTATAAATCTCTCGATTGCTACTGATATTATGTCTTTGAAAGTAAACCACAACTGATCTACACTCGCATTTTTAGTTTTGAAAGACTGAAGACTATCACTCAGGAATGCGTGAAGCGAATTTTTATCTGCTCTATTGAATAGATATATTTTTCGTTTATATTTGGTGCATTTGGGAATTTCGACATTCAGTCTCGCTACTACAACTCGATGTTCGCTAATCCCTGTATTCTGTTTTGATGCTCTTTTCTATCTCCGGATTATTTGTTGCTAGAAGATCAAGGGCATTTTCGCAACCATTTACTATTCATGAACTAACTGTTCGAAGTAGTTTTCACAAAAAGCATTCAGAACTATTTCGGACGATGTTTTATATTTGCCGCGGGTTTTGAATACGTATTTATGCCAACATATCGAGGGTAAATGAATGTAGCCACCGATTTTGACAGTGTGCTTCGGGTACCTGTTTGAAATGTGATTCAAGCTTTCTTTGAACGTTTCGGCAATTGCATTGTCTGAGTCAGAAGGCCGATAAAGAGATCCAATTATTAATTTATTCCGGTTGTCAGATATAACCTCTACCCAGACCAACTCACAGGAAGTATCTGCCTCAATTTCGCTGCAGGATAAACCGTTTGTAACAGCAATAAACACGCCACCCCCTTTTTTATTTATTCTATCCTTTCTGAAGGTGCGGCTCGGTTGCAAAGTGGCAGTGCCAGACTACAAATCCAAAGATCGTGGGTTTGGTCCCAGCCAGGTCATAGGATTTTTATCTGTCACATTCCACTTCTTTCACCTCTGGCAGTGTTGCTGATGTGAAAAATATCGAGTAGCACCGTGGCTCTGAACCCACGTTAAACTGTTGGTCCCCCTATAAAGTGGCTGGGTAAGTCAGTTCGAAGGTCAGAGGAAGGCAACGGCATACCACCTCCATACAGGACCATGCCTAGTAAAGCACTGTTGTGTTCAAACCAATCTTCGGATTGTGGACTGCTTTACCTTACCTTTCTGAAGACCACTTGACCCTTTGTAAAAATTTCGCCCGAACTTTTCTCTGGCGTCAGCCAGCTTTCAGAACCTATAACGATTTGTAACTAAGTAACCATTTACGTTCTCCTTTTGGCAACACGGTGGCGCTCTGGGCCGTGTTATTGTCATGGAACTACCTTACATACAACCTCGGGACACCAATACTTTTGGCACTGTGGAACTGACACATCTTGTGTCTCCCTGTCATGTGGTTATCATCTTCGTTTAAGTTCCATTTCGGCGTCATGTTCGTAATGTTTCGCGGTGCGCCAAAGAATCTGCGAGCTCATTGTTGTTTCTACTCAGTGTTTTCCTTAAGTATAATCAGGGTATTTGTCTGCTTTGTTGCTGTTCGCAGTTCATTTACCAGCCGTGGCCACCGACATATTTTGTTCTGGCCCCTCTGTCGATTGGTGCCTTAGGAGTAGGTTTATTTTTGACAGTTTTGATTTTTGAATTTCGTGATAACCGCCACGTTCAATCGCAAAGACTGCCCTCTGTTTCCTTGGGTACTTAGTCTGTTAAATGTATTTTAACCGCATCTTACAAAAACAAATCTGGATACACGATTCACGATTTCCTATCAGAAAGGTCACAGTTCGTTGTAATTGACGGTAAGTCATCGAGTAAAAGAGAAGTGATATCTGGCGTTCCACAGGGAAGCGATATAGGTCCCCTACTCTTCCTCGTGTTTATAAACGATTTAGGAGATAATCTGAATAGCTCCCTTAGACTGTTCGCAGATGATGCTGTCGTTTATCGGTCAGTGAAGTCAACAGAGGATCAAAAGCAACTGCAAAGCGATTTAGACAAAATTTCTACTTGGTGCGAAAATTGGCAATTGACACTAAATAAAGAAAAGTGTGAAGTAATACACATGACCACTAAAAGAAATCCGCTGAACTTCAATTACGCGATAAATCAGTCAAACCTTAAGGTCGTAAATTCTACCAAAAACCTAGGAGTTACAATTACGAACAACTTTGACTGGAGAGAACACATAGAAAATATTGTGGGGAAGGCGAACCAAAGGTTACGTTTCATTGGCAGAACGCTTAGAAGATGCACCAGCTCCACCAAAGAGACTGCCTACATCACACTTGTGCGTCCTCTCTTGGAGTACTGTTGCCCCTTGTGGGACCCTCACCAGGTGGGACTGACGAAAGATATTGAGAAGGTTCAGAGAAGGGAAGCTCGTTTTGTTTTATCACGTTACGGGGGGGAAAGCGTCACGGAAATGTTGCACGAATTGGGGTGGAAATCATTAAAAGAAAGACGTTATTCATTGCGGCGTGATCTGTTTGCGAAGTTTCAATCGCCGACTTTTAGTTCTGAATGTGAAAATATTTTGCTAGCACCCACCTACTTAAGGAGACATGACCATCCCAATAAAATAAGAGAAATCAGATCGAAAACGGAACGATTTAGGTGTTCTTTCTTCCCGCGCGCTATTAGAGAATGGAACGGTAGAGAAAAGTTATGAAAGTGGTTAATGAACCCTCTGCCAGGCACTTAAATGTGATTTGTAGAATATCTATGTAGATGTAGATACCGTGTCATATATTTGCTGCATGTGGTATTTAACGTTTGTTGCTACTGACGACCGACAGCGGTTTTGGTGTTGCTTTTATGTGTAATCCTCGTGTTCTCAGAGCATTGTCGGCCCTTAAATGCCAGTTTAGTGCAATATGTATTTATGCAGGTTTTTTTTTTTTTTTTTTTTTTTTTTTTTTTTTTTTTTTTTTTTTTTTTACACTTTGATCTTAGCCAAAAGGCCGAGAAGCGAGTGAGTGAGGTAAATATAGGAAAGGTTGGGGAAATGCCAGCCGACTATATTATAACCCCATACTGCTTCAACAAGCCTTTCAATATAACAATTGACAGTAGGGAGCAGTGGGAGATAATAGTTAGACACCGTACGGGGGATATTGTCTGGTTCACTGACGGGTCAAAATCAGACCAAGGCGTTGGGGCCGGGGTATACGGAGTGCAGCCAAGACTGGAGGGCGTCATCTCTCTAGGGAAACTGGCCTCAGTATTCCAGGCCGAAATCACTGCCATCAAGGCGTGTGTGGAGGAGAATTTGCGTAGGTGCTACAAAGACCGTAGCATCTATATCTATTCAGACAGCCAGGCAGCCCTGAGATCACTGGCAGCTCGTACAACAAGGTCTAAAATTGTTGCAGAATGTCACAGGGTTCTGGTGGAGCTAGGGGAAAGCAATAGAGTAAACCTATTGTGGGTCCCTGGCCACTCGGGGATCAGTGACAACGAACATGCCGACAGATTAGCCAGGATGGGGGCAGAGACTCCATTTATTGGACCGGAACCTGTCCTGACAATCACCAAGGTAATGATTAAATTGGAGCTACGTAACTGGCTCAGAAGACAGCACGTAGAATATTGGACCAAAGTCTATCAACAAAAACATGGCAAGGTAATGATGCCAAAGCCTTGTTTTAAAAGAAACTCTGCAATCCTGGGTCTGAACAGGAGAGAGATTAGACTCATGGTTGGATTGCTGACAGGCCATGGGAATTTCAAAAAACACCTACATACAATGGGAATAACAGAAGCGGACCGTAAATGTAGGATCTGTGATGACGGCGATGAAACTGCATCACATCTGATCTTCGAATGCATTGCATTGGAGAGTAAAAGGCACAGAACATTTGGGACAACCAAACCCGAAGAAATTGTGTCTAATAAAGAACTGGTAAAGGGACTCCTTGCACTGTTCAAGGACATTGGTTGGCTTTACTAGATATACAGGGAGCGATACCGCTCAATAAACTTAATTTCGGTGCGGGCAGTGGCGGGTTGGACCAAGACTGTTTTGACTTCCCTGAGAAAATCAGTCAATCGATCAATCAATGCAGCTTGAGTAATAATAAGAATTTGTAAGAGTGTATTCCAGTGAACATTGCCAAAAGCTATCTCCAGATCTACCAGTTTTTCCATTCGTCTGTAAATAATTCGTGTTAGTATTTTGCAATCATGACTTGTTAAACTAATACTTCTGTAAATTACACATTCGTCTATACTTTCTTTCTTAGGAATTGGAATCATTACATTCTTCTTAAAGTTTGGGTGTATTTTCCCTGTCTCAAACACCTTGCTTTCCACGTGGAACAATTTCTTCATTGCTGGCTCTGCTAGTGATACCATCAGTTCAGACGGAATATCATCTACTCCACGGGCCTTGTTTCTACTTTGATCTCTCAGTGCTTTGTCAACTTATTCTCGTATTATCGTATCCTCCTCAACTTCTTCTTCCATTTCTAAAATACTGCCTTCAAGTTCGTATAGGTCCTCCATACACAGGGTGAATCTAAATTCGTGCACTCGGGCACTCACATGCACTCACGGGCACTCACATGCACTCACATGCTAGCAATAAAAAAAAAAGTCTGTCACAAAATTTCGTCCTGCGTATATTTCCAGCAGTAAATGGACGTTGAAGACTGAGATGAGTGTGTGTCCCATACGCCAGTGTGTTTCAGAATTACACTACTACACCAACAAACTTCTAGGGGATGTGGGAGGTGTTTTGAGGAACAAAGTGAGGATACGAAACCCATGCCCGGAAACGTCATCCAATGACGCTACAAAGCGTAGAAGTTGCTGGAGCGGATGTCTAGCGGCAGGAGCTGGTGCCTTTCACTTCGACTCTCCGTAGTGCCGTTGAATGGCGTTTCCGGGCATGGGTTTCCATGCTCATTTTGTTTCTAAAGACACCTTCCACATGCCCTAGAAGTTTGTCGTGTAGTAGTGTAATTCTGAAACCCACTGACTTATTGGACACCACCCATCTCAATCTTTGACGTCCATTTACTGCCGAAAATATTCGCAGGACGAAATTTTGTAACAGACATTTTTCTATTGCTAGCATGTGTGGAAACTCTCAGTTTGTCCAGATCCCGTCTTCTTAATTTTCTACCTTTTTGTAGTCTCTTTAAGTTTTAATCTACTGTTCGTAACCAATACGTAATGGTCAGAGTCTATATCTGCCCTGGATATGTCTTACATTTTAAAACCTGGTTTCAGAATCTTTGCCTTACGGGATGAATCAACTAACATTTTGCACCTCAAATATTCCGGAAACAGAAATTGCGATTGATGTGCGGTTTTCACAGAATGGATTGATAGTCAAGGGCTCGTATTGTAACCAATAAACAGATTGTAAAAATACCTAGAAAGTTTATTTTTTATGAAAACATACAATTTTTCAAATGGAACAATGGTTGTTTCTATCATACACTTGAATTTTTGACACCAACTGTGTACAATGAATTTTGAATGACATTTTATCACGTTTAGTTTGGCAGCTACAACCATTCGAAGTTTTGGGGGTGGAGGCTACGTCAGCGTAACTGACTGGCTGGTGGTCATGAGACAGTGGGCCGTGCCCCAGGGGATAGCCACTCGGCCAGTCAGCTACGCTATCGCAGCCTCCGCCCCCGAAACTTTGAACGGTTGTAGCTGCCAAACTAAACGTGATAAAAATGTCATTAAAAATTCTTTGTACACAACTTGCGTCAAATATTCTTCTGGATGATAGAAAGCACCATTGTTCCATTAAAAAAAACTGTATTTTTGCATAAAAATACACTTTCTGAGTAATATTACAATCTGTTTGTTAGATAAAAATACGAGCCCCTGACTACCAATCCATTCTGTGAAAACCGCACATCAATCGCACTTTCCTTTTCCGCAATGTTTGTGGTGCATATGTTAGGTGATTCACCTTGTGTAGTCAATCTGGTACCTTCCTGTGTCTCCTGATTTATTCTACGTGTACAACCTTCTTTCATGATGTTTAAATCAAATGTTTGTGATTATTAAATTGTGCTCTGCACAAAATTTTACCAGGAGATCTCCTCTTTCATTCTTTTTCCCCAATCCAGATTCACCTGCCACATTTACTTCTCTTTCCTTTTCTTCTACCGAGATGCACTTCCCTATGACAATCAAGTTTTCCTCTCCCTTAACTTCCTTTATCTCGTCATTTGTTCTATCGCGACATCATTGACAGGGCTAGTTGGAATATAAACTTGTGCTACTGTGGGCGGTGTTGGGTTCATGCTTATCTTTGGTATGATGTGCTGTTCTGAGTAACTTATCCGCATTCCCATTTTTCGTGTTCATTATCAGACTTATTCCTGCGTCGCTTACAGCTTATTTTGTAATTATAACCCGGTACTCGCCTGACCAGAAATCTAGTTCATCATAAAGTGAGGTTGTAGGAGTAGAATACGAAGTTGTTGAGGTAGAGCATGCAGCCAAAAAGATCTTTTGGAGAGTATGTGGCGTTTGAGCGACAATAGTGGTGAAGTGCATGATATTCTCTGTAGTGAGAGGAGGGGGAGAGAGTTCTTTGTAGTGGGGACAGGTGGGAGAGATCTTTTTGCAGGCTGTGTTTACATGGTCATTGTAGACCAGGCACCGCTGACACCTGTAGGATTGGGGAGCGGATCGGGAGGGTCAACTTTGTGACAGCATAGATTATGACGGCCTCCATTAGAAGTTGACCTATAGATTATACCGATTCAGAGACGACACACATCAGGAAGGCAGAGCCAGTGGTATTGTGGATTATGGGGGCAGATGCGATTTATGGCTCGGGGTGGAAATTGAGTTTCGCCAACACATCAAACTCCATGACCTGAGGGCTCAGCTTCACAACGGTGAGGGTTGTAGGACGGCGGAGAGGGAGGGGGGAGCGGAAATTGAGGTTGACTGGAGGAGGAGGATAGGTGTCTGACGCAGATGTTTGATCTGTTACTGCTGCTACAATGGCAGATTATCGCGACGCAAGTTAGTTTCATTGTGGTCTTATAGTCGGCGCACGAGAGATGGCACACAGCATCTCCGATGTAACGAGGAGGTGGAGATTTTCCGGTACGACCATTTCACTATGAATATCATGAATCCGATGAAACATCAAATCTCCGACAACGCTGAGGCCGAAAAAAGATACTGCAAGATGGGGATCGACAATGAATCGAACCGTTCAACGTGACAGACTTTCAAGCCTTCCGCAAGAAGCTACGGATTTCAACGTTGGGCCATCAACAAGTGTCAAGACCGAACCATTCATCAAAGCATCATTGGTATGTAACTCTTCAGGCTTTCCCGACTATCTAATGACATGGGTTGTCGGTGTTCTGTCAGATATCAGTGTCAATTTGAACGATATTTCAGTTACGTAGCTGGTAACCTTCATCAGGTGCGAATGATCTTTAAGTTGTTTCCTTAACTTTTCATTACCATACCGTTAAGTCAAGGATGGTCCATTCGAGAGCTTTTGCTATATTCGACTTCAGCTTTATTAATACTGTTGAGGCTCGATTTATTTGTTTGATAGGGATGAGGATAGTTACGGTATTCACCTTACTAAGGAAAACCTTGTCAGAACTGCTGGTGTTACCACCTCTTGTAGGAGATTTTGTTTCCATTGTTTTTGGTATTCTTTGTCCTCTTTATTTCTTCTGTAGGAGAAGCCCTTTTGTTTTTCTTGATTCTTGCCTCTTGCTCTGGTAGGTCGAATCTTCAGGTTGTCGTTCTTCTTGGTGAACACAGATGGTAGATTGTATGGGATGTCCTGTTCATCACCTTGTTTCCTGTCTTCTCTGTTCTCTGGCCGAAGCTCTGCACAGTCGATTCCCTCGGCGAAAATTCTTTTGGGGTAAAACGGTTCTACGTCCTTTTATTGCTGTTTTTTTTTTTCTCCTGGGAGTGACTTCTTCGGTTGCCTCTGCCATCTAGCAGCTTACATCGATTTATTTTATGTTCAGATTAGCTGACATAGTAGGGCCTGGAGGCGCTCTAATAGTTTTATAGTTTTCAAAATGACAAGCCAAGATCGCACAATAACAATTTATTAAATGACGACCGGTTTCGGTGCACTGTGTCACCATCATCTGGTCACATGTGACCAAATGATGGTGACACAGTGCACCGAAATCGGTCGTCATTTAATAAATTGTTAGTGTGCGAGCTTGGCTTGTCATTTTGAAAACTATAAGACTTCATGTTCGTTTGTGACGCCCAGTGTGTGATCATCTTCTTACTGAGTGTCTGCGTTGCTGTGTTGTGCGCCTGGTCTTCAGGGCTGGTGGTTACTTCTGCGTTGGTCTGCGAATCCCGCAACTCCTTCTGAGGACGTCGCTGCTGGAGGGACTCACGTAGGCGGTGTGTAGCGACATCCGGAACCTGGTGGCAGCTCTTGAAGGGCCGCATCGACGTCGTCGCCCTGTCGCCTTCGCGGCGAGAAGTGCTGCCGCTCGCTGCAGTGGTGGAGCCCACCTCTCGGCAGGACGGAGCGGACTGCTCAGTCGCCCCGCCACCTATTAGGAGGCGGCTCTCTCCAGCAACTCTGTCCGCGGCGGCGGCGGCCGCCGCAGCATACTGGGACGGAATCCCCGAAACGTGGCCAAAACCCCGACAAATGGATTTTCCATTATCGCAGTTTTGATGGATGGGATGGGTACGGGAAGGATTTGTGCATCTCATTCCAAGGAGCGGTCGCCATCTAGATTGATTAACTATCTGATGGAATTGACGAGAATCAGTTGGCAAAATTTGCCATTCCTGGGTGCTTTATGCCTCCCCGAGGCCCAGCAACACTGATATTCGACACTTTATAACTCGGAAAATCTTGCTTGTTCCGAATAGTCTCGTATCCAATTGAATGGTGTTAATGGACGTATACAGGTTTGCAGACTACCTCTTGAATCCATGGACCCTGCATATCAGCATGGCACTGCTCAAACTGGTGGACACTCCATAATGGTGAGGGGCATAGGCAGTTGGAGTGATATGGGACCCCTGATAGAAAGAAGCAAGGGAGCTTAGGGTTTAACGTCCCATCGACAGCGGGGTCATTAGAGAAGGAGCTAATGCTCGGATTTTGGATAAGGATGGGGAAGAAAATCGGCCATGCCCTTACAAAGGAACCATTCCGGCATTTACCTGGAGTGATTTAGGGAAATCACGGAAAACCTAACTGAATGGCCGGAGGTGGATTTGAACCACATTCCTTCCGAATGCGAGTCCAGTGACTTACCACTGCGCCACCTCACTCGGTGGATCCCTGATACTTCTGAATACAACTCCGTGTGGTTGAACTACATATGCATCCCGGCAGATCACCTGAATCCATGCATATCCATTGTACATTCTGACAATTCAAGCAGGACAATGCTGCAGCCCACACTCCCAGTTTAAACATCTTGGCTGGTCACCAAACTCTCTAGACATGATCATATCTGGAATGCCTTGGAAAGTGCTGTTCAGAAGAGATCTCCACCCCATCATTCTCTTACGGATTATGGACAGCCGTGCTGGTTACAAGGTGTCAGTACTACTTCAGGTATGAGTCCATGACACATCGTTTTACGGCACTATGTGCTCGCGGAGCCCCCACATGTTAGATGTTCAGTGTATATGGTGTGTTTCTGATGTGGCGGAAACAACAGAAACAGTTTTTAATTCTACAGATATACATATATTGACAATCAGCAGACAAAAGTATGAACGATGTCAGGTGTCAATGGGCATTTAAATAAATCAATAGAGAGTGGAAAAATAGAGAAAAAAATGTTATGTACGGCTATGCCTTTATTATACACTTCTGGGTATTGTAGAGAGAAAACAGTTCAACAATATTTGGTAGTTAATGCATGCCCAAAAATGGCACATTAGACATGCATGAAGCAACTCCTACTTCGTGATCTATAACATACCCTTGAAGTGGCGTCCAACAATTTTATCGCAAAAAGCGTACATGCCAAAAGCGTGAGCATACACGCACACACACACACACACACACACACACACACACACACACACACACGTATCCTATAAATCATGGACGTGTACATAATTGTCTCTGCTGTAGGCATTATATGAGCAAGAATATCGTCGTGTTTCTCCATGATAAGCTCGTGAACAATACGTGTTGCTTCACAGGAAAAACGTCCGTATCTGTTAGGGTGATCACTGTGACCAACTAATCGTGCACTGCAACACATACGCCTATCTCCAAATGTTTGGTAGACATGCTGACGCTCGTAGCCATAATTAAAATAAATCTGGAGCTTAAAGAGGTGGCAACAGGTAATCATTAAAACAAGAATACCGGCTTAAATCTTAAGAAATCACAGCCAAAAGGTAAGAGAAGGAATCTAAATCAAATTTACATATTGAAGCTAAGTGTCTTGTAACAGGCCGTAGAAATCCGGAAAGGTTTCGTTAGATTACTTCGTGCTACTTTCCATGGCGTTCAGACGTCAATGTGGGCAGTGAAACCAGCTGACTCGCTAATCAAGGGGTTACAACCTGTTATACACAGCATGAGACTAGGACAGACTAATAGCTGAATTCCCAAACGATACTGACAATTCGCTATGATGATATGAACAAAAATCACCAAAAACTGCATCAATCTGGCCACGCGTTAGTAAATGTGTCCCACGAAAGATCTATTAAATACGGTTGTATCAAGAAACAAGACTAAAGTGCAAACAAGTTATAAGCGGCTAGTCTTCATTGAGTCCTTCTTATCGAATCATAACACTTACATAACTTGATCTGGAGAAGGGCTGAGTGAGCCATCAGCGATCAACAATAGTTGCAAGATGATTCAAATTTCATTGACCAAACAGAAGGATCCCAAATAAGGTGACATAAGGTGACACCTTGGTGAAGCACTTATACTCGCTGTGTCATATTTATCCATTGTTTTAGAAGGACTAGATATACGAGGCGCGCCCAGAAAGTAAGTTCCGTTTGGTAATAAAATGAAATTGTACACAGATACAGAAGAAATTTTTATTGCACAAAATTCTACAACTCTTAAACTACTTTTCCACATAACTGCCGAAGTTTTGTAAGCATTTGTCATAGCGTGGCACCAGGTTTTGTATACCTTCTTCATAGAAATCTGCCGCCTGTGCCTTCAACCAGTTGGAAACAGTTTCTTTCAGCTCGTCGACATCGGTGAAGTGATGACCGCCAAGGAAAGACTTGAAATGTCCTGGATATTGTAATCAATCGCGTTAACCAGTTCTTCTGTAGCCAAAGGTGAACGCCCACATCGTTCTTCATCGTGCACATCACTACGCCCGCCATTGAACTGTCGGACCCATCTTCTCACCATCGAATAACTCATCGCATTTGGTCCATAAACAGCGCCAATTTGCCGATAAATTTCACTTGGTTTCACTTTCCTCGCATTCAGAAACCGAATCAGCGACTTGATTTCACAGGCGGCGGGATTTTCAATCAATGCCGACATTTCAAACAAGCACAACAAAGCGTACGTAACTGACAGCGATCTCCAAATGGCGCACGTTCTTCTACATCTACATCTACATACATACTCCGCAATTCACCGTAAGGCGCGCGGCGGAGGGTACACTGTACCACTACTAGGCATTTCCTTTCCTATTCCACTCCCAAATTGAACGAGGAAAAAAAGAATGCCTATATGCCTCCGTACGAGCCCTAATTTCTCTTATCTTGTCTTTGTGATCTTTACGCGAAATGTAAGTAGGCGGCAGCAAGATCGTACTACACTCAGCTTCAAATTCCGGCCCTCTAAATTTACTTAACAGAAATTCACGAAAAGAACGTCGTCTTTCTTCCAGCGATCCCCAATTGAGTTGCCGGAGCATTTCCGTGACACTCGCGCATTGGTCGAACCTACCGGTAACAAATCTAGCTGCTCGCCTCTGAACCGCCTCTATGTCTTCCTTCAAACCGATCTGCTGCGGGTCCCAAATACTTGAGCAATACTCAAGACGTGGTCGTACAAGCGTTTTATACGCGGTCTCCTTTACAGGTGAAGTACATCTTCCCAAAATTCTCCCAATAAACCGAAGTCTGCTGTCCGCCTTACTCACAACTGTCCTTACATGCTCGTTCCATTTCATATCGCTCTGCAATGTTACGCCTAGATATTTGAACGACGCGACCGCATCAAGAAGCTCACTACTGATGCTGTATTCGAACATTATAGGATTGTTTTTTCTACTCATGCGCATCACCTTACATTTTTCTACATTGAGAGCTAGCTGCCATTCTTCGCACCAACTAGAAATTTTGTCTAAGTCAACCTGTATGCTATTACAGTCAGTTACAGACGACACCCTCCCATACACCACAGCATCATCAGCAAACAGCCGCAAATTACAACTTACTCTGTCCATCAGATCATTTATATAGATAGAAAATAATAGCGGTCCTATCACACTCCCCTGGGGCACGCCTGACGATACACTCGTCTCTGATGAACACTCGCCGTCGAGAACAACGTACTGCGTTCTATTACTTAGGAAGTCTTCCAGCCAGTCACAAATCTGTGAACCTATTCCATAAGCTCGTATCTTCGTTAGCAGTCTGCAGTGTGGCACCGTGTCGAACGCCTTTTTGAAGTCGAGAAAAACACAATCCGCCTGTTGCCCTTCGTCCATGACTCGCAAGATGTCATGTGAGAAAAGGGCAAGCTGAGTTTCACATGAACGATGTTTTCTAAACCCGTGCTGATTCATGGAAAGAAGCTTTTCCGTTTCAAGGAAATTTACTATGTTCGAACTGAGAATATGCTCCAAAATTCTACATGAAACTGATGTCAACGATATTGGCCTGTAATTGTATGGGTCAGTTCTCTTTCCTTTCTTATACACGGGAGTCACCTGCGCTTTTTTCCAATCACTAGGAACTTTGCGCTGAATTAAAGACTCGCTATAAATGCAAGCTAAGTAGGGGGCCAATGCCGCAGAATAGTCTTTGTAAAACCGAACTGGTATTCCATCCGGACCAGCAGACTTTTTCGTATTTAGCTCTCTCAGCTGCTTCTCTACACCGGAAATACCTATTGTTATGTCCCCCATTTCGGAATTAGTACGTTGATCAAATGATGGTATATTTGTGCGGTCCTCCTGCGTGAAAGATTTCTTAAAGGTTAAATTTAGAACTTCAGCTTTCCGTTTGCTTTCTTCTATTACTGCCCCGGAATGATCAACTAGTGACTGGACAGTGGGCTTTGATCCGCTTATCGATTTTACGTAGGACCAGAATTTTTTCGGGTTCTCGGAAAGATCTTTTGCTAAGGTATGGCTGTGATAATTATTGTATGCTTCACGCATCGATCTTTTTATAGACGCACGAATCTCTACTAACTTTTGCCTGTCATCATTTGCGTGTTCTTTTTTGAATCGAGAGTGCAACAGCCTTTGCTTTCTCAGCAGCTTTCTAACATTATTATTATACCACGGTGGATCTTTTCCATCCTTAATCGTCTTTACTGGCACATATTTCTCTAACCCTTCATTAACAATGCATTTAAATTTAGTCCACAAGTCCTCTACATCCATAGTCCCAGAATTAAACGACGCCCATTCATTTTCTAAGTGCGATCGTAACATTTGCTTGTCGGCTTTTCCCAACAAAAACACGCTCCTAGCCTTCTTGACTGGTTTATGAACTTTGGTCACCATCGACGCTATGATGATATCATGATCACTAATTCCTGTCTCTACACAGACATCGTTAATAAGGTCAGGCCTGTTTGTGGCTATAAGGTCTAGAATATTTCCATTGCGCGTGGGTTGCCGGTTTAACTGCTCAAGACAGTTTTCGGAGAATGTGTCCAAAAGTAGCTCGCAAGACTGCTTGTCTGTACCGCCTGAAATGTAACTAGCGAGGTCCCAATCTATACTCTTAAGGTTGAAGTCACCTCCGACTAATATTGCATGGCCCGGATACCTATGCACTACCTGGTGTAGACTTTCCTTGAATGATTCTAAAACTGCTACAGCAGCACTGGGGGGCCGGTAAAAACAACCAACTATTAACTTTACTTCTTTTAGACCTGTTATGCGTGCCCAGATAACTTCACAATTACTTTCAACCTCGATCTCAGTAGAAACAATATCTTTGTCCACAGCGATGAACACTCCTCCTCCGGTTGTATCAGATCTATCTTTCCGATATACATTCCACGCTGCGCTAAATATTTCTGAACTTTCCACATCATCATTTAGCCAGCTTTCGGTGCCTAAAACTATCTGAGCGCAATAACTTCCATGCAGCGCTGCAAATTCGGGAACTTTGTTTCTAATACTCTGTAAGTTCGCTGCTAATATTTTTATGTTCGAATTTTTGTTCCGAACGTGGCCTGAATTCGCTGTTTGAATGCTGACAGGCGAGTGCTCATCAGAGTTAGCGCCTAGCCTAAAAAAAACCCATGTGCACTCCACAAGTACTCTGCTACCCGAGTAGCCGCTTCCTTAGTGTAGTGCACCCCTGATCTATCTAGGGGCACCCTACAATTCCCCACCCGATAACGCAGATCCAGAAATCTGCAGCCATGACTGTCACAGAGTCGGCGAAGCCTCTGGTTCAGACCCTCCACTCGGCTCCAAACCAAAGGACCCCGATCAACCCTGGGAACAATGCTGCAAATCGACAGCTCTGCTTGCACCCCGCGTGCGAAGGCAGCAGCCTTCACCAATTCCGCCAGCCGCTCGTAGGACCTGAGGATGTCCTCAGAACCCAAGCGACAAGCGTCATTGGTGCCGACGTGAGCTACGACTTGCAGTCGACTGCACCCCGCACCCTCGATAGCCGCCGGCAAGGCCGCCTCCACATCTCGGATGAGGCCCCCCGGCAAACACACCGAGTGCACGTTGGAATTCCTTCCAGATCTGGACGCTATCTGCCTAAGGGGCTCCATCACGCGCCTGACATTGGAGCTCCCAATAACTAATAATCCCCTCCCCCCGTGCACCTGCTCGGACCCTGCTGAAGGAGTGGCCACACTCTCACTCACAGGACGAACGGGCGCGGACGGACGTCCAGCCTCCACATTGGCCTTCCGCCTCGAGCGACGCGAACGCCGTACAACCCGCCACTCCCCTTGCGGAGAAGGCGGCTCGACGACGTCCGGTACACCTGAAGGTGCCTCGGTAGCAGGGACAGGGAGCGAAGAGTGAGACACCTGAGGTGTCCCACTCGACGCACCAGACTCCCCACCATCGCTGCACCCCGAGACAGCAGCCTGAAGACGGCTGACCGTAGCCAACAGCACGCTCAGCTGTTCGCGAACCGCGGCCAACTCCTCCTGCGTCCGCACACAGCAGGCACACATCCTATCCATCCTATCGATACAATTAACAGCAATTAACAACTTTAAAGGAGCCTAGTATTCTAATGAAGGCGGCTGGCTGCTGACTTAACTGTGGTCAGTGGTAACTACACTGTCGAATCAACAAAACTGAGTCCGGCAGCTTAGCGCTGTTAACGCTGCGGCACTCGTGGCAGCTGGCACTGGACTGACTGATAACGAGCTTAGTAACGGTCTCTGACTTGTTTTGAAATACACCGGTCAAAGACGAAGACTAAACACAACGGTATTTATCAAATACGATAGAATAAACTATTAAAACAGTAGTACAAACGAAATCTGCAAGTACGCGGGAATAAACCTCTTAAAACAGTACTACCGAAAATGAACTAGACTGGCAAATTAAATTTGACACAAATTAAATTCAGATACTTAGCGCTGTAACGATGTGGCACTGGTGACAGCTGGCACTGGACTGACTGATAACGAGCTTAGTAACGGTCTCTGACTTGTTTTGAAATACACCGGTCAAAGACGAAGACTAAACACAACGGTATTTATCAAATACGATAGAATAAACTATTAAAACAGTAGTACAAACGAAATCTGCAAGTACGCGGGAATAAACCTCTTAAAACAGTACTACCGAAAATGAACTAGACTGGCAAATTAAATTTGACACAAATTAAATTCAGATACTTAGCGCTGTAACGATGTGGCACTGGTGACAGCTGGCACTGGACTGACTGATAACGAGCTTAGTAACGGTCTCTGACTTGTTTTGAAATACACCGGTCAAAGACGAAGACTAAACACAACGGTATTTATCAAATACGATAGAATAAACTATTAAAACAGTAGTACAAACGAAATCTGCAAGTACGCGGGAATAAACCTCTTAAAACAGTACTACCGAAAATGAACTAGACTGGCAAATTAAATTTGACACAAATTAAATTCAGATACTTAGCGCTGTAACGATGTGGCACTGGTGACAGCTGGCACTGGACTGACTGATAACGAGCTTAGTAACGGTCTCTGACTTGTTTTGAAATACACCGGTCAAAGACGAAGACTAAACACAACGGTATTTATCAAATACGATAGAATAAACTATTAAAACAGTAGTACAAACGAAATCTGCAAGTACGCGGGAATAAACCTCTTAAAACAGTACTACCGAAAATGAACTAGACTGGCAAATTAAATTTGACACAAATTAAATTCAGATACTTAGCGCTGTAACGATGTGGCACTGGTGACAGCTGGCACTGGACTCCTATCCTCCTTGATAGACATCGTCTACAGCGCATGTGCGGAATTGCAATCGCAGCGCTGCAGCGGAGATTAATTGTAACGGGACTTACTTTCTGGACGCGCCTCGTATACTGTATATGAATGAATTGTTTCGCGGCGACTTATGTTGATAAAATTTTCTCGGGATTCCAGCCGCGTCATGGAGAGCCATATGATGGTTAGAAGCGTGACTTGCACAGAATGAGGTAACTGCTCCCATTGACGTCTCAGGGTGGACCTGGACGAGATTTCAGAGAACAGGAACCGTTAAAAAAAGGCAAGGCTAAGGTAGTTCACAGATAACATCAGCAAGAGTGACCGTTATCTCCGGTTAACAGGAGACGGAATGCAACTCTGCTACAACGCATTCTCCAGGCAGCATGACAAACAATCCCAAATCGCTTTGGGCAATGTTTCCTCTACACCGGGTATCCTATTAAAACCACGGCACCGTTTACCCCACAAGAACTGGACGGAATAAAATCAGGATAGGGATGAGTCAAGATTTTGTGTTCAGCCGGACAATCGTCGTTTCCTTACCTCGAGAGAACTCAGGACAAATCTACTTATGTGCAGAAAACATAACCATATCATGATGGTGGGAAACTGGAGTGTGCAGGAGCCGGCAATGGCGTTCAGTGTGGCGGTTTGACTGCTCAGAGATCCTTCGAGCTTTTGTTGTGCCCTACGCTGGTGCCATAGGAGATGGCTTCCTTCTGGTGGTCGATAACGCTCATCGCCACGTAGTTGAACTGGTGGACAACATGCTTGAAGCTGAGGAAACTGAATGAACTGAGTGGCCAGCTTGTTCGCCAGAGTTAAGCTACAGCATGTCTGGGATGAACTTGGCACACACTGCAGCCAGACCAGCACCTCCCAGAACGGTTGCAGAGCTGGATATTGCACTCATGTAAGAAGGCCAAATATCCCTCAAGAGCTGATTCCGTGCCATGCAGGTGTGCAACTGTACTGGCTTGACTTTTCACTATTATAGTAGCACCATTGTGCTCGCTCTAAGTAAATCTGTAAACCTCAAGTGAAGAGTTGAGACAGCAAAATATGGTACTGTATCAAAGACAAATTACAATTACAAACTATATCTGAATAATGTAATTCCGTAGATTTTCCCTGCGTAATAATGGTTGTTGTTTATCACGGGTTTGCGGCCGGATTATGTCGATCTTCTGATACGATATTTCGGCGGTCCACCTGGCCGCCATCTTCAGGTATGACTGGTGCACAATCACACCGGA
Source organism: Locusta migratoria (assembly GCA_026315105.1). Lineage (NCBI taxonomy): Eukaryota > Metazoa > Arthropoda > Insecta > Orthoptera > Acrididae > Locusta > Locusta migratoria. Next base: position 845,910,511 of record CM048745.1, read on the forward strand.
ACTGAGGACATATCAGTTACGGCGGCTCCTTTATACCGCGGGAACAGGCCAGTGCGCATGTGCAAGAAGTCGAAGAACGCCCTCTGGGACGTGAAGAGTATTGCAGCGCCACCAACGATAGAAGTTACTCGCTTTGGATAACCTGAAGATAGCGGCCAGGTGGACCGCCGAAATATCGTATCAGAAGATCGACATAATCCGTCCGCAAACCCGTGAAGAACAACAACGTATAACTGAATAACGTTACCACATGTATACTGTGTATGGTTTCACCTGATCGCCTAATTGTTTTGAGCGTGTATTTCGTGCAGATAATAGTGGCCCCTTATGACTAATACATTTAAGGGCCAATAAAAATTACTATTACTACAATAAATTCGCAGCGGCCCAACCAAGGAGGGCATTTGACCATTAACAACCTTGCAAGTTCAAGTATCCGATATCAACTACAGAAATTTAAAGTACTTTCTACAACTACATAAATACTCTGCAAATCACATTTCAGTGAATGGCAGAGAGTTCATCGAATCAAATTTAAGATATTTCTCTACCGTACAATTCTTTAAGAGCGCGCGGGAAGAAGGAACATCTAAATTTTTCCGTTGTCCATCTCATTTCTCTTATTTTATTTCGAAGATCATGTCTCCCTATGTAGGTGGGTCCAACAAAATACGTTCACATTCGTAAGAGAAAGTTGGCGAAAAAAGTTTTGCAATTAAATCTCGCCGCATCGAATAAAGCCTTTCTTTTAGTGATTTCCTCCTCAATTCGTGCAGCATTTCCGTGACAATCTCTCCCCCATTTCGAGATAATACAAAACAAGCTGCCCTTTGTAACGTTTCTGCTATGTTGCGCGCTCCCTTCAATTCCATTACCAACATTACAAACACGAAATATCGGACACCTAAGTACAAACTCACTACTGGACATGTAAAATATCACATTTTCACGTTAGGTTTGAAATACTATTAACACTATTAGTAGTACACGTTTAAGAAATAGTTTGTTGATTTAAACATAACTTTGGCTGTCCTTTTTTTACGTATTTTTCAATTTTTATACTTTCGTAAATAATAACTATAAACACTAAAAATGCATTACACTTAGTTACGGAATATGCTGAGTCTATAAAGATACTTATTTCTATAAAAACAACACTACTACATGTTAGAACTATTGCACAACGGTATTACATATTTACCTTTTGTTTAAATAAATTAGGGCAGACCATGTTTTATATATCACTGGATCCTAAATTAAATACTGATCATTTTTCACACACTAAAATTAATAATCCGTTTGGTACTAAGAAACTATCGTCGAAATTAACAAAATTATTACGACTATATACAAATCAGTATTTATAAAAAATTAAACCGCAAATTAAAATACATTAAAATTACAAGTATAAAAAACAAGACACGAAAACGCTTATTACAAACCATTGACTTACCTACGTAAAAATCTTATATAAAACCCGTAATTTGAGTAGGCCTAATATGTGAATTTATGAAGTCATGTTCACACTTGTTATTTATATGCCTACTTTAAATAGAATTACAGTTAGTGAGTAGAACCACGTTAATAAAATGTATTGTTATTATGAAAAGTAATTTCCGACAAAATTTATAACCTATTTTTGATCTTGGTTTAAAATATAAATAAAATTTACAGAATATAGTTTTTTTCATGTTTATGCGGTACTGTCTCAAATGTTTGGAGAGAGTCCATATTGTGTTAGATTATATCGGGCTGTGTTCCTGACAAAGTGTGTTTTCTCTGGTTGTCCGTAAATGTTATGCAACAAAAAAAATAGTTAAAGGCAATCCAACATTTGTTAAGAAAATTTTTAGTTCATCATTCAACGTCTACCAGCGTTTCATTGTCAATAGTTATCCTAATGTAGCTTCGCAGAAAGGCTCTAAGGACTTCAACTACAACGCAGACCGGCGATCTGATACGAATATGTAATCCAAGCAAAGTGGTTTTTGTTTTATAACGTGTACCCCACCATCCCCCGGTGTCCTGTTAATAGAACTGTGTCTTGTAATACGGACGTATTATAGGGATCAGCAAATGAGTGACTCATCACACCTTGTCTGAAACTTCTCTAATTTGTCTGTGAGTTCCACGTGGTTTAGATCCCACAATGCTCATCAGTATGACAGAATAGAACGCACAGGTGTTGTGTAGGCAGTTTCTTTAATAGATCTGTTGCAACTTCCAAGTGTTCTGCTAATGAAACGTAGTGAGTCACGTCGTTGTTGCATTGCACTACCTACTCACTAGACTATCTGAAGCCAATTGCTTGTGTAATTTGTTTGTTGGAGTAAACACAAGTCAACACCAGCCGCGGCGGCGGAGTGGCCGAGCGTACTGAGGCGCCTAGTCGCGGAGGGCGCCGCTCCTCGCCGTCGGAGGTTTGAGTCCTCCCTCCAGCAGGGGTGTATTTTAAATGTGTTTATTTCCGTCAACAGTTGCAATATATTTGTTTAATTACTTGTTTCGATCAATTTGGATCATATTCAGAACTTATAGTTGCGTCTGCAACTTGTCTGACTGAGTACTAATTGGTACCAATAATTACTCAGCCAGACGAGTTGCACATTTAAAATAACACAGTGCAGTTGCGGACACTCTCCAGTCGACCATCTCGACTATAATAGAAAAAACAATCCCATAATGTTCGAATACAGCATTAGTAGTGAGCTTCTTGATGCTGTCGCGTCGTTCAAATATCTAGGCGTAACATTGCAGAGCGATATGAAATGGAACGAGATGTAAGGACAGTTGTGAGTAAGGCGGACAGCCGACTTCGGTTTATTGGGAGAATTTTGGGAAGATGTAATTCACCTGTAAAGGAGACCGCGTATAAAACGCTTGTACGACCACGTCCTGAGTAGTGCTCAAGTGTTAGGGATCCGCAGCAGATCAGTTTAAAGGAAGACATAGAGGCGGTTCAGAGACGAGCAGCTAGATTTGTTACCGGTAGGTTCGACCAATGCGCGAGTGTCACGGAAATGCTCCGGCAACTCAATTGGGGATCGCTGGAAGAAAGACGACGTTCTTTTCGTGTATTTCTGTTAAGTAAATTTAGAGGGCCGGAATTTGAGGCTGAGTGTAGTACGATCTTGCAGCCCCCTACTTACATTTCGCGTAAAGATCACAAAGACAAGATAAGAGAAATTATGGCTCGTACGGAGGCATATAGGCATTCTTTTTTTCCTCGTTCAATTTGGGAGTGGAATAGGAAAGGAAATGCCTAGTAGTGGTACAGTGTTCCCTCCGCCACGCACCTTACGGTGAATTGCGGAGTATGTATGTAGATGTAGATGTAGATAATAAATTGGGTTTATTTGTTTTCCTTAGCAGAGTAGTTGTAAGCCTAGGGACTGATGGTCAGCTAGTTATATCCCATAGATTTATAAACATGTGAGCAACACCAACCCCTTCTGTAATAACTTTCTGTTATTACTTTTATATCGGTTATTGTAGTGTTGTTTCCGTAAAAGCGACAGAAAGACGTCGAAACATTTTAGTTCATTCTGTCGAGACAGTACTTCAGAACCTAAATATCTCAGTTTATCCCCTTAGTTTTTTGTTCAAATGTTTGTTAAGCTTAAGGGACTTAACTGCGGGGTCATCAGTCCCTAAACTTACAAACTACTTATGAACTACTTACGAACTAGGACGACACAAATATCCATGCCCGAGGGGGGATTCGAACCCCCGACCGTAGTGGCCGTGTAGACCGTGACTGGAGCGCTTCAGTCTCCTCGGCCATCGGCCACCGCGGCCGGCTAATTGCTTTGACCAGCGTAGATAATGTGGTCTCGTTATTCCGTATTTCTCGGTAGCGGTCGACGTGTTTTCTCAAAATGTTCAAATGGTGGTTGTCAGTCCCTAACTTACAGATTACTTAAACTAACTTATAGTAACTTAGCCTAAGGACAACACACACACCCATGCCCGAGGGAGGACTGGAACCTCTGATGACAAACTGCCGCGCGCATCGCAGCAAGGCGCCTTAGCGCGCACGGCTGTTCCGCCGCGGCCGCATTTTCTCGCTTCATTTGGTTGATGCCTAGTGGAGGTGTAACTACGAGAACTAGGCATTTAACTAGGATGTTGTCGCTGTTCAGGCCGCAGAAAACCCTGGCAAGCGATAATGCTCCTGCATTTGTGTCAATGGAATTTAGGTTGTTTTGTTCTCAGCGTGGGGTAGAACACGTAAACACAGCATCTTATTACTCTCAGCAGCCATTCACTGAGAGGCTAATTATACATTCACTGAGAGGCTAATTATATTATCATGGTGAGTCCCAGACCAAATGGGATCGTAGTTTGTAATGACTGACCCTTGCTTTCAACACGGCCAACCATGGAGCGCTTACGACTACCCCTGCTTCCATAACGTATCACTATTCTTTAAATTCTTGTCTGTCTTACATCTGGTCGATGAAAGTTTGTTGCCGGATGAAATATCACCTGATTTTATTAGGAGTAACTGGAACAGGGCTGAGATGAACGTGGGTAGAGCTCGTGACAGAGAAGCGATGCGGTACAACCGTAGCCGCCGTTCAGGAAGTATCACGTAGGCAGCGCTGGGCGCGATCAGACGAGGTAGCTTTGGTAAAATTGTCCTCCCGTTTTGTGGGACGGGTCGTATTCTGGATTTCAGGAAGGCTTTTGACGCTATACCCCACAAGCGGCTTCTTATGAAATAGCGTGCATATGGAATATCTTCCCAATTGTGCGGTTGGATTCACGATTTCCTATCAGAAAGAACACAGTTCGTTGTAATTGACGGTAAGTCATGGAGTAAAAGAGAAGTGATATCTGGCGTTCCACAGGGAAGCGTTATAGGTCCCCTACTCTTCCTCTTATTTATAAACGATTTAGGAGACAATCTGAATAGCTCTCTTAGACTGTTCGCGGATGATGCTGTCGTTTATCGGTTAGTGAAGTCAACAGAGGATCAAAAGCAACTGCAAAGCGATTTAGACAAAATTTCTGCATGGTGCGAAAATTGGTAATTGACACCAAATAAAGAAAAGTGTGAAGTAATACACATGACCACTAAAAGAAATCCGCTGAACTTCAATTACGCGATAAATCAGTCAAACATTAAGGTCGTAGATTCTACCAAGTACCTAGGAGTTACAATTACGAACAACTTTGACTGGAGAGAACACATATAAAATATTGTGGGGAAGGCGAACCAAAGGTTACGTTTCATCGGCAGAACGCTTCGGAGATGCACCAGCTCCACCAAAGAGACTGCCTAAATCACACTTGTGCGTCCTCTCCTGGAGTACTGTTGCCCCTTGTGGTACCCTCACCAGGTGGGACTGACGGAAGACATTGAGAAGGTTCAGAGAAGGGCAGCTCGTTTTGTTCTATCACGTTACGGGGGGGGGGGGCAGCGTCACAGCAATGTTGCACGAATTGGGGTGGAAATCATTAAAAGAAAGACGTTATTCATTGCGGCGTGATCTGTTTGCGAAGTTTCAATCACCGACTTTTAGTTCTGAATATGAAAATATTTTGCTCTACTTAGGGAGACATGACCATCCCAATAAAGAGAAATCAGATCGAAAACGGAAAGATTTAGATGTTCTTTCTTCCCGCGCGCTATTAGAGAATGGAACGGTAGAGAAAAGTTATGAAAGTGGTTAATGAATCCTCTGCAAGGCATTTGAATGTGATTTGCAGAGTACCTATGTAGATGTAGATGTAGATTCTCAGACTGCTGACTCCATCCACCCTCAGACGGGACCCGTTGTTCTACGTGGTGAACGCGAAACGTGTTGTCTATCCGGCTACAGCACGCTCTGAAACGACCCGCTACATCCCACGGAACACAACGCGCTGCTCATCGCGATGTGCGACCGCAGCGCTCTCCAGCGTCCTTTGCAGGTTGGCGCCTACATCAACGTCTGTACGAAGACGGATGTGCCTACAATTACTCGCTACCTCTGTAAGTGATCGACGAAAAAGAAACCTGAATCCTGTAGCTTTCTTGTGTCATAGGTACAGCTGCACATTTGCTTGCACGTGCCATGCAATACTCTTGCAGAAGTTGTAGTTTTGTTTCAAGAAACACAAAGACCGTACATATATCTTAAAGTAGTTGATAGTGATAATAAAATTACGACCAAATCAATTATGGCAAAAGTTCATAAAAACTATTAACTGTGAAATACATAATATGCACCAGTTCCACTTGTCTTGCTCGCGTTGTACGTTTTATGCATAATCAAACATTTACTTTGGCATTACTTCGGAGGTAATAGCGCCTGCCTGATACATTCAACTTGTTCGTATACGCCGGACAACACCTCAGCTCGCTAATGTTAATTAAACCAAGTCGTTAAATATCTGGGAGAGTGTAGATGCAAACCTGTTATTAACCTCTCTTTTTATCCACACCTCGTGACGCTAACCACCACCTCCATCCGTCGTCTTAAAAATAAATGAAAGCGAATATGGGATATTACATTTAAATTAACAGGAAAGTACCGGAAACGTTAAGGAAACATACAAAGTTTTCGGATGTAGGTGGACGCGGACTGCTTCCAACGCTACCAACTACGCTGTTTCCACAATTTCTCGACCGTTTTTTTTTTTTTCTCAGACACAACGCACCTTAACCGTATTGTAATTTGTTATTTATCTCTGAAATAGCACCAGAAAGACAATTCTTTGGAAGAATGGCGTTGTAACGAAGGAAGGAAACAATATTCTTTAACGGTATACAAATTACAACACTAACGTTAAATACGCTAAACTTTAAAGCTATCAATAATTCATTTCCGGTAATTTTATTGTAACAAATTATATCTAAAATGACGCGTTTTCAAAATTTCCTTAATTTTCTGACGTTTAAAAAAAATTATATTCATACAACGTACGCTACAACGAAAGAAGGCACGAAATACGGAGTACAATTTCAAAGTTAGCGGCTCAAAAGTTATGCTTGTCAAGTGAAAACTAAGTCGCATCTCAATGGCCACTTTCCACTCCAGGAAGCAGTAAGCTAACATGCCGGAACCTTCGTTCCACGCTTCGCAGGGTAGGGGAACGTTGAATTCCACACTGTGACGTCACCAGTTGCTATTCCACGTTTGTTTTCACGTCGCGTGAGAGGACGGCACGAGGAATGAAGAAATGGGCTAGGTGAAAGCTAGCGAATCTTAACAAGCTTTGTGAACCCTTCCCTATGAGTTTTGATCTTAGGGGGTGTAAGGTGAGCCGTCCCGCGTTAGTCGCGTCCGGTTGTACATATGTTTCTTTGGCCTGTGGGCGTGGAGTTTGGTGGGGAGGTGACGGCAGAGTAGTGCTAACGGCCGCACTGCGATACCCCAGGACCAGAGGAGAGCACCAACTGCTAGGAGCAGGAAGCTGGCTGTTCCGTCTCCCATCGCCCTTTTGCGGACGACGAGATCAAGTTCCACCGAAGCTATCAGGATCGGTTTGCCAGTTACCTGTCGGTGGCTCTCGTCCATGGATATCAGATGGCTGTACCTCCTTAACTGTCAGCGCTTCGTCAGTTGCGTTTGTCCATGGCAGCCGTATCTGAATCAACTTGTTATCTAGATTTCTAATTATTTGCCGCAGCGGATTAGCCATGCACACTGAGGCGCCGTGAGCGGTGCGCGCGGCCGTTCGCCGTCGGGGGTTCGAGTCCTCTCTCGGGCATGAGTGTTTGTGTTGTCCTTAGGTCAGTTTACCTTAGTTAGCTAGGGACTAATAACCAAGCAGTTGAGTCCCATAGATTTACAAACATTTGAACATTCTAATTATTCACCCTAAATGTGTATTTACAAATGAAGTTTGATCACTCACGTGTAATCGTAAAGTTACTTTCAGTAAATTAAAATTTTCTAATTCATTATCTTTAAGGTCTCTTGTAAAATCAAGTTATAATAGACGTTGTGTAAATGTGGATCGTTACAAATGATATTCACTTCTCATCCCCAGCCCTACCACGTGGAAAGCAATTATATCGCAGTTATGTGTATTTAGGTCCATATAATATTTTTCGCCTGAATAGTTTACCCTTCGTTTTTTCAAAGCTTGTAACAGCAGTGCAAGTTGTCAGGGATCAACTTACGTCGATTCAACTACAGGCACGTTTTATCAGTGTGTATTTACCCTCTGCCAGGCACTTAAATGTGATTTACAGAGTATCTATGTAGATGTAGATTTTCTTCTTCATAGCAGCTTGAAGACGGACACTTAGGATGCGTGCAAATATCTTACAATCTGCCTTCAGTAATTCCAAAGGTCTGCAAACTTGTGGTCTCCACCTTACTCTGAGATTGGAAACATACTTTTTGTAAATTGGGTTGGGACTTGAACGTTAGGCGTCATTTCCTTGAACATCCGTTTCTACGTCTGTCCCAACAGTGAAGGAAACGTGCGACAGTAGTCATGAGGTTAGTCCGGCTTATACAGCAGTTTGATTTAGTGCACCATGCGTTAGAGCTGCGCCCAGATCATCTAGTGATTCCTGTCATTCGTTCGCCCACGCTAGTGGTATGATCTGGCGCTAGCAGTTCTCTAAACACGTCCATAAGTCCTTTTCCGTCTAGCTGGTCTTCTGCATAGAAACAGCGACACTGATTCGTAAAAGAGCGCAGACAGTCTTTCAGTGCCGTGGCCCACGACCCATCACCCGTTTCGGCCTCCGATGTGAATGTTGATGCTGTCTTTCTCTCACTATCCAGTGTAATGATGGTCTTTCGCTGCATAGTCCATCACGCATTCTCGCACTATAGTCGTTCCATCTTCGCCGCCACAAGATGCAACACTGGTGCCTTGAAACGGACAGTTCGTTCTCGGTAGGGAGATGGTGGTTGCTTTGCTGCCTCATGTATGCCGTGCAATAAAATTCGAAAGTCGTCCATTGCCAACGGGACTTGTTCGTATCGTGTAAATGGTCTACGTAAAGCTGGTTCGCTACAGTGTAAACAGAGTAGACCTACATGGTCGCTGAGGTCATTGACAGTGATGCCATGTGTCCTTAAGCCTCTCTGTTCTCATCTCGTACGTGGCTAATGTCGAGCTTCCATGGGCACCTGCAGAGCCACGGCCTTTGCCTTGGGAGAGAGAAAGAGATGACGTATATGTAAGCCCGGTGATCTGTGAAGGCCGTAGGCCACACCTCCACATTCATCGTCGTCGTTCGAAGCCGTCGCGACACGTACACCCTGTGCAGTCAGCTGGCCGAATGGTTCGTTAAGTACGTATATCCGCGTCTGTCGCCATGATTCTTTTCCTGAGTGTCGTACAGTGCAAGAATGCGGAACCAGTGCCTGTAATGCAGGGCAAGAAACATAATGCAGGTACTGGACTTCGGGGCACAGCATGCAGCTAAAATCTGGTTTCTTCTGACGACTCTAAAGAGCGGTTTCACTTCCTCTGTGTAAAAGACTGTTCATTCATGCCTCTTTGACGTCCCTGACGGTACATAATATTCACCACACGGACGACTCCTATAGTAAGTGCATTATTGTGGGTCAATTTTATGTACTCCAAGTTGCGGGCCAGTTTTCCTTCTGGTAACAGAATGACCATACCACAGCAACCATCACGCCTGTTAAGCGATTTATGGATTTATGTAGCCATAAAACTCTGTTGGAGTATCGTTTCGCACTTCGTGCAAGAGAGTTATGTCGACGTCCGCTGCTCTTAGTAATATATGTAACATTTGGATCTTTATTCGGGTGCTAATACCACTGATCTTAACCGTGCATATAGAGTAGCGTGGGACATTGTTGTACGTTACTACAGCGTCACGCACTACAGCAGGTACTTCTTCCTGGTCCGGTGTCACTCAACTTCATTGGGGGCAGTGGCCTGAGTTCTCTCTCAGCTCTTCGGGGGTGCACGACTGCGCGTCCAACTCCCGCATACCGCTACCCTGCTCCATTTCTCGTGCCCATTCCCCAATAAGTTCTCTGGTACGTTCGACGTTGTCTGTTCATCTTGGCGAGTGCGATGTTGCCGTCTCCTTCGTTGGGATGTGGTTTCTCCCTGACGAAAGGCACTGACGCAGTGAGTGTCACGTTGTCCGTGACAGTCCTTACGGTCGTTCACACTATCTTGTTCGTTTTCTTCGTGTTGCTCTTCCTCCGTTGACAGTCACTGCTTCTGTCGCTTCTTCGCCGACAGCTATTTTCGTTGCTTAGTCTCCATGTCTTCCGAGAAATGCTGGTCAGGACAGCTTCTTTCTGGACTCCACGAGAATGATAAAGAACGCTGTGATTGTGGAGCATGTAGGTGAGGCTATGACAAGTTCAACTGCGCCTTCACTGACTCTCTGGGTGATGCCGTGTCATGTACGTTACTCACTTTGTTCCTGATCGCCTCTATGTACGTGATGGGAAGCAGCGTCATCTTCTGTTGAGGTTCTTGAATGTCTCTTGGCAGCTGTACTATTCGTCACTGCTAACACTTAGATCGGTCGTGACCTTCCTGCTGACACCGACAGAAGGTGTCTTGTTTGCCATCATAAATGACGGCTCTGAATCCTATTATGAACACGTGTGAATTCACATTTGCCGCACCCCGTTCTCGAAGCTTGACCGTTTCTCCGCAAAGTGCTGAAGGTCCGTGCGGCAAGGACTACAAGGCTCGATATGCATGTCTTCTGGTACTTCGAACGGTTGTTCAGAGACATGCGCCATTCTTAGTCCTTGGCCAGTGTAATCGACTGGAACCACAGAAACGTCCCTGTTGGCTTGGCAGAAACGATAACCACCAGTGGATGGACGAACGATTCTTCATCTTTACGTTTTACGTAAAGTACGACAGCTGCTGTAGACAGGAGAAACACCATCAGCTGCTATCAATATACTCTCAGTACCTGCTCTCAAGAATCGTTCGATTTCATGTGCACTGGTATAGTGTCGGTCGACCGTGAACTTGACTGTCGTCTTCCTGTAGGACAGAGCCTCCTTGATCTGTTGTACGTAATACACCGCTACGTAAGTGCATGGCGAAGGTAACCAAGATCGCTGTGACGGAAGGCAGCCGGTCCGCTGAACGCGTCCGTAACGCTGCAGCGCCCGAGGCGTGCTGACCACGTGACCAGCGGCACGGCTCGACCGCCCCCTTACTTCTTCATAGGCAACACGTGTCTCTTCCTTTCAGTATAGAACGTCGATGCAATATTTGATCAAAATCGGTGGCCCCCATGCGAGACCCTCTTCTCGTCAGCATTAACTTGCTAGCTGAGTAACCGCTGCCAGACATTACTGCAGTTGACCAAGGCCACCAGTTGGTATCTCAGAAACCAGTCCCTCACTCTTTTCATGTCATTCTCCCCCTCTCAGCCCATCAGTTCAATCCGCCCTCTGTCATCTCCTCGTCCGGTCCCTGTTCCTGTTCATCTCCTCCTTTTCTTGCGCATTTTCTTGCTTGCGCAGGATCGACGTGTCGATTATGCAATTAAGGTGGTTAATTTCTAGAGCTGATCGGATGCACTCGCTTCCTACCTCTCCATGAAAAACTACGTATATCTTTCAACTATCGTGATAAACAATGAAACAGTGTAATATTTATTGCAATGTACCCTCCGCCAGGCAACATATGATGGCTTGCTGATGCTCAAGTGTTCAAATGTTCGTAGAACTTATGGGACTTAACTACGGGGTCATCAGTCCTAAGCTTACAAACTACTTATAAACTAGCTAAAACTAAGGACGGCACAAATATCCATGCCCGAGGGGGGATTCGAACCCCCGACCGTAGTGGCCGTGCAGACCGTGACTGGAGCGCCTCAATCTCCTCGGCCACCGCGGCCGGTGATGCTCAAGTGTACAAAATTTCATCAAGATCGAAACAAACTGTGTATTTTGCGCTACGCGAATTTTATGTAGATAGTGATCTGCACTGCGAGAGTGAAGGTCGAGGTGAGAGTTTAAAATTGGGAAAGATTAATTTTTAAAACTCACAACCACCAACTGCGAACCAAATTCATAAACATGCAAAAACACTGGAACTGTGATTGCGACTGTTTGACTCGTTTTCTAGGGGATGATATCACACGTTCGCAGCTTTCCTTCCCTGCATATGATTAACAAAACAATTCATAATAAAGTCAAGTTCATGAGAGAAAAGGATGTACTAACTACTATTTTTGAAAACACATGAAAGTTCACTTTATGTTGTTTATTTCACAATATTAGAATCCTGTGGCTGATGCGTCTGTACATCGACACATTTATCAAAAAAATTATAGCTCATGAGCCCCCAGACAAAATGAATATTTGTCGCAAATTGTTTTAACACCATGTGGCTGCCTCAAACACCGTTTATGTTCATGCCTATAGGACGACACTTGTTACATTATCAAAACACAGTCACTTTTAGTGCAATGCACACCTTGTTCCACCGGCTAAATATTCACAACACACAGTAGCACTCGATTCAACTTGGTGCAGTCTACGACGAGCAACCACACGTGGCGAGTGCCACACACAAATCTATAGTCTCCACCTGGAGATCCACATGCCGACTGCTGCAGAGCGACGCCGCCCGGCCAGCTCCACCACTCGCTCCCGACTCTTCACTTCCTGGGCCGTGCGCACGCGCGCTAAAAACCCAACTGCCTGGTTTTTTTCCCTATGTCATCAACTTCCGGTGAGCTGTTCTAACAGACTTGCCAACGTACAGCGCTCAGCCAATACATTTCTAAAACTTTACTTAAAATCGAAATAATTACACTAAACATTAAATAAATGTCTTCTTAGGTTTTTATATTGGTATAAACATCCTTTGTACTTTTTATCATAATCGTGCAATTTCTTATATCACAGATAAGTGATTTAACTGAATACTTCAAGATAAAATACACAATATTAATTTATAATAAAATGAGAAATAGTTAATACATTATTTTTATAAACAAACATTGCCATGCTAGTTGTGTAACTGTCTTGTATTCATTGGTAATTTATTACTTTTCATTGTCAATTAAACATATTACGCCAGATGTGACTATATCAGCTAATGTATTGTTTATTTGTCAACAGGCTGTTTTGTAATGAGGGCCTTAAAGGTTCCTAACTGCATCGTATTACTTCAAATGCAAGTAGTATTACAATATTTGTGCATTGCACTGTGCCTGGCACTCGCCATTGTCCCTCTCTCCCCTCACCGGAAACGAACTGGAAAATCCTAAGCTGGAACAAGCCACCAACGTCGGCCTGCTCGCTGGCCTCCCGTCAGCTACAAGCACACAGCAAATCTCAACGTGGAGAATTTCTACCTTTGGCCTAACTATAAATGTTGTCACCCAACTGTGTACATACATTGCTACCATAATTAATAAGATTAAAATTGTGTAACATTTAGTGCATTGGCTTGGTCAATGTTTGCAGTGAACTTCATACTGTTTAATTATCAAATGCTATTAATTACCGGTATTTCTATTGGGCGGTACTCTCACAGCACCTTTTCTTTATGGTAAAGTGTCCAAAGTTTAATCACGATCGAAAGAAAAGTGTAGCTGTTTGTCAAAGTCCAAGTGTAAAATACACTCTGCCACGCACCATACACATCTTATCTCCTGAACTATGTGTCGCAGATGATTCTTACCCCTTCAGAAATTGTTACCTCACGATAAGGAATATGTGCACCAAATTTCGTTAAAATCGCTCCAGTGGTTTAGGAGGACGTGTACGACATTGTCACGTGATTTAGCAGTTTTTTATGCATGACTGTTTATGACGTGTTATTTCCTGAAATATGTGCCGAACCGGACCCTTACACCCATAGTGACCTTCCTGTTGTCTGAAGGTCAAAATATGATCAAAATATGTCTGTACGAAAATACAAAAAACTCCTGGCCATTAAGGGCAATACAGAACGCCGTGCTGGATCCCATCGGCCTCGTATCACTAGCAGTCGAGATGACGGGCATCTTATCCGCATGGCTGTAACGGATGGTGCAGCCACGTCTCGATCTCTGAGTCAACAGATGGGGACGTTTGCAAGACAACTACCATCTGCACGAACAATTCAACGACGTTTGCAGCAACATGGTCTATCAGGTCGGAGATCATGACTGCGGTTACCACTGACGCTGTATCACAGACAGGAGCTCCTGCGATGGTGTACGCAACGACGAACCTGGGTGCACGAATGGCAAACCGTCATTTTTCGGTATGAATCCAGGTTCTGTTTGCAGCATACTGATGGTCGCATCCCTGTTTGGCGACATCGCGGTGAACCCACATTGGAAGCGTGTATTCGTTATCGCCATAATGGCGTATCACTCGGCGTGATGGTATGGGATGCCTTTGGTTACACGTCTCGGTCACTTCTTGTTCGCATAGACGGCACTTTGAACAGTGGCCGTTACATTTCATATGTGTTACGACCCGTGGCTCTACCCTTTATTCGATCCCTGCGAAACCCTACATTTCAGCAGGATAATGCTGTACGGGCCTTTCTGGACACGGAAAATGTTCGACTGCTGCCCTGGCCAGCATATTCTCCAGATCTCTCAACAACTGAAAACGTTTGGTCAATGGTGGCTGAGGAACTGGCTGGTCACAATACGCCAGTCACTACTCTTGATGAACTGTGGAATCGTGTTGAAGCTGCATGGACATCTGTACCTGTTCACGCCATCCAAGCTCTGTTTGACTCAATGGCCAGGTGTATCAAGGCCGTTATTATGGCCAGTGGGGGTAGTTCTGGGTACTGATTTCTCAGTATCTATGCACCCAAATTGCGTGAAAATGTAATCACATGTCAGTTCTAGTATAATATATTTGTCCAATGAATACCCTTTTATCATCTGTATTTCTTCTTGGTGTAGGAATTTTAATGGACAGTAGTGTATAGAAAGCGAAAGGACACTTATTAACTCACTCACTAAACACGAAATTTCGAAAACCACTTCACCTATGTTGCTAAAATTTGGCAGATATGTAGTTTTTTAGGTAGAAGACATCAGCTAATAAAGGATTTTGCGATAGGGCCCATAGTTCAGGAGATATGACTTCATGAACAATGAAAACTTCCCCGTCTTGGGGTACGTGATAGTGTGACTTTATCAGTCCACTAATTGAAGAGGAGAGCGCTTATCGACTTGCAACAAACTTTAAAAATAATTTCAAAACTTTAGGAAACTTTTTCTCGCTCACAACCCCAGGAAAATGATGAAAGGAAAAAGTTGGTCGCTTACTACTTTTCGGCGTTCAAGCAGTAAAATTACGGTATTTGGCATTACGTTACAATTTATGACTCGTGCACTATTAAATGTATTCCCGAGGCGTAGTGCTAACACACTGGACTCGCATTCGGGAGGACCGTGGTTCAAATCCACCTCCGGCCATCCATATTTAGGTTTACCGTGATTTCCCTAATTCACACCAGGCAAATGCCGGGATGGTTTCCTCCAAAGGACAAGGACGATTTCCTCCCCCCAACCTTCCATAAAAATCCGAGCGTATGCTTCGTCTCTAATGGCCACGCTTCCTTCCTTCCTGTATTCGCGAGAAATGTTGCAGACACTATACACACATCGCTGAACGTACGTTCGAAATTTTATCATTGTGCGACACACAGTTCATGAGATATGGAGTCATAAATATTAGGTTTATGAAAAACCGCCTCATCACGCATGACGTTTTGATTTATTACGTATTTCCTACTATATTCGCAACAAATTTTGCAGACACCCTTATACAGGGTGTCCCAGCTATCTTGTCCACCCAAAATATTTCTGGAACAATAACAGCTATTGGAAAACGACTTTCACCGATATCAATGTACGGCTGGGGCCCATGAATGTACATATTTGGAAACATTCTAAAACGAAAGCAAATGTGTTTTTAACACAAACTTATTTTTTCTTTTTTTAAATGCACACCCTATATTTTTTCTTCAGCAATCTATAGCATGGCAAATCACATAAACAATGGCGTTAATTGCATCGCAATATTCTAATTATATCCCGAGATATTGCGACGCGAAATTGACGCTTGAAAAACCCGAAATGAGCTGATAGCGCACGTCCTGAGGTTCAGGCGTGAACCCCATGCTGCCCGTAATCGCGATGTGATTGACATGCGTAATCGCTCAAAAGTGTTCAAATGTTTGTTGAATTTATGGGACTTAACTACGGGGTCATCAGTCCCTAAGCTTACTACTTAGGAACTAGCTAAGACTAAGGACGGTACAAATATCCATGCCCGAGGGGGGATTCAAACTCCCGACCGTAGTGGCCGTGCAGACCGTGACTGGAGCGCCTCAGTCCTCTCAGCCACCGCGGCCGGCTGCGTAATCGCATTTACATACTTATCAAGAAGTCCGAAACGAATAATACGGTCTGCTGCCATCCTGCATTAAAGTCGTACATTCCAGCAGGTATTTATCCCATAGGCTAGGGGTGATGCGGTTCTGTAACATTTCTGTGCACCGCAACGTTAGTGACAAAGTTACCTTCGCTTATCGTTAATCCGTTACTAAAAAGGTAATGCCGTTCAGCGTTAAAACTTAACTTTACTGTAGACCTAGCGCAAGTGACAGTGAATCATTCGCTCATAATAGTAAAATTCATGTTGATGGTTTTAGTGAAATGAGCAAGTGGACTAAAGGTTTTACCGTTCTTTAGGTAAAAATGTTTTGTTTTGGGAAGTTCAGGTAAGACATAGAAGATGAATGTAAACACGTTTAACCAATTAGTTTTATAATCACATAATTATCAATGTTATGTTTATCTAATGCGTTACATAACAAATTGTTTCAAACAAATGTTTCTGAACATCACTGGGTAATATGGCCCTTTGTAGAAACTTGCACTGTGATACCAGCACTACATACTAAATATAGCGTTCCATATTATGCTCAAAGTGATAACTATTGGCTTGCATACATAGGGTCACTCTGCAGATGAAGGCTGCCCTACTTCGTGCTACTGTTTCCTTTTTGATGTCTGTACAAGCATCAATAATGCGTTGCTTCATGTCCTCTGGTGTTGTTGGTTCATGTTGGTAATCAGCATCCTTCACTGCTCCCCAAAGAAAAAAATCCAGCGGTGTAAGGTAGGTAGATCAGGCAGGCCACCTAACTGGGCCACCACGTCCAATCCACCTACCAGGGAACTCACGGTTCATAAGTCATCGTGCTCTTAAGTCGTTATGTGCAGGGCATCCGTCATGCTGATGCCACATAACCATTCTCCTGTTCAGAAGTACGGTGTCCAAGAGAACAGGAAGATTGTGTCGTATAAATCTGGTGTACCGTCTGCCATTTTGGACGCCATTTACAAAGAAAGGTCCGATAATGGTATCTCCAAAAATCCCACACCAATCATTCACTTTCCACGTTGATGATCTACCTGACGGAGCCATTTTGGATTGTCTGCGGACCAATAATGCATATTCCTCATATTGACAATTCCTTTGTTGGAGAATGATGCCTCGTCGGTAAAGAGAACATCTGCGAAAAAATTTGGATTAGTCAGAAGTTTTTGCTGAGCCCACCGACAAAATGTTACCCTGTTACTGAAGTCATTTCCATGAAGATCCTTCTGTAAATGAACATGAGAAGGATGAAATTTATGACGTTGAAGAATACGCTGTGCACTTGATTTCGACAAACCAACTTCACGTTCAATTTGACGTGTACTGATGTGACGATTCACAGCTACGGTAGCGAGCACAGCAACTCCAGCACGTTCATCTGTGCGTGTTCTAGGACGATGTCTAGGTCTTGGGAATCGTCTTCTGTACAGTCGTTCTGCCTGAACAGAATTTCGCCCGCCTACAACAGGGTACAGTACAGGTATATAGAGTAGGGTAGAAAACAGACATATTAACGTAATAATCATAATGTTCTCTAACAGTACTATAAACAAACAAGCTATCTAATAACGTATTTCCCGTCAACGTACATTCTCCATAGATTAGCAGCATTTCTACCATATCTTCATGTGTGTACATAATACAGTATAAGTTCACAACACAACGTTCATTCACAATGTGTACTACCTCCGTGCCGTCACCAGATTACTCTGATGCACGACTACACTGGCAAGCGGTGTACTGCACGCCAAAGCAACAACAAATGGGATGCTCGGAGGGTGATAGAGTACAGGAGTTTGCATGGGTCGCAAATCAGAAACAAGGCGAAGTAGTAACTGTGGCTGCAGTGGGAATTACATTGGACACGTATGTAGGTAGAGCTAGGCCCTGGATGAACGAGTGCGCGAAAGGCACAAAGGGTCATTTAACGCATTCGATAAACCTTATTTTGGGTGTGCAGTATAAATAAGACAGCCTGACTGGTGTATACCGATCGGTACTGGTTCATATTGTGTACGTAGACACATAAAACGTACAAGAGGGAAACCATTATGTGCTTTTGAGAGTTGATGGCAGCAGACCGTATTATTCGTTTCGGACCTCTTGATAAGTATGGAAGTGCGATTACGCATGTCAATCACATCGCGATTACGGTCAGCATGGGGTTCACGCCTGAGCCTTAGGACGTGCGCTAGCACCGTATTTCGGGTTTTTCAAGAGTCAACTTCTCGTCGCAATACCTCGGAATGTAATTGGAATATTGCGATGCAATCAACGCCATTGTTTATGTGATTTGTCACGCTATGGATTGCTGAGGAAAAAATATAGGGTGTCCATTAAAAAAAAAAAAAAAAAAAAAAAAAAACAAAAAAAAAACAAAAAAAAACCATACGTTTGTGTTAAAAAACACATTTGCTTTCGTTTTAGAATGTTTCCAGATATGTACATTCATGGGCCCCAGACATACATTGATACCGGTGAAAGTCGTTTTCCAATAGCTGCTATTGTTCCAGAGATATTTTGGGTGGACAAGATAGCTTGAGACACCCTGTATATAAAAATGAATCGCTGTTTTCGTTTGTCACTCCATAACTTCAGAACGAACAGACCGATTTGGCTGATTTTGTTGTGTTCGCAATTATCAGAACAAGGTTTTAATGTATTAAAATTTTTGGTACATCCACCGGAAAATTGAAAAAATTGAGAAAAACGGGAAGTGCATTTTTAAATTAGTCTGTTTGTTTCTCTTGCAAAGAGATATATAGTTGTCTTCCTATTTTGATGAAATGTTTTTACATTTGATGTTAAAAACAACAGAAATCTGTGAACATAAAATTTCGTATGGTGCTTCGTGAAGGGTACTTTACTTACGAAATTTAACAAACAAAAAGTAGTTCTTCTGCGATCTTGACCTATAGAGCAAGATGAAGGTTACTGTCAATATAAATTTTTGTATGGTTGTTGGAAAAGTGTACCTTGCAAAAAATAAATAAATAAATAAAAATTAAAAACAAACAATTAAAAAAGATGCCAAATTTAAACGCACACAACATCCCTCGGACTTAAATGCGAGAAACTTACAATAATTAGCAAAATGAAATCCTATCACGTAATTTGGTAGAGAATGTAAACGATACTAGCGGCAGAACACGATCAATACCTTCACTACGCGATAGCAATGGTGCTGCTATCGATGACATTTCTGCTAAAGCAGAATAACTTTCCGAAATTCCTTCACTAAAGAAGATGAAGCAAATACTCTAGAATTCGTATCAAGAACAGCTGCCAGCATGCGTAAACTAGAAGTAGTTACCCCTGGAGTATTAAAGTAACTTAAATCACTGAACAAAAGTAAGTCCCCCGGTTCCAGTTGTACACCACTTAAGTTCCGTTTAGAGTTCCTTTCGCTCAGTCAAAGATTCGTTCCCAAAGACTGGAAATATACACAGTCTCTAATGTTCAAGAAAGGGAATGGGGGTAATAAGCAGAATTACAGGCCTATATAATTGACATCGGTTTGCAGCAGGATTTTAGAACATATACTTTCCTCAAATATTATGAACTACCTCGAAGAGAACGACCTATTAACCCATAACCAACACGGGTTCAGAAAGTATCGTTCTTGTGAAACACAGATCTTTAATCACATAATGTGATCAGTGCTATAGACAAGGTATGTCAAATAGGTTCCGTGTTTCTGGTTTTCCGGAAGGCACTTGACACTCTACCTCACAAGCGCCTTCTAATTAAAAAAAAAAAAAAAAAAAAAAAAAAAAAAAAGTTCAAATGTTTGTAGAAGCTATGGGACTTAACTACGGGGTCATCAGTCCCTAAGCCTACAAACTACTTACGAACTAGCTAAGACTAAGGACGGCACAAATATCCATGCCCGAGGGGGGATTCGAACCCCCGACCGTAATGGCCGCGCAGACCGTGACTGGAGTGCCTCAGTCCCCTCGGCCGTCTTCTAATCAAACTGCGTGCTTTTGGAATATCGCCACGGTTGTGCTATTGGATTCGTGATTTCATGTCAGAAAGGACACAGTGCGTTGTATTGACGGTAAATCATCGAGTGGAACAGAAGTGACATCTGGCGTTCCCTGCTGTTCCATATTTTTATAACCGATTCAAGAGACAAATCTGAGTAGCTCTGTTAGACTGTTCACGAATGATGCTGTCATTTACCGGTTAGCAAAGTCACCGCCGGCCGCGGTGGCCGAGGGGACTGAGGCGCTTCAGTCACGGTCTGCACGGCCGCTACTGTCGGGGGTTCGAATCCCCCCTCGGGCATGGATATTTGTGTCGTCCTTAGAATAAGGTAGTTGATAAGTAGTTTGTAAGTTTAGGGACTGATGACCCCGTAGTTAAGTCCCATAAGCTTAACAAACATTTGAACAATTTTTGAAGCAAAGTCACCAGGCGATCAGAAGCAACTGCAAAATGTTAGAAGTAAGATATCTGCATGGTGCAATAATTGGCAATTGACCCTTAATAATGAGAAGAATGAAGTCATCCATGAGACCAATAAAAGAAATCAGTTAAATTTTAGTTTTCCGATACAACCAAATCTACAAGCCGTAAATTCAACCCAAATACTTAAGAGTAACAATTACGAAGCACTTAAATTGGAAAGAACACAAATAAAATATTGTAGGGAAAGCGAACCAAAGGCTGCGTTGGAAGAAACAAGATGCAACAGTTCTACTTAAGAAACTGCCTTCACTTGTTCAAAATGTTCGAATGTTTGTAAATCTATCTGGCTCCACTGCATGGTCATTAGTCCGTAGCTTACAAACTACTTAAGCTAAGGTAAACTAACCTAAGGACAACACAAACACCCATGCCCGAGGGGGGACTCGAACCCCCAACAGCAATCGACCGCGCGCACCGTAACACGGCGCCTACACTTGTGCGGCATGTTTTCGAATATTGCTGCACGTTGTGGGATCCACACCACGTGAAACAGACGGACGATTTCGAGAAAGTTCAGAGAAGGGCAGTTCGTTTTGTATTATCGCTATACATGGGAGAGAGTGTCACAGAAATGATGCACTACTTGGGGTGGAAATCATTAAAAGAGAGGCGTTATTAGTTGCGACGAGATCGATTTGCAAAATTTCTTTCATTAACTTTCTCTTCCGAATGTGAAAATATCTTGATATCACGCACCTGCATAGGGAGACTGTACCTCAGTTCGCATCAGGGCTTTCTTGTGCTGAAAGACAATAGCAGAAAGTGACTGTCGAAGATCGAGGAGACAGTACCAGCGAATCAACAAGAGAGAGCATGCAGTCACTGTCGGAGAGAGATGGCGACAATAAAAATAAAATTGAGTGTGTCGCAGATACGGGAAAAGGGCAGAGTTTCGGAGTGATGGGGTTGTAACTTAAGAGAGGAGGTCGTAAATGTGGGAATGATTCCAGGAAAGGAAATATGCTGTTTGGTCTTTTTCTTGGCTGACTTGGTGGATCCGAAAATGTTGCTTAATACTCTTCTCGTACGTCTCCCAGTCTTCTTTCTCCTCGTTGAATGCCGGGAAGGGAGTTGGCGGTGGTGGTCGATGGAGCTGCTGAAGTCCCAGTAGAAACTGTTGTTGTAGTTGGGCAAATTGACGAAGAAGTTCTTCCAGTACTTGCGGTATTGTTGGCTGTTGTGGTGGCTGCTGAGCTTACTCCATCCTGTGGAATTCGCGTCCCTCCTCGTCGCAACTGTATTGTACTCCGAGATGGTTTCAGATCTAAGTTTATTCTACTTCTACTGTTTACAATTCTACTATGTCGTATGCAAACTACAGAGTCCGTCTTCAAGGGGCCGTAGGCATGTATCCTCTTAGGCGACGTCTTCTGCGGTGATTCTTCATCTCAGAGATCTTCCGTCTTCGGAATTCGGCGTGACATGCCGGCCGGCCGTCTGGCTGGTTCTTAAATATGCTGGTGGAGTGGCACAACACGGCCTAGAAGACAAGGCCTGACAACTGGCCGTGCCTACGTCACACCGAGAGGCGGCGGCTGCCGGCTGACTGACTGGCTACTGTGGCATGCCCACCGCCGCGTAGCGGCCGGCCAGTCAGATTGCGTTAGCCGCCTCTCGGTGTGACATAGATAAAGCCAGTTGTAAGGCCTTTGGCCGGTTTCCGAAACAATAGTTACCTGTCCCGTTATAGTTATCTGTGGGTTACCTGAACTTTAAGTACAAAATGGGTTTCCGAAACAACAGCTACCGTCACAGCCGTAGTAATGGACAGTTAAAGATAAATGCGAGTTCCCCTGGGGTTACCTACAAGTTAACTTTAGTTTTAACTATATCCGCTACGTAGCGCTAGTGGGCTTCCAAATGTTCAAATGTTTGTAAATCTATCGGACCAAACTGCGTGGTCATCAGTCCGTAGCTTACAAACTACTTAAACCTAGGTAAACTAACCTACGGACAAACACACACACCCATGCCACAGGAAGGACTCGAACCTCCACGGCGAGCAACCGCGCGCCCCGCAGCGAGGAGCTTTAGACCGCTCGGCTACTCCGCTGCGGCAATGTGGGCTTCCAAACGCAAGTCCAGAAGTTATTTAACAGTAGTAATTTCTTTTTGTTTTTATGACTGGGTTCCGAATAATTTTCATACAATTTTAAAATTTTTGAAGCTGAAGAATGGAAATTCTTTCATCACCGTCGTCACCGCCGTTTTCTTTTTCTTCTGATGCTTCGGACAGTTGATCAGAAGAAGATAACTTAGCTGCACTCGGCACTGTTGAAACACCACGACGCGTTTTTCGTGTTAGATGACAACCATTTGATCTGTGTAATGAGAGCGAATTTCATACGCGTTTCAGAATAGTAATAAAAAAAAATTACTGACCAATGACATTGCCGGGGTCAAACGGAGAAAAACGCGGGAAACAACATTCCGCGCTCGGCGGTCGCGAAAGATAATGATAACGGGTGACGTTTGCATTAGATGCATCTCCCTCGCGATTGGTCAAGCAACATCTCGACACTGAGCAACAGTGGCCAAAGTTATCTCTCGCGATCGCCGATCTGGATGTAAAATTTTACCACTTCCAAATCACAAAGCCATGCTCTCATAATAAAACTTTCAATTAAGCATAAAGATACTTCCATTTGCAATAGTGTTCTGCCATGCAATTGTCATTACGACAGTCAGTGTTTCAAGTGATTAGTGTTTACAACGTGGGGCTCGGGTAGGTGGATGGGTGGACGTAAATTGACCAGTCTGTGTTGTGAAAAGTAATGTCACATTCACAGAACAATGGGAAGAGGAAAACTTAAATTCATAAAAATATATGTTGACAACAGAAATAATACGTTTGATTTTATTGTTAACCCTGTCTTCGTTGTTGTCTGTTCTGTTTTTCTTTTTAAAAAAGAATACAGCTCTCTGAGTTGCCTTACCGTTTTCTCTCCTGTCTGTTTAACGAATTGTACAGTTTTGTGACATTCCAAGGCGTGTTGTTTATCCAAACATAGTCAGACCATCTGCCTTTTCATTTACTATAACTACTTTCCTTTCTAAAATCAAGTCGGTCAAAAGATTTTTCTCAAATAGTCAAATTTTTTCCTCGCTTATCGCCCATTGCCTTTGAAAACAGAAACAGAAAACTCGTAAGAGCTATACAAACTAAGACGCGTCTTCAATTTCACTTAATAGTCGATAAAATTCGAGTAATTGCGATTTTCGTTAGTAGTGCCATCTGCTCTCTGTTGAGACGTACTATTTGCTTCGATAGAAGGCGTAGTTACCTCATATTTAACTAACGGCCGTCTAAATCAGCTACGGGAAACCCAAGGAAGTTATCTGGCATGTTAAATTTTAACGTGACGGTAGCTAACGGCACGGTAACTATAGTTTTCCAGAAACCGGGCGCTTGTCTTCTAGGCGGTGTTGAGTGGCACCGTTCCTCAGTCGACCGCGGTGGCATCTGCAGGAAAAGGTGCAAAATTAGTTCGTGAACATTCTGTTTATAAACACCGGCTGCGTATAGGCTTCCAGGCCGACGCGTGTCTTGTGCTGTACTGCTCGCTGTCCAGGCGTTTCCACAGCGCACAGTACAATAACATTTAATGAAATAATAGAAAATTAAATACATAAATATAATAATATTATAATATTTATATACTGTATGTTTAATTTTATATTATTTATATTAATTTTATTTTACTTATTTGTTTTGTTCGAAATACGTGCAAAAGTGGTTTGAAAATCAGGCCACTGTGATTTTATTTTTATGATCTCTTTTACTTTTCTGCCTTTTTGTGTGACCCTTTTTAAAGAAATTCAGTTACAACAAAAATGGCGCCCTCAGAAACAACTAAACCAATACCAATAATCAAGAGTCATTGGGAGTCATGTTCTTTTTAAACTTTAAAACATTTACTCATAAAAAGGTATTTTTCTGCGATATATTCATCCCTAGATGAAACATCAATCTCAAACTGTTCTTCGAATTTTCATTAAATGATTTACAGAAAAACAATTATGAGGGTAGAGCCATATGAAGAATTTTATCTTTAGACGTGTGAACCAATTTTTAGAGTCGAAATAAGGAAATAATTTTCAAACCATATTCACTCGATATTAAATTCTGACCAACTTTTACTAGACATTTTTCCAATACTACGCATAATAGCCGAGAAAGAGTGTAATGCCACCACAGGAAAGATCTGGTCGTTGGCGGGCAACAAATAAGTTTGTAAAAATCGTACTCGTCGGTTGAACGGCGCGCCCTAGAAAGTGTCAACACTTTACAGGTGTTATTCTTGCAAATGTCTTTGAAACGGTGCGAGATATGGAAAAAAATATATAAGAGAGCAAAGTTATAGAGAATTTTCCCCTCGACTAATCCGTTTATCCAACTTTCGTCTAGAAGGAACGGTTAACACATTATTTGAAATTAATTTTCGAGCTGTCTAAAGGCCATCACAATGACTTTTTAAAGTTACAAACGTAAAGAGTGCCAAAAGGTGTCAGTGGTAAGGATACAAGTAGAGAGTGGCAGTTAGAGGAAAATGCTGCGTATGAATTCATTACAAAACAGACTGGGTAAAAGGACTCCACGTGCTCTGCGTTCAAAGAGCGCGAACGTGTTGACATGTCCTCATTTTTGGTGGGGAAGGCGGAATGTGACTGAGCAGCTGGGTCCCCTCTTTTCTCTCAGGGTCTTTTTAGAAAGGGAAGAATTTGCTCCTATATAGGAGCATTTTCCATATGGTATTATTTACTTACTCGTATGACAGTTATTGAAGCATCTGTGAAATACTAACTACAATTAAAGGAGAAGCAATAAATTGAAATATGTGCGGCAGGCGGGATTCAAACCCGGGACCTCCTGCTGATTAGGCAGATATTTTAACCACTCTGCCACAGCGACCTTATGCATACTGAGAAATCAGCAGTCCATAAGGCCACCGTGGTTGAGAGCTGAATGCTCTCTACAATAAAAACTGAGCAAAGAACTCTACGATGAACAACGAACAAAAATGATCAAACGGCGGCAACGAACGGAAAAACCCGAAGGAACAAGGGGGGGGGGGGGAGTGGTTTAACCATTCTCCTAGTAAGCAAGAGGTTTCGGTTTCGAATCCCGGCCGCGGCACAAACGTTCATTCAATGCCTCTCCTCCGATTCAATATGTTTGGTATTTCAAGACAAAGATGTCTCTGGAAATTGATTTATTATTTATACTGAGGCACTACTTTTTAACATAAGACCTTCTAAAGCCATAAAATATTAAAAATAATCTTCCATTCTAGGGGTAAGCTACACTTCATCCTAGTAGCCGTACACTTCTCACACAAATAAATGATACATTGGATTTCACCGCACTCACGTTCCTGCCTTTTCGGTAGGCCCTATTTGGTACTCATTTATTTACATCTGTTAACATTTGTTTTAACGCGGTTCAAAGATGTCTACAATTTCTCCGGGAGGTAGAATCCGTTAGTTTTCTTGATGAGGACGCCTAACAAATTTCGATTGATATGTCCACTTACAGCTCAAAGTTCTAGTTATTTTCGAGTCGAATCCGTGCAGTTTTTCTATTTTCCATAACGTTACCAAAATTTAAGGCCGTGTGTAGTAGATAGGGAATAGTATATTCGGGGGGGGGGGGGGACATGTAAAGACAGGCTCCTAGATAATGTCTTGTAACGTAGCACATCCACGAAATATCTACATAGTGACAAGGACTGGAGTAATGACGCCTTCTGGTACACACAAACGACAGCGGACAAAACAAACAGACCTGTAGTATGGTCGAACTTACCATGATTTTCTTATTTATTTTATTTCTTTGTTTTCATGATGAGGGGTCAGATGCACCGACTATCCTATGACACGTTCAGTCTAAAGCGAACACAAATTGTCGGTCAGCCCAGAATGGCTGCCAAATGATAGATGTTATTCGGGCGCCACGACTTGTATCCATTAATTAAGATTACTGTGATCATCATTCTCTGTAACCAATAGTTGTATCTTTTCCGACATATTAATGATAAGTAAGCTGTGGACACACACGTTTCTAAAATCACGCGCCGCGGTGGAGTAGACGAGTGGTCTAAAGCGTCTCGCTGCGGAGCACGCGGTTGCTCACCGTTGGAGGTTCGAGTCCTCCCTGGGGCATGGGTGTGTGTGTTGTCCTTAGGTTAGTTTACCTTAGTTTAAGCAGTTTGTCAGCTACGGACTGATGACCACTTAGTTTGGTCCGATAGATTTACAAACATTTGAACATTTAAAATCACGCAAATACTGTGTTTACAGAGAATCTCCAGTACTGACGAACAGTCCGATAACTATCTCATCTTTTTAAATCCTCTTTATCTCCCAGAAAAAATCTAACAAATGAAATATAGCAAACAATATTCGCATAGTTTCGTCATTCTTCTAGATGGATATAGCGTATTGGTTATGGCATACTTGTGTACTTACGTTCCTCATAGTACGAAGCCATTAATATGTGACAATCACTTTTATGTTTGATTCTTGTCGGCATCACTTTATGGATACGGTGAATTCCAGTTTCCGTATTGTGTCGTTTTGGTTACGTAACTATATGAACTTGTTAGTCATGAAGGTAAGCGCGTAACCACTTGTCATACGGCGTTGACTGTACGGAGAGACAAGTGCCGTAATATCTGACGTGTAGCATATGAAAATGTCGCTAAGATCTGTAATGTGAAATGTAGAGGTGATAGTTGTTTAGCCTCTGGTTTCGGTTAGTTAAAAACACCAACTCATTTTTATGCCATAAATGGCTCCATCACTACCATTATATTATTTGAGCACTCGCCAGAGACATTATGTTAAGAGTCATCCATATTAGCATGTAGAAATTATAATGGTGACGAGTACTGGAGGAAAATAGCAGGACCTTGATTGATAAAATGTTCATAGTCAGTGCTCAGGTTGAAGTAGTTAATGTGTAACCTAGTAGTTATCAACAATACGATCAATACGCACAAATATTGAACATAAAATAGCACCTTAAAGTTCTGAGCCAGGTTCAAGGAAAGTGGTGAGGTCGAATAACGAGAACAAGCAGCAATAAGAGTGAGGTAAACTAGGTGCCATGGTATCAGGTACACACCTAAAGAAATTCTAATGTGAACTGAAATATTTTTCTTACTAAGTTTGTGCCAGTATTTCAACGTAGCTTTCGTAAAAATAAATAGGAAAAGTGAGCCGTAATTACCACATCTTTGGCAACCCAAGCACATATTTAAATTTCAGATAACCGCCACTGCACAACGCCGCCGTGGCGGATTAGCCGTGCGTGGGGCGCGCGGTTGTTCGCTGTCGGGGGTTCGAGTCCCCCCTCGGGCATGACTGTTTGTGTTGTCATTAGGTTAGTTTACCTTATTTTAAGTCGTTTGTAAGCTACGGACTAATGACCAAGCAGTTGAATCCGATAGATTTAAAAACAAACACAACACCGTAATTTGCTAAAATATTCAAACTGGCAGTTTTTGGAAAAAATGCAAGATGCTCCAACTGAGTTTATTGGCTTGTGTTCGTGTCAAAGTAGTGCGTGCTGGGCCTGTAGTGTAACCACCTCTGATCCTCAGTTTAAGGTTGATCATCTGGAACAGGCAACGCAATTGTCCGAATGTTGAAGCGTTTTCCCATCATTCTTACGGATAAATTGAGGGTTATGGATATGATACAATATAAAATTCCCTGTGTGTCAACCGTTTTGCAGGTTGTCTCCCCCGAAAATGAAGATTTTAAGACAAAATATCGATAGCTTGCTTAAGGACAGAGTAATCAGGCCTGCAACCTCACCGTATGCATCCTCCATTTTCTTGGTCCTTAAGGCACAGAGTACGGATTAAAGACCCATGGCCTTTTCTGAGTCAGTACCTTTGCCTGACTGTCATAATTGTTTTACCTGGTTCTTAGACTCTTGATTTTCCTTAACCGAGGATTCGAAACCCGTTGCAGCTTTCTGTAGGGATTAGAATCTAAATGAATTTAACCAGGTTCCTTTCGGCCTGTCCTCGAGTGCCGCGCCGGCCGCGGTGGCCGAGCGGACTGAGGCGCTCCAGTCACGGCCTGCACGGCCACTACGGTCGGGGGTTCGAATCCCCCCTCGGGCATGGATATTTGTGACGTCCTAGTTCGTAAGTAGTTGATAAGTAGTTTGTAAGTTTAGGGACTGATGACCCCGTAGTTAAGTCCCATAAACTATACAAACATCTGAACATCGAGTGCCGCCATTCTATCCTGCCTTTTAGACAAGGTTTTGAGCGATCGGAAGTTTCGATCAAACTACTTAGACCATGTGGAAGAACATTGGTTCCGTATTCAACAGGTGTTATCTCGTTTCCAGGATAAGGGGCTTACCATGAAACCCGCCAAGGTTACACTTTCCCAACAGGAAATATCATTTTTAGGGCATTTGGTGTCCATTAAGGGTGTGCAGGTCGACCAGAAGTGCACATGTTGCCTTTCATAAGTCTCCTCCTCCTCACAACGAAAGAGGTATACCTCACTTTGTCAGTATGGCAAATTACTTTCGTAAATTTGTCCTGTTACAGGAACAGGATGGGGAACAGAGGCCTATTGGGTATGTGTACAGCAGCATGAGCTGAGAAAAATTGATATATTCTGTCTATGAATAAGATGACCTCACAGTTTTGGTCACCTTAGATAAATTTAAGTTCTATTTAGAGCATAGGCCGTTGCATTTAAGCAGCAAGCAGGCTTTTATTTGGGTCCTGGAAGACAGACTGAATGACGCGCTGGGAGGTCCTCATAGCGGCCTCCTGCTTAAAAGTAAAACACATAAGGTGCACTGAAAATCAGATTGACGACGCGCTCAGTCGGATGTTCTTTGAGGAACAAAATCAGAGTCTCAGTGCTGTGGTGGCCCATCAGTACCTGGGTTGTTCAAAGATCTCTGCGTGAGATAAGCTGATGATGAATGAAGCGCTCCTATTAGGTCGCATCTTCAGAGAGTTGGGTCCGTCGCTGTGTACCGTATAGTGAAGGGGATGGTCGGTCGTTCTAAGCAGTGTCAGAACACAATCTGCTTCCCTCGGAGACTAATTCATCCGTTATTACATTACTCGATTACGTGGGTCCCATTCCCCGTACTAGGGGTGGGAGACGTTACATCCTTGTTGTATTTGACGCCTTCTCTCGTTTTTACTGGCTAGCACCTAGTCACAGGGTTACGGCCACGTTGGCAGTAGGCCATTTAACTAATATCTTTTCCTTATTCAGGCTGCCTAAGGTGCTACTAAGTGATAACACGCCGGACTTTGTTTCACGAGCATTCAGGATGTTTTATTTTGATTGCAATATTGCAGCGAGTCTTCCGACAGTACGCGTGGCGCACTGGCTAGCATAGCAGATCCCTATGCTTGCGGTCCTCAGTTCAAATCCCGCCCTGGGCAGAAAAAATTCTTTCTTCATATTTACTATTTATAGAATGTTATATGTGTTTCTTATGTTTGATGTACTTGTAAGTTCCAGAAAATTCTTTCCTTGTATAAATAGTGGAGCACTCCAAGCAGGACAGTCTGTGTTGAGTGTACGCTTGTGTTGGCAATTAAAGTGTTGTGCAATTTTAACGACCAGCCTTCGCATTCCGGACTACCTGCAGTTTTCATTGTGACAATATTACACCGGTGAACACTACACCCTCTTACCCTCAGTCTTCCTCTGCTGAGCATATTAACAGCAATCTTAAATCAGCGCTAATAACCTTTTACTTTGAGTCCCATAGAAAATGGTATACTACCCTCGCTTGGTGCAATTTTGCGTTTGACATGCATGAGGCAAGTGAAACAACTCTGTCTTCCCTCATGTTAGCCTATCCCATCAACTGCCCCTTGTCTAATGTCTTGTCTGTCGACCAGTTGTTGCCCCAATGTATTACCACTACTATAATTCAACAAAATTTTGGAACGTATAGGTTGCTACTCACCACACAGACGCCCGAAGAGCCGCAGAAAGGCAGACATAAGAGAATAAACAAAAAATAAAGCTTTCAGCTGTTAAGCCTTCATCTGACACAGAGAACGCACACGCGCGCGCGCGCGCGCGCGCACACACACACACACACACACACACACACACACAAACTTACACTCACACAAGCTCAACCATCGTCTCCGGTTATTGGAGTTGTACTGCTACACAGCTGAGGTGAGGTGAGAGCAGCCAGTGGTGGGGGTGAGAAAGTGGAATGGAGAGGGAAGCAGGAAGGGAGGGAAGGGATGCTGGTTGGGATGGTGCAATATGTCAATGCTGTCTGACTCCAGTTGTGTTGCAGTCCAGCTGCAACAGCTGGAGACGGTGGTTGGGTTTCTGTGAGTGTGAGTGTGAGTGTCTGTGTGTGCGTGCGTTCTCTGTGGCAGATTAAGGCTTAACAGCCGAAAGCATTTTTCTTTATTCTATTATGTGTGCCTTTCTGCAGCTAATTGGGTGTCTATGTGGTGAGTAGCAACCTATCCTTTCCAAAATATTGTTGAATCCCTTAAAGTATTTTGATTGTTTGATTTCACTACTATAATTCAGGATACATGGGAGAGGGCCAAACGTAAAGCTCATTAGCATCAGGCATGACACTACAACAAAGGGAGAAGCGCCATGTCCCCCAATATCGGTGATGAAGTTTTCGTTTGGAATCCTGGTGATTCACAAAACCTTGTTTCCCATTATTTGGGACCCTGGCGAGTGGAGAAGGTGCTTACTCTGGTCAACCTGTTGGTCTGATACATGGATACTAGTAAAACCATCCACGTCCATTTGATTCAAATATAGGCAAATCATGATTGACCAGTTTTAGAGAGCGGAATTGAAACATGTCTTCTGTTTGATATATATCGCAGACATACATTCTTGTCCAGACACTGTGAGCGCTTCTGCTCGGTGGGAAAGAAAAACCTTGATCTGTGGAGATGACGAGAGTATATATGGCTGAAAGCACGCAGTAATGAGGGGTCGACAGACTGTTGAGTGACGTAGGGTCACGTGTGTTTGTGGTGTTGATGCCGGACTGTGGGCATAAGTGCAACCGCAGCGCAGTTGGTGCTTCAGTCTAATACGTACAAGTGGCAGAAATTTGGAAGTGTCATCGGAAAAGGCTGAAGGTTCACTGTATTGCTTTCGGCGAGCTAACAGTTGTGTTTGTTATGCTGTGGGAGAGTTTGTCCCCTTTTAGTGGAGCAGTTATGTCACATGGACTATGTAATTTGTTTGCCATTCCTTGTTTGGGTCAGTCTATGCCAAATGTTCAAATGTTTGTACAGCTTAAGGGACTTAACTACGGGGTCATCAGTCCCTAAACTTACAAACTAACTAATACTAAGGACGGCACAAATATCCATGCCCGAGGGGGGGATTCGAACCCCCGACCGTAGTGGCCGTGCAGACCGTGACTGGAGCGCCTCAGTCCCCTCGGCCACCGCGGCCGGCCAGTCTATGCCATTTCGCTCTCTGTGACCAAACGCCTAATTTTCGTGATTATACCTCAATGAATTTCAATTAGCCGATGGTGTGCTAACAATTGTCCTCTTTAAGGGTGTTATTAAGGGTCTATGCACATTGTGAAATTGAAATCTACCAGATAGATGAAAGTGCATAGTCTATCCTGAAATTTGTTATTAATGCAATGGTTAGGAGCCCATGGGAACTGATATCACTTCAACAAGCTGGGCTACAGTTGCATTAAAGGAAGTAGCTTGGGATTATCCTGGTTCAACGTAAGTTAAACAGGTGATGATCGAGACCCAGTTTTGTGCACTCCCTCACCGTGCCTGATGACAGACGTGAACGGCCATGGCCACTCAGTACAGATGCAAGTGGACACAGGTGTGGCTGTCTCATTAATCAATTACTCTTCTTACGAGAAGATCGACGCCTCATCTCTGTCACCCACGCCCGGACGCCTACGCCCCTACAATGGACAAGAAATAGCTTTTGCTGGAAGAATTCATGGCTGCTGTTTGCTACAAATCAGTTCATCAAAATATAACTTTTTTGTGGTGAACAGTACATTGACTGCATACCTTGTTGGCCTCAATGTCTTTCACACTCTTCGTTATCCAATTGATGATCTTTCTGTAGGTACCCTTCTGACAAGAGTTAAAAAATCAGCTCTCCAGGGTTGGGCTGTGACAAGAACTGTGCTGCTTCCCTCCTGATGAAGCCATCTGCCCGGCCATACTACTGTCATGCCTGTCAGGTCCCAGCAACCGTTGCATGAAGGATTTGAACGTCTCGAAAAAGAGGGCATCGACACTCTACTGCACTACAGCCAGTGGGCGTCGCCACTGGGAACTGTCCAGAAGCCCTCGGGACGCCTCCTCCTCTGGGAGTACTTCAAAACTATGTTAGACTATCAGAATCTGGTGGAGGGTTATCCCATTTCCCGTTTCGACGACGTTTCCTGTAACCTCGACAGTGGCCAAATCTTTTCAAAACTCGACTTTTTCAGATGCGTATATTCAAATTCCCTTACACATTCTTCTCAACAACTGGATTTTGTTAACATCCCTCTTGGCCAACAGCAATGACTGATGTTTGTCATTCCGAGTGCACCTGCCACTTTTCAGTGATATCTGCATCAGCTGTTCCACGGCCTACCAGGGTGCATTAATTACTTTGATGACATTTTACTCACCAGATCCTCCTCCTCTCAAGATGTGCAAGACGTTTGACTTCCTTTTCAGGGCCTCAGGGACGCAGATCTGAAGTTTAACCCGCCAAAGCGTTTCTTTTGTCATCCTCCTACTTTCCCAAAATGGCATCTATCCTCCTTTTCTACGATGAAGCCATCATATGCATCAGCTCAAATTTTTCCAGAAAGATTTCCTACTACTGAAAGTTCATTGCCCCTGTTGTCCAGATTTCCAACCCGATAAGTCTGCTATGCGAAAAAGATCACCCAGTCCCGTTGGTCGGCGGCCTGCGAGTCGGCGTCCTTGACTGTTTAAACAGCCTCTCTGTATGCTGTTGAATGCTTTACACAGCATCTAATCCCCTCCCGGTGGCCACGAATGAATCTGATTAGAGCGTAGGTGCCGTTCTTTCCCATTGGCTACTGGATGGTTCCGACCGACCCATCGTCAGTATCTCCAAATAACTCACGAACGCCCAGTTGAAGTACTTGCAGACCTAAAGAGTGTTCGCTATAGTGTTTGCCTACACCAAATTGTTTCCTTTTACGCTACCTCCCGACTCTGACGATACAATAACAGAAAGGTACAAAGAAAACCTGAGTCTAATTACAAAAACATACTCGACTCACGCGATAATAATAGGTGGTGATTTTAATTTACCCTCGATCTGTTGGTGAAATTATATTTTCAAATCAGGAAGTACGCATAAAACATCATGTGAAATTGTACTCAACGTATTCTCTGAGAATTACTTCGAACAGTTAGTTCATTAACCAACTAGAACTGTAAATGGATGTCAAAACACACTTGATCTCTTAGCACCAAATAATCATGATCTCATAACGAGCATCAAAACGGATACAGGTATTAGTGAACACAGAGCTGTTGTAGCGAGATTGAATATCGAAAGTCCCCAAGTTACCAAAAATAAACGAAAAGTATATTTGTTCAGGAAAGCAAATAGATATAAAATAAATTTCTTCATGAAAGACAGCTACAACTCGTTTCTAGCACTAAACGTAGGTGTAGACCAGATGTGGTTCAAGTTCAAAGACTTGGTATCGACAGCAACTGACAGTTTTATACCAAATAAATTAATAAAAGAAGAAGATGATCCCCCTTGATACAAAAAACAGACCAGGACAGTGATGCAAAAACATCGGAAAAGGCATGCTAAATTTAATCATCATCATCATCATCATCATCATCATTAGAGACTGATTATGCCTTTCAGCGTTCAGTCTGGAGCATAGTACCTCTAATAAAATTCCTCCATGATCCCCTATTCAATGCAAACATTGATGCCTCGTCTGATGTTATGCCTTTTACTTCAAAATCATTCTGCACCGAATCTAAGTACTTTCTTCTTGGTCTACCTCGACTCCTCTTACCCTCCGATGCCGAGCTCATGAGTCTCTTAGGTAACCTTGCTTCTCCCATGCGTGTAACATGACCCCACCATCTAAGTCTGTTCGCTCTAACTGCTTCATCTATGCTGTTCATTCCCAGTTTTTCTTTGATTTCTTCATTATGTACACTCTCCTGCCATTGTTCCCATCTATTAGTACCTGCAATCATTCTTGCTACTTTCATATCTGTAACCTCTACCTCATGAATAAGGTAACCTGTATCCACCCAACTTTCACTCCCATACAACAAAGTTGGTCGAAAGATAGAGCGGTGCACTGCTAACTTAGTCTTGGTACTTACTTCCTTCTTGCAGAAGAGAGTAGATCTCAGCTGAGCACTCACTGCACTAGCTTTGCTGCATCTTGATTCCAGTTCTTTCGCTATGTTGCCAGCCTGTGAGAAAATGTCTGTAGGAAAGAGATTCAAACAGATTGAATGGCAGATAGGAGGAACAAAGTTAGAACAGGTAGACAGTTTCAAGTACCTGGGAGGTCAGGTACTTGAAACTGTCTACCTGTTCTTTGTTCCTCCTATCTGCCATTCAATCTGTTTGAATCTATTTCCCACAGACATTACTTTCGTTTTGGAGATGCTGATCTTCATATCATAATCCTTGCACCTCTGATCGAGCTCTGAAATATTAGTTTGCAAGCTTTCAATCGAATCTGCCATCACAACTAAGTCATCCGCATATGCGAGACTGCTTATTTTGTTTTGACCTATTTTAATCCCGCCCTGCCAGTCTACTGTTTTCAACATATGATCCATCAATAGTATGAACAACAGTGGTGACAGGTTACAGCCTTGTCTTACCCCTGAAACCCTGAACCATGAGCTTAATTTGCCATCTACTCCAACTTCTGCCTGACAGTCTACGTAAAGCCCTTTAATTGCCTGCAGAAGTTTGTCTCCTATACCATAATCTTGTAGAACTGACAGCAGCTTCCTCCTAGGAACACGGTCATAAACCTTTTCCAGATCTATGAAACATAGATACAAATCCCCGTTCCACTCATGGCACTTTTCCATTACCTGCCGTAAGCTAAAGATCTGGTCCTGACAGCCTCTAAGAGGCCTAAACCCACAATGCTTTTCATCTAACTTGTCCTCAATTAATTCTCGCACTCTCCTTTCAACAATACCTGAGAATATTTTTCCTACAACGCTAATTAAGGAGATACCTCGATAGTTGTTGCAATCTTTTCTGTTTCCATGTTTGAAAATTGGCGTGATTACCGCTTTCGTCCAGTCAGGGGGAACCTGTCCCGATTTCCACGCCTTTTCAATTATGCTGTGTAACCATTTGAGACCTGATATTCCACTGTATTTGACGAGTTCCGGCTTAATTTCATCCACCCCAGCCGCTTTATTGCACTGTAATCTACTGACCATTTTCTCCACTTACTCAAATGAGATCCTGTTTCCATCGTCGTTCCTATCCCATTCTACCTGAAAATAGTGACACATCATTGATGTTTCACCTACATTGAGCAATTCTTCAAAATATTCCCTCCATCTGCTCAAGGCATCCACAGGATTGGCTAGCAGCTTTCCTGACCTGTCCAAAACACTTGTTAATTCCTTCTTCCGTCCCTTTCGAAGATTACTAATGTTGTTGTTGTGGTCTTCAGTCCAGAGACTTGTTTGATGCAGCTCTCCACAATACCCTATCCTGAGCAAGCCTCTTCATCTCCACATAAGAACGGCAACCTACATCTGTCTGAATCTGCTTACTGTATCCATCTCTTGGTCTTCCTCTTCGATTTTTACCCCACACACTTCCCTCCAACGCTAAATTCACCATTCCTTGATGTCTAAGACTGTGTCCTACCAATCTATCTCGTCTTTTAGTCAAGGTATGCCAGAAATTTCTTTTCTCCCCAATTCTGTTCAGTACCTCCTCATTAGTTACGCGATCCACCCACCTAATCTTCAGTATTCTTCTGTAGCACCATATTTCAAAAGCCTCAATCCTCTTACTGTCCGCACTGTTTATCGTCCATGTCTCACTCCCATACAACGCAACACTCCATACAAATGCTTTCAGAAAGGACTTCCTTAGGCTTAAATCAATATTCGATGTTAACAAATTTCTATTTTTCAAGAACGCTTTTCTACCCATTGCCATTCTGCATTATCTATCCTCTGTACTACGACCATCATTTGTTATTTTACTGCCCAAGTAACAAAACTCATCTACCTCCTTTATTGCTTCGTTTCACAATTTAATTTCTTCAGCATCACCTGATTTTCTTACACTACACTCCATTACCCTAGTTTTGCTCTTGTTAATGTTCATCTTATATGCACCTTTCAGCACACTGTTCATTCCGTTCAATTGCTCTTCCAGGTCCTTTGCTGTATCTGACAAAATTACTATGTCGTCGGCAAAACGCAATGTTTTTAATTCTTCACCCTGAAATTTAGTTCCTTCTCCAAATTTCTCCTTGCTTTCCTTTATATCTTGCTCAAGGTACAAATTGAATAACAATGGAGAAAGACTACAACCCTGTCTTACTCCCTTCCCAACCACTGCATCCTTTTCATGCCCTTCAACTCAGACAACCGCTGTCTGGTTTTTGTACAAGTTGTAAATAACCTTACGTTCCCTATATTTTATTCCTGCTTGCTTCAGAACTTGAAAGAGTTTATTCCAATCAACATTGTCAAAAGCCTTTTCCAAATCTACAAAAGCTAGAAATGTAGGTTTGCCTTTCCTTAATCTATCTTCTAGGATAAGCCGTAAAGTGAGTATTACCTGCCGTGTTCCTACATTTCTCCTGAACCCAAACTGATCTTCCCCGAGGTCGGCTTCTACCAGCTTTTCCATCCTTCTGTAAATAATTCGTGTTAATATTTTGCAACCATGACTTATTAAACTGATGGTTCTGTAGTTTTCACACCTGTCTGCACCTGCTTTCTTTGGAATGGGGATTATTACATTTTTCTTAAAGTCTGAGGGTACTTCGCCTGTCTCATACATCTTATACACCAGGTGAAACAGGTTTGTCATGGCTGGTTCTCCCAGAGACTTCAGTAGCTCTGAGGGAATGTCATCTACTGCAGGGGCCTTGTTTCGACTTAGGTCTTTCAGGGCTCTGTCAAATTTTTCTCTCAGTACAGTATCTCCTATTTCATCTTCATCTACATCCTCTTCCCTTCCTACAATATTGTCTCGAAGTTCATTTCCTTTGTAGAGCCCCTCTATATACTCTTTCCACCTTTCCCTTCTTTGCTGAGAACTGGTTTTCCATCAGTGTCCTTGATATTCATAAATCTGTTTTTCTTATCTCCAAATGTTTCTTTTATTTTCCTATAGGCTGTATCTATTTTTCCCCTATTTATAAATTCTTCTACATCTTTGCATTGGCCTTCTAGCCACTCCTGCTTAGCCATTTTGCACTTCCTGTCAATCTCATTTCTTAGTCGTCTGTACTCCATTTTGCCCGTTTCATTTACTGCATTTTTATATTTTCTCCTTTCATCGATTAAATTTAGTATCTCATGTGCGCTCCAAAACGGTTTTCCCGCGGCTTGACCCAGAGTTTCTAGCTAGTTTCCAAAGACTTCCCATGATTTCTGCTTGGAGTCCGCAATTATCCGTTTGGCTTTGTTTCTTTCTTCAATATAGCTTTCTCTGTCCGCCTGATTTCTAGTATGGAGCCATTTTTGAAATGCCTTCTTTTTCTTTTTACAGGCTGCCTTGACTGTGTCATTCCACCAGGCTGTCTGCTTCTTCCTACCTTTACACACTACTGTTCCAAGACATTCTCTAGCTGCTTCCAGTAGTGTGTCTCTGTACCTTCACCATTCCTCTTCCATTGACTGTAAATCATTACATTCAACTAACTGGTACCTTTCCGAGACCATTGTTATGTATTTTTGCCTAATTTACTTGTCTTGAAGCTTCTTTACTCTTATCCTTCTACACATGGACCTGACTTTCTGCTCTTTTGGCCTCACAAAACCAATTTCACTGCAGATTAAATAATGATCAGTATCATCAAAGAACCCCCTGAAAACACGTGTGTCCTTGACTGTCTTCCTGAATTCTTGGTCTGTTATTATATAGTCAATGATAGATCTGGTTCCCCTTCCTTCCCACGTATAGCGGTGAATGTCCTTATGCTTAAAGAAGGAGTTTGTGATACCTAAGCCCATACTGGAACAGAAATCCAAGAGCAGTTTTCCGTTCCTGTTGGCCTCCATATCCTCTCCAAACTTACCCATAACCTTTTCATACCCTTCTGTTCGATTTCCTATCCGGGCGTTGAAATCACCCATGAGTATCCTTCACTCTAACAACTACATCACTACGTGCGTTGTAAAATCTGTCCGCCTCATCTTGATCAGTCCCTTCACAGGGTGAATACACTGCCACAATCCTAATTTTCTCGCTGGTGATGGCCAAATCTATCCACATCAGTCGTTCATTTACATACCTTATTGCAATTATGCTGGGTTCGATTGCTTTCCTGATGTAAAATCCTACACCCCACTGTGCTCTTCCTACTTTAACTCCCGACAGGTAGACCTTGTATTCTCCGACTTCGTCCTCTTTCTATTTCTAAATTTAAACGGACACAAAATTCCTAGTAGTTGTTAAACTGTTGCAAAACAGTTTTTGTGAAGGGTGACCACTGTTCAGTTACGTAAAATATGATAACAACAATTAGCTTTGATTAAATTTGAATTTTATTCTTTTAATTTAGTAAAGCCAGAACAGTTTTTCCGAAATTAACTGCTTGTGGTTATATATATAACTTCTGGAGATTTGTTTATATCTTCTTCCCTTAACTCTTAAGCAGTATGTTACAAACATGGGTAATTTTTATTGGTCTTATTTGAAGCGTCTGAATCCAATGAAAACGGAACATTTTGCTTTAGCTTTTCTTTAGCATAAGGCAGGAGCACTTTTTTTTATTGACTCTTCGCTTTTAGTTCAGCCGCATCTTGACGACATGAATGATTACCACAATCTTGAGACTTATAAGCCTGGTAGTGTTTCACATCATATTAAGTCAATTCCATTGCAGTGACTGTCGTATTTCACAGAAAAATGATTTGGCAAGAACTGAAGACGAGAGTGATTCTTCTTTTGTGTGGTAATATTCACAGCCTTCACTCTGGCGTATTTAACAGTAAATGACATACTGCAAATTCTGCTCTTACACATCCTCAGCACGATC
Organism: Locusta migratoria; assembly: GCA_026315105.1. Classification (NCBI taxonomy): domain Eukaryota; kingdom Metazoa; phylum Arthropoda; class Insecta; order Orthoptera; family Acrididae; genus Locusta; species Locusta migratoria. The sequence continues at coordinate 845,950,579 of CM048745.1, forward strand.
GACTTTTTGTAACCCCTCTTTACAAATTTCACCTGCAACCATTCTGTACAGAATGAACTTAGGCATTTTCAATTCACTGCTATTACTCATTACTCACTACTCTCTCACTTAATGTAAGCTTGTCTATTGATGCTCGGCCAGAGAATCCCAAAAATTGCCAGTAATTTCATAACTGACAATGAACGAACACAAAAAGATAAACGTTTTCGACTTGACAAGTTCCCGCAACAGTATTTGTTTAATATAGTGCTAGCCGACTACTATAGACGCAACAATTAAAAGTGTTCAGACGAAGATTAGAAAAGTAGCGTTTTGTTGCAAATTCAAATTAACATTTACATAAAGCTTTTCATAATTTGTAACAAGGACGGTTATATTCAGGCCCGTTCACAGATCTGTGACTGGCTGGAAGACTTCCTAAGTAATAGAACGCAGTACGTTGTTCTCGACGACGAGTGTTCATCAGAGACCAGAGTATCGTCAGGCGTGCCCCAGGGGAGTGTGATAGGCCGCTATTATTTTCTATCTAAATACATGATCTGATGGACAGAGTAAGTTGTGATTTGCGGCTGTTTGCTGATGATTCTGTGGTGTATGGGAGGGTGTCGTCTTTAATTGACTATAATAGCATACAGGATGACTTACACAAAGTTTCTAGTTGGTGCAAAAAATGGAAGCTAGCTCTCAATGTGGAAAAATGTAAGATGATGCGTATGAGTAGGAAAAACAGATACATAATGTTCGAATACAGCATTAGCAATGAGCTTCTTGATACAGTCGAGTCGTTCAAATATCTAGGCGTAACATTGCAGAGCGATATGAAATGGAACGAACATGTAAGGACAGTTGTGAGTAAGGCGGACAGCCGACTTCGGTTTATTGGGATAATTTTGGGACGATGTACTTCATCTGTAAAGGAGACTGCGTATAAAAAGCTTGTACGACCACGTCTTGGGTGTTGCTCAAGCGTTTGGGACCCGCAGTAGATCAGTTTAAAGGAAGACATAGAGGCAGCTAAGAGGCGAGCAGCTAGGTTTGTTACCGGTACGTTCGACCAATGCGCGAGTGCCACGGAAATGCTCCGGGAATTCAAATGGGGATCGCTGGAGGAAAGACGATGTTCTTTTCGATAAATTCTGTTGAGGAAATTTAGAGGGCCGGAATTTGAAGCTGAGTGAGGAACGATCTGCCTGCCGCCTACTTACATTTCGCGTACTGATCACAAAGACAAGAGAAATTAGGGTTTGTACGGAGGAATATAGGCATTCTTTTTTTCCTCGTTCTATTTGGGAATGGAATAGGAAAGGAAGTGCCTAGTAGTGGTACAGTCTACCGTCCGCCACGCACCCTACGGTGGATTGCGGAGTATGTTTGTATGTATGTATGTAGATGTAGATCACTGATGCTGCCCTGTATAGCCGGAAAATTCATTCCAAACCGGACACTCCCGGTGGTTTGACAACCCCCTACATAGGAGACATGATCATCATCATAATAAAATAAGGGAAATCAGACCGGAAAGGGAAGGTTTTAAATGTTCCTTCTCCCCATGTGCTATCAGAGAATGGAACAGCAGAGAAAAATCATGAAAGCTGTCTGATAAACCCTCTGGCACGCACTTAAATGTGATTTGCATTGTAGTTATTTAGTATAGTGTAACCATCTGTATAAACGTAACGATTATGAGAAGGTGAAACTGTCATGTCTAAAGTTGTACCTCTGAAATTATTCTGTTTAAACGTATACTTAAAATGTAAGGAGCTGATGTTGTATATTGTTGGCGACTAATTTTTGTATCTTTTAAAACGGAAATATGTCAAGGTCACGCTACACGAAGCATAATGCAGACTAGCGTCATATACATATCGTGTAGCATGATGTCAACTACGTAAAAAAATCTGCGAGAATGTAAATCTTGCAATGTAGTTTAAATGCGCTATATGTGAAGGCCATGCAACACGATCTTCGTCATCTGCTTTACGGGCTACACGAGGCCGCTGGTATGTGTACTTTTAACCCTTAGGGGTCCTGCCAACAACTCAACGAGGGGGTAACACCGGTTATATCGTGCGCTCGGGTTGGCGTTTCGGTGATTCTTAGGAGCGCGGGGCAAGCGCTCTCCACTGCTGGCAACGGCACATTTGCAGGTGAGGACGCCTACAGTCGCGGCTGGGTAGTCAGGTGAACCTCAGTCTCCTGTGCACTCGCTTCTGGTGCTTAGGCATTGTCGACTTTCTGGCACGCAGTGCGACTCCTAGTCGGGGGTGACGTGAAGAGGTGCCCGAGTTCTTCCGCCGTTGTGCAGGAGGCCCCGCAGGATGACGTCCCATTGTTTATGGCTGAAGATAGGGTAATTAGGGAGGAGGCCGAGGTCGAGGTCAAAAGGGTGATGGCTGTGAGGCGGGCCAACGTCTGAGCAGGGCACAGGCATTCATGTGGGTAACTACTTCAGGGCACGGACGAGAAGGGTTACAACTAGGGGGAGGGGGAGGTTAAAGGGGTTAGGACGTCAAGCGGGACGACTTGATGCAGGAGAGGCAGGACAGGACATTTTAATTTCTACTGTCTATACCAGAGCTTTCCAAACTGGGTGTCGGGACACCCTGGGGTGTCGCGTCGTAGTATCAATGGTCCAGTCAAGTTAGGGTTTCACCTCGGATGAGAGGTACCAAGCTGAATATTTGCATAAGCCTTTGTTTTCGCATTCTAAATAATGTGTCAAAAGTCTCATAAAATCTCGTGTCTGCGTCTTAAGATATTAAAGGTCAGAGGTCACGAAAATCACTTTTTCGCAAATATCTCGCTTCCTATGCGTTAAATGGTATTTGCGTCTCTGATAAAAGGTGCAGAGCATGAAATTCTCTACAATTTTTGTTTTAAACATTTTTTTGTGCAATTCATCGTTTTTTAGATAGAGCGCGGGAAGCGCACAGTTCACAGCGCTCAGACATATAAGACGTAATGCAAGTCAACCGCGAATACCAGTCAATAGTAGGTTGTTTAAAGTTAATAAAACATTGCAACAATAACAATAACAAACCTTCATTCTTTATGAATTGTGTTCAATATTTCTTAATATTATTCATAAATCAAAAAGATTTGTTTAATAATATTTACTTATTTCTTGAAATAATTAAGTTTTGAAGCCAAATACTTCAAGTATATTTTAATTATTTTCTAATATGTCTTCATTATGTTTCATGTAGAAACAAATGTAGCCCATAGTAAATGAAAAAAATGATGATTTTTCAAATTTAAATAAATATTATTTTACTATGTTTTAGAACTGCCATTGCTATGAGTGTGAATCCTGAATCCTCCTAGAACATGCTGACAAAGTTTTGTGAATTTATTTGTAAAAGTACAGACAGTGGAAATTGAAATGTCCCGTCCTGCCTCTCCTGCTTAAAGTCGTCCCGCTTGACGTCCTAACCCCCTTAAAGAGAATGTGTTCTCCCAATGCGGGTAGGAGCTATCATGGAGGAACGCAGATTGGCCTCATATAAGTATATGGTGTAGCATGATGTCAACGAAGTAGAAACGCTCCTGAGAATGTAAATGTTTAAATGAAATTTAAATGTGCTTTCCGAGTATTAAAACAAAATGATAGCTTTCGAAATGTGTAGCCCCTCATATGAAACCGATCATTGAATCAAAAAATTATTTTGAACTAACTGTAGAGAATATATTTCATTTATAACTGAAGAGAAAGTGTCGTGTGTTGTGCTATTATCTTCGTACAATCGTAATGCCGAATTAATATTGGAAAACGCAATAAGTTAGAATTACTACTGCATTACATACTGTTAGGAACAGGGATATTGACCTTCTAGAAGATTTTAAGACTATAATAGGAATTATCTACGGAAAATTCTTCGTTTGTGTGGCCATGATGTTCGTAGTTGCTTTCATAATTATGAATGGCAGTGTTTGTCCGTCTTTGCAACTACAAATAAAATCCGATTTTTCTCACCAGACGCATTTCGGTTTCATGACAGTAAAACATCTTTAGTGGCCTGTAATAATAGACATCTACAGTTTGTTTTGTTTTTAGATCGAAAACAGTTCGTTAACAAAACATGAAAAGTAGGCCTAATGTTTTGTTACTTACGGAAATTTTATCTTGTTTTCGCCTCACAACATGGAATGCCGGTGTGTTTCATGCAGTACCGCCGATTCTTCATGCTGTGTCATTGTTTTTCCACTAATTTCACTGTCACTTTTGCACTGCCCGTAATTGTTTTTCACAGGTCAGCAGTGTTTGTTTTTGTATTGACTTGAGTCTGCACAGTGTGTTATTGGAGTGCTGACAAAATCACAAATGTAGTTCTTTTTGTAGGCTTTATAATAAATTATGTTATAGTGTATTTAGTTTCGATGTAAGTGGAATGGAATAGAGACAAAATTATACATATAGATATATATTTTTTGTAATGGAACCGTTTTATTTATTTATTTAACAATTTTTTAAATAGTATTCTTATTATTATTATTGAGTAGTAGGGAAACAATGAATGGTGGTTGGATGTGGTAAGGTGGGATGTGACGTGAGTTTCAAGACAAAAGTGATGGGCAGGAGATGGGGGTGTTCGTTGTTAGAGGGGAGAAATTTGTCAGTTGGCTGTATTAAATAATTAAGGTACTGTACATTGTGAAGAAGTAACAGTAATATCGAAACTTCTGGGTGGTGGCAATACAAATAGTCTCTCTCTCTCTCTCTCTCTCTCTCTCTCTCTGTGTGTGTGTGTGTGTGTGTGTGTGTGTGTGTGTGTGTGTGTGTGCGCTTCTAGGAGGGGGGGGGGGAATTGGTACTTGTGTTTTTTCGTTGAATCTAGTATGTGATGTGGGGTAACAATGAGGAGAACGAGGTTGAGTGGTTGTTAGCAGGGAGCGAGCAAGTTTGGAAGTTTTATTTCAATATGTGGCGTGAACTGGGCGGTTTTTTAGGATAAAGAGCTTCGGGGAAATAGAAAATGGGCAATCTCAAAGGGTTCAGGTGGATCACAGGAGAAATGTAGATCCGGAAACTATCGGTATAACAGTTGTAAATTGTCGTAGCTGTGTCGGGAAAGTTCCAGAACTGCAAGCGTTAATAGAAAGCACCGAAACACACATCATTATAGGCAGCGAAAGTTGGCTCAAGCCGGAAATAAGTTCAGAAGAAGTATTTTCAAATGATCTAACGGTATTCAGAAAGGATAGATTAAACAAAATAGGTGGGGGCGTGTTTGTCGCCGTCAAAAGTAGTATTTCATGTAGCGAAGTTGAAGTTGATAGTTCGTGCGAGCTATTATGGGTAGAGGTTGTACCCGAAAATCGTGAGAAGTTAATAATCGGTTCCTTTTACCGGCCTCCCGACTCTGACGATACAATAGCAGAAAGGTTCAAAGAAAACCTGAGTCTAATTACAAAAACGTACCCGACTCACACGATAATAGTAGGTGGTGATTTTAATTTACCCTCGATCTGTTGGCGAAATTATATTTTCAAATCAGGAGGTAGGCATAAAACATCGTCCGAAATTGTACTCAACGCATTCTCTGAGAATTACTTCGAACAATTAGTTCATGAGCCAACTAGAATTGTAAATGGATGTGAAAACACACTTGATCTCTTAGCAACAAATAATCCTGAGCTCATAATGAGCATCAAAACGGATACAGGTATTAGTGAACACAGAGCTGTAGTAGCGAAATTGAATATCGAAAGTCCCAAAGTTACCAAAAATAAACGCAAAGTATATTTGTTCAGGAAAGCAGATAGAAACAAAATACATTGCTTCTTGAAAGACAGCTTCCACTCGTTTCTAACACTAAACGTAGATGTAGACCAAATGTGGCTCAAATTCAAAGAAGTGGTATCGACAGCAATTGAAAGTTTTATACCTAATAAATTAATAAAAGAAGGAGGCGATCCCCCTTGGTACACAAAACAGGTCAGGACACTGTTGCAAAAGCAAAGGAAAAGGCATACTAAATTTAAACGAACACGAAATCCCCAGGATTTGCGATTGTACTCAGAAGCTCGAAGTTTAGCGAGGATTTCAATGCGAGATGCCTACAACATTTATCACAACGAAACTCTTTCTCGTAATTTGACTGAAAACCCAAAGAGATTTTGGTCATATGTTAAATATACTCGGGGAAAGTCACAAACAATACCTTCACTACGTGATAGTAATGGCGATCCTGCCGATGACAGCGCTACTAAAGCAGAGTTACTAAACTTAGCTTTTAGAAACTCATTCACTAAAGAAGACGAAACCAATATTCCAGATTTCGAATTACGAACAGATGCCGTAATGAGTAACATAGAAGTAGATATCATCGGAGTAGTGCAGCAACTAAAATCACTTAATAAGAACAAGTCTTCTGGTCCGGATTGTATACCCATTAGATTTCTATCTCATTATGCTGAAGCGATAGCTCCTTACTTAACAGTCATATACAACCGCTCTCTCATAGAAGGATCTGTACCAAAAGATTGGAAAGTTGCACAGGTCACACCTATATTCAAGAAAGGCAGTAGGAGTAACCCACCAAACTACAGGCCTATTTCATTGACGTCAATTTGCAGCAGGGTTTTGGAACATATCCTGTATTCAAATATTATGAATTATCTCGAACAGAACGATCTACTGACCCAAGGTCAACACGGATTTAGAAAATATCGTTCATGCGAAACACAACTAGTTCTATATTCACACGAAGTGATGAGTGCTATCGACAAAGGTTCGCAAATCGATTCCGTATTTCTTGATTTCCAGAAAGCTTTTGACACCGTACCTCACAAACGGCTTTTAATCAAATTGCGTGGTTATGGTATATCACCCCAAATTTGCAATTGGATAGGGGATTTCTTGTCAGAGAGGACACAGTTCGTAGTAATCGATGGTAAGGCATCGACTAAAACAGAGGTGATATCGGGCGTTCCACAAGGTAGTGTTATTGGTCCTCTGCTATTCCTTATTTACATAAACGATTTAGGGGAAAATCTAAGTAGCTCTCTTAGGTTGTTTGCAGATGACGCCGTCATTTACCGTCTAGTAAAATCATCTGGAGATCAAAACCAACTGCAGAACGATCTGAATAAGATATCAGTATGGTGTAAAAATTGGCAATTGACACTAAATAATGAGAAGTGTGAAGTCGTCCACATGAGTACGAAAAGAAATCCGTTAAACTTTGTTTACAACATAAATCAATCAAATGTGAAGGCCGTAAACTCCACAAAATACCTAGGAATCACTATTACTTCAGACTTAAACTGGAAAGAACACGTAGATAATATCGTGGGAAAGGCGAACCAGAGACTGCGTTTTATTGGCAGAATCCTTAAAAGATGCAACAGAACTACTAAAGAAACTGCATACACTGCGCTTGTCCGTCCATTTTTGGAGTATTGCAGCCCAGTGTGGGATCCTTATCAGGTGGGTTTGACGGAGGACATCGAGAGAGTCCAAAGAAGGGCAGCTCGTTTCGTATTGTCACGATACAGGGGAGACAGCGTTACGGAAATGATACAGGATCTGGGATGGGAATCATTACAACAACGGCGCTTATGGCTGAGGCGTGGGTTACTTGCGAAACTCCAATCGCCAACATTCTCTTCCGAATGCGAAAATATATTGTTGACTCCCACTTACATAGGTAGAAATGATCATCAGAATAAAATAAGAGAAATCAGAGCTCGAACAGAGAGATTCAGGTGTTCTTTCTTCCCGCGCGCTATTCGAGAATGGAATGGGAGATAAATAGTATAATTGTGGTTCGATGAACCCTCTGCCAGGCACTTAAATGTGATTTGCAGAGTATCCCATGTAGAAGTAGATGTAGATATTGACATGTTCGGAGAGTCTCATGTTTAACCGAGAGGTGGGTGTGTTATTTTATTTGACATTAGCTGTGGAGTTAGGGGCATGAAAGGGACGATTTTGTGAGATTTTTCTATTATTTTATACAACGTTTGGTTTCCAATATTTATTTGGTCATTGATTTTCATAATTAGGCTCATCATTGTAGCTAGAAATCTCTACTAGTCTGTATGATTTTCATATCTTTTTCTTTTGTGCTGGGCCTATGATGTTCTCGTTTCAGGTGGTCGGCAAACGTTGAATGGTTTGTGCCATACTTCCATGATCTGATGTGCTCTTTGCATCTAGTGTCAAATGTTCTGCCAATTATCCCAGTGTATATACTCGTATTATCACAGCTCAACTGCAGATACTGCAGACAGAGTATTAATTGCAGAGTCTTTCAATTTTGGATTAGTTCTCGGAATTGATTGGTTGACTAAATTAAATGTTGTATCAATATCGAGGAGATTTGTCTGCGGACAAAAAGGAATAATGAAGAGAATCAGATGATGTTTATGGGATTTATTAATGTAGGAAATAGGAGAGCTACGTGGGTGAATATTAGGGTGATGCAAGTAATAGTAGAAGAAGAGTTTGCGAATTCTAATTATTCTAAGAACGAGTTTGTGATCTAATTAGTTCTTATGCCAAGATATTTTCCCCATTTCCCCAGCCCAGCTCAATCGCGAGTGGTCATCTCAGCGTGAGACAGTATAAACAAATATTACTTCAAATCAAGAATGGGTATTTTAACCGAGTGTGTACGCTGATGTGTGCCCAGAGGCAATGGTGTCAGAGGACTGGCGGCGGTTTCCTGTTCCCAGGTTTGCCAAGCCCGTACCATGTGAATGTTGAGCCCGTGAGGGAGCTCTGTGGTGCTGTTGATGATTAGATTAGATTAGACTAGTACTTGTTCCATAGATCATGAATACGACAATTCGTATTGATGTGGAACGTGTCTCGTTAATGAAATGTGTCTTTACAAATTATTACTTTGTACTAAATATTACATGACACACTAATTTTTAATTTCATTTATTTATTTACTCAGATTTACTAATTTATATCTAAAAATTCATATATAGTGTAGAAGGAGTTGCCATTCAGAAATTCTTTTAATTTATTTCTAAATGCTAGTTGGCTATCTGTCAGGCTTTTGATGATCTTTGGTAGGTGACCAAAGACTTTTGTGGCAGCATAAATCACCCCTTTCTGTGCCAAAGCTAGATTTAACCTTGAATAGTGAAGATCATTCTTTCTCCTAGTGTCGCAGTTATGTACAGTCGTGGATTCAGGATGTTTGTTTAGTATTGGCTTGACCCAGCTAAGAATATGATTAACATTGAAAACCAGGTGATTTGTTTGGGTGGGGGGAGGATTTTGATCCCCTAGTTCACTCCCTCTCCCCCCCCCCCAACCTACTGTGAGGAACACTTTATCGCAGAATGAGATGTGATAGAATCCGCTACCTGCAGACAAGGGAACTGTCTACTGTAACATTCTGAAAATGTGCAAAATTATTTTGAAAGGTTAACTGCTTGCTGCTGCAGTATTTTAAATAAAGGAGATATAGTGAAAAATGCTTGCTCGACAGATTCGTTGGTTAAGAATTCATGTGATAGTTGTTGATAATTTTCGTTACACTTCTGTGGATCAAATAACGTGAGCAGTATGCATGAGCTGAAAAAAAATTGAGCAGATTACGTGAACTGATTTTTTTGTCGTAAAGGATAAATCTGATCTTGAACTGAGTTAGAAGATAAGTTGCTGATAATTGTCATTATTGATATGTTCCTCTCTAAAATCATTTTGCCTTTAAGAAGTCCAGATATACATTGCACACTGTATGCTTCAATGCTTTGCAAAGAACTATGAAACTTCCTCCTAGTTTGCATTATACTCTCGTTTAGAAATAAAACTGTGAAGCGGAAGTGGGAAAAAATAATTCAAGCTATAATGGTGAGCCTAATTATGAAAATGAGTTATTCTAATCTGTTTAATTATTTCGTAATTGTAAAAAGTTGTATTTCTGAAATCACGTTATTGACTTTGGAGGTATAGGTCCCAACACAGTACATGGTGTTCAACAACAGCAAAGCCACGAGTCTATTGGTCACAAGCATTGCACTCGCAAAATAATACTGTTTAGGCAGTTTATCTACTGAGTCCTGCATGTGGCATATTTTCCTTATTACACACAATAAATGTAAAATAATATAAAATAATTAGATTAGGCAATTAAACAATGAAGGTGGTAGATGAGTTTTGTTTCTTGGGTAGTAAAATAACATACGACGGTCGCAGTACAGTGGATATAAAATGCACAATAGCAATGGGAAAAAAGGCATTTTAACATAGAAATTTGCTAACATCGAATATTAATTCAAGTGTGGAAGTCTTTTCTGAAGGCATTTGTGTGGGTGTTGCCTTGTACAGGAATGAAACATGGACGATAAACAGTGCGGACAGGAACAGAATAGAGGCTTTCGAAATTTAGTGCTACAGAAGAATGCTGAAGATTAGGTTGGTAGATGGCATAACTAATGAAGAGGTACTGAACAGAATTGGCGAGAAAAGGAATTTTTGGTATACCTTGACTAAAAGTAGGGATCGCTTGGTAGGACACATTCTTAGACATCATGGAATCGTAAATTTAGCATTGCAGGGAAGTGTGTGGGGTAAAAATCGCAGAGGGAGACCAAGAGACGCATATAGTAAGCAGATTCGAATGGATATGGGGTGCCGTTCTTATCAGGAGATGAAGAGGCTTTCTCAGGATAGAGTAGAGCGGAGATATGCATCAAACCAGTCTCCGTACTGAAGACTATAACAACAACAACAACATTTGTTTCGAAGGTTTAGCAATTATATTCCGGAAGGTAGGCCTTGTGTTACGCGTCGAGGAATGCTTTGTGTTTTGCTAAATAACAAAACGTACTTTATTTATTTTACAGAATACTCGCACTTTCACACAGGCCTACTGTTTATTTTGAGCCACTTGTTGTTCACGTTTAGATTTATTGCTTTCAAACAGAAACTATAGATACAAACATGACTGCAATCTCAATATGGAAACGTTTAGGTTATACACTAGACCAGGAAGTTTGGATTAAACATAGCATTTGCTATAACATTAAAGCTGTACAAATAACACTCAGATTTCACTATCGGAAATACAAGGTCACGCAGATTGCATTCACTAGCTCACTTGTCACTTATAATAAAAAGCAAATAACTTTTACAAGTACAGAAACCATGTGATTAACGAGGTTTTCACTACTTATGGAATTCAATTGGGAGGTGACAGATAAGTTGGATTGTGAGTGAATTAAATTGCATGGCATCTGGAAAAGTATCGTACTCGATAATTTGAGTATGCAGGAAAGTGTGATTCTTGCTGGCAAAACATCTAATTTGCACACACATTTAATACAGATATTGGTAAAAGTGCAGTTTATGAGTCTGCGAGTGATGCTGTATGTGTAGACGTTGGTAATGGCGCGATGAATGACGCAGATGAACGACTGCAAATGAAAAATCAGAAGTCGCATTTATGTGCAGTGAATTTGGCGTCAGTTTTAAAATTTTTGTCTGGCGTTTGCGCAGTGTTTTCGCTAGTGATTTCTCAATGAGCTTCACTGATCTTGTCATTAATGTTTGTAAGTTTTGTTAAATATCGATGTAGTTTTTGGTGTATCTCAATAGTTGTGCTATTTTAAATGTTTTGAAACGGAACGTATTTCGTTGATATTTGGAATTTACGACAAATTTGAGGAAATTAATTAATGCTGGTCCTGCTCTATGGTTGACAGGTTTTCGATGCATCCTTGTCCGGTCAAGAAATACAGCTATCCTCGTGAAACACGCCCTCGGAATTCGCGAAAAATTTCCAGAAATTAATAAATGCTGTTCCTGCTCTATAGTTGACAGGTTGTTGTGTGTTCCCTTGTCCAGTCAATAAATGAGCACTTTAAGGTAAGATATGTTGAGGTAGAGTACTAAGAAGTGCTATTTACATACTGTAACATTTAACCAATCTGTGTTGTTATGTCGACTTCAAAATGTTCAAATGTTTGTTAAGGTTATGGCACTTAACAGCAGGATAGAGTCGGTCAAAATGGCCGTCACTCTCGCTCGCTTTCCGCCACGCTCGCGGTTCGCTCTCGCCGACTGAGGCCGCGTAGAGGTGTTGTTGCCTGAGCTGAAACACCGCTGGCCTGCGTATTCACACAGTGCGCCGGACCGACAAAAAAAGGGGCGAAAGTCAGTTTTCGATTTTCACGTTGTAAAAACTGTTGACGGTATACAAGACCATGCTACATCGTTTTATGAACTTATTTTTTCCTTACAAACTTTGCCTTGCCTGTGAAAAAATAAAAAGCCTACTTTTCATTCCGCGCAAGTTTTGTAACACTCTTCACTCGATTTTGATGAAAGTATGCGATTAAAAATCTGATTTTGGACACATTGTAGTAATAATTTTAGCTTTCGTATAAAACATTCGCCTTTTCGTAATTCATAATAATAGTTTTCAAATGACTCTATTTTTCAAGGATGTGCACTTATTTACAAATAGTGTATTGAAAAAGTTAAATAGCGGGCAGCTTATCGTTCTGTGCCTTTTAGACCATATATTAAAGCGAGTGAAAGGGAGCTAAAAGAACAGAAAAATTTTTGAAATGGTAGTCGCACTGATATCTTCTACCTCCTTTCACAAGAAATTGCGAGTTATCTGAGCGGCGTCATGCCGTTATCACAAGCCTACGAACTCAGCGTCTGTTGAGCGTCTGCAGTGCCGAAAATTTTGAATAGCTGGCGACGTTTTTCGGTCCCTTGTGATAATGATCCATAACCAGAAAACAATTATGAACTAATTTTTCTTGGTTGGCGACCGATTACAATGTACAACGATCTGTTACGGTTTTACATCAGATCATACTTGACTTTAGGAGAGGCATACATGTGGTTTTTTTGTCCTCATCATGCAATTCATGGAATATATATTTCGTGTTTGGAACTAGAAGAGAAAAAGAAATTAATATAAACCGCGACTTTGCTGTTGATGGACTGAAATAAAATTTTCTGACATTACAGTTAACGGCTTTCTAGTTGAAGATGACGAAGAAGCCCAAAACACTTACATTTATAGATTCATCTACTCCTAATACACAATACATACCTTTTTCAAAATTTTCGCCTTTGTAGCTTTCAGAAAATGTGGAACCACAAGGTGAAAATAATTATATTCAGCGTGTCCCATATAAATTCGGTACCCTCACATCTGAGATTAAAGTAAGAATGAACTAAGTTTTTTGTTTAGGAACCTGTCAGAGGAACAACGTTCCTCCGAACATTTTGCTGAATCATTTGAAGACAGTTTTCTTTGTCTGCACTATGGTACTTTGAAATTTTCTACATACGATGCTTTAATTTAGCCTCAGACATTGCAGGACAAGTCAGTAAAGGATGAGGAGCATGAGTTACTTTTTTTTTGGGGGGGGGGGAGCTTGTCCCCAGTAACAAGGAATCCCCACCCACTGTTAGCACAAGATCGATTGCCGTCTACTTCAAGCCAGCTAACAGTTCATTGATTTTGTTATTTTATTACTATTATTCTCATATTGTAGTGACTCATCGAATTTTATGCTCATAAGAAATATAGACTAACATTTAGGAGTATCTTTCCTTTCGTGATCATTCGATATGTTTAATATTCCCAGCACTAGTCAGCGCCGGCACGAACCGACTGGGATACGGTGTTGCTTCTGCACCACAAGTATTACATGTCTCCAGCCTGCTCTCAGCAGAAGCTTCTCTCCATAATATATATAAGTACACTTCTTTATTTTTTTCAATTACACTTATGAAAATATTTTTATATTTCTTCTATTACTATTAATACTGTAATATGAATAAAAATTTCAGAAATGTTTAGTTGTTCGCATAAGGAAACAGGCTCCTAAAAGTTAGTCGAAATTAATGAGTCCATACCACATATTCCTAATGTGCTTATAATTGTATGAGTCACCACAGTGTGCAAACAATAGTAGTAAAATAAAAATTCAACTAACAATTTAGAATCTAGCCCTAGTGAAGCAGCACCAATAATTTCACAATTTCTGATGTATCAATCTATACACAAAGAATTATGACATGAGCTACTAGTAGGCATGAAACTAATTCAATGGAAAAAGGAAAAGAAATTTGGTTTCTTCCGGAATCAAATCTAGTTTCTCCTGCTCACTAGTCAGTCGCCACGGCTGAGTGGCCGAGGGCATTGAGGTGTTATGCTCCGATGCGTGAGGCCGTTCCCCGTCGAGGGTTCGAATCCTCCCTGGGGCATGGATGTTTTTGCTGTCTTTAGTATAAGTATTTTGTAAGTTTAGGGATTGATGACTCCACATTTAAGTCCCATAAGCTCAACAAACATTTGAACTAGTCAATCCCTCCCCCCCCCCCCTTACTTCGGTTCTTTGCGGACGTTTCTTCGTTCTTGATGGTTGAGTTTGTGTAATGTATTCAACGTGCTGTCCCTCTTGGTCAACACACATTTAAAGGCAGTTGAACCAATCGTCGTGCGCTATCAGAAGGATTTTCACAGAAATGCCAGCCTGCATTGGCTTCTTCATTAAGTTGCTTGGGATGTTGTTGGTTTCATATTTTCTCTGCATACACGATTTGCTTTAAAGGCTCTCACAGATAAAAGTCAAGTTGTGAAAAGTCAGGTGGTCTTGATGACCAATCCACCGAACCACGTCAGCCAATCCAGTGTGCAAGAACTTGATCATTTAACCACTGACGAACAATGGACCTTAGTGTGGCGGAGCTCCACCCTGTCGAAAGTAAGAGTGAAAGCTGTCGTCTTCATTCAGAGTTCTTGGAGCTACGAAAATTTAGGATCTGGTCACTAAAAAGAAGGCCAGTTACACATGTACAGTATGTATTTATGCATACATTTGTATTTCTTATATCTTTTTATTGTGGATAGTCAAAATGTTCAAATGTTTGTAAATGTATGAGACTTAACTACGGACGTGCCTTAAAACACTCGGCCATTCGCCGCGACCTGTGGATATTACCTTTGTGTAATGTATGACAAGATTTGAAAACCTTTAATGACTTCTGTAAAATTTTGATATCAAGACTCCACCAATTTTATTGTGGGGTGGAGGAATCACGTGAGGTGACCACTTTAAATTTTCCTGTTGGGTTCTGCCAATGAATTTCGTACTTCCATCAGGGAGTTTGTATAAACAATATTTATGTGTGTGTACTTTGTAATCTTTGAACACTATTACATCTCCGGGAGCTTTCTTTGAACTGGAAAGTAGAGTCTATGTATTAAATGATGGTCATGGAAATATGTTAATATAATTTGGTGAGGCAGTGTGGTTTCCAAAACAACTACCGTTCCAAAATGATAATGATGATTACAAATGTAAATACAGAAGTTGTTTAGAAAAGGACTTTTAAAATAATAAGTGATTGTATGAGCTAAATAACGTAAGTTAATGTTTTTCTCCTGCGTTGTTGGTTAACACGTTTTTGTAATCTGGTAATTTTAGACGTAACTAACATCAGTAAGCTTCTAAAATAATTACAATTATAATTATTCAGTGATTATTCTCTAAAGATCTTCAGATTTGTTTGCAACAGAATTACATTAAAATTATAACTGGTGCTGACGTTCTAGAACTGAACACCAGCCACCCTTCCCAATTCTGAAGTTCTTAGGCAGTCCTTAACTAAATCAATTAGTTTCAAAGTACACTTCCTTATTTATGACTAAAGCGTCATTTGTAATATCAAACAATATTGTTTCATTACAATGTCGGACTAAGACTGTCGGAGGCTCGGAGCGACGGCAAAACAATATCCTATGTCACCTGGGCGGCTACTGAATGAAACTGGGTTACAAGTGCATATCTTGAGTTTACTATAGTTTTTTGCTCAAGTTAAAATTAATTACTTTTAAATTGACCAGCGGTAATTAAGATGAAAGTCACAATCCGTTACGCAATTGTAATAGAGCATACCAGTTTCAGGGCCACCTTTCAGTTCACGAACCAGTTCACCGTTTAGCATTCAGTGATCACGACTAAAAACAAACGAACCCTCCAAAGAGTATTCTCAATTGTCATAAATAAAAGATAAAACTTTCATTTAGCGAATATTCCTGTTAGACAGACGATCTCGTGGGACCCTGGCATTATAGTTGCCAACTTCGTGTTACCTTCCTTTATACAAATTTGTGAAGTACTATTTTTAAGATTTTCAATCTTAGCTATTATTGTAAGCTATTTTTCTCCAGTTCTATGACTGTACGTACCGATGTACATGTCCTGACCTATATACTACTGTCAACGGTATTATTTAATGTTAGATTACTAATAGTAGCATTGAGCCGGCCTCGGTGGCCGAGGAGACTAAGGCGCTACAGTCACAGTCTGCACGGCCACTACGGTCGGGGGTTCGAATACCCCCTCGGGCATGGATATTTGTGCCGTCCTAGTTCGTAAGTAGTTCATAAGTAGTTTGCAAGTTTAGGGACTGATGACCCCGTAGTTAAGTCCCATAGACTATACAAACATTTTACCATTTGAGTAGCATTGAGCATCGCGATTTTGAATTTTGGTTTTGAAAAAATATTTTAACTATACCCAAACAGCTTTTCTGAATCCCATTTGAATCACATTTGACACAGAATGTTGGTGGTGTGAGTTACCAATATTACTAAAATCTTCAGTTAAACACATGCATTGATAATTGCCAGTTACTGGCCGAATTCATGATTTGCTGATAAAGATTTTTTAAAAAGATCAACTGATAGCTGAAAATCTCAGAGTATTGGAAACATATCACCGTCGTGGAGCGCAAACCGTGGAAAGTAATAATGTTCAAATGTTTTTAAATCTGTAGGACTTAACTACTGCCGTTACCAGTCCCTTGGCTTACAAACTACTTAAGCTGTCCTAAGGACAACACATACAAACATGGCAGAGGCAGGATTCGAATCTCCGAAGGGGAGCAACCGCGTGCTCCGCAGCAAGGCGTCTTAGAGCACTCGACCATTTCACAGCGGCCATATGATACAGTTTACAGTTAGACGACTTAGTGTCAAAATCACCCCGTACATCTATTTTGCATTGTCTACAGTGAATAAATCTTGTGACCCAATCTAATATGTATTCCACAAGCTGCATCTCAAGTTCTTTACTTGTCGTGGGTGAGTTTACGAAAAGACGTCACCATGGGCTTATGCTAGAATCGTTGCACGGAAGGAAGTTGTTCTGTTGTTAAGGTACTGGACTAGCGTTCGTAGGGACGGTGGTACAGTTGCGCCTCCTCCCATCTGTGATTCTCTTAAATCACAACCGAGCGAAATGGCGCATTGGTAATTCGGAAGAACGGTAATTCAAAACTCGCCTCTAGTCACATCTTATTTAGGTTTTTCGTGATGTCCCTAAATAACTCCCCGTAAATGCCGAGATGGTAGCTTTCAAATGGCACGGCCGATTTTCTTCCCCATCCTTAATAAAAACAACTGCATCGTTTACTCCATCTGTAATGAACACGCTGACGACGGCAGCAGTATCGCGTACACAACCAGTAAAAGGGAAGAGACCCGTGGCTTGGTCGCATCGGATGTGTCCAGACGTCATTTAGTAAGAGCTGATGGAACAGTTAGCGGGACGAGGACTCCACGAACGCTGGGTTGTGGTTCGAATATCCAGGAACTTGCCTTATTTCACGATCGGTTTGAAGAACATCTGGACACTTCCAGCTAACGATTTGGCTACACAGATAGCTCATAATGAAACCAATCGAATATTTATGCAACGACATATTCGTCGCTAAAGAGCCAGCAAATATTGCTGCAGGGGACTTAGAAAGGATTGTGAAGTCCATACCACATCATGCTGCAGCGCTCCACTGGGCCAAAGGAAGTCGGACACGATATTATGTCCTTTGTCAGCTCACTGTATGTGGAGTCTATGCTGGTATTGCTATGATCAGTGACCAGGTATCGTTGTAGGAAAAGTTGTTTCTGTGGTGTCGCACAAGTCAGAAGTGCGCGCCACGTACTTTCTCCGCGCGCCGCCATGCAAGCACGGCGCGGCGTTCTTACGACGTCGGCCACGAGCGCCCTCTGCTGCAATCCCGCTCGTGGCCACCACTGAACTGCATCGGTCACTTGGAATAAGGACAGGCACTAGGAATATGTTTGTCACAGCGAGTGTCAGACTTGGAAGTATTGAGGAGAAAGAACACAACACCTAAGTTAACGACAGCGAAATGCCGAAATTTGCATTACCTGGGATATATCCTACCTATTATAGCCTAGATATGATTTGCTACAGAAACACTTCTAGGGAAAATGAAAAGCAAAGAAGGTCCTGGAAGCAGAAGAATATGTTGGGTAGACAACCTTAGATGCCGGTTCAATATGTTTTGAACACAACGTAACGTCGCAAGCGTGGGATTACATGGGATAGAGCGATAGGAGTTCGTTAATAAGGAATTAGCCGGTTAACCGTTGTAAGAAGGAAACTTTGATCAAATTATGTTGTTAATTTCCTTGAGCGAGAGGTAAAGAGCAGGCATGACATTTAAAATTACTTTGAAAGGAGTGCATAATTATATTCTGTTTTGGGCAGATTTTAATTAGAATTTACCTGTACTTTTAACGCGCCATTTTTATGCTGTATTCTGACTTCAATTCGTTAAGCTATGTAATATTTTGACTTTAGTTTGTTAATCTGTGTAATATTCTGACTTCAATTTGTTAGTTTATGTATTTGTTGTACCAAAGAGTATGTTAGAAGCCAAAGAATATGCATTGTCTGTAATGTGAGTTATGCGCTGCTGGTAGTAGCGTAAAGGCGGTCTGTATGTACAGAATGTGTGATGAGTTTGTTAGAAGCAAACGCAGTCTGCCAGCTAGAGTCTATGGTAGAGGTTGGCTGGTAACTTCAGTAGCCACGTAGCACGTAACAACTGTGTGTGATTAATTTTGGATGGACGAAAGCCTGCCCACTGGTATCTGTTGTTGCGAAAACATGTATTTTTTCCGACTGAAGTGTAACTAAGGTAAATCCATGTGTATACATTATTTTGTATTTACAGTACTGTATGATCACTTTGTAGTAGTTACTAGGCGTTTCTCTCAATAATGATGTTAATTCTCTGAATAATTTCAAGTTTTGATTTAACGAAATGTCATTTACCAGTATCAAAGATACGGGATTAGAATGAAATCGAATTACGAGTTTAATGACAGATTTGCCATTAGCAGCATTTTCTTATTTTATTCAGATTTGACTTGTTGTGGGGAAGTAATTCTTAGCCTCTATCGTCCTTCTGGCTAGCATTTTATTAAACTTGGTAGTCTGTTGTGTTCGTTTTCAATCCGGAGATGCAGCTCTGCCCCCTACTCTGTCCTAAGCAAGCCTCTTCATCTCTTAAGAACGACACATCCATTTGCATCTGCTTGTTGCATTCGTCTCTTGGCCTCCCTCCGTTATTTTTATTCCAAACACATTGACGATTTGTAGAATGTCATGTTGACTACATCTGCTTAATTTGTTACCCCAAAGCTACCAGTTTCGATTCACATACCATTATCAAGCGCCAGCAGAGCTTAGCCAGTTGATTAACGCGACACGTTAAATCTTGTCACGTTAATCAACTGGCTAAGAAATTAAGCAGCCGTGATCACCATGATATCTTACAAATGTTTAAAAGCTGTTGACCCCCACCTTCTCACTTTTCTATACATTGACGGTTCCTTGATGTCTAAGAATATCTCCTACCAATCGATCCCTTCTTTGAGTCAAGGAATGCTACAAATTCCTCTGCTCCCAATTCTATTAAGTACCTCCTCATCACTGACGCGGTCTACCTGCCTAGTCTTCAGCATTCTTCTACAGCACCACATTTCAAAAGCTTCTATCATCTTCATGTCAGAACTATTTATCGTCCATGTTTCACTTCCGTACAGGGCAACACTCCACACAAATGCCTTCAGAAAAGTCTTCCTTACTATTAAATTAGTATTCGAAGTTAAACAATTTTCTCATTTTCAGAAATGTTTTTCTTCCCATGGCCATTCTGCAACGTATATCGTTTTTACTGCAACCATTATATGTTATTTCACAACCCAAGCAACAAAACTCATTTACCTCCTTTATTGTTTCGTTACCTCATCTAATTCCCTAAACATCGCCTGATTTTATTAGACTGCATTCCATTACCGTTGTTTTACTATTGTCAATTTTATAACCTCATTTCAAATTTTAAGGTACTATCGATTCCTTTTAATCACTTTTCCGGGTCCTTTGCTGTTTGTGGCAGAAGTACTTGGTATTAAAAGAAAAAGTTAGCTCTTTCTTGTAGATACGACAAGAGCTATTCCGCGTTGCTATCATGATTGCCAACATAGGGGAAAGTCGGGGAAAATGGCGACATTAACGTATATTATATTTTTTCTGGCTCATACGTTGAAATCAGATATTTTATTTATGGAAATACGAGTGCTTCATGTATCTCCTTTGTAATAAAGCTCTTAAACGTTTCCTAAGACTGAAGATTTTTTAGCTAGACCTGTTTTTGTTAGTGATAGCACCATTCGTCGACTTGCCCTACAAGTAGGGTAAGATGACGAAATGAACATTTTATTTAGAAAACAAATACTTTTGTTGATGCTTATCTACTTATCAAAAGAGACACAGACATAACTTTTCTCCTTTGCATCCCTGTAATTTAAGCCTGTACAATGCCTACTTCATTAAAATGAAGCTTCTACATCTACATCTACATACATACTCCGCAATTCACCGTAAGGTGCGTGGCGGAGGGTACACTGTACCACTACTAGGCATTTCCTTTCCTATTCCACACCCAAATTGAACGAGGAAAGAAAGAATGCCTGTATGCCTCCGTACGAGCCCTAATTTCTCTTATCTTGTCTTTGTGATCTTTACGCGAAATGTATGTAGGCGGCAGCAAGATCGTACTACACTCAGCTTCAAATTCCGGCCCTCTAAATTTACTTAACAGAAATTCACGAAAAGAACGTCGTCTTTCTTCCAGCGATCCCCAATTGAGTTGCCGGAGCATTTCCGTGACACTCGCGCATTGGTCGTACTTACCGGTAACAAATCTAGCTGCTCGCCTCTGAACCGCCTCTATGTCTTCCTTCAAACCGATCTGCTGCGGGTCCCAAATACTTGAGCAATACTCAAGACGTGGTCGTACAAGCGTTTTATATGCGGTCTCCTTTACAGGTGAAGTGCATCTTCCCAAAATTCTCCCAATAAACCGAAGTCGGCTGTCTGCCTTACTCACAACTGTCCTTACATGCTCGTTCCATTTCATATCCCTCTGCAATGTGACGCCTAGATATTTGAACGACGCGACAACATCAAGAAGCTCATTACTAATGCTGTATTAGAACATTATAGGATTGTTTTTTCTACTCATGCGCGTCACCTTACATTTTTCTACATTGAGAGCTAGCTGCCATTCTTCGCACCAACTAGAAATTTTGTCTAAGTCAACCTGTATGCTATTACAGTCAGTTACAGACGACACCCACCCATACACCACAGCATCATCAGCAAACAGCCGCAAATTACAACTTCTGTGAAGTTGAACTTCCAAGCGGCGCCTTTAACAAGCTTACACTCTGCATTGCCTCTTTCAGTGATTCCTCGCTCCATTTCTGTCACCCTGTATTCCTGATAAACTGCATAATTCGCCACCTTAACCGCTGTCGACATCCTGGATTCAGTCTTACACAATAATTTAATTAAACCGTTATTAAAACATCAATAAATCCACAAGGTTTAAGATGAGTGAACTGATATTCATTAATACAAAAGTATTACTTGAATGAAACGCATTTAAACCGCGGGAAAAAGTGTTACAAAAACAGTATCCACTTCCTAGCTTCCGTTTTCAACAAATCGAAATGCCCGAGCAGTTCTATTTCAAGAGATCCGACTGCAGAGCGCGCTAAGGAAGCGGTACCATAGTGCATGGTAAACAATCTGTAGATTTATCGGAGAAATTCAAAATTCGTCATCGTAGACTCCTCGTCAACTTACCTGGCCATCCCCTATGTCCGGATAGGAACCGAAAGAGGAAAGAGGCAGCGGGGCCCAATGTTCTTACAGGAGACATCCAACCACTTTCAGCGTCCATGTAAAGTTGAGTTGCTGCTCTTCATTGGAGAAGTGGAAGTCTGGTAGTACTTCTGTCACATTATTTTCGTTGTCCGATCGACAAAGTTTTCATTACCATAGAGACATTGTACTTCAAATTTTCAAATGTTGCAATTCTATGGGACCAAACTTCGTTGATCATCATTCCCTAGACTTACAAACTACTTCAACTAAGTTAAACTAATCTAAGGAGGGAGGATTCGAACCTCCAAGGCGTTCCAGACCGCTCGGCTACTCCCGCGCGGCTGACCTTGTACTCCAGTGAGGCGTCGAAAGAGAACTTGCTTCTAATAGCGTAATGACACTGCATAGCCCCCGCGGCAACGGTACTGCGCACATCCGTTGTGCGCTGTAAACACGGTGCCTTTGGTGGACCTGAGGGTCAGCCGAGAAGCACGTCCTCCACGACCTCTAAGCAGCTGCCAACTGGAGGTCGATTCAGCGACTAGGTACTCAATACAGGTTTCTACCGACAGCATGCGTCCTCACGTAAGTAGACATGGTTGTTCTGGAGGAATAGGAAATATTTTAGGTTGGAACAGACGAAATACAACATAAAATTCCGTATAACACCCGTCCGACTGTTTATTAGTATGTAACCCAAACAAACACAAATCTAAGCCAAATGAGGACGTTTAACGTTGATTTTCAAAAAATTCTCACCCCAAACTACAATGCAAGTTCTGGCTTATTTTAATAAGACTATGAATAGCTCTTCTGTGGTCTTTTATCAGGGCTACACTATTCATAAAACAAACGATTAAATCGAAGAGTGAGGTCTGGGGACTTTACTGGCCAATCTCTATCTTCTGGGAAATGTTAGGGTTATGGCTACCTAGTCGTCACCACACCACACAGCGTCACGCATGAGGAACACAGGCATTCAACCATTCATGTACCAAAAGGAATCTCGTCCAATAATGCTGGAAGATCAGTTTCAAGGAAGTGTGCATAATGGGATGCGCTAACATTGCAAGACCAATCAACTTATTGTCTATCAAAGCATAGCACACATTTACAAAGAAGCCTTCTTGAAAATGACTCTCACAATGACACATGGCTTTTCTTCTCTATCATAACTTCTGCCTCTCAGTGTATTTATTCCTTAATGAAATTTGTCATAAATAATGTATCCCTTTTCCCAACAAACAGCTCAGTTCATACATACAATATAAGGAACGAAAACGATATACACAAGGACTTAAAAGCACGTACTTCAGTTTAAAAAAGGGCCACTACTCAGGAACACATATTTTAAATAATTTACCAACAACCCATAAAGAATTCAGTTACAAATAAAGATCAGTTTAAGTTAAGCCTAAAAGACTTCCTAGTGGCCATCTCCTTACTGACGAATTTTTAAATAATCCCAATTGATGTATGTGGCTGTATTCATACTATTAGTATTATTATATTATCAACATGTAAAAAATAAAATACAAATCCTCATAATTGGTATGAGAATTACATATTAATGAATGGCCATTCAGACGCCGAGGCACAATTTCAACTTTAAAAGGGTTTTGTTCTTAAATATCTGTTAAAAATAATTACAAACTATTTAGAAAAGCTAATCCAGTTGCAATATAAGCTTTTTCAACATAATTAAGAAACAAGTCTGGAAGTGCTGATACTACAGACGATAAATAAAATGCTTCCCTTTACACATTATCATGCTCACTCAAAGCTGGTAGCCATTTGAAAGCTCGAAACCACCAGGTAATCTGCTTACTATATTCGTATCTTGGTCTCCCTCTGCGATTTTTACCCCTCAAACTTCCCTCTAATGCTACATTCACGATTCCTTGATGTCCAACAATGTGTCCTACCAATGTAACACTTCTTAGCCAATGTATGCGAAAAGTACCTTTTTTCTCCAGTTCTATTCAGTTCCTCGTCATTAGTTACGTGAGCTACCCCCCTAAGCTTCAGCATTCTTCTGTAGTACCACATTTTAAGAGTTTCTATTCTTTTCCTGTCTCAACTATTTGTCGTCTGTGTTTCAGTACAAATCATCACAACACACAAAAGCCTTCAGAAAAGACTTCCTACCATTTACATTAATATTCGATGTTAACTACTTTCTCTTTTTCAGAAACTCTTTTCTTCCAATGCAGATCAGCAATTTATATTCCTTTTAATGCGATCATAGTATGTTATTGTACTGAACAAGCAACAAAACTCCACTACCACCTTTATTGTTTCGTTATCTAAGCTAATTCCTTCAGTATTGCCTGATTTTCTTAGACTACATTCCATTACCCTTGTTTTGCTCTTGTTCATCCTATACGCTCCTTTCAATACACTGTCCACTCCGTTCACTTTCTCTTCCAGGTCCTATGCTGTTTCTGACAAAATTAAAATGTCATCATCAAAATGCAATGTTTTTATTTCTTCACCTTGAACTGTAATACTTTCTCCAAATTTCGCCTAGCTTTCTTTCAGAATTTTCTAAATGTGAGGATTGAGCTAGATCTGGGGAAGGCCACAAACATATCTTACTGCCTTCCCAACCAACGCTTTCGTTTCATGCCCTTCGAATCTAGTAAGTGCTGCCTGGTTTTTTGTACAAGTTGTAAATAACCTTCCATACCCAACATTTTAAACCTGCTAATTACAGAAATGGAAAGTTTGTATTCCAATCTATATTGTCGAAAGATTTCTCCAAATCTACGAAACCTAGAAATGTAGGTTTGCTTTTCCGTAGCCTATGTTGTAAGATAATTCGTAAGGTGAGTATTACCTCATGTGTTCCTAAATTTCTCCTAAATACAAACTGATTTTCCCTGAGGTCGGTTTCTACCAGATTTCCATTCCTCTATAAATAATTCGTTTTAAAACTTTACAAGCATGACTTACGAAACTGTTGGTTCTATAATTTTCATACCTGTCTGTTTTGTTGAAGTCTAAGGGCATTTCACTTGTATCATAGATTTTGCACAGCAATTGAAACGTTTTGTTATGCTGGCTCTCCCAGAGACATCAATAGGTCTGAGGGAATGTCGTCTGCTCTAGGGGCGTTGTTTCGGCTTACTTCTTTCAGTGCTCTGTCGAATTCATCTCTCAGTATAGTAGCACCTATTTTATGTACATTTACTTCCTCTTACCTTTTTACAATGGTGTCACGAGGTTCGTTTTCTTTGTAGAGCCCTCTATATATCCTTTCCAACTTTCAGCTTTCGTCTCTTTGTTCAGAACTGGTTTTCCACCTGAGCTCTTGATACTCATACTGCTGATTTCCCTTTCTCTAAATGTCTCTTTTACTTCTCTCTCTTTCTCTCTCTTTTCTGGAGGTCTCGTCTTTCTACATATTTAGTCCACTGCTGCCTTCACTATTTCATACCTCAAAGCTAGCCACTGATCTTCTATTGTGTGAATTGTTGCCTAAAGCGTTTTCTGAATCTTTGAAGTACCTCAGGTTCCTTCAGATTTTCCAGGTTCCCTCTCATTTTCCTACCTTTCTGCAGTTCCGTAATTTTCAGTCTGCAGTTCATGACCAGTGAGATATTTTCAGAGTTTACATCTGCCCCTGGAAATGTATTTCAGTTTAAAACCGGCTTCCGAAATCCATGACTTACAATTGTAAAATCTATCTGGTACATTCCGGTGTCTTCTGGTCTCTTCCAAATATACAGTCGTCTTTCGTGATTCTCAAACTAAGTGTTGTTATAATTATGTTACGTTCCATGCAAAATTCTACCAGGCGACGTCCCCTTTCATTCCTTTTTCCAAGTGCATATTCACCTACTATTCCTCCTTCTGCTCCTTTTCCTACTACAGAGTTCCTGTCCCCCATAATAATCAAATTTTCGTCTCCCTTCTTTCAACTCAATATTTATTTTTTCTCATTATTTCTTCACAGCTAGCTCATTGTACAGACTGAACAACATTTCGAAAAGGCTTCAACCCTATCTTACTTCCTTACCAATTACTGCGCTCCTTTGATGCCCTTCGACTCTACTAACTACTGTCTGGTTTGAATATAACTCTGAGCTCCTTTCATTTTACCACTGATACCTTCAGAATTTGCAAGACTGTATTCCAGTCAACACTGTCAAAAAATTTCTCTAGATTACAGATAATACATACGCCGATTTGCCTTTCATTAACCTTCCTTCTAAATTAAGTCGAAATGTGAGTATTGCCTCCCATGTTCCTACAGTCCTCCTAAATCCAAAATGATCTTCCCGAAGGTTGTATTCTAGCAGTTTTTCGTTCTTCTGTAAAAAAATTCGTGTTAGTATTTTACAACTATGACTTACTTCGACTGTATGGCTGGATTTTTATAATTAATTTCCATTTCACGGGACTCCTTCTGATTATAAAGCCCATTAGTGAAAAATAGAGTAATGTGGTACTGTTATCTAATAACAAGGAGAGCAGTGAATAGAAAATAATTTTAAAAAGCCGTCTATACAGTCGAAGTAAGTATATGACCAAATTTCACGTAAATTTCCAGATACAAAACACGATCTATACAACGGCAAGACGATGTATGAAAGTATGTTTCCATTTTCCTACCTCAGAGCCAGGATCCATCACGCTTAAAGTGATCCTGTAACACAAGTACCGTCTGAAGATGAACCTGAAAGGGTTCGAAAACCGGTTAATAGCATAAAACAGTATCATTTCAAGTCAAAGCGACTGGTTGCATTTTTCTGTAATCATATTATAATCTATTCTACTTCAACACAGTCTTCTCATTTAAACATTCAAATTCTATGTGCCAGTGTGAGGCAGAATAATGAACACACGGGTGAACACTCGAATCTGGTATTGTTCGGTTTTGACATCGTAGGCCATTCACACACTAAAATAGTGAGTGAGGTAAATATAGGAAAGGTTGAGGAAATGCCAGCCGACTATATTATAACCCCATAGTACTTCAACAAGCCTTTCAATATAACAATTGGAAGTAGGGAGCAGTGGGAGAAAATAGTTCGACACCGTACGGGGGATATTGTCTGGTTCACTGACGGGTCAAAATCGGACCAAGGTGTTGGGGCCGGGGTATATGGGGTGCAGCCAGTTTGACGCAAGAACTAAATCATCTGAAAGTTGTGTTTCAACAGAATGGCTACACAGATAAGCAGATCCGCTTTGCTTTACAGTTTGGTCCTTCACCTGAACCACTAAATGAGACCCATAAATCAGTTGCTTTCCTACCCTTCGCCGGGAGTATTTCATCTAAGATAGGAAGCATTTTGAAAAAGTATGACATTAAGAGTGTTTTTCGTCCGCCAGTAGAGAGCACTTCTTGGATCTGTGAAGGATGATTTGGGTCTGAGGAAGCCCAGGGTATATAAGATTCCCTGTCAATGTGGAAAAACGTATATTGGTCAGACTATCCGTACCATTCAGGACAGATGTATTGAACATCAACGGCACACACGTTTGCTCCAGCCCGAGAAGTCGGCGGTAGCTGAGCATTGTCTCGATGAGGGACATAGAATGTTATATAACGAAACTCACATGGTTGCTTCAGCATCTCGTTACTGGAACTGTGTCTTAAAGGAATCCATAGAGATTCGATTATCTGACAATCTGATTAACAGAGACAAAGGCTATCTTCTTAGTAAATCCTGGAACCCGGTGTTATCAGATGTTAAAAAACAACGGTTGGTAGTTCATAAATTTGAATAATAATTTTATCATCGATTATCGATTTCGCCGGACTCTACCACCGGAACGCTGTATGTCTTGTGCACCAGAGAGCAGTCACCGTCACTTCTTGCGCACGCGCTATGGGTCTTCCTCGATGTATAAAGGAGCCGCCGATTGCAGTGGTAACTCAGTTCCGGCGAGATTGTCTATCAGCAAGCTCACCTGAGGATGGCGGGCAGTTGCGCCCCTGAAATATTGTGTCAAGTTGACTTTAATATCCGGCTGAAGACCCGAGAAGATTACAAATATTAACTTATGTTTATTTCAAATAAGTAAGTCTGTTATGGATATTCCCCCTTCTCAACGTGTGGAAACCTGTTTCTGTGTATAAATGTGCAAATAAAATGTGTTAAAATGTTTGTATAGCTTATGGGACTTAACTACAGGATCATCAGTCCCTAAGCTTACAAACTACTTATGAACTTGCTAATACTAAGGACGGCACAAATATCCATGCCCGAGGGCGGATTCGATCCCCCGACCGTAGTGGCCGTGCAGACCGTGACTGACGCGATGCAGACAGCGGCCGGCATTGCAAATAAAATCAATCTTTATTGCAATATGTTTATAAACAGTTGCTTAAAAGGTTTTTATAAATATGTATAAATAAACTGTAAAATATTTATTTTGGGAGCGTTTGAAAACACTAATTCGCCGTTCTCTCAAAATCTAGTTTTTGTGACACTCCCTTATTCCCCTGGTGTCTTCAAATATTATTCAAAATATATGGGACGGTTAGTAAAATACGGGACAATATGTGTTTTGTCGGGACAAAAGGACCTATATAGGGCCAAATAAGGGACTATTCCGTAAAATACGGGACGTTTGCTCACCTTATGCTACCTACAAATCACAGCCGCGTGGGACTGGCCACGCAGTCTGAGGTTCGGTCTTCCCTCGAGCATAGTGTGTGTGTGTATGTGTGTGTGTGTGTGTGTGTGTGTGTTGCGTGTGTAGACTTTAGCATAAATTACTTTAAGTAGACTGTAAGTCTAGCGACCGATGCCTTCAACAATTTGGTGTCTTAGGTTTGAAGAAATCACAATCTAATCTTCAAGATATCAGTATGGTGTAAAAATTGGCAATTGACTCCAAATAATGAGAAGTGTGAAGTCGTCCACATGAGTACGAAAAGAAATCCGTTAAACTTTGTTTACAACATAAATCAATCAAACGTGAAGGTCGTAAACTCCACAAAATACCTAGGAATTACTATTACTTCAGACCTAAACTGGAAAGAACACGTAGATAATATCGTGGGAAAGGCCAACCAAAGACTGCGTTTTATTGGCAGAACCCTTAAAAGATGCAACAGAACTACTAAAGAAACTAAATACACTAGGCTGGTCCGTCCATTTTTGGAGTATTGCAGCCCAGTATGGGATCCTTATCAGATGGGTTTGACGGAGGACATCGAAAGAGTCCAAAGAAGGGCAGCACGTTTCGTATTGTCACGATACAGGGGAGACAGCGTTACGGAAATGATACAGGATCTGGGGTGGGAATCATTACAACAACGGCGCTTATCGCTGCGGCGTGGGCTACTTACGAAACTCCAATGGCCAACATTCTCCTCCGAACGCGAAAATATATTGTTGATTCCCACTTACATAGGTAGAAATGATCATCAGAATAAAATACGAGAAATCAGAGCTCGAACAGAGAGATTCAGGTATTCTTTCTTCCCGCGCGCTATTCGAGAATGGAATGGGAGATGAACCCCGCTGCCAGGCACTTAAATGTGATTAGCAGAGTATCCCATGTAGATGTAGATGTAAACTAAAGCATGACTTCCCAACTTGAAAATCAACAAATATTTGATAGCTATGGGACCAAACCAGAGTTGTTATCAGTTCCTAGACAAACAATCCACTAAAGCTAATTTATGCTTACGATCAAACACACACCCATGCCCGGGGCAGGACTCGAACCTGCGACTGGGAGCCCCGCGCACTCCGCAGATGGCACCTTAAAGCGCTCGGCCACTCCCACGCAGCGAACATCAGCACTCTACTAATGAAATTCTATAATTACGCCCATAAGAATACACAGAAACCGGTTTACCAACGCACGAAACCAAAACACATTCAAATAAACGTAATTTCCCAGAGACATATTTATTCTCGATATCTATTAAAGATATTACTGAATAAGAAGCATCGAATTAAAATTTACGCCGCGGCCGGGATTCGAACCTGGTACCTCCTGCGTGCTAGGCAGACGCCATATCTATTTTCTTTTCCTCTTTCCTCCCCTACAGCCCTCCCTTTCGCTTACCATAGGTGTCTTCTCGGACTGGCTTCCCTGCCATATTTCTCTTTGTCATGTTGTCCTTAACTTAATGCAGAGATCATCAAGCTATTTTTCTCTTGCTTGTTTTCCTCTCTATTGATTCTGTTTTTCAGACTCTTGTATTTTTCTTGGTTTTCCCTCTTCACAGAATTTTTCAATTTCCTTCTTTCTTCTATCATATTTAGTAGATCATTAGTGATCCATTCCTTCCTTTTCTCTGACTTTTCGTTTCCTATTACTTCTTCTGCTGCTTCTGAAATATCAGTTTTATTTTATCCCAGCTGCTTTGGATGTCATTGCAGCCCTCTGTATTTGTTTTCTTGTCTATTACTAGTTGATAGACGATAGTGCTTCAGTGTATTTTCAGTTTTCAGTTTTGTCAAACTCCATTTACACGTACTTCTTTTTTTAACATTCTTGAATTTTAGTTCAGTTGTCATCATGACCAATAATGTGGTCACTTTCCACATATGATCTGCTGTCCTTAAATCGGTTTTTAAATCTTTGCTTCACTAATATGAAGTCAATTTGATATCCGTAAATGCCCGCCAGCATCATAAAATATCATATTTATGTGCCTGTGTATGTCATATATAAAATTGCATGCAGCAACCGTGATTGCGTGACGGAAGTCCCGTACCATTAGCATGGTAATCTGAGTCAAGAGGCTTGCAGTCTTTGATGAAATCGTACCGATGTTTCAATTACGTGTAGCTGGGCGCGAACAGTAATTAGCTTTCCGGTTGTGGTGCCGCAACATTTCGTTTACGAGCTTTTTTTTTTCCTCTAAAGTGCTCATATACTGTTAATAAATACGAGGAGGGTAGTCAAATAAATCATCTGTGCTATTTGATGATAATGAGATGCAATTACATTTTTCACTTTCAGATTCTTGGTTAAGTGCCATTATTTATTCCAGTGGCGGCTCGTGCTCAGTTTCGTCAGTGGGGCGCAGACAAGAAGTTAGTACTCAGTAGAAAGGACTCAGTCTGAAGTGTTCATTACATAACCTCTGTTAATATAACACAATTTAAACACATTCGAAATATATTGAATATGCTATTCATGCAATAATTAATATAGTCCACGAAACACTGAAGCTAATCAAAAATGATACAAATGTGCAATGAACATTTTTATTACTGTTTTTCTTTTTATTTATTTATTTAATTTATTTATTTGTGGGGTGGGGGATTACGCCTGTAATGTTGTAGGTGGTTTGGTCCACCAGCTCCGTTGGTTTTCCTTGTACTTTTGTGGGTGTCTGAGTTTATGCTGTGGTGACACAATTTATTGAAGAAGTTGGAGGGCTTGGAATTGTTTGTATTTGAACCAAAGTTCAACAGCTCTTCTCATGCTTAAGTTCTTACTTCGTCGTAACGATTGTGATGTCAAAATCAAAATGAACTTTGAGCGGACGTATATGACTTCTTTCCCATTGATAATGCACCGGAGAGACAACAGGGACCCTCCTGGCTTTTTCCTTAAGGCCAAGGTACAAACTCTGGGAAAAACTTTGACTAGGAGCAGTTTCGTGTATATTTTACCTAACTAGCACGTTAACAAATGAGGTCTGTGTTATGACATGTTATTTATACAGTAAATTTGCACGTCTGTTCTTCTGACTGGAAAACTTGTCAATTACGCTATTTTTGAAGTTTGGAGTATCACTGCTTCCTCCTTGTGTATAGGACAAACAGTCAGTGAGTTCAGCCTTTCCTGACTCATACTGTTCCTGAGGAAGGTTTTGATTCTTTTTAAGGTGCTGAAACTGCGCTCTGCTTCTGCTGTTGAAATTGGTGCAGTTAGCGCAATTTGTAATGTTTTGTGCACTTCAGTGAACGATTCTTCAAAGGAATGTTCCACAAAGAAAGTAAACAGCTCACACAGCGATGTAATGCCTCTAATTGTGTCATTGCGATAAATCACTGACAATTAATTTTTTTAAATTTATCGTGGCAAATAAAAGGACTGTAGTTTAATGAAAAAAGTAGCTGGGAAATGTTCTCTAAAAGAAGCAAACTTTTTTGGATCAACGGTTTCGAAGCTGCTAAATACATCAGAGTTTTGAAATCTTCCTTTCAGATGGTTGGTCCTAATGTCACACACTTGTTTGGCATCTGCTGTCTGACTAAGTTCACTGCTACATTTGGAACGTTTTCTTTGAGGAGCAGTACACTCATCAGAATCTCGAAACGGTTGAATGTTCTCCCGTATTTGAGATACGGCACACTCAAAATGATGTAGTGCATTGGATATGATAACGGCATTTGCACTCTGCATGTGAACTGTGTTGTAGTAAATATCAACGTGTTTCATGGTATAGAAAACATTTAAGAAGAACAAATGTGTGGATTGTGAAGTAAATTTCTTAAGGCAAATGCTTCTCTTATTGTAACATCATCCCAGACATCCTCTTGCTCAGTCTTTTCAAAGCATTCCAATATGTGCAATTTGTTTTCTTTGACAGTATTTACAATGCTGGACTGGAAGTTCCATCTAGTAGAAGAGACTAAAGGAATTCTCTTGTGGCAAACCGCCAGTAACAAATAACTCCGCTTGGAAGATAAAGAAAAATACGTTGTAAAACCAGCGATATTTGCGAAGAACAACTTATCGACTTTATGCATTTACTGAAAGCATTCTGAAGAATGAAATTCATTTGGTGTGCATAGCTGTGAACGCACTTGGCATGTGGGAAAGTGCTCTGCATCATTGGTTTTTTTTTTTTTTTTTTTTTTTTTTTTTTTTTTTTTTTTTTTTTTTTTTTATAAAATGTTTGTACAACTTATGGGACTTAACTACGGGGTTATCAGTCCCTAAGCTTACAAACTACTTATGAACTAGCTAATACTAAAGACGGCACAAATATCCATGCCCGAGGGGGGATTCGAACCCCCGACCGTAGTGGCCGTGCTGACCGTGACTGGACGCCTCAGTCACCTCGGCCACCACGGCCGGCCTGCATCATTGTCTGCACACCACTGCGACTGCCGCTCATTACTGGGGCGTCATCCTATGCCTGAGCAACGAATCTTTCTTGAACATTGAAAGGCTCCAGACATATTTTTAAAACCTCAATGTCCATATGCTGTCCTATCATTAACGTTTCCAAAGGAAAGAAATCTTTCAACAAGTTTCTTCCACTGATATACTGCAGTATAATGACAAATTGACTATTGCACGTAATATCTGTTGTCTTGTCAGCCTGCACAGAAACGACAGTGACATCGTTAATCTCTTTAATCAGTTCTTCGATTTAAACTTGATACATTCAGTCCAAAACCTCATTTTGTATTATGTTAAAATGTTCAAATGTTTGTAGAACTTATGGGACTTAACTACGGACTCATCAGTCCCTAAGCTTACAAACTACTTATGAACTACCTAAGACTAAGGACGGCACAAATATCCATGCCCGAGGGGGGATTCGAACCCCCGACCGTAGTGGCCGTGCAGACAGTGACTGGAGCGCCTCAGTCCCCTGTGTGGCGTACATTTACACACGGAATTACTAGAGCTGCCTACGTGATCATTTAATACAGTCAAGATTTTCCAAAACGAATAACAAGTCTAAGAAACTGCCAGGGTTTGCAGTCTCTGGTTTTTCATTGTGGGCTCTTAGTGTTAACTCATGATTTCCACAAAACATTAAGCATTATATTATTCTGTTCAATACGTGTCTGTTATTCGTAAATAATTCATTAAGTTTTTGAATTGACTTTTTATACACCGAATCGATCTGAGCAACAATGTTAATTATGCCAAACATTTTATATTTACAAGCATTTTCTAAATGAAGTCCACTTTCCTCATGTTTCTTAATTCGTTCACTTAAATGCTTTAGAGCCTTGAAGCCGACTGTTGTCCACAATCCTTCACCACCACCACCACTCACAGTTAGCCAAAACTTTTTGCAGAAACATGTTGAGTTGAGACATCAAAAATATTTTGGTTTATGTGTGTCTGATTGGTTGATTTCTAGCGTCTCTTCCATACTTAACAAATGAATGGGCGTTTTAAGCAAAGAGTCTACTTTATTTATTTTATTCTCCGTTTACAAACACTCAAGTTGCAACGACACAGCTCCAGAATACGTTTTCACATAGGTGCTAAAAGCCCAGAGTCGTCGGCTTCAAACACAACGAACCTGTGGACAGGAGAGTGAGAGGTGGGGAGTGGGTGCGTGACAGGTGTAGCACGCTTCACCGAGGCCCGCTTCGCCCATCCCCAAGCAGCACTCGGGCGAGAGGCGAGGAGGGGAAAGGAAAACACCCGAGGCCGACGAGAGAGACAGGCTGTGGCGCCCACGTCATATCACGTGATCAAGTGAGGCCTGAGCCGGCGCGAACGCTAGCGGATTGGCCGACCGCTGGGGCACAGCCCATTGACTCATACCGGCT
This sequence comes from Locusta migratoria, assembly GCA_026315105.1. NCBI lineage: Eukaryota > Metazoa > Arthropoda > Insecta > Orthoptera > Acrididae > Locusta > Locusta migratoria. The sequence goes on from CM048745.1 coordinate 845,985,018, forward strand.
AGCCAATCCGCTAGCGCTCGCGCCGGCTCAGGCCTCACTTGATCACGTGATATGACGTGCGAGCCGCGGCCTGTCTGTCTCTTCGGCCTCGGAAAACACCTCTGTGACGTCACTGCGACTGCAGTCCGAGGCCTACGAGAAAGACAGGCCCCAGCGCAATCTTCATGCCACGTAAGCAAGGTAGTTCCGAGCCGGCGCGATCGCTAGCTCAGTGGCTGCCCGCTATGACGCAGTGGGCAGTGCCCCAGCGGCCGGCCAATCGGCTAGCGATCGCGCCGGCTCGGAAATACCTTGCTTACGTGCCATGAAGACTGCGCTGGGGCCTGGCTTTCTCATAGGCCTCGGACTGCAGTATTAGTGTCGCGGAGTGCGAGGGGGGAGGGGAACGATTGCCAGCCATCACTGGCCCTCGGCTGTCATCAGAATTACTAAACACAGCTTTCCAAAATACGTTCACCATAGAAGACAAAGTGAACACTCCAGTATTCAATCCAAGAACAGCTGCCAGCATGCGAAACTTAGAAGTAGAGCCGGCCGCGGTGGCCGCGGGGACTGAGGCGCTTCAGTCACGGTCTGCACGGCCACTACGGTCGGGGGTTCGAATCCCCCCCTCTGGCATGGATATTTGTGCCGTCCTAGTTCGTACGTAGTTCATAAGTTGTTTGTAAGCTTAGGGACTGATGACCCCATAGTTAAGTCCCATGAGCTTTACAAACATTTGAACATTTAGAAGTAGATGTTCCTGCAGTAGTAAAACAACTTCAGTCACTAAACAAAAACAAATATTCCGGGCCAGATTGTACACCAACTAGATTCTTGTCAGAGTATGCTGATGCAATAGCTCCGTACTTAGTTATAATTTACAACCGATCACTCAGCAAAAGATCCGTACTCAAAGACTGGAAAGTTGCCCAAGTTATTCCAATATTCAAGAAAGGCAATAGGAGTGATCCCCAAAATTACAGGCCAATCTCATTGACGTCGATTTGCAGTAGGATTTTGGAACATATACTGTGTTCGAATATTATGAACTACATCGAAGAGAATGACCTATTAACCAATAGTCAACACGGATTCAGAAAGTATCACTCTTGCGAAACACAGCTTGCCCACATTCACATGAAGTGTTAACTGCCATCGGCCATGGATCTCAAATCGATTCCATATTTCTGGATTTCAGGAAAGCTTTTGACACTGTACCCCTCAAGCGGCTTCTAATGTAATTGCGTGCTTATGGAATATCTCCCCAATTGTGCGATTGGATTCACGATTTCCTATCACAAAGGACACAGTTCGTTGTAATTGACGGTAAGTCATCGTGTAAAACAGAAATGATATCAGGCGTTCCACAGGGAAGCGTTATAGGGCCCCTACTCTTCCGCGTGTTTATAAACGATTTAGGAGACAATCTGAATAGTTCCCTTAGACTGTTTGCGGATGTTGCTGTCGTTTACCGGTTAGTGAAGTCAACAGAGGATCAATAGCAACTGCAAAGCGATTTAGACAAAATTTCTGCATGGTGCGAAAATTGACAATTGACACTAAATAAAGGAAAGTGTAATACACATGACCACTAAAAGAAATCCGCTCAACTTCAATCACGGGATAATTCAGTCAAACCTTAAGGTCGTAAATTCTACCAAATACCTTGGAGTTATAATTATGAACAACTTTGACTGGAGAGAACACAATGAAAATTATTGTGGGGAAGGTGAACCAAAGGTTACGTTTCATTGGCACAACGCTTCGAAGATGCACCAGCTTCATCAAAGAGACTACCTACATCACACTTTTGCGTCCTCTCCTGGAGTATTGTTGTCCCTTGTGGAGCTCGTTTTGTTTTATCACGTTCTGGGGGGGAAGCGTCACAGAAATGTTGCACGAATTGGGGTGGAAATCATTAAAAGAAAGACGTTATTCATTGCGGTGCTATCTGTTTGCGAAGTTTCAATCATCGACTTTTACTTCTGAATGTGAAAATATTTTGCTAGCACCCACCTACTTAAGGAGACATGACCATCCCAATAAAATAAGAGAAATCAGATCGAAAACGGAACGATTTAGGTGTTCTTTCTTCCGGCGTGCTATTAGAGAATGGAACGGTAGAGAAAAGTTATGAAAGTGGTTAATGAACCCTCTGCCAGGCACTTAAATGTGATTTGCAGGGTATCTATGTAGATGTAGATCTGTAGTTAGAATTACCCAAAATGTGTTACTGGAGTGTCATTGTGGCGTTAATATAAATTCCAAAGGTCTGTACTTCCTTAGAGGTGTGGAAAGAGACATATAAACTTTCTAGATTAATTGAAACTTTACCTTTCGAGGATAAATGCGCATATTCCTTACGTTTTGTATGCTGGAAATCTTAAGACATATAGTACTACCATGTGAGAGATACACTAGATCGAGTAAGCAACCATGACTATGTGCAAGTTTGATCTGCAACATTTACTTGTTCTAAAGACTTACAAACTTCTCAGTAGGACATAAAACAAAAGAGCAGAACAGAGAAACTATGGAGTAGATGTTGAATGGTTCTTCTTATAAAAGACCACTTGTAAGCATAATTCAAAGATCTCCACGGTACCTAACTAGGGACGAATCTTGTAGATGTGTTGTGGTTTCCACTGATCTGTTGCCTGGGTAGCTGAAACTTTTTGTGGATCAGCTGAATCTTTGTGTGCAGCAGCTGAAACTTTGGGTATGCCAGTTGAAACGTTGTATACGGCATCTGAAACCTTATGTATGGAATCTGAAACCTTATGTATGGTATCTGAAACCTTATGTATGGTATCTGAAACCTTATGTATGGTATCTGAAACCTTATGTAAGGTAGTTGAAAATTTATCTGGTTGATGGTACCTGAAACTAGTTGTCTCTCGTGATTACAGGCTGCAGAACGAGTAGCATGGTGTTCATTCTTCTTTTTCTCAATGCCAGCACAGTGCATTGCAGTGGTAATCAGTGCCAAAAGACTTGTATTTGGGACTTTAAGAAATTTGGTTGGACTTCATGTACTGGCTGCAAAGTTTAGCAATTCTGTTGATTTTGTACTGGAGTGTAAACTCGATTGTCATCTGAAAGCTAATGACTTAAATCATCTATTTTAGGAATGTATACAATGTCAGAAGAGAGGATGAAGCTGGTAGATAGGACAGTGCCATGTTGGGGTGTGATGGACTTTTGTCACTGCGTTTGTTTACCGATTGTAAATTTATTGGGGGCCTGATGTAGGCGTGTGTCACAAGGCATCAGAAAAACGCATAGCGTGCTTTGTTAAGGCAAGTGAAGGATAGGAGGAGCACGTCTCAGTGCTGATCTTTAGATGTGAAGCAAGAAATCATATGTGTTTTAGAAGCTAATGTATATTACTTGTTTACCAGTATTAACGATAGGTGCAGCTGCGAACTTGTGAAACTTTGGTACGCTGAGTTGGTGAATGTCGTATGACGTAACGACTCTACTTAGGTTGGACATTTTCGTTTGTTGGTGCATTATGAGCTGAACTCGAAGGTTGTGCTGTGACACTTTGACCATTTTGTAGCTTACTTATTTGATTGTGTGGACTTTATGGAGAGGCAGAGATAGTCGCATGTCTGAGTGGTCTAGAAGAATGAGGAAGTTTCAAAATAGTTTAAAGTTTGAAAACATGAATTCGGCATTTATGTTTTTGTCAGATGATTGGACCAACGTAATTCTATCCTACTTTGCATTTATTCCTCTGGTGTGTTTGATTATGAAGTGCCAACAGTAAAATGTTCGAGATGTAAGCAATTATACTAGTTATTTTACTATGAAAGGAAAAAAAACTAGTGGAAATTTAATGTTAAATTGAAAAGTATTTCTACTTCCATAACAAAAATTAATGCGTATTTCGTAAGTAAATATTGTAAAAATTTAAGATATTTGAGCTTACTGAATATTTGAAGTTACCAGTATTACGTAAAAGTCTAGATTGCAAATTAAAAAATATTATGAATATCTTTCTTCAAATCAATGTAAATTGAATAAGCTGTTAATATCTTTAAATACGTGAGTGGAAATGACCCAAGATGGATGTGGGAGAAATTTGATTGCTATTGTTACTACTTTTAAAGAACTATGGCCATAAAATGAATTAAATATTGAACTGAAAGACATTGGATAATTCTGAATTATAATGATTTTAAATTGTAGGTTCTGAATTGCAAGCCACATCACATGGAAACATTAACAAATTGATCACAGATATACACAATGAAAAACGGTATTTTCAGTATTAGGTTTCTGTAAAGAATACTTTACATTGATCGATTCATTCTGGTAATTATTCACAAAGAAAGACAAATCTTTCCTTTCTTTCAAGTAAAATGAAGAAAAATGGAGTGGGGTTTTACAGAGGTGGCTTCTACATTTTATAATTGTCTTAGTCATCACCCTGTAGCCACCGATATTAATGAATTAAAACTGAAATTGTGCAGGTTATATATCATTGTCATAATATTTACCTCTACTAGGTATTAAAAATCACTGCTGCTTGAAACTGACATTCGTATACACTACTACCACAGAGAAATAACATTGATTACATAGAAAAATCTTAAATAACATTGTCGAGCCTTTAGAGGGTTACTACACAGCCCACCTGAATTATGAAAGTTGCAAATAGTGGTCTTTTGAAATTCATTAGATTATATTCACTTATAAATTTCACACTTTGAAAATTTCAGTTTTATTTGATCCCATCCATGGTTAAACAAAACTATTTGTTCACTAACACATTATTAATGAAGGGCTTTTGCTATAGATTAGATCCCTAAAGTCACTGACCATTAGTATTTTAAATAAACTTTTCTTTCAAAAACTTTGTACAACAAATTGAAAATTAGTCCATTTCTCGTATTAGATTCGATTTATCATGGAACACATTAATATTGGCAGTCATTTGTAGTCTGTGTGGTTATTGTATGACTTGAAGCATGAAATGTTTCACTATGTTAAAGATAATATATATTTGTGGTTACAACTTTTACGTGTACATATACCTTCTTGGAGGGTTGGGAACTGTTTATAGCAAGACCAAGAAATACTCCTAAGGTCCTCTATTTAAAACGAAACTCAGTGGTAGAAAACCCAGAAATGGACTAGTGAGAGAGTTCTTTCGACACCTCTTACTGACCGATTGTTGATTATTACCATTTAAAAGTCCAAAATATTCGATTATACAAGTGATTGCACAAAAATAAACTATTATTTTGTTATTTGGTTATTTACATTTGAGTTCGTCAGGAATGTAGTATGATACTGCTCATCTTAAGTTACAATTTGACACAGTTCACCTGTAAATGCCAACGACTAGAAGTATGGAGTTGATGTTCGACTTGTTATGAGGTCACGCCAGTTGATTGGGGCTCGAATGGAGGTGGAACTCAGATTTTGTATTTGGCCACACTCCATCAGCTGCTTGGCATGTGTAGATCTCTGTCATCGTATTGCAAACATGAAAATATTAATCACATGATCAGTTAGTTTGGCTAACTATTTGTCCCTGGTCCTCTTAGCAAATAATATACACACCCATTATATATATATATATATATATATATATATATATATATATATATATATATAGAGAGAGAGAGAGAGAGAGAGAGAGAGAGAGAGAGTGAGAGAGAGAGAGAGAGACTGTTTCACTAAGTGTGTTTGCCTCTGTAACTTATAATATAATAGGAATAGATGACGGGAAATTTTAATGCGGTAGGCCAACTCAAGAAATGTTACACTTTCTGCGGAGCTATGAACATAGTTTATTGTATCATTTTCCAAAGAGTTACACCACAAAGATATAATTTTTTAAATGGAACAATAGTTTTTTCTATCGTGCATTGGATTCCTTGAAACCAGCTGCGTCCAAATCAATTTGAACTACATTCCTATCACTGTTAGTTTGGGAGCTACAACCCTTCAAAGTTTCAGGGACAGATACCACAAGGCGCATTGCATTGTGCGCAACCACAAGGCGCATTGCATTATGCGCAGCGTTTTAAGTTGCTTTCATACTCCGGGTAGATAAAAAAAAAATCCTAATAAATCCTGGTCGTATGTAAAGTATACAAACGACAAAACACAATTACTATCTCGACTACGCGATATAGGCCAGTCGTCAGGTATGTTTAGGTCCAAAAAAATTGCAGGAAGCTGAGTTTTTGGTATGTTATTAGGACATATTAGAGTAGTATTAAACCAAGTTTGCAGTTTCGAAATCCTTTTGCGTAACTTTTAAGAGCCAAAAAACCTCGAAATTTTCGGACTTTTTTCTGGTTTTGGCTTATAACTCGTGAAGGGTGGTTTTTTGACGAAAAGTCACTCATACCTCTATTAATGTAGATAAAATATTCTAAAATCTGAGCCCAACCGCAGCTCTCTAAGTCCAATAGTTCCCAAGATATTGGACTTCAAAAATTGACTTATTTCTTCAAAAAGTTCAAATTTTCGATTTTAGTCAACTTTCGGCTATAATATTGGGTCTAATGATCATCCCACGGGGAAGTCATACAAAAAAGTTATAGAGCAGTTATTTAACTTTAAGTACTGAACGAAGTCCATAGATTTCTAGTTATCGTTAAAAAACGAAAGCTTGGAAAAATCGGAGTATTCAGTAAATTGACCCAAACGAATTGCAGTCCTCTTATCCTGTGTAAGTTAAAGAAAAAGCAAGAATTACTCATTGACGATGATTATTAACGTATTGTATATACATAGGTGTAATTATGTGTTAGTGCATGCAAATATATTTGTGAAAGTAGTTATTGCTGAAAAAAAAAAAAAAAAGAACGAAAGCCTCTCCGTTTTTGGGTATTGGTCAGCCATTAAGGGATTGGGTCTTTCGTTCGTAGCGAGGCCTTTTGTTGTGCGAAGGTATCAATCCCCCTCCCGTCCCCCTTACTCAGAGTCGTGTTCTGTCCTCCTTCCCAAACTTCTTGCCTCCGAGGCCTTCCCCACTACACCCAGTCTGCCCTTAGAAACAGCCGTATTCGGATCCGTGAAGAACGTTTCAAACAAGAATCGTCTAAATCTTGATCTTGTTGGCGTTTTAAGTACTTTCTGTTGTACAATATGTCGGAGCTACCCCCGTCGCATGTTTGTTTCGGGGTCGTCGCTAAGTGCTTGCAGAGGGAACAGTGACAGTGAAAAAACGCGGTACTTAGACACTAATAAAAATTAGTCAGAAACGTGGGCTTGAAAGGAACATGAGGTTTTTTGTGCAGTTTAAACGAAGTGACCGTACATGACGCATGCAGGAAGAGGAACACTGTGGAAAGTAACGTGTAAGCATTTGTCCAGCGAGGAGAAGATGTTTGATTTGCTCAACCATCGTGTTCGTGTGGGGAAAGGCTGAAAAGTGCGTCGGATTGAAGGCGTCACATCATTGGATATTACTGTTTCCTTTGTGGTGAAAAATTCTCCAAGGAATATTTCTAGAAGCAGATAAAATTGCCCAAATATCTACAGGATGAACTCCATCAAAGGGAAACACTGGAAGTAAAAGAATCGATTGTGGAAAAAGCTAGATAAGCTAGTGAATGGGGACAACATATTATTCGGCGTCTTTCATGTATAAGTGAACTTGTTGCTACTGAGGGTAACTAACACAAACATTGCTACGTAAAATTGCACTCCTTGTCGCGATCTACTAGTGCAGGAGGTAAACAAGGCCGTCCTGAACATCCCTTCCTTATCGAAGGTATGGAGCGTATATATGCATACCCTGCAGAAACAAGACAGGAAAACCAATTTTCCATAAGTGACTTGTTTGCAGAGACCTTCACATGTGATTACAAACCAGCAGTTGCAAGTGTTCAAACTAATCTAAAAAAGCGATATGGAGGAAAAATTATTTTTGCGCAGGTTGGTCCGTATCACAGGCCAGTCTTGATGTTCACAGACATTGTACAAAACATTCTTTGAGTTGTCAAAGCTGCATCAGAGATTATCCTGCAAGACATTCGTTCCTAAACATTTGCCACTACTCCCCCGTCAGATGCTTTTTTAAAAGACGCAGAGGCAACCTTCTCTTGAATAGCGAAAAAAGAAGTACATAGGATTTGCTCATGCAATCATGGCTGCAACGAGGCCCAAATCTTTCCTATCCTCAATTCAAATAAGCCTTGGAACCTATTTGTATAGAAAATTTGAATCAAAGCACCTTGTTGAACTTTGTCACTGTATGGGAATTTCTTGTACATATACGGAGGCTATGCATTTTGAAAGTTCCGCTATCCTCCGTGGAGAAGTGGCCCAACCAGTCGTCAAAGGAGCTTTTATGCATTTTGTCTTCGATAATGCAGTTGTGAACGTTAACACAATTGATGGAGAAAATACGTTCCATGAGATGGGTGGTACAATGATCATGACCCCTCACTCATCCGTTCACCCAGACATAAACAACCCACGTTTGAAGTCTGTATGTGCCGAGTCTATCAGGTTCACACACTGCCACACACATTAAACATTCTTCTATTAGAAAGAAATTTGGCTAGTCAGCCATTTCAACTAACGAAATGAAAATCGCTGAAGTCATTTTGCCAAAATCCCCAGACCTGCTGTGGTTGTTTGGAAAAGCAACTAATATGCCAGGCATCCCAGGATGGAATGGATTCATGTAGCAAGTGACAGAAGATCTTCCTTACAAACGTTCAAAGATTGTATATCTCCCTTTTTATCCATGCTCCCCCAACTGACTACGATACTGTTTTAACGTCACTTTTAGAAGCCAGTTAAAGAACAAGCATTTACGGTCAGGAAACATGTTTTGTGACGTACGATCAACCACTGTACTTGAAAGCCCGATACATTGTGGAGAGCCACCAGCATCCTCAGCTTGTCAACATAGGGGTGAGACTTAGAGGTTTTCACAACCTCATGTTATTCATAGGGGCCGTCGGTGCCATAATCGCAAGGTGACTCAAGGAACTTCTCTGTTCAATATTTGCGGAAAACAGTGTTGAAAAAATCGTTTTTATATACGAGGCGTTAATAATCATCGTCAATGAGTAATTCTTCCTTTTTCTTTAACATACACAGGAGAAGAGGACTGCAATTCGTCTGGGTCAATTTATTGACTACTCCGATTTTTCCAAGTTTTCGTTTTTTAACGATAACTAGAAATCTATGGACTTCGTTCAGTACTTAAAGTTAAATAACTGCTCTATAACTTTTTTGTATGACTTCCCCGTGGGATGATCATTAGACCCAATATTATAGCCGAAAGATGACTAAAATCGAAAATTTGAACTTTTTGGAGAAATAAGTCAATTTTTGAAGTCCAATATCTCGGGAACTATTGGACTTAGAGAGCTGCGGTTGGGCTCAAATTTTAGAATATTGTATCTACATTAATAGAGGTATGAGTGACTTTTCGTCAAAAAACCACCCTTCACGAGTTATAAGCCAAAACCAGAAAAAAGTCCGAAAATTTCGAGGTTTTTTGGCTCTTAAAAGTTACGCAAAAGGATTTCGAAGCTGCAAACTTGGTTTAATACTACCTTAATATGTCCTAACAACATACCAAAAATTCAGCTTCCTGCAATTTTTTTCGACCTAAGGCTATTTTTTTTGTCTACTACGACTGGCCTAATAGCAACAGATATGCTATTGATGACAGTTTTGTTAAAGCAGATTTCCGCAATTCCAACACCAAAGGAGAAAAACAAATACTCCAGAATTCTAATTAAGAACCGCTACTATTATGCATAAATTAGAAGTAGATGTTGCCAGAGTATTAAAGCAACTGAAATCACTTAACGAAAGCATACCTTCCGGTCCAGATTGTAAAACAGTTAGGTTGCTTTCAGAGTAGTCCATACCTACCTATCATCTAAAACCGCTAGCTCAGCGGAACCCAAAACAAGAAAGTTGGATAAGTCACCCCAGTATTCAGGAAAGGCAATAGCAGTGATCCTCAAAAGTACAGGCCTATATCATTGACGTAGGTTTGAAGCAGGGTTTTTGAAATTATACCAGCGTGTGTCATATATGTGCAACAACAAATGTGGTTTTCTTCAAATGTTGTATCGAAATTTATACTGCCTGTTGACATATAGAACTATTGACGAACACGTATACCGATCCGAGGATGACTCAGAAATGAGTTGAAACCGTTCATCACTATTAATAAATTTGCGGTCAAGACTCTGAAATTGTCTACTTAATCAGTTGTACCTCAACATTATGGACTACCTCGAATAGAACGACTCACGACCCATTGACTCATGGTCAACACGTATTCAGAAAGTATCGTTCTTGTGAAACACAGCTAGTGCTTTATTCACATGAAGTGATGAGTGCTATTGACAAGGGATCTCAAATCGATTGCATATTTCTAGATTTCCAGAAGCCTTTTGATATTGTATCTCAATAGCATCTTGTGATAAAATTGCATGCCTGTGAAACAATATGAACTGCCCTTTTTGAGTGTTCGTAAATGATGCTGTCATTTATAGTTTAGTAAAGTCACAACAAGATCAAAAGCAACTTCAAAATGATTTAGATATCTGCATGGTGCAAAAATTGGCAATTGATTTTAAATAATGATAGGTGTTAAGTGATTCATATGAGCACTACAATAAATTCGTTGAAATTCATTTACACTATAAATCACTCAAATGCACAGGCCGTAAATTCAAATAAATACTTGAAAATAACAATTACTAACTACTTAAATTGGAAAGAACGCACAGAAAATACTATATGTAAGGCGAATTAAAAACTACCTTTCATTGGCAGAACACTCAGAAGTTGCAACAGTTCGACTAGGCAAACTGCCTACAGTACACTTGTGCGTCCTATTTTGGAGTATTGCTGCGCATTGTGGGATCCCCACCAAGTGGGACTGACAGAAGATTTAGAGATAGTTCAGAGAAGGACAGCACGTTTTGTATTATCGCGAAATAGGTCAGTGAGTGCCACAGAAATTATGCACGAGTTGGAGTGGAAATCGTTAAAACAACGGCGTAATTCGTTGCGGCGGGATTTATTTGCGGAATTTCTTTCACTAACTTTCTCTTCCGAATACGAAGATATTATCTTAGTACCTACCTGCATGGGGAGAGGTAATTATCGTACTAAGAGAAATCAAATCGAAAACGGTACGATATACGTGTTGCTTTTCCTCATGCATTAGTAGAGAATGGAACGGTAGATAATCATTATAAAAGCGATTGTATGAACACTCTGCCATGTATGTCAACGTGATTTGCATAGAAGTTATGTAGATGTGTAGGCTACTAGTTTCTTCAATGTATATGCAATGTGTTCATTCAATAGGAAATATTCATACTTAATGGCCTTACGAAGCATTTTTCATATTCGAACTCGGTAAACTCTATCCAGAAAACAGTAAACTATTTATTCACTGTTAATTTTAAAAATTAATTTGATTTAATTTAATGATTATTGGAAGGAGTTTATCTTAATATACGGTTAGATTAATTCACTTGCCTGTATCATAAAGGCATGTTCCGATGCATGCAGACCACCTCTCGAAATGATGCGCTCTGTCTAGGGGGGAGATGAAACTTCAGTTGCAACCACTGACGTTTTCAAGAAGTGCGTCCAATTATTCGCACTGAAACGCCCGCGGGGAGTAAGGTTGCTGAACAGGTGCAAATGAGTGCTCGGCGAAATGTGGAATTCGTAATATCAGGAGACAGTTTGACACCTACGAAATTGATCGATTCTTTAAGAGAGCACGACGTTGAATCTGTATCCCTTTCAGACTCCCGCCTCGCCTCAGATCCTGTAGAACGTGTTGTGCAAGATGTAAATCACGGAAAAGAGGAACCGTTGGTATCTGTTTATCTGTTTTCTAAGATGCGATCAATAATGTGAAGCGCGGTATTTTGTTCTTCTTGATTTATCACGAAAGTTATTCATTTATTGTCAAATCCCTCTATCTACAAGTGTACCAAATTAATATAGCAAAGCCAGCGTGTGACACAATCGCGACTAATCAAACAGTCATGGGCCACTAAGTGTGGCACCCGTGCTAGCCAAAGGACAAGACTTGGACCGAAACTCCCCAAAGATTTATCCAAACACGAAATCAATTATGGAAAGCGATAACTATGTTTGAAATAGGTGTAGCTTATAGCAGTAAAAGAAATCTGATTACTATAAAACAAAAATTAACTTATGTAATCTTGTAATACTATTGTTGTGCTAATTAAAAACTATTAACAAAATGTTTCATTAATAAAAGTTTATACACGGTCGCCAGCCTAATGAGGCATAAGAATACCAAGTGTAACGTTTCTGCTATGTTTCACACTGCTAAAAATCTGTTGCCAACATAGAAACATGAAATATCTGACACCTAAAATAAAACTTCATTACCGGACATGTAAAATATCACATTTTCGCCTTCAGTTTGAAATTCTATTAACACTATTAGTAAAACGCTTTTAAGAAATAGTACATTTATTTAAATATAACTTTGGCTGACCTTTTATGTAATTTTCAGTTTTTAATACTTTCGTAAATAATAGCTGCAAACACTAAAAATGCATTACACTTAGTTTCGGAAATTGCCGAACCTATATAGATACTAATTTGTATAAAAACAACAATACTACATGTTATAACTATTGCACAACATGATTTCATATATACCTTTTGTTTAAATAAATTAGGGCAGACCATGTTTTATATATCACTAGATCCTAAATTAAATACTGATAATTTTTCATGCTCTGAAATTAATAATCCGTTTGGTACTAAGAAACTATCTTCGAAATTAACAAAACTACGACAACCATATACAAATCCGTATTAATAAAAAATTTGACCACAAACTGAAATACATTAATATTCCATTTCACAATAATATTACGCCTACACAATATTGGCAAAACAAATATGTGTGCACTTCGAAAACACACATAATGTAAATAATTTGAGCACAGTAAACACTAGTCAAAAGGTTGACTTTAAATTTGTGTACCACATTAAATACAAATTTCATGAAACATGTACATACATTGAGATAAATAGTCAAAGGTTAAGTGTAATGTTTTAATTTCTGTATTTTGGCATATTTAATGTAAAAGAATATTGTTTAATTGTGAATTACAAAACTTTGTCATCAATCTTATTACGCGATTACGTAGAAAGATGTTGGAGAGAAACCATGTTTAGTTAGTCTTCTAGCAGCCACAAACCTGTAAGCAGCTCTGTTGGCTTGCCGCTGCATTTTTTGATTGTGCAATAATGTGATTGATTTAAACGTTGTTTAAGTGGAAATAAAATCGTTTCCATATCAACTGACATGTTTCTAATTTACGAAAAGATCCTGTAACATCAAATCTTTTAGTGAATGCATTAGACAGCTCACAACGCAATGGACTTCAGCCAGCATATAAGTTCAACTTCACCTACAGTGGAATGACTTTGTTATAGACTGTGAACTAATAAAACTTTCCGTGATTCAGGAAAATATTAGGGCTCAGTTTGAGTCATTCCGAAAAGGGGTGACGGGCGTTAGACAAGCAGTGATAAATTAAGAATGCAGTTAAATTTAGAAGCTTGGAGCAGAATAAATAAAGGGTGGAAGAAACTTTGTCACCAGTTTCATAAGAGATAAAAAAAAAAGAAAAAACAATCACAAAAATAAGAAAGATATAAATGAAAGCAGTAATAATTTAAATTATTGTAACGGTAAGACTCACCTCATCAGTTACTTTCTGTTACTATAGAATATAACGTGGAATGCAGTATTGCAGTGCAAGTGGCGCTCAGAAACGAAGTTACTGAAAGGCTTATAATTAGTGGTAAAAAATTAATAAAAATCTATTGATGTTATGGTCAGTGCTGTTCCTAATGTTCTGTGTAAATAAGTGAGAAATTGGTTATGATTATGACCTCTATTCTAAAATCTACTAAAATAACACTGACTAGTATGTAACTTTGTTGAAAATAATGAAATCTTTCTCACTACCATGAAATTGATGATTCTGTTAAAGTTAACTATTATTTAAGTAACACTTAGCTGAATAGATTCATCAATTAAATCTGCTAGCCTGGAATCTAGAATGGGGTCACTCAAACTATACTGACAAGTTATTGGAACACTGATATCACAAATCAAATTTCGTGTCTGAACTATTTCAATTATATGAACTGATTAAAATTAGTTATGTGGCAAAACAGTAACTTATTCCTACCAATACTATTGTGCAAGAGCAATGTAATTTATAGTTGCAGCACTGTATATTGTACTAAGAAGATTCTCCAAAAAATTTACATTATTAAAATTGATTGCTGCTTTAAAAAAAATAGGATTACTCGGTTAATAATTCCTTACAGAAGAGGATCCCTATTAGGTTATGTGACTTGGGATAAATTAGGGTTACATACACACTACTTTTAACAGAAATGTAACCTCTATTGAAAAACATTCAAAATACAAGTAAAATCTCTCAACGACCAGTTTATAAACAGTAACAATAAATATTATGACCTGATATTAATGCGGAGTAGTGGCGAGGTGGCAGCGCGGCGTATACAGCTCAGATTTCATCTTTATGCAGTTTGTGAGCCGACATTATAACAGCGGTTTCCAGTAACTTCTATTTAGCTCCATATGCAGACAGTAAAAGTCTTACCATTGCATCTGTACGTTCAGCGAGGCCATTGTAAGTAGATTGGTCTTCTGCCTCAAATGAAACAAATATTTTGGCAGAATACAGCAGCACAAGTCTGCCACTACGTCTTGCTGCTGTGCCCTCAGGTTCACTACTGCTGTGAGCTCCCACCACAGACTGACTGCTGTGAATGCCGACCTTCGACTGACTACTCTGCCTCCGTTAGCTGCGCGCCAACACCACCTTTTCATTTACAACGGAATTCCGTTCACATTGGAATCACTACATCTGTTACATTCATGCTGGTCGTGAGACATTACAAATTTACATAATATTCACACACATAAAATATTCAAAAATAAAATTAACATTTCGAAGCTAGTTAAAATTACAAAAAAATATTATGCAAAAAGAAACATGATATAGATATTCATAAAACATACAAAGCACGTGAAGTAGAGACATCACATACCATACAATAATGGAATTGATTCTAACATGAATGAAATTTAATATCTTACGTACCATAAAAATGAAATATTATTATCAAAAAATGGTCAAAATTGGGCAATGGCGTTATAAGCGATGCTGTGCCGAAATGAATTTTCGCTGTTCCTTACTCAAGATGCCTACTTCCACTCGCTGATTTAAAAACTCATAAAAGACAATGTAATTCATTCTACTACATAAATCGGAAGAATGATGCATCACCTTGGTTCCAAGGGTTCCTGAGCACTGAGGTTCAATGCATGAGCTGCGCAAATTGAACGGAATCGATAAGACGGGCGAGCGGTTCCAGTCATAACATCAGGAAGGGAGTACAATACTTCATATTCACTGTAGTTCTGCCATGCCTAGAACGTCAATTTCGAAATTTGATCGTATCTGCATTGTTATTTTGTGTCAGGAGGGAATCATCAAGAAAAATTTCCAGATTTCTAGAACCAAAGTGATGTTATTCGCTCGTGGAGGAGGTACAGAGGCACAGAAACTGTTAATGATTTGACTCGGTCTGGCCATCCAAATCAAATGTTTCAAATGTTTATATAGCTTATGGGACTTAACTACGGGGTCATCAGTCCCTAAACTTACAAACTACTTATGAACTAGCTAACACTAAGGACGGCACAAATATCAATGCCCGAGGGGGGATTTGAACCACCGACCGTAGTGGCCGTGCAGACCGTGACTGGCGCGCCTCAGTCCCCTCGGCCACCGCGGCCGGCGGCCATCAAAAGACTACGACAACAGTGATTGACCGCTTCTAATAGATTTCGTATAGGAGCAACCCTAAGAGAAACACCACCATGCTAAATGATGATTTTGGCGCAGCCTCAAAACGTCGCGTTTTGACTCAAAAATGTCCGTAATATGCAGCATGACATGCAAATTCAGTCCTGACGTCAATGACGAGGCACAGCTTTGACACATAGACACAGATAGACCCAACATCTTGCTGAATGGACTCGTCAGAACTGGGATCGAATGCTGTTCACAACCATAAAATCGACGGAGACGTTTTTGGAGGAAACAATGTCCCTCATGGCGACACCCTTTTATAGCTTACAGTTTTGCGCGGCACCCTTTCACTAAAATAAATACATATTGTAGAATTTAGATGGCTTTAGCGGGTGTGGGGGGGGGGGGGGGGACGAAAATAAAGTATCGCTTAAATGTAGTTTGTAAATGAAACTGAAATCCTCGTACGCATTGATCCTAACTGTAGCAATTACGTACACTCATCGCAAGAAGAGGAAACATTAGGAACTACGGAGATGTGCAACAGAGTAACACCGCCGACAACAATGCCTAACTCAGTAATAGTTGCTTCTTCTACATGCGACCCAAAGTCCGAAAAACGAAAACGGAATTTCGTAAACCGTTTTTCGCTGTCGTGTGTACATGTCACGGCCAGATACGGTTTTGCTGTTCAAATGTTTGTATAGCTTATGGGACTTAACTACGGGCTCATCAGTCCCTAAACTTACAAACTACTTACAAACTAGCTAATACTAAGAACGGCAGAAATATCCATGCCCGAGGGGGGATTCGAACCCCCGACCGTAGTGGCCGTGCAGACCGTGACTGGAGCGCCACAGTCCTCTCGGCGGTTTTGCTGGATCGCTTGAAAACGGCATCTGGAAATTAGCTGCCCGGATTTCTGATTTAGACAGCACAGTAGCTGTTCCCTGTATCACATTATTTTCAGAAATAAAGAGGATGTATTCATGACAAGTGATGAACTATTATTTAAGTTCTATTGTTAGGTTCTTGCTTCACCACGACCTCGAAAGTCCCGACATATTTGGAAAAAAACGAATAAATATTTGTGACAAGTAAGAATATGAATCTCATTTCTAATCTCAGAATCTATCACATACAGGAAACTGAGAGAAAAAAAAAATTAACGCATCCCATTCGAACCAACGATCACTGCATTTAAAATACTACTCTCCGTTAATCACCCGGCCATACTCCCAACTAAACATCGCAACTGAGTAGCTTTAGTCAGTGAATAATTGTGACTGCTTTTACAATCTGTGACAGCTTTTACAGCCACTGTGTCATTGATTCACTTTTAATTGTAAGAACAGCTACGAGGGTGATGTGGCTTTGACAAATCCTTTAAAGAACGTTCAGGTGCAGCTTTTTGAGAAGGAAAGCAGACTACAGTGAAGGTTCGTTCTAGCAGCTGCCAGTCCCAGCAAACTGCCCATGGGAAGAGTTGTTATTGAGTATCAGCAGCAGCTCTGCGCATGCGCAGTTTGCTGGTATCTGACAACTGGCAGCTGTTTGAACGAACCCTGAGTGTCTGCTGCTGCTGAAGCAGAGCTGCCGCCTAGCGGCTGAGCACGCCCTTAATGTTCAACGAGCATTCCTTTAATACGTGATCTGTGGTGCACTGAATGAAGAGAAGGATGATTAGCTGGCAGGCGTGTCTTCAGGGTTGTATGAAGAGAAGGATATTT
Source organism: Locusta migratoria (assembly GCA_026315105.1). Classification (NCBI taxonomy): domain Eukaryota; kingdom Metazoa; phylum Arthropoda; class Insecta; order Orthoptera; family Acrididae; genus Locusta; species Locusta migratoria. The sequence continues at coordinate 846,002,605 of CM048745.1, forward strand.
TGTGTTATTTTATGACAAGTTCTTTTTGTTTAGAATCTACATTTGTTAGTGTCGCGACACCCTTGATACTACTACGCGACACCCCAGGGTGTCCCGACACCCAGTTTGGAAAGCTCTGGTATAGACAGTAGAAATTAAAATGTCCTGTCCTGCCTCTCCTGAATCCAAGTCGTCCCGCTTGACGTCCTAACCCCCTTAACCTCCCCCTCCCCCTAGTTGTAACCCTTCTCGTCCGTGCCCTGAAGTAGTTACCCACATGAATGCCTGTGCCCTGCTCAGACGTTGGCCCGCCTCGCAGCCATCTCCCTTTTGACCTCGACCTCGGCCTCCTCCCTAATTACCCTATCTTCAACCATAAACAATGGGACGTCATCCTGCGGGACCTTTCTGCACAACGGCGGAAGAACGGCGCCTCTTCACGTCAGCCCCCCCCCCCCCCCCCCCCCCGACTAGAAGGTCGACAATGCCTAAGCACCTGAAGCGAGTGCACAGGACACTGAGGTTCACCTGACCACCCAGCCGCGACTGTAGGCGTCCTCACCTGCAAATGTGCCGTTGCCAGCAGTAGAGATGGCTTCCCCCGCACTCCTAAGAATCACCGAAACGTCAACCCGAGCGCACGATATAACCGGTGTTACCCCCTCGTTGAGTTGTTGGACAGACCCCTGTGGGTTAAAAGTACACATACCAGCGGCCTCGTGTAGCCCGTAAAGGAGGCGACGAAGATCGTGTTGCATGACCTTCACATATAGCGCATTTAAACTACATTGCAAGATTTACATTCTCGCAGAATTTGTACGTAGTTGACATCATGCTACACGATATGTGTATGAGGCTAATCTGCATAATGCTTCGTGTAACGTGACCTTGACTTATTTCCGTTTTAAAAGAAAAAAAAATTAGTCGGCAACAAAATACAGCCAATACGCAAGTATAATAGATTCATCAGCTCCATACATTTTAAGTATAACTTTCAACAGAATAATTTCACAGGTACAGCTTTAGACATGACAGTTTCATCTTCTCATAATCGTTAAGTTTAAACAGAACAGTTTTACTATAGCTATTAAATAATTACAATGCAAATCACATTTGAGTTCGTGGCAGAGGGTTTATCGGACAGAGTTCATGATATTTCTCTGCTGTGCCATTCCCTGATAGCACACGGGGAGAAAGAACATTTAAAACCTCCCGTTTCCGGTCTGATTTCCCTTATTTTATGATGACGATGATGATGATCATGTCTTCTATGTAGGGGGTTGTCAAACCACCTGGAGTGTCCGGGTTGGGAATGAATTTTCCGTCTACACAGGGCAGCAACAGTAATCTACATCTACATACATACTCCCCAATCGACTATAAGGTGTGTGAAGGTACATTGTACCACTACTAGGCATTTCCTTTCCTATTCCACTCGCAAATAGAAAAAAAATAGGAAAAAAAAGAATGCCTATATGCCTCTGTACAGCCCTGATTTCTCTTATCTTGTCTTTGTGAGCATTACGCGAAATCTAAGTAGGCGGCAGCAAGATCGTTCTACATTCAGCTTCAAATTCCGGCCCTCTAAATTTCCTCAACAGAATTTCATGAAAAGAACGTCGTCTTTCCTCCACCGATCCCCGTTTGAGTTTCCAGAGCATTTCCGTGACACTCGCGCATTGGTCGAACGTACCAGTAACGAATCTAGCTGCTCGCCTCTGAACTGCTTGTATGTTTTCCTTTAAACTGATCTGCTGCGGGTCCCAAACACTTGAGTAATACTCAAGACGTGGTCGTACAAGCGTTTTATACGCAGTCTCCTTTACAGATGAAGTACATCTTTCCAAAATTCTCCCAATAAACCGAAGTCGGCTGTCCACCTTACTCACAACTGCCCTTACGTGTTCGTACCATTTCATACCGCTCTGCAATGTTATGCCTAGATACTCGAACGACCGACAGTATCAAGAAGCTCACTCCTAATGCTGTATTCGAACATAATGTATCTGTTTTTCCTACTCATGCGCATCATCTTACATTTTTCCACATTGAGAGCTAGCTACCATTTTTTGCACCAACTAGAAATTTTCTCTAAGGCATCCTGTATGCTATTACAATCAATTACAGACGACACCCTCCCATACACCATAGTGTGAGATGGGGGCTGTAATTAGTCTATTTTTCACACTAACCTTGTGTTACTGTACCTTTCTCTTTACAATTATTGAAATATGTAACATTTTTCTTTGTAGATCTTTATTTATTTTGATTTCTGTGCCTTTGGGGACACATCAGGGGTGATGGGTTCCTGGGATTGTAGTAAATTCTATGTTTATATGAAAATTTCGGGATTTTAATATTTATTGGCGCAGCTTGGCTGCTAAAAAATGGTTTTACATGTTGGGCACGGTCAGACCGCACAGAGCAGACACGCTCTTGGGGGTCTCCCCCTCCCACCAACTTTCGCTTACCTTCGGGGAAGGCCGAGAGGGGCTGGCTTGACATGTTTGGCGCCGTTGCTACAGGCGTCGGAGTATACCTGGCAGAATTTTTTAGAGTGTGTGGGACGCTTTACACAATGCTGGCCCACGGTTTACGGTGGGCGATAGCAGGGACTGCCTGTTTAGTCACTCGGCCGTTTCGCAAGAGAGGAATTTGCCAGATACAAACAATAGCAGAGTGCTCTGGGCCCCTGGCTGTTTCTGGAGACGTTTTGCTCTTAGGCGTTATCTAAAAAAACTTCTTAGAAAGCAGCAGAGTTTGAACACAGTTAGCGTGACAAATGGTTAGGTTGAGAGGAATGTTTTATGCCCGTCTGGCACCCCAGGGGTTTGGCTCCAGCGGCTGTATATATAGCACAACGTTAATATTTTTAGGTCGTGTGACCGTAGCTAGGAGCAAGGTGAAATTCCTTGCAGGGCATTCACCCTGGGAACGGTGAAATCCGTGGGAAGCGTTGGTGGCGTGGGCGGAGCCTCTTGGCAGCCGCAGAGAACGCGTCCTGATTCGGCAGAGCATTTTAGTATGACAGCTAAACAATTTGTCAACGGCGCTACGCCATCCAATTGGTTTGACTATTAGCCGTTAGCAGATATTGGTGCGTCTTTTCGCGCGTGGGTGTGGCCGCCCGGCACTTGCCGTGAGCTGCGGCAGAGCGCGAAAAGGTACGAAGACTCCTCTCTAAGCGTACGAAGTGTACGTACGTCGGGGACTCCTGTCTGTGCGTCCGAGGCGTACGGACCTCGGAAGACTCATGTTTGAGCGTCCGAAGTGTACGGTCCCCGGGAGACACGGTATACTCCGTTTAGATTCGCGGGGAGGACATCGTCTTAAACGGTCCTCTGGTTAGACTTTTGTGTGATTCCGAAGATTCGGACCTTGCAGAACTTGTGTTAGCGCACCAGCGACGACCGTGTGTCGCTAGTGTCGGCAACGGAGCGAGAGAGAGAGCTGCACAAAGAGTGAGACCGCGCAGCACTGCTCTGCGCTGGACTGTCCCGCGGTCAGATCCAACGTAAACGAAGGAAAGAAAAAAGAAAAAGAAAGAAAGAGGAAGCACAGCGCTGTAAATGTGGTTGATGAGCGGTATAACAAGAAACCATTTACTGTTTCGGTAACAATTAGTGTTCACGTGGCAAAATTACTAGTCAAATCTTTAAAAAAAAAAAAAAACTTTATATAAAAAAAGAATCAACGAACAACTTGGTTGTTTTCTGACCCACAGGTTTCTTCTCTTAGTACTGCACATATACGCTCGCCACATGTACAGTAGGCGTCTTCTGAAGGATATATCAATTTTTTTAATGAACACATACCATAAACTGCCGGATATTCCGCTTCGATATCAGCCAGGAATTCTTTAAGTTGGCGATGTTTGAGCATGCGATCTCAGATAATTAACTGTGGGAACAACTTTGTCCACAACTGGTTTTATCTTGATAATCTTCGCACAAAGCGCCTCCTGGTGTATAACACAATGAACAATGTCCGTCCATTTTTGGAGTATTGCAGCCCAGTGTGGGATCCTTATCAGGTGGGTTTGACGGAGGACATCGAAAGAGTCCAAAGAAGGGCAGCTCGTTTCGTATTGTCGCGATACAGGGGAGACAGCGTTACGGAAATGATACAGGATCTGGGATGGGAATCATTACAACAACGGCGCTTATCGCTGCGGCGTGGGCTACTTGCGAAACTCCAATCGCCAACATTCTCCTCCGAATGCGAAAATATATTGTTGACTCCCACTTACATAGGTACAAATGGTCATCAGAATAAAATACGAGAAATCAGAGCTCGAACAGAGAGATTCAGGTGTTCTTTCCTCCCGCGCGGTATTCGAGAATGGAATGGGAGATAAATAGTATAATGGTGGTTCGATGAACCCTCTGCCAGGCACTTAAATGTGATTTGCAGAGTATCCCATGTAGATGTAGATGAACTGCTGTGAATAAGGAACAGCCGACTTCAGTCATTTTTGCCCTGACGTAACTCAGGAATCCAGTGCGTATTCCTCGTAGTGGAGGCTCTACATCGGTTGTTACAATGGTCTGGCGTTCTCATTTCAAACGCATTGACTCGAACACGATTTCCAAGCCTACAAAAATATCCAAACCTGTGGTTGTCTTTTAATGGTACGAGATCGAGAAATTCTTCGTTGACACGCAGATGACAAGCTGAGATATGTCCGAAACGTCCGTGGCCTCATCAAGAGGGATAAAAAATGAAATGAAGTTTGCCGCTCTCTCTATTAATTGCTGCTCCATATCGAGGCCATATCTTCGACTTGGCGAGCAACAGATTAAGGTGAGAGGTATTGTTTATCAAATTTTTCTGTGGGGTTTGCTGGACAAATTCAAGCTGCCCAATCTACCAAGCAATCCTTGATGAGACTCCCAGCCGCAAAGGGTTTCCCTGCTTTCGCAATTCTCATCGAACATCTGTAACTGGCGCGCAAACTATGAGCACCTGTTTCCTGTTCCTAAAATGGCAGAAAAAGGTATAATTAATTGTTTAAATTACTGGTCTTAAAATTCTTATCATTTTAAAAATTGTTTCATTCATTGAAACCCAAATAAAATAACTAACAAAGATTGGTTTTAGTTGCATTTTCCTTCATTTCTTCTGAAAAGCGATCATGGACGCTAGCAGGGACAGCGAAATGAGATCATCATCATCATCATCATCATCATCATTAGAGACTGATTATGCCTTTCAGCGGTCAGTCTGGAGAGTAGTACCTCTAATAAAATTCCTCCATGATCCCCTATTCAATGCTAACATTGATGCCTCGTCTGATGTTATGCCATTTACTTCAAAATCATTCTGCACCGAATCTAAGTCCTTTCTTCTTGGTCTACCTCGACTCCTTTTACCCTCCACTGACGAGCTCATGGTTCTCTTAGGTAACCTTGCTTCTCCCATGCGTGTAACATGACCCCACTATCTCAGTCTGTTCGCTCTAACTGCTTCATCTATGGTGTTCATTCCCAGCTTTTCTTTGATTTCCTCATTATGGACACCCTCCTGCCATTGTTGCCATTATTGGTACCTGCAATCATTCTTGCTACTTTCGTATCTGTAACCTATATCTTATGAATAAGGTAACCTGTATCCGCCAAATTTTCACTCCCATACAACAAAGTTGGTTCATGGTGTGGGTCCCTGTAGTCATGTCCTAGTTCATGAACCACGGGTAACGTATGAGTGGCCAAGTAAGTGGTCCTGACAGTTGGGATACCAGTTACTTTGGAAAAAGGTTGGGCATCTCAGACATATTCTGAGTCGTGGCCACCTTTGTGCTCAGACGGCAAAGACTACCAAATCCACTGGTTAGTCCCTCAACCGTTAGAGGTAAAACCCAGTGGGGCCCTGGGCAAGTAAGGCTAGCAACCTGTTTCCCAGGTACTTCAATATCATGCTGGCAAAAATCACAGCAAAAATGCCTCTGACCTTTGGAGGTGATGGAGTCCCACCTCTAATTGACAGACCAGGGACTCCTCAGATACGACTTGGCAAACGATCTGGAATGAGATGGGGAGCTATTAATATCAATGGGGATTACAATGGGAAGAAGGTAGAGCTGGCGGAGGCTTCAAGTAAGACGGGGTTAGATGTTTTAGCTGTTAGTGATGTTAGAGTAATGGGAGAGAAAGAAGACGAAGTCGGAGACTACAAGGTCTACCTGTCGGGAGTTAAAGTAGGAAGAGCACAGTGGGGTGTAGGATTTTACATCAGGAAAGCAATCGAACCCAGCATAATTGCAATAAGGTATGTAAATGAACGACTGATGTGGAACGATTTGGCCATCTCCAGTAAGAAAATTAGGATTGTGGCAATGTATTCACCCGGTGAAGGGACAGATCAAGATGAGATGGATAGATTTTACAATGCACTTAGTGATGTAGTTGTTAGAGTGAAGGATAAGGATAGTGTTTTACTCGTGGGTGATTTCAACGCCAGAATAGGAAATCGAACAGAAGGTTATGAAAAGGTTATGGGTAAGTATGGAGAGGATATGGAGGCCAACAGGAACGGAAAACAGCTCTTGGATTTCTGTCCCATTATGGGCTTAGTTATCAAAAACTCCTTCTTTAAGCATAAGGACATTCACCGCTTTACGTGGGAAGGAAGGGGAACCAGATCTATCATTGACTATATAATAACAGACCAGGAATTCAAGAAGACAGTCAAGGACACACGTGTTTTCTGGGGGTTCTTTGATGATACTGATCATTATTTAATCTGCAGTGAAATTGGTTTTATGAGCCCAAAAGAGCAGAAAGTCAGGTCTATGTGTAGAAGGATAAGAGCGGAGAAGCTTCATGACAAGGAAATTAGGCGAAATGAGATCGCAAATTTTTATCTACTGATATTTGCGTTTTAATTGAAAACTTGGATCAAACTACAACATATGTTTTTCCAATCGTCAAAAAAGGAATACACAACAACAAAGAATGACTCTTAATGACACTTTGCTGTCAGAGACAGCATTTGTGACTGCTTTTCAGAGTGGTACAAAGTGACGCACCTGAAACATTTTCTTATGTCTGTGTGACGCGATTTAATACAACCAGAATATAAAAATTAACCGAAAGGAAATGTTGCTTGTCGCTGAGAAACTGATATTCTATAACTAGCCCTAAGACTAGGGCCCTCCTTGGGTCAGTCAAAGATGATATAGGACTGAGGAAACCCGGTGTTTATAGTATTCCGTGTTACTGTGGTAAAACTTACATTGGCCAAACGATCCGCACAGTTCAGGATCGTTGTGTGGAACACCACCGTCATACTCGTTTGCTCCAACCTGAAAAGTCGGCTGTGGCTGAACATTGTTTGAATGAGGGACACAAAATGCTATACGATGAAACTAAACTGATTGCTCCTGCTTCCCGCTACTGGGAATGTGTTCTCAAAGAATCCATGGAAATTCGTATGGCCGATAATATTATTAATAGGGACAAGGGTTTTCCACTAAGTAAAACTTGGAACCCGATTTTATCTGACATCAAGCAACAACGGTCTTCATTTCGACCTGCTGTTTCTTTTAATTAGCCTTGTTTTCGACCCATCGTTTTTGCCGTTTTTCTCCACCGGCGCGCTACTGGTTCTATTGCACCTAGGTGGCTTCTACTTTGGTTTCGCGCACGCGCGGTGTATAAAGGGGCTGCTGTTTCTTGTTTTTTATCGTATTGTCACGATACAGGGGAGACAGCGTTACGGAAATGATACAGGATCTGGGATGGGAATCATTACAACAACGGCGCTTATCGCTGCGGCGTGGGCTACTTGCGAAACTCCAATCGCCAACATTCTCCTCCGAATGCGAAAATATATTGTTGACTCCAACTTACATAGGTAGAAATGATCATCAGAATAAAATAAGAGAAATCAGAGCTCGAACAGAGAGATTCAGGTGTTCTTTCTTCCCGCGCGCTATTCGAGAATGGAATGGGAGATAAATAGTATAATTGTGGTTCGATGAACCCTCTGCCAGGCACTTAAATGTGATTTGCAGAGATGTAGATCAGTTTCCGGCGAGTTAGTGTTCTGCGCTCTCACCTGAAGATGGCAGCCAGTTGGTCTGCTGAAATATCGTGTCTGGTTGACGACGGTATCCGGCTGCATACCCGAGATAAATATTATTAATTGACACATCAGATTGTAATGTATAGTTTTATCGTCTTTCGAAATAATAAAGAGTGATACGATAGGATACACTTAAATTTCTTTCAGATCTTCAAGCTTTGAGTGGCGTTCCTCTTGCGACAAATTACTGAACTGATCTTTGTGACAGGTATTAAAGTGCCGCTCAATCGAATACTTTTTTTTTTTAATTCATGAGGTTCTGATGACATGTTAAACCTTTGGCATGATTTTCGAAAGCAGTACCAAAAAAATCAATGTCCCACTCTGGTTTACACAGCGCAGACGCGCCGCTGCTCCTTTTGTTTTCCTGCTGCTGTTGGCCGTCCATCTCTAGCGACTGTAGCCTCACGCCTGTTGACTCCTGACTTCCACACGAAGCGCGTAAGCAGCGGCATGTCGAGGTGCAGCGAGCGACGCGGCAGCAGCAGGACAACTCGCCCGGGGCGTTCGCCGCGGGCGACCGCGGGCGCTAGCGCCCCAGGGGCACACTTTGGACGAGCCTGGTCTAGAACGCTGCGGCGGAGCGGCCGAGCGCATTGAGGCGCCATACATCGATGTGCGAGGCTGTTCCTGAAGAGGGGCAGCAGCGTTTTCAATAGTTACAGGGGCAACTGTCTGGATGATCGACTGATCTGGCCTTGTAACATCAGCTAACATGGCCTCGCCATGCAGTTACTGCGAACGGCTTAAAGCAACGGGAAACTACAGTCGTTACTGTTCCCGAGGACATGCAGCTCTACTGTATGAATAGCTGACGATGGCGTCTTCTTGGGTAAAATATTCCGGAGGTAAAATGGTCCCCCATTCGGATCTCCAGGCGGGCACTACTCAGGAAGATGTCGTCTTCAAGAAAAACAAAACAGGCATTCTACGGGTCAGAGCGTGGATTGTTCTAACCCTTAACCACGTAGGTAAGTGAGGATATTTGAAAAGAGAAATGGATAGGTTGAAGTTAGATATGGTAGAGTTTAGTGAAGTTCGGTAGCAGGATGAACAGAATTTCTGGTCCAGTGAGCACAAAGTACAAAAACTGTTGGTGGTAACGGAGGAGTAGGTCTGATAATGAATAAGAAAATAGGAATGCGGGTATGTTACTATGAACAGCATAGTGAACGCATTATCATAGTAAAGATGGACACACAACCAACACCGACCACAGTAGTGAAAGTTTATATGCCAACAAGCACGGCCAATGATGGGGATATTGAAGAAATGTATGAGGAGAGCCGGCCGCGGTGGCCGAGGAGACTAAGGCACTCCAGTCACGGTCTGCACGGTCACTACGGTCGGGGGTTCGAATCTCCCCTCGGGCGTGGATGGTTGTGTCGTCATTAGTATAAGTTAGTTCATAAGTAGTTTGTAAGTTTATGGACTCATGACCCCGCAGTTAAGTCCCTTAACCTTAACAAACATTTGAACTTTTTTTTTTTTTTTCAATCTAAAATACAAACACGTAATGTCTAGATTATTATTGCACAACTTTTTAATTTCTTTTTTCATTAGCAGTAAAGGGAACTGAAACGTTTTCGTACATCTCAAGGTTTCATTGGCAGAACACTTGGAACATGCAACAGTTCTACTAAACAAACTGCCTAAATTTCACTTATTCGCCCAGCGGACGTCGTCCAGAGCACACGTCTCCAGTGGTATAGCAGTAAATTATCAGTTGTAAGTGTAACCGGCTTCTCTCTAGAAGCTACATATTTTTACTTTTCAGTGCGTTTTTCCCTTCAGTTCGTTAAATTTATTGTGTGCTCGCGTTTTTATTTGATTCATATTCGCGTTAAATATCTGGTTAGTGTATTATTCCGCCGTGTGAACCGCGTCGCGACAGTCGTCTGTCTTTATTTTCTGATTAGAAGCGACATATAGTATTCTGATTTTCGTCTGCACTTCCTCGTCTCAATTTGTAAATTGATACTGAGCTATCGTGCGTATTAGATTCACATCCGCGTTTTAACACAGTGTAGTTTTCCTTTGAACGCGTCACGACTGTAGTTTTTGTTTTTGTTGGAACTGTAATCATGAATAGGGACTGTGACTGCTGTGTGCGGATGCAGTCTGAGCTGGTGACACTTCGCTCCCAGCTTCAAGCTGTGTTAACCTCGGTTGCACAGTTGGAAGCTGCGATCGATGGGCGTCGTTGTTGTTGGCCGGCATTAGGGACCGAACGGACTCCCGTCGTCTCCACCGATCGGCCTGCGGCAGCGACATGCCCTGAAACTGCTAGCAGTGAGGCAGACATCCCACCTGTGGTTGCGTGGGAGGTTGCTCCAGTGCGTGGCAGGAGGCGCAGGGACCGATCGTGAGGCCTCCCCGGTTCGTCTTGCGAACAGGTTTGAGGCGCTGTCTTCTCAGGACGACGTTCCTGAGTCGGATGGTGTCTCTCACCCTGTCACCACCCAGCCTCCAAGATCCGGGCTTTCACAGAGGGTGGGTTTACTTGTAGTTGGGAGTTCCAACGTTAGGCGGGTGATGGAGCCCCTTAGAGAGATGGCTGCCAAGGAGGGGAAGAAGGCCAACGTGCACTCCGTGTGCATACCGGGTGGAGTCATTCCAGATGTGGAACGGGTCCTCCCGGATGCCATGAAGGGTACGGGGTGCAGCCAACTGCAGGTGATGGCTCACGTCGGTACCAATGATGTGTGTGGTTTCGGATCTGAAGAGATCCTCTCAGGTTTCGAGCGGCTAACTGAAGTGGTAAAGACTGCCAGTCTTGCTTGCAAGATGAAAGCAGAGCTCACCATCTGCAGCATAGTTGACAGGACCGACTGTGGACCTCTGGTACAGAGCCGAGTGGGGGTCTGAATCAGAGGCTCAGACGGTTCTGCGACCGTGTAGGCTGCAGATTCCTTGACTTGCGCCATCGGGTGGTGGGTTTCCGGGTTCCGCTGAATAGGTCAGGAGTCCACTACACGCAGGAAGCGGCTACACGGGTAGCAGGGACTGTGTGGCGTGGACTGGGCGGTTTTTTAGGATAAAGAGCTTCGGGGAAATAGAAAATGGGCAATCTCAAACGGTGCAGGTGGATGACAGGAGAAATGTAGATCCGGAAACTATCGGTATAACAGTTGTAAATTGTCGTAGCTGTGTCGGGAAAGTACCAGAACTGCAAGCGTTAATAGAAAGCACCGAAACACACATCATTATAGGCAGCGAAAGTTGGCTCAAGCCGGAAATAAGTTCAGAAGAAGTATTTGCAAAAGATCTATCGGTGTTCAGAAATGATAGATTAAACAAAATAGGTGGGGGCGTGTTTGTCGCCGTCAAAAGTAGTATATCATGTAGCGAAGTTGAAGTTGATAGTTCCTGCTAGCTATTATGGGTAGAGGTTGTACACGAAAATCGTAAGAAGTTAATAATCGGTTCCTTTTACCGGCCTCCCGACTCTGACGATACAATAGCAGAAAGGCTCAAAGAAAACCTGAGTCTAATTACAAAAACGTACCCGACTCACACGATAATAGTAGGTGGTGACTTTAATTTACCCTCGATCTGTTGGCGAAATTATATTTTCAAATCAAGAGGTTGGCATAAAACATCGTCCGAAATTGTACTCAACGCATTCTCTGAGAATTACTTCGAACAATTAGTTCATGAGCCAACTAGAATTGTAAATGGATGTGAAAACACACTTGATCTCTTAGCAACAAATAATCCTGAGCTCATAACGAGTATGAAAACGGATATAGGTATTAGTGAACACAGAGCTGTCGTAGCGAAATTGAATATCGAAAGTCCCAAAGTTACCAAAAATAAACGTAAAGTATATTTGTTCAGGAAAGCAGATGGAAACAAAATACATTGCTTCTTGAAAGACAGCTTCCACTCGTTTCTAACACTAAACCTAGGTGTAGACCAGATGTGGCTCAAGTTCAAAGACGTGGTATCGACAGCAATTGATAGTTTTATACCAAATAAATTAATAAAAGAAGGAGGCGATCCCCCTTGGTACACAAAACAGGTCAGGACACTGTTGCAAAAGCAAAGGAAAAGGCATACTAAATTTAAACGAACACGAAATCCCCAGGGTTTGCGATCGTACTCAGAAGCTCGAAATTTAGCGAGGATTTCAATGCGAGATGCCTACAATATTTATCACAACGAAACTCTTTCTCGTAATTTGAGTGAAAACCCAAAGAGATTTTAGTCGTATGTTAAATATACTCGGGGCAAATCACAAACAATACCTTCACTACGTGATAGTTATGGCGATCCTGCCGATGACAGCGCTACTAAAACAGAGTTACTAAACTTAGCTTTTAGAAACTCATTCACCAAAGAAGACGAAACCAATATTCCAGATTTCGAATTACGAACAGATGCCGTAATGAGTAACGTAGAAGTAGATATCATCGGAGTAGTGCAGCAACTAAAATCACTTAACAAGAAGAAGTCTTCTGGTCCGGATTGTATACCCATTAGATTTCTATCTGATTATGCTGAAGCGATAGCTCCTTACTTAACAGTCATATACAACCGCTCTCTCATAGAAGGATCTGTACCAAAAGATTGGAAAGTTGCACAGGTCACACCTATATTCAAGAAAGGCAATAGGAGTAACCCACTAAACTACAGGCCTATTTCATTAACGTCAATTTGCAGCAGGGTTTTGGAACATATCCTGTATTCAAATATTATGAATTATCTCGAACAGAACGATCTATTGACCCAAGGTCAACACGGATTTAGAAAATATCGTTCATGAGAAACACAACTAGCTCTTTATTCACACGAAGTGATGGGTGCTATCGACAAAGGTTCGCAAATCGATTCCGTATTTCTTGATTTCCAGAAAGCTTTTGACACCGTACCTCACAAACGGCTTTTAATCAAATTGCGTGGTTATGGTATATCGCCCCAAATTTGCGATTGGATAGGGGATTTCTTGTCAGAGAGGACACAGTTCGTAGTAATCGATGGTAAGGCATCGACTAAAACAGAGGTGATATCGGGAGTTCCACAGGGTAGTGTTATTGGTCCTCTGCTATTCCTTATTTACATAAACAATTTAGGGGAAAATCTAAGTAGCTCTCTTAGGTTGTTTGCAGATGACGCCGTAATTTACCGTCTAGTAAAATCATCTGAAGATCAAAACCAACTGCAGAACGATCTGAATAAGATATCAGTATGGTGTAAAAATTGGCAGTTGACTCTAAATAATGAGAAGTGTGAAGTCGTCCACATGAGTACAGAAAGAAATCCGTTAAACTTTGTTTACAACATAAATCAATCAAACGTGAAGGCCGTAAACTCCACAAAATACCTAGGAATTACTATTACTTCAGACCTAAACTGGAAAGAACACGTAGATAATATCGTGGGAAAGGCGAACCAGAGACTACGTTTTATTGGCAGAACCCTTAAAAGATGCAACAGAACTACTAAAGAAACTGCTTACACTGCGCTTGTCCGTCCATTTTTGAAGTATTGCAGCCCAGTGTGGGATCCTTATCAGGTGGGTTTGACGGAGGACATCGAAAGAGTCCAAAGAAGGGCAGCTCGTTTCGTATTGTCACGATATAGGGGAGACAGCGTTACGGAAATGATACAGGATCTGGGATGGGAATCACTACAACAACGGCGATTATCGCTGCGGCGTGGGCTATTTGCGAAACTCCAATCGCCAACATTCTCTTCCGAATGCGAAAATATATTGTTGACTCCCACTTACATAGGTAGAAATGATCATCAGAATAAAATAAGAGAAATCAGAGCTCGAACAGAGAGATTCAGGTGTTCTTTCTTCCCGCGCGCTATTCGAGAATGGAATGGGAGATAATAGTATAATTGTGGTTCGTTGAACCCTCTGCCAGGCACTTAAATGTGATTTGCAGAGTATCCCATGTAGATGTAGATACTGCTGCGCATTGTGGGATCCCCACCAAGAGGGACTAACGGACGATTTAGAGAAATTTCTGAGAAGGGCAGTTCGTTTTGTATTATCGCGATACCATTAAAAGAAAGGCGTTATTTGTTGCGGCGAGATCTATTTGCGAAATTCCTTTCACCAACTTTCTCTTCAGAATGCGATCATTGCGGCGTGATCTGTTTGCGAAGTTTCAATCACCGACTTTCACTTCTGACTGTGAAAATATTTTGCTAGCACCCACCTACTTAGGGAGACATGACCATCCCAATAAAATAAGAGAAATCAGATCGAAAACGGAACGATTTAGGTGTTCTTTCTTCCCGCGCGCTATTAGAGAATGGAACGGTAGAGGAAGGTTATGAAAGTGGTTAATGAACCCTCTGCCAGGCACTTAAATGTGATTTGCAGAGTATCTATGTAGATGTAGATGTAGATATTGTTAGCACCCACCTACATAGGGAGACATGATCACCATAATAAAATAAGAGAAATCAGGTCTAAAACAGAATGATTTAGGAGTTCCTCTTTCCCGCGAGCTTTTAGAGAATGCAACTACAGACGAATATCATTCGGTGAACCCTCTACCATGCACTTCAATGTGAGTTGCAGAATATTCGTGTAGATGTAGATTCCTTTTTATGTAGGGTCATGAACCTCTATAATTGTGGACGCAGCTCTTTCTTTTTTTTATGGATATACTACCGTCGTTACCATTACTTTTAGCGCTTCTTCTGTTTTGATACTCGACAGGATTAATAGTATGATTGCTCGTGAAATAATTTCAATATATGTTATATCTACCAGGTATTATTTTATTGGAAATTCCTTTTCTGAACAAACTTGCAGTCATAAAGTGAATTATCAGAGAGTCAGCTGCTCTGGATTTAAAGATCAAATACGCATTCTATTAAGATAAAGAAAACTCATTTGATGATGTTATTAGTATTAGTGATATGTAGTTCATTTAGCTTTTCTAGATTTCCAGAAAGTTGTTGACAATGTAAAATTAAATACAATTTCCCATTTTCGAAAACTGGAAATCTGTAGGTGTAAAATATAGAAAGCGGAAAGCTATATACAAGAAAACAGATAAAAGTTTTAAAAAGTCGAACGGCGTGAAAGGGGCTCACCACGCAGTGATTGGAAAGGCACTAAAATACAGTTTACCCAATGTTATTCAGTCTGTACATTGAGCATGCTGTGAATGAAGGCAAGGAGAAATTTCGAGAATGAATCAAAGTTCAGAGACAAGAAATAAACAGTTTGCGATTTGCCGATGACATTTTAATTCTGTCAGCGACAGCAGAGGACCTGGAAGATCAATGGAACAGAGTGGACAGTGTATTAAATGTTGAGTGTGAGGTGAACACTAACAACAGCAAAAGAAATGAAACGTAATATGGACGCATTAAATCAGTCGATGCTGAGGGAATTACATTAAGAAACGAGACACTAAAAGTGGAAGACGAGGTTTGTTCCTTGGATAGTAAAATAACTTACGATGGTCAGAGTACACAAGATAGAAAATGCAGAATGGCAATGGGAAGAAAAGCAATTATGAAGAAAACAAATTCATAAATTCTGATTATGTCAGAGAAGAAGCAAGCGGCCTTTTATAAATTATATGAAATCACGATGATAGTAATGTTAGTCAAAGTGTGGAGCGGTTGTCTTGCATGTGCACTATGTAGTGGAACAGATTTTTTTTGGAGTACGTCATGACTTCTGGACGATAGGAAAACGAGAGTATATCGCATACAACTTAGGTTGACGAAATTGTTTTTTTTTTTTTTTTTTTTTTTTTTTCTGTGAATGGTATATTTATACCTAGTGATTTTTTATTGTTGCATGTTTTCACATGAACGCACTGGAGCAGCGGGACCTGACCACAGTAAGATGGCGTACGCTTACCTGGACATACTAACAGCGCGGAAGCAGAGAATAAACGAGTCCCCCGCGGAACATAGAAGTGCGTCACTAAAAAGAAACTTTATGTTAAGGAAAAAAAATGAATGTGTCCGTAGGTCAAGGTTTGCTACCAAGGTATTGTCGATTATTATAAAGAAAAAGTAAATCAGCCATCTAATATTATTTATATGATGAATTGATGCATCCTGGAAAGCCGAACGACAGCCACCCTAAGATGATGTATCAAGGGTAAAGTGCCGTAATTTAATGTTTATGGAATTCTTGTTGCATATTGAGGTGCACCAGTTAGTAGTTTATGCGGTATCTTATGTGGTTTTATTCCACGAGTAATTCATCAGTAACTGATCATAATTCTTGGTCTTATTTTACGAGAATTTACTCGTAAATCAAGGGAGTATCAGGTCATGAAAGTTATATTTCATGCATATGGTTGATTTTTTTAATCTGTTTTATGATCCACATAGTAATTAATAACTCCTCTTAGCTAGGTGTATAATTCGTAATGGAATTTAATAGTTACTCTGTACAATACAGTGGTAAGTTGATTTTATTAAAATTTTTGGACATAGCAGATAGTTCGATTTTTTGAGGTTTGGAGTCAGTGTGGATGGTAGATACTGTCGGAGGCTGCGTGTTGTCCGAAGTATCGTGAGTGTGACAGAGTTCCACTCATATTTATTATTGACAAGTTGGACCTATACTGCTTAAGTTCCATATTTGAAAAGAAGGCGTGGAAATAGTATTATTCACAGGATAAGAGCAAGAAGAGTAATTAAATGTAAAGTTACTTTCATGACAGATACAAAGATTTCCTTTTTAAAGTGAAAAGTTGTTTTTGTTTATCAGGTGCCGCATAACGTCTACTGAACAAAATAACAATTACGGTACTCATTTGGGTAGTGGCTAAAGTGAAACCTTACCTGTTGACGACTACATTAATTTTTCTTTCCTTGGCCGTTATTAAAGATCAATAGACAGAGTCTTATGGGTTGTGGGAAACCAGACCTTTTGAATGATTCATTTCGCCCACACCTGAAAAACGGCCCTCGCTTTTTTTTATTTATTTATTTATTTATTTATTTATTTATTTATTTATTTATTTTTTTTTTTTTTTTGTTGTAATTTTAATCATGAGAGGTGTCCGGAAAGTGGTGGTGGCACTGTATGTTATTTTCTGTTTTTGTTGTAAAAAAATATCATAACCAGTGAGGATAAGTATTTGCCAATTTAAAGTCTGGCCAGGATTTGTATTGAAAAACATAAGACATTTTCTTTTCAATAAATCGATAATCGGTACTAGTCTCCGATCAGGGCTGCTACATATTTGCCGACCCTGTGTGTCCCGGATCGTCAGAATCAGACGAACATAGTACATATATATAAATATTAAAGGTTTTTTTTTTCGATTGGTTAAGTATAGTACAACTATATATTCAGTACTAATATAGATTTTGTAAGGCGTGTACATTAAGATTGTGTCAATTGACGAGAGGTGAGCTAACAATTGCCACGACTGAGAATCCAAAGAGGGAGAAAAGATAAAGGGATTGGGAGTGCTGCCAACCTGATTTATGGGATACACTTCAACTTCGAGTTAACGAGAGATTTTGTGTGGATAACTAGTTTCGTGAGTAGCCTGGGTTACTGAAGGTACGAGGTTTCGTAGGCTTGTTGTTGTTGTTATGGTCTTCAGTCCGGAGACTGGTTTGATGCAGCTCTCCACCCTACTCTATCCTGAGCAAGCCTTTTCATCTCCTCATAAGAACGGCAACCCACATCCACTTGAATCTGCTTACTATACGCGTCTCTTGGTCTCCCTCTGCGATTTTTCCCCCACACACTTCCCTCCAATGCTAAATTTACGATTCCTCGATGTCTAAGAATGTGTCCTACCAAGCGATCCCTTCTTTTAGCCAGGGTATGCCAAAAATTCCTTTTCTCACCAATTCTGTTCAGTACTTCTTCATTGGTTATGCGATCTACCCACCTAATCTTCAGCATTCTTCTGTAACACCACATTTCAAAAGCCTCTATTCTCTTCCTGTCTGCACTGATTATCGTCCATGTTTCACTCCCGTACAAGGCAACATTCCACACAAATGCCTTCAGAAAAGACTTCCTTACACTTAAATTAATATTCGATGTAAGCAAGTTTCTCTTTTTCAAAAATGCTTTTCTTCCCATTGCCATTCTGCATTTTATATCCTCTGTACTGCGACCATCACATGTTATTTTACTACCCAAGTAACAAAACTCATCTACCACCTTCATTGTTTCGTTACCTAATCTAATTCCTTCAGCATCGCCCGATTTTCTAAGACCGCATTTCATTATTTTTGTTTTGCTCTTGTTAATGTTCATCTTATAAGCATCTTTCAGCACACTGTCCATTCCGTTCAATTGCTCTTCTAGGTCCTTTGCTGTCTCTGACAGAACTACAATGTCATCAGCGAAACGCAATGTTTTTATTTCTTCCCCCTGTACTTTAATCCCTATTCCAGAATTTTCCTTGCTTTCCTTCACCGCCTGCTCGATGTACAAATTGAATAACATCGGAGAAAGGCTACAACCCTGTCTTACTCCCTTCCCAACTGATGCTTCCCTTTCATGCCCTTCGAGTCTAATAACTGCGGTCTGTCTTTTGTACAAGTTATAAATAACCCTCCTTTCCCTATATTTTACCCCTGCTGACTTCAGAATTTGAAAGAGTGTATTCCAGTCAACATTATCAAAAGCTTTCTCCAAATCTACAAAAGCTAAAAATGTAGGTTTGCCTTTCCTTAATCTATCTTCTAAGATAAGACGTAAAGTGAGTATTGCCTCCCGGGTTCCTACGTTTCTCCTGAACCCAAACTGATCTTCCCCGAGGTCAGCTTCTACCAGCTTTTCCATTCTCCTGTAGATAATTCGTGTTAAAAGTTTGCAACCATGACTTATCAAACTGATGGTTCTGTAATTTTCACACCTGTCTGCACCTGATTTCTTTGGAATGGGGATTATTACATTTTTCTTAAAGTCTGAGGGCATTTCTCCTGTCTCATAAATCCTACACACCAGTTCAAATAGTCTTGTCATGGCTGGCTCTCCAAGAGACTTTAGTAGCTCTGAGGGTATGTCATCTACTCCTGGGGCCTTGTTCCGACCTAGATCTTTCAAGGCTCTCTCAAATTCATCTCTCAGTATAGCATCTCCTATTTCATCTTGATCTACGTCCTCTTCCCTTCCTACCACATTGTCTGTAAGTTCATTTCCTTTGTAGTGTTGCTCTATGTACTCTTTCCACCTTTCAGCTTTCCCTTCTTTGCTGAGAACTGGTTTTCCATCTGCGTCCTTGATATTCGTAGAGTTACTTTTTTTGTCCTCAAATGTCTCTTTTATTTTCCTGTAGGCGGTATCTACTTTTCCCCTTCTTATACATTCTTCTACAGATTTGCATTTGGCTTCTAGCCACTCCTGCTTAGCCATTTTGCACTTCCTGTCAATCTCATTTTTTAATCGTCTGTACTCCATTTTGCCTGTTTCATTTACTGCATTTTTATATTTTCTCCTTTCATCAATTAAATATAGCATTTCCTGTGATATCCAAGGATTTTTTGTAGGTCTTGCCTTTCTACCTATTTTGTCCTCTGCTGCCTTCACTATTTCATCCCTCAATGCTACCCATTCCTCTTCTACTGTTTTATTTCCCCCTGTTTCTGTCAATTGTTGCCTAAATCTCCCTCTGAAATTCTCCAGAACTTCACTTTCCTTCAATTTATCTAAGTCCCATCTCCTTATTTTCCTACCTTTGTGCAATTTTTTCAGTTTCAGCCTACAGTTCATGACTAACAAGCTATGGTCAGAGTCTATATCTGCCCCTGGGTACGTCTTGCAGTTTATAACCTGGTTCCGGAATCTATGTCTTACCATTATAAAATCTATCTGATACCTTCCGGTGTCTCCTGGTCTCTTCCATGTATACAACCTTCTTTTGTGATTCTTAAACCAGGTGTTTGTTACGATTAAATCATGTTCCGTGCAAAATTCTACCTGGCGACTTCCTCTTCCATTCCTCCTGCCCAGTCCATATTCACCTACTATGTTTCCTTCTCTTCCTTTTCCTACTACCGAATTCCAGTCTCCCATCACTATTAGGTTTTCCTATCCCTTAACTGTCTGAATAATTTCCTTTAGCTCCTCATATATTTCTTCGATCTCCTCATCATAGGCAGAGCTAGTTGGCATATAAACCTGTACTACTGTTGTTGGTGTTGGCTTCGTACCTATCTTGACAATGATAATGCGATCACTGTGCTGCTCATAGTAGTTTACCCGCATTCCTATTTTCTTATTCATTATCAGTCCTACTCCTGTGATACCCCCAACTGATTTTGTATTTATAATCCTGTACTCACCTGACCAGAAATCCTGTTCATCCTGCCACCGAACTTCACTAATCCCCACTATATCTAACTTCAACCTATCCATTTCCCTTTTTAAATTTTCTAATTTTCCTACCCGATTAAGGGATCTAACATTCCACGCTCCGATCCGTAGAATGCCAGTATTGTCTTTCCTGATGATAACATCCTCCTGAGTAGTCCCCGCCCGGAGATCCGAATGGGGGACTATTTTACCTCCGGAATATTTTACCCGAGAGGATGCCATCATCATATTTCCATACAGTAGAGCTGCATGTCCTCGGGAAAAGTAACGGCTGTAGTTTCCCCTTGCTTTCAGCCGTTCGCAGTAACCGTGTGGCAAAGCTACATTAGCTGATGTTACAAGGCCAGCTCAGTCAATCATCCAGACTGTTGCCCCTGCAACTACTGAAAAGGCTGCTGCCCCTCTTCAGGAACCACACGTTTGTCTGGCCTCTCCACAAATACCCCTCCGCTGTGGTTGGACCTACGGTACGGCTATCTGCATCGTTGAGGCACGCAAGCCACCCCACCTCGGCAATGTCTGTGGTTCTTGGGGGTGGTTCGTAGGCTTAGGATTTTTATATTTGTATTTGATTAATTCTTACGGTATGATGTGTTAGTAAATGTTGTATGTATTAGGATTTACGTTGTGTTAGTATATTTAGGAGTGTATTGCAAGGTACTAAGTAAAGAAGTGTTTGTGTTTAAGGGTAGAGGAAGTGTGTGTCAGATTATTTATTATTGTATTGGGTGTATATTAATTACTAAAACCATAAACGAGGAAAGTTTAAGAGTGTTATTGGATAGGCTTGATAGTTTAAAGGATGATATTTTGGAACAGAAGGGTGATCTTTCGAAGCAGATTCAAGAACCTAAGGAGGAATGTAAAGCGGGTTACGAAAGATTAGATAAACGTTTAGCAGAGAGTGAGTCTAGGCATGATGAAGCTTTGGAGAAAGTAACGGAGGATTTGAAATGAAATGAGGACTAGGCTTGGAATCATTGACAGAGATATAGAAGCTATAAAGAAGGTACAAGAGTTATGTTAAACTAGATTCGAGATTGGGACAGGTAGAATATACATTGAATGAGTTGGGAGTTTTGTCTGAAGTGGGAAAGAGGTTTAAAGAAATGAAAGAAGCGGAGTATGACGGGTTGTTAAAATATATGGACAGAAAAATACATGAAAAGACCGAAGTAGTCTATGAAACAGTTGTTAAGGAAGTGAAGGAAGACATAAATGAATGTAATTCGGAGTTGAAATCGCAGGTTCAGGCGCTATGTAAGGAAGTAAAGGAGAAAGTTTTTCCAGTGTAGAGGTGGTTAGTGGAACGGTTAAGAGATGTTGAATTGAAAGATGGTAAAGAGGTGACAGATTCTTCTGTGAACACTGATCAAAAGGAGGTCAATTGGTTAGGAGTTCAGGTTAGTTCTGATCAAATAACACCGGTTAAAACTAAGGGAGATATGGGAGTTCAAAGAGATTTACATAGTCAGAAGGTATGTAACTTGGTAACACCAGATAAGAGTAAAAATGGTAGATATTGTGGAGAGATAAACAAGTATGACTTAGGAGAGGAGATAAAAATTGGAATGAAAACAGGTGGTCAGCAGTTCCCGAAGTTTAAACCAAAGGGGGAAGTACATCCTGTAATTTTTCTTAAGGCTTTTGAGGATTCACTTCCAGGTAGTTGGGATGGAGAAAGAAAAGTAAGATTCATAATCGGACATCTTGAAGGAGATGCTAGTCAGTGGGCTATACTGAATCGTCATAGGTTTAAGACATTGGAGGCATTTTCTACAGCTTTTAAAGCAAAGTTTTGGTCAGAGGAAGAACAGAGACAGTTAAGAATTGATTTATTTAGTCCAGTAGCTTATAGTGACAATTGGGGTGGATATAGGAATTTTATGGAGTATCATTTAAATCAAGCTTTTTTTTAGATAAGTCTGTTGGGGAAGAACATTTAATGGCAGTTCTAATTTCAAAGTTACCCAATAGAATGAAGGAGTTGTTAGCAGATAGAGACTGGTCGAAGGGCAGGAAACTTTGGAATATATAGGACAACTTGAGCATGTAAATAAGGGAAAAAACACAAAACTGAAGACTGCATGTTGTGTGGAAGTAAAAAGTAATTTTGATAATGATACAGTGATAACAATGTGAATTGTAGACAGCAGAATGGGAGACGAGAGAAATGGAACAATAATTCTAGCAACCGAGGGAGTAATAGAGGAAATTGTAACTGTAATGGAAGAGGATTCTTTAATGGTAGAAGGGGAAGAAGAAACGGACGATTTAGAAATGATAGAGGACATAATGTGTCAACGGTAAGTTCTGAAAATGATAGTGAGAAGGTTAATCATTCAGAAGAAAAATCATATGTCCATGAAGGAGTAGTAGGGTATGATAACACAGATCCGAAAATTTCTATTCCTATACCTAGTAACTCAAAAGGTGAACAAAGGTTTAATACAGCATTTCTCAGATATCAAGGGGAATATCCATTAGAAGAGGAATTATTAACAGAAAAGGAGGAGAAGGAGAGTAAGGTTTCTACTCTAGTGATCAAGGGAGATGTATGTGGAAAGTCTATGGAATTTCTATTAGATACAGGTAGTCAAGTGAGCTTATTGACAAAAGAAGTGTGGGAGAAAAACAAACATGTGTGGCAATGCCCCACATTCCCTGTTACCAAGGTACAAGTAATTGGTTTGATAGGTTCAAAAGGGAGAAAGGTAGAAGAAGAGGAGTTACGATGCAGCAGTGAATGCTAGTTGTATCCAGTATTAATTTACCCATATTGTTAGGTTTGGATTGGTTTGTGAGCAAAAAGGTTAGGCTTGATTTTCTAGATAATAAAATGAGGTTATTAGTAGATGATAGATTGGTGTGGATTAACATCAATCAAAGTGATAATTGTGAAGGTATGAAGGATAAGATATATTCATGGCGAGTACAATTAGATACACGTAATTTGTCTGTATGTTATTCTGAGAATTTGCAGGAGGTTAGTTGTGAGGAACGGTCGGACTGGTCAGAACAAGTAAGGAATGGGTATCGGGAAGCCAGTAGTTTGACTGATATTGACGAGGAGGATTTAGAGAAGGTAAAATATGAAAAGGTCTTTGATAATAAACCCGGTACCATTAAGGATTATGAATGTAGGTTAAATATTAAAGAACATGTGCCATTTTTCAGACCACCTTATCCCATGGGTGTCGGGAAGCCAGTAGTTTGACTGATATTGAGGAGGAGGATTTAGAGACGGTAAAATATGAAAAGGTCTTTGATAATAAACCCGGTACCATTAAGGATTATGAATTTAGGTTAAATATTAAAGAACATGTGCCATTTTCAGACCACCTTATCCAATAGCACTTAGTATGAGAGAAGCAGTACGTAAAGAAATAAATCGCATGGTGGAATGGGGAATAATTGAGCGTTCAAATAGTACTTATGGAAACCCTATTCTGGCGGTAAAGAAACCCAATGGGGATATTAGGTTGGTATTGGATGCGAGAACCGTAAATAAAATTATTGAAATTGAGAGAGATAGGTCATTACCAATGGAGAAGATCTTAGCAAGGTTTGCTAATGTGAATTACATGAGTTCTCTTGATCTGACCTCGGGGTACTGGCAAATAAGGCTTGCGGAAGAGTCAAGACAATATACAGCATTCTTGTTCGAAGGAAAATGTTATCAATTTAAGGTTTTGCCCTTTGGGCTTAATACATCGGTATCAGATTTTATACGGACATTAGATTCAGCAATAGGACCCGATTTGTTAGAAAAAGTTTTTATATACGTAGATGACATCATGGTAGTGACAAAGTCGTGGTCAGAGCATATAAAGTTGTTGGACAATCTGCTTGAACAGTTGTTAGAGAAAGGAGTAACTTTAAAATTTGAGAAGGCTCAATTTGGATGTAGAGGTCGAATTTAAAGTAAACTTGCGGTGTAACTTATTGTAGTAGTTACAAATAGTTGACTTACGATCGCTCATGTCACCTGGGAGTATCATTAGCGAGCGTAATTGTAAAAGGAATATTTCTTGTCTGTATTAAATATTTATTATTATTTGTAACTGCGACCGAGCAGTATTACTGGTCGACCGCAGCAACAATGAAGTGTGTGCCGGCTGCGATGGCCGAGGGGACTGAGGCGCTCCTGTCACGGTCTGCACGGCCACTACGGTCGGGGGTTCGAATCCCCCCTCGGGCATGTATATTTGCCGTCCTTAGGATTAGCTAGTTCATAAGTAGTTTGTAAGTTTAGGTACTGATGACCCCGTAGTTAAGTCCCATAAGCTGTACAAACATTTGAACATTTTGAATAATAAAGTGTGTCGAACTGCAGAATATTTCTATTTAATTAGTACATATTACTCTTTGAAGATAACGACTAAATGAACTACGTTCGAGTGATTAGTCATGATTTTTTTGGACACACACTGCGACTGAAATCCTTCGAACTGAGTTCTTCTGAACCATTGATTTTCTTTAATGTCAGATGCGTTGTTGTTGTTTTTTTATTATTATTAGGAGTGTCGTAGTAATTTATATCTCTGTGATCACTGATGATATGCAATATCGAGAGTGGCGACACAGGGTTGACAACTTCTTCAAGTAAACCGGGTGATAAGTAATATTTTACCCATTCTAATAAGGGGTACGGATAGTGTGGTCTTCCGGCACTTGTGAGTAGTAACATTTTCTCTCGATTGTTTCAGTGAAACAGAGATATTTGTAGTAGTTCAGAGATTAGTACCACCAAAGTCTGGTACCACAGTGGATATTAAAAACCAACAGGGTCTTACAACGACACGCAATATATTTGTCAATGTATCTACTAGTATTGAAGAACATTTATTTTTTTGGTGACGGTAGAGAAATCCCAATGTGTCTTTGGCCTTGTGGGCTAGATAAAATATATTTTTCATAAAGGGGACAGAGATCCACTGATAGTAAACCACCCGATAATCGGTACTAGTCTCCGATCAGGGCTGCTACAACTACTGCTGTTGCCGATGCACCTGGGTAACCTGACGTGTATACTGGTTCTAACACCTATGAACCTAATTTATGTAACTTCGATAACATACAATTCGACTTGTCAAGTGCAGGATTTATTCAGCTAGTTTCACTGGGATGATAAGAAAACTACGTTTTTCTCCACTAAGTTTAAATTTTTATTGATGTAACTGACACTGTCATTTTTATCCACCCATAGACTGTGGTTTGTAAACTAGTTAAAACTAGTCAAGACATTATAAAATTTATGTTCCTCTACGGCGTAGGCCTTTTTAAGAAATGTATCCGATAAAATTATGAATTTTAAGTTTTAACAAACATATATTTGTTAACTTCGAAAATTGATTTATATGTTAGGAAGTCTTTTCTGAAGGCAATCGTCTACAGCAGTGGTTTCCAAACTGCATGTCACCGGACGACTATAAATAGTCTCGTCAAAATAATTAGGCGATCAGTTGAGATACCCAGAATCTAAAGCATTCTCGTGAACAGAATGAACTAAAATGGTTCTACGGACATTACTATAACCGAGATAGTGGTAATAAAAGAAAGTTGCTGCAGTTGAAGTTGTTGCTGACTTGCGTTTACTCCACCAAACGAAGTTCACAGGCAGTTGGGTTTAGACAGTGTAGTGAGCAGGTAGTGCAATGCAACATTAACGTGACTTAGCTATGGCATGAAAAGCGATAGGAAGGTTGGAAGTGGGACAGACACAGCTATTGGAGATTCCCAAAGTGTAATTTCCAGAAGACCGTACGCGATTTAAGACAATTGTAACCGTAGAAAGAAATCAAGGCCAAGGTCGTCCACGGGCAACATAAGAAAGAGACTACCGTTGTCTCCAGTAACAGCCCTACCAGGCAGGAGGCTAACTTAGCTGCAAAGCACCCTCGAGACTCCGGAGACATGACGCGCAATTTCAACACAAACAGCCTGAAATCACCTTCGGGATTGTGGCCTCTATGCACGGAGGCTATGGTTTGTGTCCCCTAAAAACCACGACACACTTTATCCTGCAGAAACGGGGCGGAGGAACATCAGAATTCGAGTCGTATCGAATGGCGTTGGGCTCTGTTCACAGATGAGATTGTGTGTTCATCCATACAATCGTCGTTCCCTCAGCTGGAGAGAACGTGAAATCCGGAACAATCCTGCTTATGTTTAGGAAACATCGCCATGTCATAATGATGGACGAATAGCATAGGCAGGAGTCAGTATTAGTGGACGTACGACTCTCTATGTCGATTCAAATGGCGCTTTGTTTGCTCAGAGTTATAAGTTATACACTACGGTGGTGCCAGAGGAGATGGGTTTCTTCTGGTTTACGATAACGTTCATCCCCACACAGCTTCACTGGTGAATAACTTGCTTTAAGCTGAGGAAATTGAACGAATTGAGTGGCCAGCTTGTTCACTGGATCGTGGGCAGGATTTGGAAGGCGCATTGCAGCCAAACCAGCACCTCGCATAGCGGTTGCAGATCTGGATATTGCACTCATGGAAGAATCGCCAAATATATCTCAAGAGCTGATAGCCCCATGGTGCCTCTTCGCTCTAAGTGAACGCCATCTAAACCTCAAGTAAAGACAGCAAAATTTCGTACTGTATTACCACAAATTACAATTTAAACCAATATCTGAATACAATACTTTACCATATGTATATTGTGTATGATATCTAATTGTTTTGAGCAGAGTATCTAAGTAAAATAAGTTACAGACGAAAAAAGAACATACGAAACCAATACGGGTAATAATGTACTCAGGGCGATACGAGAACAACGCAGCCGTCATTTGTCCGTAACATCGATATAGTAACGCAACGCCGCGGTGGAGTAGCCGAGCGGTCTAAAGCGTCTCGCTGCGGAGCGCGCGGTTGCTCGCCGTGGAGGTTCGAGTCCTCCCTGGGGCATGGGTGTGTGTGTTGTCCTTAGGTTAGTTTACCTAGGTTTAAGTAGTTTGTAAGCTATGGACTGATGACCACGCAGTTTGGTCCGATAGATTTACAGACAGTAACGCAACTTGCCATTCAGTCTTTCATTCTCTAGCTCCGAGATCGCATGTTCGTGAACTCATTAACAGAGGCAGCTTGTCCTTTTTTCTACTATATTTTTTTTTATTTTTCTTATTTATTTGGCTGTGGGCAGGAGAAATGAGACTAGCGTAACCCACGCCGAGTACAGAGGGAGAGTATCCACTAGTGTTGACCTTTGAAGGAATTAATGGGATCCACAACTACTTACTCATGCGAGCCTGCATTTTCTGGTTTGTTCCTTCAAATAAAAAAGAAAAAAAAATGAAAGTAATAAAAATAACACAAGGAAACAGTCTGCGTGATAAACGATATGCAGCTAAAAGCAAAATCTTCCACTCTAGATACATAGTCTATAATATCAAGACTAAATCGCTTAACTTCTATGGAATACC
Source organism: Locusta migratoria (assembly GCA_026315105.1). Classification (NCBI taxonomy): domain Eukaryota; kingdom Metazoa; phylum Arthropoda; class Insecta; order Orthoptera; family Acrididae; genus Locusta; species Locusta migratoria. Next base: position 846,030,390 of record CM048745.1, read on the forward strand.
TATTTTTACAGGAGAATTCCTTTTTTTCTTTCTTTTTTATCAAATGTTTCCTTCACAACTTTCGTACGTCTTAGTAAAACATATGTATATAATAACAACAACAGGATCATAGTACATATGGTTTTTACTATTATTAGTTGCCATGTTGTGAGAGTATATAAACTGAAGAAGCAAAGAAGTTGGTACACCTGCCTAATAAGGTGTAGGACTCCGCGAGAACACAGAAATGCCGCAACATATCGTGTCACGCTCTCGACTAATATCTGATGTAGGGCTGGAGGGTACCGAAACGTCTGTCCATAAATCCAAGTGAGTGGAGATTTCTTCTGAACAGCACGTTGCAAGGTATCCCCGATATGCTCAGTAATGTTCATATCTGGGGAGTTCGGTGCCCAGCGGAGGTGTTGGAAGAGTGGTCGTGGAGACAGTCTGTCGTAATTCTGGACGTTTGAGGTGTCGCACTGTCCTCCTGGAATTTCCCAAGCCCGTCAGAATGCAAAATGGAGATGAATGGACGCAGGTGAACAGGACATGTACGTACTACATGTCACCTGTCAGAGTCGTATCTAGACGTAATCTGGGTCCCACATCATTACAACTGAACACGCACTACACCATTATAGAGCTTCCTCCAGCTTTAACATTCCCCTACTCACATGCAGGATCCACAGATTCATGAGGTCGTTTCGACACACCAGGCAACATGTTTCCACTCATCAGCGGTACAACTTCGGTGTTTAAGGGGGGACGTTGATGAAAAACACACACTATTTCAAAAATTCACCAAATCCACAGTTCTGGAGATATTCCAATCAAATGTTGTGCTACGCTGTAAGTGAAAGTAACACATTTACATATAAAACCCTTGGATTATATATATTCAAACTTTTTAATCAAACTTAAATTTCTATTTAAAAAAATGAAGTATGTTCCTTTTACTCAGAAAGAGATTTCTACAAAAAATTCATTATTCCATCTCTTTATATGTTGTGAGATTCTCTCATGAGGTTTTTGAAATAGGTCAAACAAGACAATTTTCATAATTTTTTAATTATAATTCCACATGTACAATTTTAAATTCATGGAAAATTCCAAACACTTTGCCCCATATCTCAGCTTGCAATGAGAATTTCATTTTCTCTTGAGACAACGTTTATAAGTTGTAGAGAAATATGTGTACAAAATTCAATAATGCTATCGTTCGTGAATCCCAGGAAAAGGTACATAAATCTAGAAAAAAAATGGTAATGTAAAATTCAACCTAACTTCTTCAGAGAGCATCACATTTGTACTCTGGGTCGTCTTTCCCTCCAAGACTTCTTTTGTGGTTTCTTGTTGCTTTTCTTATTTCCTTTATCAGGTCTTCAACTGACTTTTCAGCTGCAGAAACGCGCTCTAAATCAATTTTTCTCAGGATGTCTTCAGTAAAATTTCGTATCTTGAAGCCCATTCTTACTAATACCTTCATGCTCTCGACGCTTCCATAATCAAATACAAGAACTGCATCATAAGTTGCAATTCTGACAACTTTAGCAGATGCAGATGTGGTTTTAGCGCATCGTTTCCATATGAGTGAATTTAGGGACTAATTTGGATTTTGGGTTTTGGTTTCAAGGTCAGTTAATCTAAATCCAGTGTGATTGATCACTGTAGTATGCACCATTCTCCTCACTAATTTTTCGCTTGGATCTGCTAGAGACGAGTTCACATTTTCAGCAGATGTGCTTCTTTCGGACGTAGCTTCATTGCTGGTTTGTCGTTGTTTCTCACGTCTTCTATTCACTAACTTATTCAAACGCAGTTTATCCGGTTTCATTGTTCACTGAGCTGGTATTTGCTTCAAAACGTGGGCGTTGCAGGGAGGCCGCGTCACACTTTTACTTAATTTTCAGGCACTTCGTATGCGATTTCAACATTGAAACTCTTGGAACTTATTGTCCATGAGCTGTACTAACAAATTAAAAATGAATCGAAAACTGACATTTTTGGTCAATTTCATCAATGTCTCCCGTTAAGGGTCCAGGCGAGAAGTAAAGCTTTGTGTGTGCAGTCAGCAAGTATACACGGGTCGGCCTTCGGCTCCGAAAGACCAAGTCGATAATGTTTCGTTAACTGGTCCGCATGCTGACTCGTGTTGATGTCCCAGCACTCAAATCCGCTGAATTCTGAGCTTCAGTTGCACTTCTGTCATGATGGACGATTTTATTCATTCGTCGCCTCGTTGCTTCCGTTCTGGCACGATCTTTTACCAGCCGCAGTGATATCGGAGATTTGACGTTGTACCGGATTCCCGATATTGACGTCGCACTCGTGGAACGGTCGTACGGGAAAATCCCGAGTTCATTGGTACCTCGGAGACGCTGTGGCCCATCTCTCGCGCGACGACTATAAAACCACGTTCAAATTCACTTGTGATAAGCTGCCTTCGTGGCACCAGTAACCGATCTAATGGCTGCGCCAGACACCTGTTGTCTTATATAGGTGTTGCCGACCGCAGCACCGTCCTCTTGGTGCTTGCATAACTCAGCATTTGCATATTCTTCAGTGTATATTCGGTCGCGATAAATAATCCAAGACGTTTGTGGCTCAGAATAGGAAAAAGTTGGGAACGACTCCTCTAGTTTGTAGCAGATTTGTACGGGAGTGCAACGTGAACGATGAACTGTTCGGACAATCAGTGAATAGTTGTTGTTATGGTATTCAGTCGACAGTCTGGTTTCATGCAGCTATCCCGCTACCCTGTCCTGTGCAAACATCTTCGTCTCTAAGAACTGCAGCCAACATCCTTTTGAATCAGCTTACTGCCTTCGTATCTCGATCTCCCTTTGCGATTTTCACCCCACACACTTCCCTCCAAAGCTAAATTGACGAATCCATGATGCCTCATAATGTGACACATGAATCGATCCATACTATTAGTTAAGACTAACGCGGGCAGTTATAAGGGGGGGGGGGACATTTCTCCGTAACACTGATCAGCACCTCATTAGTTGTGCTACCCCATCTAATCTTCAGCATTCGTCTCTAGCAACACATATCAAAAGCTTCTATCATCTTTCGGTCTGAATTCATTCACTCCCGAACAATGCTAGTCTCCATACACATGCTTTCAGAAAAGACGTCTAAGACTTAAATTAATTTTGCATATCAACAAATTTCGCTTCTTTACAAATGCACTCCGTGGTCTAATGCATCATGCTACGGACTGGACGACCGTTCCCGCCGGAGGTTCGAGTCCTCCCTGGGCATTTCTCTGTGTTGTCCTTAGAGTCTAGGGACTTATGACCATAACAGTTTGGTCGAACAGGTTTACAAACATTTTTAGATATGCTTTGCTTCCATTTTTGCTGCATTTTGTATCTTCTTTATTTCGGTCATCAGAAGCTGTTTTTTTTTTTTTACCCAAATAACAAAATTCATCTAGTACTTTTGTTTTATTAAGTTGAAGCAGTCAACAATCCGATGATTGGTTTGAGCACCACAGTGCTTTACTAGGCATGGTCCCGTTTAGAGGTGGTATGCCGTTGCCTTCCTACGACTTTCGTACTCAATTACCAAGCCAGTTAAGGTTAAGGGGGGACCTACTGTTTAACGCGACTTCCGAACCACGGTGTTACTTGACATTTTTCACATCAGCACCATTGCCAGAGATGAAAGATGTGAAAAATCTAATTCATCAATACATTATATTGTGACAAAAGAGTAGTAACAAAGTGATGCGTATAGCAATCCAATGCACAAGGCAGGCCTATGCATAAGTTCAAATGTTCAAATGTTTGTGTAGCTTATGGGACGTAACTACGGGGGTCATCAGTCCCTAAACTTACAAACTACTTATGAACTAACTAATACTAAGGACGGCACAAATATCCATGCCCGAGGGGGGATTCGAACCCCCGACCGTAGTGGCCTTGCAGACCGTGACTGGAGCGCCTCAGTCCCCTCGGCCACCGCGGCCGGCTATGCATAAGTAAGAACAATGTACAACGTAACACAGAAATTACCTTTATTTTTAATTTTTCTAGGAATTTCTAGACAGTATATAGTGAACCATGAGAAAACTTTTCGGTTTTGCCTTGAAAGACCGAGAATTATATTTTGAATTCTTTTGGTATCTTATTAAAATTGGACGCGGCAGAATACTGCACACTTTTCTGCACAAGGGTCAAGGAGGGCCGCGTCAGAGAGGCCGTGCGCACTAAGGCGCCCTGCTGCGGTGCGCGCGGCCGCTCGCCGTCGGGAGATCGAATCCTCCCTTGGGCATGGGTGTTAGTGTGGTGCTTAGCATAAGTTCCTTTAAGTTAGTGTAAGTAGTTCGTAAGCCTAGCGACTGATGACCAACGTTGTTAAGTCAAAAATGTTCAAATGTTTGTAGAGTCTATGGGACTTAACTGCGGGGTCATCAGTCTCTAAACTTACAAACTACTTATGAACTACCTTATAGTACAGACGACTCAAACATTCATGCCCGAGGGGGTATTCGAACCCCCGACCGTAGTGGCCATGCAGACTGTGACTAGCGCGCCGCAGACCTCTCGGCCACCGCGGCCGGCTTTGTTAAAGTCCCTTAGATTTATAAAGATTTGAACATTTTCGGTCAAGGTGTGATCTAAATGCAGATTCCATTTCTGTCCAGTGTTAACTGAATGAAGGCTGTTAGTTCTTGAGTATAACTTATTACTGGCAACAAACGACATTAAAGAATTAAAGAACAAGGGAATGGTCAGACTTGTGATGTCGAAACCTGTGTTGCTACTTTTACCAATCTGAGTTTACATTGAAGGAAGTCGGTATGCAGACTGTTAGCTGCTGGCATGACCTGGAAGTCTGTAAAAACTTTTATGAAGTATGACATTATTGTCGCTTGGTTTCCACGCTTATAACTGCCTATTGTACAACCCAGACCTCTCTCGCTACGTTATACCAACGCCATCTAGGGACAAGGTGGCGTTAGCTACGCGTCGCTCTCCTGCCACAGCAGTGAGAAAGCTGATTCGCTCAGTGAAAGCGATCGTGCGATAATTAATAAATACGATTATAATTCGTTGCTGATATGTTATCTACAAAATTCGTTCAAAAGAGCTATGAAATGTACACAAATACATATACGGTTTAGAACACGTCAAACTTTTATTTCTTGTAATTATCGCAAAAATGTAAAATATTGATACAATGTTCAAAACATACGTTTTTTGTGCACCAAGAACATACAAGCAAAGACGACATATGACAGCCCTGCGGATCACAGACGTTGTTAGACGTCCGTAGACGGTGTTAGGAAGGAATCAGCCTAATATCAGTATATTTCGAGGCGTGCCACGCATATTTAATCACATTTTGAAACCGTAGGGAGGAAAACTGATAATGTACGACTGATTGCAACTTGAGAATATTGTCACGGTGATAGACAGGAAACTGCAGTGATTTGCACACAATAATTTTCTCTGTTAGTTTTCTGTAAAATGCCTACCACTCGCGGAAAAAATCTCTGTCTAACGGTTGAATTACGTTCGTCGTGCCGGTTGGAATCTGAAGTATCTCTACTTCTTTGTCAGGGTGAGCTCGCCACCAATCTAGAAGGAGAAGAGATTTGTTCCCGCAGAACAGAAAAAAAGCATGACACATGTAAAGTGTAACGTTATAATTTCCCATTTTTCCAAACTTCGATGCGTCTACCACAAGATTGGCTACATAGAACATTGTTTGTTTGACACATGGTCCAAAACGTCCACTTGGTTCTTGAAGACACACATATAGTTTAGGCAGCAATGAAGCATCCAGACTAAATATGGGAATTATAGTGTATGAATGGTGAGTGCAGTCGTGGACTGCGCAATTGCCTCAATATGTTTTTCCCCTTTGAATGACAGTGTTCTTTTCGCACGCATTTCTTTTTGAAAACCTGACTGATCTGCATTGTAAACATAAGATTCACTAGAACTGGCGATCTTATTTTTTGCAGTCGTAAGAAAAGCTTCTATCATTTCCATTTGAGCCACTTCATTTACCGATATAGTTCTCCATACAAATTTTGTTATTTTTCGTTCCTCAATTTTATGTGATCTTTTGAAGCGACTAATCCAACTTTGAGAAGCTGTAAATTCTTTAGCGCCTATCTCGTTGGCAAACGCCCAATCACGCAAAGTTGTGTCGCTGACACTCAATGACTGTCGTCTGGCATCGGTAAATTGCTCAAAAAGTCGCGCATTTATCTCCGTCGCAATTTCCAGTCGACTCTTATGTCGTCCAGCGACTTCCTTTTTCCATCTATAAAATTCACGTTCAGAACGGACAAAGCGATACCTATTTTGAACAGTACTGACACGTAGGCGTTTCTTACCACTTTCGTTCAACCAATGCTTCACCGCTTGTAGTTGCTGGTGTTGCTTTCGAAGATAACTGATGATGGTGAGTGGCACTATCACTCAAAGAGTCTTCATGTGTGCAACTTTCTTCCGTTTCTTCGCCGTCTGTAGATTTACAGTCTGCAATATCGACTGTTTCAGTCGTTTCTAGCCACATATCTGCGCTATTTACATGCTTGTCTAGAAGTTTAACTACCATGTCGCACATCACATAGTCTTCACGCGTGTTTTCTGTTGACTGCTTCATTTGGCGTCTGTGGTATATCTCCATGGCAAGCAGCAAAACATTTACAGGGTTTGCCATCATCTGTGAGTGGAGACTGAATGTTCACCGTAAAGTGACTTGCGGAGTATAGATGTAGATGTACAGAATATCTTTCACATCTTCACCAGTTTCTGGACGGTATGTTTCGAAACACGTACCAGAAATGAAAAGGAAGTGCATGCCACAGAAATAAATATTCGGTTCCCCTTTCCACCAAAACCGTGCAAAGATATTCCTCTTTAGTGAACCTTGCGCACAACGCTCACCATAACAACAGCTCGCGACTCGTCATTTCTAGGGGTGGCCAGCCGTCACCGCAAGCGCCAAACAGGAAAAACAGCCATTTACGTGATTTTTAGGTGACTTCCAGTCATGTCAGCAGCTAACATTCTGCATACAGACTTTCTTCAATGTTAACTAACAGTGTTAAAAAATCAATACATGTTTTGGCATGACAAGTCTGACCATTCCCTTGTGAGAGGAAAATGTCAGAAAAAAAAACGAGAGCTTACCTCATATATTTTTTAAACCGCCTGTTTCCACGGAATAAATATCCTTCTTGAACCTGAGGAGTTAACACCAAAAATAATGCCGTACGTCGTAACCGGAATGAAAAGAAGTCGACTACTTTTCATGTTGAAGTAACACTTCAGAAACTGCTAGGAATGGTAAAGAACGTAACGTTTAGTGTTTGAACAAGATCCTGAACGTGGACTTTCCACGACAGCTTACTATCTATCTGAACAACTAGAAATTGATCTGTTCAGTCTCAGTTATGTGCGCATTCTATGCAAATGAAATGTCAGCTTTTATTTGTTTAGTAGAAACTGTAAAGATTGAGTCTTACTTTGATTTAGCATCAATTTGATTCCTACAAGCCATGAACTTGTTTCGTTAAATGTATTATTTCATACTGCAACAATAATGGCAACAACATCCTTCACTACCAATCTAGTGCCGTTACCGAACAGAATTACCTGTTATGCTAGAAGGCAGATCATTTTCGGAACAACCCCTATTTCATTCCCCATTGTGGCTGTATATCACAGTCATTTTCAATACTGTGGAGGATCACCTTCTGCTGTCTGTAATAAAAATGAGACGCGAACCAATTGTGAGTTACTCCCTTACTCCATAATATTCTAACTTCTGCTACAATATCTTGTGATCTATACATTCTAATGGTTTTGTTACAGAATAAGCGTAGCGTTCGTAGTTTTTATTTAATCCATCAAGTGCCTTGAAGCGAAAATATAGCATTTTCAGTTGTTCAACCACTTCTGAAAGCAACCTGCAACATTTGACAGCTAACTGTGGAAACTGAAATGATCGATTAACTTTGAATAAACAGCCTTTTCAATACATAAGTAAAAGCTGAGTGTTTATACATTACTGTGTAAAAACATTTGGAGATAAGAAAAACAGCTCTATGAATATCAAGAACACTGATGGAAAACCAGTTCTCAGCAAAGAAGGGAAAGCTGAAAGGTGGAAAGAGTATATAGAGGGGCTCTACAAAGGAAGTGAACTTCGAGACAATATTGTAGGAAGAGAAGAGGATGTAGATGAAGGTGAAATAGGAGATACTGTACTGAGAGAAGAATTTGACAGAGCCCTGAAAGACCTAAGTCGAAACAAGGCCCCTGGAGTAGATGATATTCCCTCAGAGCTACTGAAGTCTCTGGGAGAACCAACCATGACAAAATTGTTTCACATGGTGTGTAAGATGTATGAGACAGGCGAAGTACCCTCAGACTTTAGGAAAAATGTTATAATCCCCATTCCAAAGAAAGCAGGTGCAGACAGGTGTGAAAACTACAGAACCATCAGATTAATAAGTCATGGTTGCAAAATATTAACACGAAATATATACAGAAGGATGCAAAAGCTGGTAGAAGCCGACCTCGGGGATGATCAGTTTGGGTTCAGGTGAAATGTAGGAACACGGGAGGCAATACTCACTTTACGGTTTATCCTAGAAGATAGATTAAGAAAAGGCAAACCTACATTTCTAGCTTTTGTAGATTTGGAGAAGCTTTTGACAATGTTGATTGGAATAAACTTTTTCAAGTTCTGAAACAAGCAGGAGTAAAATATAGGGAGCGTACGGTTATTTACAACTTGTACAAAAACCAGACAGCGGTTGTCAGAGTTGAAGAGCATGAAAGGGATGCAGTGGTTGAAATGGGAGTAAGACAGGGTTGTAGTCTTTCTCCATTGTTATTCAATTTATACATTGAGCAAGCTATAAAGGAAAGCAAGGAGAAATTTGGTGAAGGAATTAAAGTTTAGGGGGAAGAATTAAAAACATTGCGTTTTGCCGACGACATAGTAATTCTGTCAGATACAGCAAAGGACCTGGAAGAGCAATTGAACGGAATGGACAGTGTGCTGAAAGGTGCATATAAGATGAACATTAACAAGAACAAAACTAGGGTAATGGAGTGCAGTGTAAGAAAATCAGGTGATTCTGAAGGAATTAGATTGGGAAACGAAGCAATAAAGGAGGTAGATGAGTTTTGTTGCTTGATTTTGTAAGAATATCAGGTGATGCTGAAGGAATTAGATTGGGAAACGAAGCAATAAAGGAGGTAGATGAGTTTTGTTACTTGGGCAGTAAAATAACAAATGATGGTCGCAGTACAGAGGATATAAAATGCAGAATGGCAATGGGTAGAAAAGCGTTTTTGAAAAAGAGAAATTTGTTCACATCGAATATTGATTTAAGCCTAAGGAAGTCCTTTCTGAAGGCATTTGTATTGAGTGTTGCCCTGTATGGGAGTGAGACATGGACGATAAACAGTGCGGACAGGAAGAGGATTGAGGCTTTTGAAATGTGGTGCTACAGAAGAATGCTTAAGATTAGGTGGGTGGCTCGCGTAACTAATGAGGAGGTACTGAACAGAATTGGGGAGAAAAGAAGATAGATAGGTAGGACACATTCTTAGACATCAACGAATTGTGAATTTAGCATTGGAGGGAAGTGTATGGGGTAAAAATCGCAGAGGAAGACCAAGAGATGGATACAGTAAGCAGATTCAGACAGATGTAGGTTGCCTTTCTTATGTGTAGATAAGGAGGCTTGGGTATTGTGGAGAGGTGCATCAAAGACCACAACAACAACAACAGTGTGAAAATATGCCGTGTGGAACTGATCAGAAGAAATAACAATCACTTCTGCGAGCCAATCATGGATTGATTTCAAGGGAACTTGGCTGTGGATTTATCAAGTGCAAAACTGACTGTACCTTTACATCGAAATATCATGGATTCCATGAAACGGTCCGTAACAAGAAAAAAAGAAAAAGAGGGAAGTGGACGGCCTAACCGGCACTGAACAAATACCACAAAAAAGAAAAAAACGACGTGGAAAAGAAACGACGTCGTAAATCAGAATCACTCGCGAGTACACACGCTACACATCAAGGCTGGCTAAGTGTGCGCAATAGTGCTTTGCGGCGGCAGCAGCAGATGGATTCGTGCCGTGGCTGTCGCATCTCAAGTGAAACTTGGAGCGCTCGACCGCTAGTCCATCAAACACGACCTATATATCATTTAATTAGCAGTAAAAACATTGAGTTCATTAATCGAGATAAAAGCTATCCTCTCTTCTAACAAGGAAAGAACATGGGCTCGAACAAACATATCTGTATGTACGTTTGGTTACAGGATCTCTACGTACACCTCAATGTGCTGGTGGGTGTCGTTTTTGTGCAAAACTCTGCAATCATGCTCCAGATACCGCTGTAGATGTAACTGTAGACGCCATACGTAATGCAGATATCTTAACTATAACTTATGTAATAATCATCGTACAAGTTCTCTAGCGTTTTGTCATCAAAAGCCGTGATGATTGTTTCAACTTTAACCTTCTTCTCGGAAGACTGTTGGTATTCACTGCCACTGCTTCCATCGCCTCTTCCCGCACTTACCATAACACTATCGCTTGTAATGAGTTGTTCGTCATTATCATCCCTATTATCATCATTATGTGTTAGTGTTACAACAGTATCTAACTTACGCTCATATTTCTGTACCATAACAGATGCGAGAAAGCAAGCGAATGATTCACCTTCTACACTAATACCAACCTCACGAAGAAGGATTTCTTCGTAACTTCATCTCAACCAATCGCAATACATTTGCAGGATTGATTACCAATCGCCGCCCCATCTGACGCTTCACCACACAAATAACGTCACAAAACGCAACTTCGGAGGCACACTGCACCGTCCCTACTGGCGAACCGACAGGTCAAAGTGCAATGTGGCAAGGCACACGCAGAGACCTCTAACGGACGACTGCAGGGTTTTGCAGATGCGGGAGTATCACTAATGCAATAAGGGATCTTTACATTACCTCTCGTACGATTTTGATGTATATGTGTTTGTACGAGCCCAAGTACTTTCCTTGTAAGTTGCGCCAAATCACACAAAGAGTCCAAAATTTATTTCATTTTATCACGGACGGAGTCGTGACACAGGATTTTTATATAAATGAAGAGAAAGAGTTTGTGTGTGTGTCTGCGCGCACGCTATAGCAATGTCAACGAAGCTACTAGATTTTTTTTTCTTTTATGCGTACAGTTCAGTATTTCGTGATGCAAAACGTCTTTACCATGGAATATTATTTTGTGAATTATGACAGTGGAAACCACAGGCCTAGTCAATATCTGATTTCGGGAGGGGCTTTCAGTAAATGAACATCGTTAAAAAAAAATTTCCTCGGCCGAAGAGGTACATTCCTGGCTACGTTCGTGGTTCCGTAAGAAAACGGAAACGCAGGGACCGTCTTGCCTCACTGTGGTATAAATCTATTAACAGTTATACCGTTAATTTCGAAACAGTTTTCCGACTTTTTCCCATCTGTATTGTTTTCATTTTACTGCCTGCCTTATACCGCCATGTTCTGTCTACAGAACAGTAGTACAACAAACTAGAATTCAATCATACCGGGAGGCACATTAATTCGGTACTATAGTCGAAATCGATTAGCATTTACTTCTAATAATTCATCTCTTGTTCTTGGTTATCGCTATAGTTACTACGATTTGTTTATCCTTATGGCAGTTTATTATTTTCGCAATTAGTAAATAGAATTAATGTATTCTGCGTCTTGCAGCTACTGCCAGCCTGCTCATAGACTAGGCAAGTACATTCTTTCCTACTTTAAAAAAAAAAACATAAAAAATTAAATAAAAAAGGCTTAAAACGTATAGAAATAGTTCCTCTTCGTGATTTAATGATCATAAAGACAAAAAGAATCATAGCATTGCCCACATCAACTATTCCTTGCAGTTTGAAAAGGCTGTAATCTGACATAAATGTCACATTGCAGTAAATTTTAATACCATTTCCGTCCCTTTTGCCAGCTTCCTTAAAATTTTGGGAGGGGCTTGAACCCCTAAAAAACACCTCTGGCTTTTCCCATGGTGGAAACATTCCGAAAGTTGACGCATTTCTGGTACCTTCATTTTTCAAATACAAACCAGTTTTTTTCGCGCGTGAAATAAGAAAAGTGAAAACTGAATTCAAACTAACTATAACTACATTTAACGGTAACTGTTGGTTGTTTGTGTCAACACACAGACTGTAAAGAATATTATACACTACAAAGTAGCTTAAATAAGGATTGAGTTCTGGATTCAATCTACGTTTTTTGTAATCAAATGAATGAATTTAAATAAGCACTGTTGTTGTTGACCACGATAAAAAATTACACGGTATTTAGGCACCTACCTAATTACAGTTCGGGCGGAGATGAAATCGTGCCTACATGTAAATTAATTTGGCGCCCTAGTCGTTTTCCATAAACATTATGCTCTTTTTTCTTTTCTTTTCTTTTCTTTTCTTTTCTTTTCTTTTTATTTATTTATTCTTTTTTTTTCGTTCTGTTTAGTTAGAAAGGAACCAGCCGGCTTAATTTGAATGGGAGTCTAAAGAACGGTGAAAATAAGAAGATTAAACATTTTCCAATAAAAGGAAGGAAGGAATATTGGTGTTTAACGCCCCGTCGACAGCGTGGTCATTAGAGGTGGAGCTCATGCTCGGATTGTTTGGGTAAGGATGGGGGAGGAAATCGGCCGTGTCATTTGAAAGGAACCATCCCGGCATTTGCCTGGAGTGATTTAGGGAAATCACGGAAAACCTAAATCTGGATGGCCGGAGGTGGATTTGAACCACTTTCCTTCCGAATGCGAGTCCAGTGTAATACCACTGCGCTCGGTTCAAAAAAAAAAATTGTTGAAGTTTTGCAGTACATTTATCTGCTCTAGCGAAGAGCAAAAATTTAAAAAAAAAAAAAAATGGTAGTGCAATAGATTGCCAATTTTGTTTTCTTTTTCAAATCGACCTTATGTTATTATTATTTTGATTTTCGTTGTCACAGAAGAATGTGAAATTGTACATGACGAGATAAGTAAAAAAAATCATATTCTATTAAAATGCTGTAGATGCATTCAAGACGTTTTCATCAGTCGTTTTTGAAACACAAATCGTTGATGTAACTATCGTATATTTAAGTACTGCTTTACTGATGTAAATATTAAAACCGACAACCACCACGAAATTTCTACTCTCACGAAGTATCAGAGCATGATACTTAATAGTATGGAATAATAATAATCACTTGCATTGTTTAAATATATCAAAATGATCCTCTCGGAAAGAAACGCACGAAGTGGCCGCTGCCGTATTTAGATTCTTAACGAGCGAATTGCAAACCACATGTTACACTTATTCCCATTGCTTGGAACATGCACAAATAACCTTTCTGGAGTTTTAAGACAGGTACCAAAAGCGGTGCCCCGCGTTGCCCGACATGTTCAGGTCTGCCTCAAGAAGTGCCTGACCTGGGTTCGTGCCTGTTCAAGTCTCCTTCACTCCGCCTTTGTCATCTACTCCTGACGCCTGTCTCTGCCTCCTCTCCCCTCTCATCTCATCGTCCCCTCCTTCTCTCTCTCTCTTTCTCTGCCCCACTTCGTGTATCGCCTCCTCACTCCCCTTCGACGATCACCTCCCAGTTTCTGTAAAATCATCTCCTCACCCATCTCACGATTACTTTCCTATTCATCTCTGTCCATACCCACCTCCCGTTTGTATACTTCCCTATCTCCATCTGGCGCAGCGGAGTGGCCTAGCGCATTGAGGCGCATGGGTGTGTGTGCTGTCTTTAATATAAGGTAGATAAGTTAGATCATAAGTAGTTTGTAAGTTTAGGGACTGATGACCCCAAAGTTAAGCTCCTTAAGCTTAACAAACATTTGAACATTCTTTCTCTCCATCTGTCCATCTCTCTCTCTCTCTCTCTCTCTCTCACACACACACACACACACACACTACAGCTGACCTTAAGTCTATCTGTGTTCTTCTTTCCCAACAATTACGCTCACAATATTTCTATCAGGACATTGATTTAAATCGAGCCATGGTATTTCTATACATATCTCACTTGTATCTGTAAAGAATTTTACCTTGTAGTTTCGTTTATATACAGCTCTTTAGTGACGGCGTTATTGCTATTCAGGTTTAAGATGTCTCTTGAACTATATGTCACACAATTATTCTTTACGTACATACGTATAGAGGATTATTTGAATACTGGCTGCAACATACGTTACGAATAGATACTTACAAAATTAATAAGAAATGTAAACGCCATTCACGATGCTGTAGTTACTGATGCATCTGAAGGATTATGACGTCATATCTCCTGAAATATGTGTCTTACAACGATAGTTTTGCACGTGCTTTCAGTGATACGTGCCCAAACGTCTTTAATATGTGTCGTTCGTACATGTAGTAGTAGAGAAGTAACGAGTTGAATCGTTGCACAAATTTAATGTGATAGAATAGTGTAGAAATTTCCATTAGAATTTTTGCACCCTCCCTTCGACCCTCAACAACCAACCACAGCGACGAAACCACCTTAGTGCACATTTTTAGACTCAGTGTCACTCCCATGCATAAACTTCATAGGTCTGCAGTGAATAGTTTTGGCTATAAAGTAAAAAATAGGATATAGGGACACACGTCCATATATATGGACGTCTCTCTCTCTCTCCCTCTAATATATATATATATATATATATATATATATATATATATATATATATATATATAATTTGGGAACAATTGTAATTTATTAACTACTTGTTTTTTTTTTAATTCCAGGCAAACAGAAATTATAGAGAATTTAATATCGGAAAATGATACTGAGAAAGATAATTAAAACTATATGACTGATAATCCACTTTTATTAATGCCGTAGCACAAGTGAATTTAACCGAAGAAAACAACTCAATCTTAAGGAAGTTGTACATACACATTTTTTTCGAAAATTATATTCTCTAAAACGTCTGTTGTAAACTTTCTGCAAATTGTCTTAATTTAAAAATTGGTCCTAAGTAGTTATTAAATCACAAATTTTCCCAAATGACTTCTTCGCTTCTCTGGAAAACTACTGCAGATACAAGCCTAGAACATGTTTATCAATAACATCAAAATATATCAAAATCGTACTTTGCTGTATCCTGGTCCATTTTTACGACGGTTTCATATTACCTAGGTTGCTAAATTTCAGGCAAAATCTTGTATTAGGTGTAACTCCGTAACTGAACGTTTGGGGACCTACGTTTGTGTGAAACTTTTTCTTTACTTTTACTTGTAGAATAACAGATAAAAATATTTTAATAGCTTCAGGAATCGCCCTGAACGTATATATGTATTTTTTTAGGGCACTACTACGCAATATTTGTAGACCATACGTGTATGGCCAAACAATATATCACTGTTAGTAAATAATACACCGTGAGCAGTATCGTGTAGGTTGAATCACACACTAAAAAAGTGAGTGAGGTAAATATAGGAAAGGTTGGGGAAATGCCAGCCGACTATATTATAACCCCATACTGCTTCAACAAGCCTTTCAATATAACAATTGGAAGTAGGGAGCAGTGGGAGAAAATAGTTCGACACCTTACGGAGGATATTGTCTGGTTCACTGACGGGTCAAAAACAGACCAAGGCGTTGGGGCCGGGGTATACGGGGTGCAGCCAAGACTGGAGGGCGTCATTTCTCTAGGGAAACTGGCCTCAGTATTCCAGGCCGAAATCACTGCCATCAGGGCGTGTGTGGAGGAGAATTTGCGTAGGTGCTACAAAGATCGTAGCATCTATATCTATCCAGGCAGCCAGGCAGCCCTGAGATCACTGGCAGCTCCTGCAACAAGGTCTAAAATTGTTGCAGAATGTCACAGGGTTCTGGTGGAGCTAGGGGAAAGCAATAGAGTAAACCTATTGTGGGTTCCTGGCCACTTGGGGATCAGTGGCAACGAACATGCCGACAGATTAGCCAGGTTGGGGGCAGAGACTCCATTTATTGGACCGGAATCTGTCCTGACAATCACCAAGGCAATGATCAAATTGGAGCTACTTAAATGGCTCAGAAGAGAGCACGTAGAATATTGGACCAAAGTCTATCAACACAAACATGGCACGGTAATGATGCCAAAGCCATGTTTTAAAAGAAGCTCTGCAATCCTGGGTCTGAACAGGAGAGAGATTAGACTCATGGTTGGATTGCTGACAGGCCATGGGAATTTCAAAAAACACCTACATACAATGGGAATAACAGAAGAGGACCCTAAATGTAGGATCTGTGATGACGGTGATGAAATTGCATCACATCTAATTTTCGAATGCATTGCATTGGAAAGTAAAAGGCACAGAACATTTGGGACAACCAGACCCGAAGAAATTGTGTCGAATAAAGAACTGGTAAAGGGACTCCTTGCACTGTTCAAGGGCATTGGTTGGCTTTATTAGATAAACAGGGAGCGATACCGCACATTAAAGTTAGTTTCGGTGCGGGCAGTGGCGGGTTGGACCAAGACTGTTTTGGCTTCCCTGAGAAAATCAAATCAAATCAAGAATCATCCTCTGATACCTTATGGTGGTTGTCACTTTTAATATTTACATCAGTAAAGCAGTAATTAAATATACCATAGTATAAATCAATCAATCGTGTAGATTGACGTCCAAAATGTGTGTATTTCATTTGCCATTGAGGGAGGGAAAAAAACTGAATTTTGCGAGGGAAATGATTCATGATATGAGCATAAGATGAGGGAATTAATAATTAATTAATTAATGACGATTTCGAGAAATCAGTGGAATGCCCTGGGGGACGAAATGGGGGACATAGCAACAGGTATTTCAGGTGTAGAGAAGCAGCTGAGAGAGCTAAATACGAAAAAGTCTGCTGGTCCGGATGGAATACCAGTTCGGTTTTACAAAGACTATTCTGCGGCGTTGGCCCCCTACTTAGCTTGCATTTATCGCGAATCTTTAATTCAGCGCAAAGTTCCTAGTGATTGGAAAAAAGCGCAGGAGACACCCGTGTATAAGAAAGGAAACAGATTTGACCCATACAATTACAGGCCATATCGTTGACATCAGTTTCATGTAGAATTTTGGAGCATATTCTCATTTCGAATATAGTAAATTTCCTTGAAACGGAAAAGCTTCTTCCCATGAATCAGCACGGCTTTAGGAAACATCGTTCATGTGAAACTCAGCTTGCCATTTTTTCACATGACATCTTGCGAGCCATGGACGAAGGGCAACAGGCGGATTGTGTTTTCTCGACTTCAAAAAGGCGTTCGACGCGGTGCCACACTGCAGACTGCTAACGAAGATACGAGCTTATGGAATAGGTTCACAGATTTGGGACTGGCTGGAAGACCTCCTAAGTAATAGAACGCATCAGAGACGAGTGTATCGTCAGGCGTGCCCCAGGGGAGTGTGATAGGACCGTTATTATTTTCTATCTATATAAATGATCTGATGGAGAGAGTAACTTGTAATTTGCGGCTGTTTGCTGATGATGCTGTGGTGTATGGGAGAGTGTCGTCTTTAAGTGATTGTAATAGCATACAGTTGGACTTAGGAAAAATAGACAAAATTTCTATTTGGTGCGAAGAATGGCAGCTAGCTCTAAATGTAGAAAAATGTAAGGTGATGCGTTTGAGTAGGAAAAACAATCCTATAATGTTCGAATACAGCATTAGTAGTGAGCTTCTGGATGCTGTCGCGTCGTTCAAATATCTAGGCGTAAAATTGCAGAGCGATATGAAATGCAATGAACAAGTAAGGACAGTTGTGAGTAAGGCGGACAGCCGACTTCGGTTTATTGGGAGAATTTTGGGAAGATGTACTTCACCTGTAAAGGAACCGCGTATAAAACGCTTGTACGACCAGGTCTTGAGTATTGCTCAAGTGTTTGGGACCCGCAGCAGATCAGTTTAAAGGAAGACATAGAGGCGGTTCTGAGACGAGCAGCTAGATTTGTTACCGGTAGGTTCGACCAATGCGCGAGTGTCACGGAAATGCTCCGGCAACTCAATTGGGAATCGCTGGAAGAAAGACGATGTTCTTTTCATGAATTTCTGTTAAGCAAATTTAGAGGGCCGGAATTTGAAGCTGAGTGTAGCACGATCTTGCTGCCGCCTACTTAAATTTCGCGTAAAGGTCACAAAGACAAGATAAGAGAAATTAGGGCGCGTACGGAGGCATATAGGCATTCTTTTTTTTTCTCGTTCAATTTGGGAGTGGAATAGGAAAGGAAATGCCTAGTAGTCGTACAGTGTACCCTCCGCCACGCTCCTTATGGTGAATTGCGGAGTATGTATGTAAATGTAGATGTAGATGTAGCGTTCGTTGACTGCAGACGTTTGCCCGCATGATGCCGGCGTGCGAGCCGTTTGCGGAAAGAAGCAGATGTGGGTCAGTGACAGCGCCGAGAAACCGAGACGCGACCGCGTCAGTGGGTCAGTGACTCAGCGCCCATGTGGCGGGCTCCCAGGTGAAACCGAGTCTGGGGGCAGAGCGAGCGCTGCTCCCATTGGCCGGCAGCTCAGGCGCCAGCGTTTTCCTCCAATCCCGCCTTTTCCTCGTTCTCCGCCCGTTTGCCTTCAAGCGTGCCGTCTGTATCCAGACGAGTGCAGCAATAATCGAAAGTCAAGTGCCACGTGTCACCCTGAAGAAACCGAAATCCTCGACCTAAAATGAGGTCGAAGCATCGATTTTTTACATTCTAATTGCTCGTAAACAAAGACATGTCTGCCTTGGTACAACATCGCCGTTAGATTGTGTGATCATTTCCTGTCGGGCGCTCCAATCGAGTGAAAGGTTAAAACGTCATGTTTTGCTCTCTCCAGTTGGACTTTCCTGGTTCCTTACGAAATGCCCGACATATTTGCACTGGCCTACACTGATCTGTATGGGCACTATATCAGATGACAGCATTTTCCTCCAGATCCCTGTCGGAATATTAAGCCACGCTCATTCTTTAGCTGTTCTCAATAGCGAAAGTGATACCAATGCCGAATTTTGTGCATTTAAGGTTTATTTTCTAACATTTAGAAGTTTCAGCTGGATATACCTGAGGAGCAAGTCACCATGGCACTGGAACGATTCAGTACCTGAAATTGTAACATAAGAGTAGTAATAGATAAAATAAACATATAAGAGTCCTATGGACACCACAGGTCTAAGCATAACTGAATGCTATCAAGAACTTTTCAACTGAAGGAGAGGCATTGAATTAAAAATCGTGCCGCAACCGATAATCGAAGCCAGGACCTACTGCAAACTAAGCAAGCTCTGTAACCACTAAGCCACCGCTACCTAATGGATGTGGGGATTGCACGGACAGTCTTTACGGCACGTTTCCCTCCACAATACAAACTTCAGTTTTGCCTCATGTTCCCTCACATAAATACGTCTCACCGTTGCTGAGGCTCTCCTATATTATACCGGAATAGTATCCCAGCGATGAACGATTCTGCCTGTAAAATAGAAGTTTATGTTATGGAGGGAGACTTGTCTTAAAGAATGGCCATCCAATCGATGTATCCACGAGGCAGCGATGGCTTAGGGATTACACAGCTTGCCTATTAAGAAGAAGGCCTCGGTTTCGAATCTCGGGCGCGATACAAATTTTAACTCAATATCTCTTCTTCAATTAAGTATCTTTGCTATACACTACTAGCCATTAAAACTGTTACACTATGAAGAAATGCAGATGATAAACGGGTATTCATTTGACATATTATACTAGAACTGACATGTGATTACATTTTCTCGCATTTTGGGTGCATAGATCATGAGAAATCAGTACCTAGAACAACCACCTCTGGCCGTGATAACGGCCTTGATACGCCTGGGTATTAAGTCAAACAGAACTTGGATGGCTATACAGCTTCAGCTCAATACCACAGTTCATCAAGAGTAGTGACCGGCGTATTGTGACGAGCCCTTTGCTCTTCCGCCATTGACCAGACGTTTTCAATTGGTGAGAGATCTGGAGAATGTACTGGACAGGGCAGCAGTCGAACATTTTCCGTATCCAGAAAGGCCCGTACAGGACCTGCAACATGCGGTCGTGTATTATCCTGCTGAAATGTAGGGTTTCGCAGGGATCGAATGAAGGGTAGGGCCACGGCCTGAAATGTAACGGCCACTGTTCAGAGTGCCGTCGATGCGAACAAGAGGTGACCGAGACGTGTAACCAGTGGCACCCCATACCCACACTGGGTGATACGCCTGTATGGCGATGACGAATACACGCTTCCAATGTGGGTTCACCGAGATGTTGCCAAACACGGATGCGATCATCATGATGCTGCAAACAGAACCTGGATTCGTCCGCAAAAATGACATTTTTCCATTCGTGCACCAAGGTTCGGCGTTGTGTACACCATTGCAGGCGCTCCTGTCTGTGATGCAGCGTCAAGGGTAACCGCAGCCATTGTATCCGAGCTGGTAGTCCATGGTGCTGCAAACGTCGTCGAACTGTTCGTGCAGATGGTTGTTCTCTTGCAAACGTCCCCATCTGTTGACTCAACGATCGAGACGTGGCTGCACGATCCGTTACAACCATGCGGATAAGATGCCTGTCATCTCGACTGCTAGTGGTACGAGGCCGTTGGCATCCAGCTCGGCTTTCCGTATTGCCCTCATGAACCCACCGATTTCATATTCTGCTAACAGTCATTGGATCGCGACCAACAGCAATGTCATGATACGATAAACCACAATCGCTATAGGCTATAATCCGACTTTTATGTAAGCCGGAAACGTGATGGTACGCATTTCTCCTCCTCACACGAGGCATCACAACAACGTTTCACCAGGCAAAGCCGGTCAACTGCTGTTTGTGTATGCACGTTGTAGGTGTCGCCACCGGCTCCAATCTTGGGTGAATGCTCAGAAAAGCTAATCATTTGCATATCACAGCATCTTCTTCCTATCGGTTAAATTTCGCGTGTGTAGCACGTCATCTTCGTGGTGTAGCAATTTTAATGGCCAGGAGTGTATATTGAGACAAAATAGTCGTACGTTTCTGGTCATAGATTTATTATTTGATAGATTTTTAAAAAATTATGGAGTTTCTATTTAGCCTAGAAAGAGCTATGAAGAAATTCTTCAGTTTACACTTGAAAGTGCATAGTTGTTAGTAATGTTTCTGAATTCTTGTGGCAGCTTAGTGAAAATGATTGCTGCCGAATGCTGCTCGCCTTTCTGCACAAGAGTCAAGGAGGTTTGATACAGATGTAGATTCGATTTCTGTGCAGTATTAATTGAGTGAAAGCTGCTAACTGCTGGAAATAAGCTAATATTGCAACAACAAACGGCATTCAAGAAAGTATGTATTGCGAGGCCAATGTCAGAACTACCAGCCTACTGAACAGGGGTCGACAAGGCGTTCGCGACTTTGTACCAACATATTGCTGAAACCGCGTCTTTCTGCCCCATGAATGCACTTTTTTAATCAGAAGAGCTGCCCAAAAAAGTAGCACCATACGTCATAAGCGAATGAAAAGAAGCAAAGTAAACTACTTCTATTGAACTATCATCGCAGAGGCTCTTCATATGGTAAATAATGAAGCATTAAGTTTTTAAACAAGATCCTGTACGTAGTCTTTCCACGGCTTCTATCTATCTGAACGCCTAGAAATTTGGACTGTTCAGTCTAACTTAGCATATTTCTTTGTAACGAAAATATTAGTTTTTTCTCTTATTGAGTGTTAGAAACTGTAAAAAACTGAATCTTCTTGTGATTTAGCATCAGTTCATAAAGCACAAGCCACTAACATATGTTTTGACCTGTATCATTTGATACAGTGTCAACATCGCAAACAACATCCTGTATTAACAAGATATTGTCAAAATGTTTCTGAATTAGCTGTTATCCTAGACACCATTTTTATAAATAAAACAGCCCCAGAACGGGCTCCTGGCACTCCCCCCCCCCCCAACACACACACACACACTTAAATGCATATCATAGCCATTTTCAACACTGCAAAAAATTACGTTTTGCTATTATTTAGGTAAAAGCTGAACCAATCGTAAGCTATGTCATCGACAAAATCAAACAAATCAAAGAAGACACCTAATCTTCGCAGTCTTTTATACGTCGAATGCCTAACAACGAAAATACAATATCAGTTTTTCAGTTATTAAAACAATTATAAAAACAAACCGTGATTTGACAGCAAATTTAGTGAGCTATAGTGATCAAGTACCTTGTATATACAGCCATTTAAGTAACGTTAAAAGATACCGACGACATAGAAATAGGCCAAAAGTTGTCTACTGCCTTCTCGATTATCTTCTATCTATATGTATAAATGTGAATGTCTGTTCGGTTTTTCTACAGAAAAACTACTGCTTCAGACATAATATTACACCAGTCTTCTAACCACCCACAGGCCCAGAAGGAATCAGCTCTGAGATACATGTTACACAGATTAAACACAGTACCACTAGACAAACACAATTATAACAAGGAGCTGGACATAATAATTCAGATAGCAAAGAGTAATGGATACCAAGAAATGCTCATTACAAAATTGAATAAAAGAATCCAAAACAAAATAAAGAAACGAAACACCCAAAACCAAGGGCTCATAACACACACAACTAACACCCAAAACAACAACAACACAAATGAAAGACATAACACAGAAACTCAACAAACAAACTGGTACACACTTACTTACGGAAATAAACTGACACACAGAATTGGAAACATTCTCAAGAAACAAGGTATCAAATTAGCATATCAAAGCCATAACTCATTACAGAAATGCCTAATAAAAACAGAAAACTCTGACATCTACCAAAAATCTGGTATCTACCAGCTCAAATGTAACAGTTGTGATGCTCTTTACTGAGGCCACACCAGCAGGACATGGGCCATGGTGAGAAGGATGCGGTTATGGTCACTACCAATGGGGTCAACGACTTCAGCTGTAGATGTACTCCAAGAAGATGGGATAGACTATGAGATGTCAGGGATGATATTCCTGACTGGATGAGTGTGGTGTGGCAGGGAGACAACATAGACATGGAGACTGGTCAGGAAGTAACGCCACCGCCTGAGTTTAGAAGGGGTGTGGGAGTGGATATGTAGGTCAGCCAAAACCACAACCACTTACCTTGTGAAGATGAAGTTGATGTGTGTGACGAATGCATGGGGAACGTGTGAGGTGGCATAAATGTAAATGGTAGCACAGGTGACTGTGTGGGGCGGAAGGAAGATGCTGAGGGGGAGTGTTCGTAGGAATCATTGAAGGGAGGGACTGGGGAGATGGCCATAGATAATACCGCCTCTCACTTGTGGGTGGGGAAGGTCAGTGTGGTGGAAGGTGAAGGGTGTAGGGTGCAGTACTGATAGAAGGAGGAGGACGGTTTCATTGAGGAGGAAGGCGTCCATAAGGCGGTGGGAGAGGGTGTCTAGAAGGAGATGTTTACAGGTGGGCAAGGAGTGGCTGCTGCTGAAAAGAATGGAATAATGTTTCTGCGCCATTGGCAAAAGGAAGGGAGACACTTATTATTTTTCTTCTATCTTTATTGTTATTTTGAAACTAGCTTATACTCGCCAGTAGGTTGGCAGCAGCATTAAGTGCAAACCTACAGACGAGAGAACATAAAACATGGGCGTGAAGACTTAAAACATGAATGGAGTTAAAACAATTTGCGAATTAAAATATAGATAAGAAGACAACCTGGAAGAATTTGCAGTTTTGACACAGGAATAAATCATACATAGTCAGTTAAAACAATGAGCCACGATGACGTTAAAACATGCATAACGACACCAAAACAAGACGAAGAGCACTCACAGACACTGTGTAAAACTGAATGATGCGACACTTGCCTGGAAAAGCGGTCGCAGATAAAAACACACTGTAGCACTTTGTACACAACACTGGACGATGCACTGTTAAAACTGATGACGCAGGACTCCGTGGGGTAGGGACGGGGGAAGCGTGGGAAGCGCAGGGGAGGGTACTTATTATCTACTTTTTTTTTCTTTATTGTATTTTGATACCAGCTATTACACCAGTAGGCTGGCAGCAGCTCTGTAGGCTGCTCTTCAGCCGAGATGAAAATTAAAATACATGACAGGCGATAAAACAACGGAGAAAACAATGACATAGACAAGGTGACAATTCGAGGTACAAACAGTTGCCAGATGATTAAAATCAAATTTAGTCAGTTAGAAACGAGGAGCCATGGTGACATAAAAACCATATAATACGACAATAACACAGGACGGCGGGTACACGGTGACACTAATTAAAGCATTCGGTGCGACACTTGTTTGGTAGCGGTGGACGCAGATAAAAAACACACATTTCTCTGGAGCACTGCACACAACACTGATCGTAGCACTGTTCAAACTGTCGGTCCAGGACCCCGCGGGATGGGGGAAGGTGGGATGCGCGGGGAGGAGGAGAAGGTGGGGGAAGAGGCGGTGGGGAGGAGCCGTAGGGACTCCAGGGCGGGGAGGGGGGAGCCAAGCGGGGGAGGGGAAGGGGAGGGGGGAGAGGGGGCTCTACATCTACGGGGAAGGAGCAGGGTCGGTAGGAAGGGCATGTGTCAGGACGGAGGACGTCATCAGGGAGGGGGAGGCGGCGGAGGTTACCCTGGGAGGATATGGAGGGTGTGGAGATGAAGGGAAGGGGGTATAACGCGGTAGAGGCGTGGAAGAGGCCCAGGGTTGGTGAGGATTGGGTGGACCAGGGGGTTGCGGGAGTCTATTTTGCGGTTGGTGTAGAGGATACGGATATGTTCTAGGTATTCAAGGAGACTGGGAAATAGGATAAGGTACTTATTATCTTTTATCGTCTGTACAATTAATAAAACTGTAGATCTTGGTCTGCGGGTGTACACTTCAACCCTCTAAACACTAAATGAATTTTCATGTGGTTTTCACACGAAATTTGAGCATATCTTTCGGTTAGACAAATCCTTCATTTTAACAAAATCGCATCTGGGAGGAAAAGCTAATGTCATTTGAAGTTTTAAGTATATGTTATACTTACAATTATGGCATAGAAAAGCACAGAAGTTATAGAAGCGCTGTTAGTTACATCACCAAAGAACTAATAGATGGCGCTGCTGCGATTTTTCCATTATTTCCAGTACGGCACAGAAGACCAAGTAGCCAGTAGAGGCGCTGTTAGTTTCGTAGTGCACCAAAGAAACAATAGATGGCCCTGCTGAGTGTATTGCCTCAGAAGTACGTCAGTGACAGAGTTAAGCTCTCCAGTCTTATCTCTATAATATAAACTAACATTCAACAGTGAGTTACCTACTGATTTCGCTTTGTGTATAATGCTCAATGACATTTCTTTGCTTCTTTTGATGGGTTTCATTTGTATTTAAAACATAACTACATCTCTTCCCTTTTATCTATAGGTTTCGTTTACATACGAATTCTTTGCAAGGGTTGTCGAGTTTACTTAGTTTGCTTTGTGATTTCGGTGCTTACTTATAAGATTCCTAATCCGTTCTCTTTACGAAAAACCATGCCTAGAAAACGGTCGAGTTTTTGGCAATGCCCAAGAGTGTCTATGTCTTACAAGGGAACCTCCCCATCGCACCCTCCTCAGATTTAGTTTTCAGTTGACGCAGTGGGTAGGCCGTGAAAAACTGAACACAGATCGATCGAGAAAACTGGAAGGAATTGTGTGTAACTATTAAACAATAAGCAAATTATAAAAACTGAACGGTCCATGCGAAAGATAGCCAACGTCGAGCACATTGTGAGGTTATAAGTACTGTGGTCCCGTGGGTAGCGTGAGGAGCTGGGGAGCGAGAGGTTGTTTGTTTCTAGCCTTCCCTCAAACGAAAATATTGATTTTTTTTTTTTATTTTCGCCAAATTATGATCTGTCCGTCCGTTCATTGACGTCTCTGTTCGCTGTAATCAGTTTAGCAGACGAAAGGAAGTGCCTCTCCAATGGAAACCTAAAACATTTGATCGCAAGGTGATAGGTCAACCAATTCCTCGACAGGAAAACACATCCGATGAGATACTATATGACGCTGGTGATGGTATATGCGTCATATGATAGGAATCTCTTGTGTATACTTGGTGAATGGGTAAAGAGATTCTCCCTTGCCCAATTTACGTTTTCTTCTGGATGTGTTAATCATTTCCTAAAAGTGATGAAAACATAAGAGTTAGTCACATAAACTGCAACAAATGAATGAAACAGTTTCACAGTCTGAAAATGAAAAAATTAAAATTTTCGCCTGTGGGATGGCTGGAACCTTGGACGTTTCGCGCTGCATTTTCTCAGCACTATGGCGCTCCTGTGGTCACTACATGCTCTACGTTACTTATCTTTCGCATGGACTGTTTCGTTTTTATGTTTTGCTTTCTTTTTTTTCATAGTTCCCTACAGCATCGTCCTGTTTTCTCGATTGATCTGTGTTCAGTTGCCGCGGTGGAGTAGCCGAGCGATGTAAGGCACCTCGCTGCGGATCGCGCTGTTGCTCACCGTCGGAGGTTCGAGTCCTGCCTGGGACATGGGTGTTTGTGTTTGTCCTTAGGTTAGTTTACCTTAGGTAAAGTAGTTTGTAAGCTACGGAGTGATGACCACGCAGTTTGGTCCGATAGATTTACAAACATTTGAATATTTGTGTTCAGTTTTTCAAACCCTATCGACTGCGCCAACTTATAACTAAAACTGAGAGTGGTGCGATGGGGAGGGTCCCTTGTTAGGATTGTAAGGACTCTTGTAGGACAAGTGAGTTTATGAAACTTATTGCCAGATTAAAATTGTGTGCCGGAACCGGGACTCGAACCTGGGACCTTTGCCTTTCGCGGGCAAGCGCACTACCGGCTGTGCTATCCCGACACGATTCACGATGCCGCTTCACAACTTTACTTCCGCCAGTACCTCGCCTCCTACTTTACAAACTACTCTTGCATGGTTCGCAGGAGAGCTTCTGTGAAGTTTGGAAAGTAGGAGGTGAGGTACTGGCGGAAGTAAAGTTGTGAGGCGGCATCGTGAGTCGTGTCGGGATAGCACAATCAGTAGTGCGCTTGCCCGCGAAAGGCAAAGGTCCCAGGTTCGAGTCCCGGTTCCGGCACACAATTTTAATCTGCCAGGAAGTTTCATATCAGCGCACGCTCCGCTGCAGAGAGAAAGTTTCATTCTGAACTGAGTTTATAGTCACAACAATCCAATGACGATTCTATTTGCACTGACTGTGGTCCGGAACCTTTGAAAGCCAGGGCATATATTCGTAGCTAGTTGTTATGATTATTGGCATAGCCTGCAGTTTTATACATGATAATAACCAAAACTCTATTAATAACATTACTACTATTAATAATAATATGGTTTTCTGTTCTGCAGGTCTTAAATGAGGAGCAAGACTCAATGGTCATGGAACAACTCAGTGCATGAAGTTTAACACACGAATGACAGGAAAAAAACTTAAAGTGACAATCTGAAGCCCAAGTGAAAAGAATGAAAAACGAATAACAGTAAATGGATTGATTTTTTAATTTTTCCAGGAGTTCCTCAACAGAATAAAAGGAGTGAGTCATGAAGTAAGTCTTCAAAAATGTTCAAATGTTAGTAGAGCTTATGGGACTTGACTACGTGATCATCAGTCCCTAAACTTACAAACTACTTATGGACTAGCTATTACTAAGGACGGCACAAATATCCATGCCCGAGGGGGGATTCGAACCCCCGACCGTAGTGACCGTGCAGACCATGACTGGCGGGTCGAAGACCGCTTGGCCACCGCGGCCGGTGGTAATTCAATTTAGATTTGAAAGCGCGTGGCTTAGTACTGAGAGTCTTGATTTCTTGTGTGTAATAAAGCAGATGCTCTATCACGCTTCTACGTTCATCTGTCTCCAAACATTTGTGAACATGCGAACTGTGTTCTGACCAAGGAGGTTAGAATACGGGGAGGTGGCTTATGTGTGCTGAGAACAGACACTGGTTGAAGCCACAGGGGCCATGTTTTTGTGCCCAAAACAAGAATTTCTCACTTAAAATCCTTAGTGAATATTGCCCTCTCTACGTAAAGCACTAAATTGGTAGTCATATCTGAGTGTTTACTTAGATATTACATACATTTCAACGGCTAAAAGTACTTTACCACATAGCACGACCAATGTTTTGGGCACAAACAAATGCCGGAATGCGCATTTTGCTGGCTTCACTTCTTCAGTATTAGGGCATTTCCAGATATTCTAGCCTGCTTGGTTCTGACAGACCGGCACTGCTGCCGCCAGACGCTATCAGCGGCAGAGTGTGAGAACAGGCGCTGCGGATGTGCTGACCTGCCTGGCTCCTGGCTAGAACTGGTTCCCCGAAATTCCCGGCATACTCCAGAGCAGACACGGCGGCCGAGATTGGCGTCGGGGCTGACCTTGTCAGAGGTAGTTGTCCCTGCAGCGCGGCGAGGGAGTTACGTAACACAACAGAGAAACCAAAGTGTCTGGCGAGAAGCGTCTGGTCCAAGTATGAAATCAATCCGTAACCAGAATTGTTTCTGTTACTGACAAGTTGCATGTACACTGCTCCAAGCAATTAGGTTGTCAGGTGAGATATCATACACCGTGCACGCATTATAACGTATTTTATTCCTGTATTGGTTACAATTGTAATTTGTGTATAATACAGTACGAAATTTTGTGCTGTCCCTACTCTTTAATTGAAATTTAGATGGCGTTTACTTAGGGCAAGGAGGCACCATGGTGCTACCGTAAGAGTGAAAAGGCATCCTCGTTCCCAGTAATATGAAGTGTGATCGTCTCGAACGGCTAGTACAGTTGCACACCTGCGTTGCCCGATGAGGTTTGCCCTTCTGTGCGGTAAACAAGACCAGGGCCTCCGCTCGCGGACTCAGTTGTACACAGGTTAGAGGAAATGACCTTCCTCTAATCGGCATCTTCCCAGGACCTCCTAACTGCCAGCATACCCACAGCTTTTTCTTCAGACAACGGTTTTTTTGAGCTGGTCTTGATAAGCCTGAGAAATGTGAAGCTTTCCTTGGTGCCCGGCTACCGTGACCAATCCTTTGTCTCTGTGTGGAAACTAGTGGTCTCCCAGGTATTGGACGTGTCGCTACACCTAAATCGTCTAATCTACGAGGCGTGGTTTTTTTTAAAGTAAGGCCTGTGTTGTTATAGACACTAGTAGTTGGCCCGCATACCGCAACAAGCGCGTGCGTCGTGTACCGGCTGCCTCGGGAACAACTGTGCTCAGATTCAGTTCAGTAGCTAACCTGAACAGTTCTGTTCTGTGTTTTCAAAATGTTCAAGACTATCAAATCGCCCCGCCGCGTGCGAGGTTCGCGCAGTGATACGGTTTTTATCAGCAATGAACCTTCCTGCTGCAGAAATTCATCGACAGATTTGCGAAGTGTACGGGTATATTGTTACGAGTGAAAGAAAATGTAACGTACCGGCTACAAACTGGTAACTTCCATAAACTGATGCCAAATAAATGTCACTTCCACGTAGCAAGATTACAATTACAAAATTATTAAGTTCAACACATTACCAGATGGTCGTAGATTGGGTGTATCTCGTAGAATCTGCTTCGCTTGTAAAGTTCTCCACATGCCTGAAATTAGGGTTAATTTGCGTGCTGGGTGATATCTTACAGACCTACATCACTTAATGCGAACTCAAAACACAAGTCGCACTTTTCATAAAACTATATTCAATAACACATTACATTGTTGCTCTGTATACTGACATACATAGTGACTGCCCAAAGACAGCCTTCATAATGACGCCTCGAGTCTCGCTGCTCGGATCGTTATATACTATTTTGACATGTGACAACAATACATATTATTGTTAGAACCAGGAAGTTACACATTTATCATTAACAACGGATTTGTTACAAGATATACTTAATATTGGTAAGTAGAGCATTAAATGTTTATTCTTTTAAATACGATCACTTTGATAAGAATTGCCACAATTAATCAATATATGATATTATATGTATTCGAACAATGGAATTCATAAAGACGTTAATAACGTTAGAATTATGTTAAGAATATAATTCCTAACATGTACAGATTTACGTTTTTGCAAGCTTAACTATTGACGGTTTCTTTTAGTTCTATTAATATCATAGTTTCCAAGTAATGCTTAAAACCTGCCCATGTGGTCATGTTGGTTTCAGATTAAGTCCATTGGATGTAAATCACATAATAAATTATTGCCAGTATTACATTAATGCATCCGACGGCATTTTAAGTCCATGTACTGAGTTCGATGAGAATCTAATATCATTTAATTTGTTTTCTGTTACTATCTGTTATTCTACATGTGCTTACTTTATACTCCGGAATACAGCTTTAATATGCAATAACTCTGCTTCCTACCATTGGATGGATATTAACTGAGTAGTTATTAATTTCTGTGGTATGTTTACAATCTGGTAACATTCTTAAACCAAAGTTATGTGATATCTGTAGAACAGCTAGAGACGAAACATGGGTTTCGCATATCACGCCCGAATCAAAGCAACAGAAGCGCGACGGAATAGTCCTGCTACGGTGCGCGCGGCCGTTCGAAGGTTCGAGTCCTCCCTCGGCCATCAGTGTTCTGGTTGTTCTTAGGATAAGTTAGTTTAAGTTGGTTGTAAGTTTAGGGACCGATGATCACTGTAGTTAGGTCCCAGAACTTTACCACCCACACTTGCCTGTAAAAGAGAGGTCAAACAGACTCTGTCCCAGCGCAAAATCATGGCGTCGGTGTTTTGGGATAGGCGTGGTGTTTTGTTAGTCGACGTCATGCAACGAAGAACCACTACCAATGCGGAAGCATACTGTCCAACCCGCAGCACTGTCGACCAAAGATCAGAGTGTGCCCCACCCAGCACCCCGTCAGCTACATGTTGATGAACATAAGTCCCCCTTGGTCTGGCGACATTACAGTCGCGACACAGTCTAACATTACAGTCGCGACACTCACTGCGGTGAAAGTTGTTACCAACTTACAGTTGCAGCGACACTAGCGCTCCAAGCGGTGGGGAAGCCGCCGAAGTAGTGATGTTTGTTTATATTTGTTTTTGTACGTAATTAACGAAATAGTTAGTATAATTTTTGCGTTACAATGATTAGTATAAAATATCAAGAGGCATAGATAATACGAAAATTAAAGTAAAAACTGCCGAATTTAACTGATCCAGTGGTATAAAGAACGCCTTCATCATGAACAAATACTTACGAATATGTGTGTATTTGCAGCTTATTTCGCTGAAAGGAAGTAGAATATAAATATAAGGGAATAGTAAACTTCTATTACGGTCTTTTCTTACTACGACAGGCAGTTTTTTGACGTGTATCAATTCGTTGTGGCCGCGGTGGAGTAGCCGAGCGGTCTAAAGCACCTCGCTGCGGAGCGCGCGGTTGCTCGCCGTGGAAGTTCGAGTCCTCCCTGGGGCATGGGTGTGTGTGGGTTTGTCCGTAGGTTAGTTTACCTAGGTTTAAGTAGTTCGTAAGCTACGGACTGATGACCACGCACTTTGGTCCGATATATTTACAGAGATTTGAACATTTGAACAATTCGTTGTGGAGTCTAATGCTCCGAACATATTTACACCTCACTCATCTTTCTCATACGTGCATAATTTTTTGAGTGTTATTACTTTAGCTTAAAAAGGCCAACGTTTTGATGATTCTTGCAGTTTGTGGTTCATACGTAGCAAGAATTATGGAATTGGAGTGTTCTTTGATGGGAAACAGTTTGATTGCTTTTGTCGTTTTATTGCCATGTCTCTGACGTTTTTCCTCCAGCTATAACTGTGGTAGCTGATTTGGTACGTTAAATGATGTAGTTATTGCATTCTATGTACGTTTCCTACGTTACACCGATTTTGCTGGAAAGAAATCTTAACGTTCCTGCGTAGAAAAGCGATGTCTCTCTGCTAAAAGTCAGGTCTTCTGGTGCTTCCGAGCCATTTTTTTTTTTTTTTAATAGGAAATGATTCAGTTAAAGCCTGTATGTTACAAGATAATTGTAAGGAAACTGTCCTGTAAGCTACCATTTCGTACCTTGTTAGAGATCTTAGGAAACCTAAGGACGAGAAATATGGAGTTATTTCAATATTATTAGCTGTATGTATGGCACTCCATACGTTCTCCAATGTCAAAAATATGTTGAAATCATTATACCCGACTTCATTCGCACTGATCCCATATCGTATTCAGAAATGTAGCTTTCTGGCCGCTTGGAGCGCTGCTATCGCAGCGTATAACAAGAATCTGTGGGCGTGTCGTGGCTGTATATGTTAGACTGAGGTCGCGCCCTTCTCAGCTGTGCATGGCGGCGCTTGACGTAGCCTCTGGACGCCTCCCAGCGGTCCGTGGTTCGACGCCCGGCAGCTGCACAGCACGCCACGCCACGCGCTGCCGGCCGACGCCAACACACGCCTTACAGCCGCCCTCACACGGGACGTGGTGTCCCAACGTGGCACAGGCTAGACGTGCTGTCTACCTAGTGTAGCTACAGTACGCTCTGAAACGACCTGCTACATCCCACGGAACACAACGTGCTGCTAATCGTGATATGCGACCACAGCGCTCTCCAGCGCCCGTTGCTGGCTTGCGCGAAGATCACTGTTGTATTGTATGGTTGTATAGCTAACGGGACTTATTACAGTCTTTACAAAGATGGATGTGCGTAAAATTACATGGTATCTGTTAGTGAACGCCGGAAAAAACTGAATACTTTAGCTTTCTTATGCCTTCACGTTGCATGCAGTCATGACAGACACACAACTTAGTCATGGCTGTATTGTGTTGTGTGCCTGTGTTGTGTGATTGCGTGAGTGTTCTGTTTTCTGAAGAAGGCCATGGCCGATAGCTGAAAGTGTTGTATGTGTGTGTCTTTTGTATGTGCCTGTCGCAGCTCGTCGCCACGTCTTTGCGGTGAGTTGTAAACTGTCCGCACTATATTATTACTGTCTTTACAAAGATGGATGTGCGTAAAATTACACCGTATCTGTTAGCGAACGCCGAAAAAAAAACTTAATACTGTAGCTTTCTTATGCTTGCACGTTGTATGCAGTACTCTTCTAGAAATTGTAATTGTTTTCTTCAATAAACACAAAGACGGTACATTAACTGAAAGCGTTTGATAATTATAACAAAATGTACGACTAAATCACTTTCGGCAAAACATCATAAAAAAACTGTAAACGGCGAAACCCTTCATCTGCGCCGGCTCCACTTGTCTTGCTCTCTTATATTGCTATTTTTCACGATGTACATATTCTGCATATCCAAATGTTTACTTCGGCATTCCTTCGAAGAAAATTGTCCATACACGCGGAACAACGCCTCAGATCGACAATGTTCGTTGTGATAATTTTTGCTTTTAGTATTGTACGTAAACACTTTTGCTCCTTTACTTCATCTGCTTCCATAACCACACTCTCTCTGCACTGTGAAACTGAACTATTCCAACACTGTACTGAACTGCAACAGAATTCAAACGCCGTGGCGAAAACCGAATGACGTGGGGTACTGTCTAGAAATTTATTGCTACCTGTGCCCCTGCACGAAATACTCAACAAGTTCTCTCGTGGGCAGAGTTCGTTCATGTTTGTAGTAAATAACGTCGAATACTGGATATTATAATTGTATTAAATTAACAAATATATTACATAAACCGTAATTAAACCAAATCGTTAAAAACTATCTTCGGTAGTGTAGATGCAAACCTGTTATTTACTCTCTCTTCCTCCATATCTCGTAACGCTAACCTCCACGCTAATCCGTCGTCTTATAAAGGAATAACAACGAATATCGGATATTACACTTAAATTAATAAGAAAGAAACAGAAACATTAAGGAAACAAAAAAGGAAAAAATAAAAAATGATGAGAAGTACAGGGTCGCGAACCCGAGTGACTCCCAACTACTGCTCACCAAGCTACCAACTACGCTATTTCTCCTAGACAGCTCAGGGCGCTATCAAGTACGCTATTTCTCCTCGGGAGAGAGTGCGCTGTATTTATGATATACTATGCACCTAAAACATGTTTTAATATCTTATTTATCTATGACAAAATATCATAAAGATGCTCCTTTGATATAATGGCGTTGAACCGTAGCTTAGGGATGATATTCTTTCGCGGTGTACAAATTATAACACTGACTGACGTTAAACAGGGACTGATGACCCCGTAGTTAAGTCCCATAGACTATACAAACTTTTGAACATTTGAACTGACGTTAAATACGATATCCTTTAAAGCTATGAATATTTAGTTTACGGTAATTTATTGTAACAAATCATACCTAAAATGATGTGTTTTCACAGGTTCTTCAATTTTCTGCAGCTTTAAAAAGATCATATTTATACATCGTACGCTAAAACGAAAGAACGCACGAAATACGGAGTTTTCGTTCCACTCCACGAAGCAAAAATCTAACATGCTGGATCCTTCATTCCACGCTTCGCAGGATAGTGGAACGAGGAATTCCACACTGCAACGGCACCACGTCCTCCTCTACGTGCGTTTCCACGTCCCGTGAGAGGACGGATAAGCCGTCGTCTGAGCGAGTGTGTCCAACGTGGCGAGTTTCTGACGTCACAACGTGAGAACCGCACGCTGGCGTGGCTCTCCCGGCGTGTGGGGCAGTATGGTGCAGGCTAGAAATTCTCAACGTGCGTCTGAACGATCACCAATAAGGTTGGAGAACACCACCGACGTAACACGTCGTGGCTCTCCGGGGGAGGGGGGGGGGTAGCTCTTTTCTCTAGAGAGCTGAATGAAGACACAAAATTGGCCGTCAATAGAAGCAATAAATTAGGTGTGAGGAATATATGCAATTTCAAAGCAAATAAATGTCATCATCATCATCATTAGAGACTAAACCCTTCAGCGTTCAGTCTGGAGCATAGTACCTCTAATAAAATTCCTCCATGATCCCCTATTCAATGCTAACATTGATGCCTCGTCTGATGTTATGCCTTTTACTTCAAAATCATTCTGCACCGAATCTAAGTACTTTCTTCTTCGTCTACCTCGACTCCTCTTACCCTCCGCTGCCGAGCTCATGAGTCTCTTGGGTAACCTTGCTTCTCCCATGCGTGTAACATGACCCCACCATCTCAGTCTGTTCGCTCTAACTGCTTCATCTATGGTGTTCATTCCCAGTTTTTCTTTTATTTCCTCATTATGGACACCCTCCTGCCATTGTTCCCAACTATTAGTACCTGCAATCACTCTTGCTACTTTCAGATCAGTAACCTCTACTTTATGAATAAGGTAACCTGTATCCACCCAACTTTCACTCCCATACAACAAAGTTGGTCGAAAGATAGGGCGGTGCACTACTAACTTAGTCTTGGTACTTACTTCCTTCTTGCAGAAGAGAGTAGATCTTAGCTGAGCACTCGCTGCATTAGCTTTGCTGCACCTCGATTCCAGTTCTTTCACTATCTTGCCGTCCTGTGAGAAAATACATCCCAGGTACTTGAAACTGTCTACCTGCTCTAACTTTGTTCCACCTATTCGGCACTCAATCCGTTTAAATCTCTTTCCCACAGACATTACTTTTGTTTTAGAGATGCTGATCTTCATATCATAGTCCTTGCACCTCTGATCGAGCTCTGAAATGTTATTGATAGAGCTGAAGCATTGAATTAAAATTTGTGGTGTGGCCGGGAATCGAACCCGGACCTCCATGCTTACTAGGCAGACGTCTTAACCGTTAGACTACCACACCACTAACGATTAAGGCGCCTCGGAATAGTCTATGTACGATTTCCCTCCACAACACAAACTTTAATTCAGCTTCTTTGTTCCAAAGATAATTGCCACTACTGCCAAGGCTCTCCATGCAGCGGAATAGCACCTCAGCAATGGACATGGTGGAACAATCCTGTTATGGTGATATAAATATCAATTAAATACAATGAAAGAATCCCTGAGACGGATTTTTTTTTTTTTTTTTTTTTTTTTTTTCGGGTCTCCATCCTCCCCTACAACCTGTCCTTCCGCTCGCCAAAATAGCCTTCATCGGCTAGCTTCAGTAGCTATGATATAGTAATTTCTTCTTTAGAGACAAATAAAATTTCTCCTTGTAAAAGATTTAAATTGTCGTAGGGCTCCTTCTTCTAGAGTCTGTTAAAGAAAATGTTTTTCTGAAACTAAATTAAAACTTCTTCGTCGAAGTATTTGTTTTTAACGTTCTTCTGCGAAAGACAAATTAAATATAAACAGGGCCTAAAATAAATAAATAAAATTGGTCCTTCTCCTTCCTCCTGAACTTCTATGGATGCACATGAGCTGGAAATAAAGGGGTCTTGAAGAAGGGTGATATATCAATCACATCATTTTATACAGGCGTCCCTTTTCCAGCACGGTGTATGCCCTCGGAGTTCGTCTTCTCGAAATTTATTTTGCAGTTTACCGTTGATAATCGAATTCGAAATGTTCATCCTCTCCTCTAATCAATATTTATTGCAAAACTGGGGCTTCTCTTAACTCCGATTACGCAACCGGCCGAAAATTTCAGCGCTTAGTGTTTCATTAAGATTGTATTGTTACAATCACCGTTTCAGATGATTGTTCTTCTCAGAAAACATGCATAATGCTTTTTGTAATTTTTTCTTCGAGTTAGTGTATGGTGCTGGGTCGTGATGTAGAGCCAGTAATCTTCCTTGCTCTTTTTATCGTGCGTCATGATGTAGTGCACTGTGTGTCCTATTATCCAATTGACGGCATTTCGTTTGGTCATGGGGTAAGGATTTGCCTGTGGATTCAAAAAATCTGATGGTTTGTAGACATTAGGCGTCGTCCTATTGATAATCGCTAATTTCTGTGTGACCAACTGCCAAATGTCCTTGACGCTGTCACATACCAGCCTGTGTTCTTCTGTATCCGTAAGATGGCATGATGTACACAAGGGAGAGTTGACGAGATGTATGGCATGAAGTTTGTCGTTAGTTGTTATTTTCCGGTTTACAGCTTTGTACCATGTGGCTTTTACTTTAGAAGGAAGGTTGGGGTCGTGAATATTTTTCCAAATTATTGGCCAGTCGTAAACAGGATATTTTTGTTCGATGGCATTATTTCCCTTGTTTTTCATGAGTTCCTTGTAAACTTCCTTCACGATCATCATCTTCTGTCCTGTTATTGTCGAAGATAGATAGCTATATTCGACTAAAAAGTGTCTAAAATGATAAAAGCCAATAGGGATGTGGTGTACATCAATTGGAGGTTGTATGCTGACAGGAGCTATTTCATTTAGCAGATGGGCTGTGAGGCTGTTGGGCGACGTTTGCCATAGCTTGTATGTCTTGCATACATAAAAAGATCTTAACTTATAGGTGACATCTGTGAGGTTCAGTCCACCTTTCTGTGTAGGAAGTGTGAGTGTGCTGAACTTCACTTTAAAAATATTGCCTTGGCTGACAAAGTTCCCCAATGCCGACATGATTCTGTTGGCGATGCCGTGCGGTACGGGAAAGGCTTGTGCAACATAATTAAGTTTCGAAGTCATGTATACATTAACAAGCGTGGTTTTTTGAAGTTCGTCAAGGTGCCTCAGTCTGTTTTCTTGAATAACTGCACGTATTTTAGCAAGTAGTTGTCTGTAGTTTATAGCCATGGTATGCTGGATATTATTCCTGAATTCAATCCCTAAGCACTTGAGTTGGTCAACTTCTGGTAACTGTTCTAGGCTTGGCGTACATTTCCCTTTACCTATATTCATAATGCCTGACTTCCTTTTGTTTAGCTTTGCTCCGGATGCCAGTTCATATTTGTGCACCATTTGCAGAGCTTGCGCCAGTTCTTGCTCGTTCATAACCAGAAAACCAACATCGTCTGCATATGCGTTACACACTATTTTCTGGCTATTTATCTGCAATCCTTGTAGTTGTTGTGTAAGCGTGGAAAGCAGAGGTTCGATCGCAATGGCAAATAACGCCATTGACATGGGACATCCTTGTCTTACAGAGGAATCCATCATAGTCGGTTGGCTTAATTGTCCATTTATCACTATACGTGCTACGCTATTACGTAATATTTGTTCAATTATTCGCAGGAAACCCGGAGAGAACCCCACTACTTTCATGGTATTAAGAAGGTATTGATGATTAACTCTGTCAAATGCCTTCTCAAAGTCTAACGACACTATTGCACACTTTATTCGACAGACTTCCGCAGTTGCTATGATATCCCGGTATTCGCATATATTTTGTGAGATACTTCTGTCTTTACCGACACATTTTTGGTACTGGCCAGTTATTGAATTCATGATCAGTTTCATTCTTCCTGCCAGTATGCGTGCAAAAATCTTATAGTCACTATTCAATAGTGTGATCGGACGTAAATTTTCAATTCCTTTGCTTGCTGAGTTCTTTGGAATTAGGA
This sequence comes from Locusta migratoria, assembly GCA_026315105.1. Taxonomy (NCBI): domain Eukaryota; kingdom Metazoa; phylum Arthropoda; class Insecta; order Orthoptera; family Acrididae; genus Locusta; species Locusta migratoria. The sequence continues at coordinate 846,068,763 of CM048745.1, forward strand.
CTATAACGCCCTCCGGGAATTCTTTTGGGATGTCGACATTGCCGGTCAGAAGTTCGTTACACATACTTAGTAATTTGCTCTTCAGTATAGGCCAGAACACTTGGTAAAATTCTATGGGGATCCCATCAGGTCCTGGGGATTTATTTTTAGGACTCCGTGCTATTGCATCTTTCAGCTCTTCTTCTTCTATATCCGTTGTGAGATGTTCTCGTTCCTCCACAGTGAGTCTTCCTGTTATGTTCCTTGTCAGCTCATCCTGCATATTTTCATCAGTGGATTTATGTGACATTAGTTCCGATATATAGTTATGAATTGCGTCTTTAATTTCATTTTGTTTCGTAAGAGTTTGTCCATTAGGTAACTTAAGTTCTGTCAGGATTTTTCTACTCCCTCTCATGTTTTCACGCATAACGTGGAATATTGACGGTTCTTCCCCGTCTATATTATTCTGCACTCTAGACCGTATTTTAAAACCTTCCGCTTGCTTCCGTTTTAGAGCTAAAATTTTTGCTTTGATTTTCTGAATCCTTGTGTAATTGTCTACCATTTGTTCATCCATGGTGTACAAATCCCTAAGACATTGAAAATAAAATTCAGTAGTTTTTTTATACCAAAAGTTCCTCTGTCGTGAGTATTCAATCAGCGTTTTACGTATCTTTGGCTTCGCACACTTCAACCACCAAGCTGTGATCGAGCTGTATGACGATATTCTGTTCTCAGATTGTTGCCAGACATTGGTGATCGCCACGCGACATTCCTCATCTCGCAGATGTGAGATGTTGAGTTTCCATAAGCCTCTAGCTCGGTAAGTCTCTTGTTTCTGCAAATTAATTGTTGTGATGTAAGCCGCATGATCAGAGAAGCAGGTGGGCCACACTTCAGACTGGAGAATGTGGTCCTTCATATCAGCTGATACATAAATTCTATCCAGCCTGCTGGCTGAATGACTAGTAAAATAAGTAAACCCAGGTGCCGCACCGTGGGTATGCTCCCAGGTGTCGGTTAATTTCAGTTGTTGTACTATACGCTCAAGTTCGATGGATTTATTACAGTTCGGTATCTGATCTTTGGGGTTAAGAACACAATTGAAGTCACCGGCTAGGATAATATGATCTTTATGGTTACGGAAGAGAGGAACGATGTCACTTCTATAAAATTCCGCTCTCGCACGCCGGTTATTATTTCCGGATGGTGCGTACACATTGATAATGCGCGTGTTGTTGATAGTTGCCGCAAGTCCTCTGCTGCTTACAAGTTTTTCTATTTCTTCGACTCGAATGCCTTCTTTCGTTAGAATTGCGGTTCCTAGTTCTGCACCGTTGCCAGGGTTGGTGATTGCGTTATAGCCCTGTATCGCATCGAGATTAATATCTGATACTTCCTGCAAAAGTAGTATGTCAATATCGGCTACGTGCGCAAAATCTTTCACGTGTTGGAGACGGATGGAAGAGCGTATCTTATTAATATTTAGCGTGGCGACCTTGAAAGCTTGTGTTGCGTTCATATTGTTACTAATTTATGTTAAAATTCGTCATATGAAGTACTGTCGGAAACATCCCCTGTTCCACTCATCTGTTCCAAGGAAGTTGTATCCATCGTGTTCAGTTCATCCTGTTGCAGATCGAGGGGTTTCGCGGTTGTAACAATACCCGCCATTTCTTCATCTGCATTCCTTTCATTCAATTCCTCTGCCCAGCTTTTGTGCTGGTTGCTCTTCAGGGTGTCTGAGTTCGAACCTTGTATTTGGGAAGAAACTTTTACATCGCAAGGGGGTTTCTGCTGCATTTTTCCTTGTGGCAAATGTTCCGATGGGATAACACACAATGAACGTTTGTCGACTTTCATTGATTCGGATTGCTGCGTGCTCGCAACCGAAGTCTTCAGTAATTCCTCACGTTGCTTCTTGCTGATCTCCTTAGCTTTTTCTCTCAAGGGACGTGCTAGTTCTTCAGCATTCTTAGCAGCAAGTCTTCTCTTCTTATTTCTTCTTGTAGGACTTCGTTGTGGAGAAGCTCCACTGTCTTCTGTAGCGACAGTTGTTTCTCGAACATGGTCTTTGGCTTTTGTGGTTGAAACCTCTAGCTTTTTGTCTTTTTCTCCGGTCAAGTCCTTCAGATTAATATTAGGCTCTGCGCTCGGTGCCGTCTGAGTACCAGCAGTAGCCTCTTCTTCTTGACGGTTTGCTACTATCGCTGGACTAGTGTCCATTATTAAACCTGAAGCCTGTTCCTCCACGACTACAACAGATGTTGGAGTTTCAATATGCGTAGAGGGGTTCTGTTGTGAAATTTCTACAGTCTCCATAACGTTATCTGCCTCAGGTACTTCAGAAAA